>OX465516.1:5104101-6373876 GCA_950022985.1 Udea ferrugalis
TTGGAGGGGTATAATGTTAGTGAGCAGCCTCAATGTCAGATGTTATCAAGATGGCCCTCAGGCCTCCGCCTAGCAACTGCTGACTAACTGCTTAACGTGCAACCTATCCAATTATCCAACCATCTCATCTATCTTGTCGTTGCGTTGTCGACCACCTATTCCACATAAAATGAGACTAACGCCTTGTGGCTTAGTGGGAATAGTCTCGGCTTTTAAATTTAAATACAAGTCACAACATAATGTCTTCTCAATCCAAATACAACAAAAAGTATGAACTAGCACATTTTTAGATTAAGATTAGAAAAACAAAGGAAAAAATGCTTTGATCTAATAAACAGTAAATGGATTTACTGCTGGTTTACTAAAATCAGCCCTGACCCCGCGCAATGTTGACAAAGTGGATCGAAGGGTTTGTAGTCGCCAATGAATGAAGTCAATTCCTCGTCCCTTTAGTCAGCCGGGCTTAAACATGTTAGTCCGAAAATATACGGTCAAAGTAAACTCACTAGATCACGTGAAATCACATTGGACATGGCCTTAATAATAGTAAAAAGGAAACACCCACCAGTCTCGTTAGCAAAGTCTCTATGGACGATTCTCACTAACATCATTTCACATCTTGATCTCCCCCAGGAGAGCTCACTCCAATCGTATATTACTACCTCATTTGTTAATAATTTAAAAAACGAATGCGGCCACATCCGCGTAGTTATCAGGTTTTACAGATTGCCAAAATGGAATCTCACTTCGAATTCGCTTGTGTGACGCTCCAATTGTGCACTTAAAATGCCACCCCTGATCTCGCTTCGTCACAAAACTAATCACGAAACTCAATAACTGCAGCGGACAGGGTGTGGCCGCGGCCGAACTGCCTCCCCTGACAAAAACCTATTAAACCTGGCGACTAACACAAGGCTCGAAAGTTTTGAAACGTGGAAAAAAACAATATATCTCTGCTATAGCTAAAGTTTCCGTATACATTTATTAAATTAAGCCTTTGAGTAAATTGGGGAATTAGTTTGTTTGTTAGTTAGTTTGATTTTTCTTTCTTCATACAAAATAATATTTTTACGAAAAGCTAAATCAAATATTTTATTATTGTTTTTTTTTTAGCATTTTCTATGCAGTATCTTTCTAAAGAAAACCAGAAAAAGACATTTGGTCATGTTGGCATCAGGCAGGACTTGAACCCGCATCTTTCGCAAGCCGGGCGACTGCACTACCAAAAAAAAAAGAAAGATACTGCATAGAAAATGCTAAAAAAAAAAAACAATAATAAAATATAGTAATAGCTTTTTCATCTTAATCGGGAGTGAAATATTTGAAAAAATATTTCTTCCGAGTGTTAGAGGTGGATGCCTATAACATTGATGAAATCACCCTAGCTCATAGGGCAAAATATACCAGAAAGATTCGGCAGGTCTGTTAATGGTCTCGGTAGCATAATTGGTAGTGCAGTCGCCCGGCTTGCGAAAGATGCGGGTTCAAGTCCTGCCTGATGCCAACATGACCAAATGTCTTTTTCTGGTTTTCTTTAGAAAGCTAAATCAAAGTTTGTTAAAAAATTCTAGCCGAATGAAGTCAACGAACAGATACTCCTTTTGTTTGATACCGACTCCTTGAACCGACTTTACACTTTTAAATCAAATATTCAGTTTTTTTGGTAAATTCAAAAATTATTTGAGATAATTTTCTCGGTATAAAAACCCTTCAAACTCTTTCTGTCCCTTCTACAGTAATTTTTCATAGACATGACCAATTTAAAGGCTTTTTAACTTAAGCGACCTTTCTTAGTGCTGGTAATAGGATGCGGAAGTGATCTGATCAGCTCTGCAAGGTGGCATAATCCTAGCTTCCAAAACGTCACTATCTAGATTACAGTGTTATCGTATATCAAAGGTTTAGCCTCTCCAGAATCCAGTTATTCGAGATTATCAATATCGAGTTTCGAGCGTGCACGGTATTCTGCTCGGTAAGTTTCACTCGTGTAGAGTAATTAGATAGAGTGGGATGATAACTCTTGCAAATTAATCTAGTCAGGATGTCCAATAGCTTATTGGAAGACACTTCAGTTTAATTTAAACCATGTGAACTCAGCGGATCTTATCGGATAAGTGAGTCGCTTGTTTTAAATATAGCTGAGTGCCAATGATCTAAGCCTATCTTAGGGATCCTACTATGAACAGTATCTCTGGTCCATGTCTTCTCTATTGATAGATAGATAGACATATTCTTTATTGCACACCAAAACAACAGATATACACAATGTGCAATTTGGGCGGCTTTATCGCTAAAAAGCGATCTCTTCCATAATCGATCTGGTATTTAGGTAGTAGAACCATTTGCACAGAAAAAAACCTAGTTGAGTACCTTCAACTATTTGGTGAGCACACCGCCGCGATAACAAAATTTAAAAAGTATGAAATTCTCATTTAGTGTACTTTCAGTTTTTTAATTTACTACTTTTGATGATAAAAGATAATGTTGCGATATCAACGCAAAAACGTTACTTGATATAATCCAATCAGCTTGCCTAGCTTCTGAAATTCCCGCCTGCGTGCCTCAGGAGAAAAGCAAGAGGAAGGAGATTTTCCCCAATCTGAGATGCTAATTTAAATCCATTCTAGCCAACATTTCGGATTCAATCAGCATCTACAAATTGCATGTCAGAATAGAATATGTATTTGAGGCGTATTGGTTTCATTCAGCAGAGTCCCCATTTTGATATTGGATTTTGTGGGGCAAATTGAATTATTCGCTGAACATGCGGCTTTCGTCAATTATTATTTCCATTGTGAAATGAATTTGCATGATGATTGTTTTCAGTTTTCAAAAAAAGGTAAGGCCTTTATTACTGCTGACGTGTGAACAATATGAAATGTTGGCGGTGCTAAAAAATTCAGTATTCTGAATGTTCGTTCCTTTTCTGTTTTAAAAGACCGGAATTTTATTTACGTAGGACATAAAGAACACCTACATTCACAACAAGTACCGATATTGTAACATTGTTACAATTTTATTTGCAGTACGCATACCCGTTCTCTGGGGGCGGACTTGGTCATGTCGGACACTACACCTGGGGCGGCTTCTTGACATAAAGCCACTCAGAGGCCTATTGACTGAACTCCGAACGGCTCTCCTGGTCCATGGTGGGGGGACTGCGTTGACTGGCACGAACTTGTCCCTGACCGGGCTCGCCGGGGTGGCGGGCAGGGTACAGCCATGAGCGTCTGTCATCCCTGCCAGACCACAGAAGAGGGTGGGTGCAATACCAACGTCTGTACCCCCGGACCGACGCCAGGGCCTCTTCCGCTGAGATAAGGGGACAAAAGCTTGTTTCATTCCTTTGGAGTATTAACTGGTGATCAAGTACCTGGTGATGGCTGGAATATCAATAATATACGGATGAAAAGCCAATATGTTAAATACTTTGTCAAACCCCAGAATAGTCCTGCTGCGTTAAGACAAGTCCGAGAAGGGAGAAGGGCGGCAGACCGCGAACTTAATCACAGCAACATTACTGGTTGGTTTGTATGATTTTCTAGGAAATCGATCACAATCGCGGCGACACTGTCGCCTGCAGGTGTTTTTGATAAACATTGTAGTGTACAGCTGACTGTTATATTCTGCGGTTTGCCGCTGCAGTTTGCGGTCTCCCATTTGTAGGTATTTTTACCTTGGAGTCGTGTGGTTGCGCAGCTATGACTTTTCTCATACATAAATCTTACCTTTCCATCACGCCTCACGCAGAGAGTGCTATCTGCCTACCAATGAGTGATCCTGATAATATATAAGGCTTCTTTTGGTAGCATGAATCCTTTCATGCATAATCCTCGGTTGAAGAAACTATTGACACAACAGTTGACTTCCTTTCTAAGACCATCTTGAACTTGACCGAATCTATTGCTTTGCATCAGTTACGTTTACTACTAGCCTTTTATGCAGTTTTAAATTTACAATATTTAAAGACAGAAAAAAACATTTGTGGAATGGTAGAATTTATAGCAATGTTTATTTTGTGTAGGTTTCAAATACAATAAATAAAATGAGTGAAAAGAAAAAACATTTATAAAAACACAATAGAAACTCACAGCCTTTCAAATAAATTCCTTGAAGATTTCCAAAAGTGACATTATTAGATAAAAATATCTTCTTGGATAATAAGGCTATTGAAGGCCACGACCGTGATGGAGCGGTTGCGATGATCGCCGGGAATCCACATGTCGGAAGTGCTATTTGAAAGGCCACATTAGGGTCACCACTCCGCGCTAAAGGGTTGGGACAGTCAGAGATGACAATGTACGGTGACGACAAAATTTTAAATCTTAAGATAAGACTGTTGTTGACTCAACTAACTAAACTCCTTATTCATATAAACTTAAACAGCGCTTCAACAACACGTTAACTTTTGTATAGCTTTGTCTCTTTCATTCTTGTTGTTGCCGTCAATTGCTTAAACTATGTTTTAGCGTTGTATTCGTTTTTATGAATGAAGGGGTAAAAGAATAACATTAACTTGGAGATGATGACTAAAACCTTAAGCGTTTCTAGCGCGTGGTGTGAAGCGGCTACACGCCACAGGATACAAACTATAAGGATTTGTGCCGGTGTCTTGCAGCGGTGTAATGTAGCGGCGTTCTGTGGCGCGTTTTGTGGCCCGTGCGCGGGGGGACGCTAAGATGTGACCTAAAATCGTTAGCCGTTGTAAACAGCCAAAAAGCTTTTTACATTTATGTGTAACATTAACTTTCGTGCGTGTAAAAATTAACTAAAGGCAAACTTTTATTACGAAGAAAAAATATTCAAATTCAAATTCACTATTTCTTTATCCAAGTAGACCAATAAAAAGTACTTTCAAATCGTCAAGTATCTTAATTTTAACCACTTAATACCAAACACATAATAATACAATATATAAACAATACTTAAAATACATGTACATAATGTGACTCTACCACCGGCGTCGGAAGGTTGTTTCTACTGAGAAGACCCGGCAAGAAACTCAGCAGTTGCTCTTTTTAAATCGTCCAATGTTTTACAGTACTAAGTGAATGTTTGAATTAACCAACCAAGTCATACAGTTTTGTCATGGAAATAAATAAAACAGGAAGTTAATAAGTAAACTTGGGTAAACTAAGTAAACTTGAGCAGACCAGTATTTTATTCAATAAACATTTTGGTCACACTGTTCTGACGGCCCTAAACCATTCCCCACACTCGCTTCTTTATTCTATGAATCGTTTTCCTCTTCCTACGTTTTATTTTGCTGAAAACTCCGGATTAAAAGCCTGGGCGCAGTTTTATTCTTTTACAAAACTTTGCTGCAAGTTCTGGTACTTATGATGTGCCGAGGCAGACAGTCGTTATTCCATAGTACTTACATACTTACATAACGGGAAAGCGTGGTGCTAGTAGACCCAGTTATGATTATTAAAAAGTAAATCCATTGTTTAGTACTGTGAAAACTACAGACTACCTATTTTAAAAAGAGTAACTGCTGAGTTTCTTGCCGGGTATTCCCAATAGAGACAACTTTCTGACGCCGGTGGCAGATTCACATTTTGTACATACATTGTATTTTATGTATTGTTTATCTATCGATCTTATCTTGAGTAAGTAAGTTAATTATGTGGTTATAATAAATAAGATTATCTTCTGGCGATTTGAAAGTACCGTTCATTTGTCTACTTCAATAAATAAATATGTTTTTATTAAAATGGAACGTTGTGAATATTGTAGGTTAATAACTTAATTTTTAGGAACTTCGTTATTAACCCTGTGAAACTTTATATGAAATTCGAATAAGGTTCTACTTTAACTGTTGATTTTTAATTACTTTAAGGTACATTTAATAGGGGAACCCGTCACTTGTCCGAAATTTACTACTCCGAATTTCATTTGACTGAAAACTATTGACCAACATTTCTTTTGCCAGATGTATTGTTTGACATATTTTTAACTCGTCGAAGTATCTTTTGACATAAGTGTCGTTATACCGAACTACGTTAAACCGAATTTCAGAATAAACTTTTTACTATTGCCCGAAGTCTTTTTCCAACTTTTTTCATTTACCAGATGACTTATTTGGCATATGATCACTTTGCCTAAATCACATTTTACCGAATATTGCTAGGCCACAACTACTGTATGATAACGTTCAACGTCTCGTTAATGTTGATTTTTAGTAATTTCAACATCAGGGCGAATCCGACTCAGTCAACCCCGACACCACGTGGTACTTGTTTTGCCCTACCCCAAGAGTGTTATTTAAAAGCGCGTAGGCATGAAGGGGCGAGGCGGCCCGCGGGCTGAGGAGCAGGTGGCTATGAACGAGGTGCCGCGGCTGAGGCTGGCCGGCGAAGCCGGCCAACAAGCCGAAGCTGTGGTGCTGAGCGAAAGCCTTCTGCGACGATTAGCACGCGAGGAACCGCCGGAGCTCCGTAATGCCGGAGCCGTGACAGAATTCTTGTGTTTTCCTTAAACTTGCATGTTGAAGACTTGCATGCCGTTTCCCTTTTTTATTTTAAATTCAAAAAATCCTTGACTGCTTTTATGCTGCTTGCATTGAACCCGTAACTTTTTTATGATCGTTTGGTAAACTAAAAATATGGCAATCAAAACAGTGGTCTAATGATTGTTCTAGAAAACAATACTTCGGACAATTGTTATTTCGGCCAATCATCACTTCGGTAAAACGTTTTGTGGCCTAATGAAACGTCTGGCAAACGAAAAAAATACAGTTGATAATTGGTCAACTGATACAGTGGCAAACGTCATTTCGGGAAAATGAAAAAATGCCGAACGAAAAAAAACGAAACGTTTTCGGGAAAATGAAAATCGGGAAAAGAAAATTCGGTCTTATGATAGGTAACCATTTAATAGAGCCATGACTAGAGAGTTAGATTAGTACAGTTTTTTTATCCTAAATGTAACATACTGAGTTCTTAAATCTTTATCTTCTATTCTATGATTTTTCATTCAATGAGGGCACCAACTGAGGTTTTTTATGTGCTTCAAAGATAATGATTCAACAGTTTCAAAATATAGCGTCCATGAATTCGCAAATGCAGTATGAACACCCTTTAAAATTTTAAGCACAAACTAGCAACTTGCCTTACATGTTCAAATTAAGAAGCTTATCCTAATGTGAATGTTTCAGGTAGGTACTTACATTGTTTGACAGCCCAAGGACTTCACAAGGACTAGTTTTAATCCTGCCCACGTCGACACCAGTGGTATAACGTGTTTAATCTGGGGTCTATTCGGTAACTGTATTAAATGATGGACATTTTGACGGTCCAATTGTAAGGGGTGACTGGCAGGCAGCTTAAATTATTGTCCTCAGTTGGAGATATATCTATTTATTAATAAATAATAATAAATCTTTTATTTCGGACCATTCAAACCCATATGGGTTAGTAACAATTCTTATTCAAAACTACTGTTAACATTAAAAAAAATCAAAATAAAAAAAACATAAATTTGACCCTGTCAGTCAGTGCAAACAAGGCCCCGTAATCACCCCCTGTACAAAACACCGCCAGATTGGCGAAGTGTGCCTATCAGCTAGGATCTTCAGGATGCTGTTGTGGTTGCCCCGCACCCTGTTCACTAGGGATACAAAATGTTTTTTTACTGTGGTTTGGAAACAAGTATGTGTATAACTGTTGGTATCATTCTGTTTGTATGAATTTAGGTGTTTTAATGACTTACCTCCTGTTAGTCATAAAAGTTAGAGCAAGGCTGCAAAATTGGTTTAGTGTTTGAATTATCCTGCTACTGACTTGCAAATGACGACACCAAAAAGGAAGAAAGAGAAAGAGATCAAAAACTTTACAGTTGTTAACGTGGTACTGTAGAGCTGTTTGAATGAAGTTTTTATAAAATGAAGGTACCTACGTTACATGGCTAAAAATCCTACTTAAATTATATAATAATGTGAAAGTTTGTGTGGATGTGCCTTGTTGACCTTTCACGTAAAAACTACTGAATGAATTTGAATGAAACTTTACAATGATACTTATGGATTATACCTACATCTGAATAGGACATAGGCTACAACTTTATCATACTTAAGTCCACGCGGACGAAGTCGCGGCCGGCCGCTAGTTATGTTATAAAGCTACCGAGATGTAAGACAAGGATATCAGATAACTCTTCGCAAGTAGTTTTTCTCTGTTCTTTTATGCAAAAGCAACACAAATTATAGGCAATTATTACTTGTTTTATTATTCTACATCTTTCAAATTTATTCTGCCTTTGAATTTCAGTGCTTTGTGCAAACTAATTCCTAAAAGTCAGACCTATTTACATTTCTACAGAATACTCAGTGCTAAAAAATCGGGCTAAGTTTGTGAAAAGTAATAAACCGTCAGCTGAATAGCAGAATATAAAAAGTTTGTTATGTTATATAATACTGATATTGCTTTTTAAATTGTGCCTTTGGGTCTATTCACACAGAGGCGTTCCCGTCAGCCTTTACAAAACCATCGTAAAATGGGTCTTATGTCCGCAGTATGAGGTTCCCCTATTTGGCTGAAAATCCGAAACACATTTTTTAGACGGCGGTGCTGGGAATCATACATTTTTCAAAAGATAGAACTTTGGATTTTTTTCATGTGATAATACACAGTGGATACTTCATGAGGACAAAATTATAACTGAGTTATCTCTTTATCAAATTGGTTAAAAAAAATATTTAACTAAGCTTTTCTAATTTTGGTGGCGTGTCCACAACCCGACTACCTAAACATATGTGTTATTTGAGCTGAAGATTATAAACGTATTTGAAAAACAATATTATTTTTGAATTATGCAATACATAGAGTGTCTAAAATGGCCCAATTAAGCAAGATTACTATATAACTGCGATTATGCCACGTCGTTAAGTTTTGTCCAAGAGAAACTTACAATTTTGGTGTGAATAATGAAATAGCTCGCCAGTTACTACATAAGGAACCAAACAGGGTACCACCCCCATCAATCGTTCGGTTTAGTACCACTCTCGCCACCAGTGACGGTAGAAGTGTACGAGTCCTTTGCGTCTTCCCGCAAAACAAGTTTATATGACGTTTTTTTTTACCAGGACAACAATTTAACAATTTCGGTGTCCTTGATTTATAATTTCTCAGTGGTTACTTTCTGTTGACTTTATAAGATAATGAAGAGAATCAGTTTTTGTATCTAATGTTAAAATGCTATTACTATGTGTGAAACAGATTTTATATTATTTAGTTTTTTTAACAAAATTCTAATTCAAGTGTGCCAATTTTGGTGTATTTTGTGCTACACCAAAATTGATAACTGCACCAAAATTTGAATAAGAAGATTTGAACGACATCTTACCTTACAATAAGAAGTCTTAACTACCAGGTGAGATCCTAGAGCAGACGCTACTCCGAAGGGGAACACCAGAGGAAGCTTTGCTAGATCCCCCATCACCCCACAATGAGATATGGAGCTTGGTGTGGCGAAAACTCTGAAACTGGACCTCCCGCCATACACAGGAGGTGATTGAGTGAAATTGCTGGTCAAAAGTCTCCATGAAGACACTGAGAAAAATTCACCAGACAAAGCCGACTACCTCGAAGGGCGATCCCGTCACATTGGTACGAATACTAGCTTAAATTGAAGACATTTAAGAAAACCTGTATGCCTCGCACACAACGAAGCCTCCACCAGACGCGAGCGATCTTACCAAACCTGATTTCAGCCTTGTCCCAAGAAAGGAAACAAACACTTCCTAAACACTATATGACAATCACACTTATGAACCAAGTGTAAAAGCTCATCTGGTACCTAGAAGGCCAATTGTTAATTCACGACCGATAGTACGGCTTCAGGCCGAAACGGTTCACCTATGATTTCCTAGCAAACGTAACTCATTTAGCCCCTAAATGAGTTACTCTGCAAGAAAATCATAGGTGGACCTTGCTAAACGTGTGGCATGAGTGGAGCACAGTCTATTAGCGTTTTGTCTAGCGCTTTATTGCAAAGCGAAAGATATATATCGAGGATAAGAGGCTGTCTCTTGTTGTTGATCTTGACGGAATGTGGTGTACGCAATCTTGTGGAGGTCAATACACCAGATGAGCTCATTATTTGCCCGTCCTACTCTTCAGAGCACCCCACTACCAGAGAAGGATAGTCTAAACATCCTCAGCATGGATGTTCACAGGAACTTTATCCAACAGGACTATCTCCATTCAGTCCTTAGCATTATCAAAACAGCATCCCGTAAGATCTAATTATCATTCTTCACGCCTGAGTAGCTGTGTCTTTGTACAAGACACAAATTTGCTGGTGTGCGGAATATTGTTCTCATCTCTAGACGGTTCCGCCGAGCCAGGTACTTGAAACTCTCGACAGCTTGTAGTGGCATCCTTGATATCCGCATCATTGATAACCCAGAGGCAACTATGACTATGGTGCGATTACAACTGCGTAGAGACATAGCCCGGATGAGTGTCCTCTACCGGTTTCAAAGTGGAGAAGATGTTCAGACGAGTTGTTCCAATTGATAATAACCTCACCCTTCCACTCACTTCCCATGCTGTACTGTGTCAACATCCACTCACGGCCCAGTAAATATTGACCATTGAATCGTTCTTTTGTCGTGCTCTCTAGGTGTGAAATGCTCCTCCAGCGCATGCAGTTCCATCTTCCTGTAGGAAGATGGAACGAACGAATCCCGGTATTTTTAAACGGGGCATGAAAAAGCATTTATGCAGGCCTTCAAAACTAGATTGACCTACCCACTTGTCAAGCCCAAACGGACTTTACGGCTGCATCAGTTGTTTTTGAGAGTTGTCTGGAATCGTGGTGCATCTCCTTCCAGACATCGGAGCAGGCTTTTGTAAAGGATTCAGTAAAGTATTAAATTCGTTTATGCTCAAAAAATACATGAAGTCATTCACTTAAGAATACAGCTACATTATTTAATTGGATATTTCGATTAATACTATTAGTTGGACACATTCATGCTCACATGTTTGGGAGTTATACAGGTTATATAGGAGTCCGAAAAGTAAAACCGACCCCTGGCTTTTGTTGACTACGAAAAAGCCTTTACTAAGCAATGTTACCAAAACCCGGGCTGTTCACGAGTCTTTGAAGCGCTGCCAAGTCGAATGGCGTTTTGTGGGGTTGTTTCCTCAGCAACAAGATCCATCCAGTTGCTGTGGGTGTAAGACAGGGTGACGTTATACTCCCGAAACTATTCACCAGCGCGCTGGAAAGTTCCAATTACGCAGAGAAAACTTTAAAGGTGAAACCGAGTACAGCATTTGGGAAATGGGGTCATGTTTTTTCGCATCATCTTTGCCTTAAGACCAAGGTGTTTTATCAATGCTTCCTACTAGTCGTGACTTTCGGAGCAAAGACGTGGAACCTGATGGTGAAGTAAGCCAACCGATCAAATGTCACTCAGAGAGCTATGGAAAGGTCTACGCTCGGGATCTCACTATGTGAGAAAGTTGGGGATGAAATAATCCGGTAGAAGACCAGATGACTCTTAAGTGTAGCGAACTAAAGTGGAAGTCAGCTAGCCATATTGTTCAAAAAAATGATCGAGTTGCTGAGGAAGACAGATTCTTGAATGGAAGCCTCGGCTTGCTGGCAGACTGCAAAGATGTGAAAGAAATGAGTTCTGATTGTTTTAGTTACGAAAATATACGTACACATTTGACCAAAACGTTAAAGATGAGGAATATTGAGGATGTTCCAATTTTGGTGTCAGGTTTAAATTTTGGTGAAAGCATTTCTAATTTTGCTGTGTTAACATAAATTTTGGTGTTTCCTCAATTTCGGTGTGCCTAATATAAAAAGAATTACTGGGCCAAATTGAATGCCTAAGTCAATTTAAGCACAGAATACGTTTCTGAATAATTAGATTATAACATAAAAAAGATAAAGCCAGTAATTAAAAAAACCAGCAAAATTAGGCAAAAAATGCCACTTGTTGATATTGCCCCATTTAAAGGTTGATTTGAGCGCCTACCTTACAGAGGATGGTACAGACCAAAACTACAACACGTAGGCGAGTACATGTAAGTTTTCGAAGTTCAAACTCAGAGACAGCATTTTCTCGTTGAATTCAAATGTACTTAGGCGTAGGCCACTTAGCTTCGTAAAAAGTGAAGGATTAAACCATTGATATTATAATAAAAAAGAGGAAGATAGGCTATGTCAGTATTCATGCGAAGTCGAAAATTGCCCCCTGGCGTGCGTACATAAATTGACCGTGTGAACAGGATAGTATGGTTATTTACTAGAGCGTAAACGAGTCAGATACATGTTGCGCAGTGTCGTCTCAAACTGTCAACACTGTCAATACTTTGCTCAGGTACACGAAAAGTTCTGATTTCGGGTGCCACTTGTTAGCACAAGTAACCTTTTCTTGTTATAATATCTCCCTTTTTATTATAATATCATTGGTTGTAACCTTTAAAATAGTGAAATTAGAAAACCTTACTGTTAGAACATAACAAACGGAGTAACTACTAGACTGATTGTGGTTCTTTTTAAATTATCAAATACTTTTACTGTTTTTTTTTGTTTGTTAATTTATTTTTGTATTTTATACTTTATAAGTTTTCTTCTTTTCTTCTTACTAAAGTTACTACAAAACATACTTATATTTTGATCAGCAAAGGGTTTCATGTGTGTTTGTTCACTAACACCCTATGGTCACAGTAATATGGTTCTGTATGTTCGGACAGATGATGGATGGCCGTCGTCTTGGCCGAAATGGACGTAATGGAGCCAGACCGTCTTTTGACATGATAGCAGAGCGAAATAACATGTTCGTTTGAGTTAGGGTTAAGTGAGATAATAACTCGTCAGATAAACTATCGAAGACTTATCTTAGTGTTCTCTGACAGGAAGAAGAGCACTTTGAAGTTGTAAGTTACACATATGAGTACATGTTCTCACGTTTATATCCCAAACGGGGCATTCAGAGGCATGCCTATTGTTGCCGTTTGGTTTACGAAACAATGAAAAGGCCGATTGTAATTTCATTTTTTTTATTTCAGGTAAAATCAGTCATTATAAGCAGAAAATATCCATTACTGTAAGTATTATTGTCCTAGTTTAAATTCTGGGTGTATTATTCATCTCATTATGCTAACAAGTAACTACCGAAGTCAAAGGTAAAGTACTGAATTATTCATGATATAACTACGCCCACTTAACTTAAGGAAATTGGTTAGAACTGTAGCAATTTGCGGTATCAATTATTAATGCACTATCTATTTATTTTTTCAAATATTTACTGTAAATAATTTAAATCACGTTAAAACACTTACTTTATGTTCTATAAACAACTAGCAGTTATCTTAACGAAAATACCCCGAGGCACCCAGGGGTATCCCTATTACGATATTTTTACAGCTCAGTTTACATCTTTTCATTCATTGAAATTTGACTAAAACATGCAAAATAAGTTACTCCAGCAATAAAGAAAAATTGAGGTTTTTTTTGACACTATTTACCACACAAAACACGACTTGTGACGGTAAATATGCAGCTCAAAAGCTGAGCTTGTGGCTAAAACTATCAGGTTATAAGAGATTGTAATAGGGCCTCAGAACAGCGATCTGCTCGTCCCTTTGCTCACCGCTTTGGGTTTAGATCTAACACACACAGCTTCAAGAAGATGGGTCAGAATATGCATCACCCGTTGGGTTCCGAACGTTTCGTAATCCATGACTACGTTAATATTACCGAGCCATGACCAACATAGACAAATTACCACTACCCTGTTGTGTTAGCTAATTTGAAAGAACAGGCATAAGTAGTGTTTATTTGTTATTATAACACAATTAAACGGGCTAAACCCAGTAACATAATTATGTTCTTAATCATTCATGTCTCTGTGAGAATTATTGTATCTTAAGTCTTCAGCCAGGATCTGTCAAAAATTACAAAAACCTCTTCTCATCCTGTCACCTTGGTCTTCTGGAAAGAAACCTCACTGGTACTATTGCTAGGTAGAATATTGTCTATTGTAACTGCCTTCTTGTGTACAAACCAATAAATAAATAAATAAACTGCGTATCGTGGTCATTTTGTGAAAACCAGGAGCGAGGAAGCTAAACAGAAAATTCGGACGTCACCGTTTGGGCGACCCTGTATACTCTTTGTTGTGAGCGTATATTAAGTTATGTAAATAGTTCAGATAATCAATAAGATTCAACCCCTGTCTTGTCTAGAAGATTAATGTTTGGGTAATGATTCGCCAAACTACAGACCCTGTGTTACCAAACCAGATTCATCTCGGTTTAGACTAGGAATGACCGATTCGCGAAATGGCTACAGGGTCTATAAATGACTGATTCTTGGAACGACCGATTCTCTAAATGACTGATTCTACGAATGACTGATTTTCTCAATTGTATGATGGTTTCGTAAAAAAGGCAAATGTGCGTAAACTACAGGTTGAGATAACTTAACTTGCAGGAAATTAGGTTACAGAATAAACGAAGAGGTTTGGAATTAGGTCATCAACGAAGTTTCACAAGCTAGAAAATTCGTTCCAGGGAATTTGATATTCTGTTTACCTGTCTTGAGTTCTTTGAAATTACTAAAATGCAGAAATATGGTCTTGGTGTCATTTTAGTTTGTTGATTTTTTGTTCTCTTGCTATTTTAATTCATTGTTTTTTATTGTATTCATGATAACAGAACCCTGTTGGTTGAGGTGTCTTAAAATGACGAATTACACTATTTAAAAAAATATGTAACTGCTGACGTCCTCACATTACATACTAGTTCAATACATAATTATGTTAAAAAAAAATATTTTTATGACAATCCAAGAGTGTAAAGATGTGTAGGCTTCTGATTGTTACGATCACAATGACGTCAGCAGTCAGGGTGGCTCTGATATCCCGTTTGCGATATCAGAGCGTGTGTTAATGATACCTGCTACGCTATGTTATTTTTACAGGTTAAATTTCTAATATATTTTACTTAGTTTTTCAATAAAACATTCTAGGCATTGTGTTTTACTTCTTTACTGTGCAAGTATTTTGTTCGCACTCCAAAACAACTTGAACGTGCACTTTCAAACAGCAAACATAATTAAAAGTTTTCAGAACAAATACCGAATGTTGATCTTGGCTGGGGCGCTAATTATTTTTCTTATTTTTCTTTGTCGCTTGGACATAGCTATGTTCATAACAATGCCTTTTGTAAGTACTGACTTCCTATTTTTTTGAAAACAATGTAATTAAGGGCGCAAATAGCTTTTGTTGTGAATACTTAGTATGGAAAAGACTGTCAAGTGAAAAGGCGCCTTTTTATTCCAAAACCGTTTTTCCGCTGTCATCATCAGCCCTTACAAGTCAACTTGCTGAAGAAACCAATGATATTATAATGAAAAGACGTAGAAGGGTTACTTGTTCTAAAAAAGTAGCTCCCAGGGCTTTCGACCACTTGAGCAAAGCATTGACAGTTTGAGACAACATTGCGCAACATGTGTCTCTCTCGTTTACGCTCTCTATCTTCTATCTTGTACACAGGGTCAAATTATAGGTACGTACGCCAGGGGACAATTTTTGGCTTCGCGTCACTACTGACATATTTATTTATTTATTTATTTATTAGTTTGTACACAAAAAGACATTTACAATAGACAATATTTAGGACAGTAAAAGTACAGGTGAGCTTATCTCTAAAAAGAGATTTCTTCCAGCAGACCAAGGTGACAGGCTACATAACATAACGTATACCTATACTCGTACCTCTTTTAAATATGCCGTGCCTCTTCAGCTAGGATATCCAAAATAACATTGTGTTGGTGACTTTATTCTTTTGCGGATTGCATCAAATGAGGAAATATCAGGCATGCCACTTAGCTCTCCCTAAAGCGGGACCTTGAGCATTTTTAAGAAGTCAACTTTCAAGTTTCAATTGTAACATAATTATAATTGTTTCAAGTTTTTGTTGGTAATATATTATAAGGCCGATGAATAAATCTGTGGTTTCATGTACGAAATTATCATTTTGTGTAACTTCGTAGCGCCGTGCAACTGCTACGAGCGCTACGAAACTGCTACGAGCGCAATAACTGTCGCTCTTTTGTCGGACGCAACTCGGTTGCATGCAGTGTCAAGTGCCAGTTTTATTCAATCACGATAAATTGTTCAGTAATTCGCACTTGATTAAACATTCATTCAAACCATTACGACCATCACGACCATGTCACAAACGGAGTAGTGAGTGTTGCCGTCATGGAAAACGGAACACTAATGGGGCATTTCCCACATTTCACCACATCAACTTGAACCCAACGTGGTAAGGGGCGAACCTATCGTCGCTATCCGGGTTTTTTATTTTTGTTCATATACGAGACAAAATTATGCCGCGATACGCATCTTAGACCATCTGGTAAAGATAAGTTAGGATATCCTTTATTGCATAAAGAAAGCAAATTAGACAGCAATGTTTACAAATTAACATGGACGTATAACATATGCTATGCTTACAGGTAGAGAAAAAAAAGTAGATCTAGGTGCTGATGCAAGATGGTTATTGAAACATGAAGATCGTAGGGTTCCGGAGAATAGCAGCTACCTACATCCTTTGGAAATCTATGATGAACAATGTCACATTCTTTGCTATTGTAAAGCTTTAGTGAACCTCTGAATTCATTAAAAACTTTGTTGCAAACTAAACAAGTCCGTCACGCAGCTCCGCACGTGCCAGTATTGAGTGCTGTCACAAATGGACCCGTAAATAGCCTTTTACGCGACCGCATTTTAACTCCAACCCTAAAACGGTCAGCTTTACAAATAGGCTAATTCAATCCGCATTCAAGCTGAATTGGGATATTTATTTAAATCTTAACTGGCTTATAGCAACAAGAGTTCCGGATTCAGAAGGCTATAACAATGTATCGTAACTTTAGTTACGCAATTTTACCCCCGAATTCACAAACGTTCATGCTGTCCCGTAAAACGTCAATAGATCTCAAAGGGACAGCTATGCATCGGAGAGATGCTCAAAGTTGATTTGCGTTTGTGAATTCGGGGGTTGGTAACACTAAGTGAAAGCGTCCCCCGCATGGGTCACGGGCCACACGCCACTTTCACAAACGCCGCCACAAGAAGCCAGATACGGCTCCTGAAGAAACTGAACCACGCGACAGCAGATTATGCCTTGTGATTTACACAAGACGTGAGCAGCGACGATTTGTAGCGTGTGGTGGCCACTGGCTTCACCCGAGTGCGGCGTGTTCATATTAAATGAATGAAAACTACAAGAAATATGCCGGTTGCGGATACTAGCAAGCACTCTTGGATGCGTGTGCGTAGATGCGGTGGAGGGGCGCGTCATTTCAGCTTAGACGATCTATAAGTTAATTTGACACGTGAACGTGTCCATTAGATATCACAATCGAAAATCCATTGTTGTGAATCACATGTGATTCATGGGACAGGGAATGTGTTAAATTCGCTTGGCAAAGTGTGGGCTCCTGGATTCTCCGTTCACAATGACGGCAACACGGTGTGCCTCTGACTAACCCGTTTATGTTAAAGTCGTGAGTGTATGCTTAAATTTGAGTACAAAATAATAAATGCACTTAATATAAAGCCATTTTCATTCTAACTTGAGTGAGCGATTGTCAAATCGATTTGGAAACAAAGTCAGGGGCAGGTAAAAATAGTATTTCTATCGAGGTCTCCAGTTCATAACAGATTTAACGACTCAACCAAACCACTCTGATTGAATCCAACAAAGCTATTAAAGTTAGAATCAATTATGAAGCGAAGTCAGGTTCAGGGGCGAAGCGGCGGGTCAGGGGTGTCGGTCAAGGCGGCCGGGAATAGCCACAGCGGATTCAATTCTATTCAATAACTTCTTTTGAGGTGCCCGTGGCGCAGTTGTGACAGTGATCGGCGATGATTGCTGTGGTAAAGCAACACACGCCGGGTCTGAAATGGGATGGGTGACCACCCCGACCGAAATTTAGTGATGTGTATTTCGAAGCAGTTGGTCCCGGTTGACGTCACTAGATGTCAGTCGTTAAGAGGCCTTAGGGCGGCTTGATACCAACCCTAAAACGGTCAGCTTTACAAATAGGCTAATTCAATCCGCATTCAAGCTGAATTGGGATATTTATTTAAATCTTAACTGGCTTATAGCAACAAGAGTTCCGGATTCAGAAGGCTATAACAATGTATCGTAACTTTAGTTACGCAATTTTACCCCCGAATTCACAAACGTTCATGCTGTCCCGTAAAACGTCAATAGATCTCAAAGGGACAGCTATGCATCGGAGAGATGCTCAAAGTTGATTTGCGTTTGTGAATTCGGGGGTTGGTAACACTAAGTGAAAGCGTCCCCCGCATGGGTCACGGGCCACACGCCACTTTCACAAACGCCGCCACAAGAAGCCAGATACGGCTCCTGAAGAAACTGAACCACGCGACAGCAGATTATGCCTTGTGATTTACACAAGACGTGAGCAGCGACGATTTGTAGCGTGTGGTGGCCACTGGCTTCACCCGAGTGCGGCGTGTTCATATTAAATGAATGAAAACTACAAGAAATATGCCGGTTGCGGATACTAGCAAGCACTCTTGGATGCGTGTGCGTAGATGCGGTGGAGGGGCGCGTCATTTCAGCTTAGACGATCTATAAGTTAATTTGACACGTGAACGTGTCCATTAGATATCACAATCGAAAATCCATTGTTGTGAATCACATGTGATTCATGGGACAGGGAATGTGTTAAATTCGCTTGGCAAAGTGTGGGCTCCTGGATTCTCCGTTCACAATGACGGCAACACGGTGTGCCTCTGACTAACCCGTTTATGTTAAAGTCGTGAGTGTATGCTTAAATTTGAGTACAAAATAATAAATGCACTTAATATAAAGCCATTTTCATTCTAACTTGAGTGAGCGATTGTCAAATCGATTTGGAAACAAAGTCAGGGGCAGGTAAAAATAGTATTTCTATCGAGGTCTCCAGTTCATAACAGATTTAACGACTCAACCAAACCACTCTGATTGAATCCAACAAAGCTATTAAAGTTAGAATCAATTATGAAGCGAAGTCAGGTTCAGGGGCGAAGCGGCGGGTCAGGGGTGTCGGTCAAGGCGGCCGGGAATAGCCACAGCGGATTCAATTCTATTCAATAACTTCTTTTGAGGTGCCCGTGGCGCAGTTGTGACAGTGATCGGCGATGATTGCTGTGGTAAAGCAACACACGCCGGGTCTGAAATGGGATGGGTGACCACCCCGACCGAAATTTAGTGATGTGTATTTCGAAGCAGTTGGTCCCGGTTGACGTCACTAGATGTCAGTCGTTAAGAGGCCTTAGGGCGGCTTGATAACATCTGACATTAAGGTTGCTTACTTACCTTACACCGCTCCTCCAACAATCCGCACTGAGCTTGCGTGTTGGAGTATGGTTGGCTCGTTCCACCTCAGAGATGAGGTGATTCCTGTGTCCAGCACGGGGACGTATACCTATAGGCAGTTTAAGTTATATTCTTTAACTCATTTTCAAGAAAAGTAAAGCCACACTGCCTCTTCTTGTTTAATGTACGTAAAAAATATCGGGAAGAGATAGTTTTTAGCGATAAGGCCGCCTAAATTGTACCAAAATTCTTAAGAGTTTTTATGATTGTTTTCTCGTTTTGTGAGTTTTGTGCTTATCTTATCTTAAAGTAGTATTAATTTTCGTACTAAGTTGGAACGAGCAATAACGAATATAACAAGTCCAGACAAAAATAATAATGCAACGGGATAATTTGTACATGTCTCAGTAATTGAATACTACACACTGTTATGTTGTTCGTATACTAAAGAATTGCAAAAAGAAATGCAGAAGGGTGCCATTCTGCATGGGCACATCGAACGTTCGAACAATGAGTTGGAAGTGCGATTGTAATTTTCCGTTTTGTAAAACTCGTCGATCGTTGATGATCGTTTAAGTGAAATCAACTAAGCCAAATAACATTTTTAAGTTGTTTTTATACAAAATGATACCAGCAGTATACCAATTCAAGGTGTGGCCAATATACGATTAAAGTTGTCGTTTTTTCCTGAGCGAGCGATTGCATAGTTGGTCTTAGTAATTGAATACTGTTCCTTTAATGTTTTGTACAATAGCGAATATATATTCTTTTTACATATTAATAAACACCAAATGGCTCTACCGACTTTATAAATTCGATTATTCCTGTTTCCAATATTGTGTCGCAGTGAAAATAGAATAAGTAGGTACTCTACCTCATACATAGGTAGTTTATTTCTCCTCAAAAAAAATATGTCATACGGTTTTCCCATCCATTTCAGATTTGCCCGTTATTGGACGTACCAGGATATTGTGGTCGTTCTGCATCCGGTTCCGGTTACCGCTAACCTCCCCTTCAACTCTATTATAAGCATTGTGGCAACGATATTGCTATTCTGCACCCGAATTTCGCAAAATCAAAGAGATAAGGGATGATGGGAGCGTCAACATCATGTTACCATCTTGAGCTCCAACTTACCTGCTTTCTAGCGGTCATCCTACTGACCAGTGGACAAGGTTCTGGCGACCAGTGTGCCCCACTCATCGGATACAGCTAAGTCCTGGTCCTATAGAAGCTGTGTCCTTGCGATCTCCAACCCGCCTGCTTAGTGTGGCGATTATGGACACCTAATTTACATACCTACCTTAAATAACTTAAACCAATAATCTAGCCAATCATTCTATCACATACCTATCGTTCTACTAAGGCAAAATGATAAGTGAATTGTCGACAATTACTTTCTGTTTCTTGACATAATGTGGTATTGAGAAATATTCACGAACAAAAAATCTAGCTTCACGTTAAATTTTTTTTGCACGCCATCTATTGTGGAAACGTGAAACTGACTTCTAACCTACGGTTGGTTAGGAAAACTACATTCAACGTTCGCTTTTTGAGGAAATTCCGCTAGAGGGAGGAACTGTTTAGGTTCCCAAGGTTTTGAACAGATGGCGTGCATAGCACGAATTTTGACGACCAATTTGGTGTAATGGTTGAGAAGTTGGCTACCACACCAGAGGTCGCGGGTACAATCCCCGCACAGTACAAATATTCGTGTGTATGAACATGTCGGTTTGTATTGGGTGTTTCCTTTATTGTATTTTAAAAAAAGTAAGTACGTTCATCCGTTGTCTAGTATCCCATAATAGCTTGCTTGTAAGCTTTAATTACTTTAATTTGAGGCTGGATGGCGCTGTGTGGAATAATGTCCATGGATATTTTTACTTATATTCATTGTCCTGGAATATATATTTAATTTCCTTTTTTCATTGGGTCGGGTCTGTAGTTTGTCTATTTATCACTATTTATCATTAAGTGTCTATCATTGCGTTTCTTTGACAGAGGTAATGTAATTTTGGAATTAATAAATTATCTGATATTTTGGAAAAGCAAAAAACGTGTTGTATAATCCGGTATCGATATTTGATTCCGAACTTTATAATTTGAATAAACTTATTTATCTATGCTTATAAAATCTTAAATAAAACATTAATTTGTAATATTTCTATTTCACAGGTAATACTTCAATTGTTTCTTCTTAATTGTAAGTTTGAATTATATTTTGTTATTTCGTCATGTCAAAGTCAAAGCATTTATTTGCAAACTGAGTGTAACATAATAGCTGGAAGTTACAGAATAGGATCTTAAAACTTAGTCCTTTTCAGGCACAGCAAAAACAATTTCAAATCAAGGAATTACATTTCTATTTCTAAATAAATGATTCTAATGTATACCTTCAATTCTAAGACTGACATAAATTGTTATATATTTCAAGTTATTTAAAAATTGTTGTAGTCTCTAAGCTTGATTAATAAATTATGTTAATGTCAGTCTTAAAACATGTAGGTCAGTAGGCTGGGTCATATCTAATTTACTAATTATTTAAAATCATTCATTGTGTACTAAACCAACACATTGTAGATACCTAAGTATTCGTTCCATATGAAATCTCCAAAGAATTCTTATTTCTTAATATTTTCTCTGAAGTTCCTTTATTTTTAACTGGCTAGGCAAATTCTTAACGAAAAATATAGGTGTTTTTGGTGGAATGGTACCTATTTAACCATTGGAAAAGCTCATTAATATTTGAAGCCGAAATAACATTTGCGTTGTCCAAATCCCAATTTTAAAAGCGTAGGTATCTAAAGAAAAGAATATCTCGGATCAATGGCTCAAAAGCCCCAGATTGGAACAAAGGGAAACAAATCAAACAGGGCCGGAATGGGCGCCCCTGGCGGTTCCATGCCCTGAATACATACCTTTGTTTTAATGGGAAGCTCCTTTTTAGGGATCCACAGCAGGCCAGCGACCGTAATGAACCCTTAGGTCCGGACGGTTTCATGTCATTAGCCCATCTTCCTGGGCTTAATATTTACAGAGAAAAGATTACAGATAACAAGTGTAATTTTGATGAGGCAAGCCAAATTTCCCATCTCACCAGCAGCTAGCTGTAACTTGTGCCAAAGCGTTTTTACATCATCATCATCAATGGCCTCTGCGTCTTTTTCAGACGATTTATGCAGTGACGTTGGAGACAGAGCACTTTTTTTTGTGACTGAAAAGGCCTATCCGCGAACGGCATAGCCTTCCGCACAAACTACATTTGAAGTTTGGGTTGGGTAAGGTAGTGTTATTTTGATGCCTTTTTTCGCGCTTTTCACCCAAGATAGAAAACCAGGTCTGGTCGTGAACAGTGCGACCGTTCTGAACACTTGTTCGCCACTTATCTCTATCCTGGGCGAGTCCCTCCCAACCCGTGGAATCGATGGCAAAGGCTGCCATGTCTCTCTTCGCGCAATCCTTGAAGCGCAGCAAGGGTCTTCCAACGGCTCTCCTCGCATTTGCTACGGAACCAAGAAGCACTTGTCGAGGCAGACGGGACGGTTCCATTCGATGCACATGCCCTAGCCATCGCAATCTCCGCTGTTGAAGCAATGCGAAGAAACTAGGCAGCTGTGCAATCTCCAGGACCCTCTCATTTGTCACCCTGTCTTCTTCTTTGCGTTTTTACATACTAGGCTTTAAATTGATCTATAATCCTATTTACTCAAATTACTTTCGGTTTCCTACTAGAATTACTTTAGGTCTCCCTCTAAAGGCTTAAAGGCTCTATTTTACTACCTAAAAAGGCTTTCAACAAACTTGATGGGAAAGCTGTAACAGAGAAATAGGCCGCGCTAGTTCGAAAGTTGTGGTCGACCAACTTATTATGTTTGGAACTTCAACGTACCTAAGTTTGTAGAAGTTTGTCTGCAATTGGAAATGTAGTAGTAACTTTCTTATTCGAATAGTATGTCATGTATTTTATTTCAGTATTATCATACTCTTAGGAGGGAATCATACTCAGCGTGGCCCTTTTTCGGCATAGGTATCTACATGTGCATCTCGTTTTTTAGTTATTCGTCTTTTGTTTTCATTTCTGTTTAAATTTCAAAATTATTTAATGTCATTCTTAGTAGATAACGTTGTGGCCCAGTGGTTAAACAATCTACCTAGCTTGGATTGGAATGCAGGTAGTCTAGAATTGAAATCTGGCAGAAACGCCTAAGTAGGTCCTAGATAGGTACTTTGTGTTCATTTGCTTGCTTAGTTTGGAGCTAGTGGCGTACTGGCACTGTGTGGATTAATGTCCGGCTTACTCTCCGTTGAACAAAACACCGATTTATAACCCAATCAACCCCTGTAAGTTGTAGGATCACCCCTTGCCACTTTTCATAAGAAAAACGACTTGTGATGTGTGGGCTTCTTCGAAATGCTTTTTGCATAACCCGTTTTGTTTTTGTATTGTGTATGTATTCGTTTCTTCTTGCATCTCTATGTGTTTGTTTATTATTAATCACGGAACCATTCCCAAATTATAGGCATACAACTTGGCTGCCTTTTTTGACAACGATTCTTAGCCAGGGCAACAAAGGCTTTGTAAGCGACGGTCAAACAGCTAATATTGCCGCATTTGATTTGGAAAATGGTAATTCACTGCGATTATTTGTCGTTTCCAACACGTCCAAATATAAAATATGACCTGCTTTATTAATTCAAGATTGAGCTTTGATATTACAACGTGTACAAAATTATAATTTCCTTTTCTTTTACTACCTGAAAATAATTAAACTTAGTAAAACAATAAATTATGTATCTTCTCAGGGGTCTTGATGAGCGAAGTAGGTAGCCTATTTAGGTAACTAAGAACTCGCTGCGATATACCCATACTACGCAATAGGATATATTAGTAATACATTGACAGTTCGTATACACTGAGCTGTAATTTTATCGGACTATTGATAAATCAGCATTAAAGTATTGTATACCTACATTTTTATTTTTATTTTGAAATTTAATATACCTACTCAAAGTCTGTCTTTTGGTTGATCAAATGATTGACCTCACGAAATATTTATTTTACGAAAGCCCTTAAGGTACGATACCACACGTAAAGACAGAAAATATAGGTAGTCTATTCTGAGCTTTAACAACACAGTTTTTTCTTCAAATAGGCTTCTATTTTGAGAAAAAACTGTTTCGGAGCAAAAGTTTGACATGACTGAGTGAGCCGAGTGGGCTCGATCGACCTGCCTAGGTCTGGCGAAGGCCTAGATAGGACTTAGGTGTACCGAAAAATCTAATACTTTTGATGGCCTATTTTTTTAAACTAATTTCTAGCCATAATGCTCTTGAAGCGATTTTTTTAATACGTCTTCCGTTTTTTCTTTGCGACCGAGCTTGGAAGTTGGCTATTAAACCAAAGGTCGTGGGTTCGGAACCCGTACAGTACAAATTGCATAAGATGTGAGTGAGGAAGATGTCTGTTTGTATTGGTCTGGGTGTGTCGTTTGTATATTAAGTACCTATGTATTAAAAAATAGTAGTCATATAGTCAGTGCTTAGTTTGCGGCTATGGGGCTGTATGGAAAAATGATGATTATTAATTATTATTATTTACTAAACGATGCAAAATAAGTTACTACATCGATATTTCTACAACCGTATACAGAAAAGTACCCTGGTGGGCAACCCCAGTGAAACTTGCCGTAGGGTGAATGTCATCCAAACAATGTGCATTTTAAATTACCCACCAATTTCATTGTACGCAAAGAGTTCGAAATACCCCAATTTTAGAGTTCTAAAAATCATTAGACCTTGACTCGTCAGCCCCCCCATAACTCAGTCGTCTCCACGTGCTGAAGTCTAGCCCGGGCAGGCTGTATCGACCGGGCTTACAGACGTGCGAACGGGACCGTTAGCACTTTTTAACACCGACTAACCCCGGCATTCTTAAAAACTAAAACAACAGCATTTGTTAAGGGATTGACGTGTCTTAGCGCGAGAATATGGACAGCAATAAGAATGACAAAACGTTGCAGTTGGTAAAGTATAGTGATATGCTGTTATTGTATTGTATGCAATGATATTACAATAAAAAAGACGTAGATATGTTATGTCAGCACTGACGCGAAGTCAAAAATTGTCATCGGGGTACTACGTAGTTAATTTGGCCGTGTTATAACGTATGAAGAAGACAGTGCGATTATTTACTAGTAAACGACACAGATACATGTTGCGAAGTGTCGTCTCAGACTGTCAACACAGTCAATGCTTTGCTTAGGTGTACGAATCGTTCTGATTTCGTGTGATATTTTTTGCCATTCAATGACGTATAAATGACAAGTCGCTGTCATATTGGCTTGAAAGTAGATCCATAGGACCTACTTTTGTGTGGCAACTTATACACGGACGCCGTATCTTTCTCTTTTTGTTTATATCAAAATTTTCGACGACCGTCTTGGTGTAATTGTTGAGAAGTCGGCTACTACACCAAGGGTCGCGGGTTCGATCCCCGCACAGTACAAACATTTGTGTGCATGAACATGTCTGTTTGTATTGGTCTGGGTGTTTCCTATGTATATTAAGTATGTATTTACAAAATAAAACGTATTTAAGTATGTTTATCCGTTGTCTAGTATCCATAATAACGGACTATAATTAGCCCACTTGGGACTAGATGGCGCTGTGTGGAATAATGTCCAAGGATTTAATGGGTATTACACAAAAACTTAGTGACATAGTACACAATCGTCACCCCCAAATTTTATTGTTGAGCTTAGTGTCCAATAAATTATTTCTTTCTTTCAAAACCTGTTTGGCACCAAAGCCTGCGAATCCATAGCATTCGCCTTCCACGTGCGAAGTCTAGCCCGGGCAGGCTGTATCGACCGGCCTACGGATGTGCGGACGCTTCTGGCACTTTTCACCACTTGCCAACAAATCCTACATAATCTCTAGAAAAAACATCATCTACGTACAACTCTTTGTGTAATTGTACAACGCTTTGAAGGGAGGGTGAAAACATAAATTCGGAGAAGATTCAAATATTCATATTTGACTACAGTTTTATTTTATGAATGTAACACGATTCAAATCTCTGAATGTAACGAAGTGAATGTATCAGCATTTCAAAAACTTGATTGCCACTTGTTTACACGTTATTGTATATTTGGTTTACTTTGGAATATAATTTTTCTGAATAAAGTTCTAAAATGTGCAGAAATCAAAACATGACGATGGTTTTCAATGATTGCTAGATAACAGTCAGAAAGTGTATGCAAGATGCGTATAATCTACAAACTGAATGATTAAGATATAAAAGTTTTAAATTAGACTCACTTATTTTCCAAAATTTTAGAAACTCTTACCACAAATTCACAATCGCAAATCAAGGTTGAGCAATCCTCAGAAGTATGGCTGTCTCTTTCAGTTTTCTCGACATTTTACGGGATAGCATGAGCTTGAGCACGTGCTTAGCGTTGATTGACGTTTGTGAATTCGAGGGGTTAACCTGTGAATCTGATTAGCTTAAAGGGTACAAAACAGCAACATCACAATATTACCAGTTTTATTTAAAGAGTCAACCATTTTTTGATCCAGATTGATTTTTACTCCAGCTTTTTCAGTTTCAGTACAGAAATAAACGAAATTACGATGGCTACGCCCGTCTATGAGTACCGTCGATCTCATTGATGACCGTCCCCAAACTGAACAACCCCTTTTGTCCTTTGAAGTAATAACCTTATAAATCAACATGTCCGTGAGCTGGCGTTCATCGATTGTAATAAGTATTTTTCTAGATATTTGTGATTTTTTTTTTTTTAGTTTCATTTTTTGTTCTTCATTGCGTATAAATAAGTACAATGAGGACTTATAGTGCCTAGGAGCAGTCTCTCTCAGTAACCCCAGTTATTACTGTAGCTACCTAAAGAGGAAGCTACGATTTTTATTCACATGCGTAGCATCAATTCGAAAAACTGTGTGAATTACTCTTCAGAATTCGGGGTGTGCTAGGTCCTTGCTAGGAAGAGAAACCTTCAGTGTCTTGGCGGCATTTGTTTTGCTTTTTTCTTTTCTGAGGCAGTGCGTGTTGTCGCCTCCGTGGGAGCTTGATTTAGCAAACTAAATTGTCGAATGTAATAATTGTGTTTCAACCATAATATACGTATTGAGACCTTTTATAACTTCGAATTCTGATGATGTCTAGAAATATTATTCTTAAGCTGTAAAATAACTACATTCATAACCAAAATGTATGGTCAGGAAGCTAAGTGGTTGTAAGGCACCGCATCCCGGCCGCACAGATTATAAGGGAATATAAGATTAGGAAGGGAACTAACTCCCTAGAAAGCCTAGAGCCCCTTGTGTCGAGACACTAGGTTGCTACGGCCCTAGCCCTACCTAACTATAAATACATAGATAGATAGTGAGGGAGGGAGGGAGCTCCCGGGGTGCCCGGGGTGCAAGCGGGAAGAGTTAGGACAGTAGGTAGGGTTTTTGGAACCGCTGCCAGTAGAGCAGGCTCACTCTACTGATCATGATACTGACGGCTAAAGGTGTCTTGGCCGCAGTGGTGGGGAAATGAGAAGTCAACACGGTCGGTTGAAATCTAGTTTATTATTATAATGTTATTGCTTTAAATACATGATTGTTACAATACACACTACTATAGGCTATTGCTAGTGAGTCGTCGGTGTAAAGCGCCGACGCTGCACCTTGAGGGTCCATCGGTCGCCGGTTTGGAAGTAGGTCGCTGCTGACGGCTGCTACATGTGCGAGCTAGCCTAGCTCGTATATATTGGCAACTCAGAAGGAGAAGAAGAAGAGGAGAAGGGAGACAGGGGCTGCCGCTCGAAGCGTGTGTGGTAGGTAGGCAGGTCCCCAGGTACTGACTGCTGATTGTCTTCTGGTTCCCAATAATGTATGCAGCAACGACGATGATCTCGCTGACACGATGGACGTAGTTTGTATTTGCTAGTAGTGTTGCTGTTGTGGCAACGCTCCTCCCACCCTGAGATGCTACGCCACGGTGTTCTTTGTTTTCATATTAATCACATGCAGCACCTCAGTACACTGGTGAGACCCGCTTGTGGGAGGCCAGTGACCGGTCTGCTTGTGTGATATGATGTTGAGGTGGTGCTGGTGGTCTCTTGTCGTCGACGTCGTACCCGATGGAGGATTTTGATGTGCCGATGCTTATGCGGCTGCCGATGCTTACGCGGCGTGTGCTACAGTGGAGATGCTCGTGCTCACACTGAAGCATTTACTTAAGCTTATTATAATTTGTAAAAAGAAGAGCGGAACCTCCTGATACAGGCTTCTCTAAGCTTAAAAGGAGATTCCAGCCCTTATAATTTTAGGAATATGTTGTTTAAAGAAATAAAGATTTTTTTTATTTTTTTTTATTCATAAATTGAGTAACTTGAAAAGGTGTTAATTCTCTACGCGTCTCAAGCATTACCATATCCTGCCTCCACATACTGATTATTTATTCGTCTCATGGAACCCTTTAAGTTCAGAGTGTATTATGCAGAAAACCCACTAAAAGATTATGGCACCGCAGCACAATCCCGAGATAACCCCGCCGAGCGGACGGCTTAAAAATTTATTCATAGATCTCGATCTTCCGAGTTCTGACAGATCCAGTTAAGAGCCAGCTCACTGTCCACTAGCGCCATCAAGCTTTTTTTTTATTGTGGTTTATTTTTGACATTAAAACAAAAAGTGACATAATAAATAAAAGTGTGATCATAAAATAAGATATCCTTTATATTTTAAGATGTTAAGGTATTAAATTATTTCTGTGTTAATTTAAAGAAATTTGAGATTTATGCTAAAAATGGCCAATTTAATTATAAAATCACAAATTGGTTTAGTTACAAAGATACAGTTTCAGTTCAAACATCAGAATCCCTATACATAAAAATGAATAGCTGTTTGTCAGTCTCGCTAAAAGTCGAGAGCCACTATTCGGTTTAGCTAATTTTGATTTTGAAATAATTGTGGAAGTTCAGGGAGGATTTTGAAGTTGAGTAAACATGAAGGAAATTACAGGATTATAGTAAGAACAACAATTTAGTTTTTTCCTAGCAACCGATCCTACTGCCACGTGCCACTGAATGTTTGTTAACAGAACGTCTGTCAGGACAGCTAGTCTTAAATAAACCACAATAATTTTAAAAACGATTTGTGGTGCTAGTGGGCAGTGAACTGGCTCTTAACAGCTGAAGTCATCGCTTGAGACCGCAACGGTTCTCTCCGCTTTGCTTTTAACTAATCCGCTCTCGAGAACTTTGCAATTCAATCTTCGTTCATGGTTTGCCGTTACGTAAATCGAAATAAGAATTCGGCAGTTGCTGTTTGAATTTTGTTGTATGAGTGTGATGATAATAAGTTCCAAAATTTTAATTTTTGGGACTTTGTTACAATGATAAACTTATGACAGTTAACTTAACTAACCAATATGTCGTCATAGTGAAGGGAACATTCAGAATGCCTATATTTCACCTAGGGAATTCGAATCCAACGTGGTAAGTGTGCCTAGCTATCGGGGTTGCTTAGGTTTTTTAACGGTGCCATCACCGGAGAGTTAGACGCAAATTGTACAATTAACACAAAGTAGTTAGGTGTTTCGGGCCATCTTGAAAACGGGACCACCGCATTCCGAACCAATGTTTAACCACTGGCCCACCTGCCACGACGCTCTCTATGACTTGATTATAACAGTTAACGTTATTACCAGTACAAGATCCTTCGTAACTTTAAACTCCGCATGCATACGGAACTTTATATAGCGACCGAGTGACGCGACCTCACAATCTACGAGTATAATAGAAGGCAGTGGCGGGATGAGCTGGACACCGGAAATTGGTTCGCCCCAACTTCTCTTCTTAGTCGGACACTCTTGGCAGAGTGGTCTTGGCTGATAATGAACAGGGTAGCGGCTCACCGCTGCCGCTGGTAGCCGCACGTCGCGCGATGTCTCTCCACTTATGTCGATTTTGTGCGTTGCGAGTATACTGTACTGCGGTCGACTGTGTAGACTTCCTAATAAGGTCGATCGAGCGAGTAGGAGACCGGCCTCGCGCTCTCTTCCCCGCAGTGTGGCCCTGCACTACAAGTCTTTCCATCAAGTCCTCGTTTTTGGAGATATGCTCAAAGAACTTCAGTATTCGCACCTGCACAATCGACGATAACTTGCCTCGTATGTGAAGTTCTTTGAGGATGGAAACCTTCGTGCGAAACGCCGTCCAGGGTATTTTCAGTAGACGTCTCCAACACCACATCTCCAGTGCGTCGATTTTTCGGCGGTCTTGCAGTCTCAGTGACCGCCACAACTTAAGATCATAGAAAACGGAGAAACCTTAGGAAGGCCTGTGCCCCTGGGACATTACAGGCTCACAATTGAAATTCGGGTAATTTTTTATGAAAATGAACTTTTGCAAAAACTCGTCCTTTTTTTCTTCTCATTATTTAAAATTCATAGCACATTCTTTAGATGAAAAACGTATTTGCCCAAGTAACTTAGTTCGTAGAGTTGGCGGGCGAGTTGAAGAAGCCTTCGTCTTAAACTTGCCAGCATCTAGTGTATTTGCATCGAGAACTTTGCAGGAAAAATACGCCGTCATTCGTTTAACTTAGCTCTTGGCTGGTATTTGCCCCTTTCTTAAAAATACACTAACGATCATACATGATGTTGTTTGTAAAACCAGCCGAAATCTTAACAAAATTCAGAATCATTATACTTGGTATACCTACCCTTACGACTATATCCCAGGGGTAGGCAGGAGAACGCTGACTCTCCCGCCGTCTTGGTGAACGAAACATTCAGAACCAATGATATTATAGCAAAAAAGACGAAGATAGGTTACTTGTGCTAAACAAGCAGCACCCGAAATCAGAACTTCGAACACCTGAGCAAAGCATTGACATTTTGAGACGACCGACAGACGCGCAACATGTATCTGTCTCGTTCACGCTTTAGTAAATAATTATACTACCTTGTACTCAAATTATTTTGAATAAAAAAATAATAATTTAATAGTGTGTACAAGGTAGTATAATTATTTACTAAAGCGTCAAATACCTATAAAGGTAAGTACGCCAGAGGTCAATTTTAGACCTAGCATCAGTACTGACATAACGTATCTACTTCAATTAAATATCATTGTTCAAAACCCTACAGCTTGCTTAGCGCATTTTTAACTAAAAGTAGGTGTTCTTGCGAACTTCGACTCACTGACATTGGCTCCGAGTCAATAGAGTTAAGCTCTATTGACTCGGAGCCAATGTCAGTGTGTCAAACGACGCTCCCACAGGTCAGAACCATGCTCAGGAAAATTCTCAATTAACTTCATGAAAATAAAAGCTAATTTTGTAAAAAAAACAATAAGTTTTACGTTCTATTTGATCTTCGTTATAAATATAGAAATCATAGTTGATAGGATACGTCGTTATCTATCTATACCACAAAAGGAATGTAGTCGAAAATGTAAAGGCTAAACCGAAATGTCCAGCAATAAAATGCTAGAATGTTTTAAAGGTTTCTACTGAACTCTAATGGCATTATCTAATTTATTGAATTTAAAACCATAAAACTTAACTACTTCACAGTTTATAGTGGACGTTATCAAATTATGTTATAAAAATCCTTTGGTGCAATACATAAAATAATTAATAGTATCTTATTAAAAACGAATTGATGCTGTATCTGCCTTTTATCTATTTTATTGAACGGCATAAATCAAGCTGTAGTTTAATTAAAGAACACTAGCGCTATTAAATTTTATAGAACTCAGTTGTTTTAAGTGTTTAAAAATAAGTTTTTATTAGTTTGCCATCTATAAAAATATAATACCTGATAACGTTCAGAGATCAGATTTGGTAGAGTGCAAATCGCAGATATCAATAGATTGGACTAGATTATTTCTCTACATGAAACAAACCTTACCTTGTCTTGGTAATGCAGGTCCAAATTCTGGCCGAAAGCTTGAACAGGCTTTCTTTTTTGGTACTTCTATCTTTAGATAAAAGTACCCGATCATAATCAGAAAATCAAAAAAACGGAACTATTCTTTTCTCACTAAAGATAGGAAACCCAAAAAAAAACATTTCAAAAAACATCTTTAGAAAGAAGATAATAACATTATCGATAATGCTGAAATAAATCAAACTATTACTTTCGTTAATAAAAAATAACCAGAAGGCTCATAATAATATACGTCCTGATAAAAAAATATTCATGGATATTCGCGGTGAATGGTGACGGTAGGCTTTAATTATCATATTTTGTAATAAAATATACTCGTAATTATTGATAGGTGCAATGTGATATCTCTTCGATATTCGGTGTCAAATTCTGAATCTAATTTTGATAATAATGACTAGTAGGATTGTAATAAGATATTTTGACAAGACGTCAAATAATCATGTCACCGTGAAATAGCCTATAGTGTTTCATTTGATATTTTTTACATCTTCCGCACAGTATTAATGACAGTTCTAAAACAACAATTCTAAATGTTGCAATCAAGTAATTGTCTAATTAAAACGTTAAAATTGGCGACCGGCAGGTGGATAGGGGGTTATGTCAGCATAGCGCGCCAGGGGTCCTCCGGCACAGAGTTCTTGACCAGAGATCACAGGGACTCTCTGGATAAGAGCTGAAGCAGGTCACCAAAGGGTTTAGTGAGTAGTGCCTCCCGCCACACGCCAGGCGAGCCTCACACCCCCGGAAGGCGGGAAGCCCGTAAAGGGATTCCTCCCGAAATCAGGGGATAAAATGAAATCCACTTGGTTAACACCTAGTCACTCTCATGCTGCAGATATGGAGCTCGCAGCATCTTATTCTTCACACTGGTCAAAGAACAAATTATGTACTACATATTTTGTTCTACAAACACTATTGCCTTTGTTATCGTATTTAGGATCATTAACAGCTTTATTTCGAATAGCGAGAGGCCTGAATCAGTCGTTTGAACGCAAAGTAAGTTTAGGTAGGTCACCAGATTTGAAGTCAGGTTCACACAGGTTCCTAGCCAGAGTGTTTAACCACTAGTTCTCTAACAAACAGACGAAACAACTAACTAAATCAGTCTTTCATAAAACGCCTAAACTCACAATTCTTGACGACTTGAGTTATTGATGTGTCAGCCCACCATTCAGCGAGTGCCCTCGAGAGCCAATAATGGCCCTTCTCGGGATATACGTTTTAAGATTAGACCTTACCACAGTAAACGTAAAAGTAGGTTATCTAAGGCCGCCCGCGGAGTTATTAGCCTTTTTTTTTTTCCGTGGGGAAATCCTAATGGATACCTCGCTGCCCGGGGGGACGACGAGGTTATGTCAGACTCCTACCGACTAAAACCCCACGGCACTCGACCGTGGCACTATGGCGGCGAAGCTGGATCCTACCGTAAGTAATACCGCACTGCTCCGCCGCCAGTGCTAGCCCCTAATGGAGCCCCCTCCAACCGACCCCCCAACGAAGGGGGGTGGCCACGAAAGCGCCTGGAGTACGCAGACACTTTCGCCGTCTCGGTGGACGCCGTGCAATGCAAGCCAGAGCACCCCCGCACTCCGGCCCGCTGGCACCCACTGTACGCAGGCCCTACTGGGCCCGCAACCACGAGCCACCCAAAGGGCGGCTCCGCTGCCGCAACCAGCGGTACGGCCCCGCCGGGCCGCGACGCACAGAGGGGTTCAGCCTCGGATCACTGGCCCTCACCAACCGATTGTGCGCCGCGGCCTCCACCACGCGCCTCAGGGCGCTTGCAGGCCCCACTGGCCCCGCAATCCCACGTGTTGCCCTTGCGGGCCGTAGCGGGTGGGTGGCTAGTCCACCACACTGCCACGCCTGAGTCCTCTTCGCTTCCCGGCGGTTGGACGCTACCACCGGTACTAAGCCCCCTCGCCACGCCAAGGCGAGAACTCATGAGAGGGGGAGTTATTAGCCTAGCGTGCACACAGGCACGCGGCACAGCCCGTTCGTACTGGCCCCTATTCAATAAAGCTGACAATCCGACAATTCGACATATGTCGAGAAGTGACAATTCTACAATTTTTTTGTTCAATAAAACCAACAGGCGACATAATTGTCATGGTGGAAAATTGACAAATATGTCGGATTGTCGCGACAATTCGACATATTTGCGTTCAATAAAACTTTTTACGCGACAGGTGACAGGTGACAATTTGTCGTGAAAAACTTGTCAAATCTGCTTTATTAAACACAAAATTGTCGCGACAATCCGACATATTTGTAGAATTGTCAGACAATCCTGACAGGTGCTTGACCCTCTGTCGCGACATCTGAACCCCTAAGGCTGTCAATTGCTCAGCTATTTCTTTCCATTCGTTTATTTTATTCTCATGGGTCAGTTGGTCGCTGAACTTACCGAAGAGTATTTCTTTATTTTGGTGAATGAGTTCCAAAATTGTAATTTTTATGTGCATTTCCATTTTACAGACTATTTTAAAAGCAAAACCAATCTTAGTTGTACTAGAGATTGATTAATTTTCTCATCGTGGCAAAAATTAAATTACCTACCCTCAATATTGCTTCAATAAACAAAATTATTTGCAAGCAGTTCAAAAGTCGACATATTTGTCACGACAATCTGACAATTGTCACTGACAATTGTCACTGACAATTGTCACCGACAATTGTAGAAAATAACTACTGTGGGTTTTTGACATAAGTCGAGTTTTATTGAACGAAATTTTTCCTGACAAATTTGTCAGGATTTCACCTGTCGCTTTTCGACATATTTGTCACTTTTATTGAACAGCCTAAGCGCGACAATTCTACAATTATGTCACTTTTTGACATAATTGTCGGATTGTCAGCTTTATTGAATAGGGCCCTGGCCGCCACCTTATCCTCCCGTATTTTATGCTAGCGTGTGCGTGAAATCGTGTGCCGAAACGGCGCGCGACGCGCACGCACAGCGCCATTCAAACCGAGAGTGGCACGTTTGTATGTAGATACTTTACTGTTCTCTGTCTACTGTGACCCCACATTGGAGTTGGGATATTTTCGCGCTACAGTGAGTTTCGTTGGTATTTATTCCGTGGACCTGCATTATCAGGTAATTTAAAACGGTACCAGTCTGCGTTGAAGAAGCTTGTTAGGCTTTATTGCTCGCTAGAGGAACATTTGTGGCAATTTAGCTCCTTTTGAGTAGAGTAGGTAAGGTTTTATGGGATTTACACGAACTTGTAAGTGATTGTTTAGCATTTATCAAAAATGATGATTCTTAAAAAGGAACAATGTGTTACATAAAATGCAGTACCTACTTACCGTAGTATAGTTAAGTTAAGAGTCAGTTTGGTTATTGTTATTTTTTAATTAAAATTTCATATTGTGCACTTGGAGTTATCTAACACACCTAATCAATAATATTGATTATTGTGAAGTACACCCATCAAAGGGTTTTCCACAAATTGATGAGCCATGGGCGAGGGATGAATACTACTGATTCGGTTAATTTCTCACAAATTATGAAAACTCTTGTTTCTTTTGAAGGAAAAACCCACCTTCTTCAACATTCTTTCACACAAATTACGGTGACTGCAGGCATGGAAAAGCGGCAGGTGCGTACCGCCAGGCCCCTAACGGCTGTAGCCCAATTTACTAGTAAAAGTGCTAGCACGCTGCATGATCACTTTTGTGCTACAGCACAAAACTACGGGTAGAATGCTTTATTTTGTGCTAAAATACTTGTTTTGTTACCAAAACCAATGTGTCATTTGTAAATCTACTCTGCTTACCTTATCGTAAGTTACGATTTGTGTCCGTTACTTTTGTGTGCATACTAAATGGTACTTGAGATAAGGCAGAACTGAAATATCTTTTGGCATTTTAATAGTTAGATGAGGGCTTTTTCAAAGTTTTAATAACACTGTAATGTTTTTATGAAAAATGTTTTTAAGTATCTGTTGGTTAATCAATATCAAGAAATCATTTGTCATTACCTATATCACTTAAGTAGCGAATACTAGTCCTTAACTAAACAGTAATACTAGAAAAAAAAATTCATTGATGTTTTTTTTTATATTATAGATATTTTTAATCATCATGTCAGCCGAACGACGCCCACTGCTGGGCATAGGCCTCCCCCAAGGATCTCCACAACGATCAGTCCTGCGCTGTCCGCATCCAGCGGCTTCCCGCGACCTTGACAAGATCGTCGGTCCACCTTGTGCCGTGCCTTAGTGCCGTGTAGTGCCGGCACATTAATAGAATAGCACTACCCGCTCTCTTCCCGTGGGTGTCGTAAGAGCCTCCTGAGGGAAAACAGCCAGCAGGAGATGGGCAGCAGTGTCTCCACACAACAGCAGGCCATTTTGCGATCGCCAACCCGCCTGCCAAGCGTGGTGATTATGGCAAACCCCCCCAATAGGATGGATATTTTTACCTAATCTATCTTATTTTTTTTGTGAAATAACGTATTTTTTTCTGATTATGGGGTATGAAGGCAAAGAAATGAAACTACTAGGTAGGTTTTAACTTAAAACAAATATTTCATAAAATTAATTGACATTAATAATTAATTAAATATCTCATAGGAATATCTGTTCAAAATTTTATTTAAAAATCTAGTTAGGTTAAATTTTGGCAGTATTCGCAATAAAAAGGGATTAGTGGAGTTTATTTAAATTAATAATGCTGATATTAGTGCCAGTCTTCTTCTTACTTCCGCCAAACATACTCGAGTGGCCAAAATATTAAACATGGTAGACAGCAAGTTGTTAAGGCATAGAATGCAGGAACGTAATCTTGATACACATCCTTCAGCAAACCTGAAAACAGACGTAAAATATTTTATTGCAAACCGCTTATTTATTATTTATTCCAAAACACCCCATGTACCAACCTAAAAGATTATCTACCAGGTTACTGCAAGGTTTAACTTAGGGAGTATGATGTCATGTCAGATTCATTACTTCGTCCGCGTGGACTTAAGTTAAAAACAAAAAGTAATATTTCTTAATAAAGGGTAGCCTATGTCCGATTCAGATGTATAAGCTACATTATTGTAAAGTTTAATTAGAATCCATTCATTAGTTTTTACGTGAAAGAACAACACGGCACACCCACACATACAAACTTTCGCGTGGGCTTCATTCTTTTCTAGGAAAAAAAGGGTTAAAAAAAAGGTTACAACCTTTTCGCAGACTTAACTAACATAGTTACATTCAGAATTTTGTCAAAATCGGTCAAGCCGTTTCGGAGGTACAATATTTTAAGTATGAATTTGTTTTCTTCATAACTGAGTAGTTTGCGCCAGTTTCCTCTTGGCTTGCTCATACGACGTCTTTGGTCGATTCGGACAGTATATTTGTCTTTATCGGCACTAAATTTGCGTATAGTTAGCGCTGTTGTGTGCCGTTCTATCACGATTGGATCCCAATACTATTCCTCGCCTATTGTTTATGGGACATACAAACAATAGTAGTAAGGGTCTATTTGGAACATAAATTCCTGGAATGTAGTTTGAGAGAGCGATGTCTACTGACAATACAGGGCGACCCAATTCGATTGTATTATGTAGGTGACACGTTTAGCAGTCAACAACCAAGAAAATGATAAAATTAACCTCTTGAGGCTTCTAAATTGCATTGCATGTTTGTAATTTAAATAAGTTGATTTCACAACTGTTTCCTGTGGATAGAGTTGTGATGTAAGTTGTGGTTGTGGCAATTAAAGGATGCACAGTTTGTAAAAACCAGGTCTTCCTGTTGATCTAACTGCAATGGTCTCTAAATCATTTCGATGTAGAGATACGTCACCAAATATTTTAGATATTATTGTATCCTTTACATAATCTTTAATGTAATAAATGTAGAAGTTCCCTTTTTTAAACCTGCGGAGTAATTCTAAAACAGTAGTGAGGTTATGACAAAGGTATAAGGTTATGACTAAGTAGAGGGAGTCATCTCGAAAGGTGCATTAGAACCGCTCTGTTGATTTCCTTCCATTCCGAATAACAAATCTATATTTCTGTCTTAAATAAAATAAATTGTCTACAAAATGGGCAGAGTGAGTAGCTGAACGGTTCCATCAGCTCTTTAAAAACGTTTCTATTTGTCATCCGGACCGGATCGATTTAGCAGAACCATTTATCACGTTCGTTGCTTAGTCGGGCCTAAAGATGGCTTTATGTGCTGGTTTAGGGTTAGAATTTGAAGGTTGTTGGGGTGCGTTTCACTCAAGGTAAAGGTGTTTTATGCAGTGACTTGCAAAGATAGAGCCATAATGGTAATAATGATATTACCATATTCCACGTATTATTTTATTCCACTTATTTTTTTTTAATATTCCATATACCATATTCAGTAATGATATTAATTGATGGTTTACTAGAAAAGAAGGCGAAAATGCCTAGTCATTTTTATTTGATCAGTATTTGTGGCATTACTAGAGCTCTAGACTATATTTTAAATGTGAACCTATCGATATCATAAAAAGGGTATGAGATAGCATAACATACATTTTATGGGCCCCATATATCGTTTTCCCTTACGGTAACGAAACCAGAATTAACTTTATGAGAAGCACACGAAATTGAATAACAAGAGCCTTTTCTAGAAGCTGGTGCGTGGATCAAACCCTTTGGTTCTTAACCTTTATAATTAGAACTACAAAGAAGTCGTCATTTTCATTGAAATTCAACTTACCAACCAATGGAGAGCAGGTCATGTTGACAAGCCCACAAACAAGCAAGAATAACGCGTAGGCTCCAGGAAAATCCTGGTGAGTCACATGATTCGATATCACTAGTGGACTGGCCACATGCAGCCAGGCTCGCAGTACGCCTAGTGTGGCTGTTGTTATGGCTATCCAGAGGAACTGCCGCACTTGCAGCATAACTAAAATAGACAAACGTACAGTCAACAAAGTATGACGGTTTGGCAAAAGCAATTGTAAAACTACAATGACAGAGTCGTAGGTCGATTGAAGCGTAACTAAAATCTGAAACAAGTGAAATACAATTAGCCTAAGGCTGTAAGTATATCATTTTTAAGGCTAGTTAGCCTCTTAAGTACACTCCCTAAGTACAACTGGTACTTAGGGATTTTAGATACATGTACTACGAAGTTGAAAATATTAAGGAGTATTTGAGAGTGAAAAGTATTTACACTGTGATGTTGAAACGGTTGAATCTCAAATCTTTTTTTTTGAGAGTATCAAATCCCGGCTCAACATCTTTCGAAATTCATAAACAAGTTTCATTGGTCATGAGCTCTGTTACGAACATTTATGCAATGTGATGTACCCTACACCTACCTGAGGAAGGTTTTTCTGGAAATATAGAATGAAAAATACAGCATGTATTTGTTGGATGAAGAATATTAATTTATTATGTATGATATGATACACTTCAGGTCCTATATAGTAAAAAGTTATACTGTCGCCCTTTTAAACAAAATGCAAATCTGTCATATCATGTGCGATAGCAAAAATTTGCGTTTTATTTGTTTAAAGATGGGAAAAAACTGACCATTTTCATAAGATAACATACCCTCACGACCATACCCCAATGGGTTTGTCAGAGGCGCACCGATTTTTGCCGTCATGGTGAACTGAACATTCAGGAGCCCATATTTCGCGGAGGGAATTTTAACCCAACGTGGTAAGAGGCGAGCCTACCACTGTTATCCGGGTTGCTTGGGTTTTATACCGATGTTTTCCATCACCGGAGAGTTAGCCGCAAATTTTACAATGAAGACAAAGTAGGTGTGTTTCGGCCGGATTTGATCTCGGGACTATCGGGTTCCGAGGCAGAGTGTTTAACCACTGGGCCACGACGCTCTCTCATTTTCATAGACTTACATAATGATCTTGTCAGAGATAATGCAAAGATAATTAATTAATTAATTAGTAATTGGTAATACGAGAATAACAATTTGTTACACGATTTCAGGACAAATGCCTGTCAGCGGAACTGAAGAATAAGGGTATAGGTATAGAAGATAAGGCAAGAATTATCTTAGAAAAACGCCATAAGATAGGTCGGGACAGACCTACATTTTTGTTTATATTGACTCAAATATGACAATAGTTCATTCGTTCGTTCAACGGTTACGATATATTTAAATTATTCTTCTCAATTTTCGAATTATCTCTGTGAAGTATTTAGATAAAAACCAGCTAGATATAGTTTTGTTAGACTGCTATTTAAGCAAAAAGACGTGACTGATAAGTATCTTATCTTTATTTTCAAATTTATGATAGAGACAAGACAAATCCACAACTTAACATAGATAAACAGAAATTGTGTCATGAATATTTTTACTTATTTTGGAAAATAATAAGATTGTAATTTTTGTGGGTGTCAGTTTGTTTGTTGCTGGGGCCGAAAAGTAGGCCCTATTGGCGACCATATAAGGCTAAACACATTAAGATCGCAAGGTTTCGGTAGATGCAGGCTGCCTACAACCGGTCGCTGTGGAAATGGTTGGTCGTTGGAATGGTCTTCTGGTTTGTTCAACAGTGGACATCATGCGGCTGCTAATGATGATGATGATATTAACAAGTTTGTTACGAAAACCGAACATTGAAAGTTTGAAGGTGGTGTGACTAAAAACTGTGGTCTCTATTATGTTCCATTCTTTTTACGAGATCCTCAAGATTTCTTATGATTATTACGTTAATGTCTAAATAGAAACTAATAATGAGCCGGAAAAAAGTAAATCGTCAATAATATCTTTGAAAACTATTTACCAATTCTCATAATCAAGGTGAAGAATGTCGCCACATAGAATATCAGTCTAGTGTTAAGTGGAGTAACGCCACTTATAACTCCGAGAGTGAACCTGCCTGCAACATCAGCCCCTGCTCCTATAGATATACATGTTGCAACTTCGGTCTGAAAAAAAAACATAATGGTCAGAAGGAGGTCAATAATAGGTAATATATCAGCATTCTAACAAATTTTGTCATTCCTATCAATAACTTTGTCAGAATTGATTCTAACGTATAATATATCAAAGACATTTTGCAATACTTACCCGATCGTAGCCATACTGAAACAATAACATAGGCTGCAGCATGAAAAACGACAAATCGGAGAAATTGACGAAACTTTGGCCGAGACAGATGTTCATGAAGATAGGATCTTTAAGAACCTTGAAGCATAAAATCTTGAGTAGAAAGCTGAAACCGTAAAAATAATGACAATTATTATCACCCTTACAAAAATATGTCGGTTTATTGTTTTTTTTCATAGTGGTGTTGATTTTCATATTAGATTTAAATTACCTCGTTTCCTTAGTCTTGATTGTGTTTTTAGATTCTTCTTCATTTTCATTACAATTCAACAAGTCAACGCTTTCTTTGTCATTTGGCTGAGATTCCAAATCATCTGTAAACAGTCAAATACAGTATGTTTTTACCTCCACAGTCCATTAACATACCATATTTATGCTGAAAATACTTGCTGCTTTCTTTCTCAGTTTCTTTTCATTGGTGTTCATAACTGCAACTCCAGGAAACATGTGTAACGATATAGCGCCAATAATTAGTAGAGTTCCTTTAAATCCATAGTTTACAATTATCTTTCTTATCAACTGCGGATACCACATTAGTACAAATCCTTGTATTGCTTTGCAAAAACTCATTATGGTAGTTCTTTTCTTCACAAAATAGTAATTCACTGTGGTGTAGCAAACTGGGACTATAATTCCAAATCCAATGCCTTGTAGTACCCCAAAAGTAAATGGCAGTTGGTTGGTATTTGTAATGAATATTGTCAGAAAGGATCCAATACAAAATATTGTAGCTCCAATACATCCTCCCAGTCTTATCGAATATTTGGAATTAGCAATTATGTTGAGAATAACTCCTGTAAAAATTTAAGAAAAACTCAGTTATTTCACTGTGTTCTTTCATTTTTAGTAGTTATTGTTGTTGCGTGTAAATTTACCTCCAACAGCAACCATCATTCCAAAAGTGCCATGTGCAGTAGTCAACGATTTGGCAGAAGAATGAGTGGTAATTATGAAATCGTTGTAAATTAACCCAAAGGAGTTTATGTGTCCTATTCCGGAAATCTGTAACAACATTTAACATTAGCGGTAAATATGGAAGCATGTATATTATTTGTTTATTTAATTTTAACAGCAATAAAGGACATTTTTACTCCTCATTCATAATAACTCAAACAACACCTTAATCAATGGGCAGAGGTACAATCTCAACGTATAACTTATTTTGTTTTTATGAAAAAAGTAATGTGGGTGGTCACCTCATCATACTTTTCTATAAGTAATTTCAAATGAACTAAGTTACTAAATATTTGTAATCCGAAATAAACAGCCAAAATTATTTCATACTTGGAATGAAAAACTTTACAATTCAATGGAAACACAGTATACTCACAAAACAAATCATCATTCCGAAGCAGACAGCATACCCCCACCCCCCTTCGACGGCTTCATTTTTCTTGTTGTCTATTTTTCTGTTCTCACTAATTGTTTCAACAGTCACTACTTTTTCAACTTCATCATCCATTTTAAACACAATATCACCGAAAGGAAGGCCAGGAGCGAATGCGGGGTCTCGTCTTCCGGATATTCTCAATAAAGGACAATACCGTTACACACGGTACTCTTTAATGTATTACAAGATACTGTATTCACTGCTGTATTTGCTTCTATTGTGACGTCACACTATTTGTTACTATCTGTGTGTTGTATTCCCTCTGATAACAGTTACAGACAGATATTATTCACACAGTTATTGTTTATTACTTTTGGAATAGAGTTGAAACTCGGGCGCTTGCATGATGAAAAAACTTGTAGTAAATGTATTTGAGGCTATTCTTTTATGTCAGATTTTATTTTGCAATACTCTTTGTATTCAAGTTAGTGTTTCGTTTGTTTACTTTAAGGGGCATTCAACTTCACATTTAAGAAAAATCCTCATTCAAATTTTAAAAATACTGGACAAGGTTTTCTTTCTCTCATAATTTCATCTTGTATTTTTCTTTGCTACATATTTTATCATATCAGTTTCAAATATTCTCAAATCCGGATTGACACTCCTAAAACTCAAACACCGATAGAGTGATCAGATTCTTTTATCATTGTGAGGTTTTACAATTTAAATTCATTTCGTAAAATAGTTAATAAAGTAAATTAAATGCCACTTAAATATTTTAGATAATATTTGTTTTAATATTGAATTTATTACTACATTTATTTGTTTTATCTTAATCTCAAGTCGATACAGACTACACTAATGATATCATACATTTTTGTGTCTTTTTGTCCGTATGTTGCCTTTGCTTGGCTTAGCTTTGGCTTGACTTGGCGCAGTCATAATCTTCGAGCGCGGTTTTCCGAGATGTGTGGAGCTGAGTATCCGAGTGTGGCAATACGAGCATTTTTTAATTGATACCTACATTATTATAAAACATAGGTCCTTTTAAAAAAAAAATTTTGGTGAAGGCAATGATGTTCAGCCATGAAACAACAGATCGTACTGTTGTTACGCAAAGAGACAAATTTCCTATTCACTTTTTACAGGATTTTATTATTCGCTTTATTTTTCAATTGTTCACCTATGTATATTTTTTCTTACTTAACGTTATAACGACTTAACCTTCATTTAACCTTCAAAGGACGCCTCGTCTGTTTACCAATAATTAAAACGAAGTCTTCTTAATAAATAAATGCTTTCCACCAACTCTTCTGAAAAACTTTGAAGTGACTTTAAAGTACAGTAGTCAAGAGTAATTGCAGACCGTTTACATTGATAAAATGTGGCCACGTATACATTTAGGAGAATTTCCCGACAGAAAAATTACAACTACCTATATATTTAACTCTATGCAGTCGAAGTCGCGTGACATAAATAGTAATTTACTAATTCGATCTAATAAAATGAGTCAAGTCGAACCAAAAGTATTAGATTGTGTTAAATAAATGGTTTTAAAGATTATAAATAAAATGCATCACACTTAAGTATTCCCAGAGATGTGATAAAAACGTCTGAATTTGCGTAGTAATGGTTCTTGTATTTAAAATATAGCCAAAGTAGATAAAAAATAGTTATTCGATTGGAAGCTTCATATATTTTTAAGTCAAATTATTTAGAGAGATTAGATTATTACACATTAATGAATAGATTTTAACCTTATTTATGAGTCATTATATAAATAGATAAGAGATAAATATTTTTTCGCGTTACGAATTGGTTCATACGCTCATTAGGTATATCCCAAGCAGCGTAGTCAGAGGCAGACTGATTGTTGCCGTCATGCTTGTCGATCGCTGTTGTAAAGCAACACACGCCGGGTCGGAAAAGGGATGGGTGACCAGTCCGACCGAAATTTAGTGATGTGGATTTCGGGCATCTTCGTGCTTCGGAAGGCACGTTAAACAGTTGGTCCCGGTTGACGTCCCTGGATGTCAGTCGTTAAGCCTAGTCAGAGGCCTTAGGGCGGCTTGATAACATCTGACAATAAGGTTGCTCACTAACCCCTCCAACAATCCGCACTGAGCCCGCGTGTCGGAGTATGGCTTGTTCCACCTCATAGTTGAGGTGAGGCCTGTGCCCAGCAGTGCGGCGTTTATAGGCCGTTTATGTATTATTATGTCAAGTAGACTATTACATAGTACTTTCGAATCGTCAGGAAGCTTAATTTTAACCACTTAATAAACATACACATAATAATACAATATATAAACAATACCTAAAATACATGAACATAATGTGACTCTATCACCGGCGTCGGAAGGCTATTTCTACTGAGAAGACCTGGCAAGAAACTCAGCAGTTATTCTTTTCATACATTCACATTGTACTGTAAAAACATTGGACGATTTAAAAAGAATAACTGCTGAGTTTTTTGCCGGGTCTTCTCAGTAGATACAACCTTTCGACGCCGGTGGTAGAGTCACATTATGTACATGTATTTTAAGTATTGTTGATTTATCGTTTTATTATGTGTATGTTTATTATGATATTAAAATCACATTATTTTAAATTCGAAAGTACTGTGTTATACTCTACTTGAATAAAGATTCATTGAATTTGAAAACTGGAGAGATCAGACTATACAATAAATGTAAATGTAATGTGCCCTCCGCACTCTTAACTGCGTAGCTGAGGAGTTGGATCTCTTCAGTTGTACTCTGAGTGAATTCACAAAAAGGTCGATGTTTGTAATTTCATATTTAAATTTAAATTGTGTTTAGATTGATCTTCACTGTCGCATTAGGTACAATCCTGTAATGATAGTTGTAAGTTACAGTAATAAATAAATAAATAAAGTAAGTTTTCTGATCAGATTTGAACTTGGGGTCACAGCTGTTCTAAGACAGAGTGTTATACGTTAAACCACTGGGCTTCGAAGCAAACTATGAGTCAATAATGACTCATTTGATCACTTTCGTATAATCGGACGAACACAATAACGAATTACTGTATAATTAAAACTCCTACTAAACGACATCATACGTTTCTTGAAATCCGATCCTTGAAACGAAACCTACGTGCTTATTTACAAGTAAGTACCTTTCGAAACCTATTTCAGGAGCTGACGTCACACATAAATCATTTATGTACAAAAAATACTGGTTTCAACTAACCGGAAATTGTTTTCGTAGGTCAAGACAACCAAAGCCATATTCTGTGTTGGACCAAAAAGCTTAGTTTCTAAGATTGAGTAACACAATCTTTAATTAACAGTTACTATCTTCCTACAGTATTAGTTTAGCGATTGAAGTGCCCTGTCACTTTTACAATAAAAAATGGTATTACGACATGTGTGTTCTTAACTCACTGTGCTGCGTAATAATGAATGTGGCACCGCAGTGTCAACTCACGATACGACGTCGTAACGTGGAAATCTACTACAAGCTACGAAATTCTCACAAGCAAAATGCGACGCGACGTCGTATCGTCTAATTGTGTACAAGCCCTTACTCCCAAATGTTGACACTTTGTTATATCATCACTACTTAGTAACAAACAAAGTCGCTTTATTTGTCCCTACGTTCGCTTTAATCTTTAAAACTACACAACGGATTTTGATGCGGGTTTAGAGTGATTGAAGAGAAAGGTTTATAAGTTTATAATATCATCCTATTGCACCCGCGCAAAGCCTGGGTGATATAATAAAAGATACATGAACTTTACAGCACTTGGTAAAAGTCGTGGTGCTGTTGGGATATTTGAATGTATATGAAAAAGACGGTTTGACGTTAACTACAAACTTAGATATGATTTATTTTGTCGTTAGTAAATGTCAACTAAGGCTTAAAGCAAGTTTAAGCACGTTATTGATAAGAAATACCTTCCGTTGACGTCAAAGTTTAGTAATTCATTATTAAACAAGAAAACAAGTTTTTAGAAACTAGAAATTGTGTTAGGTCAAGACAGTCCAAGTTTAACTAAAATTGATTTTAACATCACATATTTTGAGTGTATACCCTACTTAATGGCGAATAAAACATTTGCATTTGTCGAAATATTTGTTTTTTGTTAATTTACCAGACTTAGGCCCTATTACAATCTCTTTTATCCTGACAGTTTTAGTCACAAGCTCAGCTTTTGAGCTGCATATTTGCCGTCACAAGTCGTTTTTTGTGTGGTAAATAATGTCAAAAAAAACCTTAATTTTTTTCACTGCTGTATTAACTTATTTTGCATGTTTTAGTCAAATTTTAATGAATGAAAAGCCGTAAACTGAGCTAAAACTGAGCTGTAAAAAGATCGTAATAAGGCCCCTGAATTGCTAAGTAAGCTGCTATTACGCAAGTGTGTTCTAATATTGCGCCATAACCAAATCACCCGTCCATTTATACCTCGCGTTTAATTTTAATGACTAACGGGGCATACTTGAATAACATTAGCATATATTAGTAACTGCATCTATTAATAGATTCATCATTAATCAATTAATGTCTTACTCGTAAAAGTAATCTATACTTATTTGTCAACAAGAGTTACAATTTCGCTTGAAGAATGATTTTGAACTCGTTCATAATTTAAAATTATGCAAGATCAAGGTCACTTTGCGTTGCTTCATTTCTACAACTGTAGAACTGTTTTTAACCACCATTTTTCATTGATCTGAGGTTTATTAATGTCGCTTTTTTCACCAAAAGTTCTTATGCATTGTGCCATCACAAACGATTTTTGATGGTCTATCTCAAATCTGTGCATATGACACTCATGCAATAATTGGATCATTCAGGTAAATCGACGTGTTGTCTATTTCACCTTATAAGTATACATTGATTCCATGTGTGATCGATTTCTTGACAGCAGTTGTCAAGCGTGACCCTCATGGTGAGTGTTGCCCTCCTCGCGGTAGGACTTGGGGACCTCTGGTAACGCGCAGAAAATGGCCTCTGCGGAGTTTAGTGGGTATTCCCTTCCCGTTAGGGTGGGTGAGTCCGACACTCCCCCGCTCTCCTACCCAGGTAAATAAGACCTATTCCTATCCAATACCAAAAACTAATACCAGTGGTATTTGTTTATGATCGTAATTAAATTCTATTCCGTCCGGAATAGAATTTAATTACCAAATTTTAAAATTTGGTATTCGTCCGGAATAGAATTTAATTACGATCATAAACAAATACCACTGGTATTAGTTTTTGGTATTGGATAGGAATAGGTCGTAAATAATGAGAATGCATTAAGGCATTATCTCGCCTAAAAAAAAGGTAAATACCTCAAAAAGTAAGAAAATTAATGAATTGGTAAGTAAGTACATATAGTAAATGTAAAACTTACTTCCATTTCGCCTTGCACTGAGGTTAATGTAAGTTCTACTTTATTGTGAAATCACAAACGATAGGTATTTCGCTTTAGGGATAAAGAAAGTAAAAGCAATTACTTACTGACAAAGTATTTATTTTTCGTCTTTTGTATTAACAAAAACATAGTAACAAAAAGAAAATTAACAAAAATTACTTTTCTAAGTATATTCAAATTGACTAAAGTTTTTATCTACATTGTCAGCTTTTTTTTAAAAAGGCAATTCAAGACGAAAGAAAAAAATAAAATATTATCCTACCTACTGATAACAATCAGTAGGTAGGATAATATTTTAATTGATGGTAGGAAAAAAAAGACTATGTGGTATTTGAGAACCAGTGAATTAGTCATTATCACTCCTTAGTCAAATTATTTAGATCAGGTGACCATAAGAATGACGTGTCATTAGTTGTAATAAGTATTATTAAAATTACGTACAAGGTTCGAGTAATTTACTAACCTCCTTTGTCTACTTCTCTAACTATCAACTACTTTTTTGGTATGACGAGTATGTCAAGTTTTTACACTGTCTTCGTTTTTGTAATATTCACATCCGTGCTGGAAGGACACAATGTATTTATTAAATCTAGTTTTACAGATACCCTTATATTGTCCTTAGGGCAGGTTTTATTAATATCACATGATAAAGGAACTAAAAATTAGTTCCAACCCTAGATAATCTTCTAGCATCACAGTGTTGTTCCCAAGATATCATCACAAATATTCTGGAAGAGATTTCACGTTTCTAAGCTTTTGTTGACGTTTCTTCGTTTGAAGAACCTCCAAATGTCTTCGATGGCCCACGGTACCACGCAGCAGAGGTTGCATGCGGTTAGCATACTGAACGCAATGACGTAGCTGCCTGTGTAATCCCGAATAAAACCTGAAAAATCCATTCGATGTAAGTATACAATTCGAAAGTTTAAAAAAAACTGTTTATTTATTTATTAAATCTTTGAGACACAAGTTGGCAAACTTAATGCCACATGGAATTATCTACCAGTTAACCATTTGGTCGTGCAAAAATTAATAGTTCAATACAATCATTAGCGATCATTTCATATAATGTACTCATATACGAGTAATATTAGGTATGTATTTGCAAAAAAGAATTTCAATATATCATACGCTGTCTGGTATCGCCTAGTACAAGTTTGGCCTAAAATCCAAAACCTACGACATTTTAAAGTGAAATAGTGATTTCCTGTAATAATCAAGTTGGAAATAAAAAATACCAGATAAAAGCTGCTCTCTCAAGGTATCAGGCGGGCTATACTTTGCTTATCTGAATGATTGCTATTAACATTTTTCATGAATGTCTCGTCGTCGTGACATAATTGTGTCGTCGTAATTCGAAACCCGTGGGGTCCCTTGTTCAAATCTGGTGAGACCACCTACTTTGTGTTAATAATTGTCGTTAATATACTACTGGTATTTTCTTCAAAGTGTGGGCTACTGGATGTCCCGTTCACCATGATTACAATAACCACTCCTGGCTACCCCGTGTAAAACGTATAAGCCGTGGGCGTATGTTATGGTACCTTAATATGTCTCACCTAGTACAACAAACCGTTTAATGGCAGTAGGCTCTCTACTCGTCACGTTTGCTTCAAATTCAGTAAAGAGTGAGTTTTTGAATGTTCTTTTCACCATGATGGAAATTCTGAGTGTGCCTTTGACTACCCTTGGGGTTAAGTTGTTGGTGTATGTTATGTTATGTAAATATGTCTCACCTATCATAGGTCCGACAGACAAGCTGACGCCCCCAGCTAACATCATGTAGAATCCGTAAGCGTGAGCGTATGGTACAAGTATGTTATGTTCTGTTAATATGACTCACCTATCATAGGTCCAACAGACAAGCTGATGCCTCCAGCTAACAGCATGTAGAGTCCGTACGCGTGAGAGTATGGTAAGTTGTATAACGGTAATATGACTCACGTCTTTCTATGTTCTGTGGGTCCGACAGACAAGCTGACGCTCCCAGTTAACAGCATGAAGAGTCCTTACGCGTGAGAGTATGGAGTATGTTATGTTAATATGGCTCACCTATCATAGGCCCGACAGACAGGCTGATGCCTCCAGCTAACAGCATGTAGAGTCCATACGCGTGAGAGTATGGTAAGTTGTATAACGGTAATATGACTCACGTCTTTCTATGTTCTGTGGGTCCGACAGACAAGCTGACGCTCCCAGCTAACAGCATGAAGAGTCCTTACGCGTGAGAGTATGGAGTATGTTATGTTAATATGGCTCACCTATCATAGGCCCGACAGACAGGCTGATGCCTCCAGCTAACAGCATGTAGAGTCCATACGCGTGAGAGTATGGTAAGTTGTATAACGGTAATATGACTCACGTCTTTCTATGTTCTGTGGGTCCGACAGACAAGCTGACGCTCCCAGCTAACAGCATGAAGAGTCCTTACGCGTGAGAGTATGGAGTATGTTATGTTAATATGGCTCACCTATCATAGGCCCGACAGACAGGCTGATGCCTCCAGCTAACAGCATGTAGAGGCCGTACGCGGGAGGGTACCGCTCTATCGGGACATGTTCCGCCATCACGATTGGCTGAGCGATGTGCACCAGCGACCGCGATGCTCCGAGAACGCCGGTGAAGATGAGCAGGGGCATGTACGTTGTGAATTGGATAAATACTGGAAAATAAAATAAAATTATTGATAGACTAGCAATCGGCGGCGACTTCGTCCGCGTGGACTTAAGTTGAAAAACAAAAAGTAATATTTCTGTATACATTGTAGCCTATGTGCAATTCAGGTACTTATATAAGCTACATTATTGTAAAGTTTCATTAAAATCCATTCAGTAGTTTTTACGTGAAAGAGCAACACGGCACATCCAGACATACAAACTTTCGCCTTTATAATATTAGTAGGATAGGTAGTTTAGTAGGACAACTTAAATAATAGCAGAACGAAAATAATTCATCAACCATCACAAACATTCATAAATATATTGGCGTGCACTGATGGTGTGGACAGTGAATCACACAATGTTTTTCGAAAAGATAAATGATCACATAATCATAAGTCGAACGCAGAAAAAAAGAAACGGTAAAACTAAGTTCTAGCTGGATGCAATTTAATTTGCAGATAATTGAGCCCGAATTAAATAATTCACAACAAAATTGCTTCTAGTATTGGTTTTTATCAACAAAAAACCTCAAAATTACTTTTTGTACAAATACACATTTACGGATGCTAAAATTTAAAAAAGACTTTGTAGCTTATGTAATCGTTTCGATAAATTGAAGTATCTAAGCTGTTTAAAACCCTATCATCGGTTGTACTTCAAAATGAAGTAAAACTCTCAGAATATTCTACCTATTTGCTTTATTCACGGAAGGAAAATCTTCACCGATAAAACTTCAACGAAATCGCTTAGAATTTCTACATTGTTTGGTTAAACTGAGCTATAAACGATAGTGCTACTTTTAGCAGATTCTCAGTAACCTCAAAGAATGTCACCCACCCTCTGGAGCATTGAACTTTCAATGTTATATTGAAGGGCTGCTAATAATTTACACAAAAATGCTGAATTTAGGGAACAGTTTATCAGAAAATTATGTTATTTTTCCTTTAAGACCATGCTGTCTCAAATTCTATTATCATTACCACTTAAATATTTTATTAAGCTAGGAATCCGCCCTTTGCGAGCAAGCGCGACCTTCAGATAGTTTAATTTGAAATTATAATTCATCGCTAAGATGGAAAAGCTAACATGTATTTGTATTTTTGTCTCCCGATAAGTATTGAAAGTTTGCCCTCAAAAACATTTTTAGAGGACGATACTCACAAGCGTAGTGTGGGACGCCCTCCGGCTAGGTGGAGCGACGATTTGCGAAAGGCTGCTGGCAGGAGATGGATCTAGCCGAAGATAGGGCGCAATGGCGCGCATTACGGAAGGCCTACGTCCAGCAGTGGACCAACTGACTGATGATGATGATGATGATACTCACCTATTCTAAAGACCGCAGCTAACAGGGCTCCTGCCAGGAACATGTGTCTGCTGTTCATCTTGAAGAACTGTCCAGCCACGCCAAGCATCAGTCTAGCAGACATATCAGTGGCTCCACCCACTGCTATTATGTTCGCTATTTCCGTCTGCAAAACACGTTTCTTTGGAGATAAGCACATTCGTAACAATAATACCATCTGACGCAAAGAACGCCAAATATGAAGAATGTATTACAGTATCATCTTGTTTGGGATGAGGTTTATATTTAGAAATATGACCTTTGCTTAAAATTTTATCTGCCAATTAAAGTTAAAAAACAACAACATAGTAGTTTGTGACGTATCTTCTACCGCCCATAATTTTGGCAGTTCGCCTCGATTCCTATTTGAGACTTTCTGAAAATCCCTGCCTATTCAGGAATAAAACCTGGTGATCAAGGTGCTAGGCCTCATTGGTGCAGTCAGCTGGTAGACCTGAGATTGTGATCCTAATTGCTGTAATCCTTCGTGGCGGTCCCACTACCGCGAAGAGTAGGGGTTTGGCCGGGCAGGCCATGTTTTTACTTTAAGTGCCTACTTGAATGTTTAAATAGAAACCATAGTAAAACAGACATTACTTACCCTACTTAGATGATGTTTGTCAAGAAACAACGGCTCCAGTGTAAAGAAAGTCAAGTCAGCGAAAAATGCCAAAGACATTCCAAATATGATGTTATCGTAGACCCAGTCTTTAAGTAAGGTTAAATCTAGAAACTCTGCTACGGTTTGCCTAAAAACACAAATACATTAATACAATAGAACGAGTAGGTATTAATCGTAGTAGGTTGTTTTTAGGTATAAATTTTACTAAGTGCAGCTTTAAATAAACAAACTATAAATCAATAATGGGTTTCCCTAGAGCCAATATAATTTAGTGCTCTATAGGTAAGTGAGCACCTATTATTTTAATCGATCATAGATGAAATGTTATCTGTTATTAAATATCAACACGACACGTGTACTCGGTCTAGTTATGCATTTGACCTTAACACTAATTAATTGGAACCGATATCTCTGGAAGATCATGTGCTATGCCGCATTACTTCCTGGTACATTTTTATATTGATAAAACTACTCATAGGTTATCATAACACTTTTCTTTACGACTTTCCAAGAACTAGGTCTATTAATTAGCTGTAATTTTCTTACCATTTTCCTTCCTTGTTCTTTATGATAGGCATTGGCTCAGCAGCGATACTACCGAAGTTGCCCAAGCTTGAAACCGAAGCAGCCTTATAAAGGTTCTCGATGTATACATTGTCTGACGAATTGAATCTACTGTTAGCTTCGCTATCCGGGATTAAGACTACAGGAATGCTCAATCTTCTGCTGTCCAATTTTGGCGCCAAAAGCAGTTGGGATCTTTTGGAGTTTTCGTAATCTTCTGAACTCAAATTTTGAACTGATCTTGCGTTATCCGCCTTGTTGAGTCCGTTGGATCGGAAATCGAATTTATCTTTCGCTTCATCGGCAACGGCTGGCGTCGGTGGAATCACTGAAAAATTGGAACTGTATTGGATTTGGCTTGTTTGATGTGATGCAGGTTTTCGTATTTTCAGTATAAGCGTTTTATATTGGTGACATAAATAGAAAAAGATTAGAAATTAGACTAGAAAGAAAATAAGAAGCTCTGCTTATGCAGACAGGCTAACGTGATGATTTATAGGCTGTCTGTTCGTATCACTTTACATCATCATCATCGTCTATAGCCACATGACTCCACTGTCCACTGCTGAACATAGGCGTCCCCAAAATATTTTCAGGGCGGCCGGTTGTAAGCGGCCTTGATCCATCCGGGTGACCACCATAGAGTTATCTAATAATAAATAACACTATGGTGGTCACCCGTCCACCTCAAGGGGTTGCTTTCAGGTAACCTCTATGCAAGAACATACCGGCCCGACTGCCATCAGTTCTGAAGTTTCTTGAAGTTGGACCTACCTACTTGGATCGCATGCCAAAGTTACTGAGCTAGAGCTCCCAACTGATACTAGGGGAGGCGTTACTTGAGAGTTCGACATGACCTTTCTCTTGTCCGTGGTCAGTTTCAGGCCCAATTTTATCATTAAGACAAAACAATAATATTTTTTTCAGTATTATTTAAATAGACATAGCTGCTTATACAATAAAAAAATAGGTCACGTTAATTTAAGTCCTCCACACTCTTAAAGCAAAAATGCAAAGTATTTAATATATTTTGGTCAGTTAGTAATTATCATAAAAACGTTTCGAATTGTGACTGTTAAATATCCCAATCTACGTGTCGGACGATTATCGTCCCACGCGAACTAGTTTTTTGATAATATTTGCAGAACGTTGTTAAGGGCAGGTATTCCTTGAATAGCATAACCATACAATTAATCTAGCAGTGTTATACACGTATTTTGTAGATATTTTAGATAGTAGGATATATTAAAGTTACTCAACAACGCCCGACGAAGAATAATTGTGGCCGACAGTAAGTTCAATCATTACTATGATAAAAAATTAAATTAAAATTTAAAATTTAGGCTCTCTATTGATCATTTTTATCGAGCGAAGTTCGTCAGATTGAGTAACTGTTCGAAAATGTGCATTTATCAGAGCTTCTACTAAAACCCATAAAGGTACAATTCCAAGATGGACCGCAGAGCGCAAACTGCAAGCGACACACTTTTCTTCCCCAGCGCGGCGCTGCGGTGCGGCCACGCTCGAAATCAGCGGTTGCAGTTTGCGGTCTGCGGTCCGTCTTGGAATTGTACCTTCATCCTTTTGCAAACGATTTTGAGATAAACTCGTCTCGTGTGCACTACATTGATAGTGCAGTGTTATCACAATCTCATTCAGATAAGTTAAGTCTTCTGTTTTTCATAAATTTAGGTTGATTTATAAATAAAAGTACCGAGTCATTCTATGATAGCTGTATTGCCATCTGCTAGCGCCCTAAACCGATGCTTGGGCCTCTTTAGGGCATACTTACTTTGAGACTTTACTTCAATAGTGGGGATTAACTCCCGAATTCACAAACTCAAATCGACATTGAGCCACCCTTAGAAGTATAGCTGTCCCTTTCAGTTCTATTGACATTTAACGGGACAACAAGAGGGTGAGAAAACTTAAATTTTCTTAAGACATTTATCAGTAATTCATAATAGTTTTTTACATGGAAGTTGTATCAACCAGAACCTCAATAATATTACAAATTCGATGAAGTCACGGGCAAAAGTTACTCAAGATTATGAAGAGACAGTGATAAACAAAAAGGGAGCGTTATTTATTCACAGAAACCCACACAGTGAAGGATGTGAGAATGTGGTATATAAATGAATTTTTGTATTAATTTCCAGGCAGTACGATGTGAAATTGCGAATTACCCCACCCTTTGAGCTCAAGGTTATTTACACAAAGGGCATAAAGTGGAAAATTGTGCGCTATTTGTAATCCGCAAATGGCTTGGATCCTGGCGTAATGAGGAAATGGAGTGTACAATCCTTTAGTAGAGATAAGTTCCCGAAAGTGTCAATAGATGGCGCTAGTAAAATTAGAAATGCATAATTCCTGAAACGCGGTATTTAGATTTTTTTGTCAAACTATATAAGCTAACTGGCACATTAAATAAGTGATGCTTTTTGTTTTGAAAAAGGACCATTATGGCGTTTTAATGCTATTGTGGGTTTGAACATGGAGTACGAGTATATATGCCTCCTTTTACAGTGGGCAACACGGCGAGCATCACGTAGCAGTTAGATAATGAACTTTATTGCCTTGGCATAAGCGGATAGTAACGTTGGAAATAACAGGTTATGCAGTTGACTTGGCTTTTGGACATGCTTTTGTTAATTTTAAGGTTGTTTCTATATGTAGTGTATGTATATGTAAGTATATAAATATGGAGACATTTCAGTAAATATTTTGCCTAAATGTGGTTGTAAAATCTGAAAATTGGAAAAAGTGCTCAGAGTAAAAAGTTTAATTTGAAAACACTCCTGTACAGCAGTATTTTTGAAATAAACCTAAGAAAAATCTAACATAACTTTTAAATCAGAGCAAAAAAAAACCGTGTATGCCTTTGGCTCCATACAGCAGCAGTTTCAAGTGCCCTTTGTTTCGCTCTGTTTAATAGACATTTCTAAGTAAAATAACATACGCTCACGACCTAATCTAACATACAGCAGTCAAAGCCAAGCACAGGAGCCAAGTTAACTGTTATGGCAAACACTCAGAAAGGCATATATTTCGCTCAGCTTGTATTACGAAGCCAACGTTATGTTACAAGTAATATTTTGAATACTACGGTTGTAGCCTATTGGGTAGCGATACCGTTGCCTATAAACACGTGAAGTACCGACCACGTTGCCACCTTTGTAAAAACCTTCTGTAAGAGCGCCGGAACTAATCTTATAGCTTATTAGGTAAATAATATAAAATTTATCTAACCATCGCTATGTGATATTACAGGTTAATAAAAACAATATTAGGCAACCCATAATGAAAACAGCCAGAAACTAAACCGAGGAATATGTTAGGAAAATAATTGTGACGTCATTTTAACAGTTGCAGTTCCCATAGTTTCCGTTAAAACAACCCCGAGATTCAACTACGTCAATAAAGGTTGAGCTCGCCTACAAACTCGTGCCGTACCTTAAATTGTCTATGGAACTGAACTGACAGTTATACTTGTAAGAGATACTCAGCTTTGATTTGCGTTTGTGAATTCGGCCGTAAGTGTTGCAAATATTATCTCGCTAGAGCTATTTGTAATTCTGATAAAGCCCTCCTGGGACTTGAATGTCTTTGACGTCCATTTATTTATTTATGATTTACCTAGTTGTCTTAACGAACCGGATTATACCGGTGTTCCTGGTTCAATTGCATTGAACTTGTAGTTCAGGTTATCGGTACTAGGTATGTAACTATGATATGATAATAGTCAAAGGGCAAGAACTTTGCTCCTAGTCAATTATTGTGAGAAGATAGACTAAAAAATATAAAATTATTATCACTTAATGTGCGAAGTCGTAAAAAAGATGTTATTCCACATTGTGATCATATCTTAATTAGTTCATGATTAGGTGCGTCGAATCTTTTAGATGTAAGTACTTATTCTTTACACACAACAACATTTAGGTACAAGTCCCACAGCCCAGCCTGTACCCCAACGTGCGGATTGTGGATGAGATGTAAGGATAGAGTGATAAACCCTACTGTTTGATGTTAACAAGCCTCCCTAAGGCCTTTGACTAGGCCTAACGACGGACATCTAGTGTATTAGCCGGGATTCGGGAACGGCTTTCTGAAGCACGAAGGTGCCAAATTCTCGATCCGGTGTTTTGCTTTCCATCGACCATGTTTTCCGATCCATCGTCACAATTGAGATTGCGCTTTACGTTCAATGTACTCGTAGTTGATCGACTAGTTATAACACTATTTAAACAATTTTTTTTTATTCAAAACGCGATTTAGACCAATTTCGTTTTAGGCATACACAGAACAAAGGGGTACTCGCGTTAGGACTTATCTATACTATTAATAGGATAGAATAAAAAAACTTACAAACAATCTTCTCGCAGAGCTTCGGCTGTTTGACCATATGCCACTTAACAGGATGCATCACCATCGCGCCGAATATACTATGAGCTGATATACCGCAAAGGATCGCCAACGTCCCTCTGAACCCATACTCTGTCATCGTGAACTTAATGAAAAGAGGGTACACCATCGTTATCAAGCCAATAGATGCCTTACACAGACTCAGATAGAGCACCTTTTTCTTCGTGAAGTAGCTGTTGAAACTTGTGTACGATATTGGTATGAGGAGGCCCATCCCCAAGCCCTGGAGGAAGCCATTTGTTATGATTAGCTGTGTTGTAGAGACGACAAATATCGCTAGGAATGAAGCTAGCGTATATATGAATGCCCCAATAAGGCCAACTTGTCGCAGCGACAGCCTTTTGAGCGCAATATTCGCTGAGAAACCTGGAACAAACAATGTTAATAGTATACGGTAAAGTGAAGTGTTTGTACTATAAAGTAGTATTCTTGTATTTACAACAATGACAGAAATGTTTGAACATGGATTATCTTATCTTAATTAGCTGTGAGGTTCCCACTGCTGGGCAAAGGTTTTACTAACCTCCTCATTGCATCTTTATTTTGAGCCTTTACAAATTGAATTATTGAATAAATAAAACCTTGATGAAATGAAATGTGTGTTTCCTAAACGAAGGTAAGTATTATACAACGAAGTATTCCTATGCTTATAAACGAAGAAAGATATACAAAAATATTAATTTTAGTGGCAAAAGATAAAAATAATAGTCTAAATTTTAGTGTGGTATGCTAAGTGGTGTTTGTCTCTCCAGTGAGAGCAAAACATTGATGATTGAGTATGCACGAATGGTGGTATACATAAAACAAGGGAGAGTTTCAAGCAACATAAGTCAATTTCTGAAAATAAATGTCGTTGTATTAAACTGGTTTTCGCATTACACCTTCGACTAACAAACTGGGTGTTGGTACGGAACAAATACTGTTCTAGGTGGGAACCGAACCGATGATCCGTAGCGTGACACGCAGGGTTCACTACCAACTAAGCAACGAGGTAGGCAAGTTATTCATTGAGCAATTACAGTGAGTATGGCCATACAAGTAAGGCTGCTCGGATTTCACTAGTGTTGCCCCTTTGATAGCTTATCGAAAGACAATAGTGTGTAAAATAGTTGAGCCGAGAAACTACCGGTAGGACTACCGATTGCCAATATGTAATAAAACGATACTATCAACACAAAGTCTAGTTTTGATAGCCCGATTTATTGATGGTTTAACTACACGGAAAAGCTAGTGAGAGTTCGATGAGGTTTCCAGAAAATTAAGTATACGCACTAGATATTATGTGTGATTGAATGAATCTCACACTAGGCTCTCAGTGGGTTCTGCAAATTTTCAAGGTGCCGAAAATTCCCATTCCCATCCAAATCCCCATTCGAACTTTTGCAAAGTTTTCTTTGTCATGCTTATTCTGTCAACATTTACGAGTAAGTGACAAGTCACTTCTATCGGTAAACCAACTGCTTAAGTTTTATGAAAAAAGAGGTAAATCATTTTTGAATTCCCAGTACATACATTTACATAACTCCTTATGATAAGGTCAACTAAAGTTTTTGTGAATGTTGGTAATACTAAGTAACTATATTCAAGGTTCAATTTCTTGGAAATTTATTAAAATAACATTCTAACGCCCTTAATCACAAAAACTTAAACAGCGCTTCAACAACATAACTTTTGTATCGCTTCGTCTCTTTCATTCTTGTTGCCGCCGCCACTTGAAAGTAAGTGACGTTTTAGCATTGCGTTTCGTTTTTATGAATAAGGGGGTTAATCTCAAGCTATCGATAGATCGACAAACGCAACGCAAGCTCGCACCATGACAAATGACAAGTGTCTCACCTGATATTGCTAACGTGACTTGGAACACGCCGTAGACGACAGTCACCGCACCTGTACCGACTCCTAGCTCATCCAGGAAGTCGTTGTATATGAACCCGAATACTGGCTGATGGGCTGTGCCTGCAATCTGAATAATAAACTTGGGTTAAAGAGATACTCGGTTCATGAAACACTTGGCATTTTACTTTTTGTATTGGTTTTATGGCAAACAAGCACACTGGATTATAAACTGATGGACTGACTATGCTTGATTTGTGGTCAGATGATTTTGGTATGATCTGTCGCACATATTCATTAATTCAATTTTCAACAATTTTATTTTGTTAAACTTAAAACACCGTTTAACTGTCCCTATTATTTACTTTCTGTTTATCTGACATACGAATATTGCGAGAGAATGTTTACTTTTGAACATAAACCGCGGTTCAAACTTAGAGAATTACTACTAAACAACACCTCAACAAGACATTAACTTTTGTATCGCTTTGTCTCTTTAATTCTTGTTGCTGCCGCCATTTGCGAGTTGCAACTGTCCTGAGTAATTAAACAATCGCCTCCGTCAAAATCGTTAAGTTTCTTGACAACTTAAGGGTGGATTGCACCATCTGACTTTAACAATAACAAACATCAAAATTTCAGTTAAAGTTACCGGTTAGAACCAAAAATGACGTCAAATTGTCAAATTTGACAAAAACTTTAAATTTAACTTTAACTTCTACTATGGTGCAACTTACCCTAAGTGTTAAGGTTGTTAACCATAACTAATAATATTGTATTTACGTATCTAGTAACGGTTCATTATGATATACTTAATCTGAGCGGAAATGTCCATTACTCAAGTAATATTATATAACTTCTAATTGACGTTACCAAGAACCATATAGATACAATGTCATTATAAGATATTTCCCGATGAACTCGATAAAAGTTTATGTATGTACACTATCAATGTCGTTTAGTCATTAGACTCTCTCATTGACATGTCTCGTATTTTGACTACTATTGGAAACAAATAAACATAAAGCTCCGAAAACTAAATTCGGTCTTGGCTTCAGGCGGAAATTGAACCTGCGTCTTACGCAAACCAAGCGGTTGCTCTTACCATTGAGCTACCGAGACCATTTCGGAGCTTTAGTAAAGATACTGCATGGAAAATGCTGAAGAAAACAAAAATACTTATTTTTTGATAAACTAATGAATTGGTATGTTTCATAGTTTACACCATCTTTACATTTTCTTTTATGCGACTTGAATTGAGAGAAGTTGATCATTCATATTTTTTTCAACTTGTGACATATTATTGTGGAGAGTGACCTTGAAATATAAACCCTGACCATACTTTAAGGAAGTGTAACTGAGTAAAAACCGACTTTAACCGGACTATTTAACCCTCTTAAATTGTATTTTAAAACATGACCCGGGACATCTGTCCTTTTGAGAATACGAAAACTTATAGAAGTCACCAAAATGTATTGTACTATTTATACCATTCATAAAATATAAATAAATTATATTACAACGAATCGTCATCATTGTGCAATAACGTGTTTCTTGTAGTATTTTTTCTGGAAACTGTGCACGAACATGATTGACTTGTAACGTTAAGACTCAAAAACGAGTTCCTAGTTCTAAGAGATGGAGAAAAAAATGTTAATGGCATGCTGGAATGCGAGTTATGCTGTGTGAATATTTTAAAAGAATACAGCATGAATAAAGGGATTGATATCAAAATTAAAAATACCCTAAGTGACAAGTTATCAAATGTAAAATAAGATTTTGGTACTGTGGTCTTAAGAAACTTTGGGTTTACGATATCAAAGTACAAAAGGCTTGATGTCCTGTTTTTATTTTAAAATAACAATAAAATTATTCAAAAATATCACACAATTTGCTTATTACACTTTGCACTTAATCACTACGTTAAAAATTGGTAACGCACGTTCTATGTTTTTTTATTAAAATATTAAATAGTAGTCATTAATTTTAAATTGTTTATATGAAGCTGAAAAATGTAAAATGAATACTGATTACTATGACGTATTATTATTTAACCAAAAAAAATTAAGTTACCTAGATTGTGCTGTAAAAATGCTTTATTAAATTAGTTAACACTTTTTCGTCTCAGAATAATTGCATTAAAATACTTACGAATATCACTGATAACCCAATACAAATGAGGTACCCCCATCCCCCTTCAGGAGGCACATAGTCATATTTTTCATCGTCACTTCTACACCATTTTTCACTCATTTTTTGTTTCAATATATTCTTCATAACTTCCCGCACTTTACAACGTAACACAACAAAACTTCCCTTAAAACTCCAATGGGTGGTCTTATAAATCCTATGTTATCGTCTATATTCACAAAATGTTTGTTTAACAGATTAAATGTAATATCTTAATTTTATTGAGGATACAAGATGTTATACAATATCAAATAGAAGAGACACCGGAATTTCCATAAACACGATTGACAAACAAGTGACATGAAAACACTGCAAAATTATTGTTTGAATTGTTTATAGATTGTAAGATAGGTAGTTAATTTAATTAATTTTATGCTGCGTGAGTCGTTTACGGCGTCTCGTTTGTATTTGTTCAGATTTGATCTCACACGTCAGAATGGTCTGTGGACAGTTGATGACCCACTTATAACTCGGAGACTGGTTGTACAATCTTTACTACAAGTTCAATGAGCAGGGCTAAAATATTAGAATCAACTGCGTATTGACTTATTGCGTCACTACGTGCTTTTCTGCGATGGGTTAGTGTAACTTTCGTCTGGTTAGTTTTTTCAAAAGTGAATAAAGCGAAGGCACTTTTTTACTGAATATAAGTTAGTTATTTAAATAAAAAAATAGTTATTTAAATAAAAAGACCTACGTTAGGCATATTTTTTAAAATCCTATCAAATAAAAGTATTAAGCCATTCACAAAAATTCTACACTGGCCAATCGAAGAAATGTTTTAATTCCGTCCAGAAAATATTGAAATGAAATTAACTATACAAGATTTTCATACCAGTATTTTAACATTCATTTTCAATAGGTCTCTTTGGATCAAGTTTTTTTTTATTTGTTAATTAGGTGTTTTTGTGGCATAAGTATTATGCTATCTCAAAAACTCAGAAACAAATCCTATTTAATTTTAGACTACCATAATATGCCTTATACCCTTACAAAATAGGTGTAAATAATTAGAATTCTTAAAAAAAGATTACAATACCATAACACGGTAGTTGGTAGAAAACTCAAACTCACAGGTCATAGTTATTCCATATGCTATTTTGATAGTATCACTGTATAGTATCAGTAATACTTTTTAAAAACCGATCAAAATTTTATTTAAATTTGACTATCCAAAAGTTCCACGAAATGCATTTAACCGTTTTGTCCGTCATAAAATGTCACGCTGTCCATCGAAATTCAGAGCTGTGACACAGATGACAGGCATTTATGACGTCATTCATAGGGTTTGAATTGGCTAGGGATTTTTTAACTTCGCTTCACCAGTTGCTAGCCAGTGTATAAAATCTTTTTTATAAGGCACCAATTAAATAACCATTTATTATAACTTCACAGGCTAAGGAAACTGGTTTGTCTGGTTAGAATATTTTTTTGAGATCAATCTTGTGAGTTATGAGTTGTAACTATCAATTTGTCATATTTAAAGCTATCAACTGTGTTTTTTAAGATATTAGTTTTATTAATGATTACCTACATGATAGGCAACGTGAGATATCGTTTTGGTCTAAATTTTGAACACAATGGACTATGAACAGACAACAGCTCATCAGGTTAAAGATTAACATTTTTTTCTTGCTTTCAAAGCAGGTATGACCGGAAATGGGTAGCCTGTCATGCCGTTCATACATGGTATAATCTTCTATAGCATTTTGATTTTAATCATACTCAACTCACTTACTGCCGTACTCAGAGACGTCAATTAACGTTAATGGTTCATTAGAGTCAAAATTTGACATTCTGAAAAGTTCTTTATTCAATTTGTTATAAAGTCTCTTTTCAAAAATGGAATTTTGGCGCTAATCAACCATTAACGTTATGTGACGTCTCTGAGTGCGGCGGTTAGATTTACAATAGGTAACCTTAACTAATTTAGAACTCCCTTTCTTATAACTATCCCTGCGAGTGCAAAATATGTTATGTTAAAACGTTGCAATGAATATTACGGGTGCGTTCCTGTGTTATCATTAGCATTCCGCTGGGATCAATATTTTTAAGAAAATTGTTAAAGGGCTTTTAAGGCGCATCTTAGGGGATTACAATTTATTGACCAAAGAAAACAACAACACAACAATGTTTACAGAGATAACTTAAATCTGTATTTCATATTTTTAGGTGATGGTCATGTAGCAATTCGGTAATATGGTGATGCTTATGAAACACTTAACCTATATAGGGCGTGGAATTAATAGTTTAGGGGAAGTTTGGTAGTTAACTAAAGTGTGAATATACTTCAATAATTCTGGACATTATTCCACACTGCTGAATCTAGCCACAAAGTAAACTAATTGAAGATTCTGTTATGGGATACTAAACAATGGGTAACCATACTCAAATACTCTCTACTCTTTTGTAAATACATACTTAATATACATAGGAAACGTCCAGAGCAATTTATACAGTCATGTTCGTGCACACAAATGTTTGTAGCGGGCGGAATTCGAACTTGCGACCTTTGATGTTGTAGCCAACTTCCCAACCACTACACCAAATCGGTCAATCGGTTTTGTGTGTTAAAATCAATCCCTAGATCTTCTAGAAAATATCTTTAAACGTTTATTTGGATATGACTGAGAACTGAGAAGTAATAAAATGATTTTATGTAGTTGTGGAAAAGAACACAAAGTGTCATTCAAAATAAGGTTATAAAATATTAATCTTACATCACACATACATTTTAGTAGTCAATTCAGTTGCAATCTGAACAGATAAGTAATAAGTGGTTTTCCTAAGTAGTTAAGTGTTGGTCTGACAAAATTGGTCCAGCAAATCGACTATCTAACTGAGTCCCAGTTCCTTTTACTTGTTCCTTCTGATGCTGAAACTATTTAAGATTTAGTACAAATGATAAATAAGGAGGATTTATTTATCATTTGTACTAAATCTCGAAGGATTGCATCGTTAAAGTGGTACATCGTGCGGAGAACCGATGGTTGTTGGGGCGGGAAGGTTCTGGAATGGCGACCGCCTACCGGACGACGTTCCGTGGGCAGGCCCTCCACAAGGTGGACCGACGATCTGGTCAAGGTCGCGGGAAGTCGCTGGATGCGGACAGCGCAGGACCAATCGTTGTGGAGATCCCTGGGGGAGGCTTATGCCCAGCAGTGGGCGTCGTTCGGCTGAAATCATGATGATGATAAATGATAACACGCGATGGAAGAACAGGAAGACTGAATAGCGGTGTCTCCGAAATGATCGTCATTAATTTTGGGCCAACGTTCAATTTGAAACAAAAGCGTGTTTCGTCAAAATGATTCACTACCATAGAATTGGAAGATAAATTTTTATACTGAACTTTTGGACTATTTTATGGGTATGAACCCATCCTTTGAGAGTTCTTCTATTTTAAGAGTGTCCATTCTACATTATTTCAATGTTAGTTTTGTTTCAAATACAGATGTAGTGTTCAGACGGCTGGCCTCACGTCATGCGTAACATTGCTATCAGAAAATGACCTTTATTGCATAACTGTAAGGTGATACCAATGGTCAAAGAACATACGTTTAACCTGTTGGCGTTTGTGAGATATCAAATATTGCGTTTTATGCATCAATGAGAAAGCATGGAAATCCGATTCAATCCACATTTTAACCATCAAGTATGGCTCTTGGATTGACGATTCTTACTAAACTGATTACATTGATTGCTCTTTTCATCTTGAATGCATCTTGAATGCATCTTGAATGCATTCAAGATATTAGATTGAAAAACTTGATGTACTGATATACTGAAGGTTTTGGGTAATTTCACCCTCACAGTATCAAGTTTTTCAAAAACAAACAAACATATTTTTCGGAAACCTAAGTTTTATTTTTAGTCAAAATCGACTCCGAGAATTTTTGATTTGGGTTAGGAAGCAAGTTTGAGAGAATTTACCCAGTTCTTGTGTGATTAAAACCGTCTTTGTGTATTGGAAGCCTTAGCACTCTTCTCGCCATCTTGATGTCTTGTTCATCGCAACTTGATTTTTTGCTATCCTTAAATCCTTAACAGTATTTAAATGGCTTAGGAATGACCTCATCACATGACAGTAATATTACCCCGCATATGGCTAAAACGATCACGATGAGTGAAATAGCCTACAAAAACATCCATGACCTAGTATTTGAGGAACATCTTGTTGGTTTGTAAACAAAGGTTGAGATCGTCTAAACTGAAATGACACGCCCCTCTACCGCATCTACGCACAAAAGAGTGTTTGCTTCTATGCGTAAATGCAGTGGAGGGGTGCGTCATTTCAGCTTAGATGAACTCTACACATGTTAGTAGAGCGTAGTCCTATTGGCTCGTCGTTTTTGTCTCCAAACCTGTAAGACCTACACTCAACCCAGTAACTATTTCTTACTTCCAAATATAATTTCTTAATCATATCATTATTCAAAATAAAACCTTAACCTAGTAACATTGGTATCAATATTTTAATGCAAAACGTCAATTTACAGAATCTGCTGACTGTTAACAAAGAAACTAGGCCTATGCTTCTTACTATATTGATGCATGCCAGCCATAATAATTTGGGTTAAATATTATAACATAGACATGCAGGTCAAGTTGGTCGTGTTGAATGCCTGAACTAAGTGAAGAGTAACTTGCATTTCGTGCAACATTTAACCAACATAACACACACATGAAAAAGTGATGATAATAAAACAAAAATAATACAGTACAAAACCCATCTAAGACTAGATATTATGCATATGACGTATTTGCTGGTGCTAACATTACGAGATAATCTCATTTTTAATAGCCTACACACCCTCTATATTGTCGAACGTATTCTGACAATGCCGAGTGTATTTAGGATGCATTTGCATGTTGAAATTAAAATACTGCTTTCGTGTATTTCACTACTTTGTAGAGTTTCTTGAGACTATTCACGCGACTGCAATTTCGTAACTAGCTATAGGTCATCAAGATTAGTCTTACGACTTACCACTTGACTAAAATGGTCACGTTTAAACGAGTGATTTTAACTCAGACATCTGCGGGACTTCACTGAAAACGAACCTTTGATCATTAAAAGTTGCCATTTGAGGATTTTCTGGCGGGACCTTTTGACAATGCACATGCATGGTGGCATCATCCACTAGGCATAGGCCTCAATCGCCCTGTGGTCTGGGGCGTAAGAATACAGCCAAGGTCACCCCCGCCTTTCGTAAGAGGCGACTAAAGGGGGGCCCCGGGGTCGCTAGGAGAGTACACGGCGGGGGCTGTGTGCCTTCATTGCACAAGCGACCCCGAGGAGGACTGAGGGGGGTGGCCTCGCACTGTCAAACACCGGCGGATGTATAAGAGAGGAGGTACTACTCCCCTCGAGGTGAGCTGGAACCGGCACAGCGCGCCAGGGTTTTACCGGTAGAATGCCTCCCTGGGAGAGTCCTCGGGTAAACCCTGGTCACGCGCAGAAAAAGGCCGTCCCGGTGTTTTAGTGGATATTCTCACCCCTTGCAGGGATGGGCGAGTCCCACACCCCCCCGCTGCCCCCCCAAGCAGCGGGAAGTGCGTAAAGGCATTTCACAGGGATAAAAAAAAAAGGCCTCACCTCAACTATGAGAGGGGAAACATAGCATCTTACAATTCCGAAATAATTTTAATTTTTGGCCGTTCTAATAACGGGGATATCATACAGCCGTATTTCGCTGATGCTGCTGGCAACTCTTATAAACAAGCGAAATGGTTGATAACTTCCGATTGATCGACTTCCACGAGTTCTCACGCTTCTCTGACAAGAGATTTTTACTTCTTAATTTCATCTACAGTCCGTTCGCGTTAAGAATGCAGTGGTTTTTAAATTTCATTCTCTTGCACACCAAAAAAAGTAATCTAGTAATACTAGACTCAGGCATCCACGGTGGCGAAACATTTGATTTTGCATTTCTCCCTAACCTACTTTACGACTATAAATTTACAACCATCTTAATCCAATTTGCTTTTCCATAAGAAAGAAAGAAAATAGTATAATGCACGAACCTACATCCAGAGTTGGCAACTCGTGGGCACTCAAAAACCAATCCAGCTGAGTTGGCAGCGGCCAGCGAGAAATGCTTAATCTGTCCATTAGTATCAGTCAAGTTGTAACACTTGTCACGAACTATATTTCTTTCACCAGTTCTTGTCAAATTTAATAAAGAACTGAAAACCAGAAAAAGACATTTGGTCATTGTTAATGATAGACGTTTGTTGGTCAACTGTTTATTTTGTTACAGAATATGTCACTATTTAAAAGTATACATTAAAAAGATATAAAGACATAGCAAAAGTAACAAAAAGGTAGGTTGGCATTGCTGGTCACCAACAGTCATGTTGGCATCAGGCAGGCATCGAACCCGCATCTTTCGCAAACCGGGCGACTGCACTACTTAACCACTGTGCTACCGAGACCATGAACATACCGGCCGAATCTTTCTGGTATATATTTAACCTATGACCTTGGTTTGGCGGGTTCGATTCCCCTTAGATATCTTAAAAGTGATGACAAGTACAGCAGCTCATTAACACTCAAAGCTTATACTTGACTCAGCTATCCACAGTCACGAAACATTTGATTTTGCATTTCTCTCTAACCTACTTTACGACTATAAATTTACAACCATCTTAATCCAACTCGCTTTTCCATAAGAAAGAAAGAAAATAGTATAATGCACGAACCTACATCCAGAGTTGGCAACTCGTGGGCACTCAAAAACCAATCCAGCTGAGTTGGCAGCGGCCAGCGAGAAATGCTTAATCTGTCCATTAGTATCAGTCAAGTTGTAACACTTGGCACGAACTATATTTCTTTCACCTGTTTTTGTCAAATCTAATAAAATTGTGAGGCAGTCCATTCGGGTACGGATTCAAATCCCAGCGGCTCTAGAACGATCTCACTATTTCCTGGCAATTTCTGTCACTGGACTATTAAAATGTACTAATTGTGACACGATTATCGTGTTTTATGTAGAAATTAGTTGTGAAGAAAAGGTAAATTATTCAAATAGAGGAAACATTCAAATAAACTTCGTGGAGACAGGACTCGGTGTATTCCCGTTGTCCCCGTACGCCGAGTCTCCGTCCAACGGGAACAGCGGTACTTCTGTAATGCCCGTTTTTCAGCAGAGCAACAGCACCGTCTATTGGTCTCTTGATTCGACTCAGACTCAGGACTCATGACTCTGGCGGTGCCAATCGCCAACGTCCTCAGCCGTCTGTATCTATTGAGGAAACGCAATGCTTGCGCGATTCATTGACGGATAACGCCATCTAGCTGTTGCCTTCGTACATTAAACATAATTTATTAAATTATTAATAAATACAAAATATTTGGCTAATTAGATTAATTCGGCGCGAGTGTGTTGTCGCACCGTTATCTGTAGGCTGTGCGTTCCCAAGCCGCGTTTGTAAAGGAAAAAAAAAAGAAATAACTAAGGAGGTAGTGTCATGGCCGGCGGGTTTAAATCTTTTGCTGGTCATGCCTAGCAGTTTGTATTTTTAATGTATAATTTCCCTTTGCAATGTTAGAACCTCGGCAGGGTGTTTTAACCGATTAATTAGTGTGGTTGGTGCGGATATTTGTGCGTTTAGTTTGGGTGTACGGTTACCCATTTATTTTTACCTAGGTAGGCTGTGCCACCCTCTAGGAAAGGAGATATTTAAGGGATATTTCCTGATTTCATGTTTCAAGTGTTGCTTACGGGCTAGGAACAAGCGCATCTTCGCCGATCCTCCCTGTTTTGTGGTGAACTTGCCCCAAAAGGGTGCAAAGATGTCTAACTTAGATATCCCCGACGGGCCTAGAACAAACTGTCCTCCCTAACCCTTACTTTCTCTGGCTCAATTCCCCTCTAATTGAGTCCAGCTTAATATTTTATACTACACTTCCATCAAATATTTAAAATTACTTGCTGTTGTCCTCGTTATTCGATTTGTTCAGATTTTTTACCCAACAAAGTTAAGGCTCTTTTTACACGATAGATTATTGATTTATTATCAACAAGTCGGATAAGCTGCGGTAACCAAACCGAACGAATAATAACCTAAATTATTAATAAATACGATAGCAAAAACAGTTCAACAAAGAAAATTAATCAGTTCAAAGCACGGAGCGAGAGAAAAATATCCGAATAAGTTTGGTTTCTTTTTTTTCGTTTTTGGCGCGCGACGGGGCTCCGCTCTGTGCGCCATCCAGGCAGGTCGCGGTGAGTGCCCCGCAGAGGTTTTATGTCGCTTCCGCGGGAACTCGATTTAGTACGTCAATAACATCTTCACTGCAGCCTACATTATTAAAAGTTAGCTGTTTTTTTATCTACTAATAAATTGAGCTTGAAAATTACTAACTTAATGCAGAGTTTGAATGAAATTTAATCGAAAATATATTTTATTTTTAAGACTTATTTAGTACCAGTGAATCAACTGCTGCTGGACTCTCGCGATTAGTAATAGCCTCTTGTGTTTCCGCATTTATTTCGAGTCTAGCTATACTAAATTGAAACATTGTCAAGTGTAAACAAGAGTCATTTTGACAAATAATGTGCGGCAAAAGGTGTTTTTTGGCTGTGCAATCGAAAAAAAAACAAATTACATCAGACTTACTACAGTTTTACTTAGCATAAAAATGTTACCTTCCGTCAAAACTTCTACAACTTGACTAATCGAGGACACGGATATTGATGTAAACAAACTTTACGGGTATTTCTCAAAAGAATCACCTTGTTGTTGAGAGGAAAGATACCGGAGAAAACAAACTGATAATTAATTCAATGCGACTAGGTCGCTTGGCTAACGATATTTTAACGAGTTGCAACTATAAGATAAACAACTTTCATCTGAATTTGCAGTCAGTGAGTTAATATGAAGATCTTTTAATCCCGTTGAGAAATGAAAGCAACGTGATGAGAAGGAAATTGGATTATGAAGTGAAATATTGTTGCGAAATCCAATAATAAGAACTCAGGAACAGCAGCTGAATGAGAAGATATTTTATAGCACACTGACATTTTCTATTATTGTTTGTTCATTCGTTGACATTTCTTCTTATTATAAGAACTTTATCATCTTTACAACACAGTTACCGAATGCACTTTTTTTTTATGGTGGTCTTCAAGGTGACCTCACTCCACCTGATGGGAAGCAGTCGTGAGGTCCAGATATGGGGTTGACAAGCACAGTAATTGAGAACTACTTTGCTGGTCAATCTCATTTTGAAGGCCTGCATAAATGCCTTTTCACGCCCCGCTTAAAAAACCCGGGATTGTAGGAAGAAAGAAACACATGCGCTGGAAGAGCGCTGTTTCTTTCATTCCTTAATGCTGTCAATTTTCAAAAGTTACGGAACAAACGATCTAACGGATGACTAAATACCTCAGGGTACTTTCTAACTAATACTCATCGTGCAGCGCAGAAATATGAGTGACGGGGTATAATTATTAAACCCTGGTAATCCTTGTTCCACATTAGTCGCCAAGTTTTAATTGCAACAATACAACAAACAACAAATTGTTAACGGCGACCAATGTCATACCAATGCTAAAACTTGTGGTTAACTTAAAGTTATTGTTGAACTTAACTTATATAGGTATGCGGTATAGGTAGGTACAAATCATCCACAGTGAGGTGTTTGTAGGGCGTTGCCTTCTTTCAAAAAGAAATGCCCTACAGTCTACACTTAGCACCATAAAGTTTACTGGGCTCGAAACCAAGACCTGAGTTTCGGTCCAAATAGCTGTCAAATACCACAGAATCAGAAAACCCTTACTATAGGGCTCAAGGCTAAAAACCCTTCACGCCACTTCTAGAAAAGGGGACACAATAAATCAGTCTGAATCATATTGGTTGGTTGAAAGTAAATTAAAAACCACTTCGTAACCTTTATTTGTATTATTAAATAGCATTTAGTTTATTTGTTTAACAGGTTTACTAAGGTTGTAAAACTTTTTGATTGACACATGTCCCAAATTTATTTTTAAACTTCGTCTGCTTTTTATAGCCTAGCCAGTTTAGTTTATTGCAGGATATTACAATATTCTTATGTTTCTTCCTAACGATTCATAAATTTAATTAAGTCAGAATAATTCATTCGTGCATACGGATGACATTGACATTATGTAAGTAAACAGTCATAATGCAAATAAACAATTTGATTTGATTTGACTGATGAATGGAATTCACGTAGTTTGCAAGTAGGTATTTTGGAATGATATACAGTGCGATTTTATTAATTTGGTTTAATTATTTACTTTGCATAGGAACAACGTTATCAATGTACTTGGGCAGTGAGTAGGTACATATAGGGTACAATTGGTTTACCAATTAGAAAATAACTTAGGGAAAGGCTACAAAAATATGTCACGTCTATATTTTAGCGTTATTATTTAATTATATCATAAATAAAAGATATAATATAACAAAAAATCTACAATTTCTTTATCTGACTGTTTGTCTGACTTGTAAAAAATCATCTTAGTATTCTGCACCTAGCTACGACACTTGTCATAAGGAGGATAGGATAAAGAATTAATAAAGGAATTCACCTTTAATAGTAAAATAAACTTCACATATTATTTAACACTAATTAGTATATTTACATATTTAATTATCATTAGCTGCTTATTTTAATATAATTTAGTTTTTACGAGTATCTTGCTTAATAAATAAATTAGTACTTCATTCACTCAATATCTTAATACTTTATGTCCTTCTGGGATTTCCGCCGTTTGTACACAAGTTCTGCAGTCCACCATACGAGGACAAAAATTGTGATGCCGATGAGGATCCAGAACAGCAAGCTGTAGCTGCCAGTGTAGTCACGTATTGCGCCTGAAATAATATTCATGAGATTGAAGCTGAATTGAACATTGCTTGAAAGTATACGTACGGCGCTTTTATCAGTATTAATAATCACAGTGGCTCTAAGTAATGATTGATTGATCAAGTTACTCTAAAGCTTATTTTTCTATGTAGACCTGCTGACCGCTTGGGTACCCGCAAAAAACTCCGACGAACGTGATATTAGTCCCTTCCCTCGATTCACATTGCAGATAATGAAACCGTTGTGTTAGTAGGTAGTAGGTATCAAGGTATACTAAGAGATTAAAGTTGAAAGCCAGATCATCTACGGCCTTAATTTACAATAACAGCGGCGGTGTATCACTTGCTAACAATTGTGCTTGAGGACTTCTAAAGCCGAGATTGTATCTTATAGTCATAATATGTGATTCCATCGCGCTGGTCCGAGAGACGCTGTAGCTAAATCCATCCAGCAGTATCTGTAGCCGAAGTCGACTTTGCTGTCAGGTTTTGATATTTACCATTAACATTATTGAAGGTATAGGTACTCACCAATAACAGGTCCCAAACCCAAGTTGACCATGCCCATCACCGTCACCCCGTAGCCCAGAGCCAAGGGGAACTTCTCCGGGGGGACCAGTTCAGCGATCACGATGGAGAAGAACAGAGCGACGAAGCATCGTGACACTCCTATGATGCCGATGAAAATGAGACAGGCTATGGCATTCGATGAGCAGACCATACCTGCAATGATAAGGTAAGTAGGCTATAAGGCATAATTATCTGATGGTGTCAGCCTAAAATAGTAAAAAAGGTAGGAATTATCACCGTTTTTGGCCGGCCCGGATATCTGTTTACCTTCGTGTATGAATGTAAAAGAAAACAAAAATAATAAAAACCAACCCAAACTGCAAAACCGAGCGTTTTAGAAACGCGTTTGACAAGGAGCCCAGTTCTTGGCATATCCATGGCAATTCTCACAGACTAACCCCCTTATGCATAAAAACAAACATAACTTGTTTTTTAAAATTTTCTAGCTGTTCGTCCAAGGTGCGACTTTCATAGCTTTACCGGGCAAGGGGTGAGCGGACGGTTCCCAACCCCTAACTAACATAACGCGGCAGCATTAAGTTAGCAATTAACGTGTTTTTTCACTTCTTGCAAATGGCGACAACAACAAGAATGAAAAGGAGAAACTGTTACAAAATAAAATGAGAAGATAACGCGCTATTTAAGTTTTTTATGAATAAGAAGTTGTGCGTGAAGCGTTAGTTTAAAGAACAAGCCTTGCTCGTAATAACGTTTAAAACCCTAATAAAACTCACCAATTTTTCCTAATAGTGTTATTAACAATCCAATGAGATATAATTCTTGACTACCTATTTTGATCCATTTGCTAAATATTATAAAGAACCCTCTTCCGAGTAAATCTCCTAGTGCTCCTATAGTAATCGACAATGCAACGGCGTCCTGAAATGAAAGGTTTTCATCAGTCATGAAATTATCTTATCCTCTTAACACTAACTCTAACTCTCCAGTGATGGAAAACACCGATAAAAAATCCAATCAACACGGATAACGGCGGTAGGCTCGCCCCTACCCCCCTGGGCTCAAACTCCCTTGGAGAAATGGCGAAATGTCTTCACCTGGGCTTCTGAATGTTGAGTTCACCATGTCAGCAACAATTAGTGTGCCTCAGACTACCCCGTTTGGAAAAATTGTCGTGGTAGTATTGTGTATGTTATCATCTTCATTATCAACAGCCGCATAGGCCGAAATGCTGGACATAGACCCTCCATACATTTCCATAGCCACCGGTCTTAGGTGACCAGTAATTACGCGCGTCTCACTCTGCGTTTGTCTAAAAATGGTGACCATCGTTTTCTGCCCATAGAGAACCACGGCCTGGTTATCGCGGCTTCAGGAGGTCGCACTGGAAAGCGGCAGTAGAGCCACTTTCAGATGGTTCGTGGCCAGTACTAACGCCTCGTGGTGCACGATGGGGAATGCGGTGCACAACCGTGCACAGGACAGGGGATCAGTGATCTGCAGCTGATCTCCACTTTGCACCCTGAACCATCCAAAAACGGCTCTGCTGCCGCGAGCAAAGCCGTTTCTGGATGGTTACGGGTTGCGACCTAGCAGGGTCTGCGCTGCGTACGAAGTGGATTCAGCTGGCTAGAGCACAACAGTGGTCTTGTCTCCTGACTGGTATACATGGCGCTCATCGTAATGGTGATACATGCACTTTTTTAACCTAACTGATGAAGTTCGGTTGCAGTTAGTTAGGTTGTTGACCTCATTGCGGGTCAGCTGAAGGAATTCCCTGGAGGGATTTCTGTAAGAAAAAGAGAGCTATTGTGGATTCCTTTCGAGGGAATCCTACTTCGTTGCCAAAATGCGGAGGTCAAGTACCGTAGGGCTTAAATCTCACTTACTTCAGTCCATCCATAAGAATAAAGCGCTTGTGGTATCATGAGTCCGAATGTCATGTCTGCAAAGATGCTAAGAGAAATGCCCCAAAATACAGCCGTGGGTACCAACACTCTTAAAACGGACATATCAAACAGCCCCTTCAGAATTTTCCTGAAACATCAATTGTTATTAAAGCTTTTTTCTTAATCATATTCATTTAAAAGCTAGCAAGTAAAGTTCAAAATTGGAGAGTGGCCCAACGTCTAATGCCTCTGGCTTGAGACCCGTAAGCTCCTAAAATTCAAGTCGGTCAACACCTAAGTAGTTTGTTCTCATTGTAGAATTTGCTGCCAACTCTCAGGTGTAGGACAACACCAATTAAAAAAACCCGGGAAACCCATCTAACCACGTTACGATCACCCCCTTTCCACATAGGCACAAAATTCAAAATGAAGGTTCCTTTTAAAGTCATCTTGTTAACCATGACGGTAACAATCAGTGTTCCTGTCTAGTCTTTTCTTTTGGGATGTAGACGTGAGCATTCGTGTGTATGCTACTGAGCAAATAATTAAATACTTACACAATCAAACTCGATTTTACTTCATCTTTCGGTTCTTCAATTTGAGATTTTTCGTCCTCAGCACATAGAGATTCCAGGTCAGTTAATTTGACAGTAGGCACATTGTCGTCATTAACCTCTTTAGTTAACAGAACTTGCAATTCTACGAGAAAAATATAATTCAAAAGCTTTCATTGTTTGTAAGTAAACACTTTCGTATGCGCTATTATTTTTTATCCCCACCAGTCAATGTCAGTCAGTCACCCAGACAGTTATTGTCGGTAGGCGAGGAATAAATTCAACGAGTATTTAACAAGGTGGAAACGGATAATAAAATGCATTTATTATAGACATAGGAGACAACCAGAACAAAACAAACTGCTTAGACCGTTTTCATCAGTGCTATGATTATGTAAATCAATCTGAATCTGATTGGTGGATATAAACTGCAACCTAGCATGGCTCATTACTGTATCATAGTGGAATAGCACACTACTCGGGCAACGTTGGGTTCCTGTGTATGGGTTGTTGAGGTTCGCTTTTGTTTGTTTTGTTGACTACACAAAAGTTATCTTTGCTCATATGTACGATACCCGGCAGCATTGCAAGCTACAGCACAATTTTTGGCAAACACACATTGAAACAGTATGCGAGACGCCGACATAGGTACCTGTATCTCCAGTAGGTCGGTTCGCGAAGTCAGTGTTAGGCAAAAAATCTACAAACGTTTACATGAAAAAAATTCGGTAACTTGAATTCATAGAAAAGTTTTTTTAAATTAAATTTTATTATCAGATCCCACTAAATAATGTGTTCATAAGTAATTATAACACTCGAAAACGAATAATCTCGATTAAGTGTAACCGTGTGTTACACCTGCAACCTGTTCATGGCCTGTCGCAATCGAATACCATCAAGTTTGGTGGCACCATAAATCTGAAAATGAGACCCTTACCGTCTTCGTCTTTAGGCTTCTTTTCCACTCTTTTCATGTGCCATTCTACTGGTTGCAAGAGAGCAACAGCCACAAATCCATGAAGACCAACCGCTACAACCATGATAATGGTTCCTCTTGTGCCATACAATGAGTGCATTAGCTGCACGTACTTAGGTAAGAACATTGTAACCGCAGCTGCAAGTTTAATAATAATTAAATAACTGGACACAGGAAATCCACACAGCGCCATCTAGCCCCAAACTGTTTTAATTGAAGTTTGTATTAAGGGAAACTAAACAACGGATAAACATACTTAAATACTTTTTTTTGTCAATGCATACATAACATACATAGGAAACACCCAGACCAATGTATATTTCGCAAAACAACTAATTTTTTTAATCATTCTAGTGTTCCCAGTTTTGAACTAGAGTTCAAGGCAGCTTTTACACAAAACGACCAAAAAAATATGTTTTTCTATGTTTTATACGTTATTATTGCTTGCCAAATGGCCTTAAATGAGAAACATAATAATAAACAGTTACAGTCATAAAATGAAATAAATACCTGTTACAGTTTGAACCAAACTCGTAGCAAAAAGTCGGTTCTTCACAAAGTATAAATTAAGAAATGCAAAACAGACATTAAACAGCGCTCCAAATCCCAAGCTCTGAAAATCAAACAATTAGAACCAATTAAAATAATACACCTACCTACAAAACTTACCTACGAACAGCCTTACAAGTGACCTAAGTGATATTTAAGGGTACAAACCCAATACGGACCGCAGACCGCACACTGCAACCGCAAACTGCAAGCGACACACTTTTGTTCCCAAGCGCGGCGCTGCACGCTTGGAATCACTTTTATATAAATTCGTAGAAACCACTAGTGTCGCGTGTAGTTTGCGATCTGCGGTCCGTCTTAGAACTATACGTTTATTCAGCATTTTAAAATTAATTTAGCTAATGAAGTGTCCTGTTACTTTTTAACAAATTACACTTATGTTGACAGCAATAAGGTTGAAGGAGTTTCCTTCCTAACGTAACCTAAGTTAAAGTGGTTTTTAAAGAATATAATAATTTTTAAGTAAATGTTTTATTAAAAAAACAACTTTACCTGTACAATTCCAAAAAATATGTAGAACTGTAACTTAGTTTGCACGAAAGGTATTACAATCAGTCCGCAATTGAACATTAACATGCAAATTAAGCACAACTGCCGTGCGCCCATTATCTTTAGTAGAGAGTCTGTAAAAAAACCTGAAAAAATATTAAACGTTATCAAAAAAACTTATGATCAAACACCCATTCAACGGGTCTTTAGTCGTGTCAACTTCAGTTGGTTTGGATCGCAGTTTTTGTTTTTTTTTAAGGATCGCAGTGCGAATCGTCCGACAGTTCTTTTTGAATGGGTTTCTTCGCACCGCAACTTTACTTAGTGGGTCGATACGAACCACAGTGGTAAACAAAATACTTAGTTCTTTATCTTTTGAAAATTGTAGTACTAATTTTTACTTTCTATCCGTTATTTCAGACAACATGGCCCATTCTCACCACCACTGCGGTCCAAAAGGACACAATGCAAACGAGATCTTGATAGTTTGTTAAACAAACATTTGCAGAATAAGTTGTACACTGTAAGTTTGAAAGTTGTGTTTTGCTGAAGCTTGAGTAATTTTTTTTTCTCAAAAATATGTGTGAGACCTGGATAAACTTTATATTTGCAGACCTTTATTGCTCTACTTAACTCCATCTCGTTTAATTTGCAGAATTTAATTTATCTCATTTTCTAATCACTGTGCACGTCATAATATTTGACATGACTAGGCAGTTTGGAATAATTAAAATTGAAGCGTTGTCATTGTTTTAAATGTCTGTGATGAAACCAAAAGGAGAAAGGTACAGTTCGTTAATACTTTGCGAATTCGAGAACTGGAAAACAAAAAAAAAACTTGCTTCTATTCAGTTCACTTCACAAAAATTATGTAAGTACATACTTGATATCGCAGTAGACATCGCGCACATTCCATTGACTAGAGTGACATCCTTCGACACCATACCTAGTTCTTCCAGCAACTCGGTGTATATCAGCCCAAATGAAGTGATAAACCCAGTGCCAGTAACCTGGAAATACATTATCAGAATTTGGTAGCAAAGGTAAATACAAAATTAGGAGTTGGTAGCAAAGGTAAATACATAATCAGAAGTTGGTAGCAAAGGTAACTGTGGGGGCCTTCGCCCACGGCGACTTTTTGTAGCAATGCAGTCACGGTTTGGTGATCATCGATGTTGAAAGGAAAAACATCGATGTCGCTATACGAAAAATATCGTAACATCGATGTTAATCGAATCGATAATCGAAATGCTTTTTTCAAAAGCTGGCTCTACTCTTTATCAACAAGGAAATAGATTGAAAGGTTCTTCTTTATCAAAATTACTTTTCCTTCAATCAGTTGACAAAAAACATTGGAATATGCAACTTTTTTGTTTGGTTTCTGAATAAATTAAAAAAACGCCTTTTCCATGTGTTTTAATTAACAGGTTTTTAAACTTTCTTGTTGCATTTTTCACTATATAAACACTAAATAAACCGGGTTTTCTGCAACATATAACTACGGTAAAAACTACTGTGATACCTGTATTTGCCCGACGTTTCGGCGACAATTGCATGTGCCGTGGTCACGAGCGGACTGGCGGCGCGCGGCGCCGTCTGACGGTGCGCGGAGGAAAATCTTCGTCCACCCGCACATTTCCAACATTGTTAGCGGTGGTACAGTCAGCCCGGCAAAACACACTAACACTGTCCGGTTTTACTTTGGACGGTCCAAAACGCGATTTGCACCTTGCAATCACTGGATTCCATGCAGACGACAACTTGAAACCATCCTCCCTATTGAAATTACGATGTTTTTTAATTTCAATAGCTTCTCGTACCATTCTGGTATGGTAATAACGATCAGTGGAGAGGATCTTTGGGTCGTGCAATTCCATCCAGTGATTCACCCCTGAACTCAATAGGTGTTCTGCTATGGCGGATTTGGTCGTCTGTCGATTCTTCACAGCTGCGATGTGCTCTTTTACCCTCTCAGCAATCGGACGCTTCGTTTGTCCGATATAAGAACTTCCGCAGCTGCAGTCAACTTTGTAAACCCCCGGTGTCTGCAAAGGTATTACATCCTTCGGCGAGCGCAACTCTCTCGTTACTTTGGCGAACGGACTACATACAGTCTTAATGGCGTATCTCCTTAGTACTGAGCCAATTTTGTCCGTTACACCTTTCACATAAGGTAGAAACGCAGGTACTCGGCTCACCATTGGTTGTTTTTCTACCTTTTTCCTCTGTTTCATAGACCTCCTTGTCACCTTATAGCCGTTTTTTCTAAGAACCCCCTGGACATGCTTAAGCTCCGCCCTCACATGCTCAGGGTCGCATAGACTATGTGCCCTATTCACTAACGATGCCACAACGGCTTGTAGGTGACCCGGATGGTGATGTGATGAGGCATGCAGGTATCTATCCGTGTGTGTTGGCTTACGGTACACAGAGTGTGCCAAGGTCCCATCTGGCCTCACCGTTACCTGTACGTCCAGAAACGCCATGGATCTACTCTTCTTCATCTCACAAGTGAACCTAACCTTTGGGTGAATGGAGTTCAGATGTTGCAAATACAGCTGTACTTCCGCTTGGTCTCCGTTTATAATACAGAATATATCATCGACATACCTCTTCCAAAACTTGACAATACCAGGGCCGCTTGCCAATGCCCTCTTCTCAAAATGCTCCATCCAGATGTTCGCAATAACCGGTGCCACGGGACTTCCCATTGCCACACCGTCAATCTGGAGGTAGTATTGACCCTGGTACAAGAGGTAGTTACCGTCCAAACAGTTCTCCAGCAGTATAATGTACTCACTCGGCAGTTCATTGTCAAAAAGTAAATCTTTGATGATATCCAGGCATTCCCTGAGCGGCACATTGGTGAACAGCGACTCAACATCAAAACTCACCATGATGTCACCCTGTTCCACTGTTATGGCCTTCAAGAGCTCTATAAAATGCCGCGAGTCTCTTACATACGACGAAGTCTTTCCCACTAATGGCTGCAGCACTCCCGCAACGTGTTTAGCCAGACTGTATGTAGGTGAGTCTATCTGACTGACAATCGGTCTAAGTGGCACGTTGTTCTTGTGTATCTTAGGCAAACCATATAATTTTGGCGGCTGCACGGTCTTTGCCCTATGCAGCTGGAAATACACATCATCCGTAAAAATCTCACTATGCTCCTGGATTAGGGCGCGAATACGTCGAGTCACCCTAGCAGTGGGATTGTATGACACGGGCTTGTAGACAGTGGAATCAGCGAGCATTTCCCTTATTTTACTATCATAATCCTCAGTATTCATAACCACAGTGGCGTTTCCCTTGTCAGCCTTTAGCACCAGGATACCGTCATTCTGACGTAGTTCTCTAAGCGCCTGACGCTCCTCCACAGTTATATTACCCTTGGGTGGCCTGGCCTTCCGCAAAATCACCGCTACATCCTGCCTCAGAACGTCTGCGTCCATCGGCGGCACCTTGTTGCGAATGATTGATTCCTCCACACCACAGATTATGTTTTCATAAGGTACCCTTTTCGGTGTCACTGCAAAGTTCATCCCCTTCGCCAATATGTTTTGTGTAACATGATCTAATGTGGCACTTGACAAATTAATAACGACATTTTGTTCATTATTATTTGCGGCTGACTGTACCTGTGATCTCGCTGGTACCGCATTCCGCGCTAACTGACTGCGATCTCGGCGGGCACACAGCTTTTCCAACTTTCGGTCATGCCGTTCCTCGCACAAAACATAGGCACGAGACGCCTGCCTATAAGTAACTCGGTCACACTTATCAAAATCCTTCCGAGACTACACTACCCCACACTCCAGATGCAACCGATATAACTCACTCTGCACACACTGTAACTGTACGTACGTATTTCTAACAAGTTGCTTTAACAGACGAACACTCGCGTTGTCTAGAATCCTTTCCGAAAATGCTATCCCAATACGCGGTTTAACGTCGGGCAAATACAGGTATCACAGTAGTTTTTACCGTAGTTATATGTTGCAGAAAACCCGGTTTATTTAGTGTTTTAATTAACAGTTCAGAAATAATTGATGTTACCCAACATCGATGTTTGATTTGTGAAAAATATCGAACATCGATGTTGAACTTTCAATTAAGACATCGATGCCAACATCGATGTTTTTCAAATATCAATCATCGCTAAGTTACGCTACTGTCGCGCGTCTGCATCGCTACAGTCGCGATGTAAACGCGCTTCAGTTTTCTTCTCCTCCCGATGTCGTCCAACACTGTCATACATAAACGGCCTATATACGTCCCACTACTGGGCACAGGCCTCACCTCAACTATGAGGTGGAACGAGCCGTACTCCAACACGCGGGCTCAGTGCCCTTACAAAGGTAATAAGTGCGGATTGTTGGAGGGGTGTAAGGTTATTGAGCAACCTTGATGTCAGATGTCATCAAGCCACCCTAAGGCCTCTGACTAGGCTTAACAACTGACATCTAGCGACGTCAACCGGGACCAACTGCCTAAAGTGCCTTCCGAAGCACGGAGATGCCCGAAATGCACATCACTAAATTTCGGTCGGGGTGGTCACCCATCCCATTTCCGACCCGGCGTGAGTTGCTTTACAACAGCGATCGTCGCCGATTACTGTCACAACTGCGCCACGGGCACCCCGATACGGTCGCTCGTTTGCATTGATTCACTCGCGATGGAGTAGCGCGTTGGTAGTGAGTTGGCATCGCTACCGTCGCGCATTTGCAAAACGCGCGACTGCCGTTCTATAAAAAGTTGGCCCTTAGGTGGTAAGAAATAACTTTAACGTGATCTCACAAATGCTTAACTTTGCAAAGTCCTAAGCCATAAGGTATGCTGAGCATATGCCTCCCACGTTAATTGCCAGAGTGCCTGGTAGCAGACGGCCTGCATTCATCGGAATTTCAACACGCGTTCCAGTTATCCGGTCGTTCGCCAGCCTAACGGGATACTTTCCTGAGCCTTCAAAATAGATGATTTGGTGTTGACTAAGTTTGGAGAGCACGAACCCAGGTTTATACGTTAAGAGGGCAATATGGCATATAATTGGAGAAAGGAGAAAACCGACACGTGCCGGTGGCGATACTCAGGACGGGAAGGTTGAAAGGGGACTGGGTCTGAAATTCCGGTTTGTGCAGCGTGATTTCTGCGCGTGTTGTCGGGTGGAAGATACCCTCGTGTACTTTTAGCTGGTTAAACAGCTTCGTGAAAATAATCTCTTTACTATTTATTTATAACTTGTACTTCGGGACTATTGCACATCGCCGAAATTAGTTTTATAGAAATTAAAGTAGTTTAGGTAAGCAAAATGGGCTAAGAAAAGTAAGGTATAGCAGTACATACGCTCACGACACGACTAAATCCCAAACGGGGTAGTCAGACGCACACTGATTGTTCTTGCTATAGTGAACGAAATATTCAGAACCCCACATTTCGCTCAGTGAATTTTGATCCTTAATCCTATTATTATGTGCATTAAGTGAAAATTAAGATTTTTGACGATTTGAGAGTACTGTGAATGGTCTACTTTAATAAACATGTATTTAATTTTTAATTTTATTAACATAACATTCATTTAACGCATTCACTTTTTTATGTTATTAATAATTATGTTTGTGATGGATAGTTGCATATACTTACAAAAGTAATAATTGCAGCTATACATATCATATAGCCCCAACCGCCGTCTGGAGCTTCCAAATCATATTCCTTATTTTTTTTGACACACTTTTCTTTTGAACTAATGATGACTTCTTTTGAACTCATGATGACTTCTTTTGGCACAATTTCGAAGCACGAATGAAGACAAGTTCATACTATTATAACTACTATACCCCGTTATCTCGGGTAGATGTATCATAATACTACCTTGTTTGCTTTGCGCAAGATGAATTAAAATTAAGTAAAACAAACCCATATATCTTATTATAATTAACTATGTTTGCTTGGACTGCCTAATTTTATAATTCTAGCTCATTTTGTTCAGTAATGTTTACAGTGTATTTAATAAAATTACTTTATTTAGCAGTTGGTTTGAACATTTCTCTGTTTTCTTTTCTTTAAACATAATTTAAAGTCACTTTTTCATGTATTGCTGAATAGAGCAAAGTACCTATGTGATAGCAATAAAGTTTGCAAACTCTATAAAGAAATCGGATAAATGACCTATGGTTCTACGATTTGTGGTTTTACTATCCAATTATGGTTGGCAATATTGTTGGGCTAGGCGTAAAGATCTACAATGAGTGTCACGAATCATGGGTTAAGATAGTGAGATAGTGTCTAAATAGTGGATCTTCAGGAACAGTAAGAGGTGGGTGAATAATCGCAATTGACCAGGACACTGGACATAGGTCAGGACCATAGGACTAAAAGTGGACAGTAAGAGAAGAGGGGTACCAGAAAAACCTTGCATCAAGTATAACTAAAATTATTAAAGTGCACGTAACAAGTTCGAAGTGACTCGTTGTGGACAGAGCCAAAGTCTACCTGTAACTTTAATTATTTATATTAAGTACATAATATTATGTTGTTCTACTTAGGTTATCCAAGTTTACATAATTAACTTTCTGTAAATTTTTTTCATGTCAAAACTGTATGACTCCGTTGGTTCATTCTTCATTCACTTTGTACTGTAAAACATTGGACGATTTAAGAAGAGTAACTGCTGAGTTTCCAGACGGGTCTTCTCAGCAAAAACAACCTTCCGACGCCGCGGTGGTAGAGTCACTTTATTTACATGTATTTTATGTACGAGGTTTATCATATTATTCTTTAAAAGTTTATTAGGTGGTTATTATTAGATTTTTTCGAATAAAGAAATATTGTTTTTTTTTATCAAAATGAGCAAAAGTTAGCCTATAAATGATTGCATACATTTCATAACTACTTAGTTCTTCTATTTTTTCTTGTCTTTTAAAAGCCTATTGAGTTGCAAAAAGAGCAAAATCTACTAGGTACTGGGTAAGAAGATTGATTGTTTTCCTGATGAAATTTAGTCATCATAGGTATAGGCAGATCAAATGATTTTGTGTTAACATAGTGGTCAAAAAAGGGATTCTGGTTCGATAATGTAAGTGTTAAGAAAAGCGTAACTTTCGAGTTTCTTGCCGGATTCTTCTCGATAGACAACTTCCGAACCGGTGCTAGAGTAACATTAAGTGTTTCTTACATCATTTTTTTTTTACTGACTTTTCATAAACAGTGGTAGAAGTTTACATGAAATAAATACTTTTTATTTACATTGTTATACTTCTATGACAAAGGCACATGCCATTTAGCACGTCACTAAAATCTAAAGCAAGTAAATGTTTTTGTTGGTATTTTCAAATATTTCCGACATATTTGACCACTCTGTTTACACACACATCATATTAATGCTGACTGTATCCATTTTTAGTATGGAAAATGATATAGTATGTCGTAAAATATGCACGTGACTGGTATTTTATAAGCATTGACAAAGGAATAAAATGTCCTAGGAAAACTCAAGTAACTACAGATAGTGGCTACAGAATAAAAAAAGTGGCTATCATTGCACAATGACTTGACTTGACTTGACTGCAGATCTGCATGACATGAAAGTAAAAATCTTGCCGCGAATAAGTGTAGATCTTTTATTAAGACAATTAAATTATTATTCTAATAATTATTAAAAGCAAAAAAAAAATTTTGTTACGCTAGTAACCTGAAAAATCCTTCACTAAGGTCACGGATAAGATTAATTTAACTGATGACACTACAATAAATTCAATTGAAATAGTCACCAGTTAAAAACGCTCTCATTGCACGTGCAAATTCTTATCAATTTATTGCATAATTCATTCAAACATTGAGAGTTAATACCAGGAAAAGTTACTTGCATATTATTTAAAACAAATTATTCATCCTTCAGCTTTTGAAGCTTCAGCTTTCTTTTCCAGTCTCAGGTGGTGAAATTCTAATAGCATGCTTGTTTGCACTTCGCTGGCAAGTTTACTAGCACGCCTGCGGATTTTCAAGAAGACCTTACGTTTATTAATGTTTGGAATATATGTAAAGTATATAAGGCTGTATTAAGGCCTTGCGGCAGACCTAGGAGGCGATGGCGGGATGAGCCAGACACCTAACTAGAAAACTGGCCAACCATAGCTCTGGACCGTACAAAGTGGAGCAGTGGTGGGCAGGTCTTTGCCCAGCAGTGGGATACTACGTTGGGCTGATAATAATAATATAATGCTGTGTTGTTGTTAAGCTAATAAATATTATGCCTTCTGATAGAGCCACTTGATGTTTATTTAGATAATTTTTTTGTTTGACGTGTCATAATACGCGTCATAAATGCTTGAACTAAGCTCACATGAATAAGTACTTTTAAGGAATACTATACTTATTACTATACTATACTTTACTTCAGTATTCGTTGCAATTAAAAAATATGTTGCAATAATTATTGTTTGAGGCTGATATAATAATTATAATGATAAAAAGATAATATGTGGAATGTTTGGATGTACTGAATAAACGTACTGCGCAACCACATACTATTTATTTTATGACGTAACGATGAGTGTGCATAGAAAATATTACGACTTTTTATTTTTTACGATGTGTATCTTGGTGTGGCAGACACTGTATATCAATCTCTAATAGTTAGTGTTGTTTTGTCATTATTGTTTGACTTTTTTGTTTAAGAAGTTATTAAAAACTGTACATGATGGCGTAAATACGCAAATTTTAACAAAGTTTTAATAGAGTATTTAAAATAAGTATAAATGATTAATGGACTTATTTTTGAGCAGCATGTCGTTTTTTTTGTTTGACATTTTCTTTTAAGTAGTGGTTACGAACCACCTCATATCCTGCTTAGCCCTATGATTGACTAGTAGAGAGTACCTTATCGGCATTAAGTCCGCCATTAAAACCAATTTCATTGTTGCGCCATTAAAAAATAAATAATACAGTAGGATCTCGCAGGTTAAACAAAAAATACACTATATTGCCCTTGTACTAAAATTTAAGTCTGCGAATGAGTACAAATTGTATGGATTCTAAAATAGACTTCAGTAAGAGAGATGAAATTATAAAAAACTTTAACAATATGCAAAGAAATGCACCTGGAAATGCAAATTACACGAAAAGCTGCACCATTTTGCTGTCTACACGTAGCTGCCTGCTACATCCCCTATTGATCCAACGAGGCGCGCCCCAAGCCCATATTTGCATCGTTTCGATAAACGCGGGATTCGTTGCTTTGCTACTACTACACTTAATGTATTAGGAAATAGAGTAGTAACAGGGCAAAGGTTGTTTTTAGTCTATTTAGAGTCTAAGTAATTGTCGATTGTTGTTTTAATAATACTAAATAGTAAGCCGCGAGTAATAAATACCTATTTGGTGATAGGTTTTGGAATAGAGACAGTTTGAAGGAAAACGCGTGTGGCGCCGAGCTGCAAGGTGGACGAATGATCAGGTACTGTAAGATGCACATCACGACAAACTTTTGTCAGGCGCTAACTTGTAAAACTTATAATATATGGATTACTTGGGAAATTCATGGAGCCTCTCCAACTGCGTAGAGACATTGCCAGGTTGAGTGTCGTGTGACTCTACCGCCTTTAAAATGGGGACCTTACGGATGCTTCCCATCAGGTGGAGTGAGGTCATTTTGAAGACCACAATAAAAAAAAAACGAAACCTAACCACAGCAACATATTTTCGGGAGGATGCAGGCTGCCTACAACCGGTCGCTTTAGAAATATTCAGTCACTCGTACTTTGATACTTTGTAATGGAAAATGCCGATAAATCACCTAAGTAACAAATGTTCCGTTTAAAATGACGGTATCAATCAGTGTGCCTCTGACTACCCCAGATATGGTCGTGAACGTGTGTTATGTTATTTCTGTCACAAATTGAGCTGTAGATGTAGACACACATACTATTAGACTATCCAAATATACCTAAAATTTAACTTAACAACTTTACCATTTATCTTTACAACTCTGATTTTAAATTGCTAATTAGGTACATCGCCTTTGAAAAACCTCTTAAACGTAAAACTACCAACATAAATGCCATATAAATCATATGATTTCTGAAGTGAGATATTTTAATAAAGATTGAACAAAGTTAGAAATAACGTGAACTGCAGTTTATAGAACTGTTAATTAATTAGTCAACTTTTTCAGCTCCAAGATAAAGTATGAAATGAAATTTTCCAAGCTCGTTGGAGCTCTATTTTATTACGTCTATTTATTAAGTTGAAGAGTTTCAAATTGCAATCCAAAGAAAATTCTTTAAAAACGGAAAATTTCTGGCTAATGAACCCAGGGAAATGCAAAAAACTATGTTTTCGAAAGAAATGATATCAAATGCTCGCTCTAGTATGAATGTTAACATTATTGTACATTATTCTAATATACCTAAAATAATGTAACTCCGAACTTCCACACCTCCGATTAAAATTGCTAATTACATCGCTTTTGAAAAACCTCTGAAACGTAAAACAACCAATGGAATGCTCTATAAATCATACGATTTCTAAAGTGAGATATTTTAATAAAGATTGAACAAAGTTAGAAATAACGTGAACTGCAGTTTATAGAACTGTTAAATAATTAGTCAACTTTTTCAGCTCCAAGATAAAGTATGGAATGAAATTTTCCAAGCTCGTTGGAGCTCTATTTTATTACGTCTATTTATTAAGTTGAAGAGTTTCAAATTGCAATCTATAGAAAATTCTTTAAAAATGGAAACTTATGGCTAGTGAACCCTGGGAAATGCCAAAACTATGTTTTCGAGAGAAATGTTATCAAATTCTCGTTCTAGCGATTATGAATGTTAAAACATTGCATTTTTCCAATACATCCTGTAATTCTTTTCCTAATAGGTATGATGGTTAAACAGGTGGTTTAAATGAATAAATCATTCTAGGATGAAAATTTTACTTCGGCCATTCATCAACATTAATAAAATTTTCTTATTTTTCAAAACATGAGTTTTTTCAAGGAAACTGCCAAAAATATTATTTTGCGCCTTTGAGTTAATTAGGTTTCTGGACAAAGATGCACTCTTTCTAGGCTGAGTTCCATTTAGAGAGAAATAGGTAAAACTTGAAAAACAAGAGAAAAAACAATAAAAATTGGCTATATTAAGACAATTTTTATAAACTTTTATTGAAAACCAGCACGCGTTTGAAATAGAAACCTATTTTCCTCTATTTTTAAATCAATTTATTCAAAAGGTAGCTCTGCAATTTTTGAAACAGCTGTGAACTTTTTCCCAGAGTCCGTAATGCCTCTGTTTCTACAATGTTAGAGCCCTATTAACTGGGAAACTTCGCAACTCGCTGCCGTTTACGAATTCCTACAGAAAATAACTTTTTAGTAGCCAGAAGTTAGTAAAGTGCCTACATTTGTTTCGACCGTAACCCTTTTTGCTCTGTTCATAATTTGAATTTCAATGTATGCGATACATTCCACAGTGTATGGTGTTTTAGAAGTTATTCGTAAAAGTTTTTTTCCATATGCTCTGAAGATTAAAGAATTTCCTTTTTTATCAGACAGAAATATCATAGAGTGCGAGTGAGAGTGATTTAGGTCTTAAGCAAGTCTCAATCTGAATTTTTATAGAAAACTGTCTGTCATGTTAATTTGACACCAAGCACATGATGATTATTTCACTATCTCAATGGTAATGTAAAGCGTACCATTTTCAATAACAATCAGTGTATCTAGCTTAGTATCAATTCTTCTTCAAAACCAACAATATTTAAAATAAATGTTCACTACAGTTTACAAAACACAACAAACAATTACAGTGTGAAGGAATTTTCCACCTAGACACCTAGGATTGCCCACTTTCCTTCTTCTAACAGGGGCCTTATTACGATTTTTTTACAGCTCAGTTTTAGCTCAGTTTACGTCTCATTCATTCGCTGAAATTTGACTTGCTAAAACATGCAAAATAAGTTTCTACAGCACTGAATAGAGTTTTTGAAAATTGAGTTTTTTTTGACACTATTTACCACACAAAATACGACTTGTGACGGTAAATATGCAGCTCAAAAGCTGAGCTTGTGACTAAAACTGTCAGGTTATAAGAGATTGTAATAGGGCCTCTGATCTAGTCACTAAATATGTGCACCGTACCGTCCTTCACGTTGAGGCGTAAATGCAATAAGTAATTGAATGCACAAACCTTGTAAATAGGGCAACGCCGCCGTTAAACAGATTAATATCGCGTGTGCCCTACCTGTGCCATACCTTCCGCCCTACATAGCGAGATTGCTCGATAACCTCCATAAAAATGTTGTTGATTGTGTAGTATTTCATAAAGTTTACTCTTCACCGTGTCGAAGATTAAGAGTAAGTCGGAATTATTAAAGAAATGAACGTGCATTTTGCTTTACTGGTCTTGGAATTGGAGGCAGTGTTAACATCTTTTTGAGTGCCAAGTTTAAATGTTGTTTATTTGGTCGTGGAAAAGAGCTTTTCAGTTATTTGTTTTAACTTTTACGTATTCTTGTTTTGTAAAGTAGTCCAGGAGTACATTTTACACTATTTTTATTTTAATGTTCTTTTCATGTAACGTTTATACCTAAGTAAATATAAGTAACTCCCTAATATTTTTGGTTAAAAGGTTCTCGTACTGATGGACTGATCTCAGGTATTCATCAATCTTATTTTAGGGTACCTGTTCGACTGTATGTTTTTAAATATTCCTTCAGGTAAAAATTCGTCATTTAAAAACCGAATAAGGAATTGAAAATATTATTTGAAAGGAAAAACTTTCAGATTATTTTAGTGTAAAAATCTAGTTCTTATGATCTTACGGTCGATCTATGAAGAATTAACGGATTCAAATATTAAATATGTGAACATTGTGCTAATTTACTTGTAAGGCGCTTTCAGCTCTAAATCAAAACATTTGCATTTAGAAAATGTCTTATAGTGAAGAGGAACTGAAGAAACCTTGTTAGTAGTATAAGTTAGTCATAACTTTTATTACGACAGTTCTTGTAATATATTTTTAGTTTTTGCCAACAGGATATAGTTAAGGCTAGTATCACGGAGCAATCACCTCAAGAATCTGTAGTAAAGATGTCTGAAGAAATTCATAAGGCCAAACGATTAGATATCGAGTGATTTTGGAATGGCAATTTGACAAATAATGTTATTAAACTGCTGTGTTGTAATTCAATAAAACCGCCGGATTTTTATCTGGTACTAGCTGTCCCATCAGACTTCGTTCTGTTGTCAAACATTTAGTGTCACGTGACAGGTAGTAACATTTACTAAGAGGAAACTAAAATTGAGATTTTTACTATATTCCCAGCATTTTCTCATGATTATTCACCTTTTAAACCTTCCCTCGACCATTACAAATATTTCAAAACCATATTTAGCCAAATCGATCCAGCCATTCCCGAGTTTTAGCGAGACTAACGAACAGCAATCCATTTTTATATATAGTCTGGTATTTATTTTCTTTAACGTCAACAAAGTTCAGTTAAACCATTGATATAAACAAAAAGAGGAAGATACCTTACGTTTATACTTCGCGAATCCGAAAACTAGCATATGAAATTCACGTATGAATGACGTGCAAACGAGTCGCTGTCATATTAGCTTGCAAACAGGTCCACTGGACCTGTGTAGGGTAGCCAATTTTGATACAAGGATGTCCTATCTTCCTCTTTTTGCTTATATCAATGAGTTCAACCATGAAAGCATGCAGCAAGCATTCAAGCATTTGTCCTTCAAAACTGCATTATGTCCCCGACCTCCGACCTCCATGACCACTGTCCATTCTCATTGCCACGTGGACTGCAAATGGACTCCGTGTACGTAGGTGATCGATAGGCCATACAGTAGCAAGGACGGGGCCGAAGGGCGGTCACGGTCGCTGGTAGAAATCTACGAGCCACGAAATGATAAGCAATCTTATAGCTGTCACACAGGTATGTAGCCGAAATGGACTTATAAATAAATAAATTAAGTACTTTGGTTATTAATCCACACAGCACCACCTAGCCACAAACAAAGCAAAGTTTGTGTTTTTGTATATACATACTTAATATGGAAGGGAAACACGAAGACCAGAACAAACGGGCATGTTCATGCAAACAAAAGTTTGACCTGTGGGGGGATCGAACCTGCAACCTTTGGTGATGTAGTCACCTGTAATCTAACTGTATCTACCTGTAATCTAACTGTAAAATAACTGTAAATCTACTTAAAAATGATTTTTTAGATTTCAATTTAGCTCTCAGGGATCGTCAGTGAGTTAGATTCAGAACACGTTGTTTCAAATTTGTTTATTTTAGGCATAGTTGAAATTTAAAAACAGAATGCCCATAATAAAAATCAGTCAGATTGCCCATTTTTTCATGCATTTTATTCATCCCACAAGCCTCTGATCTTAGTTTAAACAGAATTTTACTCTACCGAAGAACACTTTTCATATTATTTGGGATAGAAAAAAAATCTAAAAATTAGGTTTGGTTTAATTTATTGTCCAAAACTGCATTGTAATTACTCGAGACTGCTTTCAAAAACTGTTCCCAACAACAAACGTACCTAAGTACTTAATTGTATTCTGTTTCTATGATATCATGACGCAGTCTGCATGGCAAATATTAATAAAACAACTACTAAGCTTAATTAACTTTAAAATGGAAAACGCTACCCAGTTTTTACTACGGTCTCAATCTACAGTTCCATTTCGCTGTCGCGCACCGTCGACGAATGAACTTTTTAATACAGTTAATGTAAATAAAAAAGTCTTATCCAATCCATTTGCTTCAACGTTCCTTGTCGTTAACCTCGACCACGGTGGTGGTACGGGGTGGTAGACTTCAGTGGCGACCCACCACCACGGCAGAATCGACGTGCCGTGGGGTTCACTTTCGCGAACTGAACTGAAATTTTCACACGAAATTTTCGTTTACACTCAAGAAGGCTATGAAATGTGTGGTTTAAATATCTTTTAGTAGTTTTTTCTTGGTTGTACAAGGTGGTGGTTGATTTTATTCATCAAAAAGTCCTTAAGAATGTTGTTATCGGCAATACAATTTGCTTTCTCGACCTGCTAAGAAGACGTTAGTACTACTCGATCACCTACAGATGTAGGTACTGTTAGGCAGCAAACAAGAGAAAAATAAAGATGAGAGGCAAAAACATTTGTGGCGCTTCGTTATTATTTTCAGGGAAAATATGCAAATGCCTGCTTATAATTTCTTTATTAACATTTTTGATGTCCTACTATGCTTTGTAAAAAAATACCGTGTAGTTGTTACGAGACATGTGGTACTTAGTTGTAGGATTCTAAAAACGTAATTTGAGGTTGTGAATTCACGTCTCGTCGGACAATTTCCTGCCCTCGTCTTTTTCTTAAGTGATTTTGTAAACCTCAAAATAGTATATTCATTTTCCTTTTTTAGGATCACACGTTCCAACTTTTCGTTATTGATAAAAGACATTATTTTTGCCTGTTACTAATAAATCTTAGGCAATTTTATATTACTGCGTATATGTATATCCTGTTACCGATTGACAAGCATTTGATGGGCCCCGCAATAAAAGAAACAACGTTTTACGGTCAGTTTTATATTTAGGACTTTTACGGTGATCCTATCACACCACCCGGTGCCCTGATAAATAATTAAGTTAGTGGGAAGTTTAACCTTCAACCGGGAATACGGTCGAGAGCTCTATTTTCTCATGATTTATTATCAGTAAAATCCTCAGGGACTTAGCTGTAATGAAATTGTAAGGGCAGAGCGTAAAGGATACAGCTAAACGAAAATTCTCAAAAGGTTGTATTTTAAACGGTGTTGAAAATAACATCTGGAAAAGATTTGAAAGAACGATCGTGTACATTAGTGTCGTTAAACTGTTTTAATGCCCATATAGCCGCGAGTGGCCCTTTCATGAAATAAAGGTAGTTAAGGTTTTCTAGTTGCATCATAACATAGAAAATAAAGATTAAAGAGTCTATTGTTGCGGTTGTTACAAAGAGGATGATGTATTATTACGGTGTTACAACAGAACACGACATGTTTCGTGTCAGATGTAGTAAGTGTCAAAAACTGGAGTTTTTAAGAACTTATGAAAAAGTACTCCAAAGAAAATGAACCAATAATAAAAACAAAAATTTTGGAGATAACGCACCATTGGATTCTTTAATATTTATTTTGTAATTTTTGTCATTCTTTTGTATTCAATGAAGGGGCCGCTTGGCAGTTATATAGGTCTTTCATTTGTGACTTAGATCAAAACGGAGTTACGTTAGTCGCACCGTTTGGTAAATAACAATTCCATCATAACACTTTTTTTAGTCAACATAAGTCTTAGCGGGACATAAGTTGAATATAGAGGGTCTAGAATAGTAGAGTATGTTTTTTTATGAATGGCCTGTTGGTAGCATGAAATTGCATAGCAATGTCAAATGGGTATTTTAATGCTTACAATATCCTCTATTCTAATAAATCTCTAGAACTGTGTGAACTAATGTTCTTAAGTGTCAACTCAGGAAAAAAACAATACTTGAATAACGTAGCTAATGTTCTGAAAGTACGAACCTAAGATTGAAAAACTTCGTGTAGGTAGGTACTATGTTAAGAAAATTTGTGTCTGAAAAGTGTTCAATATAAAATAAATTACCAACATACCAACATCAGCCAAAAAGTGTATGATAAGAAGTGATGTAAAGCTCCAGTGGTTTATTACAAGTGCATTTCGGATTATCAGCTGTCTACCATGTTCAGCAGCGGCGACACACCTTTGATGACACCGGATGGGTATTCAAGCATATCGCCAGGTAGGTAAATATTGAGAACAGTAACAAAAATAACATAATAAAAGGTTTTTGTGTAAACAGGGACTAAAATATTGGTAGTAGGTACTCGTACATTCACTCACACTCACTGACAGTTACCCTTTTTGCCTATACTTGCTTTATAATTCGGCCTACCATGTCTTATCGGCATTAAATCCACCATTTGTGCAAGTTTATTGTTATGCAATTAAGAATAAACAGATAAATGCTAATTTGAATTCACCTTGTAGTTTTAACCCGAACAGGAAATGATAATTTACGAAATTAATACGAGTATTTAATCTTATACCTATCACTCATCCTTTTTAGTCTGTTAGGGGCGTCGATTAAACCGATATGGCATTGATAACAAAATACCTACTGAGTGACTAAGTCGATTTACTTATACTTATTATCATCTCATTATAATGTAATCAAAAGAAAACGATTTTGTCGTTCATTGGGAAATTCGCTTTCTTTGCTGATCGTAGGCCTTTTCTGCAAGCAGGCTTGTCACCATGTTTTATGTATTTGGTGGAGAGCTTAATCTTGATAATGAGTTCAGAGATTACGGATATTGATCCGGTGTTATGACTAAGCCATAAAATACGCCATCACATCTCAAAAAGGTCCGAGTGGTCGAAATGTAGAGTCATTTGGACCCATTTAGAAAGATGGAAAAAAAACACCAAATAAATAAGCCAAAATACCCTTCTAAAGAAACCTAACCTTCTAATATACCAGAAAGATTCGGCCGGTCTGTTAATGGTCTCGGTAGCATAATTGGTAGTGCAGTCGCCCGGATTGCGAAAGATGCGGGTTCAAGTCCTGCCTGATGCCAACATGACCAAATGTCTTTTTCTGGTTTTCTTTAGAAAGATACTGCATGGAAAATGCTAAAAACAATAATAAAATATACAAAATACCCTTGATTATTTCCCAGGATCTTCAACACAGTGAAACCTTATAGGTAACTAATTTCGAAAACATATTCGAACAATGTGCTTGAATTAGGTTGAAAAAAAAAAGAACAATTTGATAGTTAAGCTAACCAATATTACAAATTTCTGATTTTAAGAAGAACATCTTATGTAGGTATTCCAAGGAGGAAAAAAAACATATTGCTTTACCAATCGTAGCCTATCAACTATCAGCGTAAGTTGATTTACAACTACTTTTCCAGCAAGAAACACGTAAGTAGGACAATTTCATTTAAGTATAGATGCATTACTTTACTCGGGACCTCCTTAGTTACGCCGATCTATCGAAAGGGCGTAACTTTGTTATAAACTTTCTTCGGAGTTCTATTACTTTATTACTTCTAACGAAGTAAAGACAGGTGGTGTTTTCTCAACTTGGATGCTAGCCTCATCTGATAATTGGAGTGGAAATTTATCAGTTTCGCTGTAAATGTAACTGAACTGAGATTTTTCGAAGAGTTCATAAGTTTAGCGAAGTCTAGGAGTTCAGTATTTTTTTAATTATTATTTTCATGGATACCTGGCCGTGTCGGCTCGGCTCTCGATCTCGACGCAGTTTGGCGGCGAAGCTGGACTTCCCTAAAAAGGTTCAACAACAACGTTCCACTACCAGTGCTTGCCCCTGACTGATCCCCCCTTAAGTTGCGGTGTACGTCGTACAACGCGGTCAAGTACTCTAGCTCAAAGAACTTGTGCCCGAATTCAAAACTGCCAGAACGTTTAAATGGAAAAGAGAGAACATGAGAGAGGAGAAGATATGTTTGTACTTTGGGTAACTCTCCAGCAATAGAAACCAAGGAAGCCAAAAACACGGTTTTCTGACCATGTTTTGGTAACCTGACCACCTGCCACGCTAGGTTAAACGTCAATTTGGGTTCCTAAATTCTCCGTTCACTGCCATGGCGCTTGTTCTTAAGCAATGTTTTACTATACGAGTATATCGTAACCGACTGTATCGTACTTTTAAGTCTGTAAATAGATATTGTGGCCAGTGTCTTTAATCCCGAGTTATCCTGGCAGTAAATAGAGCGTGTAGTTAGCCATAGTATTTCCACTTCAAATCAGAAACAATGGTGAAATGTTCTTCAAAACTTTACTAAGCCTGAAAGACTCACCTGTAGCGAAGTTGAAGAGATTTCCGTCCAAAGTTTTAGGTGATAAGTTCTTGAAGGAAATTTCCAGAGCATTAATGTTGATTCGCTGAATTTGCGCCACAATGAATATTTGATTTGGTGGAAGGGAAGAGAGATGAACTGGTTTTGAAATCCTTGAACTAAAATATCGAGATAGCTCTTTTAAATTACAGGTATAATAATTACATAACTTTCAGAGTTAAGAGAGCGCGGTGACTCCGTAAAAGCATAGAGGAAAGACGGTAGGGGGTTTAGTGGGTAAAGCCCGCTTTTGATTTGCAAATTCACACTTGGCTTGGAATGACCGTCTGTAGCCGGCCGCGGCTGCAGTTTGGAGTCCGTCTCGGTAGTATACCATAGCTAAAAAGTTGGACGTATTTGGATTATGGAAAAACCAAATTAAACCAATGTTGCACCTACTATAAGTGTCAGTGGCCCGTCTGTATAAACAAAACTAATATAATTGTTTAACTTAATTAGTGTTAAACGTTCGGGTGAAGATCGATCGTACAACTGAGAAAAAAACACATCTCAAAAAAACAATCTCTACCAACGGAGCTAACGAGTTAGCTGCGATAAGGAATGAAAAACACTGGGTTTTTTTGGTACGCAAATTTTGGTATCCCCAGATTCGCAAATACAAAATAAAACCTTTCTAAAATCATAAAAGCTGTAACACTCAGTTCAAATTCTTGATTACCAGCTTGCGATCACGCTTTACGGATAAGGGGCGAATTTTATTATATCTTGGCCCCTCATTACGTAAACGCTCATCAGATGGTATCTTCAAGACACTTGACGTAGCAGTTTTTCCCTTCATCCGGCCCTAGCGTTTTTGCTAAGTTTTGTTTTTGCGCAACGCTATTTCCATTGTCCGTTTCTGGAGTTATGTTTTAAACATTTTGCAAGCGGTGAACAGTATTATTTGTGCTAGGAATTACAGGGTGTGGTGTGAGCATTTTTGCTATAGAATACTTACTGCCTGCTACTTCATTTGTGTTAGAAAATTACGGAAAAAAACTGTTTTCTCAAACAGCAAAAATAGAATGAGTGTAATGATGAGACCTAACTTTTCTGTATTTTATTTAGCAAAATATATTTTAAAAAAGAAAAGAAAGAAACGGTAGACTGAAGAATATTTTCAAAATTCTACAGCAACATGATAACCTACTTACGTACTAAATAGATATTACCTTAAGCAGCCCAACTGAAGAATGGACAAATTTTGCCTTTGTCTTTTGCTTTTTTTTCACTAAAACAGCATCTGAAGAAGAAATGAACTTTTCAGGGATTCGTTCATTTTAAGTAGAGAATTGTAAGTTACAGTCTTGAAGGTGAACTTCAGCTCGTTACTACTCGTAAGCCCAGCGAAAAGCAAGATACAATTTTCCCTTTTGTTCCCAGCGGTTTAGAGAAGGCATAAAAACGTCCACTCAGAATTGTTGCGACTGCAAACATGTCCCCGTTACCGCGCGAACTTGCTAACACAAAAACGCCGCTGAAACTAGTAGCAACAAACTACTTGTTATTAGTACGAATCTCTGAGGTTGGCGTAATTTTTGAAACATTAAATACATTAAAAATTAATGTGATATGATATAAACATTCGCTGTCAAAGCTAAATGGTTAAAACGAAAACCAACGCTGTATTAAGCTTGTGAAGATTTCTAATTGAATCAACAGATACCGTGATAAATGTAACTCATTAGGAAACAATATTTTGCAACAATAAAGCTAATCTAAAATTATTGGCGAGAAATGCCACGAATATTAACTACTTCATGAAATTTTCATATTAATCGAGTACATTTATGGGCACAATGATTGAGGTACGTCGAGGATTGCTATTTTAAAAACATTGAAATAATATGCCATTTACAATTTCCTATTTATAAACATTTAAAGAAGTAATCAAATATTTTAAACTAGACTTGCTACAAGAAAAAGGTTTTTCTGGTTGTCTATTTAAGTTTTGAACATTATTTACAGGATTATGATATGATTAAGTATAAGTTTATGTATGTATATTAAAATCCCAATGCAATTAAGTGCTGTAGACTTGATAAAAGGAAGTGACTTGGACCACACGAGAGCTATTGGCGTAACGAGAACGAAGTAAATTGCAGTTGCGAACTGCGGTCCACAAGGCTCGCTTCAGATTGGCGAACAAAGACTTCCCGGTTTATACCGCCGCTGCGATACAGTTCTGTTCGCCGATTAAATAGCGCAAACCTAATGTATTAATAGGAAAGTTCGTAGGAAACTTTGCCACTGAACCCTTGCTGAAATAAAATCGTTCTTGTGGCACACTGAACTTTATCAATCCATTCGTTCGTACTTCAGTCCGTTCGCGTTAAGAATGCAGTGATTTCATACTTGTCATTTGACCTAGCAGACCTCCTTACCAATCAAATCGTTCCTAATTAAAAAGTCAAGTCCTCAGTGACAAGCTGAACGCATACTTACTTTCGAACGCAAAGGTTGTGGATCTGAGTGTTTTGTGTGCGATAGAATTAAATTTAAAAATCACTGCATTCTTAACGCGAACGAACCATGGGTGCCTTAGGGTATTTTAGGAGGATGTCCGTCATTTTATTCAGTTCTAGTGCTTCTTCTCTGTAAAAACGGAAGAGGTGGAAATTTAGGGTTGTTTGAGATTTCATAAATATGATATACTTACTTATGCCCTCTCAACCATACACAAAGATTTAATTTCCGATCATGACCTATCGAAGAGAGAGAAAGGAAGAAAGGAAGGCTTCAACATCAAACGACGAGGTCATGAAGTTGAAATAAGCACTTCGTAAAACAAATCGTTAAAGAATTGAGAATCCTAGTGGCTGTTACAAAATTGATAGCACGGTAAGAGTGACACTGAATGGAAGCCGATAAAAGTAGCTCGATAGTTGATACATTTTTAATGAGGGCCAGTCCCGAGGTCGGGTCACTCAGGCCTTCAAGATCGAATGTCACGGGCAGGAAGACAGATTTAGAACTAGAGCATAGACACTGAGTTATCAGTAGTACCAGCAGAATGAAAATATATTTTTTCACATTTTTTGTTGTTCTGTTGGTTTGAAAATGAACTCAACAAGGTTTTTGTGCTCGGCACGCTGCGTTCTTTTAATTAGAATCTTCTCTGGTTTTTGTTATTTCATTTCAGTTTTATTAAATGTGAAGCTGGAAATGTTAATATCTTTTTCAGCAATAATAGAATATAGAATATACCTACTTATTTGTTCGTTCTTAGTGAGTTTTTGTACCTGCACCTATTAGGTTGGGACTCGCGCGACTTTGACTTTGTAATTTTAATTTTTGGAATATAGTATTATCTGTAATTATGTGCCTGTGCTCAACTATGATTGAAGTTTTGAGTGGATACGATATGCTCCTTCTTTTAGTGATTATTATAGTACTTATGTTTTATCTTTACCTACACTGTCAGTTAAGAAAAACAAAACCCAGACATATTTACGATTTCCTTTACATTTAGCAAGAAATAAACAAAACTTGATTTAACATGTAATCAAAAACAGTATCGTTTCAGATCAATAGACAGTTTAACGAGTCATAAATAACATAGAAGGTTGCTCATGCAACCTTCGGTTCCAAGGACGGCATGTCAATCAGAGTGACTTGTCCTTGCGACGTTTTCACATTCGAATCGAATCGGTGAATATTCTATGTAGATAAACTGTGTCTATTTCCTCAGATCCCATTCCTCAGGTGCACCTTCGACTACAACTATCAATAGTGTAAATGACCCTCGTAAAAATCGTTTGCACTATTCATAATATCAGAACTCCTATGATGAGTAGAGACTAGAGCATTTACTTGCATCAGAACATCGAGCATTCGCCTATTCTAAATTTACTCGAACCGGTCGTCGAACACTCTCGGTGTTTTGTTACAACCTTTTGATGATTTCATATGGAAATGCTTTGGCTAACTAGAGCTTTTGCCCGTATGGGACCAATCGTAAGAACGTTACATTAAACCGAAACGCTCGAAGAAATGCTGAACTCTTCAGAGTCTGTTTTGTGTGTTTTTTAATTAATTTGAAAAACATTTTTTCTCCGTTTTTCACTATTAATAAATCCATTAACAGTTTTTTTTGGAAGCTTTTTACATCCACTTGCTTGGTTTAAGATGTTGAATTTTAAAAACAGAACATTAACCGGGGTAGTGCAAGTAGCACGGCAGTTTTTTTTGTGAGACTACACCCTATTTTTAGCTACACATTAATGGATTACATCTAAGTACCTAGCTTTCTTGTGGCGTAATCCAAAATCTACCTTTTACTTCGTGCAAAATCTCAAAATATACTCTACTGCATCTTTTAAAAAAAATTAAAATAAACGTGGAAGCTTTGAGAAATAAAAAGAAAAGACATTATTTCTTTGGCGATGACTCAAGAAAGCGCTCGTGATATAAAACTTTCAAATCTGCTTGGTAAGTTTTAAACTCGGCACTAAAAGGGATAAAAATTGTCTAAATGTTGGTACTTAAGATCTATAAGTAAGTTCATGGTATTAATTTGACATAAAGTGCTAAGTTAAATGGATTGAAGCGGATAAAAAAATAAAAATGAACTTAAGGTGCATTCTTTAAGTTTTAAGCTTTTATCGATACTCAAAAGGATACTAAAAACTATCGGAGAGTTTCTTTGTTACAATCGTTTCTGCAAGGGCTTGGTAAGCACTGATATATTTCAGAAGATATTATCAGTCTAGTTTTGTTTCAATTTGATAATTTTTTTCACCAATTGTTATTATGCATTTTCAATGAAATGCATAATCAGCAAAGCGTAAAAGCAAATTACAAAACAACGATCAACTACAAAAAGTCCCCAAATTAACGACATCCGTTTTCAATGACAGAATACAAAACCGTTTATTAGACGGCATTGTGGTATGGAAATAGCGAGCCTTGAACTGTATTACCTTGTAACAACCATAACTTGGGTACGAGCGTGTTCATACGAGGCAGCAAGTTCAAGTCTCGATCGATGGGGCCGCGCGGCCAGCCGGCAACTTGGCTTCTTTGCTGACATTGACAATGGGTTATTTTACCACGGAAACATTGAAAATAAACAGTCGAACTATTTTTGTTATTTTTAAACAAGTTTTGTTGATTCTGTAACCGATTTCGGTTAGCAGGAAACAAAGTTTTACCGCGGGTAACAAACATTTTGGGTTAATACGCGTTATAAAAAAAGAACACAATTAGGTGGTGTTAAGAATAGCAGATCTACAAAATCAGCAGTTGGTGAACATGCCCTCGATAAACCCAATCATTACATACGATTTCATAAATCGCGGGTCCTTGCTAGGAATGAGGCTATTGAAATTTTAAAAAACATCCAAATTCCAATTTGGATGTTTTTTCACACACATTTAACATTAATGTCTAATAAAATGACTCCGGGTAGTTAGGTTTAATAATTAAGAAGTAGTCATTTGTAACCGGTATTTTTTTATTTTTAAATGTATTATTCAGGGAGTGTAACATCCTTTTACATACAGAATATTAGATAAAGATAAAAGTAGAACACGACTGTGTGGATGCTGCTATAAACTGAAAACTATTCAAATCCTGTTGCTATTAAGTGATATTTAAAAATTATATAAATTTCTAGCAATAAAAACTAAACCCAGGATGTTGTATTCATTTAAATTCCGCCACCTGCCACCTTGTAGTACATGTCCTAGTTCTGCTAAGTGTGATATGGGTGTGTAACGAGGTAAAATAAACACTGCCAAATGCTGTTACAACACTGCGCATCGCTCTCACATAACGGCCGCTAAGATCCAAAAATGCCTTTAAAACCACCTAAGCAGGTACTCTCGAAACAGCCCCAACTCCATTCTGCAGGATCAGTATATTCTGTGGAAAATGAACAAGAAGGCCGTCATAAAACGCAAAGTCGTAAATCCGCCGACGTTAACTGCATTGTGGATGAAGCGCCGTCGGGCTCCGGCGCGCTAATGCCCGAATTGTGACTTGCTGAGCTGCTAATTTATATAACAGGGATTCTTCTTCCTTTCTTTTAAGACTTGCATGTACTTTGTGTTCATTCAAAACTCTCCGGTGATGGAAAACACCGATATGAAACACAAGGAACCCGGATAACGGCGGTAGGCTCGCCCCTTACAAAGTTGGGTTCAAAATTCCCTCGGCGGAATATGGGCTTGTGAATGTTCCATTCACCATGACGGCAACAATCAGTGTGCCTCTGACTAACCTATTAGTTATTTGGTTGTGAGTGGGTTTTTTAAACCAAATAACAACAGAGCTTACTCAGAAATTCTTCTCCCTTTCTTTTAAGACTTTCATGTATGTTTCGTTCATTCTCAACTCTCCGGAAACACTGTTATAAAACACAAGGGGGGCTAAAACAGCAACATTTTAGCATTTCATATTATGAATCATCTATTTGACGTTTCATCTAGACCGCGGTCCGTTTCGAGTCAAAAGTGAGTAACAGCGCGCTGACACGCATCCCGAATTGATAAATTGTATGAACGTGAGCGACGTCAGCGCGCTATTACTCACTTTTGACTCGAAACGGACCGCGGCCTAGATGAAACGTCAGTTAGATGTTTCATAATATGAAATGCTAAAATGTTACCGTTTTAGCCCCCAAGGATAACTGCGGTAGGCTTGCCCCTTACCACGTTGGGTTCAAAACTCCCTCGGCGGAATGTGGGCTTGTGAATGTTCCGTTCACCATGACGGCAACAATCAGTGTGCCTCTGACTAACCTATTAGTTATTTGGTTGTGAGTGAGCTTTTTAGCCAAATAACAACAGACCTGTAGCGACATCTATCTCGCCACATTGGAACTACGACTACAATCCTGAAACGCGCTATCAAAGTTTTCGGAGCGATTGCGCATAGATAGAAAAACCCGACAACAACCGTCGGGCAGTAGCCCACCAGACATAACACCCGTCTGGTCGGAGGATCCTCCCTTTTCTATGGTGGATGAGGAACTTTACACCCTGTTCCTCACATCCCCAAATTGGTGACCCCTAGCATGAACATCAGCGCAGCCTTCCAAGCTACGCCATCGCTAAGTCATATCACTTCCTCAAGCTTTCGAGCAGTGACTCATACCGCCAGCCAGCATCCACGGCTACTACGGGTATCCTGACCACCAGCATGCAGCGAACGCGCATTCCTGGTCATCACCCACAGCCCTCTCAGCGACCTTGGCACAGCACACTGCACTTCGGCCGGTCAGCAATCAGAGACGCACCTCTCTCCTGGTCGACGCAGCAGCCAGCCACAACGCAGCACTGCACACTCCGACTCACTGGAGCACTTGCAGCACCACTCCGACGCACTGGAGCATCACCCCGACTCACTGGGGCATCACCGCAGACAGTTCCGACTCACCGTGAACTATGCGGCATTGGGTTCCGACTCACTGGAACCCCCCACTGGCCCGGCAAGAAGACTCAGACTGCTAGCGACCTCCGGTCTCGGAGGGGAGTGATGTAGCGACATCTATCTCGCCACATTGGAACTACGACTACAATCCTGAAACGCGCTATCAAAGTTTTCGGAGCGATTGCGCATAGATAGAAAAACCCGACAACAACCGTTGGGCAGTAGCCCACCAGACATAACACCCGTCTGGTCGGAGGATCCTCCCTTTTCTATGGTGGATGAGGAACTTCACACCCTGTTCCTCACTTCCCCAAAGACCTTACTGCTAGGCCTCATCTTAATACTCCAACATGCAGTGTTACTGCGGATTGTTGTTAGGGTTAGTGATAAACCTCTCTGGCACATGTTATCAAGCCGTACTAAAGCCTCTGACTACGTTTAAGGATTGACATCTAGCGACGGCAGCCAGAACGAAGTGCTGCTTTTGGAAGTGGAAGTGTGCCTACTGGAGCTTTGAGCGGATAACCGAAAAATATTTTATCTTATTTTTGAAATGCTAACTAAGCTTTTAAGCTCAGTTAAGAACCATGTTCACTATGAATTATTCTAGAATAAAAGTGGAAATCAATTTATAAAAGGTACTTTTGACTATTTTAAAATAAACAATTCTTTAATTCATACATTTCAACTAGACAGCCACCTCTTTAAAGGCACCATGCAAAACAAAAGAAAAACGAAAATAGGTAGCGTACTTGTAGTTTATTTTCTTGAACACTGGCATGCAGCACGCTACCAAACTGAGCGCTGTAAAAAATATATCCGAATTTTGATCTTCACTTGTTTTTAATAGAGACACATTTTTTTGTACTTGTTTTTTTGGTCAATTTTAGAAAACTTACAGTACAGTACTGTTAGGTTATTAAATATAATCATAAGTTGTTTAAGGTGTTTAACCTCTTTGCTTTGTTTATTTTAGGAATTTCCAACTTGCACCTCGATAATCGATTTGATTGTATCGATTCCAAAAGTTGATGATATATAAAAACCATCCATTGTAAAATAACAATTGTATTTAAACAGTGTTATTAATACTTATTATAGTTGTTAAAATTGTGCAAGTTTACAAATTGATATGATTAAGGACTTATATTGTTTACTCCTTGGACCATCAATATTCAATCGGTCTGGCATTTGTTTTTTTAATCTGTAAAAAAAGAAAGGCAGACACTAGTTGGCGCCAAAAGAACATGGTCGAAAAATAATGGTCAAGGAAAGATAAAAATTGTATTGTATTCTAATATATGAAGTTATCTGAGTATTTCACGTTTTATTACTGATCAACTATTTCAAGTCAGAAGTGGAAACGAATACGTGCTGTTCGGTACAGGTTTGTAGTAAAATAGAGACATCTAAGGTGAGCTGTCTTTAGATCATTACGTTATGTAAGTGGCTAATAACCGGTAAATTTTCTGTTTCCAATTGGGAACGATAATAGCAATTGTACATATTTTTTTGGTTTAGTTCTCGAAAATAAATGTTATTTTTTTGCAACACGTAAGTACTTGATTAATGGAAATATTCGCTGTGCACAGAGGAGTAGATGACTATAAGTCATTTGGCATGTTATTTTATGTTCACCAAAAATGGTTATCGAATTCTAATGTTGTTGTGAACGATCGAAATTTTGTTTAAAAATAAGGCCACAATGGGTCTGCAAACTTGGGTAGGCAAGTCCATTTTAAAAGTAGTAAAATTTTGTACAACAATAACACTATTTTGTAATAAGTAGGTACAGACCTACTAGTGATCGAATTATGGAGTGATAATATTCAGGGATCATTCTCATAAACGAAATATTTTTAATATAGATGTCGAACAAAGTTCCTTACAAAAACGCTCCTTACAAAACCAATGAACCTGATGTTTCACACAATACAGTCATATGGTGCGAAGCGTTTTTAGGCAAGTCCAAAAATGTGGTTTTCAAATTGTGATATCTCGGGTACCTATCCGTACCAGACCGTGTAGTACTGATACTAATGAAGTGATTTTTATTGGGGTTGTTTTCCTAAATTTTTCGATACTAAATAAAAAAAAAAACATTCATCTAGCCCATTCAATTTGTTGTTTTCACGAATTATGAAAGCACGGTTTAGACCAATAGTGTAGTTTTAAACTTCTTAAGAACATTATTGTTTATGTTAATGTGGGATTCAGTAATGGCTATTATGTTTCAATAGAATCAATGTTTTCACAATTTTGCGAGATCGAGATCTGCACTGCGGTTGCGCCCGAGATCTGCACTGCGGCTGCGCCCGAGATCAGCACTGCGGCTGCGCCCGAGATCTGCACTGCGGCTGCGCCCGAGATCTGCACTGCGGCTGCGCCCGAGATCTGCACTGCGGCTGCGCCCGAGATCAGCACTGCGGCTGCGCCCGAGATCTGCACTGCGGCTGCGCCCGAGATCTGCACTGCGGCTGCGCCCGAGATCAGCACTGCGGCTGCGCCCGAGATCTGCACTGCGGCTGCGCCCGAGATCTGCACTGCGGCTGCGTCCGAGATCTGCACTGCGGTTGCGCCCAAGATTTGCAGCGCAGTTTGCGCGAGTGATCTGCAGCGCAGTTGGCGCGAGTGATCTGCAGCGCAGTTGGCGCGAGTGATCTGCAGCGCAGTTGGCGCGAGTGATCTGCAGCGCAGTTGGCGCGAGTGATCAGAGTGGTCAGACTGGTCAGGGCGATCAGTCAAGTCAACGTGGCCAGAGTGGTCAAGTCAACGTGGCCAGAGTGGTCAAGTCAACGTGGCCAGAGTGGTCAAGTCAACGTGGCCAGAGTGGTCAAGACTGCGCGCCAGTGGTGACTGCGCGCCAGTGGTCAAGACTGCGCGCCAGTGGTCAAGACTGCGCGCCAGTGGTCAAGACTGCGCGCCAGTGGTCAAGACTGCGCGCCAGTGGTCAAGACTGCGGGCCAGTGGTGGTTGCGCGCCAGTGCTCAAGACTGCGCGCCAGTGGTCAAGACTGCGCGCCAGTGGTGGTTGCGCGCCAGTGGTGGTTGCGCGCCAGTGGTGTTTGCGCGCCAGTGGTGACTGCGCGCCAGTGGTGGTTGCGCGCCAGTGCTCAAGACTGCGCGCCAGTGGTCAAGACTGCGCGCCAGTGGTCAAGACTGCGCGCCAGTGGTGGTTGCGCGCCAGTGGTGACTGCGCGCCAGTGGTGGTTGCGCGCCAGTGGTGACTGCGCGCCAGTGGTGGTTGCGCGCCAGTGGTGACTGCGCGCCAGTGGTGGTTGCGCGCCAGTGGTCAAGACTGCGCGCCAGTGGTGACTGCGCGCCAGTGGTGGTTGCGCGCCAGTGGTCAAGACTGCGCGCCAGTGGTGACTGCGCGCCAGTGGTGGTTGCGCGCCAGTGGCCAAGACTGCGCGCCAGTGGTGGTTGCGCGCCAGTGGTGACTGCGCGCCAGTGGTGGTTGCGCGCCAGTGGTCAAGACTGCGCGCCAGTGGTGACTGCGCGCCAGTGGTGGTTGCGCGCCAGTGGTGACTGCGCGCCAGTGGTGGTTGCGCGCCAGTGGTCAAGACTGCGCGCCAGTGGCCAAGACTGCGCGCCAGTGGTGGTTGCGCGCCAGTGGTGACTGCGCGAAGTCGTCTGTCGCGGCCGCTTCAAGAGCGCTTGCGCTCACAGTCACGCAGCAGAAGTTTGCACCGTGAGTAAAGGAACCACCGAAGCTTTGTGAAAAGGTCAGATTTAACTTTATAAGATATAGCTCAAAGCTCAAGTCAAGGACAACTACAACTACATTTATAAGTACGTACACTTTATCAAATCAAATTATGTTTTTACCTGTAAAACTATTCAAGAAGTAAACACAAGCAAAGGTAATGAAGTATGTACCTACAGGTTACCCGAGAAAATAATTATGCGTTAAGTAAAAAAAAAAAACAGAATCATTCACTCGTTTCATCGTGATTACATTTAAAGGCCAGAAATGGTTTCGAAGAAAACGGAACTAACTACATGAATCCAAAAGCACATTCTAACGGGTTGGTCAAGTAGTGCGAGAGATTGAATATTCAAATTTGTAGGTTTAAAAGAATGATTTTGTAAAATCACTATCTAGTAAGCATTTTAGGTAGTAATAATAGTTTAGTTGAAATCCAATCAGGAAATTATAGGAAAAAATTGATATGTGATTATTCATAGGTACTTTGAATTTGGCAAGGGTTGCTAATAGACGTCGCATCAACTCCGTTGACACAAGCACACTTCAGGTTTCTGATAGCATAGTAGCATGTGATAGGATCTAGTTCCATTCATAGTTTCCATATTTACCCTGAGATGTCCCCATGCTCCGCTGAATTGTGGCATCATTGTGATACATAATTTTGTATATAGATAAATAGATAGATATTCTTTGTTGCGCGGAAGCATTATAGTTGTATTGAATTGCAGAGACCAGTGTACAATTTAGGCGGTCTTATCGCTAGGTTATGACAATTGACATTGCCTTGGAGTCGGTGTTTTAATCAAGATAGATATAATACTTAAACGTTAATTCTGGACCAATGAGGGTGAGACTGTATCACCGAATGCATAAATTCAAACATAAGATTTACTTGCAATGAAATATCACATCAATAGAATTTGTTAAGAAAATTACTTAAAATGAGTTTTATATTAGACAATATAAATCTAGTGTAAAAAAAAGAGATATTCTAGAAGGTATTTATGAATTAAGTGAACAACTATAACCATAACTAACATGAATGCAGTATGTTATACTGATGTATTATACTGCTGTTGGCAGCAACAAAACTACAAACTTTAAATGTATAAATTGTTTTTTTTATACCTGTACAATACTTAAAGTTTGAAGCTGCACATGAGACATGACACGTAGGAGGACTCAGTTTTAGTAAGTTTAAACATATAACGAATTAATTCAAAATAATGTTTCTGTAAAAAAAAAAAAAAGATTAATTACGAATTCTATCAGGCATCAGATCAAGAACAAAAAATGAATCGAAGTAGAAAGTTAGGTTTGACGTAGATATTACTGAAATATTCTTTAAAAAAAAAATATATCTTAAATCTCTTAATTTTATAAAGACCAGTTATGAGATCTTCCGATTTTTTTTTTCATTTATTTGTTGAAATGAGTATGGACGCAAATCGTAGTAATGATATTGTATCTTCTTCTTCTTCTCAGCATTCGTGTGTCCACTGCTGGACATATGCCTGTATGATATATAGATATGATATTGTATGCTAAGTGTAAAATACACATTACTTTAGAATTGATCTACGCACCATGAGCATCATGTTCCTAAATGCTCGGTTCAATTACATACATTATTACACTGTTTTATTTGTACTATGCTATGAAGGTACTATCATACTATGCATATATGCCGGGTGCTTTGTGCGCAACCACAGCCACGAGTAATTAAGAGTGTCAGCCAAGTAATTTAAATTCTTACTTTAATACATCTATTTGATGTTAGGTCGACATTAACAAGTATTAATTGTTTAAATATAGAAAAGCAAAATTATTTTTTTTTTCGCTAAGAATGTTTCTGATAGCGAAGCGGGTGTTTAGTACGCAGTATACCTAAGCGTTGTATGCGCAGTGAGGGATAGCTGCAGGCGGCAGGTTTTAAAAAGTACCAGTAAGTAAAATGTTTTTAAGAGGACTACTAGACCTAACTGAAATCGAGAATTTAGACACACACACATAGACAACCGGTATATCGCCATCTATCGGCGCAACATGAAACTACCGTGTCAACATAAAACTACAATGAGATCTCGCCATTTTTCCAAGAGATGTCGCTCATCTGCACTTATAATAAATCTGTAGAGGCCAATTCAGTACATGAAATAAATTTAAAAATTAACAATCAAGAGGTGATTAAGAATTGCTACTGATGCCAAAAATGCAATCAGTAAAATTTTTGTCTGAACAAAAACTACTCGACGACTTTTTTAACGAAATTTGAAACAATTATTCTTCATACTCTTGGGCAGGTTATACCTATGTATACTTTTCGTTATGCTTTAATCAATAGGAGCAGAGCAGTATACAGCTTATGAATCGGAATCATGTGCTACAATTTATAAAGATATATTATTATTTTTTTAACCTAAGACCACGCGGCCTAAGTTGCGTGCGAACGCTAGTCAATAATAAATTAATTACGACCGGAAGGAATTTCACCTCTATTGTTACATTATACCTATTAACTAACTAGCTGCCACCAGAGACTTCGTCCACCTGGACTCCAAAAAAAACAGGTCTATAAAATAGTTTATGGCATATCTCAGATTTAACAAACGTAGGTATGTACAGTGAACAGCACATCAGGTTACTCCATTCCCGTTTTGTCTCTCGCTCTTGCCAAATGACATTTCTTTGCAATAGAGCAAGGAGGACTGACCGGAAATCGGTAGCGTGATGTGCCAGCCACCGTAGCATCATAACATTTTATTAAAATCGCCCAAGCCGTTTCGGATGAGTTTGGCAACGAACACTGTGACAGTGTGTGAGAATTTTCTAAAAAAATAAAAAAACAAAGAAATAAGTTCATTTCAGAAAACATAACGAATTATCAATTGTAAATAATGATATTTAATGATATCATTCATGACCTAAAAACAATTGATAATTTTACTTTACTTTTGATATTACATTAAAGCACCCATAGATCAAACAACAAAATAGACAAGACATTTATTTTATTTATTACTAGCGGCCGCGCGGCCGCCCGCGATTTTGTCTGCGTGTACTTAAGTCGAAAAACAAAAGTTTCAATAAAATCCATTCAATAGTTTATACGTGAAAGAGCAACACGGCACATCCACACATACAAACTTTCGCCTTTATAATATTAGTAGGAAGTAGGATTAGTATATTTGTGGGTTGATGGAAATTTAACTAGAGAGGTGTTGTTGGATTAGTATTTACTGTAAAAGTGACACTGGGTATAAAAACAAAATATTAAAATAATAATGAGACTATAGGTGAATATTTTGTTTTTCCATTAAAAAAAGAGTACTAGCCTAGTACGTGCGTAAAAAAAAAATTGTATGGATAATAAATACCTAGTATTTAGTAATTGTATGGATGGCTGTGAATAAGAAATAGAACTCATTTAATTAAATGTTAAAACTTTTATTTGGTGGGATCACATTATTTTTTATTAATTTTTAAATTTTTATGTTATGACTTGTAACAGACTTGTAAAATGGACTGTAGTCAAGTTTTCACTTTCTGGCCATTTTGCCGGTTAATGTAAGCGTATAAAAAGTACAACGTTTAGTTTTAAGCTCAAATATTTAGTGATGGCTAAGCATGGGTTAGTTTTAAGCTCTTGTTAACGAATTATGTTGTTTAATTGAAGCTATTTAGGTGATAGTAGTGGATATGAATCATGTTATTCTGGAAAAGCGAGATGACATGCTTATTATAATAATATTTACCTATAATTTTGAAAAATAGTAAAAGCACTGGTTATGATGACATAACTACAGAAATATTAAAACAAATACCAATTAAATTATCTCACATTTTAAGTCACATTATTAACAATTGTATTTCAAAAGGCACCTTTCCTAATAAATTAAAAAATAAATTAAAAAGTACAATCATTGTACCTCTTTTCAAGAAGGGTAATAGACGTGATATTACATGTTATAGACCAATAGCATTGGTGCCAGTCATTTCGAAAATATTTGAGCGAGTGATTTAAAGCTCCTTGAGTAACTATTTTGAAAAATATAACATCTTTGCCGAGGAACAGGTTGGTTTTAGTTGACATGCGCCCTGTACATGGACTTAACAAAAGCATTTGATTGTGTTGACCATGGTATATTATTAAAAAAACTGTCTGCGTATGGTATAAGAGGTAACGTACTGAAACTTGTTGAGTCGATAATACAAGTAGATAATACAACTTTTTTAGGTTTAACTGTTGACCATAATTTGGATTGGAAGACTCATATTGAAAAAATGTGCTCGTCTAAACCAGCATTCATATGCCCTCTACATGCTTGCAAAGACAGTAGACATTGACGCCGTTTTGACAGCATATCACGGATATGTCGTGCCCCTTCTAAGGTATGGTGTCATGTTCTGGGGTAATTCAACAGATAAAGGCACAGCATTCAAGGCCCGAAAGAAATGTGTTAGGTCTGTATTTAAATTGCATCGGACCATTAGTTGTAAGCCCTATTTTCGAGAATGGTAGCTTTTAACCCTACCCTCCATATATATCTTGGAAACAGTTTTATTTGTTAAAAATAACTCAGAAAAATTATTAAAAAAAACGACACAACTATAAAATCAGCATGCCTAGGAACAAAACGGCTTTATTCAACAAAAGCATATTTTGCATGGCATCCCGAGTCTTCAACCACCTCCCCAAATCTGTCCATGAGTTGGGAAGTTTTGATGAGTTCAAAAACGCCGTTAAAGGATTGCTTCTTGAGAAAGCCTATTACAGTGTTATTAGATAAACTTTGAGGTCACGTGTCTCTTTTTCTTAAAATAATGTATCTATTGTAAATTTTAATTTATTGTAATGTTAAATGTTAATAATAAGTGATAAATCCACCCTGAGTTCTCGCCTTTTAGTGGCGGGGACGCTTGAGTACCTGTTATAAGGTGAACAAGAAAACTCAGCCGTGGCAGTGTGGTGGACTGGCTATAAGCTCCAGCTTATATTCTTATTGGTCTTTTTCTAATTGTATTTTGTCCTTGTCTTCACTATTTTTAGTAGTTATATGAGGCTCACGTATGTTCATATTCCTTGATAACCGGGGATCGAGAATTTCAGGTAACGAGCAGTCCAAATAGAAGTTAATTAGTTTATCTTTCATCTCGTTTTCCCACATAAAATCATTTCGCTCAATCATTTCCGTTTTCAATTTCTCCTTCTCATTTGCCCACACGGCAAACAGGCAATATTTCTTTTGGGTTACGTGTAGCTGACCCTGTATCTGGAAGTACCAAGCATGCCGTTTATTAATAGCTAGTTCGCCTGTTGTCGTTTTGAGCCAGAAAGTTACCTTTTTTTATTTATTGCTGATTCTAGACCCATTTTACTGGCCGTCAAAGGGCACTTAACTTCTACCCGAGTATGTTCACCCATCAAACCATCAGGCGTGGCACCCAAAAAAGGTAATTCGTTGTCATTAAATACGGCCCACACGGCTTAATGGCAACATTTTCTTGCAAGCCCAGCTGAGTGAGAGCTACTTTTTCATTGTTCTGGCCATGACTAATAGAAAAATATTAATATTAAAGTATTAAAAATTACGCCTCTGGTGCTTGCTGGAAGTGGTCGTGTGCAAAAATATTAAATTTCAAAACAAATGGTTATCAAGTGAAAGTGACTCGTAAAAACAAGAGTGTCAAAGTTAAAATTACTAGCAGTTCGAAAAAGTTGTAATAACCTTTAGCTTATACGCAAGAACGCGGCACTGGACATCGGCGAGTGCGCAACTCCCCTCACCCCCTCGAGTAAAGAGAGCAACTGCTATTTTTTGGTTCCGTCGCACCCGTACATAATGAGCCTACCAAGAACGCCGCCTGGTGACATGCTCACAGGCGGTAGCGGAAGCGCTAGCGGCTCAAACTTAGCGGACTACATTGACGATGATACCTACATTAATACGCAATTGAGAAAACGCAAAAAGCGCACTGAAGCGCAAGATTATCCAAATGATCTAATAAGCTTCCGATCTGAAATAATGAAGTTTTTTGAGGATTTTGGCAAAGTGCAGAATGAAAATCTAAGGTGCATTCGAGATGAAATTTCTGAGATAAAGACCGAAGTTAAGACGGTAAAGTCGACCATTGAAAATTTTACACAGCAGTTTAACAAAATACACACAGAAATAGAAGGCATTAAATTGGCTAACACTGCAAGTCAAGCTAAAATTGAGAGCATAGAAAATGAGGTGTCCCGGCTAAAGTTGAAACAAAACACCGAATGCTCCGCTTTGAATCCGCTACCGCTCGCGCAAGAAAACCTCATCCTCGAACTAAAGGATCGTAATGAGCGTGAGAAAAATATTGTTATCGTGGGTATATCTGAAGTGAGCGAGGCAAGTTACCACACTAGACAAAAGTATGATGACGCGGAAGTAACAAAGTTAATTACCTCGGTTTGTGAGGACTGCCCTAAGCAAATAAGAACTTTAAGGCTGGGTAAATATGTTCCTAACAAAAATCGGCCTGTCAAGGTATTTTTCGAGAATAGTAGAACAGCGAGAAACCTGTTACGCCATAGAACAAAATTACCAGAGAATATTCAAATCTACTCAGACCAAACCCCTACTCAGAAGAAGTATATGGATTCTTTAAAAGATGAGCTGAACGAGCGTTTACAGAACGGTGAGAAGAACCTTTTAATAAAATACGTAAAAGGTGTGCCGAAGATAGTAACAAGTAAAAATCATTCAAAAAACTAGATACCGCCTTATTACGAAATAAAAAAATTACAAACAGATTGAGCAGGCTAAATCATCGGATAGTAAAAGACTATGGAGATATTCAAACGCATCCAGGGTCTTTAAGATTATTTTACGCAAATTTACGAAGCATCCGGACGGCAGGGAAGTTTGATGAAATAAAATGTATACTTAAAGCGATACCGAGAACTACACACTTGTTGTTATTCAGTGAGACGTGGATTGCTTCAGAAAATGACGCCAAATTATACCAACTACCTGACTACACACACATTTACAATTACAGGAAAGAAAGTAGGGGTGGCGGAGTATCTCTCTATATACACAATAGTATCAAATATGATGTAACCGAAGAACTGTGCGAAAATGGTAACCACTACCTGTGGACACACATAGACAAGCTATCTTTGGACGTGGGAGTGATATACAGGCCTGGGGAGACTAATGTGAGTAACTTTATGGAATTGTATTCTTCACAACTAGAACAGCGAAAGAGAGCGATTGTACTCGGAGATTTTAACATCGACCTTTTAAGTGACGACAGGTTCGTCAAACAATACAAGAACGTAATACAGGAAACCGGATATGAAATAATAAATAAAATTCACAAGAAATACAGTACACGGGAAACTGGAACAACAAATACAATATTGGATCATGTGTGCACAAACATAGATAATCATTCATTTGTTATGTCATTAGTGGATTCATCCCTATCCGATCATAAACAGATATTCCTGGAAGTGGGTAGTCTGGCGCCGCAAACAAATAAAAGAGTACAGTATAAAGCACTGAATTATGAATCTCTTTACAGCGATGCTCTTGAAGCGAGGTATTTTGATGAAAACCAGGACTATGACAATTTGGAGAGATTTATTGCGGAACTGGTGGAGAATAACAAAATTGAAAAGACGAAATTTCTGAATCCGCCCCAACGGGACTGGATATGTAAGGACATTATTAATTTAATTAATTTGCGAAACAAGTTATGGCAGCAAACTAAAACTAATCCAACGTGTGAAGAACTAAAAAAGGAATATAATGACGTGCGAAAAAAGGTTAAAACTGAGATAAAAACCCGTAAAAAGATGTACTATCATGACTTGTTTCAAAGAAATTGTAATCACCCCAAGGCAACTTGGAAACTTATTAACAGTTTAGCGCTTAACAAGACCAGTGACAGCGGTGCTCCTCCCAGGCTTGTGTCGGACTCAGGGCCTATAGCTGAAGGTAATGCAATTTGTGACTTATTTAATACGTTTTTTGTGACAGTAGGTGCAGAAATAGCAAGCAAAATACCTGATACTTACCATAAAAATACCGGTAATATTTTGATGTACGATGATACCTACTCGCATAACATAACACTGAACGAACTAACGCCTTGTAGTGTTGAGGAGGTTTCAAATATAATCGATGGTCTAGATAGCGATACCAGTACAGGGGTAGACGGGATCAGCACTAAAGCTATTAAATGCCTAAAAGGTGTGATTGTTGAAAGGTTGACTGAGTGCATAAACAAGTGTCTTTTACGTGGCGTTTTCCCTGATACACTCAAGGTCGCCAAAGTTAGTCCTATTTACAAAGCTGGCACTAGATCTGACCCCAGCAATTACAGACCGGTATCGGTCTTACCTATTTTGTCAAAAATATTTGAACGAATTTTACATGACCGATTGAGCAATTATTTGGCTGAGAAACAGTTTTTAATTGATCAACAATATGGCTTTCGTCCAAAGTCAAGTTCTCTCACAGCTGCTGTAGACTTAATTACCAAAATCAAAACTCATATAGATCAAAAGAATTTTGCCTTGGGTATATTTATTGATTTGAAAAAAGCTTTCGATACAGTCAGCCACAGAAAGCTGTTACAAAAATTCCAAAACATAGGTATCACAGGCACAGCCCTAGACATATTTACTTCATACCTAGAAAAAAGACAGCAAGTTGTAAAAATAAACAATTACACCAGTTCTGCTCAATACGTCACTTACGGGATTCCTCAAGGTTCTATAGTTGGGCCCCTGATGTTTTTGATTTACGTCAATAATATCAATAATATAGGGCTGACCGGGCATCTTACATTGTACGCTGACGACACTTGCCTCTTTTATTTTGGTAAATCAATCAATAATATCATAACCAGCGCCCAAAGTGACCTAAATCTTCTAAATAATTGGCTTAAATTTAACTTACTAACTATAAACACATCCAAAACCTCCTTTATGATTTTCTCCGCGAAGAATAAACAAATACCTGCCCTTACCCCGCTTACAATTGATGGTCAAAATCTGCAACGGGTAAACCAAGAAAAGTACCTCGGCCTAATTATAGACGAGAAACTGACTTGGACCTTACACATCGACCATGTTACAAAAAAACTAATGTCCGTATTAGGAGCACTACGAAAGGTCACAAGTTGTATTCCGTACAGTTTACGCTCGACTATTTATAACTCTTTAGTTAAATCGCATTTAGAGTATCTGATAGAAGTATGGGGCTCGGCCGCTGTAACGAACTTACGCCACTTGCAAAGGACTCAGAACAAAATCATAAAAGTGTTATTTCATTACTCTTACTTCACCCCAACAAAACAATTGTATAGAGACACTAAAGTACTAAACATCTCACAACTTTACAAGTATTATACCTGTATTCTAGTGAAAAATATCACTACTAATAGCATTCAATCGAATATCAAGCTCTTTAAAAAAGCCAATACGCATAATTTGAGAAATAACGACAAAATTAAACTCACTACAGCTCGCACAAACTATGGAAAAAAAACGATACTGTTTGAAGGAGCACAGTTGTATAATAACTTACCGAATTATGTAAAAAAATGTGATAGTGTGAACATGTTTAAGACTAAACTCAAAGAATATTTAATTACGCTTTAATCTGACTTGCCGCTTGACTTTAATCCGCTTTAATTTACCTATTTGATTTATTTATTTTAATTAATTTATAAGATTCTATTTGATTTTTTGGTTTTATTTGATTTTGTTTGATTTTATTGTATTTTATTTGATTTTGTTTAATTGTATTTGATTTACTCATCAGATTTATTATGATTGACATTGTATTGATTTGATTTAATTTTGTTTGATTTTGTATTTGTTAATTTAATTTGGATTCTATATCTAGCACCCAGAGGAAAAAAAAAAAAAAAAAAAACCTTATAATTTTAAAATGATAACCTGTATCTCATTCTAAGTGAACTGTATGTTTTTATGAGAAATAAATTCTTTAAACCTAATAGATTCTACATGATCCAATTTTTTACTGTAAATAATGTCCTTTACTAAGGAAGCACATGGTGTTGTTGCACGGCGTCTTATAACCCTGCTGAAGTTAGACGCAGTGAGGAGAGATCGTCTCATTTCAAGCCATTCTCCGTTGGCTCTTTGCAAAATAGCTTTTCTTTCCACCGTAGCTCGCTCTTCGTCAGGTCTTTTCAAATTTTTCAAGAAGTTTTCTCTCATTTTATTGTATATCTCCTATACAATAAATACCCTGATGGGTTTCCGCATTCCTGGCCAAAGTGTTTATCATTTCTTTTTGAGTGTAAACCAGTCGTCTCTTTTTCTTGGCATACCTTTTCCTCAGTAATATTCCTTTTTTTTTTCTATCTTACCACATTTTCAGTTTTCAGTTTTACGCAGCATGCAAGCATCATTATTTCCAGAAAAACTGCGACAAGCCAAGTCGCTACATTTCTCGCCGGAAGAACGACATAGTGGCGCCACCAGTTCAGCTGTCACTGCTTAATAATGGGTCTTATTACATGGCAATAAAAGTCTACAACCATTTACCAAACTCCTTGAAAGCTGTGCAACGCAAAGAGTTTGAAACTAAGCTTAGGAACATGCTCATTGATAATTCTTCTTATAGCATCAAAGAATACTTTGAAGCTAAATTACAATAAAAAATCGAAATCATACATTTCGTTTGACTGGCACCTCTTATTTTTATTTTTTTTGTACGCCTGTAGACATAGATAGATTTGTAGATTTTTAAATATTCTAGTTGCTTTGTTATTTTTTTTGTTTTTGTTAATGTTATAATTCGTTTTTTATTTTTTATGTGTAAATTCACAATACCTTGAAAAGGTGAATTTATGCCTACCATCTACAATTTTACTGCTATCCTTGTACTTTCTGTTACAAATTTATAGTGAATAAATGAATATGAATATACATGATACCTGTCTATGCATTATATAGATCTATGGTTTCACAACCTGCGACTACGAAATAATTTTGCCAGATGCAGAGCGTTCACTAACATTGAACCAAACTCGTCAATCTGACCAACTGAAGTATTAGAAGTATAGTAACTTTCTTATCAAATTAAACTCTTACTTACTTTTGAAAAGTGTCATTGCAATCTTTGTTTTCTGTGACAAGCCTCGGTCTTTTTCTAAAAATGACTCTAAACAAGTCATGACAGGGATTGGCATGAAGTAGGTCCGTTGGACCTATTTTTCAAAGTAGGTCCATCGGACCTATTTTCAAAAGTAGGTTAATTGAAGCTATTTTTGAAACTAGGTCAATTGGAGCTATTTTCGAGAGCAGGTCCATTGGACCAATTTTCGAAAGTAGGTTCATTGAAGCTACTTTTGAAACTAGGTCAATTGGACCTATTTTTATAAGTTGGTCCGTCGGACTTGCTTTTGTTTGGTACGCGGGGCCATTTCTGTCATATGGGCTAAAATTAGGTCCTACTTTTGTAGAGCCACTTTTAGTACGCGGGTACCTATATCTTCCTCCTTTTAGTTTATTCAAAGGCTATAAATTAAAAATATAGCTTGATTAGGATGACAATTACTAGTAGGACCTTGAATACCTACTTCACTGCCTTATAATAATTACAATTATTCTAAGTTTACTGCACTGACTGTGTTGTCTACTGAAGCTTACGAAAATACCGCTTACCTTATAGCATCGTGCATTCTTCGGGCGTTCCTTTTATAAGACATTTTTTTTAATTTTTTGACGAGTTTTCGTGGCCCACCCGTGTTGGTGTACACAATAATCGAGTACTTTTGAAAAAATAATAAAATATTATTTCAGCTAAGCAATGCGTCACACGTCCAACCAACGGCCTCGGCCGGTACTCGTCGCTACTCGAATTCGCTTGTCGCTACACGGCGTCTCACGCCACGCACACACGCACACGCACTGTGCCTGAGAACCAATTGAACAGTATGGCGTTTTTTGGAAAATATACGCATTGAATCCCAAAAATAAAAAGATAAGACGACTTTGTTGACTTTTTGGTGAGTTTTCAAACAACCAAAAATATACTAAGAATAGACTTAAATACTACAATAAATACTAAATAAATAAATACAAAAAATAAACCATGGATTTGAACTCGGGACCATAAGATTAAATAATATATCGGCTGTCTCATAATTACGTTCCTCCACCGCATCGACATCTCTTATCATCGAAAATAGCGGTTAGTTTATAGCATAGTCCATATAGACTTGAATACTTTTAAATAAATGCACAGTATACAAACATAATGTGACTCAACCACCGGTGTCGGAAAGTTGTTTGAACTCAACTGAGAAGAACAGTAATTAAAGTTATTCTGGTAAATTTCCCTGTCTTTCATCACATATATTGTGGGGAGCAGAAAGTAATGCCTAATTAACAAGTTCAGTGAAACATACCTGCCGGTGACAACACTTCTAACGTTCTACGGACAACACTGTTAACAAACACTTTGCACAAACTCATCATGGCCAACACTCAGGACATCTCAGAGACGCATGCCTTGCTGAGGGCTCTGATGAAGAAAATGACCGATTTTGAAGACCATCTGGAGTCAACAAAAGCTGCATCTTCCCAGCCAGACAATCTATCCACCCTATCTCGTGACTTCTATGCCTTCCGTGACCACACCTGGGGTGTAATTCAGCTCCTTAACCAGCAGGTGAATGAGGTGAGCAAATCGGTTGACATTATTGAAACCAGATATCGCCGGAAGTTTCTTATCATTTCTGGCATGCCTGAGATCACTGGTGAGGATCTTCTGGGTCGGGTGGTGGCTCTGATCCAAGACAATCTCAGTCTCAAAGACTTAACCCAGTCTTCTATTTCCAACTGCCATAGATTTGGGAACTCCTCTGAAGGCCGTGGTCGTCCCATTATGGTCAAGTTCTCCAATCTCATCACTAAAGCTGCAGTGTGGAAAAAAAAGGCACTATTGAAGGGCACTCCTTATGTTCTCTCGGAGTTCCTCACTAAGCACCGTCAAGCGCTTTTCCTGGCCGCGCGTCGGCACTTTGGCATGAGGAAGGTGTGGTCCACGGATGGCAACATCTACTTGAAGCTTGCCGACGGTTCACGGGAGCGCATTACGGACGACCATCAGCTAGATTCCCTCATCGATCGCCACGGAAGCCCCGCCAGTGAGCCCGCTTCATCTTCATCGGCGGGTCGCCCTGCGAAGGTGAGGACATCGGGGGCACCAGCGGCGCCGGGTGTACTAGCAGCGCCAGCAGCGTCGGCGGCGCCTGCGACGGCCCGGCAGGATTCATCGACGAGATCTAAGCGCGCTACCACCAAAACGAAGTCGTCCTTCCGTTGATGTCCCAAATCATGGTGCCCGTAGCTTTCAAAACTAAAAATCCTCCCCTCCTTTCTAGTTAATTTCTCGATTTCTTTCCCACCCTTTAAAACATAAGAATTTTTATTTCTCCGGATAACCTCAACTTGATTAATGACACTTAACGATATTATATTTACGTCTGTCAGTGTATTTCTTTTTTTGTTGTTTTTACGGCTTCGGTGTCAACCGTATAGCCAATCTGTCAGTGCAGTGTCTGTGATCTGTCGCAGCAATTTGATTCGCTTTTTTTTTATATAGTTTTGGCTCTGCGCTGACAGACCCAAGCCATTCTTTTTCTTTGTTTAACCGTGTACAAGTCATCCATTTTTATTTGTGAATTTCTTTGATTTTTATGTTCTAGTGTATCCTCATTTTAAACTTAGTTACATTATAATTTTAAAGTGTAAACAGTCAACCGGCAGGTTAAACGCAGTTAGCGAACCCCTACTGTATAGTTTATTTTAATAGTATTTTTACGACCTTAGTTCAATTTATTTATATATTTTTATATTTTATTTATATTATATATATTATTGCCTGTTTATAATGTCAGATGATGACTCGTTTATCACAGCATTTGACTCGTCTTCCTCTTTTGTCTCGTTAAATTCATCGGGCGATCCTGAAACACTTCAGACGTGTCTTGCCCGGGAACTTCAAAACCATGCACGGTTTCTTAACGTGTGTCACATAAACGCTCAGAGTATACCTGGACACTACAGCGAATTGCTCAATACTTTCTCTACCAATCTCGTACATGCAGTTCTCATCTCTGAAAGCTTCCTCAAACCGAACCTCAATTCCACTTCATATGGTCTTCCTGGATTCGTATTAATACGTAACGACCGCATTGGCAAAGGTGGCGGTGGGGTTGCCATCTACCTCAGAAGTGACATCCCTTATAAGGTGATCTGCACTACGCCGTCACAATTCACCAATTCACTAGAGTATATCTTCCTTGAAGTCAACTTCAGGGGTAGTAAAGCCGCTTTAGGTGTCGTTTACTGCCGTCCTACTATAGATTACCTTTCTGCGCTGGAGTCGGTATTAGAATCATTGTCATCTGACTACCCGCATATGATTGTAATGGGCGACATGAACACCGACCTCCTCAAAGACACTGCGCGGTCCCGCAATCTTAAGTCCATCATGGAGTCAGTGAATCTCTCGTTCCTGCCTTTCAACGCAACGCATCACAATAATGACTCTGAGGACACGTGGATTGATGTCGCTGTAACTTCTTCCCTTGGCCATGTTCGTGGTCATGGTCAGCTCTCTGCTCCTGGCTTCTCACATCACGATTTGCTCTTTCTATCCTACAATCTTCGCCCTCCAAAACAAAAGCCCGCTTTCATCAACCTGCGGAGTTTCTCTACTCTAAATGAGGAAAGTTTGCTGCGTGATGCTGCTTCGGTTGATTGGAACCCTTTACTGCTGGCAGATACAGTCGACGAAAAGGTAGCTTTTTTTAATAAAACCGTTCTGAGCCTTTTCGACAAGCATGCACCAGTAAGATCTGTCAAAGTCAGGAGGCCGCCCGCGCCGTGGATTACCAGAGGTGTCCGCATGGCGATGTCTAGACGGGACAGAGCTTTCAGCCGCTATAAAGGGGACCGCTGTGCAGAAAAGTGGGAATTGTTTAGGAGGGCCAGAAACCAGTGCAATCAGATGGTTAGAGCGGCAAAGCGTAAGCATGTTCATGAAAATGTTACTTCTTCCTCCTCTTCCGATATCTGGAAATTTCTAAACACCCTTGGTTTTGGTAAAACACCTCCTGGCATGAGTTCTTCTTCTTCTTCCTTTTCTCCTAATGACCTTAATAAGCATTTCTCCTCGTCAATTCCACTAGATGCCTTGGTGAAACGCAGAACCATTGCCGCCATTGGCTCGCTGCTTCCCCTCCCAGTTAATATGTTTTCCTTTTCTCCGGTCTCTGAAGATGATATTGTTAAAATTATCAAGTCCATTCGGTCAAAGGCGGTCGGTTTTGATGATGTCAGCCGTACCATGATTCTCCATTTACTTGTCCACATTCTCCCAGCTATCACTCACATTGTAAACTTCTCGTTGGTCAGTGGTTCTTTTCCTTCTTCATGGCGCAAAGCCTTCGTCATCCCTCTTCCGAAAGTCGCAACTCCAAGCACACTGAACCAATTCCGACCCATCTCTATTTTGCCTTTCTTATCCAAAATTCTGGAAGCAGTCGCTCATAAGCAGTTCTCCAGTTTCATCCTGGGCAATGGGTTGCTAAGTACATACCAGTCAGGATTTCGGCCAGGGCACAGCACTACTACCGCGCTCATAAAAGTCACGGATGACATCAGGGCTGGCATGGAGGAGTCCCGGTTGACGGTCTTAGTCTTGATAGACTTCTCCAACGCTTTTAATACCGTTGACCACGATCTCCTTTTGGCAGTGCTGTCTCATCTTCGAGCCTCAACTTCGGCAGTAGACTGGTTTTCATCCTACCTGCGCGGGCGTCAACAGGCTGTTCGCGTGGATAAAGCTCTATCTGACTGGTTGGACTGTGCGACCGGTGTGCCGCAGGGTGGGATATTGTCACCCATACTCTTCTCGGTGTTCATTAACATGCTCGCAGACAAACTTCGTTGCTCATACCATCTGTATGCCGATGACCTGCAGCTGTACGTGCAGGCTAGTGTCGCGGACTTGCACCTCGCCATTGATCAGCTTAACGAAGATCTCAGCTGCATCAACGAGTGGTCTCAAAACTTCGGCGTCATGGTGAACCCAGGCAAGTGTCAGGCGATAATCTTCGGCAGTCCTTATCAGCTGAGAGTGGTTGACTGCTCCTCTGTGTTGCCAGTCATGATGAACGGTGATGTGATACCATTTTCACCGTTTGTCAAAAACCTGGGTCTCTATATGGACAGGTCCTTGAACTGGAGCCAGCAGGTGAAAGAAGTGAGCAGAAGAGTCACTTGGTCACTGCGTGCTCTTTATCGCTTCAAGCACTTTCTGCCTGCCAGTACTAAAACCCTGCTCGTTCAGGCTCTTGTCCTTCCGATCATCGATTATGCGGATGTTTGTTACACCAACATTTCTCAGGAACATCTTAACAAGCTTGACCGTCTTCTGAATAACTGCATCCGCTTCATCTTTGGTTTGAGAAAATACGACCACGTCTCTCCCCATCGTTTGAAACTCAATTGGTTACCGATCCGTCAGCGCAGAAAAGTAAGAATCATATCCGTCCTTTTTTCTATCCTATTCGACCCTAACTCTCCAACATACTTAAAAAATAATTTCCAATTTCTTCATTCTTCTCACTTAAGAGACCTTCGTTCGCGCAGCACTCTTGCTCTTTGTACTCCCCTTTTCTCATCATCCATGATGTCGAACTCCTTTAGGCTATCCTCAATACGTCTCTGGAACTCACTGCCTACCACCATTCGAAAATCCACTTCCAAATTTACCCTGAAGAGGTCGTTACGACAACATTTTAAGTAAACAGACAGCTTTGTCACCCACGCACTTTTAAACGGTCATCTGAATACATTATTTTGGCAATAGATGTATTTATAGGTATTAGTAAATATTTAATGTATTGTATAGTATGCATTGTATATTATATGTATATATATATATATATATATATCTACATTTATGTATATATAGTACATGAACTTATTTGTGATATTCTACGTGTGTCTTATGTATTATCTTTAAGTACGTATTTTTATCATTAATTAAAATATCGTTGTTTTTATAGCAAGTTGCACAACCCAAACTCCCTAAACTCTCTGTTGAGCCTTGCGGTTGACTGGTAGAGAATGCCTCTTGGCATTAAGTCCGCCATTTGTACTTTTTTTTGTTGTAAATTTGTGCAATAAAGAATAAATAAAATAAATAAATAAGAACCGGCAAGAAACTTTCGTGTGGCTACTTTCAAAATTCTGATTGAAAATTAAAGTTGTTATTGGAATAAAACTCTATACAAATAACGTTTTATTGTTATTAAAATTGCCAAATAACTTTCATTCTAATCATAATCAAGCTTTATCCTACGAACAAAAACAAACATAATACAAAAAGGAAAACTAGGTTTTGATCTTGCGACCATGAGTGAAGGCTATTTACGGGTGTGTGTTAATCATGTTCCTCCACCGCGTCGATCTAAACACCGAACGAAAATAGCGCTTAGTTTAAAGCATTGTCCATTTTATGGTAATTTATTTATTAATTCATTTTATAAGACGTTTTTGTTGACTTTTTGGTGAGTTTTCGTGTCCCATGCATTATTATAGCATACGCAATATTCTAACAGTGATTACTAAGCAATTAAATATTATTCAAATGCGGAGCGCAATGCGCGACACGTCCGTCTAGCATCAGGCCACGGCCGGTACTGTCTGTACACGGCGTTTCACGCACACACGCACACGCAATTTGCATGAAAACAATTATTGGTGTTTTTTGGAAAATATACGCATTAAATCACAAAACTAAAATGAGCACGCTCTAGTATTTTATAAAACACACATTCTGTGAAAAGAACAGAATGATAGCATGATGTTTAGTACAGTTTTTTTTCATTCTAAAATTTTTTTAGACCCATCTTTGCGATTTTTTTCTATCGAGCCGAATTTGTTAAATCGTGTTTTCAAATTGATAAAACCAACCCTTGAATCCTCAAGAATACGACATATTTTTTTCATCTGGATCACCGAAGTGTAACACTTAATTTTCGTTACTATAAAACTTGGATTTAGCTCTACTAGTCCCCTTAACAGATCGTTTATAACCTTTTGGTTCATGAGTTGTGTATTATTATGTATAATAGTCAAACTTCATTTAGGTATTTACGTACTTTGAATATACTCTGTTTCAGACATAAGTTTGTAACGTCACAGGTAGACGACATTTTTAGATTTAGACCAGTATTTTTACTCAATTAGCAAAATGCAGTGTCCTTTTATGCCATTTTGTCCTTTTTGACTGTTTATCCACATTTTTGGTTTTTGATGATATGTTCTCCAGTAATGTATTAACTAGCGTTCGCCTGCGCATTCGTCTGATGTTCTCAACTTCACAACCCTGTTTCATTCCTTTAGTCTGATAATCAGTTCTCAGTGGTGGTTACCAGTTTCTTGGTACAGACAAACAATGGTTCGGCTGAGCGTAGATGTAAGGGTCAGTCAGGTTTTCCCATCTTAAATGTATGCAGATTATCAAAGCCTCTTTAAATAACTAAGCAATATGACTATCCAAACTTTGTTTAGATTTACACCTGTTTGGAAAATCACAGGAGGTCAATATTTTTACATTTCTTGTTAGTTAAATTGCTTTGATCTTAAAGTTGTATATTTTATGTGTAACTTATTGGCTATATAGATGTATTTTATTAATAATATTTTACCAGTATTTTACCATGAAAAATCTGCGATTAACTAGGCCCTTGTCCTTTTGCAATGATAAGATACACTTGGGTTTTGACAATCTTCCCTGATTACGAGTTCTATAAACTGTTTAAGAATGAGTTTGTTGTTTTTTTTTTTAGTTGTAAATGTTTGTAAATTATTCAATCCCTTATTTTCTTACATTTGTGTGAATCATACGGTCTACGGCTGGACCGTAGGCACTACTTAAAGAACGCCATAGCGTGCCCTCTTTATGTATCCACTATCTGCAAAGCAGCTTTTTGAAAGTTATTAATTGATAAATGTTTCTACTCCATTAATGATTATTTTAATGTGTATGGACTTTGATTATTTGCTAGCAATTTAAAAAAAAAAAAAACTTATCAATGGGAATGACATGTAACTTAATTTAATTTATATTGTATGATTGATAATTAATTAATTTATTATAAATTTGACAGCTAATGTAAATGTAATAGTTGGACTAATAATATTAAGCAATTGTAATCTGATAAATAACTTTGAATTTGCATGCTGACATAAAAGCTGAATCAGTTGGAAGGTAATTGTAATTGTCATCTGAATGTACTACCTTATTTTAAGCAAATAAATTATTCTGATTCTCCAAAACATCGCTCCACCTTGATGTCGTAGTCGTAGACAATAGTAACACCACGGTAAAGAAATATAACAGTATTGTGACTTCGAACAAGCGGACGGAACGCAAGTTATACCTACGCGACCCGGCGATGTCGTTCATAGATCGGCTCTCAGTCGCGAATGCGCCGCGCGCCGTGTAGTGTCGGACGGACAGTTTTGTGTGTTTTGTACCATTTTGTGAACATAATATTGTGAATGTACTATGGCAGGGCAAGGTAATTTTTTTATTGTGCTGTGTTTGGTTGTTTAAATTCATCAAGAACGCACCCAGAGTTATAATTCTTTACATTACCTACAAACTCCGAAACGTAGTTTTAAAATATTTTGTTTCGTACCTACATAATAGCACGTAATTTGTTACAATATGTTTAAAGACAGGTATTTCGCTTTATCCTCCGAGTAATACTCCTAGATTATTGAATAAATGAGTTGACAGGGTGAAGGATAGTGACAGACAAGTGAAATAGGTGGTTCATCGGTAGGTTGGATAAGTAAGTAATTCGTAAAGTACGCTTGCATTAAAATTTGCGGGTTTACGGTTTAATTTCACCACACCGGGTGAATGACCTTAGGTCGGAAATCCTTCGCGCGCATGATACGTGCTTCTCAAGTAAAGGATTTGCTAACGCAATAGTTTAATAGCTAGTCCGCCGCAAAATTTGGTTCATTGTAGGTATTAAGAAAGGAGGTCTTTCAAAACAAATTTACGCTCTAAGTAATCTTACTTCCTACTTATACTGTAAATGCGAAAGTTTGTGAGGATGTATGTATGATCTTTTTTTCACATCAACACATCCTTTTTCATTCACATAGGAATTTCATTAATTTAAATAGAAATACAATATTTACCATCACAAAAAACAATTTCAAAACAAGAAAGAAACAATCCGGATCCGGATGTTTTAAAATACTACAGGCGGCAGCCCTATCGCGTGGCGACGAACCGCGCGGCTGTAGGCACTTAACTCAAGGACGGGGCCGAGTCATATTACTGTTATATTTCTTTACCGTGGTAACACTGAATTTTAAATACCTATTAAAATGTTGGTTAGTTTAACGTAATCTAAACAGTAGCTTTGTTCACGAGGACGTGAACGTGTATCAGGATGGACGAGCTGTTAGGTTATTAAATATAATCATAAGTTGTTTAAGGTGTTTAACCTCTTTGCTTTGTTTATTTTAGGAATTTCCAACTTGCACCTCGATAATCGATTTGATTGTATCGATTCCAAAAGTTGATGATATATAAAAACCATCCATTGTAAAATAACAATTGTATTTAAACAGTGTTATTAATACTTATTATAGTTGTTAAAATTGTGCAAGTTTACAAATTGATATGATTAAGGACTTATATTGTTTACTCCTTGGACCATCAATATTCAATCGGTCTGGCATTTGTTTTTTTAATCTGTAAAAAAAGAAAGGCAGACACTAGTTGGCGCCAAAAGAACATGGTCGAAAAATAATGGTCAAGGAAAGATAAAAATTGTATTGTATTCTAATATATGAAGTTATCTGAGTATTTCACGTTTTATTACTGATCAACTATTCAGTACGATGGACGTCGCGTCAGTTGAATATGTGCCGAAATATGACCGAAGGGAAATAGCTGGTTTGGCATTAATTATAAATTGATTATTTAATATTATGTACCGTTTTCCATTATTAAAACCTCATATTTTTGTAAACTTCCGTATTTAGAAAACAAAGTTTTGCATGTTTGATAAACTTCTTATTTTATTAGCATCTAAAAGCTATTCAATACTTACAACGACCGTTAATTTCAGCTATCAGCTTTATTAAAACAGTTACCACAAACTGTACACTCACGCCGCAAACTATTAAACTGGACTAATATATCAAGCTTGTTCCAGAATTAATTGAATCCACGTCCGGCTGGAGCATACCAATCTGTCACAATATCCTGTCGCATGCAATTAGTTTGGATGCAAGCGTGTCGTGTATGATTAATATAACTGAAAGTTTTAGTATTCTACTTCAAAATCATAGATTCATAGGAGGAATAAAAAATCAAATTCACCTATTTGGTTTTACATCACACAATCAGCAAAAACAACACAAGAAGGAAAAGAAAATGAACAACAAGACGCAACAAAACAAAGCGAAACCTAACCTAGAAGTGCCCGCGGCGCAGTTGTGACAGTGATCGACGACGATCGCTTTTGTAAAGCAATACACATTGGGTCGGAAATAGGAAGGGTGACCATAAACCATAACCATAAACGGCCTATATACGTCCTCACCTCAACTATGAGGTGGACCCCGACCAAAATTTAGTGATGTGTATTGCGGGCAAATCCGTGCTTCGGAAGGCAAGTTAAGCAGTTGGTCCCGATAGACGTCGCTAGATGTTTGCCGTTAACCCTATCAAAGGCGTTAGGACGGCATGATAACATCTGACATTAAGGGTGCTCACTAACCTGACACCTCTCCAACATTCCGCACTGTGCCCGCGTGCAGGAGTATGGCTCACTGCTGCACTGCTGGGCACAGGACTCACCTCACAGTTGAGGACCCTTTGCCCACCAGTGGGACGTATAAAGGCCGTTTAAGTTTAAAGTTGAAACCGAGTTGTGTACGAGTATGTGTGAAGAAGAGATAAATGTGTGTGTGAGTGAGTGGTATGCTCACCATTATATCCCAAGCGGGGTAGTTAGAGGCACGCTGACTTTTTCCGTCAAGAAGAACGGAACATTCAGAAACACACACTTTGCCGGGTGAATTTTTACCCAACGTGGTGTTTGGGCTTTGTAGGCCCCTAGTATACAAAAAACTAAACAACCGCATTCACGCCCCGTATGAGATTGTGACCGGCCGGGTCGAAAACAAGACGGTTGATAACCCCGATTAAAATTTAAGTGATTTTGATCATCAACGTGCTCCACTTTAAGCAGTTAGTTAACTAAAGAATGAAACAGAAAACATTGAACAAAACATTGATTGAAAAGTATATTGAGCGTCAGAACACTTACTTATTCATTTATTTTTCTGTAACTCCCACATCAGATATGACCAGACTAGTGGGAGCGCAAATTATTAGTCTATCTATCGGATTACCAACGTCTAGACAGATTTATACAAAAATAGAAAATATACTTAAAGCAGATTATTAAAGTAATCTTTGTTGTGCTGGTATCAAACTAATTTTCTAGGATGGGTATCTTATGGAAGTTCGTTAAAGAATGAGGTAAATTATGTTTGTTGTTTTCGCCTCAAGTAAATATTATAAAGTATTTTTTTAAAAGTAAAGATCTTCAATCCTCACAGAATGAACATAGAAGAAACACAAACACTTAAACCACGAAAGTCTTATTCACCCTGACAGCCGGAACCTGTTATATATGTATATATTTTTTCTCCTCCTATTGGCCCGATTGCCAGAGACCAGTAAAAATCTGAATAATAAGGAATTACATTTTCTAAATCCAACATATTCTACAGGATTGTACAAAAACAATTTCCAATATCTCTCAGTTAGTTAATTAATACAGGGAATTAACTTTTTAGGGTGGGGTTGAAAGCCTTCGGCTCACTTCATTGCCCGGTAATGCTGTGAAAGTCGCACCTTGGACTAACAGCTAGTAAATACACAAAAAAAATATGCCAATTCATGTATTTTTGTTCATTAAAAAATATTGATCGTAAAATTTCAAGCGTTAGCTCCAATCCAGTGTGAAAAACGCGTAACGCGGGCATTGACGCCCGGGAACCGCGCGAGTCCACACTGGTATCCCCACGAGCAGACTCCAACCACCACTCCATTGTGGAAGAGAGGACCACCAGAGTCCCCACCACACTGGTCTCGACCGCCGACGTCCAGCCAGCCTGAACAAAGCATGTTGTCGGTGACCACGTTGTTCCGGGTCGCATACCGCTGTTTGCAAATGGCTTGGTTTATAGTCCACACTTGCACGTGGCGGAGTTGTGGTGACATTGTTCCGACATGCTGTAAGTAAAATTGAACAATAATTGGTACTTACATTATCAATGATATTATAATAAAAAAGACGTAGACATAGAGGTCACTTGTGCTAAAACAGTGGCACCCGGAATCAGAACTTCCAACCCCTGAGCAAAGCATTGACAGTATGAGACGACACTGCGCAACATATATCTGTGTCGTTTACGCTCTAGTAAATAATCATACTATCTTGTACACACGGTCAAATTATAGGTACGTACGCCAGGTGACAATTTTCGACTTCGCACCAGTACTGACAAAACGACACTTCTGAATATCATTGTATAACATAATATAAATGTTTTTGAACTCCTTCTGGCAGAGACTCAGTGTCTTGTTTCATTTCTAGGAAGTAACTATTACTCGCAGCAATCAACATCAACAGGGTTATGTTTTAAATCTTATAAGACCGCCAAAGTTAAAATTCACAAAACCCACCATCTAAATCCCAAAAACAAACAAACAATCGAACTTGAACTGACAGTCACTAAAGTGCTTTTGATAGTTTGAAAATGCTTTAATTAGTAAAGAACCTTTCTACATCTTCTCAACTTATATGTAAAATTCTCGTGAAACAAACTTGTGTTTGTTGCCAAACTCCTCCAAAACGACTCGGTCGATTTTCATGAAATCTTATATGTATGTCAGTGAAGTCAGAGAATAAGTCCTACTCTTTTGTATACATTAAAAAAAATAAGTTCCACGTGGACGAAGTCGCTGGCGGCCGCTAGTGTTTTATGATATTTAATGTAAAAAAAATGTGCGGATGACATGGTAATGACCGATTAGACACTATCACGTTATTCAGGTCAATTGAATTGGTATAATAAACGAAGCACAGAAGCATCCTAATTCTGATAAGCATATCATTAATCTATTTATCTTTGATCCTATCTTAAAAAACATTAATATTTCGTCATCACAAAAAAACCCTATTAATATTATCTATTTTAACAAAACTTTAGGTACCTAATCAACATAATCCAAATAATGAATTAAACAATCTATTTTATTTGGAACCTCGAATTCACTTCGTTGATTGACTTCTTAGTCTGTGGAAAGCTTGACTTGAACCCAGTACATTCATTTAAGGTACTGATGTGGTTTAACTTTAAAAGCAATAAATACATCTATCTTAGTCCTGGGCCCTAACCATGAGCTCTTACTCTTATAGCAAGATTATTTCAATGTTACTTTGCTTTTTCGTACCATGACGTCTTCAAAACAATACTTATTAAGTCCTGCTATCCTTGAGCAATATTGCTGTCAGAGCCCATACAAAATTGAGAAATTGGTACCATGAAGTGCTTTTTGACAATCAGCAATATTGTTTCAAGACATCACGTGATCTGTTGCCATGACAATTAAAATTTTGTTATTACGTGAAATTTGGCAACAGCGCGTTCACACGGGTTACTTTTATTCATTAATTTACATAACAAATTCTTTCGTTAGAAAAGTATTCTCTTTAACTAAAGGTAGGTTATTATTAGGTAAAAAAGTTAAATAAAAGATTATTCATAATGTTATTTAACTAAGTTAACTAAGTAGACAATATTGTATCATAAATTTATCTTGAATACATTTCGACGATGAGGTGCGAGTCTTCTTCACCCTACTAAATGTTCCCATAAAACCGATTTATTCATTTCAACTAAGCAAGAATACCTATTTAAACTAAATGCTTTTAAGCATTCCCCAAAAAAATATAGGAACATAATAGAATAAATTAGGTCATAAAATAACAAACTAAAGTTTGCGTTATATTCGAATACAAATAATAAATTCTGAAAAATAATCCCTAGTGTGATACACAATCGCTTACAAGTAAGGTTGCGTTACTTTTGCAGCAAGCTTAATTCAATATTACTTTTATTGACATCAAATGACATCCAACAAAGGAATCTTGCGAAGTGTGGGGAAAAAACGAATGATGATTCTGGTTGTTCACTCTTAAATATGTACTTATCATGCCAAGCCGTTACTGAGACTAAAATCAATTAAAAAACCAAATGCCATGAAAACTAAGCTACGTCTGTCAGTCAAATTGAGATTCATTTACCAAAGCTAAGCTGTTTTGTATTTGTATATTTTTCACTTCAGATACCTACATAAATAATAACACTCTTAGGTATACCATAAGGGGATAAGTTTTATCTCTATTTTAAGTTGCTACCAAACGTGTTTTGTTTCATCAGCTTTCCTGAAAGTACTTTTCAGTTCATTGAAGTGCACCTGGGGCCGCTGGATCCGTAAGCAGAGTCGCTTTCCTAGGGCCGTGTACTGTAGGACCCAGCAGGAAAGCCGAAGTAGAGATGATCTCGTGGTCCCAACGAGCGTTGAGGTACCCTCGAAAGGGTTTTCCCCTAGTTCTATTTGTTGAAAAGAGATTTGAAATGATTGTCCACAATGGTTTTATGTTATTTGTATCATGCCTATTCAGGAGAAAGAAAACGAACGTTGATCACAAAAAATGGAAACATGGACATAAATATCTCAAAATTTAAAATAATTAAGCGAGTGTAAAATGCAATGCTATCTCAAAAATAGAGCGACTGAAGTAATCTGATGCAGATCTGAGGCATTCGCAGCAGTACTGGGTGACTTAAGTTTATTAAACAAAAACGGTAATAAATCATTTCCAAAAATGTATTTGTTTTAACTCATTATTTGCAGCACTTGAAAGGTAATTTTATTATTATACACTTACAATCGGTTTGGTGTGATGGTTTACAAGTGGACTATTACACCAGTGTGCAGTGGTCGCGGGTTCGATCCCCGTATGTCTGTTGGTACTGGTCTGGGTGTTTCATATCTCTTTATATAAAAATGGATTGCTGTTCGTTAGTCTCGCTAAATCTCGTGAACGGCCAGACCGATTCGGCTAATTTTGGTTTTGGAATAGTTGTATTGGTCCAGGGAAGGTTTAAAAGGTGAGTAAACTTGAGAAATGCTAGGAATGTAGTGCAGAGCTATAATTTGGTTTTCTCTTAGCAAATGTTCCTACCCGTCACGTGACACTTAACGTTTGACAACAGCACGAAGTCTGTCGGGACAGCTAGTGTTTAATAAGTATGTAGGTATTCACAAAAAGAAAAGAAATTAAACGTGCGTCTAGTATCCATCCGTTCAGTTGTTTTTATGTGAAAGAGCAACACACATCTATCCATCCACACATACAAACTTTCGCATTTAAAATATCAGTATGATACTTCAATCACGATATTTCAGTATCATGACGTGCTATACGACGGGGCACTTTGTACCTATCATATCAAGCACTGTATTCATTATGTATTTAAGTAACAGCCAACAGTACAAGTTTTATCTTATGAAAACAGAAGGATAGTGTTAAAATTACCCAATGTTAATTTTGTTTAAATGATTTTAGTCTTTCCCTAATTCGACAAAAATATGAAATAATCAGGTGCCGCTTGCTGCCCACTAGCGCCACCAATCGTTTTTTTATTAATAGAGGTTTATTTCAGATATTTTGATAAAAACTGTTCAATATAGATAAATTTATTCTGTCAACATCTTTATGTACAGATAATATCTTATTTTAGGATCATAATTGAACAGTGTTTGTTTAAATATCTTAAAAAAACCACAATTCATGAAAACTATTGGTGGCGCTAGTGGGCAGAAAGAGGCCCCCATTTAACTGCTCAGTGATAGTTAGTCAGTTATCTATATTCGAATAAGTTTATTATAAAACTGCTTAGAGTTTACCTATTTCACAAAGAAAAATATATATTCTGGCAGCAACATTTTACTTTTTAACTCTTTTTCCATAGCTAACTACGACACGAAAACATGTCAATGTCATGTCATGTCATGACAACCAGCGTGGTGAAATGAAACAGGAAAACTAGTTATTATTTATATTTATGATTGTAAAATTAATGATTATTCATCATCGTAAGCAATAACGGCATGATCCTTAATCTCCGCCCAGAAAGTAAAGGTTGATAAATCTAGCAGCAGGAAGACAAAGTTTTGTTAAGTTTGTGAAGACATGGATTTGGATTCAATAAGTCATAGGATTTCTGAATAGATGTTTTATCTTGGATTTCAGAATTGCTAAATGTTGTACATTTTAACACAAGCATATTATCAGGATTGTATCCTTGTCGGTAGGTAGCAATGATCTGTGAACAATAAACGTTAACGGTTTGAATGTCTTACATGCATACACATGCATATGTGAAACTGTGGAAAGTGAAATAAAGATTCGACTTATACTTTGTATTTTATTTTAAACTAGTTTCTAACATCTTTCACTGTGAAAGTTACACTACACTTAAAGCCGTCTTTTTTTCTCGGCTACATTTGCTGCGCGACATGGTGCAAAACATGAAGCTCAGCATGTTGATCAACAACGCGCAACTCCACTATCGGTGCGCATAGTATCAAACCACCTACACGCCGCGCGTCATTCCACTACCTACACGCCGCGCGTCATGTTTTATTAAACCACGCGCGCTGTTATGCAACGTCGCCGGACATGTTGAGCGTCACGCGGTGCTCGTCAATGAATGCCTAGTGGATACGCGGCTTAATTGTAGTCTGTATCTTTCATATTTCCAGCTGTTACTTGAAAACAAAATATTCAACATGCCTTAAGGTTTCAAAACCAAACACAATATGAACATTCACGTTAATGAACTCACAATAAAGTATCTTAAGAGATGACTTTCGTTCCACTAACAAGTTTATTTATTGTTGCTTTTTGAGCTTCTTTGTGTACCTACCGATAGTAGGTAGGTATAGAGATAACCGCCGAAGCAAAGGAAAAACGACACAAACCACATTTCCGCACTAAAATAAATAAGCCGCCTAAATAAATGAACAAATATTTGTCAAGCTATTTTATGGTCCTAAGAAAGAGTTCACTGTGGCTCGAGTGGCTTGATGATGTTTAGTTTTTATATAATTTGGAAAACAATGATGAAGAAGTTGCATTCACGGAACTTTTTTCGTGTGTCAGAATTGACGTAAAAGTATTCCTGCATTAAGGCTGCTGGTTGTCAAAAAGCCACGCTCACATCAAAACCAAATTAAGATTGTTTTAGGCTGTGGACCCCTTGGATGAAAAATTGACCGAATGATGATCTTAGTAGACTAATTTCGGCTGGCCTTTTTAGAAAATATTATCTTTAGTGTCAATGCCAGTATAAACAGTTTTTTTTGCAAGAATATTCATGCTAAGTATTCTTTTCTCGAAATTTTACTCCAAGCATGCTTTAAGACAATTCGGACCGTAGACTTCGAAAGAGATGGTGCTATATAGTTCATATAGCGCTATCCCTTTCTGGCTTTCTAAAAAATCATTCGTTCTTTCCCAACACTTCGCAGGACTAAAATGATTGACTTCATGGTGCGGTTTTTAAGCATTCCTTCCGCAGTCCTGCAGCAGTCTTACTTTAAAACAAGATTGTTTTCTATAAGCTTATGGTTAGGGCCCTGGGCACTGTTTTTTGCTAAAATTGGGAATTTATCCATATGATTCTTTTAGAATACAGCTTTTTGATGACGGTACTTTTGAGCGATCAAAAAAAATAGTAAACTTACGTTTGTTCGTCCCCAGCCCGCAGCCCAAACAACCTCATTATCTTTTATATCGTACAACGCTCCAGCAATACGGCCAGGTTGAACCAGTTCAGAGAAGACGATCTCCGTCTGACTGCGAAGAATGGCGATGTCGTTGTCCAGAATAGCGGGGTAGAAGTTGGGGTGGAAGATGATGTTGGCGACGTTGTAGACGGTGCCACCACTGTTGGACATTGTGGAGCCTACTCGGAACCGCCAATCCGACGGGGGATGTGGAATGTTAGTACGGCGGTTGCTGAAAAAAAACATGACATTCATTTGGTCGTATTTCCTATTCAAAAAGACAAGTAAGCAAGCATATTCACAAACACAGTGTGACATTTACGTGAGATCTTAGGCTTCGCACAAACAGAAGTTTGCAGTCAACGGGACGCTATCCCCACACACTGGGCGTTTGTAGCGCCACAAAACGTCGCCACCGGCGTTTGTAGAGGGTGGCGTGAAGCGGCCACACGCCACTCTATACAAACCTTAGGGAATTGTGGCGGAGTTTCGTGGCCCGTCTATGGGGACGCAAAGTACTGCGACAGCTAGTCGCTACCTAATACCATTGACTGTTAGGAGGTGGCGCCTAGCTTTCGAAATGCCGTCGATGTGCTGAAGGCTCGTTGATGGCCACTGCCGGCTGACAAGGAAGTTGTCATAATCATGGCGGCGTCTGTAATCGCCTCTGCTGTCATTAAGCTGCTCGTGTGTTAGAAGCCTTAGTGCATTTTTAGACATTGGACTCAACCTTCTACAAGAAAAAAAAGACGTGAATCAAAAATAAGCAGTCTTTCCAAGTATCTAAATTATTTCGAACGCCTCTAAGACGCTTTCAATTAATCGTGCCTAATCATGAACACTACACCATGTTTCAAATATTTTAACCTATTTGCTGTTAAAAATAACAAATAGTCTATGTTACTGTCCTATTACGAAAAAACATAGACTTTGATTTAGAGACTTATTAAGTTACTGTAAGAATACATACAAGAAACAGTGGGCAGCAGAGAGAATGGATCTGTTGTTAAGGATTGTGGCACCGCATTCCTGCATGAACCAAGTGGGTGACCACTTGACCAGCATGGATGCCATCTCAGGGTACCGGTCGATTGAGGTCACATGCCCACCCACTATCCTTCCGGTATTCGTGGGTACAGCTGTTGGAAAAAATATAAATATTTTTTTAAAAACACAATTAATGTAACGTGATAAAAAAAATATTCGTTAGTTTAATATTAAAGAACTTGTTGAAATAAACCCTTGCTGAAACAATATCTTTTCTTAAAAATGTTTTAAAATAACTAAGTATACCTACGGTATAAAAGTTTTATTGGTAGTTACTATAACTTAAAATTGTGCAAAAAAACCCTAGTAATTTGTTTTTTATAATGTTAGGTTGCATTTCATGAAACTTTTAATACTTTTATATCACTTGCTAAGATATTTACCAAGAATACGTACTAACCTGCAACAGCAGCTATAATAGTACACACTATAACACAGGCTCGCATTGTTATTAACAATTCTACTAGTGAATAGGAAACCAAATTATTGATACTTATAGGCGCACGTGGCGACTAATCTGGGTATATACCCGTACATACAGGGTGATTTTTTTATTATCTAACTGGCTAGAATACTTGTTAAATGTTAACTTAAACTCATGGTCATCGAATTCAGCAGCTGGAGCCTAGGTAATAATAGCTCTGGGGCCTGACTGCCATGCCTTTGGTTTTGGAGGTAGGTAAGTAGGTAGGTAGGTATCTTTCTGTACCATCTGCAGCTGCAGGATCAGAGTATTTTATTCTCTTATTTGGGTAACAGACAGTCTTTACAAATCATACAATGCAAAAAAAAACACGCTTTATTATACTATATCATCCAAAATTGGGTACTACTCGTATAACATCACCATAAAATAAACGGCCGTCCCACTGCTGGGAAAAGGCCTCATCTCAACTATGAGGTAACGCGAGCCATATTCTAACACGCGGGCTCAGTGCGGATTGTTGTAGGGGTGTAAAGTTAGTAAGTAACCCCTAATGTCGGATGTTATCAAGCCGCCCTAAGGCTTCCACCTAGACTTAATTTAATTATTAAACTTGAATTAGGAGAGAACTAATGGGACGATGCCTTCGATGCAGCTTGCAGCTTGTCGTGCCTGTCATTTGGGGTAGCTGTAGCCGCCCAACTACGACTTCTTTCTAATAAATTCAGGAATCAACTTGTATAATGAACAGAATGAGATAATGTGATAATATTTGATAAGTTTATCAAATCGATTAACTACAAAGGTACCATAACAAACAATAATTTGAAGTAGATTATCCTGCGTAGTGGCTATGGGTACGCACGTTTACGACTATCTTGCCTTGAGACGATTCACAATTTGAAAATTTAATAAAACTAGTAGCTTACTTCTTATTCTTTAAATGGTCGATGTTTTTAATCACATATATGATTATGTGGATGTGGATTAGTTTTTAATTCTTCGTGAAATTGACGCCGATTCAAAATCGCATGCGAATACACTTAACACATTTTCAAATAGGGTGCTTTGTAGACTTAAATTAATCATCATCGACCTATATTGGTCCACTGTGAGACTTAGGCCTTGCTATGAATCGGGTGTCATATCCTAGCTTGATGCATATGTTTTTTTGCCGGCAACCTATCGTAGGTTTTAGAATTCTGGATTTGTATCATTCAAAACTTAACAAACATATTTTTTTGTTCCAGGTATGACTAAATAGAAATTTCTGCAGCTTTAGTGATGTACCTACTACATGATTTAAGGTTGGTAGATATATCAAGACATCACTAACTAAAATACTTGAACATAACAACTTAATAGAGCATAACACAAAATCAGCCTTGTGGGAAACGCATATTAGTATGCGTATTATTAATAATTAAAAGAGGTTTTGAATACACTCTTTAAAAATATTTTAAGAGGTACTTAACTTGTTTTGATTCATTGTGTATGTGACACTACTGATTATTAATCAATTTTGATAAAATAACACCTGCGTAAATTAGACATCTAATTAGTAGAGTTTGGTAGAGTTGTTCCAAACTGTGTTAAAATGGATTATTTTTATTTGAGCATTAGGGATCATGCGTTATCTTCTTACTAAAAGATAAGAAACCCAGAAGAAACCGACCATTAAGACCAAATGTTTTTTTTTCTCGGTTCCTATCTTTCTCAGCTCGAAACTCACAGATTTGATGAATATACTATTTATATTAAAATCATCGCCGACATCGTATTGTTAATAACCGGTGCGTCGCAAAAAGGGTTAAATAACTGAAGTGGTCAAAAACCACTTTATATGTTTGAAACATTGTTAACATGATCCAATTCATGAATTCTTTTCGTTAGGCCTTTCGTTCTGTGTATTTTTGCAAATGCTGTACAAAGTTAAGTTGTTTGAGCCAAGTCCGCTGCTGAACATATTATAAAGCGCTCCGAGTATGCGTCCGAAGTACTTATTTGACTTTGAAGTAACGTAATGGTCAAGCCACATATTTTGACCGAGATGTGGAGTTGGTGAAAAAAAACAAAACATTGTCATGGATAAGTATTTAATAAATTTTTAACATTTTTAATTTTAAAGCCCATGTCTGTTAGCAATTTATGTTTATAGTGTGATATCGCATACCTACATCTTCCAGCTATTATTGAAGATGTTACAAACCCAATCGTTGAATTTCATTTTATTAAATTCAGTAATTTATTGCCTAAACTCGTATTTATCAGTACATTCACTGACCATCTCATCAATCAAATGAAATAAGAAATTGATCAGGAATGGTTACGAAGCCAATTCACGTATCTAGAGACTCGCGCGTTAACTCCTGGTAAGAATGGGTCTCCGCAGTTCGGAGGACCAAAGGAGCAGACTCCGACGACCACACCGCCGAAGTAGAGGGGACCGCCAGAGTCTTGAGAACACTGGTCGCGACCACCCACGTTGAGCACGCCCGAGCACAGCATGTTGTCAGTGATGGTCTGGCCTCTTGTGCCATATCGTTGTCTGCATATTGCCTGATTCACAGTGTATATCTGAACGTGACGCAAAACTTCAGATGCAGGACCATGCTGAAAACAAATATCATGTGTTGTTGAATACATGTGTGACACATTCTTCAGTCAGCGCACAGCTCTAAAATCTAAAATGTATTTTAAATATACCTATTACAAGGACTTTTACAATGCTTATAACGAATTATCCGAATACTATACTAAATATTAGACAAACCTAACTACATAGCAAAACATAAATTGACTCTACCTTGCTGTAGGAAAGTTGTTTCTGCATTGTTAAAAAGTAGGTATTACCGCATAACCTCTTTACCGTTCTAAGCTTACATGGCTAGACATTCGTCAACGCAGAATGTTCAAACGCTCGTATAAATTAAAAAAGAACCTAACAAATAAATAAAAATTACAAAAATTAATTCCTGCTCAAATAACTGAGCATTTTCCTCCAAACAATACTTACAGCAGAAATCCGTCCCCATCCAGCTGCCCAAACCACTGCATTATCGGGAACGACGAATGTGGCACTAGGGATGCGGGCTGCACGGACCACATTGTTGAAGTGGATCTGCGTGGCCGTCCGGACGACAGCGATGTCGTTGTCAAAGGTCCAACTGTTGTACTGGGGGTGGTTGAAGATGACATTAGTGTTGTGGACCACTCCACCGCTGTTGGCATTGGTCGACCCCACGCGGCTGCGCCAACTACTAGCAGGATGTCCACTGAAAAGAGGGGAGCAATCATTTCGTAGTTTGATGTCATCACATTATAATGTTTGTTGAAAGATGATTTTGTAATGGTAGTAGATTGGGTAGTGAAAAAACAATGAATGTCTAAAAAAAAAGGAGCAAGACATTATTAGCCAAATCCGAAGTATACCTATCAAAAATAAATTAATTTTCCAACTTCAGCGTTGTCCTTTCGAAATTATTCGGCTCAAAAATGAATGGAAGCTAGACGATTTTCATTTGGACTTTCATATTTGTTGGGTGGACCCTTTTTTATAAAAAATCTGTACAATCCATAATGTAACACGTTTAGAGTATTTTATAGTAGTTTAGACCTAAATTTAATAAAATGCGTTTTATTCTTACACCGTGCAATGCGCTGCCGTGATGACAGATCGGTTGTTGAGAATGATTCCCCCGCAACTCTGTCGATGGCCAGAGTGTCCCATGAAGAAGAGCATGCTTGCCATATCAGGGTATTGATTGATGGTGGTCGTAGTCCCACCTACAATCCTTTGAGATTCCGTTGGAATTGCTGGAAAATATTTGCAAAGTCAGTAGGATGAAAATTGCATGTTTGAGCATAAATTGATTACCTATTAGGTAATTAAACACATTTTGAAATGTGAGTAATTCGGGGAATAGTCTTGTGTTTTTTTCAATTCTATGATTTGAAACAAGGCATCTCTAAATGTGTACAACGGAAATCGTAGAATCAGAGGATTGAAAGTTTCAGAATGGAACAAATATATTTTTTTGGCATGACAATTATTGTGGTTTTTAGAAATATCGGAATAGTACCTGAGGCAGCTGCCATCAATCCCAACAAAAGTATGTTCCAGACACGCATTTTGTTGTCAGTCGGTCGCGAAATCCTTGACCATTGCAAATGAGGTTTTGTCATATTTATACAAAACGGTTATCTATTACTCACTAGGTACATTTAATACTGATTAGATTTCACTTCCAAATGATTGATTGAATAATTTTATTAAATCAATAATAATTATACACTTTTATATCTAGTCAGATAGTAGGGAAGAAATTGTTATGGCCTCAGTTGCTCTGTTGGTATTCTCCTTGCTGTTTAGCTGATTGTTACAAGTTTATAATCTTCTATTCAAGTACATAACTCAAAGTGAAATACTGTTGGTTTGGAATTCGTCGCTTGTTATTGTCACTTTTTGACGATATTGAATTGTTATAAATATTCTCATTTTGAATTTTCAAACGTTAAATGCTTACATTTTTGTACTAAAACGTTCACAATGTCTTATTATGTGCTTAACTTAAGAAGTTAAGCACATAATTTCGTAGTCATATATGTATACACTGCTCAAAAGTGTCTGGGGATATCTCAAGCATTTACATACAAAAGATAGCTATTTGGGAGGCTGTAAAAATTAAAATATTGATACCAACGTAGAAATTTTTAGAACACAGAAACTGCTATTATCTGCCCTTTCAGATTGTATAAAGAAATTCATTGTAGTAGCATTATTGTACAATCGTAAGGACGTTAAAAAAAGACAGATTTTTCTTTGAAAAGGTGTCAAAATTTTAGCAAAATCAAACGTTTTTTTTGTAATATTCTTAACCTTTATCTTATGCCTCTGTCCTCGCGTTATTCTAAGATAATGCTCAACTTGTAAACAAACTTAACTTTATGAAATATTTGACAAATGATATCCCTATGATATCCCTAGACAGTTTTGATGTGTGTACATCCTACATACTTACAAAGGACTATGAACTAGGAGAATGTACCCAAGAAGTGAGGTCTGAAAAAAACTTTAATTGATCAAAGGCAAGCCACCTTATTGATTAGTTTCATCAGAAGCATTTAATAAACTAAGTATGAAATCAAAAAACAAACAAACAACAGCTTCTAGACGTCCCACTGCTAGGTACAGGCTTCTTCCATTGAATTATTCTACTTAGTTTTACAGCTAGTTTCATAGAGAAATTTCAAACACTGCACTAAGTAAAGGATCTGTGAATAAAAGATGAGTCAGCAGATGTTCTGCTCAAAAATAAAACTGTGTACAGGTACTATTTTAGTTTATTTCAAAGATTTGACCGGTGTTCTGTAACTAAAGTAGGTAAATTTTAGGTACAGACCTGTCGGATGTCGAAGGTGTCGGAAGATTTTCGAAAACATCAGTTATTAAGAGTATAGAATGTTGATTGAGCCAAGTTATGTATCAAGGGACTTGTACACTTACTCCAGAAAATAATGCACATCAATAAAAATAATACGACTTTATTAATCAAAAAGCTGACGTGTCATAAATGCTTGCTATAAGCTTACATGAATGAATGTTTTTTTTACTTTACTTTACTTTGATTTTAAACTAAATAACTCAGCAAGAGATTTATATAAGCTGACTGATCCATGAGGTGTACCTAGCGACACGCGCGTTTACTCCAGGAAAGAATGGGTGACCACAGCTAGGAGGACCAAACGAGCAGACTCCGACGACGACACCGTTATAGTAGAGGGGACCGCCTGAGTCTTGATTACACTGGTCGCGACCACCGACGTCGAGCACGCCCGAGCACAGCATGTTGTCAGTGATTTTATGAGTACCAGCCATGGCATAGCGTTGTCTGCATATATGCTGATTTATTGAGTATATTTGGACGTGACGTAAGATTTCAGAAGATCTTCCAGTCTGAAATATAAATCGTAGGTTAGCAAATGTTTCAGTAACAAACTTAACCAATCGTTATTTTATAATTTACAAATGTTTGCTTAGAAAAAAAACCAATAATGATCCAAGCACTTTAAAATTTTGTTTGGGTATACATAAGCTGGCTTGGATGAAGTGTTCTCTCAATTGAGAGAGAATGACTGTATCTTGGCCAATGCTGACTTTTAAGTAATCCAGCATTTGTGGATTGTCGTCATAACTCGTGAGTTCATAACCTGATATATCTCCAAAAAGAGCAATCCAAGTAACATGCAAAATGTGTTACGAGTGTTACGTGCAGTAAAAAATTAATCATGTACACTTCTGAATTCGTAAATAACCCCACTCTTTACTTACTTCTGTCAATCCCCAGCCCGTGGCCCACACAACTGCGTTGTCAGGAACAACTGATAAAGGTCCAGCTATACGAGCGGCACGAACCACGTTGGAGAACATGATCTCGGTGAGAGTACGAACGACAGCAATGTCGTTGTCAAGGGTGAACAAACTAAACTGCGGATGGTTGAAGATGACATTGGTGAAGTGCACATGCCCACCGCTGTTGGCATATGTAGATCCAACACGGCTACGCACGAAGTTAGGCATATACAAACTAGAAAGGAAGAATAATAAGCATGTTGATGCACATGAAATTCATGTTATTCATAGTGTTAATACTAAAAAAAAATATTATCTTATGTGCAATGCATTGTACCAATTAGTAAGAGATAGGTACATTACACGAACTCTCGAAATCGAGAACTCTTCCAGATGACCTAAAAGTAGAAAAACAAGAAAAGGCAATACTTACTCAAATTTTTATTAAATTCAATGAAAAATTTGCTAACCAGATACTAAATATGCCCGGTGAAAATGTAATATTGTTTGCGTTTCATACTTACATAGTGCAATGTGCGGCAGTCATCACAGACCGATTATTAAGAATGACGCCACCACAACTTTGGCGGTAGCCAGATGGTCCGTGAGAGGCAAGCAGGCTTACCATGTCAGGGTACGAATTAATGGTAGTTGTCGTCCCACCATAAATCCTCGAGGATACTGATGGATGAGCTGTTCAAAAAATACAAGGCATTATCTAAATCTACGACATCACGGTATTAACGGTGGAGGCTCCACCTAGCCATCTCTGCGACGAGGAGGGCTTCACAAAAGTTGAAAAGAAGAAGAGGAAGCCTGCCCGCCGTAATCTGTGTGGTGCTGCACCGATCGGACCTAATCATCTGCTGCGTCCAGCTATACCTACGACGCTGCTGTACGTGTCCCGGCTCCATTACTCTACGAAGACTGAGGAAATCGTAGAGTATTTGCAGAACAAGACCAAATTCACTTTGAGAGTCGAGCGGTTGGAGTCTCACCATAGTGTGAATTTTAATTCTTTCGTGGTGAGAGTACCTACCGATCATCTGTCGACTTTCATGAAGGAGGAACTTTGGCCGAAAGGAGTAATGTACCGGCGGTTTAGAGGCCGGCTACCTAACTCCGTTCCACGTCTAACGTCAGCGTCGCAGAAATGCGTTAATTAGTTTTTTGTATCTTTGTTTTTATGTTAAGTATATATGTTAGTCTATAAGGTATTTATAATATGGGCCGATTATATTTGTTAAGATCTTAAAATGTAATTTGTTGCCTGAAATAAATGGATTATTATTATTATTATTATTAAATTATTGCACACCATCAAAAGAAAGTTTTGCAGATAAAAATCCAGGTAATGACGTAATGATAAAAAACGAAATACCTGAGGCAGTTGCCACCAACCCCAACAGCATAAAAATCAAGCTACGCATTTAGATGCCAGTGGAAAGTTTGGATACCGCAAGCTATCATCTGTTGTATTTATACAATAATATTATCGCTATCGGAAATGATGATTAGATCCCTAAACTCATTATTGTAATTATACAAATTTGAAGAATATCGGTCAAGATAATTAGACAAATTATTAAAATAATTTCTCCATAATTAGCACTCATCGCTAAAATAATCGGCATAGTGACATGTTCGGTGATAATGTTTAACATGCCACGAAATTTGAGTTCAACACAAGCCATCTAATCCTAGCGGCAGGACATATTATAGTTATCTGTCAGGGGTGCCTTTACTTGAAGTGCGGGGGTGCATCCGAGTGCATGGTGGAGGCACCGAAAGCCAATAGCTGCACATAGAGCCCTCTATGATATACACACATCAAAACTGTCTAGGGATATCATAGGGATATCATTTTTCAAATATTTCATAAAGTTGAGTTTGTTTACAAGTTGAGCATTATCTGAGAATAACGCGAGGACAGAGGCATAAGATAAAGGTTAAGAATATCACTAAAAAAAAAGTTTGAATTTGCTAAATTTTTGACACCTTTTATAAGAAAAATCTATCTTTTTTAACGTCCTTACGATCGTACAATAATGCTACCACAATTAATTTCTTTATACATTCTGAAAGGGCAAATATAGCAGTTTCTGTGTTCTAAAAATGTATACGTTGGTATCAATGTTTTAATTTTTACAGCCTCCCAAATAGCTACACTTTGTATGAAAATGCTTGAGATATCCCTAGACCCTTTTGAGCAGTGTATTTCAATCACGCTGCGCACGAAGCAGGGGCCTGCCTAAGAACTGAGTGCATAGATTGTTTGTAAGAAACTTGGAAAATACGCGTAATTCACATCCCGTCAGGTTTTTACAGCGAATATCATAGAACATGCGCTGTAGTTGGCACTCTGTGAATTACGGTCTGCGAATCAGTGTATGGGCTGAGCGACGAGAGCCACTGTCTGAGGTCACGGTGAGGTCTGAGCCTCACGGTCTGAGGGACATAGTACTCTGAAGGTTTTTCAGCGTAACATGGTGTATTTACACTTCTATCTGAACCAGGTTTCGTTTAAACACACAAAATTAAGCTTACGTTAACTAACTTTAATTACAGCCTTTGAGGATTTTTCGACTCCGTTGGAGCTGCAAGCAAACTGATTGACCTACGGTCATAATTCTTTACAGAATAAATAACGTTAAGATGAAACCAGTAAGATTATTACTATCACTAAAAATGCACATTAAATGGAAAATCGTGAAAGTTTTATTCATTAAAATGTGAAACCAAATAAAACTGCAGGAGATTTAGGCATGCTGACTGATCCATGAGGTGTATCTAGAGACACGCGCATTCACCCCAGGAAAGAATGGGTGACCACAGCTAGGAGGACCAAACGAGCAGACTCCAACGACGACACCGTTATAGTAGAGGGGACCGCCTGAGTCTTGAGAGCACTGGTCCCGACCACCGACGTCGAGCACGCCCGAGCACAGCATGTTGTCAGTAATTGTGTAGGAATTAGCCATGGCGTAGCGCTGTCTGCATACTTGCTGATTTATGGCGTATATTTGAACGTGTCGCAAGATTTCTGAAGGTTGACCGGACTGAAAAAAAAACCTACAAATAAAGTAAATTATTTAGTGTCAAGCTCAACCAATCAGTAAACAATAATTAACGAATGTTTATAAGGGAAAAGAAACTCGAGTCCAATAATGATTGGAATTTACTTGCACTTATTTATTAATTCAAGATAACATGCGGTATTTTTGTATGAGTGAGCTTATCACAAAAATTCAAAACTCCTTAATTTTAAAATTTAGAATGTTTTCGGAGGTACGCAAAGATATTAATCCATATAACACACAAAATGTGTTGCAGTGTTGCAAGCAGTTTTTAAGAATAGAAACATTCATAAATTAAAGTATGCTACTTCTTACTTACTTCTGTCACTCCCCAGCCCGTAGCCCACACAATTGCGTTGTCAGGAACAATAGATGTAGGTCCAGCAATAAGAGCGGCACGGACCACGTTGGAGAACATGATCTCGGTGAGAGTACGAACGACAGCAATGTCGTTGTCAAGGGTGAAAATACTAAATTGAGGATGGTTGAAGATGACATTGGTGAAGTGTACATGTCCACCGCTGTTGGCGAATGTAGACCCAACACGGCTACGCACTCTGTTAGGCATATGCAAACTGGAAAGGAAGATTAAGAAGCATGTCATTATACTATCACATTTTTACCATCAAAATATTTTTTGTATATGGAAGAGTTGATTGAGGAAGGGAAGAGAAAAAGCGGATAGTTAGCATGTATGACCAATGAATGTTATACCGTGTTAGTGTTTACTCACATATTGCAATGCGCGGCAGTCATCACAGACCGATTATTAAGGATGACTCCACCACAATGTTGACGGTAGCCAGATGTTCCGTGAGAAGCTAGCATGCTCACCATGTCAGGGTATGAGTTAATGGTAGTTGTTGTCCCACCATAAATCCTCGGGGATACTGATGGCTTAGCTGTTAAAAAACAAAAGGCACAAATTGTTGTTTTCCACATTTTCATGATAGATTCGAAATATAGTTAAATGAAAAGATGGACCTATGATTGCTACATAATATAGCGCAGTATATTGAGAACCTGCGTTTTGAACATTGAACCTTCGACTTCATACAACACATTACCGAAGCTCATCCTATTTATTTAAAAAAAACATTTTAGGAGACATTTTAAAATCAATTACCTTTTAAATAAGGTTTTGTTAGCGTGATTCTCAATCTCTTCTGCATCTTTTTGAAATTGCCTCTTGTAGATTAGAGGAAGAAAAAATTAGAAACCTTGACCCATGCTTACATCATGAAACCGGAACAGTAATAAACAAATAAAAACAACATTCCTTCTAAATGGATGCACTGAATGAAAAACATAATAAATATGCCACAGGTAATGATGAAAGCAAAAATACCTGAGGCAGCTGCCAACACCAACAGGAAAATCATCAAGCCGCGCATTTTGGTGCCTGCAGGAAGTTTAAGAACCGCAAGCGATCATCTGATTTATATATACAAAATTATTATCACAATCGGAAATTATGATTAGATCCCTAGACTCATTATAGTAATTAAACACATTTGGAGAATATCGGTCAAGATAATTGAACATGTAATGATCATTATTGCTCCCTATTTAGCACTTTTTTCAACCACTTCATAGATAAATAGTACTTTTCAATCTTGTTATGCACATTGAGGTAATCATTTATTTCAATCTTGTGATAAACATTTAAACCGATCTCTATATGGCTTGCTGTATGATGCGTTTACAAAAAAAAATGGATCAATTAAATTTTCACCCAATCAAAGCATTCTTGTTTTGCAATTATTTTGACGGAATGCTGGCTTAACGATTCGTCTGTCATACCTAAAATACCTCATTACAGAGTTTATAGTACAACGAAAGTCATCAATCAAAACGGGGGTGTAGCGATATACCTAAAAGACACATGGAATGCAACTGTATCAGAACCTAACATCGAAGAAGCCAACTGCTTAAAAATCGATATACCCGATTTAATTACAATAATTGGTATTTATCGCTCGCCATCTTTTAGAAACACGAATACTTTTCTCACGTCCCTAGAAAATACTTTGATGACATGTAAAAACAACTGTAACTTGCTCTTAGCTGGTGATATTAATATTAATATAATATCTACTGTTGACAACTACTCTGGCCTTGAATATTTATGCCTTTTGGCTGAGCATGGTCTGGTGCCTGTCATCACATTGCCTACAAGGAATAACGCGTGTCTTGATCATATTTTCGTCAAAACTACAAAACCGCTCATTGGGATAGTATGCGCATCTGATATTACTGACCATGATATGGCTATGGCGGGACTTTCTCTGCAAAACATAAAGCACAAACAGAAGTCCCAACAAACAAAAACTAAAGTTAAAAGAGACATCGAGTCCATTCAGAAGGAACTAAAAGCCGTTGACTGGGAGAAATTGCTAAAGGATGGTGACGTTAATGTGCTAGTAAACCTGTTCACTGAGCAACTCCATAAAATTGTAAAACAACACACTCATACAACAACCGTCAGGCGCTCTCAACGCATTATTAACCCGGCGTCATGGGGGTTAAAAACTGTAACACGGACGTGGGGGTTGGGTCTATTTGACCCTGGTAAGATATGTAAATATTTTAGTCTCCAGTTGTAAGAAAAGGTTTTTATTATTACCAGCATTCATTTAGAGTTATAAGGGTTATCCAACACTAAAAAAAATATGAAATATATAATTTTTATCATGGAAACGAGACTTTGAAAAAAAATATATATATATTCTATAAAAACCGCTCAAATATGTCTTTTGCACTAACAAACTAAATAAAAAAGGTTTAAACTACAATAAAGAAGAAGTAATACAAATAAAATAAAAATATAAAAAAAACTCATTTTGTATGGAAAAAATGGAGTAAAATTGTTACACCGAGTACAGGCATGGGTCTAAATTACCCATTTTCAGGTTACGGCACTTATAGCTCCAAACTCAGGCGTTTTCTGACTTATTTCAGGGCACAAACGTGTGAAGTGATTCATTAACTCCAGCTATAGGAAAAAACAGCAATGTCGGGTGAATAGTATAAAAATTATAGAAATTCTAAAAACGGCCGGGTATCTTAGACCCAACCCCCATGACGCCGGGTTAAGCCGTGGATCACGCCAGGATTAATACGATGCATGCGTCACCGAGACCGGCTGCACGTTATCTCCAGGCGGAATCCCGATGACTTGTTAGCCAAGTTAATTTATTGTCGCTACCGGAATTTCTGCAACAACCTCCTTCGTAAACTGAAACGTCAACATGAAGCAAATGAACTAGAGGCTAATAAAAATAACCCAAAAAAACTTTGGAATACAATAAAAAATATATGTCACCTTCAAACGAATAAACAGGTACCCCTTGAACTTCTGTCAATTAGTGGAACTTCCAATAAAATGGAGTCCCTGAATGTTTGTGGCCGCTACTTCTCTACCGTGGGTCAAAAACTTGCAAACGACATACTTTTAGATCGTAAAGCCACCCAGGACAGCCTAGCCAATGACGTAAAATCTAGTGCCCCCGTCACCGAATCGTTTTTTATGGAACCTACGGATATTTTTAAAATAAACTCCCTCATTTTAAATCTACAGAATAGTAAAGCACCAGGAATAGACAACATAACAAATACACTTTTAAAGGAGATCAGAGAATTTGTCTTGCAGCCCCTCTCAATAATTTTCAACAGAAGCCTGTGTACTGGTATCTTTCCCGACATCTGGAAAATGGCAGCAGTAGTTCCCATTCACAAATCTGGTCCACGTGATACTCCAGATAACTACCGACCCATATCTCTTTTATGTACCTTCGGCAAGCTTCTGGAAAAAATAGTAAACAAGCGCCTTGTTAACCCTTAGCTGGTATCGCTAAAATTGGTAACGTAATTGGTATCGGGGGTAATATATGACCCCACCCTAATAAAAATTGTGAAAAAATACAAAGAAACATTTTTTTATGATTTTCTCTTTAATTTATAAAGATACAACTTTTAATCTAGAGATCAATTAGTTTTAAAGGCACATTACAATTGTGAATCACATTTTTTTTTCTTATTTAACAAACGCCTATTTTTTTTCACTTAATTAGGAACTCGTTACTTTAGGAACCATTTAATATAAAATAAAGTAAACATAATTTTAATTTCTTTTATCCTGTAGTTTTCTTATATAATCTAAATAACAAAAAATAGGAACTTCTTTTAAAATCATTTAAAAATAAAAAAATGACAACTCAAAACAAAAGTCTAAAAAACTACTCCTAAAATTCTAGCATTCATAGCAATCTATTCTTACCCCTATAAAAACCAGGAGCCCGTACAGTTTCTTCTACTTCCCCGCTGTTTGAACTTGAAGAATCCGAATCTATACCTAAGACACTTTCTTCAGAACAGCTGACTTCTTCTGCGACCTCACAATCGCTAATCTGCTCATCATCGCAGAGTGTTGGTGTGGTCGCCTGGGCGGTCTCTGAATCAGATTCTTGATCCTCATCTTCTAGAAGCTGCGAAATTTGATTTTCATCCAAAAACCCCGTCATTGCAATGATATTTCCTAAAATAATAAAAAAAATCGTTACACACCGCCATAAAAAAAAACTACACTCTTGGTGTCGGGGGTCATTTTTGACCCCAACAGTGTACGTACCTCCGCTTCCAGCAACAGTAGAGCGACGCGCGTCCGTCACCCGCCGCACCCCGCGACGTAATGAGATTACACAGACGCGCAAGAGTGTACGTGTTTAAACAAGAAAAATATAATGAGAAATGTGTGCGCGTGGGGTAATTTATGACCCCCGATACCAGTTAAGGGTTAACTATTTGGAATCACGAAAACTGTTATCTGACCACCAGTTCGGTTTCCGCCGCGGGAAGTCAACAGAAGATGCATTCTTTGCTGGTAACCAAAACAGTCTCACATCTAGACCAAAATAGAAAGTGCATTGGGGTATTCCTGGACCTCGCCAAAGCGTTTGATACTGTTTCCACCCCAATATTGCTTAAAAAGCTGGAACTCTTGGGCATTAGAGGTATTGCCCGTGATTGGTTCGAGAGCTACTTATTGGGGCGTAAACAAAGTGTAATTGTCCATGGTGAGGCCAGTGCTGCTCATTCGGTAAGCTTTGGGGTTCCGCAGGGCAGTATTCTTGGCCCTTCACTGTTCATAATCTACATCAACAGTATTAATGATCTAAACATCGAGCACGCGGATGTTGTATGTTATGCAGATGATACTGCGTTAATATTTCATGGATCTACGTGGGCTGAAGCTGTTGCAAATGCAGAGCTTGGCATGAGTAAGGTGTACGCGTGGTTACAAAATAATCTGTTAACGCTCAACACCAAAAAAACTAAATTCATCTGCTTCCACAAGACCCTAGCTTCAGCGCCAGTGGCGTCCTTATCGGCAATTAAACTGCATATCTGCACAGGTAATATAAATTGTGACTGTCCTGAAATTGAAAAAACTAATGAACTTAAGTACCTTGGCGTTATTCTAGATGAAAACTTAAATTTTAAATCCCACATAAACACCCTGTCAGGAAAAGTTCGTAAGTCAATTCATTTAATGAGACATCTCAGAAAAGTAGCTGACCCCAGAGTTTTAAAACAAATTTATTCCGCATTTTGTGAATCGTTTTTGACCTACTGCATTGCAGATTGGGGAGGCTCCTGTAAAACGACCATGTTGCAAGTAGAGCGCGCGCAGAGATCTGTTCTAAAAACTATGCTCTGCAAACCATATAGGTATCCCACAATTGATGTTTACAGAGAGAGTGGCTTCCTGAATGTTCGTCAATTATTTATTCACAAGGTCTCACTTATAACACATAAAAACGTATTAAAATCTGGGGACTACGAAAGTATGTTGACCAAACGTATATTTAAAATCCCGAACATTGCTGTAAATTCTGCCTTTGCTCAAAAATTCCCCCCATTTATTTACACATTAATTTATAACAAAGTTGCCAAGGACTGCAATATAAGTAAGTCCTCATCTCATGAAGCAAAATGGAAAATATTCAAATGGCTCTCAACATTATCCTACGACACCACTGAAGAATTAATTAAAACTAAGTCTTAACCCCTAAACTGTAATATTTATATATATACTTATATAATTATTTTCATACATAGTATATAGTAAACCATATCTTTTTATTAAATATATTTATATTTTTTAATTGTCAACCTGCATTTTAAAAACACACAACATCTGATCCCGAGGCCAAGTATTATTGTTAAATCTTCCCGGCACCTGCGAAACAGACTATGTCTAGTGTGGGTGCCACTGGCAATGTACCGTAAAACTGTTTTTGTAAATAAACGATTTTGTATTTTGTATAATCAGTATGTTACTTTTGTTATAAAAACGTTTTTAAATAGAACTTACATGATAGCAAGTGGCTGCAGTCGTTACGACTTCAGATACTGCATTGTCAAAAAAATCTTCACACGCCAGGCTGTCCCCGTCAGGAAGTAGGACAATTAGGAGCAGGATTGTTGTAAATTAGTATAAGTTTGATTAGGTAAACCATTATGCCCCTTAGAAGACAATTGCGTTGCGTATCTGACTCTCTTCGCTAGTTAGCGTACTACTTACTTACCACCACTTACCACTTACTTAATACCCTCGTATGTTAGGTTTGCGGTCGTACCATTGCAAATAAGAATCCTACAAGGATCTATTTTATGTTAATTCCATTCCATTTTCCATTCCATTTTCTACAAAAATGACTATCATGTCATGTCATTTTTTTTTTGTTGTTGAAGAACAAATCTTTGCTATTCCCCATTTGCGTAATACCACTAATATTTTGAATTTAAATAAAAAAACACTTCCGTTATTAGGTTTCAAAAAAAAAACGTTAAACTTTACCTATGTTACAAGGAAAACATACATCCTTACCTTGTTCAAAAGCCGGAAATAGCTAATTAATAAGCGATGAAAACCCGTTGAGCTTTTTGAACTTGATAAGATATTGCTAATACTTGATAACGTTTAACATGCTATGTTATGAAATTTTAGTTCAACAAAAGCCATCTAAGGCCATTTCTACAAAAGAACTTTTTCTTAAGATCTGAAAACCAGAAAAAGGCATTTGGTCATCTTGGCATCAGGCAGGAATCGGACCCGCATCTTTCGCAAACCGGGCGACTGCACTAAACGCTGTGCTGTGTGCACTGGGTTTTTTCTTTTTCATTTGGTGGTTGATTTAGCATACGTTTTTAAAGTAGATGAAGTTACAAAAATTTATTTTAAAAAATACTGGTACTCCTATCTTCATTCTTGTTACATAATCTACTTAAGAAAACAAATATATTTTAATAAACCACCAAATCGAGAAAAAACAGCTCTGTCTTAGAAATGCCCCTAAGCTAGCGGCAGGATCTACTGCATGTATCAGTCAGGGGCATTACCTGCAGCTCTGCACCCGGGTGATAGGGACAGCCGTTCGATACAGAGAGCCCCCTATGGTATATTTTACTTTCTTTATTGGGAACTCGCCTCTATGTGTCGAACGGCCCCGACCATTTCCTGAATGACCTAGGCTACTTTTTGGGGACACGTGGCCTAAGCGGCATCGTACTACTAAGATCAGCATACAGCGTTTTTAAACTTGTTGAAAATATAAGCCATTATTTAAATCATCTACACTTTCGTATTTACGCATCTATACCTGGGCCCTAACCATAAGCTTATAGAAAACAATCTTGTTTTAAAGTAAGACTGCTGCAGGACTGCGGAAGGAATGCTCAAAAACCGTACCATGAAGTCAATCATTTTAGTCCTGCGAAGTGTTGGGAAAGACCGAATGATTTTTTAGAAAGCCAGAAAGGGATAGCGCTATATGAACTATATAGCACCATCTCTTACGAAGTCTACGGTCCGAATTGTCTTAAAGCATGCTTGGAGTAAAATTTCGAGAAAAGAATACTTAGCATGAATATTCTTGCAAAAAAAACTGTTTATACTGGCATTGACACTAAAGATAATATTTTCTAAAAAGGCCAGCCGAAATTAGTCTACAAAGATCATCATTCGGTCAATTTTTCATCCAAGGGGTCCAAAGCCTAAAACAATCTTAATTTGGTTTTGATGTGAGCGTGGCTTTTTGACAACCAGCAGCCTTAATGCAGGAATACTTTTACGTCAATTCTGACACACGAAAAAAGTTCCGGGAATGCAACTTCTTCATCATTGTTTTCCAAATTATATAAAAACTAAACATCATCAAGCCACTCGAGCCACAGTGAACTCTTTCTTAGGACCATAAAATAGCTTGACAAATATTTGTTCATTGATTTAGGCGGCTGATTTATTTTAGTGTGGAAATGTGGTTTGTGTCGTTTTTCCTTTGCTTCGGCGGTTATCTTTATACCTACCTACTATCGGTAGGTACACAAAGAAGCTCAAAAAGCAACAATAAATAAACTTGTAAGTGGAACGAAAGTCATCGCTTAAGATACTTTATTGTGAGTTCATTAACGTGAATGTTCATATTGTGTTTGGTTTTGAAACATAAGGCATGTTGAAGTGTAGTGTAACTTTCACAGTGAAAGATGTTAGAAACTAGTTTAAAATAAAATACAAAGTATAAGTCGAATCTTTATTTCACTTTCCACAGTTTCACATATGCATGTGTATGCATGTAAGACATTCAAACCGTTAACGTTTATTGTTCACAGATCATTGCTACCTACCGACAAGGATTGTCTGGACTGATATGCTTGTGTTAAAATGCACAACATTTAGCAATTCTGAAATCCAAGATAAAACATCTATTCAGAAATCCTATGACTTATTGAATCCAAATCCATGTCTAATCTTCACAAACTTATCAAAACTTTGTCTTCCTGCTGCTAGATTTATCAACCTTTACTTTCTGGGCGGAGATTAAGGATCATGCCGTTATTGCTTACGATGATGAATAATCATTAATTTTACAATCATAAATATAAATAATACCTAACTAGTTTTCCTGTTTCATTTCACCACGCTGGTTGTCATGACATGACATGACATTGACATGTTTTCGTGTCATAGTTATAGTTCGCACGGCGAATAATGATCCCTATGACGTTTCAACTGACGGTTGTATTAGTGACGCGAAACAATTTCGATAAAATACAATTTTTTTAGGCAAATGTCAAGTCATTCAACATAATTTTACGAAACGCGCATTGATGGACAAAAGTAACAGTACATTTACAGTACATTATCATTTACAACAGTAACATTACATTAACAACAGTAACATTTTGCTATAGCTTAATTTTTATTCAAATTGCATAATTTAAAGAGTTTAGAAAACTTTTTGATTTGAATTTTAAAGAATTCAAAATTGCCAGCTTCATGGCCAAGGCCACAGACCTACCGTTTTTTTTTAATTCAGTCTGTCACGTCTTGTCACGGATAGCTGCAGTTCAGCTTCAGATTTTGAAGATCCGCTTGAGCCTGTATCAGATTTAGATTGATATAAATAATATACAAACTCAAAGCATTTGTTAAATTTTTCCAACAAATTATCGATATTTTGTTTATCGATGTGTCCCTTCTTAGTCGATGACAGCCTGACGACGTAACTTTTGCAGCACGTACCATGTACATTTGCATTGAGTTTTTTTCTATTATTTACGAACATTACGTAATAATTTCTTAATATACATTTTTATAATTTAAAAATGTACACAATTATGATTTTTTCGATTTTTTAATGGACCTCTAAAGGATTTGTTGTTACAGGACGTCAGCACAATGTTAAGCGCTGACGAACTGTCATAGGGATCATCATTCGGCGTGCGGAGTATAGCTATGGAAAAAAGGGTTAAAAAGTAAAATGTTGCTGCCAGAATATATATTTTTCTTTGTGAAATAGGTAAACTCTTTTATAATAAACTTATTCGAATATAGATAACTGACTAACTATCACTGAGCAGTTAAATGGGGGCCTCTTTCTGCCCACTAGCGCCACCAATAGTTTTCATGAATTGTGGTTTTTTTAAGATATTTAAACAAACACTGTTCAATTATGATCCTAAAATAAGATATTATCTGTACATAAAGATGTTGACAGAATAAATTTATCTATATTGAACAGTTTTTATCAACATATCTGAAATAAACCTCTATTGATAAAAAACGATTGGTGGCGCTAGTGGGCAGTAAGCGGCACCTAATTATATCATATTTTTGACGAATTAGGGAAAGACTAAAATCATTTACACAAAATTAACATTGGGTAATTTTAACACTATCCTTCTGTTTTCATAAGATAAAACTTGTACTGTTGGTTTTGGACACATGCCTACCTACTTAAATACATAATGAATACAGTGCTTGATATGATAGGTACAAAGTGCCCCGTCGTTTAGCACGTCATGATACTGAAATATCGTGATTGAAGTATCATACTGATATTTTAAATGCGAAAGTTTGTATGTGTGGATGGATAGATGTGTGTTGCTCTTTCACGTAAAAACAACCGAATGGATGGATACTAGACGCATGTTTCATTTCTTTTCTTTTTGTGAATACCTACATAGTTATTAAACACTAGCTGTCCCGACAGACTTCGTGCTGTTGTCAAACGTTAAGTGTCACGTGACGGGTAGGAACATTTGCTAAGAGAAAACCAAATTATAGCTCTGCACTACATTCCTAGCATTTCTCATGTTTACTCACCTTTTAAACCTTCCCTGGACCAATACAACTATTCCAAAACCAAAATTAGCTGAATCGGTCCGGCCGTTCACGAGTTTTAGCGAGACTAACGAACAGCAATCCATTTTTATATAAAGAGATATGAAAACACCCAGACCAGTACCAACAGACATACGGGGATCGAACCCGCGACCACTGCACACTGGTGTAATAGTCCACTTGTAAACCATCACACTAAACCGATTGTAAGTGTATAATAATAAAATTACCTTTCAAGTGCTGCAAATAATGAGTTAAAACAAATTCATTTTTGGAAATGATTTATTACCGTTTTTGTTTAATAAACTTAAGTCACCCAGTACTGCTGCGAATGCCTCAGATCTGCATCAGATTACTTCAGTCGCTCTATTTTTGAGATAGCATTGCATTTTACACTCGCTTAATTTTTTTAAAGTTTGAGATATTTATGTCCATGTTTCCATTTTTTGTGATCAACGTTCGTTTTCTTTCTCCTGAATAGGCATGATACAAATAACATAAAACCATTGTGGACAATCATTTCAAATCTCTTTTCAACAAATAGAACTAGGGGAAAACCCTTTCGAGGGTACCTCAACGCTCGTTGGGACCACGAGATCATCTCTACTTCGGCTTTCCTGCTGGGTCCTACAGTACACGGCCCTAGGAAAGCGACTCTGCTTCCGGATCCAGCAGCCCCAGGTGCACTTCAATGAACTGAAAAGTACTTTCAGGAAGGCTGATGAAACAAAACACGTTTGGTAGCAACTTAAAATAGAGATAAAACTTATCCCCTTATGGTATACCTAAGAGAAGTATTTATTATTTATGTAGGTATCTGAAGTGAAAAATATACAATTACAAAACAGCTTAGCTTTGGTAAATGAATCTCAATTTGACTGACAGACGTAGCTTAGTTTTCATGGCATTTGGTTTTTTAATTGATTTTAGTCTCAGTAACGGCTTGGCATGATAAGTACATATTTAAGAGTGAACAACCAGAATCATCATTCGTTTTTTCCCCACACTTCGCAAGATTACTTTGTTGGATGTCATTTGATATCAATAAAAGTAATATTGAATTAAGCTTGCTGCAAAAGTAACGCAACCTTACTTGTAAGCGATTGTGTATCACACTAGGGATTATTTTTCAGAATTTATTATTTGTATTCGAATAAAACGCAAACTTTAGTTTGTTATTTTATGACCTAATTTATTCTATTATGTTTCTATATTTTTTTAGGGAATGCTTAAAAGCATTTAGTTTTAATAGGTATTCTTGCTTAGTTGAAATGAATAAATCGGTTTTATGGGAACATTTAGTAGGGTGAAGAAGACTCGCACCTCATCGTCGAAATGTATTCAAGATAAATTTATGATACAATATTGTCTACTTAGTTAACTTAGTTAAATAACATTATGAATAATCTTTTATTTAATTTTTTTACCTAATAATAACCTACCTTTAGTTAAAGAGAATACTTTTCTAACAATAGAATTTGTTATGTAAATTAATGAATAAAAGTAACCCGTGTGAACGCGCTGTTGCCAAATTTCACGTAATAACAAAATTTTAATTGTCATGGCAACAGATCACGTGATGCCTTAAAACAATATTGCTGATTGTCAAAAAGCACTTCATGGTACCAATTTCTCAATTTTGTATGGGCTCTGACAGCAATATTGCTCAAGGATAGCAGGACTTAATAAGTATTGTTTTGAAGACGTCATGGTACGAAAAAGCAAAGTAACATTGAAATAATCTTGCTATAAGAGCTCATGGTTAGGGCCCTGGCTTTGTTCAGGTCAAATATTGATTACGACAATGCATTCCAGTCCGGTCTAGAATTTACACAAAACACTTCTTGTTCTAAGCACGTATATGATTTTGACCGTGAGTTTCATACAATAAATAATACAGACCTAGGCATCAGATTCATTAATTATAATCATCAGATTGTCGTATTTCACTGCTGGATGTATTTACGAGTGGCGCTCCCAAAGTACGCCACAACTCCCAGTTCTGAGCCTTCCACATCCAGTTCTCAGATCATCAGTCCATGTAGGTGGAGGGCGCTCTACACTGCGTTTGCCGATCCGGGGTCTCCAATCCGGGAATCGTCTGCTCCAACGGCCATAGGTTCATTAAAATTTTATTTTATTTTATATTCATTTTATTTTATTACAAAATCCACAGCTCTTATATAAAGTTTATTTATACCTATTGACAAAAGTTTAAAATGTTACAAAATTGGACAACGTGGACATCATTTTCGTTAATGAAGTGTATAATAAGATCATCATCGTCGTCATCAGGCTTGTAAAATTTATACGAATTGATTATTGCTATCTTTAACCTTAGGCCGATTAGATTTGAATGGATAATTAATTGGGAAAACCCGGCATAAGGTGAATGAATGTGACAGTAGCAGTGGCTGTAAGGCCTATTAGTCCTTCCTGATAAACCGCTAGTCATGCTTCCAATCGCACTTACGCCACTTATTTATGTGACGGATGTTTGCATTTCTCCTGTATCTGGGTGTTTTGTGACAAGATTGTTATCTTTTTTTATATTATTTTTCTCCACTGTTGGGCAAGTCTTCCTTAAAATTTATTAAGTACCGTTATGCTCTTTCCTAATTTATATGGTTTTTTTTTGACGCCATGTCCTTCGTCTTCATTTTAAGAAACTTGACAAACATCTTGTGCTAAATTTGAATACTGAATTAGCTACCCAGGCATAATCATCCATGTAGTCTCCAAAATAAAAAAACAACTTCGATGTAATTCACTTCATAAGTCTCATTTCTTAAATCAGCAAACTAATACTAATGGAAGAATGCACTTAAAAGGGAGAACAATTATTTTTGTCAAATTGTATAATATTGCAAAAGATTCAGGCGTGTTGACTTATCCAAGCGGTGTATCTAGAGACGCGTACGTTTACTCCCGGCAAGAATGGGTCACCGCAGTTGGGGGGCCCAAACGAGCAGACTCCAACGACGACACCGTTGTAGTAGAGGGGACCACCGGAATCCTGGGAACACTGGTCTCGACCGCCGATATCGAGCACGCCAGAGCACAGCATGTTGTCAGTGATCTGCATGTTGCCGTAGCGCTGCCTACATATTTGCTGATTTATGGTGTATACTTGAACATGACGTAAGATTTCTGAGGAAGGTCCGGACTGAAACAAAATCGTTGGTTAGGTTTCTCGATAAATTCCTTTAACGTAAATAATCTTAACATAAGCTTTTATGTCCTGCTTTGTAGCAAGCTCAGCAGTGGTAGATTTGTATCCTAAATATATGTAGTTTGAGTCATATTCCAAAGTGAAATTGTTGGGAAACTTCCCTCCATGTAACTTTCTTTGTTAATTTGCAATAAATAATATTACATTCTATCTATCTACTCTTGCTGCCTGAAAATGGATCTGTCAGAAGTTCAAACCTTAAGGCCTCCGGCTTCTCGTAGTTTGAACAACTGACATCCAACGACGCCAACTAGGACTAATTGCTTTTAACTTGTCTTCCGAAGCACGAAGATGCCCGAAATATCCACCACTTTCGGTTGGGGTCGTCACCTGTATCTGACCTATTGTGCGTAGTTTAACATCAACAATCGCTGCCACTATCGTCGCTACTAATGCTGTAAATAATCGGCTTAATTATATTACGATGTTTGTGAGCAAAACTAAATCTTCAGTAAACTTTACTTACAGGAGTAATTAGTCCCCATCCAGTAGCCCAGACAACAGCATTGTCGGGAACATAGGATAAGGGACCAGCAATACGACCAGGTTGGACCACATTCGTGAAAATAATCTCGGTGAGCGTACGGACTATAGCGATGTCGTTGTCGAAGGTCCAGGAGTTATACTGCGGGTGATTGAAGATGTAGGCGGTGTTGTGCACCACACCGCCGTTGTTGGCGTATGTAGACCCCACACGGCTACGCCACTCGGAAATAATATTCCGACTGGAAAATAATAAAATTAGTCAATATTAAATGGTTTATCGATAAAGAAAGAAATCTAGGAGGACTTTCAGAGCATTACGTTATTTTTAGACCATGTTTGTTTATTCTTGTTATGAGGTTAGTTTCTGATGTTAAAAGTGTAGCGACTCGTCGGCAACGAGTTCTTTAATGAGAGACCCGTTACCGACTCCCACGACCAATGAAAGGCTCTGGTTGGAAAATAATGCATCAAGTTAAAGATATGGTGAGATGGCGCGCTTTGAAGGAGGCCTATGTGCAGCAGTTGATCGAAATAGGCTGCTGATGATGATGAAATAACAAAACTTATAGCTAGTTGACTTCAGTGCGGTAGTGTATCATACTTACACAGTACAATGCGCGGCTGTGATGACGGAGCGATTGTTGAGAATGATGCCACCGCAACTTTGAAAGAAGCCAGCTGTTCCTCTCACCGAGAGCATGCTGACCATATCAGGGTACTGATTAATGGTGGTAGTTGTCCCACCAACAATCCTTTGCGATGTCATTGGGACTGCTGTAAGAAATACAGACGTAGAGCAGGACTTAAATATACACATTGACATACACCAACCTGTTAAAATATTACGCTCAGTTACATTTCAAACTCTATTTTTGTGTTTGGTTTACTGAAAAGACAGAAAAAATGGTGAAACACTTCACCTTTTAAAATTTCCCAAGGTCCAAAAACTAAGGTAGTTTTATTGATTCATTTAAGGAGTATAATGAGTATTTTTTTCTGGGAATAACATTTTAGGTCGTTCTAATGTAAAACCAGAATAACTATCAAATTACTACTACTACTCTTTTGAATAGGTGAACAATTAAAAGACAGTAAAAACAGCACTTGATCAACACATTTTCATTACACTTTGTGAAGTTGTGGTAACTAAAAGAAGTTAAACACAGTGTTTTGTGAGAATTTGTTACCTCCAACAAAACCTTGTTTTCAATTAGCAAAAAAATACCGGGTTTGTTTTTAATTGAAATTGGGTTGTTTGTTCTGCAGTGTTATAGAAAAATACTACTGTAGGCATTGCTATAAACATAAAGAGGAAGTAGCGAATCCTTGTACCAAAAAGGGCCACCCTAAAACAGGTCCAATGGACCTGTTTGCAAGCCAATATGACAGAAACTTGTTTTCGAATTTGCGAAGTATGAACGTAGCGTATCTTCCTCTTTTCTGTATATCAATGACTGTGGGTTACAAAATGGATATAACTTAAATTACCTGAGACAGCAGCCGCCAATCCCAACAAAAACAACATCAAACCACTCATTTTGATGTCAGTCGGAAGTTTGTGAGCAGCACAAATTATAGCTCGTTATATTTATCCAATATTTCGTGATAATCGCTATCGAAGACATTGATTAGATTTCTTCTACTCATTGAAGTAATCTAAGTACCTACAGTTTTAGAAACCATCTCATATTTTGTTTTTTTTTTGAGTACTTATTTAAATAATACATCATAAAATTGCAAAGATAAGTTTGAATGTGGTCAGTGATTTTTAACAAACAGGCTTCGTTTGTTGTTTCGTATGTTTGCAATCTTTTAAGCTTTTTTTAAAAAACATTCTATGGTATCGTGTAGGAAAAATGAAAACTAAATTACAGCTAGGTAGACGTTACAATGTAAACGAGTAATACCTGGTCAACGTTTGTTTTTGAAATTTTACTATTTGCTAGCTGACATAGGCAGCATAAGTTCACACAATTTTATTTTATCTTTAGTAATCAAGTCGAAACCATCGTGTAGTTTAATTCCTGTTCAATTACTGTGATTTTTTCAATGAACTAGGTTTCTAAGCGATTTATTTTGGTATTGACTCAAACTTCCGTTTTTAGCTGAATATTGTCTCTCAGTCTTCAACAATATCTATTACCATAAAAATAAAAATAATACAAAAATAAAATTATTTATTTAAGTAAAAGATCATTAATAACAAAAACAAACTAGAATGATGCACATTTACTTGGAAAATAACAGGCAGTTGAAAAATACATTGAAAATATTTTTTTGGTGTAGAATCTGAGAGTGAGATGGTAGAGTTATTAATTTATTTATTATTTTGGATCCAAGCGGTGTACCTAGAAACACGAGCGCTTACTACAGGGAAGAATGGGTGGCCACATCCTCCATCACCAAACGAGGTGACCCCGACAACAACACCGTTGTGATAAAGTGGACCACCAGAGTCCCGCGAGCACTGCCCACGGCCGCCCACATCCAACCAGCCCGAGCACAGCATGTTCTCGGTGATCGACATGGCGGAGCTGGCGTACCGTCTCCTGCACTCTTGCTGATTCACGTACCACACTTGCACGTGACGCAAGACTTCGGAAGGCTGAGCTCCAGGACCCTGTTCAAACAGAAGGCGAAAGTTAGCATTTTTCAGGCACGGAGTTAAGACCAAGCTACCTATGTATTAATTTCGTGTATTTAATGAATAAATAAATACCACTGGGCATTATTCCACATTTCATAATTTATTATGTTGTTTCAATTCTAAAAGAAAAACTATACGTCGGTAGTAACTTGACAAACGCTTTCGATTGCATTTCCCATCATTTGTTGCAAACCAAACAAATATACATATAGTCAGAGGCACAGTGATTGTTGTCGTTATAGTGAACGGAATATTCAGAAGCTCACATTTTGTACCAAGAGTTTTCAAAAGTTTTTACCCAGCTACACACATCAAAACTGTCTAAGGATATCATAGGGATATCATTTTTCAAATATTTCATTAAGTTAAGTTTGTTTACAAGTTGAGCATTATCTTAGAATAACGCGAGGACACAGGCATAAGATAAAGGTTAAGAATATTACAGAAAAAAAAGTTTGATTTTGCAAAAATTTTGGCACCTTGTAAGAGAAAAATGTCTTTTTTTAACGTCCTTACGATTGTACAATAATGCTACCACAATGATTTTCTTTATACAATCTGAAAGGGCAGATATAGCAGTTTCTGTGTTCTAAAAATTTCTACGTTGGTATTAATATTTTAATTTTTACAGCCTCCCAAATAGCTATACTTTGTATGAAAATGCTTGAGATATCCCTAGACACTTTTGATGTGTGTATTTGCTTCTGCTCAATCTTAATAAAAACGTCTTCTTTCACATCACATAAATTTAAAGAAAGTTACTCCAGCAATAGTTTCCACTGCTTTGATTTTTCATTCCTACTTCTTCTGCCATACTCAACTTTCTTTAATGTACCTTATTGTGTCAGCACCAGCACGCCCTCGTTAAGCGCCAGCCATAATTTCCCTACACTTTGTGATTGCTTTTAAAGGCATAACGCCCTGTTCACCCTATTACCTGCATTCACCCTATAGATCAAAGGTCACCTACCTTCCATCTCACGTAAACTTATTCCCCAGATACACAATCTCTTTTACTTGCTCTACCTACTTACGTTAGAAGTAAAACCCCATCCAGCAGCCCAGACAACAGCATTGTTAGGAACATTGTAGTTGGGACCAGCTAATCGGCCAGCACGGACCACGGGGTTGAACATAATCTCAGCGCGAGTGCGGACAATAGCGATATCGTTGTCTAAGCTCCGCAAGCAATACTGTGGGTGGTTGAAAATTCGATTAGCACTGTGAGCCACACCGCCGCTGCTGGTGAAGGTAGACCCTACACGGATTCGCCACATGTTCACAGCAGTCCCACTGGAAAAGTGACATTATATCATTGATTAAGTTTTTATCAACGTTTAAGAACAAATATGAAATAAAATTAGTCTCGTTCTGCTTTTTACCTGTACATCATTATGGGAATCTAGGGTTTCATACTTACTGAGTACAATGTGCGGCCGTTAGGACAGACCGATTATTAATAATGATGCTACCGCAACTATGAAGGAAGGTGTTGGCTCTAATCAAGAAAAGCAAGCTTGCCATTTCAGGGTACTGATTAATGGTGGTCTCTGTTCCACCAATAATCCTTTGGGAATTCCTCGGGAATGCTAAAATAATAAAAGGTTAATTAAGTAAGGAACTGGAAAATAATACGTCTGTTCATTTTTTAAACAGGAAACTTTGGGATGTTTTACGGAATCTAAATCAACCCATTTCATCCCACTGCAGGGCAAAAGTCTCCCCTCCCAGCCTCCATCGCATACGGTCCAAGGCCAATGCCGGGCCAATTATTCTTACAAGAATCAAGTTCATCCCGCCATTTTAGGGATTGAGTTTCAAATAAATATGTTGGTCAAAGGATTTTTTCACCGAACTACAGAGATATTACATTACAGTACAGAGAACTAGAGAGATATTTATAGGTATGAAAGGTTGCTCGAAAAGTTGTAAATATTTATTCTAGATACCTGAAGCAGCTGCCACCAACCCCAATAAAACAGTTATGAAGAAACGCATTTTTGCTGTCAGTTTTTTGTTTGTGACCATCTTAAAAAAAATCGTTTTATTTATACAAAATGATAATTTCTATCGACCATGAGATTAGATTCTACTCGTTTATGGGTTTTTTGAAAAAAGACGAAAATCATCTTTTGATAAAAAAATGCATGAAAACGCTTATCTATAAAAGCTAAGCTTTAAAATGTTGTCAGTTGCTAATTGGATAACCATTTGTGATAAAGTTGTTTCCCCCATTAATGATACATTATTTATAATCGTTCTTATCACTTTGATTCCGGATTTCCTACGACCACTTCAACTCGTAACTGGGGTCGTTAATGCAAATTCATCATTAACAGCCGCATGATGTCCACTGCTGACACACTTCTGGAGCGCCCGGTTGCGTGTGGTCTGCATTCACCGGGATCCCGCGACTTTTATCAGGTTGTCCGTCCACCCCCTCATGGGTTCTCGCCTCGGCGTGGCGAGGGGGCCTAGTACCGGTGGTAGGGGAACCACCGGGAAGCGAAGAAAACCCAGGCGTAGCAGTGTGGTGGACTGGGAACCCACCCGCTGCGGCCCGTAAGGGCGACACGTGGAGCTGCAGGGCCAGTGGGGCCTGCAGGCGCCCTGAGGCGCGTGGTAGAGGCCGCGGCGCACAATCGGTTAGTGGGGGCCAGTAATCCGAGGCTGATTCCCCCTGTGCGTCGCGGCCCGGCGGGGCCGTACCGCCGTTTCCGGCAGAGGAGCCGCCCTTTGGGTGTCTCGTGGTTGCGGGCCCAGTAGGGTCTGCGTACGGTGGCCAGCTGGCACGCGGTACGGGGGTGCCGTCGCCGGCATTGCACGGGCTTCACCACTGCCTGGTAGCGACGGCTTGACATCCTCGGCTGTCCCTTCTGGCCTCCCCTCACGAAGGGGGGGTCGCTTCCGGCTCGCCGTAAGTAAGGCCACTGGGATACCACCTTACCAGTGGAGAGTCCGACATAACCCGTCCGTCCCCCGGTGGACGGGTATGCGTAAGCCGTTTCCCCTACTATAAAAAAAAAGGTTGTCCGTCCACCTTGCGGGCGGGCGTCCCACATATTCTTTCATCCAGCTCTGATAAAATAAAAACAATTGTATTCGTAAGAATACCATTTAAGTCACATACATACAGTATGAGCGACTGCCCTAGCAATGTATCAATATATTCACTTGTAATATAGGCAGCTGAATTTTAGTAGTGAGCATGAAAAAGTGTCACAAACTTTTCATACGTTTTATCATTCAAAAATATTACCTATCATCGATACTCCTACGCGAATAGGTATGGAAAACTTCAATAAGAGAGTTCAGCCATATACTTTTAGTAGGCGTTTTCCGCACATGGTAAAAATTATACAACACGTCCTTACCAAACCCGGTCAGCTCCCAGTTTTCAAACTACGGCTAGCCGACTTCGTAGATCAGAGACTGATTTCATGTACTCACCATCTTTGTCTCATTTAACCAACGAGCAGCATGTGTATTAACACAAAGCGTATCATTGATTTTTAGACCAAACCTTCGACATGGGCTCCAGCACCTTTCAGTTTTGTTGTAATTCAATAAATGTGATGCTACCACCGAATCGGAAAGTTCTTTCTGTACTGAGAAGAACCGGCAAAAAGTTCATTTATTGAAGGATTTTTGGGACTCGTTTCATTTTTAAAATGTTTGGCTGGATAAAAGGGGTCAATAAAGTATATTTGAGCAACTACCTCAGCATAGATCGATGCGGAATTCAGGATCCACTGTACATATTGATGTCAGCAAAACGACGCCCACTGCTGGGGCATAGGCCTCCCGCAAAATGTACATTAACACCTTAATATGTATTTCGTAACTGTTTATCTCTGTTTTTGTATGCATTATAGAATATAATCTATGTATGATAACCTTGACCTGATCCTTAGAGATCACCAGGAATCAACAGGATTCCCAATTCTTAACAACTTACAGCAGAAGTACTATCATATTTAGTCATCAAAATCATCTCAAGGAATATTTATCATTTCATTCCGATATCACATAATCACTATCACAAAAAAGTAAACAAATAAGTAGATCGACCATTCGTGAAGTTGAATACTTGTAAAAAACTCGACTGTAAATGTTGCTCCGAATCTTAAAATAAAAAGAGATCATAGGGCGATTTTCAATCAAAAGCAGAGCATAACGAGCATGTCTTATTTAATAAAAACAAATGAGTTCTCATCCAACATAAAGATATTTAAAATTTGCGTTTTTTCTGAGTAGCTGCCAGTATTAATACTTAAGCGTTAGCCACAAGCCAATAATAGTGCTGAGAGAGGCGAACGAAGACACTGGGGAAGAAGTCGTCAGCACATCTTCCTGGCGCCCCGAAGGAGTAGAGTCCGATAACGCCGAAGGTGCTTTGTTGGATAAGGGGGCCTCCTTCATCGCCGTAGCATGGTCCAGCTCCACCGATGTCGAGCAAGCCCGCGCACAACATGTTGTCGTTGATATGGTAACCATACTGCTTGAAGCGCTCTGCGCAAATATACTGGTTCACCGTGTTGAGCTGGACGTGACGAATTGGCTCAGATGGTGTACCGTACTGAAATAGAAGAACATCTTGATGTCAATATCTTATATATAAATATTCAACGCCGAGCTTAGCAGTTGTGCCCGATAATGAACTCTAAAGAACAAGAAATCTATGATTAGACCGAGACAAGGATATTGCAACAAATTTCTTCTAAGAACACGCGAAATCAGTGCAGATTGTTGGAGGGATTTAAGGTTAGTAAAAACTCTGCTTTCCGCCTTAAAGCCTCAGACTAGGCTTACGACTGCCTTCTAGTGACGTTACCAACAGCTTGACGTGCTCTCTAAAACACGAAGATGCCCGTAAAATACATGGGTAAATTTCGGTCATTGTGGTCACTGGTTGACTCATCCTATTTCAAAGTTTGGCGATCCAACGTCGGTTTCTTCCCAATGTTGAGGGCTGCCGACCCACTTAAAGCCAAGAGCACCTGACATTATTAATTTAAATATTACGATCATGCTACAATGCTAATATGGTATCTGCGAATTTTATTTTTAGTCTGGAGCACAAAAAATAATAATAAGAATATTCATTTCAATACTTACTTCGTAAACACCCCATCCGACAGAGTAGACTTTCTCGTTGTCGTTGATGTGGTAGTCAGAAGGGGGGAAGTATCCGGGATAGATGTCTAAAGTGAAAATGATTTGTGTAGCTGTGCGGATAATGCCGATGTCGTTGTCGAAGGTGATTGGCTGGTAGTAGGGGTGGATGTACATGCGAGCGGAGTCGTAGACAACACCTCCGTAGTGGGCGTAGTTGGAGCCCAGGCGGGTCCGCCATTGGCCAGGAGCATGACCGCTGGAAAAGGAAATCTTTCTTTTAGCTGGTTTGCTCACATGAAGCCTTTGCCTTTGCCTTTTCTCATCATCCATGATGTCAAACTCTTTTAGGCTATCCTCAATACGTCTCTGGAACTCACTACCTACCACCATTCGAAAATCCACCTCAAAATTTACACTAAAGAGGTCGTTACAACATTTTAAGTAAGCATTATTTTGGCAATAGATGTATTTATATTAGTAAATATTTATTGTATTGTATAGTATGCATTGTATATTATATATAATATATTTATAAATTATAGATATATATTTATGTGTATTTATTATATGAACTTATTTGTTATATTCTACGTGTGTCTTATGTATCTTTTCTAGCAAGTTGCACAACCCAAACTCCCTAAACTCTCTGTTGAGCCTTGCGGTTGACTGGTAGAGAATGGCTCTTGGCATTAAGTCCGCCATTTGTACTTTTTTTTGTAAATTTGTGCAATAAAGAATAAATAAATAAATAAAGATAATATATGCTCACGCAATACGCTCAATTATAAACCAGTGTTTTGAACTTACACAACGCAGTGGGCAACTGTGACGATAGATCTGTTGTTGAGGATGACGCCTCCGCAAGCCTGCCTGTGGCCAGAAGTACCAGTAGAGAACAGAAGGATTGCTGCTTCTGGGTACTGGTTGATGTTGGTCACAATCCCTCCAATTATCCTTGAGGATTGATTTGGGACCGCTGAAATAATTATAATATGTTATGTAATTATTCCGATAAAATTTATCGTAACGAAAACCAGTGTATTTACAGTCGATAAAACAACATACACTTGTGTTCCAAAAGTCATTTTGTAATAAATAACATAAGTTTGTTTTGAGATCCAATATTTAAAATCTGCTGAGTTGCTATGATTGGTCTGTTAAAAATGTGATCAATTGAAAAATCTGTTCTCAGTAAACTAAGCTCTGTTTGGGTCAATAGTGGTTGATTTTGTGCTTTGTAAAGTACTTTCCCATGAAGCAGAATCTTTAGTATGCTGTAAAAATTACCCGGTATGTTCTTTTGAATGTAAAGTTTTAAAAGAAACTGTCTACGGTCTCACTACGAGTCTCGATAGCACACATAGTGAAGTTACATACCGCGTTTTTACCAAAACTTAGATTTTTCTTATACAACTTAACAGAAAAGTATTAAAAACAGACTACAACTAACATTGTACTGTAAACACTCAGAAACACGCACTTTTCACACTAAACACTGTTTATCAATAAAAACCAAGATAATGAGTGCATTATCAAAGCATTATTCGCTCAAACTATCAACTTATAAACTAAAACCAGTGTCTGACAAATTTTTAAAAATATTATCTAATCTCTTAATAAGGTTCATAAAAAGAAAATGCATTTTGAGTAAATAAACAGTAACTTGAAAATTCATCTAATACATAGAGCAATCTCCAATGTTTGACCAGAGACAAATCGAACTCGTGATCAGCTTGCCAGACTGGATCCCTCACAAAACCACCGAGCCACTGCCAGAAATCAGAAATCAGAAATCAGAAATCATTTATTTGCCAAAAATAAGGTAGTACATGGAGATGGTAATTAAATATCGGCTTCCAACTTATTCAGCTTGTATGTCAGCATGCAAATACAATAAAATTCAAGATCGGATAACACATTATTAGTCTAATCAAGCAAATTACAACACTACCCTAATGTCAATTTTTAAATTAATAATCAATTACATACACTAAAACAAACTGCCTGAAAGTCGTTCAGAATAATGGTTTCATCAAGTCAAATTGAAAGTCCTACCTGCAAATAATAATCAAATTCCATACATTAAATAATCTTTGACGGAGTAAAAACATTTGTCAATTAATAAATTAAACAGTTTTCTATGGAACAACTCCCCGTTCAGTTCTTTAACACTGTTAGGCAGTTTATTAAAAATATGGATTGCCATAATGAAACAGTTACGCCTGTACAGTTCTGTTTTCATAATCGGGTATGCCAATCTGTTTTTGTTTCTGGCACTGAACTTATACACTTCTTCAAACTTTGTAAAAAGGTATAAATGAGCCTTTACGAACTTGCACACTTCAAAAATATACATACATGGAAGCGTGAGTATTTTATGTTTTTTACGCCAGGCTCACGTCTCTTTACTTTCCAATGACGCTTTTAGTTTTGGCAATCCTCTTCTTTACAATTTTACCAATACATTTTTAAAAAACATAATACCTGCCACTGCAGCTACAACTGCCAGAAATAGAACCACACCACGCATTTTGCTGTTTGTTCAATGAACTACTTCTGTCCAATGATACCAATCAGTCAATCTTCTATATATATATTGCAGCAATTATTTTTATCTGATAAGTATTTTGGATCTTAATCCAGGTCTTTGAGTCTCAATTCTATGAACTAAGCAATTTAAGCCGATCGGAAGATAGTATATTATTAGTATTTATTATTATCCTTATGCATCCCACTGCAGGGCCTACCTATTTTTCTTTCATTGTCCTCGTTCGAAAGCCAACGGTGATTGATATCTACAGTGGCCGTCCAGCTGGTGTCTCCACCTTCGCCTTGGTCCACCGCAACGTCTGCTGTTGCTAGGCTACCAGTCAGTTGATGGATCCCGTCTATGTAGCACACACTGTAACACTATATACGCTAGCCGACCGGTTCTCGGTCGTTGGTACCCGAGGGGGTTCGGCTCTTTAACCTGCAGGCTAGAGCAGGTACTTTCCGGGCACGGGTGCTTCGGAAGATATCTGCATAAAATAGTCAGGAGGGAGCCGACCCCCGTGTGCCACCACTATGGTGCGGCTGAGGACTTCGCCCAGCACACACTAGAGGTGCGCCCGGCGTGGGGGGAGCAGCGCCGCGCCTTCGTGGCAGTTGTTGAAGGGGCTCTGACTCCCAAGCGTAGTACGAGCTATGCTTGGAAGTAAGTGATCATGGGAAGCAATGGTTTCTTTTTGTGAAGTAGTAATGGAACAGAAGGAGAAAGGGAAGGAGGATCCCCTGGCAACACCTCTTGGACGTAGGCGGAGGGGGATTAAGAGGCGGCTGTGCGCCGCCGCTCTTAAGGTTCTTTGAGTGGGTGAGCGCCGAGGACATTCATTGTACAAATTCAATGGCACACACACAATCAGTATACTACAATGTTTAATTCCACGACACAATGAGGCACATATAATTTTGACGTTATGCATGTATTTTAATATTTTCAGGAGTTTCATACAGTCCTTGTGACTGCAATTTTCTAACATACCATCATACTATTTATTTTGCTATGTCATGTTTGACCTATGCTGTTGTCATAATTTCATATTTTTAATGATATTCGATGATAATATATAATTTAATAAAAAATAGAAAATTATTTATAATAGTGTGATTCAAAATTATTTTTAACCCGGGGCCGCCCGCGGTTTCGTCCGTGTGGACTAAGGGTTAAAAAAAAGTAATAGATTATTCAGGTGCATAAGCTACGTTATTGTAAAGTTTCATTAGAATCCATCCAGTAGTTTTACGTGAAAAAGCAACACGGCACATACAAACTTTCGCATTTGTAATATTAATAGGATAATAGAAAATAAACAACATAGAACTACTATCTTACAACGTGTTCAAAAGATTTTACAGTGGCAAGTATAACACGATGATAACAATTTTATTATGGGTTTTGTGTCTGTATCTTCATTTCCGTTCAGATATAAAAATATCATATCACGGTTTCGTAGTGGATTTTTTAAACACGGCTTTACGTTCTGCCGCACAATTTATAAATGCAGTAAAGAACATGCTAACAGTTTCGAGAAAAAAAACTAAGTAGTTGAGATAAGTGAAAAAAATATATAGGCTTAAAGAGCACACTTACACTGAAACCAGTGTAATTTGGACTTCCTAGAATAGTTGTTGCAATTTTTCTTAAGTTAAGTGCATTCGGGTATTGCATGCCGACTTTCTTGTTCAGAGTGTTTGCTTTCCCCCCTTACACAGAAACTATTTTAGTTTTTTAAAATACCGCTTTCAATTACATAATGCTACCAGGTTAATTTTATGTTGTGAGCGTCTAATAATAAATATGCGACCTTTATAAAGACAAATTTAAAAAAAATATATTCCTTAAAAAGTGGTGAACTAGGTTCGACTTTTTGAATGTCCACATGATTTATAATTATTTGATTGACGTAACGAATTTATTGAGTACACTATAATTTCCGTTAAATTACAAGAAATATGATAATCAGTTAAATTCATGTAGATTAAAGCAATCTGCTTATCTAATACCACTAACACAGTGTCGGTTTTCGACAAACTCAGCGCTAGTACTGCTACCGGAAATGATAAGTTAGCAACGAATGTAACACTAAGGGTAAGTTGCACCATAGTAGAAGTTAAAGTTAAAGTTTTTGTCAAATTTGACTGTAACATTAACGTTGACTACGTTGACGTGTTTGACAAATTGACAGATCAATTAACACAAACTATAACAGTAACCAGTGAAAATTGAGCGGTTACGGTTAATGTTATGACGTCATTTAACTTTAACTGAAATTTGGATGTTTGTTATTGTTAAAGTCAGATGGTGCAACCCACCCTAAGATTATACATATATGTTACAGTAAAAGCACAAACTGCGGTAAATTCGATGATTATCCAGTAAAACCTAAGGTTTTGCATTTTTTTCTGGGTAACCAAACAAATATGTGATTCAAAATTTACCACCATTCAGTCGATAAATATTGGGATTTACATCAAAGGCACTGTAACATTTCGTTGACATCAAGAATTTCCAACAGACAACAGTGTCGCAATATTCAAAATTTTTCAGACGCTGGAATTCGCTGCAATAGGGAGTATGCACTTGAAACAGATGAGCGTCATATTATATTTTTGAGTAGGTACTACTTTGAATTCTCATTACGTCTCTATCAATATTTCCTAATTTTAGAAGAAGAAGAATTCAACAGTTTGTAGGTAACATTTGTGTTGTCATAGATTTGCGTGACTTCAAAGACAACCGAACGCGTCATAATGGCGACTTTTGAAACGCTTGAAAAAGTTTGAAATTTTTAACACTTTATAAATATACTACATTTTGCATTTTTAGTGATAAATATTACTGGTCAGTCATCAAAGGATATAAGCAATCATAAAAAAATATAAAAAAGTGCATATTCCTCATTGCTGGGTCGAAGCCGTGCGTGCAGGTGACGTCCTGGCAAAGTGTGCTACAAGCCTTAGTCATAAAGATTACTTTGTAATTCTAAATATCACAATACCTAGCTCTCCGTGTTGTAACAAGTTTTTTTACGCTACCTTTTGATGAATAACAAATTATTGTCTTATCAATTTGTTAGTTAAGAGTACCTAAATATAAGTAAGATACCGATTAAGTTGGATTAACAACTCAGCTGTCCCATGAGTCACATATGAATCATAACAATGAATTTTCTATTGTTTTATTTTCTGGACAGTTAAGTTGTTAAGCACAAACTAGATAGGGAACAGATTCAGACGGGTAACTTCCGTAGCAAAAAACTCGCCTTAGGATCCATGGAGATTTCCTCATGTAAAGATTTTGATAGCTTTTTTTTTAATTGTTTTTTCATAATGCGGCAACGATTTTAACGTTATAAATACAAAAAGGTTTTACAAAAAACCTTTTTGTATATATTTGTGGATAATGCTATTATTTTTTACTGGAAGACAACCGGCCGTGTTGTTAAGCAACCGTAAGCAGTAGGTTTGTACTGGCCTGGGTGTTTCCTATGTATATTCAGTCAGAATTTACAGAAAAAAGGTATTTAAGTATGTTTATCCGTTGTTAAGTATCACATAGCATAAGCATTTAGTTGCATAAGCATTTAGTGGAAAGATGCCCAGTGATATTTACGTAATCTCCCGGCCGTCATATTATCTGTTAAGTCTACTTCTATTTCATTTGTATTAAAATGTGCCACAATTCTTGCCTACTTATATTTTACAAGGTTCCTTCAAAAATAGAAGAAAACCTTAAACTCTGAATTGCACAATCTGTTGCAAGCCCAATTTCAAAATAAGATGAACGGATAAAAAACCATTTCTGATCTTAGTAGAAGTACTCGAATCTAAACAAATAAAAGGCTCTCTTGGTACTATCGAAATAAGGTTGTTTTTCTGAAAATAATTTATAGTCTTATAGTTCTGACATTGGCTGTACTGTACACGTGGCATCAAACTACTGACTCTTATCTATTTAGATAATTATGACGTTATCTTTAATCCTCTTTTACATAAACATCATCATAACGGCAAATTTCCTTGAATGTTCGGCTTTTGAGATTATAAACGTATCTTTTATCGGTCATGTGGTGTTCAATTATAAAATTAGATGAAGCCTATTTTATATTTAACTAGCTGTCTCGACAAACGTTGTTCTGTCATAGGTTGTTTTACTGGGACAGTTCAATAAAAACAATAATTGACCACCAACAAAATGGATCCGGACCCCAAAATCGAATGGGATTTAAAAGGATCCTATGATCTGTCTCCTGTTTCAAAGCTCTCCTTCCTACCAATTTTCAGCCGAATGGGTTCCGCTGTTCTTAAGTTATAAATAGTGTAACTATTATGAGTTTTTTTTTAAAGTATGATTTTGGGAGTACTTGCCAAATTTTTAGGAGCAACTTGATATCAGGAACTGAATATGTTTCTGTGAAGAACATTGCGATGTCTTTGCATGCCTTATCGATAGTATGATAGACGTGACCATTACGTATATTCTGTCTGTGTCAGGGTTCTACGCCTTTTTTGTCGTTTTGGTAAACATAATGTCATAAAGATTTGATTACAGGTGGTTTCTAGAGGTTTTTTAGTAAGTACTACGGGCCCTATATTTGTGTTTATGTTAGTTAGTGATGGCGGCTTGCTCGCGGCTTTCTCGTAGCGTTTATTTTATTGTGGAACTATCGCTGCGAGAGCGCCGCGTGTGCGATAGGTGTGAACAGGCTTTTAGACAAATATCAGTATCTCAGATAATGACGACACTATTTTCTAAAAAAAACTATGAATTAAAATATACGTTATCAATTCCGTGGGTTGTAAGCGCCTGTTGAAATACAAAAGGTTGCGGATAGTTCGTTTGAGATAGATGTAGATGAATCAAAAGACCGAAAGCTCCAAATCAATCAAAACAGAAAATCAGAAAGGGAAAAATGCTGCTGCTTCTTTAAATAATCTGAAAATGTGTTTTCAAATTGCGACCAATCAAAGTTGGCCAGACGTCTTACAAATATATCTAAAAAATAGAATACTAAAAATATACCTTAGTTACAAAACAGTAAAATGCCTGTAATAACAGTAGCAGCAATTTTTCTGCGCGTTGCCAACACATCCTTATAAATTTATCTAATAATACTATAGTCTCTCATTCATGTGTATCACCGGGCGTCACTATTGCAATTTAGGTAACTGTTTGTAAATTGTTTGTCATAATACAACATTTAGAAACCATAAAGGTTTCATTTTGTATTGACTGTCTCTTGAATGCTATTGACGAGTATGTAGGAAGCTCAGGTTCATACTGTTTCACATTAATATGAAACGTCATAAGTCTATGCGTTACTTGCAAAGATTATTACTAAATTCGTTATCATTAATACTATTGTATAAAATTGGAAATTTTCGCTGCCGCATTCAGCAGAGTCGTCGATTAAAGATAAAAAAAAGTAATTGGTTAGTAATTAATTTATTTTAAGTAATTAGTATTTGGTTCATCAAAGTAATTTTACATTCTGAGAAGTTCGGCGTTCAATTTTTCTCCGTTAATAGGTATCTTTTGCAATATGAAACTTTTGGGGTGTTGAATCATTCACATCATACTAAATCGAACTCCTAATAATTTTGTTTCACCCACTACGAGTATATTGCAAAACATCTCCGTTCTGATGCATTTGAGCCTATTATATTATTTAATAATTCGTTTTTTGTTTAATTGCAATTCTTTAATTTAAACTTTCATCAATAAGCGTCTTGCTTAGATAATATTTTAAAAATAATAAAGATCCAAATCCACCATCCAATCAAGATCCACCCAAACCTCCTTCACCGGATATTGTACATACTACTTACATTCAACTGCAACTGGTTAGCAATGGCTGTTTACATTCCATTTTCACGTAAAGTGTTAAAGTAGATAGAATCCAATAAATACGAACAGATTATTTCAAAAGTTTAATTTATATCTTAAACGCTACTTATTCTATCTTCAGTTTTCTGAACAGCAGTCAGTTACTTAATAATAATACTATTTAGGCGTTGCTAGAGATCCAAGCAGAGTAGCGGGAGATGCGCGTGTTGACACCGGGGAATCGGCCATCAGCACAGCTTCCAGGGGAGCCGAAAGAGTAGACCCCGACGGTGACTCCATTGTGGTACACGGGACCGCCGTTGTCGCCGTAGCATTGTCCGCGGCCGGGAACATCGAGCACTCCTGCGCACAACATGTTGTCTGTGATGGTGCGGCCGAGTTGTAAGAAGCGCTGTCTGCAAGTGATCTGGTTTATCGACCAAATCTGGACGTGGCGCAGGGGCTCGGAAGGCACACCTCCGGGACCACTCTAAAACAGAAATAAAGCGCGTGTTAGTTGGACAAACTCTTCCTGATGGCAACCAGCCGTAAGTTCCTTATATGAGGTTGAAAATACAGTATTAGAATTACTGGTACGAGTATACTGGCCAATCTCATCTTCAGGCTAAAGCATCTGAGAATAACTCCTTAACAGGGGCCTTCGACCGGAGCCAATAATAAAATTTAAATAAATGAATGTCTTTAGCCACCATCAGTGTAATTGTAAAAGTTAAAATGGAGCAAATAGTGCAAATATAAATCAACCACTTGATTTTTTAAAGCTTAAGAATATTACTTACTGAAACATGACTTAACGTGCAGTGTAAGTTCTTTAAAGTTATTGTTTAAAAGTTTAAAATGTACTTACGAAAATGAGACCCCATCCGGCGGCCCAAACGATTTGGTTGTCAGCTAGGAAGTAGTTGGGTCCAGCGATTCTCGCGGCCTGAATCACATTAGTGAAACGAATGTTGGAAGATAACCGGATCATCGCGATGTCGTTGTCTGAGGTGAATCTGTTGAACTGAGGATGGATGTATGTGCGGGCGGCGTTGTAGATGACACCAGCGCTGTTCGCGTAGTTGGATCCAAGACGAACTCGCCATCTTGCAGCGACATCTCCACTGGAACGGAAATTATTTTATTTTTAATCTTAAGCCTTTCACCGCCGTCGGTCACTTTAACAATCGAATTCCTATTGTTTGTGACCCGCGTGGCGTTCAACGTGTTAATTGCTTCAAGTCAATACGAGTTTGTTTGGAAGTCGCTTCTTTTCTAGGGAAGCCCTTTTTGTGAGTGATTTGATTAACCTACAGCTGTTAAAAAGAAGTTATTCGATGTAAGATCCGGTATTTTAAAGTTTTGGTATAATCAATGTCACACAAATTTTTGAAAGTTATTGAACAAAATATGGTGAAAATGAGATCGATTTTATAATTATTTTTTGAACATTACGTAAATATAAGTACCTACTTGAGCTAAGTTAGTATATCATGTTTTGTCAAATTTAGGCGGTCTTATCTCCCAGGTAACAGATAAAAGAATAAAAGGCGTGGAAAAAATGCGGTAATGAGTTAATAACGTAACCTAAATAAGAGATGTGGTTTGAACTTACAAGATGCAGTGGGCGGCAGTCATGATTGATCTGTTGTTGACGATGACGCCTCCGCAAGCCTGCCTGTGGCCGGAGTTGCTGATTGAGAACAACAGAGATGCTATATCCGGGTACTGATTTATATTGGTGACTGACCCACCGACAATCCTCTGGGATGCATTTGATAATGTTGGTGTCGCTGCAAAGATTTAAAACAGGAATTAGATGTGCTAATCGATAAATAAATAATTTTTATGTATTGAAATGACATTTTGACTTGTCACCGATCTTGCGCTAATGTCATTCTAAATATTTTTAGCGCTCTCTACATTGTCGCCGGACGAAGCGTCTAGCTAACCTCCAAACAACTATTGTTTTTCGGTGTTTTTTTTCTGATAGCGTTGCAAGTTAATCGTTGTGTACATTTTACATTAGTTAGGTTCCAATGTCATCCTTTAAATCAATAAGGCTACTCTATAATATCGTTAGTACTCGTACACCGATTCAGAATGATCTTTCGTTGCAACGCTATACTTAGCGCGCTGTAACGCGTTGCGTTGGATCTATAGATCCAAGCTTATGACAAACGGTAATTGAATGGTCGTTTTGAACATTAATTTAAATAACCATTCAATTACAATTTGTCATAAGCAGAGTACAGCGGATTACAAGGCACAGATCTGATGATGAAGACACTAATATTCATCAAACTAGAAGTTCCAATAGTACCTGACACAGCAGCTACCAGAAAAGCCAAAAGAACCACGACACGCATTTTGCTTGCTTGTTAATTGAACTGGTAATAATGTACATCAATTCTAATTTTGCTCCTGTATTATATAGGTAATAAATATTCGTCTGTTATCTGATAACCAGAAGATAGCAAATCGGATGATTAATAATTTTGTGGAACCAACAAGACTTGGCATCTATTCTAAGCCAGTAAGCCGGACTTTTATCTTTTTTTTGTATTTTTTTCCCTTTTTTATCACAAATTTCTCCAAAACTGTTTACATTTATCGAATAAATAGATTAAACTAGCAGTGAGCACATATCATTAAAAAATGGCTCATTAGGGCTGAATTCTTAGGGGGTCGCGGTCGGGTGAAGTGGACGGCCGTCAGAGGCAAGCACCGGCAGAGGAGCGTCGTTATGAAACCTTTTCAGCGAGATCCTTCGCTGCCAGAATGCCGAGATCGAGTGCCGCGGGGTAAAAGTCATCGCACATTATGTCAGCATGTCAACTGCACGACTCCGACCCAGCAAGTTTGGACCTTGTAGCCAACGCGGACACGCGGGCTGCGAGCTTGCAACTCGCTGATGACACGTAACACGCGCGCTTGCGGCTATCCGTTAACTAAATCCGTTTTTTACCGTTTCAGTGGGTTTTTTTGAGAACGGATACTGCGCTTATGAAACGAGAGTTGCGATTTTTTTAACGTCACAATACGGTTAACAAACTAAAGGTAATGATAAATTAATTAATAGTCATTTTTTTTTAAGTCTGGAAATGCCTTTACGCACCATAGCCCGCGACTAGGGGAAGCCGTGGGCCATGTGTGGGACTCGCCCCTGAAAGTGACTTCAAGGGAATACCCCCTAAAACCTGACTGTTCCACTTGCACCAGTTTCTGTCCAGGGCCACAAGAAGCGTGAGAATAGCATTTGCGACACCTGGCTGGTCTTGCCCGGTTTGGGCTGGTGCCTTAAGAGAGGCCTCCCGGAACTAGGCGGCCATCATCTTGGGTCTGCAGTGCAATGGCTGGGAGCCCCCCAATTAATAGACAATACCACAAAATAAACCTACTAACCATAACTACTACTGATGAAAGTAGTTTTCAGTAATGAAATCCATAAACAGTGTTATATCACTTACCATTTTAAGTGATATTACACATAAATTGTGAAACCTTTTCATAAATAAATCACCGATTTATTTATGAAAAGGCCTATTTTGAATTCTAAATTAAACCATGTCATTACAATATTTCAGGCGACAACCCTAGAGCGCTACATCCGAGTCTAGCTTACTAAAATAATTTGGTATCTATATACCTAATTGTTTATTCATCAGCATCGGATTTGTTTAGTCATAATGTATTTTCTTGGAACATTTATAATTATTCAGTATCAGGAGATTAAGATAAGCCTTAGTCAGGTTTATCAAGACAACCCAAACGGACGGTGGGCAAAACAAAATTATACAATTTATCTGTATCTTATAGTATTTATATAAGTTACACTTTGATAGCAGAGTTATGACTTAGGATAGCAAAGAGCCGGACGTTGAATATGGGCATGTTCTTTGTGCTCATATCACATAGTATTCAGATTAAAATGACCATAGCCGCCAAGTGGTGCCTTCGTTAAATAAATAAGAGCCTGTTCACACCTAGCGATTGGTGGGCGATTTCAGGCACCGTAAAATCGCCCAAAAATCGCTGGTGGAAACTGGCTCTGAGGTATCTTTGAGTTAGCTTTTGAACACAACAACACTCCGAGATGATTTTCCTCCTCTTATCGATGACCAAAGTAAGATCCTTTCACAAGTTGAAGACATCGCGCTGAAACAGCTAACAAATAATGATGTGAAGATGAATATGACGTTAGCAGTTTGCTGACGAATTACGGAATTTTAGGATTTCAACATTTACGCCTAGCTAAAAGAAAGTTAATTAAGTGGCTGCTTTGCCTAGTTCTAGCTCCTATTCCGCTCCGGCCGCTTTGCCCTCGATCCTCGAGGCCGGGACGCCTTCGAATTTTGAAGCTTGTTTGTCCGCGATGCCATCGGCGGCGACACTCATGATTTTACTCTCAAACAGTACTTTGTCAAGAAATTTGCAACGAAAAATTAAAAACCACGAGGAGTCCCGGCCGAGGGTGTCGCGGGTCGAGAAGGTAGCAGCTAGACCCTCTCCAGACATTATCAACCTAAGCTATCCTATAGCATAAACGAGCACATATTTAGTCAGGCTTGGGCCGAGGGTCAAGCAAGGACCCCTGCACACATGGTACCTACTGATCTTGTACGGTAAGGTCTATTATTTTATTTGTTTAAGCACGTGTAAATTGAATGGGAGGTAAAGTGCAATCTTTACTACTGTCCTGAATATGCTTGGATTTATCGGCTTATGAATTCTATATCAATTTAAACATAATGTTTTCAATACGTTTTTTTATCTTCTAGAATAAACTCTGAAACGACGTTAACTAAATCATGATGTTATTGTCTCTGAATAATGCTGGGCTAGCAGTGAATCTCTTGGTCGGGTTAAGGTACAAACTCAAGACGGACCGCAGACTGCAAACTGCAAGCGACACTACTGGTTTCTATGAATCTCTATGAATCAATTCCAAGAGTGGCCGTACTCCAGCGCCGCGCTTGGGTCATAAAAGTGTGTCGCTTGCAGTTCGCGGTCTGCGGTCCGCTTCGAAATTGTACCTTTAGGATTTTCTTCTCGCTCTTCAAAATTAAAAACTTAAGTAAATAATTACGATGTTATTGGTCCCAAGGGATTCGAACCCACGACCTTCGGGTTGAAAGTCCAGAGTTTTAACCAGTACACCACGGAGGCAGTGTGCTGCTAGGCTTATCCGACACTGAATAACACTGCCCGTCGTCAGCGAGCACTCTTGCTCAAACATTTCGTCAGTAACTTCGCGGCCGATTCGGACAAAGCGCTTTGGCCACGTGGATGTTGTGTCCACTTTTGTGATTGGTGGGATCACTCCTACAGGATGTGCGCTTCTAGAACCATTCTGAAAATAAATTGAATCTTGAGACTTTTTTTGACTTCACCAGTTTATTCACTAACATGACTTCACCAGTTTATTCACTAACATGACTTCACCAGTTTATTCACTAACATGACTTCACCAGTTTATTCACTAACATGGGAAAATCTAAAAACAGGAGAGATAAGCCACGGATCATTGACACGACTGAGTATAATTGCATGCACCGCCGACGGTCAAATGTTATGACTTATAGCAATTCTTGAAGTTTAGTTTTCTTCTAATATTTATTAGGGTTCATCGCAATTAGTAAATACAAGTATTTGCTGCTCAATTTCACTAGGCACTACGTTTTTTTTTTGCATATCCTAAAATAATGAAAACCTACCTGTACTTTCTCTCTTCAGTTTATATTTTTTCCCAACTTCTGTCCCGATTATTTCGGCTACCCGAGTAAGTAAACATAACATAAACGGCCTATACACGTCCTACTGTTGGGCACAGGCCTCACCTCAACTATGATGTTGAACGAGCCATACTCCAACACGCAGGCTCAGTGCGGGTTGTTAGAGGAGTGCAAGGTGAGCAACCTTAATATCAGATGTTATCAAGCCGCCCTAAGGCCTCTGACTAGGCTTAACGACGACGTCAACCGGGACCAACTGCTTAACGTGCCTTCCGAAGCACGGAGATGCCCGAAATACACATCACTAAATTTCGGTCTGAGTGGTAAACCATCCTATTTCCGACCCGGTGTGAGTTGCTTTACAACAGCGATCGTTGCCGATCACTGTCACAACTGCGCCACGGGAACCCGAGTACGTAATAGACTGCAAACACACATAGTACCTACACATAGAATTACGGGACAGCATGAGCGTGGCGCGTGCTTAGCTTTGATTGACGTTTGTGAATTTGGAGGCAACGAATTACGAAAGGATGCTTGCTAGTAGGAGGAGGATGCGTCAACTGAGAATATTTTAAATCGGTGTATCTATCGGCTTCATCGAAAAGAGGGAACTTGAATATTGTAATTATACAAATAACCCGCAATTTACCGTCTGTTTCTATCATATCTTCAATGTAATAATGTTGTTTTACATTGTTTCAGGTAAAACCCAATAATTTTTGTGAAACACCATAAATAAAGGTAAACAACTGAATAAATGCGTATGTTGCCCGAACTGAATCTTAGGAACAATGGTTATTCAAGACTAACACAATTGTCACTTTTTATTTTTACTCAATATCAGAAACATTCCCTACTGTCATCGTGTTTATCGTCATTGTTTCTTATCAATACTTATATGAAATAACCACAAGAGATACTCAAAGAACATCCACCAGCAAATAAATAAGGAATTTGGAAAACCCTTTTGAACGGAATTCGCTCACGTCGATGCGTCGGTCCACCTGACGACGTGGCTCCTTTGTCTTGTAAAATATCGTCAGATTTCAAACTTCTCGTATGCCATTCATCATCGTAGGTATATAATCATCGCGTAGTGCGTGAAATTGTACCTAAATTGGTTGTTTTATTTTTGTATTTTTTATGTAACTCGGGGTTAGTAGCTAATGTGGCTCCATTGCGGGGTGAAGCTTGGACTAGACATTTCTATTATAGCTTGCTACGATATTCTTTATAAATTGTAGCTAAAGTGCTATTCAGATGTATAAGCTAAATTATTGTAAAGTTTCATTCAAATCTATTCAGTAGTTTTCACGTGAAAGAGCAACACGGCACATCCACAGTTACACACCTACAAACTTTCACATTTATAATATTAGTAGGATAGTTTCTATTATAGTTTACTATTGTATATAAATGAATTATCATACTGCGAGACAATAATAAAATATATTAAACTTCAAAATACTATTATATTTATTTATTTTTAAATACATTGAGGAGAAACAATAGTTTTTTAAAATTATTCTAGCACAACTCAGTCATAAGTGTAGATTTATGCGTTGTTTGAGATCCAATTGGTATAACGGGAAACACGGGCGTTGACACCAGGGAAGCGGGCCAGAGCACAGCCTTCTCCCCAAGAGCACACGCCGACGACAACTCCGTTGTGGAAGAGGGGACCGCCGGAGTCACCCTGGCACTGGTCGCGACCGCCGACATCCAGCCAGCCAGAGCACAGCATGTTGTCGGTGACTTGGAGACCGATGGCGGCGTAGCGCTGTCTGCACAACTGGAGGTTCACAGTCCAGATTTGCACGTGACGCAGCTGCTCAGAAGCTTGGGCTCCAGGACCAGTCTAGAAAAAAGGAGAGGATTCAAAAACATGAACGTGAGATTGATTTCATCGAACTAACTAATGTTACACAGTATGGGGCTAAACTTTACGGGCCATATTTTTTATTGTGCTCTTCAAGATGACCCTCTCCACCTGATTGGAAGCAGACATGTGGTCTATATAATATAGTCGCTACTGAGATGTTCAAACTCATCTGCCAAATTTCATACCCCGCTTATAAAACCCGAGATTATAAAAAGGTAGAAACACACGCGCTAGAAAAGCGGCCCACGTCTGGAGAAGAAACTCATGATTAGATTTTCATGAAACTTTGTATTATACTGTTAAGTTTATAGTTATATCTTCGATAACTTACAGAAGTAAGACCCCATCCAGTAGCCCAGACGACTTGGTTGTCAGCAACGTTGTAATTGGAGGAAGCGACTCTGGCAGCCCTGACGACGTTGCTGAAGCCAATGTTGGTGGCAGTGCGGATGATGGAGACGTCATTATCCAAGTTCCATCTGTTGTAGTTGGGGTGGTTGATGATTTGGCCGGAGTTGAGGAGCACGCCGCCGCTGTTAGCATTGGTGGATCCGACACGGCTACGCCATCTTGCTGGAGCGTCACCACTGACAAAGAGAATAGTTATTTAGTAAAAAAAATAAAAATCTTGTTTAGGAGAAAATAATCAGCGGTCATTGTAAATGGAAAACTGGACTTGCCTCATTCGTACGAGCTTTATAGTTAGCATCAAAATGATAATCTCTATGTGCGCATAGAGTGGTCAAATGTCTGAAGTACACATTTTAGGCAAAACAACTTTATCACAACATAAATATATTGTAGTACTTATTACAATTGCTTTTAGGTAACCGTCTTAACTTTTTGGACCCTCTAACAGAGGTTTGCATTGTTTATTTTGATGCTAACTGTACCAGTTAAAAAATGCCGCGTTTCCCATATAAAAAAATCAGTTTCAAAAGCCCAGAACACTGTCGTAAAGAAGCTTTTTGTGGGTTTCTTGTCACAAAAGGGGAATTCTTTTCTCCGTTGCATAACCTCCACTTTTATGAACAACTTTTTACTTCACCATGTGCATTAAGAATAATGCTCACATTAGAATTGTACAAAATGGGATTGCTAAGTACCACGTACCGCTTGTAACAGTGGTAAAAATGTCAGAAACTCGAAGTAAATATGGTAGCATAGTAGCAATCACGTTTTTCTACGATTCTTATTTTGGTGACCATGAAAGTTTAAAGGAACATAAGACTTAAGATAGGAAATCCAGAAAAATACATTCTGTTCAGGCGTCAGGCGGGGATGGAACCCGATGAAAGACCGAATGTTTTTTTCTGATTTTCCCAACTTTATTAAAGAAACAGCATTGATAATGCTAAATTGACAGAAAAATTTAATAGTTACATAGTGCAATGAGCTGCTGTCAGGATAGCTCTGTTGGATATGATGGTTCCGCCACAGGCCTGTCTGTGGTTGGTGGTGCCCCACGAGAACAGCAAAGCTGCCATCTCCGGGTACTGATTGATGGTGGTCAATGACCCGCCAACAATCCTCTGGGATCTCATGGGCACCGCTGTGAACAACATTGTTTGGTAAAGAGACAGTTTTAACATTTTGTCGATATTTATTGCAACCTGTCGAAAAAGGTTAATATTTATGTTGGTTAAGAAAATATTTTGAAGATGAAGTAGTTGAAAAATTGATGAATCCTGTAAGAAACTTTTCAAACCCCTCTTATAAAAACTTCATGCCAGGATACTGGAAAAATCTCGATTAATTCCACTTTATGTCAAATTTAAAATAATTTATAACAATCTAGAAACTTTACACAAAATGGTGTCGATGTTTAAAAAAAGAATTACCTGCCGCAGCAGCCACCAACGCCAACAAAACGACCAAGCCTCTCATTTTGGTATTTAGATCAAGAACCGTAAATTTACACTAATTGGTTAGAGCCAAATCAACGTTACCTTTATAATAAAAGTTTATCTCTGATTATCTGCCTAATCAAAATAATTAATAGTAATAACCCATTTGCGCCGCTAATCTAGTTCTTAATACGTAATATTAGGTATATTGTTTGTCACATAATTTACCCAGACGTAAATAGTAAACATGTTTTTTAAATAACTTAGTCATGTTCGTAGAATTAAATAGTTTTTGCGACAGTATCTAACCTTAATCACTATTTCCAAACAGAACACAAAACACCATTCTTAGTTCTAACGACCAAATATGAGACCCACCCTGTCACTCAGTGTTTTTTCACTTACACACCAAATACAGTGGTGTGTTAATAAATGCATAGTAATACATGATGGTGAATTTTTACTACTTGTAGATCCTATTAATATTATAAATATTACTGGATGGATTTCAATGAAACTTTACGAGGATATACTCGTAGCTTAAGCATCTGAACAGCACATAGGCTATAATTTATAAAGATATTTTACTATTTTTTAACCTAAGTCCACGCGGACTAAGTCGCGGGCCTTTTCTGAGTAGGTTGATTTGTGGAAAAGAAAGTCCTGGTGGGGGTTGGCCTTACACGGCTTCACCCTACGCCGGCGTTCCGCTTGTGGCAGCTTGGCCCACGTTTTATTCAACTGCTAAGACAATAGAGCTCTTACAGTTGATCTTATGAAAAACTACAGTAGTAGAAACATTTAAAACCGTCCAACAGATTTCGTGATCTTAGAAAGATCTTTAAATTGCTCCAAAATTGTAAGCGACTACAGCTACGTAGAGTACCGTAGCTTACCGTAGCCTACAGGCAGGGTACCAGACGATCTCGAGACTACGGGGTGTCTACGTAGATCAACAACACTAGCCTCAAGGCGCAATGCATCAGTTTCATAAAGCTGCAGACTTACCCCCTTATTCATAAAAACGTACGCAACGCTAAAACATGTCACTTACTCGTAAATGGCGGTAGCAACATGAATGAAAGAAACAAAGTGATACAGAAGAGCTGTTTAAAAATCAAATTTCAAATCAGAGTTTGACTTACTGCCGCACTCAGAGACGTCAATTAACGTTGATGGTTCATTAGGGTCAAAATTGCATTTTTCAAAAGAGACTTTATAACAAATAGAATAAAAAACTTTAAAGAATGCACAATTTTGACTCTAATGAACCATTAACGTTAATAGACGTCTCTGAGTGCGGCGGTTAGAGACTCGTTTTAATAAATAAAGGGATTACAAAGGTCCATTTGATTTTGGACATCGTGACACTGCTGTCTGGTGAAAATTTTTCTTTTTTTTTCTTTTGTTTTTTTTTCTCGAACTACTTTGTTTTGTTTGTTTATATCTGTACGTTACGATGTCCAGGATCAATAAACATTATTTCTTTCTTCTTTCTTTCTTTGTAGACTTACTTTTTAGGGTATTTTACATAGTATCTTAAAGAGCTTATTTTCGAAATTCGGCCATTCTCAAAACTGCCGATTGGGATGGCCCTTTGCACGTTGGGTCCAGTTGAATTTTCCCCACAAAAACACCACAACGGTATTGGTTCACGAACCACTTTCGCCGAGTCTCCTTAAATATGCATATTTATTGATTTAAACAATGGGGTAGGCAGAGACCACTTCTTTCTACTTGCTACGGTCCTGACACACACCTTGCGGCTCCCTTTACTTTCATGAGTCCTTTCATACATGCTCGTCGGTTAAAGGTACTCCTGACCTGGCCCTTTCTGAGAACATCTTGAACTTGTCCTAGAAACGTTCGTCTAAGTCTTCCCCTTCCAACAGTTCCATTCACCCTCGCCTTATAAATCCGTTTCGTGAATCGCCTTTCATCCATATTTAAACATAAACATGTAACATGTTTAACATGTATTAAACAATGTAATGAGTTGAAAAAGGAAATATTAATCGTAAAACCTCATGGATTAGTCAAAATATATGCGACAGGATGATGCAACAACTTACTATTGATTGGTTTTTTACTAATCACAGTGGTCGGAGATATGATCTTTAACTTTGTTTCCCTCATTCGAAGAAGGTACTATAGTAGAAAACACGTTCCACGTGTGTCATTTGGTGCCCAAAGTTGGGGTGGGTGAGTCCCACACTACCCTGGAAGCGGGATAGTGCGTAAATGCATTCTGCGCGTCTTAATAATAAATAAGGGGTCCACCGGCACAGAGTTCTTGACCAGACCTCTGGATACACGCTGAAGCATGTCACCGGGGTTTTAAGTGGGTAGTGCATACCGCCTCACGGCAGGCGAGCCTCACACATCCCTGCCCTTCCCCCGGAGTGCGGGAATTCCATGAAGGGATTCCTCCGAAGAAAAAACGTCGCCTGCAAAGGCTTTAAAGCTAAAAACTACAGAAATTGTTCAAGTATAAACCCAATAAATCTAGGGTTAAAGTAGGTACAGGTTTTTTGTTATTATTCGTAATTAATTAACATAATCCAGAATGATTACAAAATAGAAAAATGTACTCTGTTGATATCAGCCACTAATCCAAAGATAATATTATTGGTATAAGTAAAACGATAACTCCTATACACCTGCGTACTATTTAGACGTATTCGTATTTAAATGACTCAAAATATTATCCTGTGTTTTTTGTTGGGATATACCTAGTCGTGGGAATCTGTTTTTAAAAGTTGTGAAATGCCTGAAGAATATATCACTCACTAGAGGATCGACTGTCATGCGGAAGAAGAAGAAGCAAAAGAGCTTATTCACATTAGGTATCAAGCAGTGCGGCAGCGCAACTGTCGCTCGGTTTACAGTTCCATGCTAAAAAAATAGCGGGAGCGGGAGCAGCGCGGCAGCCGCGCGGCTGTTTTATAATGTGAAGGCATCTGCTGCTGTCGCCCGGCAGCCGTGCTGTTTGCGACCTAATTTGAATGAGCTCAAAAGTTGTCCGAAAAGTACAAAGTAACAAATTTTTGGTTGCAGTGATCGACCCAGCTCATTCTATTATCATCCAGCCTATTATCATCAGTGATCGTTGCCAATCCACCCACTGATTCAAGAGCACACACGCTGCACATGACAAGGACAGTATTTGGTGTGGTTGGTCAGTTGTAAAAGGCTTCTTCTCCGTTCCATTTGTATGGAAGCGTACTCTCAAGTATGACAAATTATAATTATCCCACTCAATCGAAAAATATATAGGGTACTTCCAGTTGACCTAGAATCAAGTTTGGCAAGAATCAAGGTTTTACTGCACAAGTGAAAGATACATCAAATAATATTCAATATTTAAATGACATTTATTTTTGAAAGAAAGAAAGAAAAAAACGTTTATTGCTCTTGGACATCGTACACATACAGATATAAACAAACAAAACAAAATGGTTGGAGAAAAAATAAATATTAAAAATAACAAAGAAAAAATAAACAAATTTTTTCACCAGACAGCAGTGTCACGATGTTCAAAATTAAATGGACCCTCACTAATGCCTGGACCTGATAGGCTCCAACGCTGATTTTCAGTGGGGCCAGCTGAGTGGCCGCACGGAAATTCGCAGCGGCTGATACAAACAAAAAAATAAAATATGTTTGTTTTGTGATACAAACATACATCATCTTGTACAATGTTATATAAATAGTTAAGTTTAATATTTTTTTGCAAACAAATTTTCGCGAAACCCTCAGTGTGCTTGTCAGTTTCAGACTTATGAACTTTTATAATTAATTGTTGTAAAATATTATAGTAAAGTACTGATATTGTAGCACTTGTAGTACCCACTAAGCTTTTTATCGGTGGTTTTTCAAAGTGATAAAATAGCTAAATGACACAAATGTGACGTCAAACATGATTGTATAGCTGGAACAAAAATAATCTTAAGCTCATAGCCCACTATACCGGCACCGCATCTGCACGGCTGCAAACCAGCAAATATCCTGCCATTCAAAGGACTTGATCAAAAAAAAACCTAGAATCGCCAGAAATGCCATATATGCTATTTTAACGAGCATAATGTGTAGATCAAAAATATATAAAAATCTTCTGCAAAAGCTACGCGGTATACTAGATATTGATGATTAATGAAATCAATATTTGTATTTTTTAGGTTCTGAAAAATCTATTGTAGCCGTTATCTATGAACTCTTTTGGGTCGGTATGATGAGAAAAGTTGTTATTTTAAAGTTTCATATCATATTCTGTGAAAATATTATACAGGGTGAGTTTTTCAAGTGGGCGCGGTAGGCCAAATCCTAAACTATGAGGATTTCAGAAAAATTGTCGAGGGAGTCTTTAGCCCGATTTGGACAAAAATTAAAACGGTATACTCAGTTTTTTTTTAAAACTTCATTCGTAGCCTGGGTTCGAACCAGATGTTTTTGGAAAAAAATGAGACCCTGTATTACAATGCCATCTTGTAGTTTCGCGTCTAAGGGTCAAATAATGAGAAGTAACATTATATGTCAAACTGAAGGAAAGGTCTCATTTTTAATAAAATATTTATTTTCATTACATTCACATTGACCATTTTCTGAATTCCTTATAGTTTAGGATTTCGCCTGCCATGCCCACTTGAAAAACTCACCTTGCTTAAATGTATGTTAAAATCGTGATCAAACTCAATACACGTGTGAATTTAAGGAAGAGTGTTAAAGAGTAGAATAGTCTCTTTTGTTTATCATTGTGATTTTACTTTTTACTCATTTATGTCAATGTTCATCAACCTATTTGTCATTGCCATTCCATTCTATGTTCTTTATATATTTGGAAACTGGCATATGACATTGGCGTATGAATGACGTGGGATGCAAAAAAGTCACTGTCATATTGACTTGCAAACAGGTCCATTGGACCTGTTTTTTATGTGGTCATTTTTGGTACGTGGATGCCGTATCTTCCTCTTTTTGTTTATATTAATGAAGTTATACAGTACAATAACTTCTATACTATATGGTTTAGGAGGTTGATTTTTTGAATACGTAATAGGGTTACTTTAGTGAACCCATTTTTATACATTTCGTTGCTGGCGATTCTAGGTTTTTTGTCTATGAAATTTTGATCAAGTCCTTTGAGCATTAAGTTGTAATTGGTACAATATATTTCGCAATATTACCATGGGAAAGCTCACGGCAAACTGTCAACGCCCTCGCCGTTGTACAGTATGAGTTTTTCCAGTGGGTGAGTTTTTCAAGATGACAAAATGATCCTTTTTTTCAAAACCAACAATTTCGAATCTCGGATAGGGACAAACTTTTTTGTATAATCTAAACTTTACAGTTTTAGTTTTTGTCAAAATCGGTCTCGAGACTCCTTTGAGCATTTTTCGATATTCCTCATAGTTTAGGGTTTGGCTTACCACGCCCACTTGAAAAACTCATCCTGTATTACACACAATTCGCAGCTCGCGTCCTTACAACTTCAGGTTCGATTAGCAAGATAATGGCCAGGTCTGAGCCGTGCAGTTGCCGTGCTGGCATAATGAGCTATGACCTTTACTTACACGTACGTTTAACGATACGTTACGCACGATACATACCTAAAATGCAAAAGGCCCATCTTTTTTTGTTGCCATGACCCCATCACTCAGTGGTGTTGTGGGCATAAAACGCTAACTAATAATAATATATGGACGCCATCGGTCGTGTAACAATTGATCGGTAACAATTGTGCTTCGTGATAAATCCGTCACTTATATTGTGACACTGACAACGCCACATGACAGTTGTTATGCCTATATAATGTTGGTTTTATAGCAGAAGCTGGTACACCACATAGTTAACATCACACAGTCAGATTACCACTTGCCATACGATCACAAGAGATTGTGTTACATATGTAACATACGCAGTACCTACGTACTCACTACTGATAGAGGCGACACGAGAGGTGCATACCAACAATTCATTCTGAAGCCAGTGTGTTGAATTATGGCTCCAATCATCTCACAGTTGAGGTGAGGCCTCTGCCTCGCAATACCTAAAGGCTGATGCTTAGTTAGTACCTTGATTTCTTAATACATAATTATATCTAGGTACCTCATAATGTTGTCGATAACACATTCGTAATCTTAAGCATGTGAACAATGTCCATTTAACAGGATTTTAAGCAAGGTGTTTTTCTGTCGTAGGTAGGTATTTTTAGTACTCACCCATTTATTGTTTAAACTCCTTTTTTTTAATAAAAAAATGTTTGAGGTTTAAGACATTCATTTCAAGAATTCAATAATTCACTTGTAAAAGAAATACACTGAAATCTTAAGTACCTACTTACTTACAAAAAAAACATGGTGAGACTAATATAGTAAACAAAAACAATACAAGCCACACTAATTTCCAAAATTGTTTCTAGCCAATAAATCTGATGGTTTTGTTCAATTCAGCTCAGAAGCATCCTAAGATTTGAACAAATCTGTTGCAACTGGTGCAAAGAAACAACCAAAATGAAGTATGATAGTTATGTACTTGCCAATTTAGGTGTGAAAATACTAGCAGTACAAGTAGACACATAATCAATTATGTGCCCCGGAAACATTTGTATTCAAGGGGCACGGTGCGTGCTCTGGGGAGAATATCCCCATACGCAGTGTCGGATGGCCAGAAAATAAACAAGTAGTTAAATAGTAAACAGTAGGTCATAAGCTCATTCCGGTGGAAGAAATAAAAGCTGGACATGTGAAACTGAATCAGAAAAAAATAAATTAAGTTCAAGCTATGTTAACTTCAACATACTATGTAGGTATATGTATGAAATATACTCCTACCTTGAATGATTTATAGAGATGCTTTCCAGTTTCAGGGAGTGGATTAAGTCAAGACCCAAATTATCTTTCAAATACAAAGGTTATTCACCTCCTCAAAGGTTTATTCCATAACAAAGGTAGGGGTTGCCGACCCCAGAATTTTAAATGAACAAGTTGTGATGTAGGTATTTACTCAAACGTTTAGGTAGCTGTTCCTATTTTAAGTTGGATATAAAACTCATTTAACGTCAAATTTTGGTCTTGATGTCTTCAAGTCGAGAGTGAAGAGGCATTGTCTGAGTAAGCTCGTGTGCTAGCAGGCTGCAAACTGAAAAGCGCGAAGGTACAAAAATGGTGGCCCATTTAATAGTGAAATTCTAGCTAACGCCAAATCTCATTTCGATCTTCCCTCAGCAGAAAACGCCAACTTTAATCGTCTATTACCTTCACCTTGCATTGGCATTCTCCCTCATCTACTATATAAAAATAAGTCGGGTTTTCCTTCCTGACGCTATAACTCCAGAACGCACGAACCGATTTCCACAATTTTGCATTCGTTGGAAAGGTCTTGGGCTCCGCAAGGTTTATAGCTAAGAAAATTCAGGAAAATTTCAACATAAAAGCGGGAAAATCTTTTTTAAAGCGGGAAAATCTTTTTTCATATACAGCGCCATCTTTGATATATAGCATGTACTAGAAACCAATATTTTGAGTAATTGTTTGACAGCTACTAAGGGCCGGCGCCCACTATCGGCATCGGCACGCTTCAGGCTTTTAAGGTGGCAAATAGTAATATACTCTAACTTAATGGCAATAAAGCAGAAAATGCCGAAACAGAAACAGAACAAATGCATTTTGTTTTTACGAGAACACATCACGGAAATTTCTACTTTATTGCCATAATGTTAAAGTATATTGCTATTTGCCACCTTAAAATCCTGAAGCGTGCCGATGCCGAAAGTGGGCGCCGGCCCTAATTTTTCTCTGCTCTTTTAATTTCATGTGACAAACCGGCATTGTGTTCACTGTGAAATTGTAAAAAAAAGTAAGATATTCGTTTCTTAACATTTCAATTGGAAACCATTAAATCAATCACGTGTATTGTGCAAATTTTTATTTAATTTCAACAGCAGGCTTTCTCAGGCTTTTCTTCTTTTTTAAAGACAAAATATAATAAGAGAAATGCCCGATTGAGACAACGCGTTAGCACACGAATCTTCGTGTGATTGTATGATGCCAATGATTCTCCTGCTTGATCGAATCAGAAATGATGAGATCCGCAGGAGAACTAAGACAACCGACATCGCTCGAAGGATTGCATCGCTGAAGTGGGCGGGACACATAGCGCGGAGAACCGTAGGCCGTTGGGGCGGAAAAGTTCTCGAATGGCGACCGCGTACCGGACGACGTTCCGTGGGCAGGCCCTCCACAAGGTGGACCGACGATCTGGTCAAGGTCGCGGGAAGCCGCTGGATGCGGACAGCGCAGGACCGATCGTTGTGGAGATCTTTGGGGGAGGCTTATGCCCAGCAGTGGGCGTCGTTCGGCTGATATGATGAATGATCTCATTGGCATCATACAATCGCTTGGCATTCCAATATGATCCCACTGCGAACTACAGTGATGATGAAAATTTAGATATTGGACCAATGACGACTATAAGCTGATATTGTAATGCTTGAAAGTTCGAAAGAGAAACGGCTGGATTGAACCCTAGAACCCCAGTTCCAGATTGGCCACAGGTGTTTTCAACTGATACACTAGGTCGCATGTATACTGTTCATCCAAGAAATGATTAATGTTTTTATTTGCGACTGCTGTTGTTAAATGTACGTGGACCAAAATCATTTGCGCATTTGAAAAAAAGTGAATGGCCACTAATGCCAAACATCTCGAGAAGCATGTCAACTATTGGGTTTGCTGATTCTCATTGGGATTTAACACTTGCGGGTTCAGGTGTTTCATCAAATGCGTACTAAATACGAACGCTGTTCAAAATTATCAACACCACATGTTTTCCTTCACAACCAGTTCAGTTATGGAACAAATACAAAGACGACATATGTGAAGATATCTTGCATGGCTTGCGCATTCAAACGAACAATCCTGACATCCAAATGACCGACGAAATCTACAATAAAGGATTGATTCTGATTGAGGATCAAAGCATGACTATTGCAAACAAGCTACTGATTGAAGTAGGAATGATTGCGCCAAATCGATCGATGCCATATGCATTCAACCAAGAATTAAATTGAGAGATGCAATACAATGATGACACATTGCAGGAATTCGTTCGAAATAATGTGCCATTGCTGATTGAACAGCAAGAACAAGTATACGAAACATTAATGCAAGCGGTGGACAATAAAACTGGTGATTTTTTCTTCCCGGACGCACCTGGAGGAACAGGGAAAACATTTGTCATTTCATTGATTTTGGCCACTATTCGATCAACATGTGACATAGCTAAAGACAAAAGTCTTCAATCAGTGCGTCCTACCCGTCATGACATACGGAGCCGAAACGTGGACACTAACGGCACGGCTGGTCCACAAATTTAAAGTCACCCAGCGGGCTATGGAGAGGGCTATGCTCGGCGTTTCTCTGCGGGATCAAATTAGAAATGAGGTGATACGGCAGAGAACCAGGGTATCGACATAGCCCACTGGATTAGCAAGCTGAAGTGGCAGTGGGCTGGCCATGTTAGCCGTAGAACTGACAACCATTGGAGTAAACGTGTTCCTCAGTGGAGACCGCGTCTCGGCAAGCGTAGTGTAGGACGTCCTCAGGCAAGGTGGAGTGATGATTTGCTCAGGATTGCTGGCAGGAGCTGGATGCGAGCAGCCGAAGATCGAGTTCAGTGGCGTGTAATAGGAGAGGCCTATGTTCAGCAGTGGACTGCAACAGGCTGATGATGATGGTGACATAGCTTTGGCGTTAGCATCATCTGGAATTGCGGCGACTCTTCTAGATGGCGGTCGTACTGCACATTCTGCGCTCAAGTTGCAACTCAATTTAAACAAAATTCAAACTCCAACATGCAATATTTCGCGATCCAGTGCAATGGGAAAATTGTTGATGCAATGCACTGAATTTCACTATTCAATCAAAAATTGCTGGCGATTTGGTGACATACAAATCCTTTGACTCCATAACAAATCCCGATGATGTAGTAAATTATCCAACGGAGTTTTTGTACTCTTTGGAGTCCATCTGCTGGCGAAACGGAGTTCGCCGGGTTTGCTAGTTTGTAGATAAATATTTGAAAATGTTATTTGACTTATTTGTTTTCCCTCAAACGATCACATTCGCGTAGTTATTGAGTTTTACAGAACGCCAAATTGAAATCTCCCTTCGATAAACTGGTCGAACGTTCAATGTGCACATTCAGAATGCCACTCCTGGTCGGCAGGTGACCTATACGGCTGAGCAGATACTCAGCGATCGCAGAACACCCACAACGGACTTTCCTCGTAATGCCGCGAAGGCCAAAAAAAAAGCAAGCAAAAGCATTTCTTGAAGCTTCAGATGTGGTTGGTGCACAAACTCTTGAGCATGCAGTAGAGAGTCGCAGAAAACCATTGACAATGGTGGGGTTGTGTGATGCTCTCCAGTTTGCGATATTATGTAGTACATGGTAGAGTCCCTCATAGCACCTGAAAATATTATTCATTTATTTATTGATTGGTTTGTACACAAATTGATACGTTTAATACGTATCAATTTGTTAGCAAAAGGATGGAATGAGATATTTCTTGAAGCAGACCATGGTGACAGAAGAAATTTCATGAAACGGAAGAGACAGACATACAGCGGTATACAGTAAAATCAATTAAAAAAACAATGATAATCAAGTAATTAATACATACAATATACTAACACATTACAACACATAACAAATAGGGAAAAAAACACTTTTTTTAAGGTATTGAAATGTTGATGTTCGATCGTAATTTAATAGAAAGCTTTGTTTGTTCTCAGTAGCACCCCAGGCGTAAAGTTAGAAGAATTGGCTCAATTTCAGAGGACGCTCAGTGACGTCAGTGCTATGCACTCGTGATTTGTGCAATCGCTCAACCCAAGCCAGGCATTCAATACGATAGTATACGACTACATATATAGTAGACTAGCAAACCCGGCGAACTCCGTTTCGCCAGCAGATGGACTCCAAAGAGTACAAAAACTCCGTTGGATAATTTACTACATCATCGGGATTTGTTATGGAGTCAAAGGATTTGTATGTCACCAAATCGCCAGCAATTTTTGATTGAATAGTGAAATTCAGTGCATTGCATCAACAATTTTCCCATTGCACTGGATCGCGAAATATTGCATGTTGGAGTTTGAATTTTGTTTAAATTGAGTTGCAACTTGAGCGCAGAATGTGCAGTACGACCGCCATCTAGAAGAGTCGCCGCAATTCCAGATGATGCTAACGCCAAAGCTATGTCACCATCATCATCAGCCTGTTGCAGTCCACTGCTGAACATAGGCCTCTCCTATTACACGCCACTGAACTCGATCTTCGGCTGCTCGCATCCAGCTCCTGCCAGCAATCCTGAGCAAATCATCACTCCACCTTGCCTGAGGACGTCCTACACTACGCTTGCCGAGACGCGGTCTCCACTGAGGAACACGTTTACTCCAATGGTTGTCAGTTCTACGGCTAACATGGCCAGCCCACTGCCACTTCAGCTTGCTAATCCAGTGGGCTATGTCGATACCCTGGTTCTCTGCCGTATCACCTCATTTCTAATTTGATCCCGCAGAGAAACGCCGAGCATAGCCCTCTCCATAGCCCGCTGGGTGACTTTAAATTTGTGGACCAGCCGTGCCGTTAGTGTCCACGTTTCGGCTCCGTATGTCATGACGGGTAGGACGCACTGATTGAAGACTTTTGTCTTTAGCTATGTCACATGTTGATCGAATAGTGGCCAAAATCAATGAAATGACAAATGTTTTCCCTGTTCCTCCAGGTGCGTCCGGGAAGAAAAAATCACCAGTTTTATTGTCCACCGCTTGCATTAATGTTTCGTATACTTGTTCTTGCTGTTCAATCAGCAATGGCACATTATTTCGAACGAATTCCTGCAATGTGTCATCATTGTATTGCATCTCTCAATTTAATTCTTGGTTGAATGCATATGGCATCGATCGATTTGGCGCAATCATTCCTACTTCAATCAGTAGCTTGTTTGCAATAGTCATGCTTTGATCCTCAATCAGAATCAATCCTTTATTGTAGATTTCGTCGGTCATTTGGATGTCAGGATTGTTCGTTTGAATGCGCAAGCCATGCAAGATATCTTCACATATGTCGTCTTTGTATTTGTTCCATAACTGAACTGGTTGTGAAGGAAAACATGTGGTGTTGATAATTTTGAACAGCGTTCGTATTTAGTACGCATTTGATGAAACACCTGAACCCGCAAGTGTTAAATCCCAATGAGAATCAGCAAACCCAATAGTTGACATGCTTCTCGAGATGTTTGGCATTAGTGGCCATTCACTTTTTTTCAAATGCGCAAATGATTTTGGTCCACGTACATTTAACAACAGCAGTCGCAAATAAAAACATTAATCATTTCTTGGATGAACAGTATACATGCGACCTAGTGTATCAGTTGAAAACACCTGTGGCCAATCTGGAACTGGGGTTCTAGGGTTCAATCCAGCCGTTTCTCTTTCGAACTTTCAAGCATTACAATATCAGCTTATAGTCGTCATTGGTCCAATATCTAAATTTTCATCATCACTGTAGTTCGCAGTGGGATCATATTGGAATGCCAAGCGATTGTATGATGCCAATGAGATCATTCATCATATCAGCCGAACGACGCCCACTGCTGGGCATAAGCCTCCCCCAAAGATCTCCACAACGATCGGTCCTGCGCTGTCCGCATCCAGCGGCTTCCCGCGACCTTGACCAGATCGTCGGTCCACCTTGTGGAGGGCCTGCCCACGGAACGTCGTCCGGTACGCGGTCGCCATTCGAGAACTTTTCCGCCCCAACGGCCTACGGTTCTCCGCGCTATGTGTCCCGCCCACTTCAGCGATGCAATCCTTCGAGCGATGTCGGTTGTCTTAGTTCTCCTGCGGATCTCATCATTTCTGATTCGATCAAGCAGGAGAATCATTGGCATCATACAATCACACGAAGATTCGTGTGCTAACGCGTTGTCTCAATCGGGCATTTCTCTTATTATATTTTGTCTTTAAAAAAGAAGAAAAGCCTGAGAAAGCCTGCTGTTGAAATTAAATAAAAATTTGCACAATACACGTGATTGATTTAATGGTTTCCAATTGAAATGTTAAGAAACGAATATCTTACTTTTTTTTACAATTTCACAGTGAACACAATGCCGGTTTGTCACATGAAATTAAAAGAGCAGAGAAAAATTAGGGCCGGCGCCCACTTTCGGCATCGGCACGCTTCAGGATTTTAAGGTGGCAAATAGCAATATACTTTAACATTATGGCAATAAAGTAGAAATTTCCGTGATGTGTTCTCGTAAAAACAAAATGCATTTGTTCTGTTTCTGTTTCGGCATTTTCTGCTTTATTGCCATTAAGTTAGAGTATATTACTATTTGCCACCTTAAAAGCCTGAAGCGTGCCGATGCCGATAGTGGGCGCCGGCCCTTAGTAGCTGTCAAACAATTACTCAAAATATTGGTTTCTAGTACATGCTATATATCAAAGATGGCGCTGTATGTGAAAAAAGATTTTCCCGCTTTAAAAAAGATTTTCCCGCTTTTATGTTGAAATTTTCCTGAATTTTCTTAGCTATAAACCTTGCGGAGCCCAAGACCTTTCCAACGAATGCAAAATTGTGGAAATCGGTTCGTGCGTTCTGGAGTTATAGCGTCAGGAAGGAAAACCCGACTTATTTTTATATAGTAGATGTACACAATTTCATTTTAATCTACTTTTCAATAAAACCAGAGAAAAAATAAGCACGTAACATGCTTCATAATGGAATAGTTTTTTTATCACTTTTTCGGCTTCAATAAGGTGTTTATTCACGCTAAAAAACAGTTTTCTATCTTTAAAAAAATGTTATTTAGCATGAATAAACACGCTTATTAAATTTCAAAAAACTGTTTTATAGTAAGAGCTAAGAGTATCTGCACTAAACCTCAGACAAACTATTTAAAACTATGAGGATTCCAACGACCACCTGGACTCCTGAGTAGATTTAGAATAATAAAAACTCGTTTGCACCCACCCTATACAGTTCAAGTCAAGTTTCATCTCAACTCATCCAGATCGGAATTGCGCACTTCAGATGTTACAACAGCGATAATGCGACATGGCAGGCGTGAATAGAGATGAGCTAGATAGCTTTTGTTTGACCTATATCTCGCCTGGCGTTAGGCTGACTGAATATTGAATATTAGACTGTGATTATCAGGTATTTTTGAAGGAAACACACAATAAATTATTAATTGGAAACGGAAATGAACAGGCGATCACACTTGAAACGTTTCAAGTATCAAACTAAAAGAAAAATATCTTTAAAATTTTCCCAAAGCGTAGCTAAAGAACTGCTAATAGAATGACGTAGGTATTGATAACAATAAAACAAAATTGATTTGTAATCTGGATGCGTTATTTCAAGTAATCATCGTTATGTATATCAACTTGTATCCAGATAACCAGTTCTGACGTATTTGTGAATAAGGCTGCGCTTCAGAATACAGTTAGCGCGGGAGCGCAAGCGGTGCAAAGGCGAACCAATCCGCTACTCCGCGACGTATAGTGGCGTACAAGATGCTCATAATTGCCATTAATCAAATTAATGCTTTTTAAACTCAACGCGACAGAAGGCACGCTAACCAGTTGGTCCCGGTTGACATCCATGGATGTCAGTCGCTTACGTCACTTGGCCTAGTCGGAGGAGTCAAGGCGGCTTCCCCCTCATGGGTTCTCGCCTCGGCGTGGCGAGGGGGCCTAGTACCGGTGGTAGGGGCACCACCGGGAAGCGAAGAGAACCCAGGCGTGGCAGCGTGGTGGACTGGACACTCACCCGCTGCGGCCCGTAAGGGCGGCGTGGGGCTGCGGGGCCAGTGGGGCCTGCAGGCGCCTTGAGGCGCGTGGTTGGGGCCGCGGCGCACAACCGGTTGGTGGGGGCCAGTGATCCGAGGCTGATCCCCCCGTGCGTCGCGGCCCGGCGAGGCCGTACCGTCGGTTACGGCAGCGGAGCCGCCCTTTGGGTGGCTCGTGGTTGCGGGCCCAGTAGGGTCGCTGCGGCCCGTAAGGGCGACGCGGGGATGCGGGGCCAGTGGGGCCTGCAGGCGCCTTGAGGCGCGTGGTTGGGGCCGCGGCGCACAACCGGTTGGTGGGGGCCAGTAACCCGAGGCTGATCCCCCCTGTGCATCGCGGCCCGGCGGGGCCGTACCGAAGGTTACGGCAGCGGAGCCGCCCTTTGGGTGGCTCGTGGTTGCGGGCCCAGTAGGGCCTGCGTACGGTGGCCAGCTAGCGCGTGGTACGGGGGTGCTGCCGCCAGCATTGCACGGGTTTCACCGCTGCCTGGTAGGGACGGCTTGACATCCTCGGCTGTCCCTTCTGGCCTCCCCTCACGAAGGGGGGGTCGCTTCCAGCCCGCCGTGAAGGCGGGCTCCGTCCGGGGGAACGCGTAACAGGCAGGCGCTATTCACCGTGTTCCCCCACTAACGGACGATTAGAGGGAGTAGTAGGGGTTTTAGTCGGTAGGGCCACTGGTATACCATCTTTCCAGTGGTGAGTCCGACATAACCCGTCCGTCCCCCGGTGGACGGGTATGCGTAAGGCATTTCCCCTACTTAAAAAAAAAAAAAAAAAAAAAAGTCAAGGCGGCTTTATAACATCTGACATCAAGGTTCCTCACTATTCTATCACCCTTTCAAACAATCCACATTAACCCAGCTTGTTGGAGTATGGCTCACGTCCCCTCAATGTTGAGGTGAGGCTATTGCCCAGCAGGGGAACATTAAAATTTAAAATTTAAATCATGTAATATGAGTTTCAAAAAGGTATAATTAAGGCGGTCTCATTGCTAGGGAGTGAAACCTTCCAGATAACCTTCAGGTTTACCTTTTCTCGAGGAATTAAGTAGGTTTTTTGAATAAAATAAAAAATATGGGACATTTCAACTATAGGGAACGAGACTGATGTTACGAGCCGAGCTCTATAAGTTTTCTTAATGCCTTGTGGTTTTAATGGGAGTCAGACTTTTAGGGCTTTAAGGCAACACACTACTTATAACTAAGTTAACCGGTAAAAAAACTCACAAGCACCGCACCTCCTCCTCCTTAGAAAGGTAGTCATTTAATTTTTGTGTGTCGCGCTGGATATTTTGTAAAATCATATTTGGCTATATAACATTTGAAAATATTTTTTTTAATAAAGACAATACTTAAGTGTGTAAATGTAAGAGGTCGAATAATTAAATACTTACTATTTATACTCTTAAAATTATTAAGGAATCGCAAAGAATCTTTATATGAAACAAAGTTCAGTAATAAAAATAAAAATGCCTGCCTACTTTAATTCTAAAATGACTGAAGGTAGCGAGAGTGTTTTTCCGCTACCGCCTCCGCTTACCCCGTCATCCAATACGTGGTCTTATCTTTACAGCGGCTTTATCAATAATAAGCAGCTGTCTGGCGGCCTACGTCTAACAGTAAAAGTAGTTTTTCATGTATGAGTTTGAATGTTTCCTTTCGGACCAATGTGAATGGCTCAAGTTGCCTTTGGAATGTGTCAATTCGGACTTCGGTTTAAAAGCGACTGAATTTCGTTTGTTTTGTTTTTCCTTAGCCATCTAAAAAGACATCTTTATTGTTCTCCACTGAAATTCATATCACCCTTTTAAAGTTATTGGATGATTTGTTGACAATGAGCTCTTACCTCGTGGTATAAAACGACCCAAGACCCGTTTTAATTTTAGTCTACACTTAAATAATAACAAAAAGCTGAAGAGTTTGATTGTTTGTTTGTACGCGCTAATCTCAGTAATATGGTTCGAAGCGAAAAAACATTTTTGTGTTTAATAGTCCATTTATTGAGGTAGGCTGTGAGCTAAAATATGCAAGCGGGCGAAGTCGTGGGCGATTAATTGTATTTTTACTTACAATTAAAGGGCAAGAGACGCTTATCCTTTTTAATCAATACTCTGGGAACTATATAGTGCACCATTATTTGAGGCCAATAGGTATTTTGTTAAGTCCTACTAATATTATATATGTAATAAATATACATGTACATATACTAGCTACTAATAATATAAATGCGAAAGTTTGAATATGTGGATGTGCCATGTTGCTCTTTCATGTACAAACTACTAGATGGATTTTACCATACCTACCACCTTACCATAATATAGCTCATGCATCTGAATAGGACAATTTAAAAACATGTATAATTTTTTTTTAACCTCAGTCCACGCGGACGAAGTCGCGGGCGGCCGCTAGCTTTAAAGTAAAGCGTAACAACCAGTTAATCCATGTGATAATCATGATCCAGTCACTGACCCTGTTTGCAGTTTTATCTTAAACTTGTAAATAATTTAATCTATTGTCTGTATTATGCCGCATTAGTTAAGTCGACACAATTGTTTTTATATTTGTATCAAAACATCAAGCCTTACTGTTAACTGATTGAATACATAAAAAAATGGTTATTTGTGTAACCGGCAAAATATTTATTTAACAGATTTTCACCTGGCTGAGATTCATTTGTCACCTTCGTTTAAATGTAGTAAATATATAAGAGCGCCTATGAAAATTCAACGGGCAAAAACAATTTATTAGCACGTGAATTTAGCGATCCCGAAATTATATTATATTTTATATATTTGTACTCTAAAAACTGAGATACATTACTTTTGCGCCGGGCCTGGAGTAATTTTGTATGGGTTTTGGCGCATCTTCTTTGAATGGTAAGCCGATTGCTGGGTCGGAGCCGTGCAGTTGCCGTGCTTGCCCAGTGAGCTACGACCTTAAAAGCGCCAAGCTCGCGGGTTTAATTCCCGCCCTTGTGGGTGTTCCTATGTCTGGTTCTGACATGCAAAGTACAAGTTATGTACTAATGTATATTCAAGAAAAGGCAGAACAATCCCATTTTTAGTTACAACTAAAAATACTCTTGTTCATTTGTTTATTGACTTTGAGTCTTCTAAGCTAGTTATTTTACTAGCCATAATAGTTACCCTAGGAGGTGCCCATGGCGCAGTTGTGAAAGTGATCGGCGACGATCGCTGTTGTAAAGCAACACACGCCGGGTCGGAAACGGGATGGGTGACTACCCTGACCGAAATTCAGTGATGTGTATTTCGGGCATCTCCGTGCTTCGGAAGGCACGTTAAGCAGTTGGTCCCGGCTGATGTCGTAGATGTCAGTCGTTAAGCTTAGTCAGAGGCCTTAGGGCGACTTGATAACGTATTATAATAAGGTTGCCCACTAACCTTACACCACTCCGACAATCCACACTGAGCCACACTTGGAGTATGTCTCGTTCCACCTCATAGTTGAGGTAAGGCCTGTGCCTAGCAGTGGGACGTATTGTTATGTTATGTTAATAGTAAACATTAAGTGCCTACCAACCTCTCTGTTGCCACAAAACATGACAAACGCCGACGGCTTGGCTTTAGATAAGGACAGATATAATGATGTTTACCAACACAAAAGAATAACGCCCTTTTATAGACTAGAGTCACACAGACAGACAATCTCAAGTGTATGGATTCACAAATAAGATAAAGGTTATTTAGAATTTGCATGCACCGGCTGACATACAGTGACGTACAGTTACTGGAAGAATACGGTTAAAAAACCCATGGTTTGGGAAATACACAGTTTGCGATAGGTGTTCTAACTATTTTTTTATTTGGTGTGCTATTGAGCATATCAAACAATAAAGATTACCATGGTCGAAAGTTATTTGTGTTTTAAATATCAATTTTACTTCTAAGTTAATAAACAAGCGTCGTGTGGAAATATTTGTGATTCATAAATTAAATAAATACACACAAAATACATTTGTAAATGTGAGTGCCGTGTGATAATGGCTGAGGATTCGGAAAGAGGAAATAACATAACTTATGAACCGGTGACTACTCAAGGTATGTATGCTTTAAAGATCTCTGATAGAAGTTTCGTTCGATCGATGAAGGTCGAGAGCGCCATGGTCTCGCACAGTTCCGTTCCTGAGATGTTTCCTTCACTAGACTAGACTGTGGACTGAACTCTCTGAGGCAGGGTTTGAAAAAGTTCTTGCACACTCGGCAACATGTAAGGAATGCCTCTGGTGTTGCTCGTGTCCATAGGCTGCAGTAACTGCTTATTGCGGCGGTCTGCATGCTTGTTTGCCACCATTGTTATATTCAAAAAGTGCAAGTCCTTTGAAGCAAGTATTTTAGCGTTTAAGGAATCGCAAAGAATCTTTATATGACATTTTCTTCAACTGATTATTATCTTGAATTATTTGATAAAAACAATTAAAATAATTAGAAGACACGTTTGAGCCTTAAACCAGCAAAATATTTATAAAAAAACTAAGTACTCTAACTATTTACTATTTCAAAAAACGTTAGCTAAGTATTGGCTGTCTACAAATTATGTGCTTATGTGTCTAACAGAGGTTTAGTTTAGTAAACCCTCATTAGTTAATACGTGCTTTAACGACACCACTTTAACTAACCTATCCCGTAACGTCTTTGTTTACCGCCAATTAGTATCTGCTATCAGTCACATGCTCCCTGATAAGGGATAACCTACTTTTATTGTATAAATATCATTCTCTAAGTTCAACATCTACAGTCTGTTTACTCAGTGCATCCCTGTATCTGTGCTTTTGAAATAGAAATGAGGCTGCTCTCAGGCCAGGATCAGGATGGGGGGGCGGCGGAGTCAGCGCTGATGAGAGGTCAGTCAACTTTGAAGATAACCTTTGACATCACAGCATCTCTGTTACATTACTGATAAGCGTAATGTTATGTCATCTTAATCGTTGTTTACATCAGAAATATTATAGTATTTCATAGTGGCAGTTATATATCCATTAATTTCTTAAAAAGCCATGGTTCAGTCCTTGAAGTATTTTATGTACTAAATATCTGTACACGTACCTATGAGCCTTAGGTACCAATGAAAAAAAGCTCTGCTTGGTTTTTGCAAGTTAATGAATATACCTAAACTTAGGTTTTTAATAACTTTAGGTAATGTTGTGAAGGATCATTTATAAGGATTTTTCGCGAGCAATTTCCTCTCAATTTTATTAATTATCCTAATAAACTTACAATACAAAATAAAATGAGTGAAACCGCATTGAGAAGTCATTGGTATAGCATCTCAAGTTTCATCCATGAGTTTCCAGAGCATATCTCGAATCTTGAAAAGGAAAAGTTGGAAGTTGCTTTGGTTCATGCATTAGGAAATTAGTACCTACTGATTTATTTTAATGAAAATATAGTTCCGGTTTTAGGTGGTATGTTCGTTTTTTTCTTATTTGAGTCCCATACACCATAATAAACTATGAGCTTATGATGAAATACATTTTTGATTCATTGATAATACTTTGAGGGTGGTTGATGAATGATAACAAAATCAAGTGTTAAAAATTACCCAGTAAAAAAACGGTTTCGTAATTGTTAAAACTTAGTGTACCTCGGTAGTGAGACGAGACATTGATAGTAAATTTTAAAAACAATATGTCTTCGTCACTATGTCGAAAGAACATCTTGAACGAGAAGTCCTTTCTAAAAACTAATTCATCATATTCAATATGTAGCTGTTAGAATTATCACAAAAGTTGTGAAATATTGGCAGCTTAACATAGTATTATCAAGATAATGTTATCGGGTTAACATTATTTAAACATTTTAATACGCCGAATACGTCAAGATAAGAGCCCTACATACTTTAAGGTGGTACCGATATAGTGAAATGAAGGACCATTTGAGAATTGATGATGATGTGTGATTCAAATGGCCGACCTCTCAAAAAGTTCAAGGCTGGCTTTTGCCCGCTTGCCCGCTCTAGTATTAAACCACATGATCTATCAATAAGTAAACTATCCTACTAATTCCATTCCCCTTGTGCTTATACCCTCTTTAATGCATGATTTTAGATCTTGTAAAGTAAAAAATCCGTCATACATGTTTTCTTCGTAGCTTCAAGCATTAACACATAGACGTTGTTTCAAAAATATATCTTTACGGATACTATTTAAGTATATTAAACTAATAATCACCACTGCAAAACAATGAAAAAATAGTGCGGCGAATGAGCCACCAACAACTGACCGTTACGAAACCAGCTTTATCGGCAGCATCGTGACACACAGACAACGCTGTGTACAATAGATATGAATCATTCACTGTGCGTTATTTCTGGACTTGCTTGTTGTTGACAGTATGATGTAGTACGTATTTGTCAATTTATTTTATCTACTAAGTTCTCAATGACAGTGACAATCGCGGCGCCTACTCCCGTTCGTCCGAACACTGAGTGTAATCTTTGGGCGTTAGAAAAATAAACGAACAACTCGAAAGTTAGGTGATCCCCTGTTCCATGGGAACCAGAAACAACAAACCACAAACACCGAAACCCAGCACAAATACCTGTTTCATCGACGAACTATTACATGCTGGGACGGAAATCGAACCTCGAACCCGTCGACCCCTTGATCTCAAACAGTGTCCCTGCGCTAAAATTTCTGTAGTCACGTTTCTGAATCTACAAGAGTCACTGGACACACAGCGCCATCGCCAAATCAGTGGTCAAAATGTGTGACAAACTGTGATTCTTGGAGTTAGAATCAAATTTTCTACTCACAAATGTTGGTTATTCTATTTCGTTTTATTAAAGAACGTGATTCGTAATTTGAAATAACTTACCCCATATTCACAAACGACAATCAACACTAAGCACGCGCTCACTCATGCTGCCCCTTTCAGTTCTATTGACATTTTACGGGACAGCATGAGCGCTTGCCTAGCGTTGGTTGACGTTTGTGAATTTAGGAGTGACTTTAGTTAAATTGGTTTTAGCTTAGAAATATTTTTGCAAAATTTTGCATTAATTTTGAAGCAAAGGGGCTCTAATGACGAAATAAATTGTGAAAAAGTAATTAACACGGCGGAAGCTATAGAAACTTTCTGGGTTTATTGCTGCAAAGCTTGTAAAAATTAAATTACATAATAATTCTGCTTCCGTTTTATTACTACAATTACATTTGAATGTGACTCGGCATGGAACAATATAGCATTATTATGGTTATTACGAATTATGTCATCACTTAAATGTAATCATAATTTAATTGAAGTTATTTTACGAGTACGACAGGAGTTTAATCTTGAATATGTAAATGACTTCCAATGAAGACGCAAAACTTTAAGGTGGCTCACATTATTTAAGGTAAGTGCTTTTCCGGCATATCGAACTTTACGATTATTCAAAATTAATTTAGACCATATACCTACATCGTGATACTTTTGCTTCTTGCGAAGAAAAGTTTTTAATTAATAGGAATTTGTTTTGCACACCATAAGATTTATTGATGATTTCAAAATATAAAACAACTAGTTTTTCTAGCAATACAATTAAGAAATCCTTGTTTGAAATTGTTCACTTCAGCGGTTTCAACTTTCCATAAAATATACCATGCATTATCTCCATACGTTTCTCTGTTAACCGTATCAAATTCAAATAACTCATTAGAAAGATTTTTATGAAACTGTCTACAAAATCTTTAGCAAAGGCATTTTCCTAATCAACTCAATACTCCCCTTTATCACAGCGTTTTAAGCGTGGAATTTTCAAAAAGTGACTGACTTACTGACTTTTTTCTGTGCTTTCTGCTACCTTTATCGGTAAGTACCTAAGTCTGTTGCTCTCAGAAGCAAGCTGGAAAACCTAATTATTTAAGACCCACAACGCCAAGTTTCCTGTCAACAAGGGTTCAGAGGGTAGACGATTACCCTCGCCATTTATACAGTAAATAGGCATGGCTGGTGGTCGATTGCTGACGCGCCCCAGTTAAGAAATAGGCCAGATTTGTGAGGGTTAACTGATATAGTTTGGCTGGAGCGCTTTACTTGCAGAATGCGTTTTACTTTAACCCATTGCACAGTTCAATTTCTCGAGATGATTATTCCACGGGTCACTTAGTAGTGGAATAAATTCACCCCAAAAAAAATTCCTTGAGCTTGTTTAAGAAAGATTCGAAAGGGTTCTTACAGAGTTGGCAGAGCTTGAAAGATACCCTTAGCACACGTGTATTTAAAGGCTGTTGTAACTTCTTAACAGACAGTCTGAATGCTTGTTCACCACCCGTGGTAGTATAAATAACAATAATTTGTATTCAATATCACCCGTTATTATTTGCTTTTTGACCATCTTAGGTTCTGAGAATTTTTTTTTTGAGTAAGCCTCTATTAGGTTTTTGTATGCATGAGGGCCAGAGTGCAGGATGTTGGTCCCAAAGAATATCGTCTGGTGTGTACCTGTTTCAGTTTCGAAAGGTACCGGAACATGAGCTAGTAAGCTGTACCTGCTGCATAGTGAATTCAAAAGTGTAGATTCTTTCGGTAGAGAACCTCGAATCGTTTTTTTTTTAATCGCATCTCACGCTTATGATCACCGAAGAATACACTTATGATATTCGCGTATTTATCTCTACAAAAAAATTAGGTTTTACATTTCTATACTCGGTGGGAAGCAATTATTGTAAGGTAGTCAGAAAACCGCACCAACTCCCAAAAAGCGTGTTTCAGTGAAATAAAAAGAAATACGAACGCCGTGAATCACCAGAGAGTAATCCGCAGATTACGAGCACTGCGACTACAAAGGAATTTCGGAGGCCTCAAGATGGAGGGCCGCTATACAAACCGACAGAAGCATTTTTGCTTCTCATAACTTCTATTACTTGAGGTGTTTTTCTTCCAACGAAACCTTTTTTAACATCAAATCTCTTTCGCTCGGCTCGCTTGTTGTTATCTATTCGTAGGTAGTTTGGATAGTTTTTTTAATTTATTATGTAGTTTATCACAAATATTCAAATTAATCCGATCTTGAGAAATAGACAAGTACCATTTGTCATTTCTCTCTCTTTAATGTTAGAGATACATACGCGAAGATAGCTTAGCTTTCAAGTGACATACTCGTAAGTCAAGTTTTTGAAGTTTTTTTACTAAAAACATAACTCAATTACTGCTGCTGTTACACAAAAAGTCATTTGGATGCTGGGCTATAACAAGAAAATGATGATAGGTAGGGTCTGTTCGGACTGTGCCTAAAGTGATTTACCTATAATGAATTTGACAAACTTGAAAAACTATGTTACTGTGTTGATACTTTTGAGTCTAAGTATAAAATAGACTTGTAATGAATTAACGAGTAAGCGTGATGCTATTGCTATGCTATTGATCGAATGCGGACTGATTTGTGAAAATATAAAATTATAGTGAGGTCAACTTGTAATTGGATGAGATGACAAAATATACATAATTGGCTCGTACAAGGTTTTATCAAGCTTTTTTGCTGGACCATTTTGAAATGTGAAAATTTTTTGGACAGTGCAACAGCAAATCAGCATAAATGTTGTACATAAATCCAGCATTGTCCTTTCAGCTGGATACCTCCACGCACTCCTGGGGAAAAGGGTCTTGACGTCTGTCAACCTTTGGACAGACAGACATACAACAACGTGAACCCATATTCCGTTTGTTCTTTTGTGGGATGGAACCCTGAAAATGGTACCTATGTCGTAGGTAAATGTGGTTAGGTGGTGATTTACGACAAAGAAAGTTTTTCTTGCAGAAAAAATATTATCTCAATAAATACTGAAACCGTGGCCACCAATGAAATTAAAATAAAAAAGAGGTAGATAAGTAATTTGTGCTAAACAAGTGGTACCCATAACCAGAACGATCGTGCGGCTGAGTAAAGCATCGACAGTGTTGACAATTTGAGACGACAATGCGCAACATGGTATCTATCTCGTTTACGCTCTAGTAAATAATCACACTATCTTGTTCACATGGTCAAATTATATAGGTACGTACGCCAGGGGTCAATTTTCGACTTCGCATCAGTACTGACTTATCCTAGCTCTTTTTGTCATAACAGTCATAATATCGTTGGTGGCCACTGAACAACGCAGCTGTCACCCCACAATGTCAGAAATAACTAAAGTCTTAAGACCTCTCTTGTGTAACATTTTCCTTACTTAATGTGTTGCTTGTGACTTGGTTCTAATGTGTAACACAAACCTATTTCTCCCAAGCGAGCCTCAAACTAATTCCTTTACGCCCCAAGCATTGAAAGAAATGGTCTCTCAATAAAGACTCGGTTGCAAATTGTTTCCTTTGTTAAAATGGAGCTATTTGCTCTAGCTTCACGTTGGAATAATGTTTTTTTCAGCAAACTAATTCAACTGTTTACTATTGCCACTGTTTACAATTTTGTCAGGCACGTTTTAATTACTGACTCTGTTAGTATGCAATGGAGAAACAATTCACAATTGCTAGCTAGAACAAAGCAGTCCTTATAACAAAAAAGCCAGTAAAGTACAAATCAAATTCGCGCACCGAGGGTTGCAATTTTTAATGGTTTTGATACGAGTAGTTCGTTGTTCACAAGAATCGAGTCTCAGATATTTATAACATTTCACCTGATTTTACCAAAAAAACGGTGATTTTCTGATTTCTTACTTTACTTGCGCTAAGTGAGCGTAAAATATGCTGTGTATACTAAGCATTAACAGCTGTGACTATGTTTTAATTGCGTTGACTTCTAAACTTAAACTTTTCACTTGGATTGATATAGCTATGGCTAGCTTAATATCTTCACGTGAGCAATAATAAAAGGCTCTAATTTGAATTACTAACCGACGGACAATAAAATGTGCCATTGAAGTTTTCGTTTTCACGGAACTCTAAAAATCTATATCACTATGTATAACTGGATGAGACCACTGATCCAATTTTCTCTTGATCTGATTGATGTCCTGAGATAATAATGTTATAATTATTGATGATTGATTTAGGTTTCCCTTTTTTGTGTTAACGTAATAAGACGTTTTTGTAAGTCACCGTTACTTAGTTATTTGGTCAACCACTCAACTGCAAATGTGTTTTGATAATTTTGTTGGGTATGTAATGCCCGTTTTTCAGCAGAGCAACAGCACCGTCTATTGGTCTCTTGATTCGACTCAGACTCAGGACTCATGACTCTGGCGGTGCCAATCGCCAACTTCCTCAGCCGTCTGTATTTATTGAGAAAACGCAATGCTTGCGCGATTCATTGACGGATAACGCCATCTAGCTGTTGCCTTCGTACATTAAACATAATTTATTAAATTATTAATAATTACAAAATTTGGATAATTAGTTTAATTCGGCGCGAGTGTGTCGCACCATTATCTGTAGGCTGTGCGTTCCGAAGCCGCGTCGGTAAAGAAAAAATAAATAACTAAGGAGGTAGTGTCATGGCCGGCGGGTTTAAATCTTTTGCTGGTCATGCCTAGCAGTTTGTATTTTTAATGTGTAATTTCCCTTTGCAATGTTAGAACCTCGGCAGGGTGTTTTAACCGAATTATTAGTGTGGTTGGTGCGGATATTTGTGCATTTAGTTTGGGTGTACGGTTACCCATTTATTTTTACCTAGGGTGTAGGTAGGCTGTGCCACCCTCTAGGAAAGGAGATATTTAAGGGATATTTCCTGATTTCATGTTTCAAGTGTTGCTTACGGGCTAGGAACAAGCGCATCCTCGCCGTTCCTCCCTGTTTTGTGGTGAACTTGCCCCAAAAGGGTGCAAAGATGTCTAACTTAGATACCCCCGACGGGCCTAGAACAAACTGTCCTCCCTAACCCTTACTTTCTCTGGCTCAATTCCCCTCTAATTGAGTCCAGCTTAATATCTTATACTACAGGTATACATAAACAGATTCAGTATTTATAAAATTTGCATGTTATTTTAAGAATGGTTATGCCACTACCGCATCCTGATCTGATGACCATACAACGAATGAAAAGATTCTTAAAAATTGGTCTAGGTGTTGTTGGATCAAAGCAAGCCAAATACACAAAATTATACCGAATAATTAAAATACCTAGCTCTTCTTTATTGGAAGTTGGATAAAAATACAATCGGAATGACGTTTCTATGTTAGACCGAGAACTTTCCTGCCTCTGACAATTTAAACTTTATTTCCCTTGTGCAGAAAATAAAGCAATACGCTGCAGCACGGAGGGCTCGTAATGTTTGTTTACTCTCAAACTAATTAAACTCTTCGCATTTTTGCCAGCCATGTTAATTACACCTCGTGTAGGGGATACTGTAATTGGGGACAGGTATCTACATACACCTCCGACGTCTACGCTCCTATGAGGATATCGACCTATACAGGGAGATTTTTAAAGGTGTAATGAATTTTTCAGAATCCCAAGAGAGCCCCTTCTAAACTACCCTTCACTTTTTTTTAAAGAAAGAAAAATTTTATTGGTCCACACAAGATCATTTGTGAGTTTACAATAACGATATAACTTAAAAAAACGGTTAATAGGTATTATTATATTATATTGATAATATATATAATTTGACACCTAGCAAAGTCACCCTGTATATAAAAAGCACATTGGACTGACTGAAAAAGAAGCTCTACGCCCGGCCGAAACTGCAAAACCTAGAATCCAGACCCACGTGAATGAGCATTATTAATATTGAAAGATTAAGTAGAGTCTTCAAAATATTTGACATTAGGGTTTTGAAGATTGTATAAAGTTCGGTTTTGGAAATTAGACACCTCAAATATTAGATTTACGCTTTTAGATGATAAAAATAAATACTGAATTCGTTTTTGGAAAGGTAAATTAGAAATTGAAAGTGTATATATTTCTTCGGTCTGGAAGTCAAATATTGACTTTAACCAGTCCACGCGAACGAAGTCGCGGGCAGAAGCTAATTGATTATAATTGACCAACAAACTTTACATTATGTCGCAGTCACTGATTATTTTTTGTTATAAATGCCCTTGCTAGTGAAGGTCCATGGCTAACTTGGCTTCCATTATTTTGCTGTCTAACAACATTCAAAACACACTTGCTTGCGACTTCGTCCGCGTTGATTTTCACCCCCTAAGGGGTTGAATTTATTCTTCTTTTATGATGTCGATAGCAACGGTTCAATTAAGTAGCTTGATTTTGGGCTATGCGTCGCTGTGGGTAATAATTTCTAGGGATACCCCTAGAAATTATTACACACAGCTTGAAGAATCTTGAAGGTTCAAAATCTTTAAGATTTTTCAGCACTGGTCTGTTGTTTGCTCTCTAAAAAACCTTGACTAATCAAAAAGAGAGAGACAATTGACAAAAAAATAGCCGACGAAGTCATTTTGAAGGACACTTTACGAGTTTGATGCTTTAACTGATAACACGCCTAATTGTGGGGGAGCGCTCTCAATAAAATTATTCTCAATTAATGAAAAGCTTTTTCAGAAAATATTTGGCGGCCATCGACAAAGGTTTTGTTATTAATTTTAAGTACCCGTCTATTTTCTGAATTACTGGGATATTTATGTATAGCGACATTGATGTGAAAGCCACCTGTAGACAAGGATTGACTTACAGCCGTTTTTTTTGAACTAGCAGCCACCTGCGACTTCCTGGTGGGCTTAAGTTTAAAAAATAAAAGAATGAAAAATAGATTACGAACTGTTCCCAGACCTATCAAACATACTTAGAAATGTTATCAAAATCGGTCAAGCCGTTTCGGAGGAGTTTGGTTTGTTACCACTGTGTCACGAGAATTGTATACTTATATTCGATAAGATTATAACTTGAAGAGTTTTTCAGGTTGAGAGACATTTACTGAGTAGACATGTAACACGGTGTGATTTTGATTTGTGTCCAAACTTACCACTAAATAATAATTTAATGGATTTTGTTTGTGAATCCCAAAACAACCCTGTTTTTTAGTTTTGAATAAATTCAGCCAGCTGTTGTCTTCCGCAGAACAAAATTCCTTCTGCATTGTCCAGTTCAGTAAGAAACCCAGACATTCCTCATTAAATGACTTCCATGCAAATCCTTATTCACATTCAGTACATTGAGGTTGGATAAAGTTTGACAAAGAACTTCAAGTTGTACAGAAACAAGCGTACAATGGGGTAAGTAACAAGGCGGGGAAAGTTGTAGGGCGAACTGTATTCGGGATCAGCCGAGCGATAGTAACAATTAACGGCTTGCCTGTGGCTGGCTTGCCAACCACTCGACCCCGAGAAACCGGCACAGTAGGCATCTTTTCTGAAACACTCGACAAAAGAACTTTTCGGATTTTGAGGAACATCGAAATTGTAAGACCGCTTTTATTACGTAAAGGTTTGAAGAAAAACCTTATACGAAATATTTATTTATTTATTACATTTCACTTAAAATGAGATACAGTCGAATAACAGTTCGAATAATCAGTGTCATCATGAACCGGTGCTCGCTGCCATTATAATTATCATGCCTATACTCAACTGCTAGCTTGGGATATGATTAAAAAAGTTAAAACATTTACAAATTAAACTTTAAGAGTATTTTCCAAGTAAACTATTTGTTCTACCATCACCTATACCTAAAGCTTCACCGATAACTATTACTTAACGAATGCTTTAGGTATGACATGAAGTCCAGTATAACCCTGAAGTTAATATCTTCAACTCAACATCAAGTAATAATAACACACAAGGCGAATTCAGCCTCAGAGAAATCAAATATAAAAGCCAAGCTACTGAAATAACAAAGTTTTACAGCTCCGTAGCTCCCTCCAGACACGCGAGTAGGTACGTAGTAACGAAAGAGAACAAAAGTACTCGTATATCGAAGTAAACAGACCTTTTTTATCGGAAGTCGAAATACATAGAAATAAGGACAATATGGAAATTGCCGGATTCGAGTATTAAACTGAATATAACGGCGGCAGATATAGGCTTACTTTTAAGGTACGGTCAACAACACGACAGGCTACCCATTTCTGATCCCTCTACTAGCTCTATTGCGAAGAAATTTCATTTGGCATGAGCATGATAAAAACGGCAATAGGTCTGCGGTTTGACAAAAGCAATTTTATAACTTTAACGATAGAATCGTATGTCATTTGATTCACCAAACTATAACAAGTGAAACACTATTTTAATCCTGTAGTGGAAAGGTTGCTTCTCATTAAAATTTCAGACATATTTGACCACCCTGTACGCACCCATCATTTTGAAGCTGACTGTACAATGACCTTTCAAATAAATTATAATTATTTACAACGAAGTTTTACGCTAGAACAAGTCATCATGGGCGGTAGAACATACATCGTAGATGTTATTAGTATAACTGCTGAAACATTCTAGAGATATCATATCTAGGATACAAGAAAGGTACTTTTCGTATATCAGCTTTTTGGAACACAAGCATACCGATCTACTTTCTGGTTGGATTTTTATGAAATTATGTACATTTAAACAATTAGGTAAGTTTGGACCACTACCTTGGCTAATTGCGATTCTTATACAGGCTGCAAAGCTTCAATGTTAATTAAATGTGTGGAAAGTAAAACTGAGTCATATTTTAAAAACTGCGTAATTTTTAAGCGTGAGACAAGTTTAGTGTGTCTCCATATTTGTTTTATCATCTCCCAAGCTAGCACAGCTGTTCTTACATTTGAAATTTCCTCACCGACTTTTGCCAGCCTCGCGTTCTCGTATTCACAATTCACAATTTCCGTTTTACAAAAGTAAATAAAGGCAGACGCGCAGAAAACATCAGGTACGGGGAAGTCCCCGTGGGCGTGGGCGCGTGTGATGTAACAAAGACAGGATCATCCGGAGCCTTGTCTGGGTTCAGCAAACCTTTTTATGGGCGTCCCAGGCGGAAAAGATACAGGGTGTAAGGTTTTAGGAAAAAACGGGAGCCCTTGGCTTACAACTTAGCTTCAGGCTAACAAGTAAGCAAAATTAGCGCGATATAAGTATTAGGTATTCCAAGAGATAAAATATTACGGTAATCAAAATGCCGGAAAATGATACATGAAATTCGATGTTTTTAGGCCTTTTCCAATTCAAATTCAAAGTCGTGATCACTTGCATGGTTTCAGGGGGGCTAAAAAGGCAACATTTTGATGTTTCATATTATGAATCATCTAAGTGACGTCTCATCTAGAGCGTGGTCCGTTTTGAGTTAAAAGTGATCATAGCGCGCTCACATCGCTCACGCTCATACAATTTATCAATTCAGGACGCGTGTGAGCCACGGAATAGAAAAAACAGTGGAAGTGCAAAGAAGGCGTGGCACGCGTGCCACAATTAAGAGTAGCTCCGCATACTTGGTCCCAGTCGTGTTCTAACATCGCATCGAGTTGCTCGTCTCGCGACAACTTCATATTTCCGTAGTTATGCCGTAATGCTCCATTTTGGAGTGCAAAAATGATAGTAGGATAAAAAAACTTGAAAATGTAGGTCTTTCCTACCATCGCTAGGTACTATTTTATTTGTTTTCTAATAAAATCTTGTTAATTTCAATAGACAGATAGATATCGACCTATAACGCAAATTTCAATCTTAATGCTTATACAATTAAATGTATAATTGCTCCCAATAGAGAATACCGCCATCTATGGTCGATCAACGGAATTAACTAGTCAATCGAAACTAAATTGATATTAGATTAGAAAAAGTCGTAAATACTGTCAGCAGTAAAGCACAACAAATATTATCTGTAGAGTGTGAAGGTTTATTTCCGGATGTACGATCTGTGAATTAAGCTAATTTGGACTAGAATTGAAACGACCAATCAAACGGCTTTTTTCTTTGTAGTGCATTATATGACTTTCAAAATATTTGTGTGAGTTTGGCGACAGCGGTTCCTTCACTAATATGGTTGCATTGCACTTCCACTGTTTTTTCTATTCCGTGGTGTGAGCGCGCTATTATCACTTTTGACTCGAAACGGACCGCGCTCTAGATTAAACGTCAGTTAGATGATTCTTAATATGAAACATCAAAATGTTGCCTTTTTAGCCCCCCAGGTATAGGTAGAATAATTCAAAGTTATTTTATTCCCTTTTTTTAATATTTGTTTTATATTATAACAATATTTTTGTGTTTTCGGCACCCCTACTTTACTTTCCACGGGCCACATGGTTGACTAGTAGAAAATCTTTTTATATGTTATGTACAAAAAATGTGTGTGTGAGAAGTCGTCATTTGTAAAACATCTCAGCAGTAAACATGAAATAGTTTCATAATTCTGACAACTTTATTATGTGACAAACAAATCAAAACATGTAAAAAGGCTGTCAGAAACAATGCATTATGAAGTGAAAAATTAAACAGATAAAATCACCCAGACACAAAACAGCCGATATTAGGTAAATGCCACTGAGTGGGGCTTGAACCGATGACCCGCAACATAATAGACCAGACAGCATGACATGAATTCGAACCAAGCCACCGAACTATAGTGAAAAAACCTAAAGTAAATTAAAAAAAATATTCTAATAGGACACGTCAAAATAAAAAAAGAAATCCAAATTAACAGAAAGTGATTCTACCACCGGTAAAGTTGCTTCTACGAGAATTGAGAAGACTTCGACTAGATACTCGACATTGAAAGTAATTAATATTATATGAATTAATTACCGTTTTTCTTCTTCATCTTCTTCTTCATTACGTTGAGCTATGGTTAATTGTATCATTTTGCAGTTTTATTAATTGACCTACATTATTTTGTGACGATAATTTACAAATATCAAGTGGTTTCCTTGTTTTATTATTATCATGGGCACTGGTCTCTCACAATACCACGCTTCGTGGATTTTCTGGCAGCTATTATTACATAACATGCCGTCATGTGCTTCATTTATGTAGAATTTAAAACAATTTATTTCAAAAACTACCATAAATTCACACTGCTGTGTATTTAACCAGGAAAAATACTAAATTAAACAAGAACAAAACCACACAAACACTTAGTAAGAAAATGATTGCATTCAATATTTTTTGAAAATAATATGATCAACGAATTCAGGCCAAAGAATGATTACATTACACCTCATAATATCCTCACCTCAGTTATACAAATTATTGTTCTAAGGATTCCGTACCTAAAAGATAAAAAGGTTACTCTATTACTAAGCCTCCGCTGTCTGCCTATTACCACGCTGTATCTCATAAGCCGTAATAGCTGGAAAGCTGATTTTTTTACAAATTATGTATTTTCGTTAATAACAACAAATGCTTAAAATAATTAAAAATAAAATATTGATAGAGGTCCCAATAAAATAAACGTGTTTTTTTTCGTATTTTTGCTCAATTTTAATGCCGGTAACAGGTAGACGCTTAAAAATCTCACATATTACGTAGTTGTATTTTATCTTTTATATTAAGTAATTAAATAAAAATTATGTAGATATCAAAGGGGGGCTCGCAAACCTAATTTATTACCTTACCCTCCGTGATTAAGTCCGAGTCGCACTTGGCCGGTTTTTTTGTATAAAAAGTTACAGAATGAAGAATGTCTTACTTCATACTAACTTTTTTCATTTGCAAGAAATGTTTCAGCAACTTACCTCCGTTTTATCCCACTAGACTCATCTACGCAATTCTTGCAGATATCTTACTTAAGCTACTTACTTTGTTATTAGAATATGAACCAAACCATTTTAAAAGCTGTTTCTTTAATCCAATCCAAACTTAACTTTATTGCGCTCTGCGGTCAAGAAAATAATCGTAAATAGACGATTTAACGTAGCCTCTCTAATATCAAACCAATTTTAAAAAGCGGTCGCAACTTAATAGAAAAATACGGCTCAAGGCTACATGTAAGCAGAGGATTACCTTTGCCCCTACAACTCCATAGGGAAACATATCAGATTGAACTATTTACAATAATCACCGGAACAAGATCACACGGATGCTGCGTACACATCGGCTCACGCACACACTAGAACCCATCATGACGTCACGCCGAAACGGGACGCAATTATGCATAACCACACCAGTGAGAGCAGGATAAAATATAGGCCAAGCACCGAGAGACGACCTACCTTCCCTTACAGTGGCAGCCTGGCAGCACCTACGTAATAGGGGCGACCGCGAACAAAGTCGTGCAAATTATAGATAGCACCTCATTTTTTTACACAAGTGACGCAAATACTTATGATGCGTAAATCATGTCGCTAGCAGAGTTTAGTAGTAGGGTTCTGTCTCTAAAAGTAGTAGTTTATAATGTTGGTCTTGGTAAAAATCTGATTTCTGAAAATAGAAATACCTACTAAAAAACTAGGTGTTTGACGAAATTTGTATCTCTCGCAAGCCTAATTCCAGTTTAACCAAGATAGCTGGTTGGCTGTTTTTCCTGTTGTGTCCAGAATTAAGTCACCTTTAATTTATCAATGTTTTGTACCGCCAACTCAATACCCGAATATTTTTTTACCCATAGCATTTTCATTTTTTTTTCGGTTGCATTTCCAATTAATTAATGCTTAATAACTTATCAAAATAACGGTTCTACTACTAAATCATTAAAACCCCTTTACAAAAATGTCAATATGGAAGATCCGCACGAAATGTATACCGAGACGAGAGATTAATGTGCCAGAAATATTTTCTATTCAGGACAATGACATTGAATTCGGCTAATCTAAAACTGAACATACTTTTTCGTACGAGTAACTAAGTGGTGAAATTTGCTTGTGTTTATACTCTTCAGCCCAGGCTAGGCTAGCTAGGAGAAATTAACAAGCGTGGGTGACGACCCCGACCGAAATTTAGTGATGTGTATTACGTGCATATCCGTGCTTCGGAAGGCACGTTAAGCAGTTGGTGTCAGAGGCCTCAGGCTTCATAACATCTGACATTAAGGTTGCTCACAAACCTTACACCCTTCCAACAATCCACACAGAGCCCGCTTGTTGGAGTATGGCTCGTTCCACCTAATAGTTGAGGTGAGGCCTGTGTCCAGCAGTGGGACGTATATAGGCAGTTTATGTATGTATGTGCGTTTATCGTAGCTGAACCGATAGGAGCAAAGTAAGACTACGAGGGGCAATTTGCGACGTATTACATTTTTTTGCCCTAAAAATGAGTTAATGTCTGCTACTATTAATTTCATGCACATTATCCTTCACATTTCTCTGTAATCGTTTCATCTAACGTTGAAGTAATTTCAGCATGACCTACTTTCGATCTCATTATTATATTTTGCTCGCCAGAGACTAAATTGCGAATATTTGGGAAGAATAAAGACTATCAGAACCAATCACAATTGTCATTTAGGGCGCTTTTGAAATACTAATGACAATGTATATTAATAGAACGTAGAATTTACAGAATATTGATCACACTGTTAATTTTAATACTTGTTACGATTCATTATCATTATTATCTATTGCCTCTGCGTTTTATAATATGTATAGACCATTTATATCTCATATTCTTGTTAAATTCAGTAATTTTCTGATAAGTTTTAACGATTTGACTATAAAGATCTTTGGAGTGCCTTGGTTGAAAACTTTTGTAAATGAAAGATTTTAAATGTATGGTTTTCATGAAGATATTATTATCGTAATTAATGTTGGTATGTCATGAAGCGTAAAAGCGCACACCTAGCGATCATAATCGGCGATTAAAAAGTTTTATGGAGTACCTATTAATTTTCAATCTAAAAGTTGGGCAACTAATGCCCAGCGTGCTATAATAATTCGCAAACGGGGAAGCTTTCTTTTATTATCTCTTTAAAATACCCTGGTGTTCTGGTGTTTATCGTAAGAACGGGTAAAATTTTCTTAGACTTTAGACAGTTACTTTTATTTTTTGATTTATTAGGTCACCAACAAGACGTACACTAAAACAATAATTCAGGTTCAAAACAATGCTAAATGAAGCCTTACTCATAGGTAACAATGGCATGCAATAAATTTTATATGACAACATTAATGCAACGCAATGAAAAAAAAAGTATTAGTATTATTATACTAGCATCAGTATTCATCTTCTTTCCTAAAAATAGAAGAACTAGAAAGCGAGCAGACGCGGAAGACGCGGGTTCGATACCGCCTGAAGCCAAGACCGAGTTTATTTTTCTGGTTTTCCTATCTTCAAAACAACTCTATCGCACCAAATCTTCATAAAATAATGTTCCTCACCAAAGATTTACGCCATGCTCCTACAACAAACAACGAAGTTATCGAACACCGGTGCGCCACGTCAGGAGATTCCACACGACATTTACATACTTCCAGATTGTTCCTGGGATATTGAGAGATCGTGAACCCGGAGAAACACAGAAAATGTTCACGTAAGCTTCGGAAGCGCTTACCTAAGGTATTTGGTTGGCACGAATGTGGAATTTATTTGGAAAGGTTTTTACACCTGCAATTTACGAACTAGATTCTCTGATCGAGTGTGCGTTGGAACGTAAAGAATGTGCCAGTCGTGGTTATGTAGACACCACGGCTGACAACTCGTAGTTTCAACGTAAATACGTTACCTATTTTTGGTACAAACTTACTATCGCACCTCTTGGTTTCGTTCTTGGCGAAGGTTCATTCTGCTTTCAAACCGCGATGGCTCTTACAGTTCAGCTTGAAAGATTTAAGTAGTTTCCTGGAAACTACTACTTCGTTTTTTACCTGCTTCACTGATCAGACTGTGAAACTATATTTTTCCTGACGTATTACCTAATACGTCAGGAAAAATTATAGCAAAGAGTTCTTCAAGAGGGATTGAAAAAGGTTCAGCCACAAGTCCCCGGTGGACCCTCGTTTTGTCATGACGGGGAGGCTTAGTAGAGAGGTGAGAGGTTAAGCCACTAGCAACCAAGAGGCTCAGACTTTGCGGTGCAGTGGACTTTCAACTACCCAGTTTTGTTAATATGGTACCTATTACAGGTAGTTCAGACACATTGATTTAATAATGTACACATTTACACACATATTATGGTACTCAGCTCAATTGCTAAGAATAATTTGTTTGGTTGGATAGACCTTCAAAGTGCTCTGTAACAGGTATTTTCAAATAAAGATACTTTCCGTTCATTCTTCATATTTTCTATACAGGAAAAACGATAAATTCCAGCAAATTAACACTCCCAGTCCACAATAACTAAACATAAATAATTTAGATAGTTTATGATCGTGCTAAAGAGAGAAGTAATTATTGGTTACCTATCATAAGACCGAATTTTCTTTTCCCGAATTTCATTTTCCCGAAAACGTTTCGTTTTTTTTCGTTCGGCATTTTTCCATTTTCCCGAAATGACGTTTGCCACTGTATCAATTGACCAATTATCAACTGGATTTTTTTCGTTTGCCAGACGTTTCATTAGGCCACAAAACGTTTTCCCGAAGTGATGATTGGCCGAAATGACAATTGTCCGAAGTATTGTTTTCCAGAACAATCATTAGACCACTGTTTTCATTGCCATATTTTTAGTTTAAAAAACGATCATAAAAAAGTTACGGGTTTAATGCAAGCAGCATAAAAGCAGACAAGGATTTTTGAATTTAAAATAAAATAAGAAATTGATAGCATGTACGCAGGCAAACGGCATGCAAGTCTTCAACATGCAAGTTTAAGGAAAACACAAGTAATCCGTCACGGCTCCGGCATTACGGGGCTCCGGCGGTTCCTCGCGTGCCAATCGTCGCAGATGGCTTTTGCTCAGCACCACAGCTTCGGCTTGTTGGCCGGCTTCGCCGGCCAGCCTCAGCCGCGGCGCCTCGCTCATAGCCACCTGCTCCTCAGCCCGCGGGCCGCCTCGCCCCTCCATGCCTACGCGCTTTTAAATAACACTCTTGGGGTAGGGCAAAACAAGTACCACGTGGTGTCGGGGTTGACTAAGTCGGATTCGCCCTAAAGTTGAAATTACTGAAAATCGACGTTAACGAGACGTTGAACGTTATCATACAGTAGTTGTGGCCTAGTAATATTCGGTAAAATGTGATTTAGGCAAAGTGATCATATGCCAAATAAGTCATCTGGTAAATGAAAAAAGTTGAAAAAAGACTTCGGGCAGTAGTAAAAAGTTTATTCTGAAATTCGGTTTAACGTAGTTCGATATAACGACACTTATGTCAAAAGATACTTCGACGTGATTAAAATATGTCAAACAATACATCTGGCAAATGAAATGTTGGTCAATAGTTTTCAGTCAAATGAAATTCGGACTAGTAAATTTCGGACAAGTGACGGGTTCCCGTAATTATTATGAACTCGTTAATTTGTTAGTTGCAGATGCTTTACTCCAGTTTTATGGGACTACTTGATCCATATCAATAAATTTTAACGCTTTATTTATTTTTATGGGTCATCTTGTCATTTTACGAGTGTAATAGGCGAAACGAGGTGAGGCGCTCAGTAAAAAGGACTTCCCTTGGGGCTTGTGGAAGGGACAGGCGCATTCTTTTCTCATGTTATGCTCGTATACACACGAACCATATGCATAGTACTTCTTGATATGAATCAGTTTTCCTTCTTGCTAAAATTATTAGAATACCTACTAGCGGCCGCCCGCGACTTCGTCCGCGTGGACTTAAGTTGACAAACAAAAAGTAATGTTTTTTTTTATTGTAGCCTATGTGCGATTCAGGTGTAGGTATAAGCTAAGTTATTGTAAATTTCCAATAAAATCCATTCGGCAGTTTTTACGTGAAAGAGCAACACGGCATATCCACACATACAAATTTTCGTCTCCATAATATTAGTAGGATTATTTCATTAAAAATTGCTGTCTTCTGCATTTAGTGCGCTTGCATTCGTTTGTCCTAAAATTCCAGGCGGTTTGAGGTTTTATGCTTACGTATTTAATAAAAAGTATACAACCTCTTTGTAGTTTTGGCGGGAAAGTTAGGAAAAAGTAAACTGTCAGATTGTCAATTAATTTGTAGACCTTGGAAAAAAAACACAGAATTTTAAAAGTAAATATGTTTTATTGATGAAATAATATTAACAATCCAAGGACAACCGATATTTAAGCAAATCAGGAAATCGAAGGCTGTATTTCAATGTAAAAGGTACTCTTATTTTATTTTCATGAACGTAGGTGACAAGTTATATATACTGTTTATAATCAAATTTTAAACTTGTGTGTATTAGAGAATTTCTAATCTGACGCTCACCCTATGTGTTTATGTGCACATGCAACGTCATTAGTCTTTATATTCAGCCACTGGAATTGGATAGACACGAAAGTGTAAGTCTACATGGTTTTCACCCAAAGATACCTACAAACAGAAAATCAACGTAAAATTATGCCCAGTGTTGGATAAACTAAAGTTTGCTTGATAAAAATGCTGCTGCTTTGCTTAATGCCTAGTGGTACTCGTTTTAGCTATTTCATAAGAACTTATGAACACAACATTCAGTTGTTTCTTCTTAGTACAGAATTCATTTCTGACGCTTCAAGTAGCTCCTACAAAAGAAGCTCTGAGCGTTTTTCGGAGGAAACTTTTTTAATTACGCAGGTGTACCGGCTATCTGATGCCGAGTCGGCTCCAATTATACCTCAGACAGGTTCGGTACGCACTACACAATGCTTTTATACTTCATTTAAATTAACTTACTGAATGTGGAATTGTTTTGACAGACAATTTCTACCAACGTGATATTCGTAACTTGAGCTTTACCTGCTGATTCAATTTCGTACCACGGTTATGAGAATGTAGGATGGACTCTATTACTATAAAATGAAAGAGAAAAGGAAAGAACTAAGGAAATGCACAGTCAGAATTTATACAGCACGACATTGACATAGCATTTCACTTATCTTTCTTCATCAACTACTTTTCGACACATACGAGTAAGTTACTCTTTTGGACAATTTGACTATTCGACACTTGAGTTTTATTAAAAGAAAATTACGACTTACTGCTGTTGTCATTTAAACCATATAAAACGAAACCCACTAGATAACTTTATATAGTAGTTCGTATTTTGTATAGGTACCTAATATACTGATCTCACAGAACAGGGTCAAGTCAGAAATACCTGGCATTGACAAGCATGTATAGAAGGATTGTTTAGAGGGAAGGAGTCCATGATCTTATATGCCAGGATCATAGTTCTTAGTGGCAAGATGTGGTCTTGGAAAAATGCACGAAGTTAGATAATAATTTATAAAAACTTGATTAGTCTTTATTCTGCCAAATTAATTTCATGATCTGATACCACCCTCTACTTTCTACCAGCGGTCTTTCTAAGCGATTTGGTGCTTCCTTTCTGGTCCGCACAGCTAAGGAGTGGAACGCCCTCCCTGCGTCTGTGTTTCCGAATACATACAACCTTGGTGTCTTCCAGGCAAGAGTGAATAGGCATTTTCTGAGTGAGCGTGTTACATCTTCGACCCCGTCTTCGCTTACCATCTGGCGAGACTAAGGTCAAACGCGGTTAGCATTTGATGCATTTTAATTTTTTTTTAAAATCTTATAAGTCGTACCATATATTTTGTTCTGTATCTCTGTAAATAATGGAGGTAAATAAACTAACTTAAACAAATTATATAAACTTACCAATTGACACCAACATTTTTAACACCACAGGTACATATTTACTTACCATTCTAATAAATAATACCTACCTACCCACCTAAACACGTCTGTGTCGTGGAAGCGTTATAAATACTCGAACATAGCTCTGTCAAAGATAGATATTTTATATTTAGTTTAATTCAGTAGGTAATGTGTTAATTCGTGGAGTCGTGAGGCTAGATTAGCAGTTATTAGCAAATCCTCGCTTGTTGATATTAATATTAAAGATTAACGACAATTTTTGTCGTAGAAGGGCCTTGATCAGCGTTACACTGAAAAAAGATATTTCAACTGTTTGTTGTGGAAATAACCCAAAGGTGAACTAAAAACGCAACGTTGCAAGCAAATTGCACCTGAACAAGCTGGATTCGTGCATCAGTAACCACTACCACTGCCAAGAGTGCCCGACTAAGAAGAATTAAAAACAAAGTTTGGTTGTAGGTGACAAACTAATGCGCAAGTCACGTTCCCTGTGTAACCAGAAACAATATGTCAATTAGTAACTAATCTAAATCAGCCGAGCTTCTTTTCTTCTTCTCCGCTTCCGCGTTGGTCTGTCTTGAGCTCTTACGGCCGGTCTTCTATCCAGTTAGTCGCGCCAACTAGGTCGTGGTCGGCTTGGTCGTATATGCAGCTCTTATTCGCTTATTTGTGGGAAATAAGTAACCACCAATCGTTTCTCCTGTAAACCATACACAACTTCTCTATTCTGCTGACCAATCAACCTCATCATTATCAGCCTCCTTTCTTAATCGTGGTAAAATCCTCATGGATACCTCACAGCCCGGGGGGGGGGGGCACCTCACGCGCTTGCAGGCTCCACTGGTCCCGTAATCTCACGTGCGTGACTGGTGAGTCTACCACACTGGCATGCCTGAGTTCTTTAAGCTTCCCGGCGATTGCCGCTACCACCAGTACTAAGCCCCCTCGCCACGACAAGGCGAGAACTCATGAGGGGGATCATCAGCAACCTCTGTTAATATCGTGAGTTCCAGAACATAGTATTCCAAGCGTCATTTCACCTTGTTCTATTAGTGTCGACGTTGAATAATATTGACTCCATGGTTCTGGAAATTTCATCATTTTGTACATCCTCGTAGTTATTTACATAAGAACAAATATGCCTATTATGAAGATGTTTCCTGTTTGCTGAGGCCCATATTTGACTTGTCTGATCTATTGTACTTTCTTTGATTTCAGCTCGTTATCTTCATTATACCTATTTCAAAATCAAAATTGAGTATTTGACCGGGTTAAAAATAGGGAATATTGTAAGGTCGACGTTTTCCAAGGCACCTATTCAGGCCTCTAAACCTGGTTTTTCCTTGAATACCTTTTAAGTATGAGGGCCATAACCATCAACTTGGCGCCTGTAATCAATTTCACTCCAGCAGGCTGAAGCTTATTAGCTGACAGTTTAAATGATTACATTTTAAATACTTCTTCTATAGTATGGATAGATAGATATTCTTCATTGTACGAAAACATTACATTTTTATTATATTACAGATACCAATGTGCAATTTAGACGGTCTTATCGCAACGGAAAGATCTTTTCAAGACCGTCTATCGCGATAAGGTTGTCTAACCTACAGGTTCAAAAATCTATAACCTTAACCAATAGTTAACCTACTTAGGCCCAGACTCCACCAGAGCTGAGCGGAGATGTGCGGCGTCGAGCTGTGTTTTCAACAACCAATGGAATTGCGTTATTCACACATGGAGATGTGATTCTATTGGTTGTTGAAAACACAGCTCGACGCCGCACATCTCCGCTCAGCTCTGGTGGAGTCTGGGCCTTAATCTTCTATAGTAGGTATGTCACCTCGCAGCGATAAATTCACATGTTTTATTTTGGAACGGGCTCTTATTTTCTTAGTCCTAATTGAATTCGTACAATTACGGGCGGCTTCAGGTCAAATGAAGGCCGCCCAGGTCCGCCCGAATTAATGATTCTTCCTTGTGCGAGACGTGTCGACGCCTCCAAAGGGATTTTTTAATTAATTTATTATTTTGTTTAATTCTGCTTAGTTGCTTACAAAATTTACATTTTGGTTGGGTAATGAGGTTTTTTATTCCGGCAAGTCGGCGTGCCTCTGACTTTCTTATACGGGATATAGTCGTAAGCGCATGTTAAGTTAAATGCAATAAATTAGGGTCATTTAATTTCTGCTTGTAATGACATTAAAAAAACAAAATATTTAAAAATGTTTTTCTTTTTTGCAGGTACGTACCTAATTCAAAAACTGTTCAACACGGAAACAAAGTAGGAGGAAAGAAAATGGCAATTTTGACCACCACTGAAGTTGGGTGTGTAAGTTGTTAAATTATAAGGACAATTTCTATTTTAGTTAAGAACTACTTATTCAAAAGAGGGCGTTACTTATTGAGAGAAATATTGTTTCTAGGGATGACTCAGACGCGTTCCGTACCTACTGGAAGGTACCTACTCGTATTTCCTCATATCTACTATTTTACTCAATAGAAAGACTAAAAACATCATCATCACGTTATTGTTATGTTTTATCATGTTCTTTTGGGACCAAAGCACACAAAGATGCCCTAAAATATATCACTTTCGGTCAAGACCCTCACCCATCCTATTATTCTAATTTTGGTTTCATACTCACTACTTGTTATCAGGGCTTAAGTTTATTTTCAGTGTAATATTGCAACAGAAACTAATTGTTTACAGCAAAAACATATTTTTCCTCCATCTTTTTTAATGTTGCTCTAAAATATTTTCGTTTACGTAAATAAAAAACTCCAACGCCGCGAACTACCCAATTAAGGTAACCTTTCTCCTTCAAAAGAGGTTAAATACGAAAAGTGAGTAAGTTACAAAACTCCCCGCGTTTGTTGTTCCAAGTACAGTAAAACGTTGAGCTCACAGCAGTTGGAAATTGATCTTTATTGCATTGGAATAGGGTGATACGAATTGCCAAAGATATGCACTTAACCGGTAGCTCTTTGTACGGGTCGGCAGGCACGGCCGGAATGAGTTTAGCCATCAAATAAACTGACCTCCACCGCCCGCTTAGGGTTAGTACAGTCGACAGCTCAAGCAAACTATAGACTTAACCGCCCACACGTAGTATGCAAGTGTATAGTAATGAAAGTTCAGTTTATACCGGTTTTTCCTTTCCTGTAGTTGACTGTATCTGAGCAAACATTTGCGTAAAATTTCAGAGATAAAAAAATAATTACTGATTCTGTTTTAGTAGCGTTTTCCTTTTTAATTGAACAAACGTGAGCTTAACATACGCCGCAAGCCTTTCTTTTGAAACTTTCCTCTGCTCTGAGTATATGCAATTTTACTCCAATATTAAACTCTATTGACGAGAGACACTTACAAATAAAATATCTGTATTGACAAGGCACTTTTTATCATTATGTGATGTCACATTGATACGTTTGCCAGGTCAACCTGTCGCGTGCAGTAGGTTGACGTCTGTGGGATTATATGTACGAAGCGGTTATTTGCACATTGAACGCGTTTGTTGTTGAACGTCCCTCGTTGTTTGTGCAGCGTTGTGGCGTGAGAGCCGTTTGTGTTGCTCGACAAAGCTCGCAAAGAGACCTACTGCGCTCGATAAAAATATTGTCCATTCTTATTGTGGGCATGGTAACCTAAGGGTTAAGGGCGGCTTAACCTTGAAAAGCACCTTCTGTACGACTGACCTAGCTGGCTGACTAACGCACTCTGCATTGCACATTTTGTAGGCATTACAATTTGTGATTTAAGAATATAACTCTACAACGTCCATTTCAGGGATTATGTATCTATCTGCACAAGAATTAGCTTTATATTTTAAACTGTGAGCAAGTCTATCAATGGGTTAAGTTCTTGCAAATAGCCTCAAAGGTCGTAAGTTCGATCCCAACTGGGACAAACATAAACGTGACGGTAATTGTGCATGTTCCGTTTTTGGGTATAACTAATTTAGGTGTTCCAAGTTATCCCAAACCTAAGTCACTGGGCATACGATAATGCATTTCCTCATTCAGACAGAAGGTTGATACCATCTGACAGGAAAGTTCACCTCTACACCTTCCTAGTGTTTGTCTATGTACAGAGTCCTTTATATAAAAGTGACCTGTGATGAGAAGATGTCGCTGCTGAGATGGGTCACCTAAATCTGAAGACGTCACTAACCTCATATAAGAGAAAATGTATGCATGATCCAACATCATCTTAGAATCTCAAACACTCATCAATCTCAGGGCTTGAGCGAGAATGGCGTTCGTCAACTCAAATATCATTGTAAGGCATTAAATAAGTTTTGGCAGGTCTATCCCACTCAAAAGTTTACAACGAGAACTTAGGAGATTTAGGATTCAGACGAAGATAAATTCTGAAGTTACGCAATTCTCGCTTTGTATTATTTCTCGACAGTCCGTCTTTAGTTTGGTTTTGGGTTTTGCAAAAAAGGAAAAATTTGATATTCTATATTGCACACAACTTTATCTCTCAAAATATAGGGACAACTTATGCGGTCTAATCGCTAGAAATGATCTCTTCCAGACAACCTTCAGGAAGCCATAGTGATGGTGCAAATATCATCTGATAATTTGATGTAAGTGCTCTGATAAGATTGGAACATCTGTTTTACGTCTCGTACTACATTGATAATTGATTACGTAGATAGATATATGTTTTTAGTTACACAAGAAATATACCCTGAAAAACTTTACTACGGTAATAGTACTTTTCTGGTTCGCCTTATGGTTGACTGGTAGATAATGCCTTTTTGAAATTAAGTCCGCCTTTTGTACCAGGCAATGTTGTGCAATAAAGAATAAATAAATGAAAAACCACTTCATCTGTGTAATGATACTTACACGACACTTAGCTTTAAGTCCTATTGTTTGTAAATGATTTTTAAAAATTGTATGAGTGTTGGTCTTGTTGGTTGTCCTAATAAATAAAATAAATAAATGATTATTCACAATAAGTGGCTATGAACAATCAACACCTGAACGTTCCAGCACAACATTCAGATGTTGCGCTGAAATGTTTTAGGTAATGTTCTGTTTGTTAAGCTTGTTTGCGCACGCCGGCGCTGTTCACGGCAAATATTGGGACTTGCTCCGAGTTCCAATGTTTGTATTGTTTTACATGCATCAGTTACGTATCGCACAGGTATACTTATGTTGCGTTTGTTAGAATTTAGCTTTTACGTTATAATACATACGTAAACTGCCTATAAGCGTCGCTCTGCTGGGTACAGGCCGCATCCCAACTATGTCGGCACAATGCGGATTGTTGAAGAGGTGTAAGGTCAGTGAGAAACCTTATGTCAAATGCTATTAAACCGCCCTAAGGCCTCCGACTATGCTTAACGACTGACATCTGTCAACCTTGACCAACTGTTAAACGTCCCTTCTGAAGCACGGAGATGCCCAAAAATTAAATCACTTAATTTCGGTCGGAATGGTCACCCATTCCATTACCGACCCGGTGTGTGTTGCTTCACAACAGCGATCGTTGCCGTTCCACTCCCACAACTGCACCACGGGCATCTCTGACGTTTACGTTATAATAATGCGTATGAATTCGATTTGTCATTGAAAGCGGTACGAAACGATAAAACGATAGCAGCGGTGGGATCGGTTACATGGTGTCCCAATTTTCTGTGCTAAGGCTTCTTAGTGTTCCATTCAACACTACGGCAACAGTCAGTGTGCCCCTGACTTACCCCATTTGGTATATAATTGTGAGCGTATAATTTGATCGAAAACACGTAAGTGCCTAAATGGGCCTAACACGTAGACGTAAATGATTGTCCTGAGTGCGGGTCGAACTGAGGCAATCTAAGAACCAGTATGACCAGTATCACTTCCACTTGCATTCTAGCCAGCGGGCCAACTATAAAGTGGATATTGTTTCAGTCAAAATGGCTAAATGTTTCCCCTAGTTATTGTTTGCTTTTGTTGCGCTGAAGCATTATTCATCTTACTGGTTACCAGTTTTGGCAGTTCCCTGGAAAGCAGACGATGTAATTGTGCAGAAAGCGGCCAGTTCCTGTTAAATAACGCAAGCTGGCTTCTCGCACGTGTGAATTGGTCGCGTGCCAAGAAGGTTTCTTGGGCCAGCAATGCGTATCGTAATACGATCATCGAAAACAATTGTAATTAAGTAAAGGGAAGGGTGTAACCTTAAGTCAGTGAGAAACCTTACTGTCAGATGTTATCAAGCCGCCGTAAGGCCACCGACTAGGCTTAACAACTGACGTCAACCGGGACCAACTGCTTAACGTGCCTACTGAAGCACATTTCATAAACAGTACAAATTCGGTAAAACCACATCGACCCTACGACGCGCAAGCCAACTCTGCAAGATTAATAGGAGTAGGATTTGTAGCTTACAGTGTAGTCAACAAGATGAATAATGACGAACCGCATGACTGACCACACAAGAACTCCCGATGAGCGTCAGCTACCTTACTCAGCAGCAGGCAGTAGATACAACACTACCTGCCAATACTTCATGGTACTTGGGTTGGGTTTTTCCATGAAAAAATGTTCAGAAAAGGCATGAAAAGGAGCCCTCAAAATGTGTGTATACAGGCGGCACGTTTGAAATAGGATTTCGTACAGCTGCAGCGAGTCTAGCGCATAGTTAAGCAACTACCGATATTTTTTACAAATAACTGACGCAGACGCTAGGGACTGCGTAAACAAACGATAACTCATGGAAGGCGCTTAGAGCCAAGCGGTACGGCCCCGCCGGGTCGCGATGCACAGGCGGGATCGGCTACAGATCAGTTGAACCCCCAATTGTACGCCGCGGCCCCACCACACGCCTCAGGTCCCTCACAGGCCCCACTCAGACTGCAACATTACGTGTCGCCCTTATGGGCCGCAGCGCCCTTATGGGTGGTGAGTCCTCCACACTGAGTTCTCTAGGCTTCCCGGCGGTTCCACCCTACTACCGGTACTAAGCCAGTGGTAGGCTGGAACCGGCATACACTGACGGCCACCCGCGACTTCGTCTGCTTGAATGCATGCGTTTTAGAGTAGCCTACCTAACCTTGATACAAAACGTAGGAAACCTGGAAGTCAGGTTATTCGCGGCCATTTCGTGTCATGTTTTTTATAAAAAGTTGCTCTCTTTTGGAGATGAAATCATAAAACATGCGCATCAGTGCCAACAGTATAAGACCTTTTGTTCAACTAAAAAAGTTTTCTCTTCACAAGAAATCTATTGAGTACTTAGTGACGTCATTAGAGTTAAGTAGAGTTCGCTCCGTGGCACTGCTCTCCAAAGAAATCTCAACCTTACTGCTATTATCCTGAGTTTTATGACTTTAAGCTAACTTATCTAACATCGCCCTCTCATTAAGTTTTCTCTCGAGGGAGCCAAACACCGAAAGCGTTTTATCACCCTCTTTACCTGTTTACTTTAAACCTTCGATAAGTCAATGTAAGTTATCGGTGAATTCAAAGCGATGACTTTCTGGTTTCATAAATATGAAGACTTCGCGGATATAATTTATGAAATTCGGGAGATTTTTCGGTATTTGATGCGGCTTTTAGAACATAGGCATACACAATCTGAAGTGAATATATTTGGATTGCCTTCATCATTTCTGTATTTTAGAAAACATCCCAATCTGTTGTTTAGTAGAGAGGTGGTTGAATTATTTGTATGAACTCAGTGAACCGACACACAATGTTTTTTGACAGTTTCATTTTGTGGGCTTGGCTATATTGTAATAAAATGGTGGGTAACGTCATTATTTATTTTTTCATTAAAACTTTGTCGACGTTACTTTTAAATCCTTTGCAAGTTTACTTTTCGCTTCCCTCTTTTTAAATAGGGTAAAATATGAAATTTCAGCGAAGTAATTAAGCTTCTGTTGCGTCAGGCCGTTCTGGAGATAATAGAAGGTAAGTTAGGGGAGGAAACCAAGGCCACCCTTATTGTTCGCCCTTTAGAAACAATGAGCATGTCATTAGACAGTTTGCGAATGTTTCGAAGATGAAAATTTCCATTAGGAATTGTTGGAGTTGTCCTTTTGAGCGTAATTCAGTAGGAGTTGGACTTTGTTTGTTGGACCCCTGTGGGGGCTCGCCTTATCTGAACATTAGGACAGTCTATACATAAAATGACTATCTATCTAGAGCTTACAGACTCTATTAGTGAAATTGGGTGAATTCTAAAAAGCTATCCTATGAAGCTCCTCTCCTATTTTTTTGGGACTACAAACCGCCATTTATGACGATTGATAGCTTTGTGAATGGCTGTAACTTGCTTTTGAGCCCATATGCTGGGCCACCTGATCGGACCATCTTGTTAGGCTTCGACTTGTGGATCTCATTTCTTCTATTCTTCCGGTCACTATGAGCTTTTCCAGATTCTCAGCTGGCTTTCATGGAATATATCTGAATTAGGAAGTGGAGGACTTGTTTCAGATGACGTTGAGTTGAGCCGTAGAGTAATTTGTCAAAAAACCGGGCCCACGAGATGAGTAACATCCCATCCAAGGAGAAAATCAACAATAATAAAAATTCAGTCTGATTAATCATATCAACTGAACCGCTGCCCTTAGGCTTATTCCCACACAAGATCAACGTTTTAAAGCCTTTAAGAAAATGTGTAGATAACGTATCATTTTCCATGTTACTTGTGACGTTGTCTCGTATTCGTTAGTGGTATAAGTAACGTGACTAATTAACTTGTACTGTCAGCTTCTTTATAACCCTAATTTGCTGGTGGACATAAAGATAAAGGTCCAGCTATAAATCCAAACGTTAATTCCGGTAGTCACTCTCGCTGGGAAAAAGTTCTGTCGTTGTAAGCGGCAATTTGCATTTTTACAATTTTCCTCAGCTGTGCTTCTTACAACCAAAATATAAATATACAGCTATCTTCATTTGTCTTTGTTTTTTGTTCAAATTGTGTAAAATCAACTCATCAAAAGGATAGGCCTTTGCGTGAAAATCAGTCGGTCTTAAACAAGCATGACAACCTCATGAAATTAAAGGTTATGGTGAAGAGAAATCAAACAACCGTCTTGAGTAGATGATGATTTAATACTAATCGATCTCCAACTTACATAATGTGGTTACACGAGTAAGCATAAAATATAAGGAACAAGTCATATTGCTACAAAAACTACAATGTCGGACCCATTTCTAAAATTTGAAGGTGCAACGCCAAAGATATGACGTGACATCATTTGTTGCCCTTGTAAAAATAATGGATACATTCTGATGGTTCATTCCAAAAACCTCAGCTGAAAACCTGGTTTATGGTTAATGAGATCCTGATCTCATTCCACATTGGAAACATGCACTTTGAATTAACCAAGCACATGGATAACAATCACTAACTAATGACTAATTAATACTACCTACTAATTGCATAATTAATTGAATTTATGCACATCTAATGGATGAAGCGTAGCAATCAAAGCTTGATGGTGAATTAACACCTGAAATAATGAAATCATTTGAATTAAATTTGTATAATTACAATCTAAGTGCATCAAAAACGGATTGTTCTCGCTGATAAACCAAACTATTGTGTCGAGTATTGAACGATTGGGTCTGCAAAGCTGAAATTTGTAATATTAGTAGGTTTTTGTACAACGTTTATTAAATGAAGGGGGAAATAGGAGGGGTTTGTATAATCTTTATTCTTTAAAGTTAGCGAAATTAAAATGTGAATTATGCTGGCGGACGAAGTTACTGGCAACTCTGCTAGGTTAAAACTTATGGAGATTAAATAGTATGTTTATTTAATCTTTCAGACATAATCACGTTTTCAGACATAGATTTTTTTTAACTGAGTGTACTCATCCTACCTACAGATGGTTTTCCCATCTTCTGTTAAACTAGGATTATCCACGATAAAAAGCTATGAGCACATAGGAAATTCTTTAACAACAATAATAACTGTGAGTTCAGAGTGAGTTTTTAAACCACAGACACATTTTTAGTTCCCTGGCACATTTATTTGAATTTCGTGAGCTCACGGACATATTCTCGTGTCCTCTGAGTGAATTCGCAAGAATGACACTATTTGTAATTTGTTATAAATTGTAGTTGTTTTAGGATTTTATTGTTTTGTTTGTTTTTTAAAAAGGTTTAGGTTTTTTATATTTTATTTTATTTTTATGTAGGATAGTTACACTATTGCATTGGGTCAAAATTTCCTGTAATGATAGTTGTAAGAGTTGATAAATAAATAAATGTGAATGTAAATTTATTTGAAAAATATTAAGATAACATAAAAAGGAATATGGGAAGTGCATCCACGACTACTGACTTCAATCAACTACAAAATGCAAGTCCACTCGTTTGCTCGTCCGAAGGCCATAGGTGAAGTATACAAAACCCCTAACGGTTTGTGTCACCTTATATCGACGCACCAAAGGCCATTTTCCAACTAATGTATTGCAAATGACGTGTGACCCACTGTACACTTAGAATTAATTTAATGTAACGACTGGAGCGGCCGGCTCGCTCGCGCGGAGCCCGAATATTAACGAAAGTGTTGGGAGCAAATGATATCAAATTATCTAGGTCATAAAACGTGGGAATATACTGGAACTGTTTTTGGGATTAATTATTATTAGGCAAACATGTTTTGTGAATTAAATCTCGGTTTCAACGTCGAAGTTAAGAGTCCTGTTTATATGTATAAAATTTGTTTTGGCTAACACGAAATTCCATACGTAGGTAGTTTATACACGTATGGCATTTTTTGTTTCAAATGTGTTTGTAAGCATACACAATACGCTTACGAGTTCATCCCAAATGGGGTAGTCAGAGGCACGCTGATTCTCGCAGTCGAGAATGGAATATTCAGAAACCCACATTTCGCTCAGCTAATTTGATGTAAGCCAAGTTAATGATAAAAATCAGACACGGAGTTATCAAACCGAGAAGTCGTGAATGATTAAGCGGCTACACGTCCTAATAACATCCTGATAACAGTGCGCTATCTTGAATGTACAATGAGACAACACAATACAGTAAAAAACCAAGCTTTTTGCTATCATAAAAATAAAGTATTGCTGGTATTCAAAGGAATATCTCGCGTAGATATTCCGCGTTCGTTCAAACCTCGCAGCTCAGAATGTACGCGAGAGTGAGCTTCGTCAATGCGGGAGAAATTTGTGCATAAACTTGACGTTCTGCGCCGCTGCATGCTTTATGATATGATATTTTCATTCTTGTTGTGTTTATGATTTTTGCTCTTCTTGTTTAGTATTTAAAGGTGGCTTTTACACTTACGAAAGGTATACGTAGGAAATGATTTTTAATTTTCATTGATGAGAGAAGACAGACTCCCTGATCATAGAGTGAGAAGCAAAACTTATCAAAAAAACCAAAACAAATCAGATAACAGCGTTAGGCTCCCCCGTTACCACGATGAGTTCGAATTAAGTCGTCGAAATTTTGGCTTCTGAATGTTCCGTTGACCATGATGGTAACAATCAGTGTGCCTCTGAGTACCCCGCCTGGAAAAAAGTCAAAAGCGTATGTTATGTGTTATGTTATTCTCTCACGCTCTTGGCATGTAAAGTTCCTTATGTTCCAAGTTTCCAATGTGAAGCTCTTCCCAATATTTTGGTCATGACGTAACATCCTCAGCGCCGAACATCATGGCGGTCCGAAACTTGCGCCGCCTCGCCTCTGCATGTTTTATGAACCGCTCGTTTACAGGGAATACTTGATGCCTTGTGTTACGTGAATTTCACAGAATCAAGCGAATTAATTATCAGTTTATTTTAGTTGCTGGTATAATTAAATTTACTTAAGAATAATTTATCTGTGATGGATGATACTGATGATAAACCCCTTTTTTTGTAAACAATAATGTGCAAAAAAGTAAAAAAAACGTTAAATTGACCGACGTTTTTACAATACAAAGTGAATGCATGAATAAACCAATAGTCATGCAGTTTTGACGTGAAATAAAGAACGACAAAAAAAAATTAAGTAAACTTGGGCAAACTAAATAAACTTAAGCAGACTTTAAAGCTTGAGCATAGAGTGAATGTTTATGTTGCTGATATTGTTGTATGGTGGAGACGTGGAGAGGACGCGCCATTTGCTTGCCACTCACCACGTAGTCCTCGTTCAGAGAATCTCATTAACGGTCAACTCTTGAACTGCACTACAAAATCTACAGCTCGGTCGCGCGGGGTTGCTTAATTAGGAGCTCACAAGACTCAACTACCTCTCCAATAAACATATTTTACACAAAGGGTATTATGAATCTAACAAAATTATGTAGGTACATACGCTCTCGACTATATGTATGTCAAAGGTGATATTCAAAGCCACGCTGACTGTTCACATCGTGGAATTCAAGAACGGCTGAACCTTATCTATAGAAGCAGGAGACTGACGTAGACCTTTCTATCCGGTTCGACTCTCCGTTGACGGAAATCAAAAATCAACGTTCTTTTGAACGGAACATTCAGAAGCCCACCCTCCTAGCTGATTTGAAAGGCGACAGATTACATATTTTAACTCGGTACCACATTTTCATTAACCACTGGGAAACGACGTATGTATTATTCATTTAGCTGACGAAATATGAGCTGGTTATCAAGCACGAACAATTTACTAAAAAGGTAAATACAAAATCTGAAAATTCAGAAATAGCTAATACAATAATGAAAAAAATTGTAACGTAGATCATTTTAGGAGCAACATCAAATTGCAAACCTTCATCAAATACCCCAAATATGATGGTTATTCGAATCGGCCTTGAATTACCGCCCCAAGGCAGCCGCAAATCAGAACGGAACGAAGCGGAGACATATTATCGTTCGCGAAATTATTCTCCGAACTGATGAAGGCGTTGCGGGATTTGCTTAACTGATGTTGTCTGTTGTTTATACACATAAATATGTAACAGAACAGAAATACGTCTATCAGTTTACTTCTGAAAGACTATAATTTTTACAGAGATACGAAAATTTGACGTCAGTTAACTTCAATTTGAGAGCAATGGAAAAGCTGTATTGAAAATGTAATACCCATTTAATTAGTTGACAAATTATGATGCAGTGAAAACTTATCAATAATGTTACTAATTTATGTAGTACATAGCAGCTTAGCTAGTTTAAAAGCTCTTTCAAAATAAGGAGTTCTATATTTAAAAAAACTAAGGGGCTATCTCTAAAGCTAGCCTCTATTCTATTCTTCTATCAGACAAACATCCAAATATATTATAGTAACAGTGGCTTTCCATCATCCAAAGTTGTTTTTTAACCTATTTTCGGCAAACTGTATTTTGAAAGGTATTCCTAGCTCGAATGGAAATTTGACAGGTTTTATAATGAACACCCTGTTTAGGTTTAATAACCCTGCAACTTCACTAAGTTAACGATGACTTAACAGAACCCTCATCAAGATTAACAAAAGCACTTTTCCCTAGGTCTCGACCTTTTCATTGTATAAGTTTATTCAACGAATCAATTTGCGTAGCCAAGTGAAACATTTTCCAGCAGCTGACACAACGCCTAATATATGCTAAGTAGTTTCCCATTAGCTAGATGACTGGCGCGTGCCTTTTTACGCACTCTGGTGAACTTGAACTCACATTTTATAATTTTTCTACTCATTAATGAAAATTGAAGTACCACTGCAGTATTTGTCTTGTCACTTACTCGCAGATGTCGACAGCAATAACCAATGATTTTAAAAGAGGTAAGTAGATACGTTATGTCAGTACTGATGCGAATTCGAGAATTGTCCCCTGGCGTACGTACTTATAATTTGTCAGTGTGTGTGACCTTTATGATCGTATGACTATTTACTAGAACGTAAACGAGACAGATTCATGTTGCGCAGTGTCGTCTCAAACTGTCAATACTTTGCTCAGGTGTTAGAAGTTCGGATTACGGGTGCCACTTTTTTAGCACAAGTAACCTATCTACGTCTTTTCTATTATAATATCATTGACAAAACTGTATGGTGCTGTATAAATACGAGGTAACAGCTATTAAGCCAACACGTTTACAGCGTCAACAATTTAAAACTAAACATTTATCGGCTATGCAATTGCGATGTCCTTACGGGTCCCCACCCGTAAAGACATAATACACTGAAGAAACCTAAGCCAGTTCAAATTTATTAAACTATCTAACCCGCTCATTCATAAACGCTGGAACACATTATTAGCACATTTTAGCGAAAGTGCGACAATATTTTTACCGTAACAATATTTTGTATTTATTTAATTGCTTGTCACAAAGTTTTACAGCTGTTATTCAAATAAACAGTACATAGAAAACATATGACACGGAGATGTGTCATATGTTTTCAATACAATGCAATGTGCTAATAATGTGTTCCAGCGTTTATGAATGAGAGGGTTAGATAGTTTAATCAATTTGAACTGGCTTAGGTTTCTTCAGTGTATTATGTAAGTAAGCTACGAACTAAGGTTGATGTGTTAAAAGTCATTTTATGCAAGTAGCTGGGCCAATTATATGAGAATCAGATCCATAGTGTTCCGTATTTTAGTTATTCGTTACAAATGTTTAGCACAAACGATTTAAGCTTCTATTAATCAGGGCAAAGCTGACTTACTTCAAAAATAATTAAAAAGGACAAATAAGCGCCTCTAGCGGCCACAAACGTTCTTCTCTCAACCGAACTCGCACCGAAGAAGGGTGCGCCTTTGCCGCGACTCGTTGAACCCACAAAAACTTCTCGCTCTACTCTTAATAACACTGCAAACTCCAACAAGAAAGAAATCTTAGGGTACAATGCACGAGATTGCCAGGGCCCTGGACGACCGAAGACTGTGTCTTTGGCCAAGTCGGGGGGCAGCCTGTGGAATCCTCTTTTGGAGTACAAGGTTTTAGCTTTAACATTTTCCATACACATAGAATATAAAAAAACCGCATAGTAACAACAAAAATATTCCTGCAAACATTACAAACTTATTACGAATTCCGCCAAAAAAATCTTAAATACGCACAGTATTTCTCATTTGCTTGCGAAAACAAAGCCGATTCTAGCAGAGATTAACCAAGCCAAGCTTTTGTTGTGAAGCAAAATGTTTACTTGACCCGATTGCATTTATATTTATGCGTATGATAATCAGTCAGTTGTTTAGAGCACTGTTGCTTTTCGGAGAGAATCACCCTTTCCAGAGGGCTTAGACAAGCGGAGAGAGTCTGGGATGCGACAATAGTTATGAAATGGAAAGTTTCTGTTGGCTGAGGAAAAGGCCAGGTTGATAGGCAACTAGGTCACCTCCTCATCTTCGTCATCTTACTTACATACATAGCGAGTCACACATAGAAAGTACGAAAACATAGTTCATGAGAGATGAGATATAGTTTCGCTGCGCTGAAAAATGATTGATTCTTACTGATTCAACCTTTGGTTACTGGTTACTCAGGAAAAGTGACGTGCAAATTAGTAAGCTACCCATTTTTTCCCATAGTTTAAAGCAAAAAGATCAGTTGTCCATTTTTTTCTGTGTCCTTTCCAAAACACGACGATGTCTGCAAATACAACATTATATATCGGTCAAGGTGGTAATCTATCCTACTACCCGACCTTGCTACGTAGTACAACATCAGCAATAGCTACTGATCCTCTGTGGCGGCCACGAGATCCACCTAATACGTCGACGTAGTTACATAATTAATTCATTAAGAATATATGTACACCATTACAAGCAACAGGAGCTCTGTTCTGTAATATCCATAGTTTCTTGGGCTATTACGTGCGTAGATAAGCAACGTCAACGCTTTTTGCAGGCCCGAACTAAGGGGGTACTCTCAGTCGCTAGATGGTCACGCAGTTTGGTTGATAAAAGTTGCCAGATCTCGGTGGAAGCAAGTCGCTCGATTTGTATCAAGTGGCCTGTGCCACGTTTGTCGTAGGAAAGCGAATGGACAAAGGAGGGCGTATCCTGAAGTGGAGACCGTGAACAAACTCATTCGACGGGCTGACCTGAAATGCCCGGGAAAAGAAGTCCTGAAGAGTGGTTGGATGAGAAAAGCAGGAGATCGAGTATAGTGACGCTTCCAAAAGAAGCAAACACACTCAAGACAATAAAAAAGCCTTTTTACAGACAAAGTTCCAGCGGTGGAGGCTTAAAAGTCGAAGAAGAAGACGCGCATTCCAGAGAAGATTTGAAATGTTTGTGGTATGCCGAAGTTCAACTGAAGACATCTTGCAGATTGCAGCAAAGATGTTTTATGATTAATAATATCATTTTCATAGGCAATTTTATAGTGATCATTATTTAAGTGCTCAGTATTTTAGCCAACATTTATTAAAATCTAGGTACCCTTAGTTCGTCCTTAAGTTTAAGGCGGCCGCCACGTGTTACGCGTGAAATTACTTCATCTGAGCACAATTGTTCGCAAAAGGGCCGCCTTCCATTGTAATCTACGTAGGCTCTAGCTGAGCCACTCCTTGGCTTGTAAAATGACGACTTTATGCCTCGTATTTTGAAATAGTTAACCTAAATCCAGGAAAGTGCACAGCAGAGCGGAAACGATAACCAATGCTAAGCTATTCATGCTTGAATTGGTGACTCCGACCGTATTGATGATTTTTCAGGAATCTCTTTGCCTTGGAACTTTAAACGCAAGTTGAGGTTTTGACGCAGTCGTGTCGTCGTTAAACCTAGTCATAGGCATAGCAGTGGCTCATAGCGACTTTTTAACATCAAACATTAAGGTACATCACTGACCTGCGTGTTGGAGATAATAATATCAGGCCTAAAACTCACCTTAATTGCCCTCAGCTCTTTAGAAAATGTATCCAAAAAGCAGCTAATTAAATAGCAGTCCTTCAACCTGGATACGATATAATGGGGCGTCCTATAGATGTTAAGAGGGCCGAGATTCACGGTTACAAGTTGACAATGATTGATGAGCGAAGTACCTGACTCGACAGGACGTGGTGCGAAGCGCAAACTGTTCGGTGTTTGCGTGTCACCGCAAAAAAGTAGATCTATGAAAGCGTTTGGAAAAATCTATATTGGACTTCAACATGAATTTTAAATAGAGGTGTGTTTTCAGAGGGAGCTTTGTAATTTAACTAGTAGCATTATAGTTTATGGAAACCATTCGAAGCGTGTGACGCCCGGCCGGTGGACGGATGACCTGACAAGTATCGCCAGATTTCGATGGATGTAGGACGAGGGGTGATCTGGCCGGAACACCTACTTTTGTGTTCATTATTCATATTGGCGGCTAACTCTCCAGCACTGAAAACACAGATAAAACACCCAAGCAGCTTAGAAAACGGTGATTTGGCTGGCTATAAGTACCACACTGGGTTCAAATTTGCTCTGCTATGTCGTGTGCCCCATGACGACAACAGTCCGCTATAATTATGTTATGCCGAACAAAATGTATGCAATAAACGATAAAATGTGGTCTCGGAACAAAATATATCACCCGATTAGACATTATCAAGAATTCACCATTTTATTGGACACTCGTATTACGGCTGTTATCTCCCGGTTACGGTAACGGTAGACCGTAAAAATTCCACACCTGTGAGGCTAGGGGGTGATAGCCGGCCATCTCGGCTATATGGCGCGGAAGACCATTCAATGTGGAGTTATCAAGTTAAATTGACACCTGAAGCGGAAAATATTAAAAATAATAAGCTGTTTACTCCGGACTAGGACTAAAAAGAAGATTGGCACTTCATAGGTTAAATTAGGGCAATTTTAACTGAGATCTTAACAATAAAAACAACATTACCTGTATGGATGGATAGATTTCTAATCAGAAAAATACGCATTAAAATGGCACGTTTAATAAGAATTAGTCGTTGTTGTTGGTGGGCGTTGTCGCCCAGTGGTTAAACACTCTGGCTCGGAAGCCGGTGGCCCAAGTTCAAGACTAGCCAAAACATCTACTTTGCGTTCTTTGTACAATTGCGGCTAACTTTCCGGCTCTAAAACCCAAGCAAAGATAACGGCTGTAGTCTCGACACTCGGCGGAATGTGGGCTCCTGAATGTTCCGTTCACTATGACGGCAACAATCGATGTATATCTGACTAACCCATTTAGGATTTGGTCGTGTTTATTAATCTATGTTAAATAATATTACTTCTTTCCTAACTCGAACTGTCAGCTACTGATAAGATCTTGCTACTAGTTGTTACAATCTAGCTTCCGACAATTTTCGTAAAACCGAAACAGATAATTTAAAAGGAACTAAAAAGACTAAGCATAGTTATTGATAACTTACTTATCTAATCTGATATCTTAGGAGATAACAGAGTCTTAAGGAAACTCTGCAACATAATTATGATACATTGAATAGACTTTTTGTGGCAGGCGGAATTCCACGCGAGTGAAGCTTCTATATAAAAAGTCTATTCAATGACCTTCTATACCTACATACTCGTAGTTATTATGGACACACCACTGAAAACAATTCAAAACCTTAATCATGGCAGACGTATTAAATATGAGCATACTAGGCTGGCTAGGTTTTCGGTCATAAGCATCAATACATAAAAACTTAATTGGAGCTATAATCTGATTTTGGAAGATCTAACGATTGAAAAAGCAACGGAGTAGTATTGTGCTGGTAAATATTTTGTCATTTTTAAATAAGGAAAAATAAAAAGGTATCGTCTCCCAGGTTCCCTTATCTGATTATGTTATTGGGACATTTAGGTGTGCTCCAAGCACACCTGTTTTAGTTCAGTGCGAGGATGCTATGTCCATGTGTATGGAAGGTCATTGCATTCTACTCGTACTCCATGAATCACCAAGAATGCTTGTTCTAAATTTAACATAGGGAAATACGAACGTGAGTAATAAATAGCAATGTGCGAAAAAATCTATTTCTTAGAATCCCAGTGTCTTAGTTGTTTTAATCAACAAACTACTTCAATAACAACGAACAGGATACAGCTGTAGATATTTGGGAAATCCATGCGACTTTTTACTAACATTAAATACGTCTATTTAACATTGACCAATTAATTTGTTTGCTTGGCCTGTCAAGTGCTATTATTAAGAAATTGACTAAACAAACACATTGGCTAGACAACTCATATTAGGTATGTTGAGTGATCGTCGTAAAATATAGTAGCGTAGGATTTCTGCTAGTTCTCGTACAACATCGAAATACCCATCGAATAGGTCATTGGCGCTTATGTAGGAAGTTCAGCCTATGACGTCACGCGTCACAGGTTTGAAATCCAATCCAACTGGTCTAATATAAACACCAGAACTTTGTCTCATTTTTTCTCGCGCCATACATATCGCACGCGTCAACTTATGACAAAAGTTTGTCGCGATCCACAACTTGGCCCGGCAGGACAAAGAAACACCATCCCTTTTATTATGATTAAGTATTCTGCTTCTTGATTCTAATTTGTGAGTTTTCCTTCAAAGTTTAATCGCATGCTTAAGTGGTGCAATCTGATTCAAACTCTGTTTTGAGGACTAAAAGAACCATTATTTTAAGCAAGTAGGTATTCTTTTATACAGAATAGGCCTACGAGTCGTTAAGATATTCATTATTATAAACGTCACGGGTAGAGCTCCATTCTGACAACATGCATTAACATGCAAATTTCGTGTTATAACCTCCTGGATGCTATAAAAACAGCTACCAACTTGCACACTTTATTTATTTTATTTCAACAGCGTTTCAACAGCATTTCTTGTACATAATAAACAGAAGGACATGTCACTTGATCAATATGATCATTTAAGCCAATTTTTGATTTCAATACTACTTGAAAATACTAATCGCAAGAAGAATGCACTATAGTTAAGTTATTTTTACAAAATGGGATAAGCTGATCACAATAAGCTTATCCCATTTTGTAAAAATAACTAACTAAAAAAATAACGTGCCACAGCACGATAACGTGTATTCTAAGTAAAAATATTCGTTCAAGTGTAAATGTCTGTCTTTTGCCAGCAGGAAGATCCCTTCTGCTATTTTAACTTAACATGAAAAATAGCTTAAAGCCGAACGCAGTAATGAGTCTGTTCCATTACAATGCGCTTAAAATAGAAGAAGGCTCAACTCAACTCTTTTCTAAAGTTGTTCAACAACTTCTACCTGTTTATTTAAGTCCCAATGCTAAACAAGAGTGGCAACACAAAGTTTAATCGTCCAAAGAAAGCAAAGACTTTACGACAACACTTCAGAAGTTAGAACCCTAATCTACAAAGGAATGCCGTAAGCGTTTCGAGCGGAAACCCCAGACGTCTCGCACTACAATGGGTATATGCACTTCCTGTTATTTATTTATTTCCTTTGTAGAATCCTTTTGAGGAAATAACTTCGAACTTGTGAGCTGCAATGTCAACTTTCTCTGTTTTACGTAATACAGAGTGACATTTTCCGAATCACGTGTCGTGTAAATTGGCTGCAACCCTTTGACCTTTTAAATGTACCTATATTCATTAGGAAGTTGAAATCATCTAATTTGAAGGAGCTATGGGTAGCCTTTCAGATATAATTATGCTTAATATATAGATAATGCTTATTAACGATAATACAAACAGTAAGTAATATTTAAGGTACAGTTCGGTTCAAGCAGGCGGGACAATGAGTTAGGCAACTGATGCAACGGACGCTATGTGCTAAACCGAAAAAAGAAACAGATACCTACAAGAAAAAAAAAACCAGAACTCTAGACGGATTTTGGAGCAGCGGAAGGCCCAGAAAACAGTGGAGTGACGATTTGCGGCACTATAGCGAGGACTGGCTTGGCCTAGCACGGGATAGAGACCTATGGAGAAAATTGGGAGAGACCTTTGCTCAGCAGTGGGACAAAATAGGTTAATAAAAAAAACAGAGGTATAGAAATACATACATAATGTAAGATTTATAATTATCATAATATCTATCTGCCAACATTTTGAAGTGGAGACCATCTCATGTGCAAGCGTCTTGTGCGTATTTATTTAATGTTACGAGTAGCTGATATCTAGTATAAAGGCTAATAACGATACGCGATTATATGGACCAGCGAAAAACCTTAGATAACTCCTTGTCCAATTTCATTCAACTATCTCTGTGTATACGTGGTATTAAATACTTTATGGGTAGGTTAATCTTCCAAGTTTATGTTAGAGCATTTAGTAGATACCTACACATTATCTAGAAAGAATTTCTTGGGTAATGTCCAACATCAGGAAAAAGTATTGCAAACATTAGCGTCGTCTCATGATTTGTAGGCACGTGTAGCCTGTTTGGTGCGCATGGTTGGCTGTCATGATTAACTGGTCTTTATTACGGTAATAAGACGCAAATAAGAAATTCTTCTTTGCCTTTTTTTGGCTAGGCAACCATGCCTGAGCTATTTTAGTTTGCCGGTGGTTCCACCTCCTACTGCTGGTATTTATCCCCTACGACAACGCTAGGACTCACTCTCACTCTCTCACACTCTTTCACTGCTCTCCACGAGCTCACCCGATGTAAGGTTCGGCCAAGCGACCGATGTACAGTCGCGGAATGAAATGGTTGACCAGTTTTCAAATGAATTACATTTACGCGTTGCAAGCACATGTTACCTTTTCAAACTGTGTAACAGGCTAGAGTGTTGTGTCGAAAAGTAGGCTTTATTGTTTGACAATTAAATTAAAATTCGATTAGATGTATGTTCTATGTATGTCTGGGTGTTTTCTATGGGTAGAATGTATTTACAAAAGACGAAAGTGTTTAAAAATGTTTATCCGTTGTCTAGTACCTATCCCATAATCAGAGCTATAATAAGCTCACTTGGGCGCTAGATGGTGCTGCGTAGAAAAGCGTCCATGGATATTTGATTTTTTTTCATAGCGTGATGAGGCCCGACGCGAAGGTTGGGCCGACCGCTCGGGGCGAAGTAGAGATATTCAAACGGAATCCCACATCGCCCCACGCAAAAGCGAAGCGGAGATACACTGGAGTAGTTTTAGTGCGGTAGACCTGCTTTTTACTGGCAGGGAGTCCCACACTCCCCCACCGTTCCCCCGAACGGTGGGACAGTGCATAAAGCATTTTTTCCCGTTAAAAAAAGGGATATTTGATTCATTTATTTATGCCCCAGCCGAACACCAAATGAGGATTTAGGACAACAAAGAATCAACATGAAATTGGCTAAACAATTATTTAAATGCTTGTTGTTTGTCACAGATTGTGCGCTCTAATACAAAATGCACACAGATTAACACAAATTGGGAGTAATCTGTGTTGTCTGTGCGCTTTGTGATAGCGGGCACAACTCAGGAAGCTTTGGCAGTCAAGCTTGACCGTGGCTTGACTAAACTTGGGTTAGAGAATAATATTCCATATTGTAAAAGTCTAAAAACAGCCTTTTAATTATTATTATTAAATTGTTCTGGGTGCTTCCTATGTACATTAACACTCCTTATTCGTAAAAACTTAAACAGCGCTCTATCATACCGTAAGTATTGTGTTCTTGTTGCTGTCGCGATAAGCGAGTAAGGGACAACACACGTGAATAGCTTATTCTATGATTTACCGTTGCGTTGGTTTTTGTGAATAAGGGTGTGAGTGTGTAATTACAAACAAAAGTTTAAGGGACATATTGCTAGTATCCCTTAATACGAGCTTTAATTAGGTTACTTTGGGGCTAGATGGCGCTGTGCGGAATAATTACCATGGATAATTATTATTAATATTAATTTATCTAACACTATTTAAAAGATTTCAACAATGTTTGCTCAAAATGATCTATAATATCAGAATGACCTTGTTAAAACTCTGAATTTTCATGATCACAACAACGTTATTCCAGCGTAAAGGCACATGATGTTATTAAGATCTTTATTCATGAGGTCGGAAAACGCAAAGCAAATCGCGCTGACGCGATACTTGGATAATCTGATGTGTGACGCCTGGCTGTTATTTATTCCGGGGAAATGGGAATTCAGTGTTCAAAAAGATTAATGAAGTTAGCTACCTTTTCCGCTTTGACATCTATCGCAGAGCCGTTGAAAAAAAGATTTTCTTTGTTAATTTTTCATATTTTTTGGATTTTCTAACTAGTCAGATTCTGTTTTTTTATCGTCTAATTTTTCATGTAAAAACTAAAAATTAATACAAAGGAGTATGATGAAATTAAAAACATATTTGTGAATTTCTAAGCGAATTCTAGACGGAATAGTGAATGAGATTACCATTTGTTAATGATAAGTATCAAACTTCTCAATTCTGACATTATGGTTTAACATAATTTTAAAGGCTTCTTAACTTCAAGCGACATTATTTTCTTCAGCAAGTAAAAGAATCTTAGAATAAAGCTACCTTTATTAAAGCTAGAAAATAAATCAACTTTTAATAGAATAGCTTGAATAAAAAGTAAACGAGTGTTTTCTTAGAAAGTTATTATTTACAAAGGAAGGAAATATAAGCTATTAACTTAACTTTCCTACAGGAAATACTCGTATAGTTAATAGTTCTTAAACAAACCGCTTAGTTTTCCTTATTTTCTTATCAATCTTTATTACGGTCGATTAGAATGCTATCTGGATTCTTAATAATGAGGAAAAACAAAGATGGAAGTGTTAACTCGTGCGTAAAGCTGTTGGTTGATAATTAACATGCCACTTCGTGAAGACCTCCGTCAGGCCAGAATGTGTGTGCAGACAGCGTCAAAATGATGTGTCCTTACTGACTAGTCAATTATGTCTGGAGTATGGTAAAGCATTATTATTATAATAGAAATGAGAAAAGCCCCGTTTCAGTGTGTGTGTCGATCTCGTCTCGTTTGACAGGTAAAAAAACAAGAAACATTTCTGAAAATCGTCTTTTTTGATAATTTTCTATTTTTTATAGTAAGTAATTCTATTTGAGACAGAAAAATCCAAGAAATCGAAAACCATGACGATCTGCTCAGTTCTCAGGTTATAACTGTTGTAACTAGCATAGTATCTAACAAGCTGCCAGACAGAAATCGATCCGTTATAGGCTATCGGAGCTGACAGCCAATAAATATGTCGATCCTGCTCCATTTGACAGGCAGTGTAAAATGCAGGACAGTTTTTGTTAGTTTGCTTTTTCCTTTTTGTTCTCCTGTTCCAGGAAGAGCCAAATCAAAACCAATGAAAATTTTTTTCGAGCTATAAGTTACTTAAAAACCCGTATTTTTATCTTTAGAAGATATAGCTCCTATTTTCCTCTACAATACAAAATAAAGAACATAAACACAGTAAGTGGCTTTGTAAATCAGGAACATTATCCTACGTCAATTCATTTATTATATGTCCAAACCATGTGTTGTTGACACGGAACCTTTATCGACTGAGAAGGACGAAAATGATCACGTAGGAAAAAATGTACTAACATTGTGACGGAGAGCCGAATCTACCGCCTGGTTACATTAATTGCTGAATATAATCGAATTGCAATAATTGTCTGTGATGAAGCGTGTTGACCATAATTCCCAAACTAATTATATTTATCATCATGGTAAAACATTTAAGCCAGATTGGTAAATAATCTGTTTAGGTTTGCATGTCAATAAAACGACAAAAAAAAACTGGCCCTTATTGCTTGATCCATTCTGAGTATAAACCCTGTTGTCTAGTTTTTAAAAACAGCACTGTACACTCATTTAATTCTGTCTCACAGAAAAAAGTCACGAACAACAGCGTAAATAAAATTAAAATCTTATTCTGAAATTGTCATTCAAACTACACAATACCGGGTGCCTCCCGCAATTAATTTAGATTATATATAAAAACTATCTCTCGATCTCTAGCTTTTGAAGTTAAAATTAAATTCCAAGCTGTAGTCGGTTGGCTGATTCGTTAGCAGATGGAAACAGCTAACACCTTCCATGAGGAAGTTAATTTTGACCGAATTGGAGTACAGTCAACGCCAAAAGTGCCTGATCACATAAGCACTTTGTCACATTAGCTAATCTGACAGCTCTTTCGTAAGGCACTGTTGTCTTTGACTGTAAAGGCGAAGGAATTGGATTGGTAATTTCCCTGGACACCAACTATAAAAAATGAATGACACCAACTTCGCAAAATCGTGGCAATCGTATCATCAAAAACTATCGTTAGGAGCTAAAAAGCTGTTTTTCTGCTTTATCTGGTGTCTATACTCACATGCCTGATCCTCTTAAAGTAAAATTATGCTGAGTTATGAAACAAGTAGTTGGGTAAATGCAACTTATCTATGCTTCAAAAATCAAAATATGTGTTTTATATAAAACACATATATTGGATTTTCAAGCTTGTATAATCTATCCACAAGGCGATTTTTCAGTGTTAATGGATTTGAAATTCGTAGCCATTTTATTAGTTTATTTTGAGAAGGTCGCGTAGTGGGAAAAAGTGGGAGCTACATTATATAATGCATATTTTGCAAAAGGATTAATAAGTTAATCGTAGTTTCAACATTTTGTATTGATCAAATTTCTATCCACATGGTAAATATACTCAATAATACAATAACTTAACTTAATTATAATAATATATGAATGACTTAGAGACATTAGGTCTCTCCAACGAGTGTCGGAAGGTTGTTTCTATTAAGAAGACCCGGCAAGAAACTCAGCAGTTAAGTACTCTTAACCCCCAATTCACGAACGGAAATCAACGTTGAGCATCCCTCAGACGCGGTCCCTTTCAGTTATATTGACATTTTATGGGACAGCATGAGCGTGAGTGCGTGCTTTGCGTTGATTGACGTTTGTGAATCCGGGGTTGACCCTGTAAAAAGTCTAAATTCAAAACAATAATAAAGATTTTGATTAAAAGTCTTAATTGATTTAAAGAACAGAGTGAGAAGGACAGGAACAACATCTGTAATTTATAATTTATTCAGAGCAGGTAGTAACGGGATTGGCGCTCGTAAAATAGGGCAATCCGGAATTTAGGATCAGGAATCAGATGGAAGAAATAATAAAGCTTACCTCTGAGACCAATTGACCTAATTGGGTTTGGACCTCATAAAATTATACAAATTCGTATTGAGTAATTTAGTCATATTTAATTAAAATATATTCACATAATATGGTAAATTTGTAAGTGGAACACTTACTTAATAACATTATTTTCTTGAAAGGAATTCATTCCTAACATTGTTTAGAAGACCAGATTAGATTCTCGGCTATGTACTCGTATAAGAGATTAGAAAAAGTTTGAATGCCATTATTATAAATCTAAAAATCGAAGTCATGTTTCTAAAGAACAGATTTCGCTATGTCTCATAGTTTCTGACTCCCCGCTACTGACCCATTTGGACTGATCACCCTGTATATTCCATTCGCACAGGTTCTCTAGTCTTGTTGGCATAAATCTTTAAACGAACCGTCATAAAAACTAATTTCTCGAGAACTGTTCCGAACAACAAACTGGAGGGTTCTCTCGCTGGAAATATGAAGGCAGATATAAATATTTGCCGTAGCCTACCGCAACACGGTCCATTCAAATTATGTCTTATGCCGTCCTGCGCCCCATAACCTGACCCAACATAAGTCACCCCGTCAAGCGAGCACCCCAGCCTCCCAGGGTTGCCACCAATCAAGTTATTCTTTTTTTAATGTACAGAGGCGTCCTCATCTACACACGGGCGTAAAAACTTACTAAAAAGAAACTTATTCATATCATCCTTCACATAGAACCTTTTGCTGCTGGCATAATAACCATTTTGAGATGGTTCTGAAAAGGTTGATGTGAACTCCTCTGTGCCTTATGATATGCATTATTTGAAAATTAAGTATTTTTCTTCATTGTTTCTCAATTTATAAAGTACAGACGCCTTTACGTTTAGGTGACCTATCTTAGAGCGACAACTCATATTATGCTTTTTTCGCTGTGTCATCATGCCTCGTAAGTTTGGTTATGCCGTGAAGATTCGTAGTTACGTTCTCGCAATTTAAGCAATTCTTTTAAATTAATATTAAATTTGGATTAATGAATGTAGGTTACGAAGGTTTTGTTTTTTAATAGAGTATTGTGAACCCTATCTCCTCGGTCCGCAGCCGGCGCGAGGCTTGAGCGCACCCTCATTTAAGCCGATAAGACACGCAGCCATCGGAGGCGAGAGTCATCGTCCCATACTTGGCACCATTCCACGACTGCGTACTCGGAAACCCACCGAAAGTACGCGTAAATAACAACTAAAAAACGCTTGTCCCATATATGGCACACCTACTTACCTAGTATAGATCTGCCTGATGTGGAAGCTGCGGTGAGCGCTTAGCATTTATTATTTACTCGTACCTGCAGGAAAGGAAGGATAGAGTGTATTAAGGCATTAGGCATGTATGTTTACTGAAAGATCAGTTTTAGGGATAGTGTCTGCTGGCTTGCTGTACAATGTCACTCAAATGTTATACTTGTAGGTATCTGAACTTACAGGTCCTTTTTTTTGATTTTGAAATCCTATGTTTGCGATGCCGGTATCATCATGACAAGTGGAAAGATGAAATTTAAAATTAAATGTGTTTTTTTTCATTTTGACGTGAGTTATTTTTCAAGATCATGGTGTAGAATTATAGTCCAGCTCAGAGCTGAGAACATAGTACTTTCATGCAACGCACAAACAAACACAAAAAAATAACATTATAAAAGGTATCGTAAATCAGTATGAGATGAGGAGGGAATTGAAACGTTCGGCGGCGACGGGTCGGCGGCGCGGCGGCGGCGCGGGCCGGGAGCTAGGGGCGCGTGCGCGGGGCCCCGGGGCGCGGGGCGAGGGGGCCCCGGGGCGAGGGGCGGGGCGCGGCGCAGCCTCCCGGCTACTGCACTCCGCCGCCGCCCGCCGCCCGCATCGATCCCGCCCGGGCCGCAGCCTCCGGCGAGCCGGGGCTCAACGCGCGCCAAACGCGCGCCGCACGCGACCTCCTCGCGATCCTCGCGCGCATCAGACTGCCCGCACGCGCTGCCCCAAGGTCCTAACCCATCTCATCCCGCGCTCATAACAATTATCAGTGCAGGTTTTAATCGTGATCGCTTACGTAACTTGAGATTTCGTGCGTACCTATTGACAGGTTGTGTGTGAGTGGTGCCAGACTTCGAACAGCAAGCACAACAGCTAAGCGGTACGCGGTTCTAGATTTAATCAAGTGAACACGTCTGTAATTCATTGTTGCGAGTAATTGTTTTAACCTTTCAATTTACAACAATATTTTTAAAACCTACCGCAACCGCTGCTGCACTCATAGCCTTCAAAACGTACGCTGAAAGATCATAGTATTAATTTTTCATACAAGTAGCGACTATCATCCCATATTCATAAGGTTCAAAAGAGATTGCGATGTGCCGCATCTAAAATGTAGGGCGGAATAGTCACAAACAATTTTAACCCCTAACGTTCGTCGTATAAGGAACAAATTCATTCACAGTCATCTAGTTTTTTGGCTACCGTTTGGCTTTTATATCCTAAGCCTTTCATTAGATTACAGAACAATGTGATTATATTATTATGACCTTTTTTGTTCCATAATTACTATCACATCACCGAAATTATACTTGAATCATTAAAACTTAGCCTTATCCCATAAGAGAGTAGATAGTCATTTGTCAGGCCGGCATGTATCACCTCACATCACACCATAATCTTAGATCACGAAATTGTCAATTGTCAAAGTCAAATGTTAGACAAAATTGCAGTAAATTTGGTGAATAATTAACATATTGGAAACATCCGCCATTGTTTTCAGTTGCAATTGCAACCCCTTCAATAGCCAATCAAGTGTACCACTTTAAAAACTACAGCATTGCTGCCACAACACAATAGGTATTTCCCGATGAAAAAGGTATGAGACAATACAGAACCCCGTACCTATTGAACGTTCGCATAAAGGGTAACTAGTATCGGTAATCAGCCCCCATTGTTGGCGGGGTTGGGGATGGCGACCCACTGCGGCTGAAACGGGAGCGATATTCTCACTTTCAGTTGTAGATGCCCCGAAATGGGACAACCCTGAATTTAAAAATAAATAAGTTAAATTTAGTCACTGTTTAATGCATATTGGTAGTTTTTCATTCATAAAACTTTTTTATTTATTTGTGATTTGACAAGATTTGAAAAAAAAATAGTTGAAATAAACACGCACAACCTTCACACAATCACAAGTCATTCAAACTCTCATTCATTAAACTTATAATTATTCACTTTTTTCAAATCATCATGTAAAGTTCCACTGCAATATTTGATAAAGTTTTGAATGAAATATTGAGCTATATAACGTTGTCATATTATCATGAATGTTTTTTTAAGTATCATTAATCCATTTAATAATCATAAAAATAGGGCTATTTTTTTCAAAACAGTTTTTAGATTTTCTGAAACACATGAAGAGCACATGATAACTGTATTCTTTTGTTAGAATACAGTTATCTACTCCCATTATCATTCAACCCTTACAAAGAGCGAGCATTCCCACCGCAAGAACTCGAGGTATTCATAATTTCACTCAGGCGTTCATAATGATTTATCCCCATTGTTCCGTCCCGCAGGGCGCCGAATGTTATCGCGAGAAATATTTTTTCTCGCCATAAATCAGCATATAACTTCCAATGACATAATTTAAATGCGTATTACGTAGATTAGAAAGCTTTACATTACCGTTGCGGAATGATTAATTACATTTTGTGGGAAAATGTTAAGAATTTTGTCTTATCGAAACATTCTGTGCGGTTTATTTTTGAGAAATAAATTAATTTCTGCTTTCTGAAAAGATGACTTCCGTTAATTGGAGCTGGCATTTGCTATTATATTACGAGTATGTCAGTAAATTTGTGTTTTAATATGACTATCCTCAAAAGTAAATGGAACACATTTCTACGCCTTTTCCCCGTGGGTTGCCACTTGCTCTGATCATAAATTCCTGACACACATCTCGCTTCACATGTTTTCGTGACCTTTTCATGTATGTACGCCCTTTGGTTCAATGTAGGTACTTTATGCGGCCCTTCTGCCCTGTTATTTCAATAAAACCCCGTCCTGTTATGTCTGCTAAAAACACAGCACATTTAAATACTTCTTAAAGCTCTAAACTCCACTGCGAACATTCTACTTCTATGTTATTTGTGCCACACCCAACATTCACCCCTACACATAATAGGTGTAGAAACCTCCACCTCATCAACTGTAACCTCTTCCTTCTTCCATTTACTCTGTTATCATCTTTCACTCTTCCTGTCCTACTATCAATCACCTCTGTAATTAGTAGCATTTCAATACTAACTCGTTAACTATCAAAAAACAGGACACAAGATAATTCAACTTAATGTTACCTACTAGTACTACAAAGCTTCAAGTTTGCGTAAAAGAAGTGGATACAAGCACATCAATTTCAAAACTGCTTAGTATTACGAACAAGATGATTAAAATGATATGCAGCAGTATCCACACAAAATCATAGTGTTATTTCACCTGCGCAACGTCCTTTATGTTCAATGATTGCAAATCACAAATTGACATTTGGATTAGCACAAACAAATTAAGAGAATTAGCGCATCGATTAGCGCGCACTGCATTGTCCCGGAGGCGCGCAGGCGGTCACGGCGCCCGCGCAGCGTGCGCTCTCCATTAACGAACCACCAACTAAACATAGATCAAGCCTCGGCAGTTCATCACGGACATTATAAAACCACCTCAACAACATTGTCACTCACACAACGTTACTGTAAACATGCTCAACCCATCTACTTAGTTTTTTGCGGTCATCATTAGTTTTTAGAGTAAAAGTCAATAAAGGTCGGCTGGCTGTTTGCCAATATTAAGTCATTGAAAATAAGTCGTTCATAATCATACATAATCTTTTTCGAGGTCCTTAGGCGCGGTCGCGTTCGGGCCTGATATATTACCTTACGTTAACAGTAATGAAAGGCGGTGCGGACTCCGCGTGAACGTTCGTCTTCGTCAAGTGTACCGCGTGTAAAAATGGCTTCCGAAAAGGAGAAAATGGCGGCTGCCGAAACTAAATCACCCTCCAACAAGAGCAACTGCACGTCGCCAGGAAAAAAAGGTAAACATATTTCTATCTGTATGAATTATGAGAGCGCTTGGGGGGTAAAAGGGTTTGAGGATAGCGCGGAGGAAACGATTGCCGCGGTTGCGGCAAAGGTGCGTCTGTAACCTTACGTTGATGTATGAAAAATACATCACTTTTTGAGGAACTACTGGAGACAAATTACATTGTTGAGCGCTTTGCATTGACAGCAGGGGAAGCGAGACTTGTATTTAAATTGTTAGCCTGCAATGGCGCAAGATCGGCCACATTTGATGAGGGATGGAGAGATAGATCATGGCTCTGCAGTAGAATATTATGTGAAGCTCTTGATGTCATTCCATTACTTTGACTTAACCATAATGTTTTCGCAGTTGTTGTTTCTGTTACTGTATGTTTTTTTTTTAATATGTTTAATATTAGTTACAATGATTCACAGTGATTGCAATTACTAAAGTTTACAATACCTACAAAGCCATCTTTTAGTATCTATAACAACGAGGTTAAAATAAAAGTAGATGGGTAACAGACACAGAATTTCAGGAAAGATAAATAATTACAGGTTGAGTTATACTTTGACATAAACTTAATATTTAAAAAGTTGAGTTTTTGTTATGTCTAGTCAAGTTATAAGCTTATTTAACCAGTCAAACTAGTAGGTAAGTACACAGCTTCAAATAACTTCTGTATAACTATATTGCACTATGTGCGGCATTTAACTGGCTGCAAGCACCGCGGCTAATTGTATAAATGAGTGTAAATGGTAAATGTCGCTTTATGAGAGTTCTTATTATGCAATTCCTAACTTGTTCACTTTAGTCGCTGCTACATTTATGTAGCGTAACTTGTGGAATTTAGTTAACTAACGTTGATTCTGGATTATTCATTTTAAGTATAAAGATACTAGAGCAGCATGACGGTAAAATTACAAATTTACAGTTTCGGTTTCCGCGGGTAAAAGGTCTAATCTTCATCCAAGACTAAAAATACAAACATTCCTTAAAAATTCAAAAGAACTCGTTTGATTTGAACTGCAAAGTCCTAGTGGAACTGCTTATCCTTTTGCACTAAGTCCAGAAAATTGTAACGAGGACAAGTACGCTTGTACCGTTGGGTCCCCCACAGCCTGAATTTTTCGGCTGAGTCAGAGCTTCAAAAAGGGTTTTATAAAGGACATAAAGAGCACAAAACACTAGTGATAACCCTGTTGTTCACGTGTTTATACGGGACACCTTTTACCATAGCCAACCTAGAGCTCTCATTTATCTTAACAAAGGTTCTTTCATTCACTACAGGCTTCATTAATTAAGGAAACTCTTAGTTAATCCTAGCTCAGCAGTAAGCGTGAACGCCCCAGACGTTGCAAGTAAACTTCCCTGCAGATTAACAGCGACTGTAACATCGACTGACAGCATAATGGATAATGAAGCCGTTTGCTCCCCATCCAACTTGAACTAACTTGACCTACTGATGTGCATAATTTAAGGTTTGCGTCCACTGAGATTGCCCAATGAGACGTGGGCGATAGTGCATCACATGTATAGCGCCGGCAACAGGCAACAGTGATCTCTGGCGTTTTAACTCCCAATGTAATTACTATTTCCACCATTTACATCAATTAAATAGTTATTTGCTCATACTGATATCTGGCCATGTGATAACTAAACAATTTAATTTAATATGTAAAGTACTGAGTAAAAATATGACTCTACAACTTCATTATTGTTTCATACTCTACATTGAAATATCACATATAATTCATCCATTGGATAATATGTGGGGCAGTGGGGCTCATTCTGAGGTCAGGCGTCGTGTTTCCTGAATTTGCGTAGTAAGATTTGAAAGCACTTTGTAACAGGTCTATTTAAATAAATTTATTTTTGATTTTGCTGGCACATTTCCCGGCTCACAAGACCAAGCCGCAATCAGCAAGGGTAGTAATAAGCGCACTCTGTGATGACGTGATTGCAGTAGAGGCATCGTGCTTCAGCAGGCAGGTTAATCTGTTAGCTCCAGCTGCTATCTCTAATGCAGTCGTAAATGGTCATGTCAGATGTCAACAGGCATTTTATTATTGAATATAAATCAGCTGGCAATGATTAACTTAATCCGAATCATCATATATTACATCCCACCTTAGGGTCAAGGCTTCCCCTTTCAGTCTCCAACCCAAAACTTCATAACATTCTAAAAAAACAGGAAGCTTCTTGTCTAAGTCACATATTGTATCGGTTGAATTCAAGCTTTGGTATTTGAAACCTCTTTTTGATTTCCCATGTGAATTTCGTAACGTAAAAACCTAAGCAAGTCAAAAATATATCGATGATCAAGAGGAAATAAAACAAATTACTAACTCACAAAAAAATTACATTCAATAATTTGACTACGGTTAACACTTAGCTAAGACATGCGAGTACAGCGTGTTTTCGTCGTCAAACAGTGTATCTGATATATCTCCATCACATTAGTCTTAATCACTGCTAGTTAAATTGTCTGCAGATTAATTGGAACCGTAACGTTTGCCGACAGCATAATGGAATTCACGTTCCGTCGAACTGAGTGATCTAATGACTATAATAGATCTCAGACTCACGTGGGGATACGTGTAACACCGGCTTAACAAGCCGTTGGAATATGGTACGATAGACAGAATAAATTTTTGTGTAAACCTTGTATTTTTTAATATGCATTTTGACAATTTAGACTGTTCTGGAAGTTAGAAATGTAGCAGACATTTCCCAGCCTACATCTTGATGTTAACTTTTAAACCTCCTCCGTATTAGCACCTAGTTTTTTAAAATGATAATTTACAACAATGTAAAAAATGTCAAAATGGTATCTTCATTCTTCAACCCTTAAAGCGGTACTCCATTGTTCGTCATAATGTTGTATTGTAGGTAACCGTTCTAAGATTTGTCGTTTGTTTTTGATGCCTAGGTAGGTAGGTATGCATGGAGCAATTAACGAGATTTCGCCTTCACTTGTGCTCATAATTAAGATACCTACTTACTTATTTATTTTACCGAATAACGTGGCAAAAAAGGCAAAATCCTTAAGTACCCTTTTAATTTCAGGTTATGTATGTACATCAAGTGCACGTAAAACAAAAAAGTATATTACAAAAACGGTGCAGTTTTTATTTTGCCGCCATTAATCGCCTCGTTATGAGCGCTTTACGCCAGTTTTAGCGTCAAAGCGGCTTTGTGCGAAGCGTTTTATTCGAACGAGGTATTCATTGTAAAATAAACGACCAGTTTCCAATGCAATTTTAAAAGGATATGCCTGCGGAAGTACGGTCCACGGTACAAAGTGGCATTAAAATCGAATTCGTTTAGACAGGTCAAACAAAAACCAATTACATGAAACAGTTGGATTTTACCTTTTTAAAACGAATAGACAAAAATACTGGCACGTAGTAGCAAAGTGATCGGACAAGGATTAGGTACCTTGATTCAAACTATGATTATAATAAAGAAATCTAAAAAATATGAATTGTTAATAAAAACAACATGAAACACAGGTTCTACGAACCCACACCAGGCACCAGTCTCTCACAATGTAGCGGAGGTTGACCTCAGCAATAGCTGTACATACCTTAAGTATATGTAAGCCTGCATTGTGAATGAAATAAATTATTTAATTATTATCATAACTCCGCTTACAGGCTTTGTACGCCGTGACTAAACTAGATATTTGAATTAAAAAAACCTAAAATAAAGAACTGCGTAAAACTATATTTTCCTTCTTATCTATTTGCTTTATTTGTGCGCAAGGCCCGACCTACGTTTGGTGTCCACAATGATAAGATCAAGGCATTTCCCCGAAGATAATTATATTTGGGATAGACCTTTCGAGACGGCTCAAAGGCAGCAAACAAGGAATGCGGAAATTGATTTTACGTCGAAAGCAGATGCAGATGTTTATAAATGGAAATTGAGCAGCATTTCTAACACAACTGTCAGTTTAACTCCCACTTAAGTTAGAAAAACGGGTACAAAGTTTTCAAGAAAAAAAAAATGTCATGAACGAAATCGGGTCTTTGTAACTCTTTGATACTTAAGTCGCGAGAACTGCCTGACCGATTTTCGTGGTTTTTGGGTTTGACGCCGTTCTAAGTGGGATACTAAATTGATGAAAAAACAAAAATTAATAAAACTCAATGGTGCCAGGGCTTGTTAATGTCGAACGGGTGAGGATCAACATAGGTACCTATTTGTTGGTTGTCGAATATGTTTTTAACTAACTTTAATTTGGCAGAACGACGTCTGTTGGGACAGCTTGTCTTTCATACAACCTGAGTAGTTATCTTTGTTGGTGAAAACTAAGTTTTAGGGATTATAAATTCAAAGTGAAAACTCCCCTCTTTTCCTATTCGGTACCAAATATCAATAAGTTCCTAGTACCCACGAAACAAAATTCATGAAACCGTTTTTGTGCTATTTTAGAAAAATAACGTCCAATCAATTTCTAAATAGATGCAATAACAGCTCTAATAAATACAATCCATAGACCAGCTAATAAGTACGATCAATCGATTACGCAAGTCAATTACGATGTACACTTTTAAATCGATTTGCGTAGCCTTAACCCTGGCAAGGTGAAGGAATGGCAACACGGAAATAAACTGATAGTTAAGTTGCCTCTGTCAGGCTTCCCGCCTTGCTGTTGAAGCCAGTGAATCGGCTTACGGCGGCAACGTGATTGCAGCGGGCGCTTGCACCACAGCAAATAAGATCTTATATATATTTAACATAAGACAGTTAGTACCTTGACGCGATTGTTAGGGGTTTTCTGAAACATTGCAACAGGTTTTGTATTGACGTATGCCTAAAATAAAAGATATAAGCTGACATTGTGTGATTGTCTTTCTGCGGCACAGCTGCTTATTTGGATTTCTGTGGTACCGTTTCATAAACAACATCTCTACATAATTCAAACTTTCATTGGATTTCAATAATCCTAATCTGAATATTTAATACCGACCTGGCATTTTTCGTTCCAACTGTAGAAGTTTTAGAACTAAACAAAGACAAATGTTTCTTGTGAATGAGCTGTTATACCCTCTACCTAAAAAACACTTGGAACAGTGGATCTTGGGCCAAGTTCCGGGTTCCGTCCAAAAATACGGTTTTGTTGAAACACAACTCTAAGCTTACTGTTGAGGTTAAAAGACAGATGATAAAGAAAAGCACCAAATACAAAGCCTGGTTGCAAGGAAGTCACCGGACACAAAGCTATCGGAGGCTGTACCTACCCTATTGTCCTTTCACAAAGGAGTTTAATTTTATCCTGCGGCCCTGCGCACAGGCGCCCGAGGGAATCTACCATATTATTTATTCAGGCACCTATTACGAATACACAGTACATAGTCCTGCTTAGTTAGGCCTAACGTGCGTAATTTAGTGAGAAAGCTTGTCTAACATACACCTCTGTGTTTGCGTTAGCTCTGGTGGGATATTAAGACATTGTACTGGATGTATGTAATTGTATAACCTCCAGATTAGGTCGTGACCTACCACTCAGACTAATCGATTTGTTGTTTTAGGCTAGTAGCCAGAAAGTAAAAACAGTAACGGAAGTTACTGCACAATATTGCACTCTCTGCACAATATTGTATCTGACAGGCACAGTTTTAATATTGCTGGCTGCAAGCTTTTATTGAAGATGAAAACGGTTTTGTATCACAGTCATAGAATTTGTTAGGAAGTTTAATATAGTATCCGTGTTTTGGAATATTATTCAAGCACTGATTTGTTCTTGAAGGTAGCTAGATTTGAGATCGTAATTTCATACGAAATCGACGATCAGTCTCTACTCGAGTAGATACAGACTTTGATTTTTTTGCAATTTCATGCACAGAAGATCCATAACCTGACCGATGCTCTTGGAAAGTTACTCTGTTCTTGAAGTGGTATTTGAGAATTCATACGAAGTCAAAACTCAGTCTCTCCTCAAGTTGATACAAACTTTGACTGTGTTGCACTTTCATCCACCCTGACCGACGCGTATGCATCAGCAATGGCCTCTGCGTCTTTTACAGACTTATAAAACTCACTTCACTTGTTTAGTCACTTGTTGTGACTAAAAAGGCCTATTCGCGAGCGGCATAGCCTAAGGAAGGCTACGAGATCTTAGAAATAATTCCGGCAGACCTTAGCTACTGCGTAAACGAAAACTCATGGTAAGTAGTTCTTAGGTAACTCCTTTGATTGTAATGGGGCATTCTTACTGCTCGAGTAACACAAAATGTTATAGGTACAACGTGTGTAATGTGATACACGCTGTAAAATGCTGCTTGACTCAAAGCAAGTGAGTTCTGTTTTTTTACTTGGCAAACCACAGCTGTTTGGGTTCTGAACTTTGTTTCAATATACTTACTTAGTTGCAATACCAACACAACATACGCTTACGTAATGTTATAACGTTCATATCCCAGACGGGGTAGTTAGAGACACACTGATTATTCTCGCCATAATGAACGGAATATTCAGAAGCCGACATTACACCTAGCAAATTTTTAAACCCAACGTATTAAGGGACGAGCACATCACTATTATCCGAGTGTTATTAAATTAAATGTAGATTTAAAAAATAACTCTCATCTTACTTTTCTCAAAACGAAATGCGCAATTATTTTCAAATACTTACCTTCAGGAACGTTTCAGCCGCTCAAAATGATTCCATTGAAACAACCGCGAAAGATTAACTAGAGTTTTCCAAACTAATGCCCGACACGGGGATGAAAAGGCACTTCCAGTCGTACATTAAGACGAACTTCCAAGTCGTTGCAAACTTTTTAAATTGAATCTGAATCCGTGTGCCGAAGTTACCGGGCCGAGTCCGGCCGGGCCCGGCTTCTACATAATAAATAACTCGACCCATCGGCAATTTTCAAAGATAAAAGAGGAAGACTCTTTCAGAGACTGTTGACATCAATTATTTTTTCGTTTTCGAGAATTAGGGTCGGGGAAATTCGTGTCAAATAGCGATCAACGTTTCGTTAGCGTCATTTTTTAATCGTTATCCAGGTTATTTTAGCTGGGCTATAAATAAAAGACCGTACAAAAGTTTTACAAGTAAGTAATATCGTTTGAAACACAATAAAAATTACAAGTAACTTGCAAAATCTACGAAAAATATCCACCAAAGCCGTATCAAATACAATTGGTTTCTGCCGCCACTGCGTCAAAAACTTTTCCAATTTAACGTACTCTCAAAAGAGTCGTTACAACTAAAAGCTGCTTCAGTTAAGATTCTGAATAATAACATGCAGTAGCACTTAACTATAGCATTGATGCTTTCTATATTACCCATTTGGTTACCTACGCTTGCCAAATGTAGTTTGAGATCATAAAAACTTGCGAATAGCAGTAAAGATTGATTTCAAAAATAAAATCCTTGGCCCTTTAACTTACATGCAAACCGTGCCGTGTTGGTGGCAGAAAATTTATAAATATTATATTACGCTCACTTGCCGTTATGGTGAATGGAACATTCAAAAGCCCAAATTTCAACAAGCATTTTTTTAACCCAGCCCAACCCGGTTAGTGGTGAGCTTGCCGCCGTTATCCGGGTTGCTTAGATTTTTTATGAATAACTAGCAGCCGCCCGCGACTTCATCCGCGTGGACTTAGCTGTATGTGAAAAAAGATTTTCCCGCTATAAAAAAGATTTTCCCGCTTTTCTGTTGAAATTTTCCTGAATTTTCTTTGCTATAAACCTCACGGAGCCCGAGACCTTTCCAACGAATGCAAAACCGTGGAAATCGGTCTGTGCGTTCTGGAGTTATAGCGTCAGGAAGGAAAACCCGACTTATTTTTATATAGTAGATTTAATGAACACAAAGTATGTGTTCCAAGCAGACTAGAACACGGGATTACAGGGGTTCCCCAGCCAGTCTGTTCAACCACTGTTATGCAATACTATTTCAATTGATTAGCGACCCGCCCCGGCTTCGCACGGGTGCAATGGGATGTAATGCTATGTTATGTTATACTTAAAAATCTTCCTCTTTAACCACTTTATCTATTGAAAAAAACTGCATCAAAATCCGTTGCGTAGTTTTTAAAGATTCAAGCGAACATAGGGACAGAAAAAGCGTTTGTTTCATACTATGTAGCAGAAGAAATGCAAAAGTTGGAAACTAAAAACATAACCTACAACACCTAGGGGTCACGTGGAAGTCAGTGGGTAATGGGCAGACCAACGAGCCAGAATGCTCGCAAGATCTGCATTAAGGCACCCGGCGCAGAAGCACTTCGCAGTACGACTGCGGCGATAACGTGCGACTATTTCTCGAGCAGGCGACCTAAATTGCATGAGCGTTGTGCAAATTTCTTTTGCACTTGCACATTCTGCACTGATATAAACGTTTGCGGGGCATTTGTTGGAGAATAAGGAAGTACTTTCGTGGATGTAAAGATACTAACTAGATAAAAATAACATCTACATAATGCATGAGGCTATCGAATTTGTTAGAGAATGTTCCAGAGCCCTCATTGAAAAAAATGTTTATCAGTGAGAAGTAAAGGGAGATTCAGTTCAACTTATATTTAAAAGTAACATAAAAGATTTTGCGACTACCGCATCACAAAAGCTCTTCGCAAGGTTATTTATTACGCGCTGATTGTTCGGTTATATTTATGAACTAGAACATAAAAATCGTACGCGTATTAATTTTAATCTATTTCAAATTAACTGAAGAAAATAATACTAAAATATTGTTAGCTTAACCCATTTGCAAACTGATCAAGGTGACAAGAGAAAGAGGAAAATTAAAGCAACTGCTACGAGAAAAGTGGTGCGCGGACTTAGCTACGAAGGCACCCGAGCTACCAGCTTTAATGCTCCATAATATGCTTGCGGCTACAGCATAGAATAGGTAGTAGAAGCTCAACTTAGCCTGCCTGCATATGAGGCGAGGCAGGACCCGCTCAGCTCAGCTCGCCTTTTGTAGCACACAACTACCTCTAACTACGTGCTACGACTACGAGTACAGCGAGAATACGACTATATTTTATTTTTGTTCCACCAAAATTGCATCAGTTCTGAAGAAAATAGCCTTACTTATTGTACATCCTAAATATCTGTGAACTTTTGATTTAATTGCTTTCTTTGTACAAAATATAATTTTAGTAGAAAGTTAAAATATAGAAGCTCCAGTCGCGCTATTGCACAAAGATCAAAAAAGATAAGAAACTCAATATAATAAAAATAAATTATGGTTCCACTTCGTCAGTCTGTCGGTCCTGAACTAACTAACTTTCAAAGGTCTCGTCTTGTCTTCTTTGTAAAGTTTAAAATTTGAAATTTAAGTAAAAATGTTTAGGAATGGTTAACAAAGTCATCGGTGTAGGCAAGAGAAGTTTCTCCACTTAGTCGCTATTCATTATGATGCTGAGGTTGGTCCCCGAATTGCTAGCGTTAATGCTCCTTAATACTCTTGCGACATCAGCACAAAACAGGTAGTTGACAGGCAGCTTAGCCTGTATATGAGGCGACGGAATGCTTGCTCAGCGAATCCGTCTCAATGCAGGCTGCACACTGCTACGAGGCTACGAGTCTGCGCTATAGCTACGACGTGTGACAATCTACTTGGGTAGTGCGACCTGTATTGAATTACATCCTCGCCGGATGAACCAAAGACCTAACAAGATCTTTGTAGGTGCAGTAAAATTATAATGCTTGCAGACTTTAATCAACCTCATCACTAAAACTAGTGTTTCAGTTTTTAGTGATGCTCCAAACTATAAAATACTATGCTATACTCGTATAAAAGACTATGCAAATTGCTGGCATTTTAACGCTGCTGCTGTTATAGTAATACATAAGTCATAACAACTACCGACCGCCTGATGTAAAAAACAAAAATAGTCAAAAGCTCTTAAACAAACAGTAGCTTTGTTTTTTGTATTACAGCATCGGGTTCCATAAATTCAGTTCAGTGATTTTGTGGATGGTTTATCATTCTAAGTGCACAAATCAATTTAGGAATTGCTTCATTAGTTGCGACTTCTGCAACAAATGAGCGTCTACGAGACTACAAACGTATGGGATTCCCTAGACAATTAATAGCTATTCAGGTTGAAATGTAGCTTGCTTGCAAATACGGGCGCTTAACTAGAATACTAATACAATCTTATAGTGCAGAGATCCATCTTAATACTCTCTGGGGTTATGTTCCGCTGCAATTTAGCGTTTTCTAGACATAATTTGAGTTGTTAATGTTGTTATGTATGAGCAACGTGTCATTTTCCAAGACATGTTACTCACACACTTCGGCAACAATAATACACACATCAAAACTGTCTAGGGATATCATAGGTATATCATTTTTCAAATATTTCATAAAGTTAAGTTTGTTTACAAGTTGAGCATTATCTTAGAATAACACGAGGCATAAGATAAAGGTTAAGAATATTACAAAAAAAAAAAGTTTGATTTTGCTTAAATTTTGACACCTTTTAAAAGAAAAATCTGTCTTTTTTTAACGTCCTTACGATTGTCAATAATGCTACTACAATGAATTTCTTCATACAATCTGAAAGGGCAGATATAGCAGTTTCTGTGTTCTAAAAATTTCTACGTTGGTATCAATATTTTAATTTTTACAGCCTCCCAAATAGCTATACTTTGTATGAAAATGATTGAGATATCCCTAGACACTTTTGAGCAGTGTTTCATACAGTGAGCAACGATTTCATACATGTATTTCCTAAAGAAACCGAACGAGTTTGGATTTTAAAAACTGTTCGTTTTTATTGAAATACCAATACCTACATATTCAGACAGAAACGATAAATTCATTCAGGTAAACGATAAGATAATATGAAATACTACATTGCATACAAAAACAAAGTAATTGAAAGTTCAGCGATTTCAGTGTTATTGTACAATTTTACAATTTAGGTAGACATTATTCTGAAAGCAATGACTACCAGACCTACGATCCATATTGGACTTTCTACTAGACCAAACAGACATTCAAGCCGCATACCTATCAACTTAGCTTAACGGCCTCGACAGTCAAGTGGTAAATACTACTAACTTTTAGTCATACTAAGGCTTTCTTGTATTTTATTTTTTGTTTCTGTAAACTAAACGTAAATGCAAAATTTTCTTCTATTTCAAGTACTCTCCCTAAAATACAGTTAACTTTCTTAGTATCTAAGTTACACATGCTCACTAAATGTGTCAATATCACCCGTGGCTCTTCTGGGTAAATCTGAAGAGCTCAGAAAATCGCTCAACTACTCTGCTCGTGCGATTTTCTTTGCGACATAAAATCACATTGAAAGATTGCACCCGTCTTACCGTCTCCATTTTTGCAAGCAATGTCAAGGCATGTCCCCGCTAGACTTTAATCTAGCGCTTGCAGGAAAGGCGATTACGCTGCCCTCGACCGATGTCAGCCCGCAGCTTTTGAATGCGCAAATTGGTTTCCAATTCATTCTCAAAAGCTTTAATTCCTCGCCATTTCGGACGGAACGTGTACTTACAAAACGTTTTTGAAAAGATTTCTTTGAGAATGACGAGAAACATGTCAGAACGATGTTTTATTACGATAACTCTACCACCTCTAACTCTAGAAAGGCGGCTGTTAAGCCCAGACTTCACCAGAGCTGAGCGGCAGATATGCGGCATCGAGTTGTGTTTTCAACAACCAATAGAATTGCGTTATTCACACATCTCGTCCTCGCCCAGCTTCAATGGAGCCACCCAAGCTGTAAAAGATCTCTGCCCCGCACAGCTTCACACAGCTCCGCACATCTCCGCTTTGCTGGAGCCCGGGCCATATCCTACGCTCAAAACTATGTGATCACACTGTAAAATTGTATACATTCGTTAACTAAAGCGACAATTCAGCGTATTTTTAGTTACCTACTACGAATGAATTTTTGGATTTCCCCTTTTGAATTTTATTTTTCTCGATGTCACATTCACTCGTTATATTACTGCAGAAATGCTTGTCAAATTCAGATATCCTAACTCCGCATTCAGAATCGACGAGTTGGCAAGTAGCAATTTACTTCAGGACTGAATATTTTATTGACGAATGAATTTTTAAACATAATTTATTATTAATCAATCTTGCACAGGCAGATTTATACAAACTTACTTTTTGCAGTTCGTCTTGGTGGTTGAGTTTTAATTAACTTTAACCTTTCTTCGTTTAATTTTGACACTCATCATGCCCTCGCTGATTTATCAACGTTCGTAGCGTCGGCTAGAAGTGCCTTACCAGTTATCTAATAACTTACCAGTGCCTTACCAGTTATCTAATAACTGGTAAGGCACTTCTAGCCGACGCTCAAATTAAAAAAAAGTAATAATTTAATTTTAACTCACTTAAGGGAAAAAACATTGAAAATTCCAACAAATAGAAGTAAACCTAATATAACTTACCCTCACGACCATAGTCCAAATGGGGTAGCCGGCAGCACAGGTTGGATGGACGGAGGTCATCATGCAATTCTATGAATTTTTTACCGGTTTTGAATTATACAACATCTACCACCTGACTCTTTTCGTAACTAGTGACAAGAGTCCCATTGATTACAACACTCAAAAAAAAACAGTGACTCTTGCGAGATGTTCTCATATATTTGTCAGCTCTCTCAGACTCTCAGGACTATAAAAACATTTGTCTTCATCGTCTTTGACTTGTTACAGTAACGTTTACATTCTTAAGCGTAATTAAACATTCACTAAGCGCCAGAACAAACTTTGCTTTTAAGAGCTTGAGCTCAGTTAATATTTAGGGTTCTTTTACAACGGGGGCTACGTTGGAATGGTTTGATCTCTTGATACAGTGAATTAAGAGGCTTCTGCGACTGTCATTTTGAAAACTGTGTGTTCTGGCTGTAAAGTCGCAGTTACTAATTTAATTATGTATAGGTTTTATGTTTAACTACGTGTTAACCCGTTTTAAAAATAGACATGTACCTTGGTGTGATGTCTGAAAGAAAATTAAGCTGTTTCGATTCTAAGATTTCTGTAGTGCTGCAAAATATCGTGATCTATGCCTTATTTTACAATTACCCATTTATTCATGAAAATGTGAGCAAAACTTATAAAAAAACATCTAAAGCACTGTTTTCTCAGTTTCTCGCCTTAATACTGATATTTACAATGAAAAATTTAATCGGGGTCCTTTCTGTGCATAAAGAATCATTAAGACAATTTTCTTCACCTTTAAGTTATGAATAAAATATCACTGGATATTATTCCACACAGCGCCACCTAGCCCTAAATTAAGCAAAGCTTGTTAAAAGGGAGACTAAACAACGAACTAACTTACTTCAATACATTATTTTTGTTGTTATTCCATACTGTACAAATAAAACCGTCATGTTCATGATATTTATGCACATGCATGTTTGTATTGTATTTGGTGTGGTAGTCAACTTCTTAATCATTACACTAAACCGGTTGTCACCTTTATTTAGAATATCTGAAAATCAAGATGATCATCGAACATAAGAATGTTTTATATCATAAGATTTATGAAACGAGCGGAGGGGTTAATCGCTCGGATAGCGTTATCATTCGATCTAGTAAATTTCTCTTCTGTAGATTAGCTGAACGTTTAACTAAAACTAAAAGAAAACGACCCGTTTCGATTACGAGGTTCTGAATTGCTACCTCTCATCTCTCACACAACCTATACATCGGGTCTAAGTGAGAGCGTCGTTCGTAGCCGTAGCAGCCGGCAGCGCATTGACAAAGGCGGTAGTTGCGAAGCGCGCAATTCACTTGGCAGGCTTTGAGTCGTGCACAATACGCTTCCGGACTCAGATGCATTAATTCATGAGGCCTCATCAAGACTCCGCTTGAACTCTCTGCTGAGCAGCTGGAATACTAGATCTTCGTGACTCGACATATTTATTTAGAATTTAAAATCTCTTTGAGGTGCTTGTACCTTTGCAATCAGCAAACGCAAATGTTTTGTTTAATCATCGTGGAGCAGGTCTTGGCTGACGTCTCCTGATGTCAGACGTTAGGGTTAGCCGGAAGCCTTAAGGTAGCTTGATAATATTTCAATTTAAATGCAAGGTTCATCAATAACCACACACCCTTCCAACAATCTGCGTTGAGCCAACCTTAGTGGCAGCAGTGCGACTTAAAAACGTTGTTTTGTGTAAACAACTTGTTTTTGTTGCGCTCGGATGGAATACAAGAGGACTGGATGCAACCAAGCCTGGGGGATATCAAATTTGAAGCTGCTATACTCATTAGACACTAATAAACCGGGTTACTGTCATTTTGTTGCTGTTATACTCGTTATAAAGGTTGTCTTCAAAGCTAAAAATCGATTAGTTGTCTATCCAATCTGTTTGTCACGAGATGATCGCATCCGAACGTCGCTCTCAAATGACCTCCCCAGCGGACGTTTGTGTTTGATTGACGTTCAACTGGTCACGGATCACGATCAGATACGCGCCGACAGACCAATCGACTTACAACCCGATACGCGCTGCAACGATTTATAGAACCATTTCATGTACTTACTATTTTGTATTTATAGGATGGCGTACGATGTCCCAAATAGACACTGATAGAACGTCACGTCGCTGCATCTATGTATGCAGTATGCCGATACAGAAATTTATTTGGCCCCATCAACAAGGCTTTTCTGCCGGGATTAGAGCACCATGGCCTAGTAGTTATACATTCTGTCTCGGAATCCGGGTGGTCCCGATTTAAAATCCAGCCAAACTTTGCTTTGTTTCCACTGTACAATAGGTAACTAAGTTTCTGGTTATGGAAAACACCAATATAAAAATCCAAGCTACGCTCGCAAATTCGTCGACGCAATGTGGGCCTCTAACTACTCCGGCTTTTTCGTTTCTTTTAGCAGGTTATTCTGTGTAATTGGTTTTATATTCTGTGATATTTTGATGATTTTACCAATAAATGATTACGCCTGGGACTTTTTCATTTTTTCTTTTATTCATTCTGAATGTGTATTGTTGCAGGTAAATGGAAAAGAAACACGAAGCATTGAACAATACGGTAAAGTTGAGGAAATCGGAAGTGGGTCAAAAGTGTGCGCGGTTTATTTTCAGATTTTTATTTCCGGTTGGTTTAAGACAAAAGGATTAATGTCTTTGTTTTACTTTTGTAGTTCTAATTGATGAATGAATGAAAATCTTCGATTATGAAACAGGGGTGGCATTCCGGCTAACATAACTTCACATCTAGGTGCTTCAACCTTCACGTGAAGTGAGCGTTCAATCATCAATACGCTTCACTTTGAGTTAATGTTTTCCCTCTAATTGTATGTAAATAATAAAAAAATGGCTTAGTTCTTTTCTCTCAAACGAATCCAATGATGACGTGGTGGAATACCATAGCAGGTCAAAATAAACCATAATTATAAATGAACAAAAAACAGAAATATTACACTTCAGTGCCTTGGCCTCAACTGAATTCGTTTTGTTACAGTGGTCGTGGGTATTAACAAAGGGGTGTTCATTCAGCTGCTGTGACAAAATCTTAGCTTAATAATCTAGTGATGATTCAAAAACAATTTATTATTATAATCAGACTGCGCCATTCTTCTGCTGGGCAGAAAGGCCCTCCTACCCCTTTTTCATTGACTGCGGTCTAGAGCTATGAACCCACCCTAGAAATTCGAGTCCAACTCGTCCCGCCATCGCCTTTTGGGTCTGCGTGAGGACCTTTTTGGTTTCTTCCTTGAGACACCCAATCGATCGCTTTCTTAGTCATAAAGTTAAAAACTAGCGATAATGTTAGGTACCCCATAAAATTGCCTATCAATATCCTATTACATGCAGAACAAAAAAGCTGTACGTAAATAAGCCTCATCTATCAGATTTGGATCTAAACGTGAGTAATACAATTCAATATTTCCCGTAATAACCTCTTGGCTATACCTTTTGTCACGATAAATCCATTTTTGGACAGCGCAATCCGTTCACTGGGTTCCGTAGTAAGCCTTACAAAATGTAGGTCGTTTTTCTTGACAAGGACGAACTAAGGAACCTGAGGAAAATAGGATGAGAGGACTGTGACTTATTCAGTTCGGGATAAAACGACAGTTCCTTCCATACTGACTGTGGAATTAAGTTTTTGAAGAAATGTCTTCTAGTGAAGTAAAGTTCCGTTGTGCACATTTTCTTACTTACTAATCTATTCTAGATATAGACAAAAATGAAATTAAAAAAAAAACAAATTTAATTTCTTTACTTCAATATGAAAGTACCAAAAAAAATTAAAAAAGCTTGTTCTGTTTAACTAAGTTCAAGTAAATAACGAAAAAGAAGAAAAAACAAAGTTATTAAATCCTAGAAGTAGCTATAATTAAATAAAACTTGAGAGTATTGTATAATATTATCAAGTTTTTTTCATTTTGATGAAGTTACATCAGGTTGATCAACCCATTGAAGTATCCTTTTCTGGAACTCACCCCAATTTACCCTCACTGGATGAAAATGGGTGGGTCACAGGAGATGAGATGACAAATTTCCTGACATGACGCGCCGATTCTCATTTTGTTGCTCGTTTCCCTTTCGGCATTTTTTTCTTAACAATGTTTACGGATATTGAAATAAACTGGAAAGTAACTTTTTATATTGGATGGTACTTTATTAGTATGATAAGGAAATCGAATGATCGAAAATTACCCATTGCTGTGACGGCAAAAAAGTAATTCCATGCTTTGATAAAAATACAGCTTTGGAAATGTTAAATTACAGACAGAAAATTCTTCGATATTTTCCAAATGGACAAAAAACCCAGCCACAGAACAAAAACAAATGCTAGTCACACGATTTTTTATGCTGAGTAAAGGTCGAACCCACGACAATCCAATATATCAAAATGGTTTATTCCAGCAACTTACCAAGAAGCACAAAGTGGCAAAGTTTTCCTGAAGATTGGTGTTTCGTAAAGTAAAGCAACCGGATTGAATAAGTTCCTACTGTCGCGGCTCATATAATTTTTAGTTGGAAAGAAAATTAGGGCACGGGGAGTGTTCGAGAGACATTTGGACGGGTGCCAGCGCCCTACACGGGCCCACAGCCCAGACACAGATCCGCACAAAAACCTAGATCGTATTCAGAGGCGGACTTGCAGTGCCAGGGCCCCGGCATTCAATGAAGCCTCTATTAAGCTGTATTTGAAAAGATATTTTGCAAACAAAAGCGCAGCACAAGGAATATTGAGGCCACAGTTAAGTTATATATAAAAGAATAGCAACTAAGATGATTTAATAAATGCAATGTATTTGCTTACTGGCACTCTCAGTTATTTATTAAAGATGATGGTTATTTAATGTCAAAAGTTATTTAGTTCTTTTGATGTATGTTTTCAATATGCAATTTTGGGACTAATTATCATCAACTCTAATTGACGTCATCAGAGACACACATTAAGGTACCGAGTGTGGTAAATGCTGAAGTTTTTTTAAATATATTATCATGTGGAAAACTTGGGAACGTGAAACACTCTGATGAAGACGTACTGTGAGGGCTAGCCATGAGCAAACTTCATAAAGAATTAGTATGACATTAATTATCTTCTAACGCCTTATATAAATCGTTCAAAACATTTCTAATGGTAATGGTATGGTGGCTAATGGTAGAAACTTACAAGCGTGTCCATACCACTGAGTCTAAACATCGGCCCCTGTTTCCCAACTGGCCCCATTCCTTTACCTTAGTCCGCTTCTGATATAACTAAGCAAACCGTTTGCCAAAGAGCCAGTATCGAAGTAGTTTTTCAATCTTTATTAATTTGGAACCGATTCCAGTTAAAAGCATAGTTGAGTGGAAAACTTTTTGTTTCAGACGCAAACTTGTATAGTATCATGCCAACGAAATGTTCTAACAATGTGCTGCTTATTATTTAACGTTTTCGCCTGACTTCATTAAAGTTTCAATACTGCAGTACAGACTTAGCATTCGTTCAACAGGTAAACTATTTTAAAACGGCTCTCAAAAACCTATTTTCACACTATATTCTGAATAATTGCGAAGTATTTAAATCGAACAATTCAAAAAATTCGTTTAGGATTGGTACCGTTCAAAGGGCATTATTATACTCCTATGCTATTGGTATCACAAGCTTTTTCAAAAGTGAATAATGCATACCATCGCAATCAAGAGTTTTTATCATTTTGTTTTGAACACTGAATCCCATTGTGAATTCATTTCCCGAACAAAAGCAATTTGCAATAACAACGGGCTGTTGTGGGTTTTTACGTGCGATGCCGATTGAACAAAGCTAATACTGTGCACAGCCTAAATTGCATTTCCGCCCAATTCAGAAGTTCGATAACGTCATTGTATATCGCGTACGTACAGCTTTCATATCAACCTTTACAAAACCATTGCAAAATGGGCCTATGCTAGCAGTATATGTAAAGGTTGATGTGAACGCATTTGTACAGTCAGCATTAAATTATTCATGATTCCTAAATGTCTTAGTTGTACATATTAAGAGGCAAATGCATATTCAAAAATAGTTTTAGTATCAACACATTAGTATTGATATAAGATTCAAGAACTCTACCAATTTCATGACTTCCCCTATTTTCCACCACCAAAATTAAATTGAATCGAAAAGTAACTTCGCCGACTAAAGTTCTGTTATCAATGCATGAGTAATTGTACTGGGAACCGGCACAAATTTCCATTTATGAACGCTTAACAGCCTCACAGAATTGGATGCTGACTGGTGCAGCAAATAAAATGGCCGCAGGTAATAGCGAATGGAGCACTTGTTTATGCGCAGTTATTGAAATTGTGGTTAAGAACTTATTTAACTTGAACCAAGAAGAACACGAATTACATTAAACGAATCTTTCAACTTTTATATTTGTGTTTGTTAGCATTAACAGATAATAGCTAACAATCTTATAAGAGTGACCCTACCTGATAAAAGACCTGAATTTAAAGTGGTCGTAGTTTTCAAAGTATTCTAAATCTGCTTTATTTTCTTAATTCATTGAAAATTATCTTTTATATACACCTTGTCCTGAAATCATGGATGGAGGCCGCCTGCAACCGGCAGCTTTGGAAGACTGGACTATAGGGGAGACCTATGTTCAGCAGTGGACGTCATGTGGCTGTTGATGGTATACTAATGTCGGCGATTCTTTCAAAACTTTTTTTTCACTAGCAGGTTTATGCTCAAGTTATAGCCAACTCGTTATCATCCAATTCATAATCGTATTTTATTTACCTATATGTATTTTTATATATTTAATAGTATGTATACATAATATCAATTTATATGGTTTAGGTTAGTATGTTTATATAGTTATTCGAGTTTATCATTTAAAATCATCATTCGTTTAAATTAAGTTCTAGTTAATATATTTAGTATTTGTTTTATTGTTTTTATTTAAATATTTTGTATATTGTCGTATTATTATTTTTTTTTTAAAACACTGCTGCACCGCCTACTATATTTTCCTGCTTAGCCCTATGGTTGACAGGTAGAGAATGCCTTTTTCGGCATTAAGTCCGCCCTTTGTAACAATCACGTTGTGCAATAAAGAATAAATAAATAGCCAACCAATAGGGGTTCTATATAGATTATTGCTTGCCTGTTCAATGGAGAGCTAGCTGATGCAGCGACTAAAATCGCCAGCAAGCAAACTGGGGCGGCCTGGAGCACCTATTTATGACCGAGGGCGATGCTTAATTATAATTTCAAATCAGCCGCGGCGAGCGTTATCATGCAAATTGACTTGTAAACCTTAGTTTGGGAAACAATGATCAGCTCCGACTGATTGGACTGGGATGTATTTTGTGAGTAAACATGATCTTATCCATTAGCATAGAAATGTTACGAGTAGGTTTATAATTCATTTAGAATGACTATATGAGGTAAAATCAAAAAACCTACTTTTTAATTGCGGTCTTCAACCTGCCAAAATCCTAATTGGCTACTCCACGAAATCTGAAACGCTACCATCTGTCAATCAGCACTTAATTGCTTTCGCAACTCAACTCTTATGTCAAATTGGATTCATTATCATCAGCCTATTGCAGTCGACTACTGGACGAAGACCTCTACCAGGGTACACCTCTGAGGGAAGTGGTTTAATAGCTGTTATCAAGTTCTTGCAATTACTTGAATAAGGCTCATTCCACCTCGTAGTTGAGGTGAGGTCTGTGCCCATAGTGAGACTTAAATAGGCCGTCTATGTACTGGAATCTGGATTGAATTTAGATGAGTGCTTACCTATTTGCTAATGAGAGCAAAGCTTAATCACAATTTCAAATGGGCGCAGCGTCATCATGCAAATTGAGCTGATGAACCTCAGCCGGGACACAGTGACCCGGTTTGATCGGTCTGGGAGTACACCTAATAGAATAGTTTTGTTTCTAACTAGGTTAAGGCAATTCTAAACTATGCTTCACAAAGGAAAATGCTGAAGATATCTCCGTTTTCAATTTAAAACAGAAGTTTTCGAGAAGCTTTTGAATTTTCACAAAATGAACATTGCAAATTGGGTCTTTTTCAACATACTTAGAAATTTCAGATCACAAAATCAATAACGTGCATTTTTTCGAAAAAACGTTACAAAAACCCATTTGCTAAAGGATGTCAAATTTCAAACAGATAATTTTGACAACCTTTTTTAATATTTTTACAACTTACGAAATAATCTTCTGGACGCAATAACCTTTTCCAACTGCCTGAATTCTGTCTGCAGTTCTTTTTAAGCCGGTCAGCCCTAGGGGTAGATCGGCGACAAAGTCCGGGGGAGGCACTCATTCTTTCGCCCTGGCGTGATTTGTTTGCTGACACCGTTTTAACGCAGCCTTTTGCTTCGACACAGCAAACAAAACTCATCGATATTACTTAGGTTATGATCCAAAGCCTTTAGAATATGAAAATCTTGCATTTTCTTACGATCTTAGTAGGTTTCTGAAACTTTTATTTATCGAGTTTTCTACCTTGAAGTTTTCGATTAAAAGTAGCTCTTTTAACCGTTATTTTCACTAAAATAAAAATGAAATTCAATAAAAGGGATATGTTTTTTCGAGAAAATATCGATGTGAAAGAAGGTATTTGTCCTAGAGTTATGAAGGGATTGCAGTGGTGGCTTAGCCTGACAAAAATATTGTCTAAATGAATAGTGCATGAAGTAACCGTTCACAGAATGAACTATTATATAACAGTATGTTTATTATTACTGTATGTTTTTATCTGTTGCGATGTTCAAAATCAATAAACGTTTTTTCTTTCTTTCTTTCTATTACTTTCTGAGTGAAAACCAGAGGTATTTTAATTAGAGAATTCTAATATCTCAGTCTCCTGAAGTTTTTATCATACAGGGACGATGAAGAGACAACTTCTCACGAACCAAAACGGTGCTCCGGTGTGTTCCGGTCCATTATGACCACTGAATAAACTCAAATTACACTGTTATTAGTATTACAACTTAAACAATGTGATAATATCATAGAAAGTTTTGAGAAATAACGTCCCGTAGTTAAGACGCTGTTAAACTTTTACAAAACTGTTCAGTACCAGTTAGCATAACAGATGTACGAGTAACTACGAGTACAAGTTGTTAACATAAAATTAAGTGAGTTAACTTCGAGACGGCTCACTTCGCGGTTGCCGCACACAACTCGGCAGTCGAGGCACTCAGTACCGCTACTGTGGGCTCATACGTAGTTGCTAACAATTAACAATGTTGAAAGACTTGCTTAGCAATAGCTAGGAAAAAACAAATTTTCTCAAAAGTTTACTGATTCCTTCACAAGCTTTATAGTTTTTCTAAATTAGAAATATAACTAACAGGACACATAGATTGCAAAAAGCTATATGTTAAGGTTTTCCTGACGAGATCATAGAGTTTTCAAGAGGGTCTGAGATGCTTCTCACAGGGTCAGTGGGGTAACCACTTGCCATCATGCCTTCATTGCATGAAAACACTTAACCACGTTGAAAGAAGATTTCAATAAAACATGTTTTACTTTCAGCCAACAAAACTGACAATCATGTTCATACAAGACTAACACAAGGGCTCCTTCTTCCTCCTTTCTCTTGTTAAATACATATTAGGAGTCTCGTGTTCTACAATAATCCCTGGAATGTTAGTAATTAATCCAAGTCGCCAGGACACTGGCGACGGGAGATAAGGAATGGAGGAACCTTAATAGAGGGGTAATTAGGGAAAGACACCCCCACCGCGTCTGCGCGTTCTGTGGTAACCTAATGGGCGAGAGGAATTCCCACCTCTTAACTTATTGTGTAGTTCCAATCTAGAAACGTCGTCGTGTACGGCCCAGGATTGTCTTGATAAATGAATGTGTGCAATACATTTTCTAAGCGGCAATTCTAAGTGTAATTAAACCAGTGGCATATAGGCAGAATGATTGGCATTTATAGGAACAATTTTGCGCAAAGCAGAATAGGCTCCGACGCTGCAACAAATTCGCATTCAAATTTATGGGAAATTTAAGTAGACTAATACTAAAAAAAGCATCAACAGCATTCCTAACCACTTTTTACTGTTTTGTTATTAATACTATTTTATATTGTTTTGTTTGTAAGTTTTCATTAATTGTCAACGGCAAGGTTGACATAGTATTTCGGAAGCTTTGGTTTGTCAGTCAATCGGGGAATCGTTTTGTTTAGGCGTCTTGAGACTGCTAATAATGGTGATGAACATTTCCAATTCCTTTCAAAAAAGGAAATCCTTTATTCAATTTATTTCTTTCAACATCACAGTCTACGCGTAAAGAATTTGTAAGATCCTCAATGGAATTTCAGCTTGGCAAATAATTCGGGCGAACTGTATTTATTTGTAATGGGGTATTCGGGAAGTTGATTGCTTGTTCATAAATTGAATGAGTACACCGCTCGAAATGATTAGACGAGCGAAAGTTTCGTTATTTCTGCCGTTGTTGTCCCGAATATTAATCGGCCCTGGGCGCAGGCCGCTGTAACAACCGGGCCCTCTCAGCCAATTTATGTTTAGAACTGAAGTAATCACGAGCTCTGTAGGTCGGCATTGGGACGCATTCTATTTTAATTATTCTTCTCCATTTTGTCACATTAGCCCCCTGTCACACTGTCATAATCATGAGGTTCTGGAAAGTGTCTATGTAACTTACAGTGACGGGATTCGTGTAAGTCATTGCTTCGGTGAGGATTTTTTTCCGACTGACTTCGAACATGGTTACCACTTCAACTCCCAGTCGGTACGATCGTGGAAAGGAAGGTTTCCGTTCATTTCTATTATTCTTCTGTAATTGTCTGTAGATGGCCAAATATAATTACAATAGTGACGTAAAGTAAAAAAAAACATTTATGCATGTACCCATAAGCATAAATGCTTGAACATTTATGACATGTCAAGAAAAAAAAATACATGTATAAAACAAAGTGACTCTACCATCTGTTTGGACGTTGCTTCTATGTAGAAGACTTCGGAAAGAAAGCCGAAAATAATAATAACTATCTGGATGCCCAGATAGTATTAAATACCTTATTTTCAAATACCTACAATAGGGCACAGTACAAGATTTCGAAACACAAAGAAAGGACTAAATTCAAATAAAAATACATGGTAATATTTTACAGCACTTCTGCCAAAGTAATATTTCATGATTATGCCGATTTCCAGTACTTTTTATTACCACCGCCACTGTTCGAGCATTTTATCGCAAATAAATATGCAAATTGACACTTTATTTTTGTGACAAAAGCCATAAATGATTTATTATATATTCGACAGCGAAATTACACTGGCAGACGAAAATAAGTGATCAATTACATGAATTGGAATGATGTTTACGTCACGTTACACTTACAGCACACTAAAGTTAAAATGCACTTCAACATTACTTTTTACTTCAAGGCTTTAGCTATGAGTTTAACTAAACTTATTACAATACTATTCGTCCTTAGTGTGTAATTTCATATGTGACGAATAATTTATTGGGTAAACTAAATTACCTAACCTTATAATTATTTCATTTTAAGGTGTAGTGCTCACATTCAAATTCAATATCAGAAAACCATTGGACGAATGGAACAATAGATATATTTTTAAGACACTTTTTAGGTTGGGTTGCACCATCTGACTTTAACAATAACAAACATCAAAATTTCAGTTAAAGGTACCGGTTAGGCCCAAAAATGACGTCAAATTGTCAAATTTGACAAAAACTTTAACTTTAACTTCTACTATGGTGTGGTGTGTGTAAGGGTGTAACTTACCCTAAGGGTAAGTTGCACCCTTAGGGTAAGTTGCACCATAGTAGAAGTTAAAGTTAAAGTTAAAATTTTTGACAAATTTGACAATTTGACGTCATTTTTGCTTACCTGACCGGTACTTTAACTGAAATTTTGATATTTGTTATTGTTAAAGTCAGATGGTGCAACCGAACCTTAGTGTTTTATTTTTCTTGCAAACAGACTTCTCCGGCCATTGTTTTCAGCAATTAAGGCAAATTAAGCTTTGATCATTATTAATATCACCCTCAAAGAAGAAGTTCGCCGAATAGATCGTTTGGCGCAAGTCGAGATATTACCTGCCCTAATGTTCCGATCGATGAAAGCCGGTAACAGAATTTCTCGCTTTGCCAGGATTATGGAGATTAATTATGATTAATTGTACCTAATCAGCGTGACATACTTAATTGTTTTATCGGCCGAAAGAGACTGAGCCATTCTTAATATTTAGGTGAATAGATGAATCATTTCGGCCCCTGACACGGTGACAACAGTGGATCAGTAACGATCGCCGTTGTAAAGCAACTCAAGCCGGGTCGGAAACGGGATGGGTGGATTCAAAAGAAGTAATGTATTTTTTGAGCACCGCTGTGCTTCTTAACAACTGCTTAACGCAGTTGGTGCCTGCTAATGTCGCTAAATGTCAGTCGTTAAGCCTTGTAGAAGGCTTCAGGGCGGCTTGATAACACCTTGCAGCAAACAGCAGTATTCAAAACCTTTCGGGACATAACCCGGGAACTATTTAGCTAATATAATTAAGTAGTAGTATATGTAGTTATCTTACAGAAAGGCTTAATTAGGATCAAGATAATATCATCATCTTATCCCGTGTTTCATATATTCTAGGCTAGAGGTAATAGGAAAGTCGCTTCAATATCCCAACTCACAATCCACCGTCAGCAACAATACTTTCGGAACAAAACAAATTATAGCTGGATTATTTGGTAACCCCTGGACAGTTTGTTGTGGCACAACTTCAACAAAGTCGACGTAACTGTTGTTACCTAAAAAAAATGGGAAGCTGGGTTTTACAATTCTGAAATTAAAGCAAATTTTGGTTGAAATAAATTTAGTTTATTGACCTTGAAATCTTAGGCCTAAAATAAAGCTAGGCACAGAAAATGAAGCCCTATTGGAGCCGGCTAGACTCGAGAGCCTTTGGGTTCGGGTGACGAGAGGTACCGAGCGTTTGTTTTGTCATTTCTAATATTGAAAAGAATTAATAATAAAATTTAGATGAGGGGCGCCACCACGCTCTAATTGCGTGGAATAATATAAAAAGGAAAGATCCTACCTCTTTATTCTGCGGGATCAGGTGGGACACAGCACTGAGGGCCGCAGCATGCAGGTCCGGACAGCCCGTGGAATGTTTTCGGCCACTCCACGGAGACAGTCAGGACACAGGCATGGATCGGGCAGCACCTTCAGGCGGTTGTGTGTCGACTTCATCTACGGGAGCTGACGCCCGTACTTGACACCTCCTGTAAGCGTTACAGGCACCAGCGTTAACACAAGACACACGTGTCTGGGACTGAGACGAAGAGAAGGGTCCCAAGACGCAGAAAAATGCGGGAAACCACAGTTGCAGAGGCAAAGCGAGGGTGCCGTAGCATAAGCAGGCAGCAGATGCAGTAATAAGGCGTGCTTATGGCCTAGGTGCTCAGAAATAGCGGCGTGAAGTGACTTAACCTAGCCGTGCCTCGACAACGTGCGGTGCATGGATTCCCTAATCAAAATAAGCAATTCAACATACCTATTGGAGGTTAATGCTGACGCTCAATGCTTTCTCCAGCAATTCAACTCCGGGGCATTGCTCCGGGTTGAGAAAAAACTAACACTTTCACGTAGACCACGTCATCGGTCACGTCTACACCAAGCACATCACGAGCTGGAAAAAAGCGACACTGATTAATCAGCACACCACAAACACGATGGATTCCACTAATCCTGGTCTTCGAGCTGCAACTTACCGGTATCAGGGGTTTAAGATATTTGGAACTACAGCGCGTACGCCGGTTTCGAAAAGTAAAATGGCAGGGCGCAATGACCTTTGCAAAATCGATATCGAGCCGGTGTGTTGCCATAGCAAAGACAAAAATCCTCCGAAAATGTTCAAATTGAAAAAGGTGAATAAGGCCATGCCTTTTAATGAATTTATAGAACTATGCTTAGAAAAATACCTATATGAAAACTACTTGGTTTGTTGAGAACAAAAGCACTGAAATGAATTAAAAACCATAAAAATAGTAATATTTAGTAGTCTGAAGTCTTCAGAAGCTGACATCTCTCGTGATCTCTAGTGATGCGAAGAAGACAAAGCTGCTAGTGATGTCTCTGTTCAATTTCTGAAATCGAGAGATTTAAAAAAAATACAAATCGACAGACTCCTGATAAAATAAATGAAAAGAAAATCGACCTCACTATTTTCTACGTAACACTGTACACAAGTGTTCAGGCTACAAATGACCTTTTGACTTTTGCACAATCCTTCGATCAAGAAAATACTTACGAGATATTCAGTTTAATTATAACTAAAATAATAAATAGCAGTCTTGGGGCGTGTGCTTGTAAAAGAGAGAGGCTGTGTGCGAGTTTTCTTATTATTGCTATCTTATGTTTGTTTTCTTTCTTCATCATCATCAACATCTACAGTATAAGACGTCTTCTGCTAAATAAGTATCTACTTAATAGATTTCATGCCACCAGAGAGATATTCTTCCGACCGACCTTTATCATTCAAGATATCCGTGCAACGTCCTGCGTTTGTCATAAAAACCTTTTGCATTTAAATATTGTTTGCAGCTCTAAGGGCCATCAGGGTTAGTTCCAAGTGACCTGCCTTATCGCAAGTACGCGAACTGTACTTCTTTAGGACCTCCAAAATAATTACGAACATGTGCGCTAATGAACCGACGCCATTCCGAATATAGGCTCTGGGTTTATATTTAGTGCTAAATTAATACGAGGCGGCGCGGGGCGGGAGGTGATTACGCACAGACCATAACGTATGCCAATTAATTATGTGCCACGAATCATTGGGCTCAGTAGGGTTGGCTGAAATTAAGTTACAAAGTTTTTAAAAATCTTAATTAAAGTGAGATTTGCAGTAGACCACATGTGAGATGACTGTGTGTTAACACCTTGGACTGTAATGTTGTGTGTAAGATAACAAAAAAAATATTTTGCCATACACTTGAATCAACAGACCTTCACAACACGCCTATACACACACACACAAATGTAACAATAAAGCGTAAAACCGTAAAAGTCCATGTAAAACCTTTTTCAAAGTCATTCAGAAAGGAAAATAAAGATTGACAGATGAAAACCGCAACCTTTATGACGGCTTAGGGGATTTTGTTTCTAATCTAATTTAATAACTGTGGTACATACGCTACTCCACGTTATTAAAATATTTGGTTAAATGTGGGTCACCCCTGCAACAACTCCATTCGATTCCATGTATATTGCAGCACTTGTTTATGAAAGGGGTGCAAAATTATGCATTTGTAACTTAACGTTTTAATTATATCTATAAATTCCATAAATAACATTCGCCATTTCCACCAGGCGATATCTTTAAATGACTGCTGACTAGGCTAATAAAAATAGAGATAGTTATATAATCGACGCTACAATAAGAGTCGAGATTAGAATCAATGTTCAAACATATTTATTGTCACAGTCATTATCTACAACCTCTACTGGCATTTATCAACTTAATAACAAGGACCACCGTAAAACAATCATCTCGTCACCTATGCTCATTATACAATACTTACAGTTTGGTTTGGTTCACCGTCTTACCAATATTACCCAAATTAGTCTTATTCAACATCAACAAAGAATAGTTATTTTTATATTCCATAATAATTTTCCCGCTACCGCGCTGACAAGACAAGAGACACGCGAGCGACTGTCAAAACTCTTATTTTTCTTAAATCAAACTGCTGGAGCCAATCAAAGGAGGTTGTAACCAAGGCGTCGACAACAATCGGCCGTCCTGCATACGCATCCGTCCCGGATGACGTCATAGTCTGGTGCATTTTCTGAGAACATAACATATTATATTAAATAGGCACACAGTCATAAAAGCTTAGTTCATGGGAGTCCTTGACGTCCATTGGGGTATTTACAATGATTTTCACCCGTGAATTACATCTCTACTAATCCATCGTCGGTCAGTTCATATTGAGTGTTATCCAACTTTCGTATTAATATTTATAATACTAGAACTATTTCATCATCGGCCTGTAGAACGAAGTGTTTCTTAAATAACAAACACGAACGTACATATTGGAATTTAGATAATAGCTATTCTATAGTTTGTGCATGCCCTAGGCTATGCCTGTGGCCAACCCCAGTTGCATGTCCCATCAAACCATATCAACAGTTTCAGCAATACAATGATCTCGTTTCCAGGGTGACCCTTTTCTTCAGCCAAAAGCCGACACAAAAAATGTTTGAAGAAAATGCACTTGACAGCAAAAATAAATATTAGGCAAAACAATCACATTTTTTTTTTGAAAATTGTCATACTACGTGCTGCAAACTACTAACACATACGCTGTAATCCTAGACAGTAGATGTTCTATAGTTTGGGCTTTCCCTAGGCGATGCCTTTGGCCAACCCTAGGTACACGTCACACCAAACTATAAAACTACAGCCCTAGCAAAGGAAAGATCTAATTTAGTACATTGTAATCTAGACAACAGCTATTTTCCAGTTTGTGCTTTCCCTAGGCGATGCCTTTGGCCAACCCTTGGTACACTTCACTCCAAACCAGAATAACAGCCTAAGCAAAGCAATGATCTCTTTTACAGGTGATGATCATTTTCTCAACAACTACCTTATCAAACAAAGAATCTAAATTACAACATTCAAATCTAGACAATAGCCGTTCACTAGTTTGGGCTTTCCCTAGGCGATGCCTTTGGCCAACCCTAGGTACACTTCACTCCAAACTAGAACAACAGCCTTAGCAAAGCAATGATCTCATTTCCAGGTGATGATCATTTTCTCAACAACTACCGTAGCAAAGCAAGAATCCAATTTATAATATTCTAATCTAGACAATAGCCGTTCACTAGTTTGGGCTTTCCCTAGGCGATGCCTTTGGCCAACCCTAGTTGCATATCACACCAAACTAGAACAACAGCCTTAGCAAAGCAATGATCTCATTTCCAGGTGATGATCATTTTCTCAACAACTACCATAGCAAAGCAAGAATCTAATTTATAACATTCTAATCTAGACAATAGCCGTTCACTAGTTTGGGCTTTCCCTAGGCGATGCCTTTGGCCAACCCTAGTTGCATATCACACCAAACTATGTGAACAGCTTTATCAATTCAATGGTCTCATTTCCAGGGTGATGACCATAATTATCTTAGCCAAAAACCAACACAAGCGCATACATTATAATATGAATAGTTTTTCCAACATTATATCACTACTTTTTGAAAACCATGAACACAGGTGTTAGAATCTGGATAATAGCTGTTCCATAGTTTGTGCTTACCCTAGGCGATGCCTTCGGCCAACCCTAGTTGCATGTCACACAAAACTATATCAACAGCCATAACAATGATCTCATTTCCAGGTGATGATCATTGTCTTACCCAAAATCCAACAAGTGTTCGTAAGAGAATGCTCTAGACATCACAACAAATACTAAGCAAATCCAACACACTACAATAAGCATTCTGCTTGTCTGAATACCTACTGACAACAAACCTGGCTATCCTTGCAAGATTTTACTCTTCATCCAAATCACCCATGCTTAACCAGGGTTTCATATTTCCTGCCCATGTAACTCAAAAGTTTAAATGTTTAGTTCAATTCTCTTTGCTTCTATTACTGTTGGTTTTTTTTTTAAGCTCGGCCTTTTCTAACTTAAGCAAACTCACAAAATAATTTGTTTTTACTAGGCTGAATACCACATACAACCGATGCCATTAAAAAAAACTATAAACCCATTTTTTTTTTCAAACCCGCTTTTTTTTCAATAAAGATTTCAATTAATGTTGTACCGTAATTAATACGTCCACATACTGGTTTAACAGATGTTATCAGTACATTTTGACTCACTGGTGGTGATTCTGGTAGAATAGGTACAGACTACACATCGATTTCCTGCGACTTTGATTGCCATCACTGCTGCTAGAAAATGTGCTTGGACTGGACAAGCCGGGCGTATCTTTCTACAAACTACTTTACGCACTGACTTCTTCGTGGCATGTTGCGTAGTTCATCTCACTTCTGATATAATCGACGCTACAATAAGAGTCGAGATTAGAATCAATGTTCAAACATATTTATTGTCACAGTCATTATCTACAACCTCTACTGGCATTTATCAACTTAATAACAAGGACCACCGTAAAACAATCATCTCGTCACCTATGCTCATTATACAATACTTACAGTTTGGTTTGGTTTACCGTCTTACCAATATTACCCAAATTAGTTTTATTCAACATCAACAAAGAATAGTTATTTTTATATTCCATAATAATTTTCCCGCTACCGCGCTGACAAGACAAGAGACACGCGAGCGACTGTCAAAACTCTTATTTTTCTTAAATCAAACTGCTGGAGCCAATCAAAGGAGGTTGTAACCAAGGCGTCGACAACAGTTATTCGCTATTTCTTCAATCACGTGCTAAAATAAATCGCAGACATAAATGGTAATCGAATCACCTCCGCTGTTGAGGGCCTAAGATAAAGTTGGTAGCGTCCCTTAGCAATTTGCTTCATTGCTATAGACAGAGTAAATAGTTAATGCATCATTGAACAACACCATTACGCTACCATTGATGATTGTAGTTTGCTCATTATTATCATCCTACCAACTAAACCGACCTTTTTCCGACTAGGAAAGTCGGCAGTCTTTTGTCAACCGCAATTTCACCTGGTAAAAGACGATGTGGTCTATGATACTAAATGCACTAAATGCCTATTCACTTTTGTTTTGTTGTGTTGTTGTAAATTTAGACCCGTGATGGTCGGTAATTATCATCAACATATGCTAATGCCCAGACTGAGTTAGCTGAAGTATTATCAGACTTAGCGTAGTTGTTGAAGCATGCATAAGATTCACTTATGCATGGTATAGACGAAGTGGGAGAAGCGAGAAGCCACTCACGTGCCGTCTCGTCTGCTGGCTCCGTGTGCAACTGAATGTTTTATGTGGCAAGGTGGAGCCGAGTCGAGAACCTCAGTTTGCTCTTAGTAAATAACTAGGTCTGGAGGGAAAGTTGTACCAATTTATGTAAATAAAGAAAAAGGTACTTCTAGATTTTGCATCTTTCCTGCAGTGCAGTGTACACATTCCTTCAATGCCACCTTTACGACGGTTTTTTTCAACTTAAATTAAACTTTCATGTTTAATTTGGTAACAGGCGTATCTGGCACTTAGTCAGGAAAGGTCAGAACATTCACCTTTATGATGGACGGATGGATATCTATCTGTATGATAGAGTAGGTCTTGCCAGACTTGAATACTTCGTCAATATTTCTTTCAAAGCCGTTGACCGAACTCTTATTATCTATTTAATTTGAGTAAAACATTGACTGTACAGTTCAAAAAAGTCAAAGTCATTGGCTTTAAGCTTAACCACCATGTTTTTTACAATAAATACACTGTGCTTCCTTTAGAGATTGACACTAACAAAAAGTAAAATAAATACCAGCAACAATACGCATTTTGCTGCTACTAATTGAAACGAAGAAGGATAAATAAAATACAGTAAGTACGCAATAAACAAACATTGCAAGATCAAAAAGAAAGTTCTCCCACATTAAGGGCGTCCAAGTTAAGAGCACTCACAGCAATAAAAGTTGTAGTTATTTCTTCAAGTTGGAGGCAACTTTTGTATCGGAACAACCCATTTCACTTCAGCCTAACGCGTGTAAACTAGAGTGGTGGCGAGTAATCCTTCGGGCTGAGGGCTTGGGGTGAGGTTCACTTGGGAAGTAAAGGTCGCAGGATTACGCCAGCCTACACCTGCCGCCTACGACTGAGGCGAATACAGAAATATATGTGGGAGACCTAGAGGCCGTTTGCTTATAATTATGCAATTATGATTATGCTTACGCCTAACTTCATAAATGTCATCATAGTTAAGCATCACTTAGGTACCTTTAGCTGTAACTTTCACTTTTTAAGACATTTTACAGGACAGTATGAGATTGAAAAATTGTGCGTAATAGGAAAAGAATCGCTTGCTAATTCAAAATTAGCTAAAAAAAGCTGTCAAATAATATGAAGACAATGCGTTTTATCTCAGATTATAATAGTAATTGTAGATGACAATGAACATGTTAAGCATTGGATTATGTCATATTCATCACGCATCACACTGTATCTAACCCAATAAGCTAGTGCTGACTAAACAGTCAATAATTCCCTTTGTCTCCACCATTAAGGCTGTCGGAGCTGCTCCATAATGTAAACGCAACGATGAATATGTATCGCCTAGTGATCCAGCTGAATCTATCAGCAGCAGTAACCTTATGTAGCGTAACTCCGGCGTCGCTTATTCTGTGCTTAAATCCTTAGGCTCACCGGATGAATTCGCGTGTAATGTAACGTTATAGGTTCGAGCATTCCATCAGTGAGGGAGGAGAATCGACCATTACAATGCGCACCTTGTAATAAATGAGTAATATCTTGATACAACATTTAACATCACTGACCTAAAATAATGTTCAATATTCAAATCTATTCTTGATGTAATGTTATGCGCGAATGATCGTCTGTCAGGGAGATAAAGCATTGTAATGCAATTCTCAGAGTTGAATGTATAATGTTACATTACACGCGAATGATCCCGGTGAGGAGCGCTTTAGGGCGCTTTCAGTTTATGCGTTTCGTATTGGACGGCTGCAGTGCCGAAGCGGTGCAAATAGCATACAAAGAGCACGGTAAGGCAACAGTCTGGCTGTCGAGCGTTCGTGGAACCGATGGCGCACTATTGCGCCACCGTGATCTTTGTATGAGCGTGTGCCATACGAGAAACGCACCGCTTTAGCACTGGTGACTGCAGCCGTCCTATACAAAACGCATAAATTGAAATCGCCCTTGTAGCGTAACTCCGTAGTCGCTTATTCTGTGCGTAAATCCTTATGACCTCTCCTGTCCTTGTCTTGACACAGTAGAAGATTAAGCATTTATAAATTGCCTGTGTTATTCCCGACGTGGATGACTAGACTTCACGACGCAGTCTTTATTAGACCTAATGTCGAGGCTTTGTTTTATTTTGATGCCGTTCCAAAAAATGCCCTTTTTCACATTAAATCAATATCTTTACTTGGACTTGTATTGTTTAATGTTAATAATTGCCGTGGTAGAATCATTTCTCTGTCTGAGTTGGAACAAAATCACAATTGTAGAAATAATTCGATAGAATTTGGCGAGGCTTGTTTTGCAAATTCAAGGTAATTAATGTTCATAGACAATTCAAAATATGCTTGCAGACCATTATGCTTAATAATTCACTAGACAGAACCTTTATAAATAATTACTTGGGAGTAAGTAAACTGTCCCATTATAGTGGAGAGGGTCTTTTCCGCTCCGGCCCAAAACCACTACTAAATCAGTGAGCCCTTTCCAAACAACAAGCTTTAATCCCTTGTCCTAACTAACAAGGACATCTCTAATTAAAACTTCCACTTAGTTAACGAGCTAACAGAATTTTGCCTGAAACTCTTTTACCCAAAGTAAAGCCGGCAAAACTAAAAAGTTCTAATGACGTGATTATTTTACTAAACGCAGTAAAAAACTTTCGCCTTGAATACGCTTAGGATACACAGCACTATTTTAGTAATATCCTGGGATAGTTATCCGCACAGCGCCATTTAAGCAACGCTTGTAGTATGTAAACTAGATAACGAATAAACATACGTAAATACTTTTTTCTTGGAAACACATCCTTAATAAATATAAGAAAAGACTCCCAGACTAATTTACACAGACATATTCTTGCTCAAAAATGTTTGCAAGGATGTAACCCATACACACCAATCGGTCGTCTAAAGCACAGGTACGAGTGAATCTGTGTGTATAGTAACGCAAAGAAATATAGTACCTAAGTTTGGTGTTTTTGTACACAGACATAAATTGTCTCATTTTAGATATACCTACAATACAAAGGAATGCTTTGTTCTACCCGCGTCTAGCTTCGCTTTATCTCGGATTGTACGAAATTCCTAGTATTGAGCAGAAGTCCCGCTATAGTTAAGTGTAATAAACACTGCTACTTTACACACAGAAAGTTCGAAGGCACATTTTACGAGCACATGTTGCTTTGTGTGTATTACGATACGAGTTTGTAAAACTTAAATTTCTTGGTAAATTCTTACTTACAGTGCATGCTCATGTTACTTCTTTGTTTGGTTTCTGAACTTCAGCGTTACGGCTTCCAGATATAAGTTTGGTTGTTAATGAAGAAAATTATTTATAGCTCAATTTAAAGATTCCATATAAAGGTAATCATTTTGAAAATGTTGAAAATACAGTATATAATTTTGGCGGGTTTAAATGAGTTAAAGTACCTACAAAGGATGGTGTTTACATGTTTTGCACAAACGCCCCAATCGCGGGATAAGAAGTCTTCACTGCGTGCTAGAAAATCACAACCCATTCGAGGAGTCCCTAAATATTACGTCATTTCTCAATATTTTAGTGGTACAAACACGAAACACGTTACATTAAAATATATTTCCAGTGAAATAGAAACCCTCAATGCGCTCAGTCTCAGTCCAACTCACAATAATTGTTTTTGAATGAACTCTAAAAGGTAGTCTAAACAATTTGGACTCGCCAGAAGCAATTTAACGGACAAATAGAGTAAAAGGTTTCAATTAGACTCCGGTAACGATAAATTGAGGAAAACGGATCTTTTGGTCAACTGTGTAAAAATATATCAGCCTTGTCGGACAGGCAAATGTTTACGATAATGTCTTACCCCCTTATTCATAAAAACTTAAACAGCTCTTATAGAACACGATAACTTTTGTATCGCTTTGTCACTGTCATTCTTGTTGCTGCCGCCATTTGCGAGTAAGTGACAGAACACGTCAATAGCTTAAACAATGCGTTAGCGTTGCGTTCGTTTTTATGAATAAGGGGGTTAGACAGTATTTGTAATCTACGAGTAACATAATGAAGAAAAAACAGTTAGTAGGTATGAGGCAAATACTAGTTGCAAAGCATTATATAGGTCTGGTTTGGTCTGGTTTATGCAGAGTACACCCAGGAAACCTGAAATTATCAAAGTATCACAAACAGTACCAAAATCTGCTGCTCGTAACTTCTGCGCTAACTATACTCGTGCTCATTCCATCACTTATATTTGCATGCCTTTAATCACCTTTCATACGTCTTCCCAATATCATCTCATGTAATCCTCATAACAAGTTGTTATTAACAACCAGCTGGAAAGCGTGTGAAACTCACATTTAACTCGCAACCACATCCCACTCGGCCGTCCAACTTGCCACTCAAATACTCTGGCTTTCGGTCACATAGCCCTCCCAAGTTGCGCTGCGAAACTCGCAGTAGAGTGGACGTTTTTAATTCCCAGGATTTGGAGCTGTTCACAGTTGTTAACGAAAGTTTGCTTTGCATATTTAAATGAGCCGTCTCCAGCGGTTGTGAACACTCTTATTGCCTTAATCCAGCGCGACACCGACCACGTATTTTCACAACAAACAACGATATTCAATCAGAAGGCTGACTGTCTCTGAGAACATTGCTGTTTCCTTTCCTCTTACCTAAGTATTTAAGTCAACTTTACGTTTCAGAAAGTTTACACTGTCATTGCCAAGCGACAATAGAATAAATTACATGCTTTGAGTACTTAAGTACTCCCAAGCTTCTTTCTAGAAATAGATTATCTTGAATCTTGCTCACGATTTCAAAGTAGTGACTTTTATACTGTTAGTAATGGAACTGTTAAGTATTAGAGAAAGCAATAGAATTACAAAGGCAATAAACGTGATTCAAGGAACTCATTTAATTAGCAATTGGAATAAATTCTCAGTGCGCGTTTGATGTCAGGAAGGTATATTAAAACGACATTTATTATCGCAGACGAACCGTTTGCGAATTACGGCTTCCTTAACGTGGAGAATTCGGGCTTGACGATGATAAAAACGTCCCTCCAGACGTTTATATAAAAGGTTTTATCAACGATCTGGCGGAGCTGACATGACGGATGGCGGCTCCCGCGTCATGCTAATGGGGAACCGATGTTGGACATGCATCAACCAACTTCAGCAGTAAAAGTCAAAACGGAAAAACTATTATGCCGAAATACATTTGTTATTGCAGGTTTCTTTGTTTGTTTTGTTCTAACGCAGACTCTGTATTTGTTGCGTAAAGGATGATATATGGTAATGCTTTTTGAAACGCGCGATGTATTGCAATATGGTGTACCTTTTTACAAGTTTTAGATTTATCTCCGCGTTCTCTTTATGAGAGAAACTAGGTTGAGTCCAACTTGATCACTCAAACAGTGATGATAAATCGAAAAGGGTTTCCCATAACTAAGTTGTGATATATTTATTATTAACAAGACAAAGCTGGCCGGTCGCCAACATGAAGGCGCGATCGAAAAGTCATCAATAAAAGTTATCGGCCTGACCGCGCTATTTGCCTGAAAACACACATCTGTCGCGAAGTCCCAACCCCGACACTTTGGGCCTGAGTTTCTGCTTCGACACAGCTGGGGTTTCGCCTTTGTTCTCACTAGTTCGATTCAGTAGTTCGATCGTCGAACTAGTGAGAATTTTTTTTCTCATTTGTTCGACCGTCGAACTAGTGAGAATGTTTGTTCTCACTAGTTCGATCCGTTAACTTATTATTATTATTAATCGAGAAGCAAGAACATTAAGTACCGATATAATAGATATTGGTCACAAATACATACATTGTATAGGTAATTATAAAATGAAAATCTTTTAGGTATATTTTGTAGGTATAATTATTATTTAAGTATTATTATAATATAGTAAACGTCAAAATCACAATGTTGCATAATTAGATTATTTATTGTAAACATAATATTTAGGAACAACTATAGGTATTGTCTTTGGCCAAATACGTAGATGAAAAATATTTTTCTGTCTTGCTTATCTCAACAAGCTTAATCAGAAACTATAAAAATGCCAAAAATGCTTCAAAATTACAAATGTACAAAATTAGGTATAGGTATAGACATAACATTCATAAACATAACTTTGATAAAATATACAAGATTAAATATATTTTTCTCTGTCTTACTTATCTCAATAAGCAGAGAGCGAAAAAACTTTGAATTTGTGTATTCCACCAAAGGATATATTATGTATATTGAACATTATATTAGGTACATTGGTTACGAAATCAAAAAAATAATGTAATAATCAAATACTCAATTATTTTGTCACATTGAGTCTCAATGTAACTATAATTATCGCATCTTTTCTAAAAAGTGCCCAACACCAATTTCTCCGCATATTAATTGCATTTATGTGTCTACACCCAGCGGGATCCCCTATCTGAGAGACTTATGAGTGATACAGAGAATTAGATCTGAATATGTTCAACTGAATTATGCTGAAAACAGAATTTGTTGCTGCAATTTGTAGCTGCAATAATAACATCCTTAGAAGAAATAGTCCGCTGAATGGAGGTTTCTTTGCAGCTTGATTGTGACCGAATTACGGACTTTAGGAGACTGATTTTTCTTTAAATAAACAGAATTAATATAGATCTAAAAGTTGATATCAATTTACAGTTCATCAGACGTAGTTTAAGAAAATATCCCGCTGGCTGGAGGTCGGTTAAAGAAGCGAATATTTCCGTTTATTTTACGGAACAAATTCTGTCTTCAGCATAATTTAGTAGAACATATTCAGATCTAATTCTCTGTATCACTCATAAGTCTCCCAGATAGGGGATCCCGCTGGGTGTAGGCACATATTGCATTTGAGCATCAATAATGTAATCGTCATTGAATAAATCAGTTTTTCTCCTTTTACAACGTTTGTTTGATGTTGAAGGTCTCTGAAGAAGCTAAATGCAGGCCTTGATTTTTTAATGTAATTAAAGCTCTGTTGTAGACCCTAGGAGCTGGTTCTCTTCCCGTAGCTGCTTCATCGCAAGCATTATTTAAAATAACATTGACTGTATTTCGTGTTTCATCTGGATTACATTGACCGCAGTGGGGTGCAATGCATTTAAGGAAATATACCAGTGAACGACTTCCGGGTGATATGAAAATGATTTGTATTATGTATTTAAACTGTTTGTATTGTTTACTATTAATTTACTTGCAGTCGAATTTTGACGTTTACTATATTTCAATAATACTTAAATAATTATTATACCTACAAAATATACATAAAAGATTTTCATTTTATAATTACCTATACAATGTATGTATTTGTGACCAATATCTATTATATCGGTACTTAATGTTCTTGCTTCTCGATTAATAATAATAATAAGTTAACGGATCGAACTAGTGAGAACAAACATTCTCACTAGTTCGACGGTCGAACAAATGAGAAAAAAAATTCTCACTAGTTCGACGATCGAACTACTGAATCGAACTAGTGAGAACAAAGGGGGTTCGCTCGCGGCTACCTCAACTTGAAACGCTTGGGTTTTCATGCGTAACTTGTTTTAGGAGCGCTTGTACAAAACACGCATGTTATGTTGGTCTAAAGTCTTGTCTAGTTAATATAACGTTTAAGTTATTAAAACAGTTTCTGACAGTCCAGCTTCGGAATATCTACCGCATAACATTATATTATTATTATCTCATTGTTAGCGAGTTTCAATACAGCAAGCTTTCAGGCTAAGTAACCGGCTCAATTTCTAGCGTTGGTTAAAATAAATCAAAGGTCAAAGGAAAAACCATTTTCAGATGGCTTTAGGTAAAAAATATTATTCTCTTTTGTAGTCGAGATCATATTTACGAAAATATTTTTATCAATATTACAGGTATAACAGCACTGTTTTCCTGTTTCTGTATATGATACGATTGACCTACATAGGAGAAAAATGTGAATAGGTAGGCCAGTAAATATTATAATATTGATACACACCATATACACATACGTGCCGTAATAGTTCTAGTGAATAGACACAAGTTTCTAATTGACATTAATGCATTGATGGTGAAATATGATACTTAGTTTTATGTATTAGAGTTCGTAGTTAACACCCTTACTTCCTTTGTGTGGTGCCATTAAGACACAGCTTGATACACTAATAACACTGTTAGTGGCAGGTCCACAGGATTTGTGGTCGGAGTGGAAGTGATTTGTGCGCATATCCTGTAAAAACAAAAAGGCATTTATCGTGGAAATGTAGAAATTATTCACACCAGCGTTCGTTGCGTAACACACAACCGGCAAAAGTTCGTAAGCACACAGGGACATCGTGGTTTGGCTCGCGATAACTTTTATTGCTGTTCGACCCAAATATTTTCTCTTTGCAATTTTTCTTGTCTTTCCAGAGAAAGAATAAAGAAATTATTTTGAATGACAAACGGGCGCTTTTATTGGAAGCTTTTGACGCCTTTGTGTGCAAAAACTGCTCTACTCTCAATGTGACATGAATACCTAATATGTCTTCGGCACGTGAACGGCGTAGAGAGAAAAGAGCGTAATTTGATGTGATGTTTCGATAGAAAATGCTATGTATTAAAAAACCAGTAGATTTTCTATCATTTTTAACAAGTTTTTGTTCAAATTCAGTTTTCAACGTTTGCGTATTATGCAAATCATTTCTCAGATAGGGTGACAACAATCTAACTTAAGTTTTTGTCCAAATAATAAGGTCAGAAACTGACCACTCTGTTGAATTAATGTAGAGCAGTCTACACAAATAACCATTTTCAAAGTAGTTCCTCATGTGAGCAATTAAACAATACTTACGAACAGATATCACTATACACCCGTCTCAATATCATAAAAATAGCCACAGATGGAAGTGAGATATGCAGGAACTAGTCAGTGGTTCATGCGACATTGTAATCTTCTTCGCGAAGATATTTATGATTTTCATTTTTACAACATCGTTGGCAACCTTGCGGGGGGCCTGTTGGCAACTCGTTTCAACCAAGTTCTTGCATTTTTAGGGTGGTAAAAATGTCTAGGTTTGTGGTTAGTAACGTATTACTTACTGGTCCTACAACATACATTTAAAGCTCTACTCTACGAGTCATAAAAGTCATTTCCTTCTTCAGGAAAAAATAGAATAGCACTTTGATGTTCTCAATTAAGAAAACCAAACGCAACAAGTAGTTTTGTGCAGAAAAAGCATTTCCAAAGCTCGTTTACTTAACCTCTTCATCTCGCAATCCAATTACGCAAACCGTCGCATCATAGCGCAACGGAACCACAGTATAAACCATACAGTAGGCTATCTAAGGCCACCCGCCGAATTATTAGCCTAGCGTGCACAAAGACACGCGGCACAGCCCGTCCGTACTGCCGCCTCCCTATGCCTCCCTATTTTATGCTAGCGTGTGCGTGAAATCGCGTGTGCGTGATATCGCAACACGGCGCGCGACGCTCACGCCCACATTCAAACCGAGAGTAGCACGTTTGTATTTAGATGTTCTACTGTATGGTTTATACTGTGACGGAACGCTTCTGCAACTGCGGTGGAACCACAAGTATCTAGACGTACAACTACGTGTTTGCTGGCAAAAGTTTAACAAGCCGTATCATGTGTTTAGACAAGGCAATCGGATATCCTGTGTTAGTACACAGTGTTCGGCGTTCGGGGCTAAATCGAATTGCGGCAAACATGTTAGTTGTTTGCGTAAGGTGTTGTGTGGGTCTGTAATTTAGACAGTAAGCGAAGAAAAGTTGTTGAAAGCATTGATTACTTTCTATCCATTGTCTTTCTTATGTATTTTTTACTCTTAAAATGTATTCATTTATTATAAATGATTGTATTGGACTGCTTTTGTGACCTATAAAAATAGCTAAATTACCATAGTAAAATAGTCTGGTGTTAATTAGAATTAGATAATTTTTCGAATGAAATTCACGTCATGGTTTCAAATTTCCTGTATTATCCAGTAATCAACAACAAGTTTAAGTACACAAGGCTTTGACGGACTTAATGCGATATTAAATTCACAAAGGAAAGACGTTTGAAGCGAGCAGCGTAAATACATGTCGATTGTGCGAGATTCAAACATTTTCCGTGGATTTTACTGATTCATTTTGCTTCTTCTTCGTTTTCTTTTACGACTTCCATAAAGCGAACCGTTCTTTATTGGGTATTTTAATAAGAAATACTGCTTTAGAATAAGCGAAACGTCACGTTCATGTTACTGAGTCTACGGTTTCGGGCGGACTCTGGGGGTTTCCGAAATCACCGCCATAATTTTCAGTCATAAAACGGCCAGTGCGGAACATAGAACAAAACAGCTGATTATAGGTAGCCTGCATCCACAGCAGTACAGTGTTCTCAAAGCTACAAAACGCCTACACGTTAAGCTGCATAACGCCTACGTAATGTAACAATAACATAAAAAAGATTAATAAAAAAAAAGATTTCGATATTCTATTTGACATGCACAAACAAGAACAAAAGGCGGACTTAATGCTAAAAGCATTCTCTACCAGTCAACCATTGGGCGAGACAAGGATGCTGTTGGCGGTGCAAAATTAAATATGATGTCGACTCCTTATTTCTGAAGCAGTGATACTTACTATTTAGCATTATAACATGAATTTTTGCACCTATTTGTCCTCTTCTAGACGAATATATATATTTAAAAAAATAAAATCAGACGAATTGGTGTGGTCGTAGTCAAGTTCAAGATATTACCTACTTTTTCAATACGAGTATATGTGTGAATCGTGAACGAATAAAATATCCTCAAATAAATGGTACCTAGAATCTCGGTAGTTCCATGACTACCACAAGAAGCGCTGAACACTACCCCATACAAATAATGCCTACTATGTAAGTGAAATACGTTCGATTGCCACCTCCCAGTAACGCCCTAAGCCGTGGCCGGGCTCCCCCTGGGGCCTTAAATATTAAGGCTTGAGAGCTTCCCCTTTGTCCGGTAAAGCTGAGGAAACCACAACAAGGACCAACAGCTAGTTAAATCGGAATGTAAGTGAAAAATCATGGCAAACCCTCTGTGTGATAATTGCAGGCTGCAGGCTTACCATCACATGATCTGCAAACTAGTTAAAACAATATTGCAGCAAATCCTCGCACTATATTCGCAAATTAAATAAGCCGAGTTAATTGAAGATTTCTGTACAACTGCTCATTAATCCGAATATAATTGACAACCCAAAAACACTCGGTTCCAATCAGTGCGGAAAGCCGGCCAATGCGCGGCATAAAAAATGAATATCCATATGAAAGCCTCAAATGATAGGCCCGCCAAATAAAACAACAAAAGTAATTATTTTCATATGTGTCAAAATGTTTTTGAACAGGATTTTAGTAGAACTGATATGAGTAATGCTCAACTTTAAGGAACTGTTTATAATCCCACCTTGCTAACTCAAAACAAGGAAAGCTAGCTCTATAAAACCCAAATATTAATGAAAAATTATATAATGAAACTAGCAGGCGTATGAGCTGTTATTACCAAAACAACAAATTGACATTCAATTTTAGCGATTAATACCAAAAGTTTAACCCGAACCATACTTATAGGAATTCGTATTTTTAATAGAGCAATTTTTATTAAATGAAGCAAATAACCTTTACAGAAAAGGTCAAGGTCACGGTATTACTGTGGGTGGCTGCTTTGGTTACGCCTACAAGCGACTACCGTAGAAATCAGAAGAAGCCTTATGTTCAACAGCCGTACCCGTCTTAGGGCCAAGGATATGTACAAATTGGTACACTAAAAAGAAGAAATAGAGCCCTAAAATCCGGCGATAGCACAATTTTGACTTGCTATTTGCCTTAGCAGGCACCCCTTTATAAACATACAATCTTAGTCGGTTTAGTTCCCAAATTGAGCGAATAACAAACACGTTTGTATGTATGTATCTACTTAGTAAATGTGCTTTGTAGTCCATTTGGTTATTGCGAGGATACTTACCGCACTTAGCTACACAGAAAAGCTTTTAGAATATCAAGAAATAACTTACATACTTCTATGGATGTACCTACTATTGTTGTGTACTCAGTTGTTTGCTAACTCTCTAGACTTTATCTGAGGAAAGGTATATTCCAAAGAACACAGGATGAACTTTGAGGAAGTGTTTTAAAAATATTACAAACTTTGTAAAAGGTTTTAGATCTCATTATGTTAAAAGGTGTGTTCTCATCATAATAACGTCTTGTTTTCTCTTGAACTCGGGCCGAAAATGCTGACTTTTATTTTCTTTATAAGGAGAGTTTGGTTGGTAAAAGTTGAAGAATTTATATCATGTTTAATATTGTACAGACTTTTATCGTCAGTATGAAGCCATCTTTAAGAGCCTTACCCTGCAAGGGAGCTTTTTTTAACAAAAGGCCAAGTTAATAAGTACTTCCATTTCAGTAAGTAGTAAATAAAATATGTATGTTGTCAGGTAAAGTGCACGTAGACGTAGTAGACGTCCTATATGGCGCAAATTTGTGTGCACTCAAAAAAAAGGATGGCGGCATAAGGCCAATTGCTGTAGGCACCACTTACCGCCGTTTAGCTGCCAAAATATGTTGCTGGTCAATATCAGCATCAATGACTGACATTTTGCAGCCTATACAACTGGGTTTCGGCGCACGGGGTGGCTGTGAAGCTGCTATACATTCCACCCGCACTTTTATACACAACCGGGACAGTGACATTCTGCTAAAGGTGGACGTGAAAAACGCTTTTAATTCGGTCGACAGGGGCATTCTGCTGGCAGAGGTGAAGAGACAGGCTCCGTCTTTATACAGTTTCTTGTGGCAGTGCTACAGCGCGCCCACAAAGTTACTGTATAGGGACCACTTACTTTCTTCTGCAGTCGGCTGCCAGCAGGGTGACCCTCTTGGTCCAGCCATTTTCAGCCTCGCTATTCATCCCGTCATATCAAAATTAAAATCAAAATTTAACGTATGGTACTTGGACGACGGGACCCTTGGGGGAAGTACTACAACTGTTTTGGATGATTTGTCTTATTTAATAGACCAATTTAAAAATTTAGGCCTTGAATTAAATTTTAGCAAGTGCGAACTCTTTATACCAAACAGTTGTAGTGACCGGCGTGACATCATTGACCGTTTCAACATTTTGGCTCCGGGTATCAAAATTATTGACCAAGGTTCACTCCGTCTCCTTGGGTCGCCGGTTCTAGACGAGTCTTTTTCGGATTTCATTGAGGAGAAGATCTCCCATTTCAACTTAATTTCGGACCGTTTGAACAAAATTAATAACCAAATGTGTTATACGATCATTCGCCACTGTCTTTTTACACCTCATTTTACATACAATCTTCGGTCATCTCACCTTTGGAATCATCCTCACCTCACCGCAAAATTGGACAGTATAATTAGACAAACTTTATCAATAAATTTTAACATAAATTTAGAAGGCCGCATTAGGACACAAGCATCCTTACCGGTTCGTTTTGGAGGCTTGGGTATACGAAAGATCTCTAGTGTTGCACTTCCAGCTTTTTTGTCATCAGTTTAATAACCAAGATTTTATCACCTTCCTTGGCTCATTTCACGATACCTCATTTAGCAGATGCCATCACCGAATGGAAAAATCAAACTTCTTCCGACCTCCCATGTAGTCTCTCTTCACAAAAAATGTGGGACGAGCCGCTCTGCAAGGCTGTGCGTAACAGTTTATTAGACACGCCTAACAGCCCTGCAGAGCGCGCTCGCCTACTTGCTGTCGCTGAGTGGGAATCGGGTCTTTGGCTGCAAGCTCTCCCTTCTTCAAATCTTGGTACCATTTTAGATAACACCTCATTCCAAATTTTAGTATGTCTGCGCTTAGGTGCTTACTGCACTGTTCCCCATAACTGTATCTGCGGAGCTTCCGTCGACCATCTTGGCCATCACGGTTTGTCCTGCTTAAGAAGCGCCGGTAGAATACCGCGGCATACCAGTTTGAACGATATCATCCGTCGGGCCCTTGCCAGCGCTCGCATTCCAGCTGTTCTTGAACCGAACGGCTTGACGCGAAGTGATGGCAAACGGCCGGACGGTATGACTCTCGTTCCTTGGAAGATGGGACGGCCTCTTGTATGGGATGCTACTTGTGTCGATACTCTAGCGCCGTCTCATCTTCCTTCAACTGGTAGCAAGGCGGGTTCTGCTGCTGCTTCTGCTGAATGCCTTAAGCGGCGCAAATATGTTGGTATCAGTGATACCTACATATTTGAGCCGTTTGGCGTTGAAACGCTGGGACCGTGGGGGCCAAGCGCGCGCAAGGTCTTCAGGGACTTGTGCAAGCGTTTGACGGAAGCCACCCTAGACAAGAAGGCTGGCCTTTATCTTGCCCAAAGGATTAGCCTTGCTATCCAGCGCGGCAATGTGGCCAGCCTTCTTGGTACTTTCCCGCAGGACAGTGACTTACACCAGATATTCTATCTGTAACTATACATACAGGTAGAATTTTTGGTGTAAGGACACTTTGTAAATATTATCCTTTATTAATTTTTTAGTTAAGTTTAGTTTAAAGATACATTGTTATTGACCTTTCGTTTATATTTTTGTAAGTAGTTAGACGAATTAGTAATAACTTTGACGTAGAAGAAATATTAAACATTGGCATCTACGTTTGGATTTGAATGTCGACTTGGAGTAGGTAAGTAAACAGGCAAGTGTTTTAGTGCAAATACATTATTATGGTCATAAGAACTGTTGATGTGCACTTGCTAGGAGAAAAAACACCTGACAATTTAAACTAGGTAATTAAATTAAGTAATTGATTATTTTCGCCTTTTCCTCTGCAAGTTACAACAATCTGCTAGCAGTAAAAAATATAGCCTTTAATTTACTTGCAGTGTAAAAATCCCGTAGCCACAGAGAATTAAAGTACAGAGGGAAAAAGAGTAATGAAGTACCAGAGTAATGAAAGCGTGAGTCTCGACAACGCATCAATCAATAGGGCTTCTGGCCCGATCCGGATTGCCACTTTATCTGCCCGCCCTGATTAAATGAAGCGAAGCCTTAGGTACTGTAAATAAACAAATCTCTGAAGAAACTTTTGTTTACCCTCTTCTAAGAAAGCTTTGTGGTCATCCAAAGCGTTCCCAAACTTTCGACAAGGTTACAAAGAACAGAATGAAATGACATTATCATTTTCTTAAGAAGGTGACATGCGAACTCGTGCTGTTCAAAACAAATAAATTCATAAATATGATGTTATTATAGTTATTACTATCAATAAAAACCTTTATTAATTAAAGTAATTCAACAAGTATGCGCACAGTGCTATGCATGTTCATTCTTGGATTATCTGAGATTAAAATCAAAACTTGCGTAAACTGCTCACAGATAACTCAGATATACAGTGTGTTTGGGAACCGGTGTCCGACCCGTTAAGGTGAAGTAATATGATCTATTTTATGAATAAATCCACCATAATTAAGCACTTTGCCCCAGTTGTTTTAAAATGGCCGCCATTTTAATTTTTTTTTCTCGGGAGTACGGGTGGGTTATTTTAGTTTGCAATATCTGCCGATTTAGAGGTCCTACAGTCACAAAAGTGGTATCGTTGGACAGCTACAAAAGTAGGCAATAAGCTGACAAAAAAGCATTTTTTCATAACTCCCTTAAAATACCTCAAAAAAATGATTGAACTTGAAAATTGTGATAGAATTTGTTAGTTTTTTTTACATTTTTTTTTTTCAGAAAACCTAAACTGTCAACATACATTTATTTTTAACTTTTTGGATACCCAAAGACATCACCTAAACACTGAAGCAAAAATCAAAGTTCCAAGTAAAATAGTTTAGAAGTTGTGACAAATTGAATATCACCCTGTCATCAGAGACCCTTTGAAACGCAGGTAAAATTTACCTGAAATAAATTTAAAAAAAAATTAAAAATTTAATTAAAAGTGCTCAATTAACACTGTTAAAATGTATTCATTTATTATAAATGATTGTATTGGACTGCTTTTGTGACCTATAAAAATAGCTAAATTACCATAGTAAAATAGTCTGGTGTTAATTAGAATTAGATAATTTTTCGAATGAAATTCACGTCATGGTTTCAAATTTCCTGTATTATCCAGTAATCAACAACAAGTTTAAGTACACAAGGCTTTGACGGACTTAATGCGATATTAAATTCACAAAGGAAAGACGTTTGAAGCGAGCAGCGTAAATACATGTCGATTGTGCGAGATTCAAACATTTTCCGTGTATTTTACTGATTCATTTTGCTTCTTCTTCGTTTTCTTTTACGACTTCCATAAAGCGAACCGTTCTTTATTGGGTATTTTAATAAGAAATACTGCTTTAGAATAAGCGAAACGTCACGTTCATGTTACTGAGTCTACGGTTTCGGGCGGACTCTGGGGGTTTCCGAAATCACCGCCATAATTTTCAGTCATAAAACGGCCAGTGCGGAACATAGAACAAAACAGCTGATTATAGGTAGCCTGCATCCACAGCAGTACAGTGTTCTCAAAGCTACAAAACGCCTACACGTAAAGCTGCATAACGCCTACGTAATGTAACAATAACATAAAAAAGATTAATAAAAAAAAAGATTTCGATATTCTATTTGACATGCACAAACAAGAACAAAAGGCGGACTTAATGCTAAAAGCATTCTCTACCAGTCAACCATTGGGCGAGACAAGGATGCTGTTGGCGGTGCAAAATTAAATATGATGTCGACTCCTTATTTCTGAAGCAGTGATACTTACTATTTAGCATTATAACATGAATTTTTGCACCTATTTGTCCTCTTCTAGACGAATATATATATTTAAAAAAATAAAATCAGACGAATTGGTGTGGTCGTAGTCAAGTTCAAGATATTACCTACTTTTTCAATACGAGTATATGTGTGAATCGTGAACGAATAAAATATCCTCAAATAAATGGTACCTAGAATCTCGGTAGTTCCATGACTACCACAAGAAGCGCTGAACACTACCCCATACAAATAATGCCTACTATGTAAGTGAAATACGTTCGATTGCCACCTCCCAGTAACGCCCTAAGCCGTGGCCGGGCTCCCCCTGGGGCCTTAAATATTAAGGCTTGAGAGCTTCCCCTTTGTCCGGTAAAGCTGAGGAAACCACAACAAGGACCAACAGCTAGTTAAATCGGAATGTAAGTGAAAAATCATGGCAAACCCTCTGTGTGATAATTGCAGGCTGCAGGCTTACCATCACATGATCTGCAAACTAGTTAAAACAATATTGCAGCAAATCCTCGCACTATATTCGCAAATTAAATAAGCCGAGTTAATTGAAGATTTCTGTACAACTGCTCATTAATCCGAATATAATTGACAACCCAAAAACACTCGGTTCCAATCAGTGCGGAAAGCCGGCCAATGCGCGGCATAAAAAATGAATATCCATATGAAAGCCTCAAATGATAGGCCCGCCAAATAAAACAACAAAAGTAATTATTTTCATATGTGTCAAAATGTTTTTGAACAGGATTTTAGTAGAACTGATATGAGTAATGCTCAACTTTAAGGAACTGTTTATAATCCCACCTTGCTAACTCAAAACAAGGAAAGCTAGCTCTATAAAACCCAAATATTAATGAAAAATTATATAATGAAACTAGCAGGCGTATGAGCTGTTATTACCAAAACAACAAATTGACATTCAATTTTAGCGATTAATACCAAAAGTTTAACCCGAACCATACTTATAGGAATTCGTATTTTTAATAGAGCAATTTTTATTAAATGAAGCAAATAACCTTTACAGAAAAGGTCAAGGTCACGGTATTACTGTGGGTGGCTGCTTTGGTTACGCCTACAAGCGACTACCGTAGAAATCAGAAGAAGCCTTATGTTCAACAGCCGTACCCGTCTTAGGGCCAAGGATATGTACAAATTGGTACACTAAAAAGAAGAAATAGAGCCCTAAAATCCGGCGATAGCACAATTTTGACTTGCTATTTGCCTTAGCAGGCACCCCTTTATAAACATACAATCTTAGTCGGTTTAGTTCCCAAATTGAGCGAATAACAAACACGTTTGTATGTATGTATCTACTTAGTAAATGTGCTTTGTAGTCCATTTGGTTATTGCGAGGATACTTACCGCACTTAGCTACACAGAAAAGCTTTTAGAATATCAAGAAATAACTTACATACTTCTATGGATGTACCTACTATTGTTGTGTACTCAGTTGTTTGCTAACTCTCTAGACTTTATCTGAGGAAAGGTATATTCCAAAGAACACAGGATGAACTTTGAGGAAGTGTTTTAAAAATATTACAAACTTTGTAAAAGGTTTTAGATCTCATTATGTTAAAAGGTGTGTTCTCATCATAATAACGTCTTGTTTTCTCTTGAACTCGGGCCGAAAATGCTGACTTTTATTTTCTTTATAAGGAGAGTTTGGTTGGTAAAAGTTGAAGAATTTATATCATGTTTAATATTGTACAGACTTTTATCGTCAGTATGAAGCCATCTTTAAGAGCCTTACCCTGCAAGGGAGCTTTTTTTAACAAAAGGCCAAGTTAATAAGTACTTCCATTTCAGTAAGTAGTAAATAAAATATGTATGTTGTCAGGTAAAGTGCACGTAGACGTAGTAGACGTCCTATATGGCGCAAATTTGTGTGCACTCAAAAAAAAGGATGGTGGCATAAGGCCAATTGCTGTAGGCACCACTTACCGCCGTTTAGCTGCCAAAATATGTTGCTGGTCAATATCAGCATCAATGACTGACATTTTGCAGCCTATACAACTGGGTTTCGGCGCACGGGGTGGCTGTGAAGCTGCTATACATTCCACCCGCACTTTTATACACAACCGGGACAGTGACATTCTGCTAAAGGTGGACGTGAAAAACGCTTTTAATTCGGTCGACAGGGGCATTCTGCTGGCAGAGGTGAAGAGACAGGCTCCGTCTTTATACAGTTTCTTGTGGCAGTGCTACAGCGCGCCCACAAAGTTACTGTATAGGGACCACTTACTTTCTTCTGCAGTCGGCTGCCAGCAGGGTGACCCTCTTGGTCCAGCCATTTTCAGCCTCGCTATTCATCCCGTCATATCAAAATTAAAATCAAAATTTAACGTATGGTACTTGGACGACGGGACCCTTGGGGGAAGTACTACAACTGTTTTGGATGATTTGTCTTATTTAATAGACCAATTTAAAAATTTAGGCCTTGAATTAAATTTTAGCAAGTGCGAACTCTTTATACCAAACAGTTGTAGTGACCGGCGTGACATCATTGACCGTTTCAACATTTTGGCTCCGGGTATCAAAATTATTGACCAAGGTTCACTCCGTCTCCTTGGGTCGCCGGTTCTAGACGAGTCTTTTTTGGATTTCATTGAGGAGAAGATCTCCCATTTCAACTTAATTTCGGACCGTTTGAACAAAATTAATAACCAAATGTGTTATACGATCATTCGCCACTGTCTTTTTACACCTCATTTTACATACAATCTTCGGTCATCTCACCTTTGGAATCATCCTCACCTCACCGCAAAATTGGACAGTATAATTAGACAAACTTTATCAATAAATTTTAACATAAATTTAGAAGGCCGCATTAGGACACAAGCATCCTTACCGGTTCGTTTTGGAGGCTTGGGTATACGAAAGATCTCTAGTGTTGCACTTCCAGCTTTTTTGTCATCAGTTTAATAACCAAGATTTTATCACCTTCCTTGGCTCATTTCACGATACCTCATTTAGCAGATGCCATCACCGAATGGAAAAATCAAACTTCTTCCGACCTCCCATGTAGTCTCTCTTCACAAAAAATGTGGGACGAGCCGCTCTGCAAGGCTGTGCGTAACAGTTTATTAGACACGCCTAACAGCCCTGCAGAGCGCGCTCGCCTACTTGCTGTCGCTGAGTGGGAATCGGGTCTTTGGCTGCAAGCTCTCCCTTCTTCAAATCTTGGTACCATTTTAGATAACACCTCATTCCAAATTTTAGTATGTCTGCGCTTAGGTGCTTACTGCACTGTTCCCCATAACTGTATCTGCGGAGCTTCCGTCGACCATCTTGGCCATCACGGTTTGTCCTGCTTAAGAAGCGCCGGTAGAATACCGCGGCATACCAGTTTGAACGATATCATCCGTCGGGCCCTTGCCAGCGCTCGCATTCCAGCTGTTCTTGAACCGAACGGCTTGACGCGAAGTGATGGCAAACGGCCGGACGGTATGACTCTCGTTCCTTGGAAGATGGGACGGCCTCTTGTATGGGATGCTACTTGTGTCGATACTCTAGCGCCGTCTCATCTTCCTTCAACTGGTAGCAAGGCGGGTTCTGCTGCTGCTTCTGCTGAATGCCTTAAGCGGCGCAAATATGTTGGTATCAGTGATACCTACATATTTGAGCCGTTTGGCGTTGAAACGCTGGGACCGTGGGGGCCAAGCGCGCGCAAGGTCTTCAGGGACTTGTGCAAGCGTTTGACGGAAGCCACCCTAGACAAGAAGGCTGGCCTTTATCTTGCCCAAAGGATTAGCCTTGCTATCCAGCGCGGCAATGTGGCCAGCCTTCTTGGTACTTTCCCGCAGGACAGTGACTTACACCAGATATTCTATCTGTAACTATACATACAGGTAGAATTTTTGGTGTAAGGACACTTTGTAAATATTATCCTTTATTAATTTTTTAGTTAAGTTTAGTTTAAAGATACATTGTTATTGACCTTTCGTTTATATTTTTGTAAGTAGTTAGACGAATTAGTAATAACTTTGACGTAGAAGAAATATTAAACATTGGCATCTACGTTTGGATTTGAATGTCGACTTGGAGTAGGTAAGTAAACAGGCAAGTGCTTTAGTGCAAATACATTATTATGGTCATAAGAACTGTTGATGTGCACTTGCTAGGAGAAAAAACACCTGACAATTTAAACTAGGTAATTAAATTAAGTAATTGATTATTTTCGCCTTTTCCTCTGCAAGTTACAACAATCTGCTAAAGTACTGGCAGTAAAAAATATAGCCTTTAATTTACTTGCAGTGTAAAAATCCCGTAGCCACAGAGAATTAAAGTACAGAGGGAAAAAGAGTAATGAAGTACCAGAGTAATGAAAGCGTGAGTCTCGACAACGCATCAATCAATGGGGCTTCTGGCCCGATCCGGATTGCCACTTTATCTGCCCGCCCTGATTAAATGAAGCGAAGCCTTAGGTACTGTAAATAAACAAATCTCTGAAGAAACTTTTGTTTACCCTCTTCTAAGAAAGCTTTGTGGTCATCCAAAGCGTTCCCAAACTTTCGACAAGGTTACAAAGAACAGAATGAAATGACATTATCATTTTCTTAAGAAGGTGACATGCGAACTCGTGCTGTTCAAAACAAATAAATTCATAAATATGATGTTATTATAGTTATTACTATCAATAAAAACCTTTATTAATTAAAGTAATTCAACAAGTATGCGCACAGTGCTATGCATGTTCATTCTTGGATTATCTGAGATTAAAATCAAAACTTGCGTAAACTGCTCACAGATAACTCAGATATACAGTGTGTTTGGGAACCGGTGTCCGACCCGTTAAGGTGAAGTAATATGATCTATTTTATGAATAAATCCACCATAATTAAGCACTTTGCCCCAGTTGTTTTAAAATGGCCGCCATTTTAATTTTTTTTTCTCGGGAGTACGGGTGGGTTATTTTAGTTTGCAATATCTGCCGATTTAGAGGTCCTACAGTCACAAAAGTGGTATCGTTGGACAGCTACAAAAGTAGGCAATAAGCTGACAAAAAAGCATTTTTTCATAACTCCCTTAAAATACCTCAAAAAAATGATTGAACTTGAAAATTGTGATAGAATTTGTTAGTTTTTTTTACATTTTTTTTTTTCAGAAAACCTAAACTGTCAACATACATTTATTTTTAACTTTTTGGATACCCAAAGACATCACCTAAACACTGAAGCAAAAATCAAAGTTCCAAGTAAAATAGTTTAGAAGTTGTGACAAATTGAATATCACCCTGTCATCAGAGACCCTTTGAAACGCAGGTAAAATTTACCTGAAATAAATTAAAAAAAAAAATTAAAAATTTAATTAAAAGTGCTTAATTATGTTGGATTTATTCATAAAATAGATCATATTACTTCACCTTAACGGGTCGGACACCGGTTCCCAAACACACTGTAGATTAGACCTAGGTTTGAGCGTAGGCTCCGAACCAAAATAGCTGATTTAGGGTTTGCAGATGAAAATTTAAATCTATATATAGGACCGAGGTGGACATTTGCAAAATGCCGGACAATTCATAGGCCAAAAGCAGCAACGAAATGGTCTGGGAGCCATACTTGGATAAGGCACATTCAATTTATAAATCATTAAGATTTGTTACGCAGGCAACAAAAGGTTTCGCTGATTACTGCGTTGCGTAAGATCGTATATTGACAAGAGTTTCATTTAAATACATGCTTGCCAAGTGGCATTTGAACAGAAAATTAATTATCTAGAGAGCAGACGAATTAAAGCATCGTATAAGTAATGAAGGTGGGATTGGGGCGCGAATAAAGGCTGTATTGAAAAAGTTTCAATAATTGCGAGCGCGCGCCACCGTGTGAACTGGGACGTGTGCGGCGTAAGTGTCGGCTAGGGCTGCGATAAGGGACATAATACACACATCAAAAGTGTCTAGGGATATCTCAAGCATTTCCATACAAAGTATAGCTATTGGGGAGGCTGTAAAAATTAAAATATTGATACCAACGTAGAAATTTTTAGGACACAGAAACTGCTATATCTGCCCTTTCAGATTGTATAAAGAAATTCATTGTGGTAGCATTATTGTACAATCGTAAGGACGTTAAAAAAAAGACAGATTTTTCTTTTAAAAGGTTTCAAAATTTTAGCAAAATCAAACGTTTTTTTGTAATATTCTTAACCTTTATCTTATGCCTGTTTCCTCGAGTTATTCTAAGATAATGCTGAGCATTATCTAATATCTTTGATTTTGCTAAAATTTTGAAACCTTTTAAAAGAAAAATCTGTCTTTTTTTTAACGTCCTTACGATTGTACAATAATGCTACCACAATGAATTTCTTTATACAATCTGAAAGGGCAGATATAGCAGTTTCTGTGTCCTAAAAATGTCTACGTTGGTATCAATATTTTAATTTTTACAGCCTCCCCAATAGCTATACTTTGTATGAAAATGCTTGAGATATCCCTAGACACTTTTGATGTGTGTATTTTAACAAACGTGTCAGATAGCAGCACGCTGGGAACAGAGCCCATTTTTCGCCGAGCGAATTTAAACCTTACGTGTCAAGGAGCAAGCGACATGCTAGGGTTTTATATCGGTGCTTTCCATTCCAGAGCATTTGCCTGAAGTTGTATGGTCAATGTGTAAGTACTGCGGAAAGATTTTATGTCGACACACAGCCGTGAGTCAATGTACTTAACCCTAGTGGCTGAGTACATGACGATGCTCTATTTTTCACTTTACTAGTACACTGTTAGTAGAACTGAAGGCCTTTTTCGTGCGGTAGCTTTGTAGATGGCATCATCCATCTAAATGCTACCATCTTTTTCCAGGTCGCCCGACCAGTTCGTGATTTGATTCGGCTTAAGTATGTGTAATCTGAATTTGATGGTTCACCCTTGTTTGATCGAACAACGTTTCGTCGAAAATCAGTTAGTCGAATTTCAGTTGCAATAAAATCAGTTCGGAGAATTATTCATTTGACCGAATATTTAATTGGTAAATTTTTATTTGATGTAATTATTTGTTTGAACGAATTTCATTTGAACTAATTTCATATTATCGAGTTTCGTCACTGCCCTATACTATAGTTCGGGCGGAACCGACTCGGTTAGATTAGGTTAGAAGGTTTAAGGCGGGAGCGAAGCGGAGCGTAGCTCCCGCCTTAAGCCTTCGTGGTTATTTTTTTTTTAAACCCAAAAAACGACTTGCCTCATTACATGCTGCTTGGCATGTTATACCATCTGAAAATTACATCAAATGAACATTCTACCTTTTGATCATTAGTGCAAACGTTGTTATAGCAAATAAACATTCGACGAACTGAAAATTCTATCAAATGATATTATACAAAGTGATGATTTTCTCAAACGTTGTTCGATTTAGTAATATTATATCAAACGTTGTTCGATCAAACAAGGGTAAACCGAATTTGATCCTATCTGGATTTGGCTTCGTATTTTTTTCTTAGGCCATTATGATTGTGAACCAGTTTGTATTTTGGCATCTAAAAAATCGTTCCACGTACACACACGAATGGCTGACATAGGTAGCACCCCTATTCTCAATGGACTGCACGTCCGCATCGCGAATGGACGATCCATACAAATGTAAAGCCTGCACTCCTCACGTAATAAAACATTAAATTTAGTTTTGTTGGTAGAAATATAAAACAGTAGTAGGTACGTAGTAACTAGCTCTGACTTTTTGTGGCTAATGTTCAACATCAAAAACGCTTCGGTACGCCCAGAATCTCCCTTCAAACATCATCAAAATTACCAATCGCATTAATGTTTGCAAAACTTCCAATTAACTAAACTCTAACATATTAAGTTCAAAACCTAATAAAAAATACTAAATTTATTGATTTATTTATAAATGATCAAAAATAAGTAGGTAGCGCTTCCCTCGAATTTTACCTAACGAAAGTTCAAGCTTCTTAAGGGCCTCTGACATAGTACAGGAAGATCGAAAAGGAAACTAATATTAAAGGTCAAACTTAGTTATCTACGTGGCATGTTTAATCTCCTGTCCGTCCCGTCAGTAAAACCGCGAAGCCCTTTCTTGCGCAACGCATTAACGGACGCTACACAATATCAAGTTACTTTGATCCGGCTTCAAATGTCTGAAGATTAGAACGCTCCTCCCTCGGCACTGAACCCTGTGGGAAGAGTTCTGGATTTAAAACTGACTGGTATTTGATGAGCCTCAAATATCGATTTAGCTTCAGGCTTTGGTCGGCTCGCATTAGTGGTGCCTTGTAGGTATTCACAATCTTTGCTTAGGCTGTATTAATAGAAAAATCGAAATGGTACAAACTAGTATTCTTTGGACACCCCAAAAAAATATTTTACTGTTACTTCATGAACCATCCATGAGTCAAAAAATAGTCTCTAGATTTTATATCATTGTGAAATGGGTCCTTTGTTAAAATTGTAGTTAGGAATATTTCATATTTATGAATAACAACTTAAATAGGCAGGTTCTATTAAGTTATTATACAATATAACACAGTTTTCAATTCTTTACCTGTTCATCTAATGGGGTAACTTAAATAGCTAAACGTTCTACCATAGCTTTAAATTGTGTACCTTTGTCATGCATGGATAACATTTAAATTGTACGAATGTTTATGTCAAAAACATAACGAAACAGTAGATTTTGAAATATTTCCATAATCAACTTCAGGGAAGATACATTTTGCTACCCAACCATCTTGATAGTATATACCAACTGAAGCTACAATTTATTTTATATAAAGTCGCTACTTTATATAAAATAAATTGTAGGTTCAGTTGTAGCTTCACGCTACGCTTAGCCTTTACCTATATAGAAGTTAAGCAACAACAAAGTTTCTGAAGTCCGTTTAGTAATCTAACAACTAATCTAACTTCAGATGAAACGTTTAATCGGATCCGGACGGCACAGTACCCACACTCCCAATAGAGGCCCTAGGTGGTGACTAACTTGGCAAAATGTTATCAACGATTTATCTATATATCAATGTTTTAATAGTATTAGGTTTATTGCGAAATAGGTAGTGGATCGAAACGAAATATTGTTAGTTGAAGTTCTAATAAAATTTAAAATGGATTTGAAGCAAAAAGCGATTTTAACTTATTGCGTTTTTGGCACAGAATAAAGGGCGAAACAAGTCAAAACTATGACGTTACATGATGTGTTCTACTTATAGCAGATGAAACTATAATTTTTGTCCGCGAAACGTGTACGATTATAATAGTTATTGCGAATCTGAACCAGGAGAGTAGATGACAAAGGCATTTACGCGGTCTAATCGGTGCAAAGTAATCTCCGCTGGAGGAAGTGTTTGTGGAAAATGTCAGAGAGATGGTTTGTAGAGAGGCGTTCACATCAACCGGTACATAGCCTTTTATTGCTCGGACATAAGACACATTTTGCAATAGCTTTGTAAAGGTTGATGTGAACGCCTCTGTACATTTTTAGTTCTATCTTTTTTGGTAACTATATTTTTCTCTCATAAAAATATCATGCAGATGTTATTTAAAACAAAAACTTGATTTACTAACCTAATTAAATTACGCAACGAACATTCTGTTTCAAGTCGACCACAAGCCAATAAGCAACAAAGTGCCGACTTAGTTCTGAAAGGGACTTAGCGTGGGTCGTTTGATGTCGACCCAATGTTCAGGTCTTCGGGAAAACGAGATTAAACCTTCGAAACCTACGTGTATCAACCCTTCGGAATCCAAAGGTCAACCTCTGCCCTTCTCATAGAAGAATGTGTACTGACTTGTCGCTGATCGAATTAGTTTCTGCCTACGTCTCCGAGTGGAGACAAAATTGTATTACTTAGCTATTTTGATTTAGAACGGATTTACTTCGTAACCCAATACAATTATGCGAATCTCGTCAGAATATTTTTAACATTCCTTATAAACGTATGACTCTAAAGTTTCAGTCAATTTATGGAACTAGTTTAATTGATTGGTTACGAGACGGAAAAAAATCAGATTCGTCTTTCATTAGCTCTACTAAAACGCATTTTAAAGAACTTATTATATACCTTATTTATTTAATTATAAAAAGATACACAAAACAGGTGACACCATAAAATATTATAAGTATACTTATTGTTTATACATATTACCAATCCCAGCTGACTAACAACTGAGAGCCTGTTCACACCTGAAGTCGCCCGAAATCGCCAATGGGAACAGGCTCTGAAAAGTCCAGTCAATCACTATTGGATAGTTTCGCAGCCAATGAAGAATATTCATGACAGCAATTTGGAATGTAACAGCAATAACTGCCAACAAAATTGCGGTTTTATAACAATAGTAGTAAAACCTCTAGGCATTTTCCCGTATCTACTACATGGCCCAGTTTTTATGCATACTCATACGGTATGATAACAGCAGAATGAGCGTAAGTGCACATCAATTATGCAGCCCAGCCCTCGGTGTATTTGCCTCTACACTGCGAGCGTGCGCGGGAAGCATCCGCCGTAGGTACAAGGTCAGCTTACACAAGGATTACACCACGGTAAAACCTTGTTATGGCGTATTTCCTAAGCCTTGTGTATCTTTTTTTCTGTTCAACAGTGTGGGATATGTAAGGATATATAATGGCTAGATTTAAGCAATTGTGAATCTAACAATAGTATCTATATTGGTTACATGTGATGGATTAAAATTGTAGAATTACTGAAGTTATATATTACGATGCCTTTAAGTTCTAGTTGCTAGATTTTCGAAACTTTAAGAACTGATGAAGAAATTGGTATTATGGTTAAATAGATTGTTCAATGCAAAACGTATTCTGCGGTCGTTTTCGTAATACTGCCAGTAGCAATTTCATCCTATTCGCATAAAAAGAAGAACCGTTGTTCATCAGCTATAAAACCGAATACGCTTTTAACATGGATAGTTAAGTGGTCTTTCCCGATAGTCCACTCTCTAGGAAAGTCGTAAAACTAAAGGGCAAATTCGCCCAATTGTCATCATTTGCTACGTGCTTTTTTTCAAAACTGAAATTGCTAACTAGCGGCCGCCCGCGGCTTCGTCCGCGTGGACACCACCCTTATCTTATTTAAGTGCCTTTCTAAGTTACTTTTCTGATGAAAGTTCATCAGAAAAGTAACCACTGTACTAATTTTAAATTTCAAGGTACAGTAGTAGCGACTATGTGGTGATATATAACTCAGACAGGTTTGCCTGTTATATATAGATTACAGTTCTGAACCGCACTAATGATGCTCGTTTAATTAAAGCGAGCAATTTTCCGTACAAATATTGCGTTCATGACAGCGGCATCCCTACCCGCAAACATTGTATATTTGCTTACATATTTGAAGAGCAGGACGTGTTGCCTTCACACATATTATAGTTTCCAAGCCTATGTGTGCTTTGGTAGGCTTCCTAGGCACGTATTACCTGGTTTAGGCTTTCACTTATATTATGGGTATGCGTTTCATATTCCCTACAATCAGCAGAAACAAGCCGGCGATGCCAGCAGTAGTATTTGTATACAAAGTGATCTACTGGAATAAATTGTTGCTTATTTTGCGAGACTGTTTTTCCCACTTACTTATTCATGAAATAAAATACTACATATGACAAACTTCTGGAACAAAGAATGTTTTATTTGTAACGTTTTATAAACGAAAAAATACTTAAGTACCTACAGTATTGGTTGGTTTAAATCCTTTTAAACAGCTACGTACCGTGTTCTTACACATTGCGTCTTTTTGCAGCGATACAAAGATCGTTTGCATATCTTTGACGACCGGTGTAATGGTGATACAGTTGTATATCAAAAGAAAAGGTATTTAAGTTCTCTTGTATTTATTTAATATTTGTTCTTTTATTTTCAGGTGAAACCGATGAACATGGCCTGCCAGTGGATAAGGACAAGGGCTGCGACACCAACCTCTACCTCTATCATGTAAGTTTTACTTGATTATGTTGTGTAAAGAAAAATCATTAGTAACAATAATGAGACCATCACCAACAGAGTGGTGGGACATCCACCCAGGTGGTGGTAACAGGTAGACGGGTGATCGGAAAAAGATCGCAGGGTTACGATGGATGCAGGCCGCCAACAACCCGCTGCTCTGGAAATCTATGAGGGAGGCCTATGTTCGCCAGTGGATGTCATGTGGCTGTTGATGATGACTAGATGATGAAAAATAATGTGCCAATTATATTACGCAGACAAAAATCATATAAGTAGAGTTAACACTAAGCCAGTGTGACCTTACCGAGAATATTTATAAATAACTAACAGGATTAAGTTAGTACTTGGAGGTCTGGGTCAAAGTAATCCCTACCAATAATACGTTATAATTACTTATCATTTATTCAAGACGGTCAAATAACCAATTTCCTTTGTTATTGTTACATTCAGTGTACACTGTAATCTCTAGATTACACCCCGCCCGCCCTAAGGAATCGCCCTAGGGCGAATTTACTGTGTTATGTTTATTTAATGTTTACCAAGTAAACAGTTTCGGGAGTGTCGTAAAAGTCTCAGAGAAATTACGAGCCAACTTTATAGAAGAACGTTTATTTTACGTCGCGACACCGCTGGCATGAATTCTGATATTACTTCTGGGTGATGAGAGGCATTGTTTTTCTTATAAGTACACTTAGGTACTGTTGGTAAAGAGATTGAGTTTGAAAGTAAAGGTATGAAGAGATAAACTCTGTATTTTTTGTGGCAAATGGTAAATACAACTCATGGGAATTCCATTGCACTCCCTCGCTATCCCTGGCATGCAAATTGTAACATTTCCTACAAATTATTCAATGGCAAGAATCTTGATTGTAATATAAAAACTATATGTAAGTAAGCATAAATGGATATCATAAAATTACGTATAAAAAGTAGGCACTTTAATCATTCAGAAACAACCCACAACTACATTTTTTGCTCTAATACATTCACTCGTACATACAGTTAATATTAATATTTTCCTTCATTTCTTATAATATCTGCCAGACATAAATTGAGGGAAAACGTAACTGGCGCAGAATGAATGTGATGGAAAAACATTTATGCCTATAAATATGGGTGAATAAATTACATATAACCTATATCCAACGATCGCCTTCAATATCAGACGTGCGCAATTGGGAACGTTCGCCCAGGCCAATTTAAGAGGTGGATTAAAGGGTGCTCGCGTGAAACGGAATAAATCGAGCATCGGGCGCCTTATTGAAATCGAGTTACTTCGTAGCCTCGTAGCTCGTAGCACTACGTGCCGCGCTGACCCGTAGCTCGTAGCCGTAGCTCGTTACGGCGCCACTTCAATCTCTTGCGCTATTGGCTCGACTTGCTTGTTATCTCCACACTCCATGGCTAGACTCTATCTATAGTCAGGCTGAGGAGAGAAAATACACAAAGGAACAACCTATAGCATTTGTAAAGAGCACTACATTGATACAAAGAGATAACGGCCAAACAAATAAGACAAGAGCTCAATCTCAGGCTTAAAAATAACTAGATAGTATCTCTCTTCCTTACAGAGTATTCTGTACATATTTAGGTGGAATAGTTTTGTCATATGCGTACTTTTACTGAAAATAATAAGTAGAGTGTTATAAGAAGGGGAATGTCTTTGTTAAATATCACAATAAGGCACTTCGAATTCCACTGATTTGTAATCTCCTGTATAATAGCTGTCATGTGACTAGCTATAAGTCCTGGGGGGCTAAAACGGTAACATTTAGATGATTCATATTATGAAACATCTAACTGACGTTTCATCCAGGCCGCGGTCCGTTTCGAGTCAAAAGCGAGTAATAGCGCGCTGACGTCGCTCACGTTCATACAATTTATCAATTCGGGATGCGTGTGAGCGCGCTGTTACTCACTTTTGACTCGAAACGGACCGCGGTCTAGATGAAACGTCAGTTAGATGATTCATAATATGAAATGCTAAAATGTTGCTGTTTTAGCCCCCCTGCTAAAACCACTTTCTGACACTAATGACAAAACACTTAGCAGAAATATTTATAAGAAAATAGTATTGTGAGGCACATAGTTGCTTTATTTAGTTGCAGTTATTTAAACAGCACACAATTTATCAAATTGGCAACGTTGGGTTACAATTCGTTAAGCAAAATGGTAGGTTTTAGTGCGGTACAATCAGCACCACGATGGCGATAGTCAGCTTCCTTCTGACAAAGCTTTATGTGATATAACCGAGAGCAAGTATGCTAATAACACTCAAAAGACAGGGTCTTTGCGTAAAAATATTTTCACAAGCAAGTGCCCAAAATAACAGCTAAAATATTCACAAAAAATGAAATAAGACTAAAATTCAAAATAAAGTCGTTGCTCACGTTTTTCCTTCTAAAAATATAATGAATGCAGGAATTTACATGTACAAACATCCGCGAGGAAATTCGTGTGATAAAAATGCGGCCGCGAAATACGTAGTAAGAGAAAAAGGTGTACTTCCTCTGCCACAGTCAGTCTGAAGTCAACTACAGCTCGAGCGAAAGATCTATTTTCTACCAGAGCTGGAGGACGATTCAGAACCGAGTTACGATTCGGTAATTTTCATTAAATTTAAAATCCATTTTTAACGTGTGAGGTGTCTGTATTATTCTCGTAATGAATACTTGATGCCATTGGCATCATACACAAAATGCAAGCGCTTGTATTTTGTAAATCATACATATATAAAATTCAATGAAAGTTACCGAATCTTACGGTAACTCGGTTGTGTATGTGTACCCGGAGCTAAGATGAATGTCGAGATCTGTGTTGAATAAAAAAAATCTGGGTAGGTATTTTCAGACGTTCACGTCTTAGAACAGACAGTTAACTAGGAAAAATCAAACAGTCCAGGTATCATGAGGGACTCGAACTTGTATCTTCCGCTAACTATGCGGCTGCTTCAAGCCACTAAACTACCGAGACTCTAGCTGTTGAATCTTTTGTTGGAATTTTATCTCGAAAGAAAAGGTACAGCATTGAAAATGCAAATAAAAAAGAAAATAATCAGTTAATGAATAGTTGAAAGGCGAACAAAAATGCATGTGGACAGTGATATTACAATGAAAAAGACGTAGATAGATTATGTCAGTACTAGGCGAAGTCAAAAATTGTCTGCGGGGTACGACGTAGTTAATTTGATCGTGTTATAACGTGTGAACAAGACAGTACGATTATTTACTAGGGCGTCAACGAGACAGATACATGTTGCGAAGTGTCGTCTCAGACTGTCAACACAGTCGATGCTTTGCTCAGGTGTACGAATCGTTCGAACTTATCTACTATTTTTATTGTAAAATCATTGCATGTGGGCAGATGTAGAGGTAACGTGTGGGGGGGGCGGAGACCACGAACGCAATCTCCTATATAATTCACGCGCCATTTGCGAACTCCCCACTTTCGACCTCGTTACGTATTTTGATAGAAAGGGAAGTGTTCACTTTACGCAAGTATTTCTTCTACCACTGACCTCATTCGCGAGATACTTTCTAAGTTTTTTTTTCGATTCAATTTTTTTCATGGATTCATCCTAGTAGCATTATGTAGCATTTTATAAATTTAAAAAGAATATTTAAACAGCTAACCAAGTAACCTTTTCGAAAGCTGGGGTCTGCTTATGGAACCTGTACGTATTAAGTTGATTAAGAAATCTGGATAATAAACTTACTCAAACTGGGCAACATTTTAAATATCTAAATTAACTACAAAACATATTTGTGATTGTAATATGCCAACTTTGTGAAGTGGTTGTTTGTAAATGATGTTGTTGTAAAACAAATATGACAGCGTGAAATCAGGACAATGTTTTCAAATGAGAGCCGTAGTTACTCCAGCCATTTCAACTGAATGTCGTTTTTCATGTCCAGATTTTATCAGAGTTTGTTAATTAAGCTACAGAGAAACGGGGAAGTATGACGTTTGGAGTTTCTGTAGAAGCGCGATAAGATTTTGTTTAGGAAAAATATTTTAGTCCCTAGCGCACGTTTTTCTCCAGAAAACGCAACAAAATCTCTTCAGAAAATTCATCAGAAATCGCAACAACCAACAATCGTAAAAATCATCAAAATTAAATCCACAAACTTAGCAAAGCATATACTAGTTAAAACATTCTAATACGAGTATATCAAGCATAATTGGCGGTATTTAATCCATCTATTTGTACTTTATTTTTGTGCACTAAATTGTTAATTGTAAAAAACACCCAGATCAAAACAGATGCGTCGCACACGAATGTTTGTACTGTGCCGGGATACAAATCGCGACCTCCTAAAGTAGTGTCTTCTAACCTCCAACGTCTCATGGACTAGCAATGCAGAGCCGAAACTACAGACTACTTATGTTTTAATTTATAATTTTTTTGCTGACGCTTAAAATATCAAAATGTCAATATTCTCCGAAGGAAGAAAGCTAGCAAATTTTGTATAAATTAATTTTTCTTCTAAGTCAAAACATGAAAACTTTAATTACAGTTCTCATATTTTAAAGATGCTAGCAACAGCTAGTTTTACGTACTTTAACACCTTTGAAGTGTTTTCATTTACCAAAAGTGGCTGCCATTAGGTTAGCAACATGTTGAAGTGAGTGCCATCAACCACCCGGGCAGGATGAGTCGGGAACTTTAATTAACGCAGCTTGTGTACCTACAGTTTGTTTACGCCTCAAGCCGGGTAGTGCTGGCGTCTCGTCTTATATCCGGCAACGGATATTAGTTCGGCGGTTAGCGCTGCCGGCGAATCCGGTACACATACCAGATTTTGAAACTAACGAAGCTTTATTGAGGATTTATCGTACTTATGCACATAAACAGGATTATATTCAAGACATATTCATAAGTGGTCTCGCTAAGGAACAAATAAATAATTATGCAAAACTAGTGATATTCATAGAATAATTGAGGTCAAATATCTTATCACAGCCTCTTAGCAGTTTAAAAGCCTGTGATTTAGAATGATACTCAAGTAAAGTACTTCTTGAGGAGTGATTTGTCAACGTCACTTAAAACAAATTTTCATCCAAGTGGATACAGACTTTTCTCGAATGCGTGGGCAAAAACAGCAGTAGATTTTCTTCATTGGACCTTGGAATTGTAGATCATTTATTTGTAATAAGCAATATCCTTTGTATCTTATATTAATCATCAAGAGTTGGATTGTATCTTGTTTTATCGTTGGCACTCATGCAATAGACTACGCAAACTTTGAAAAAGTCTAGACTATGACATGCTGCGCAGGGAATCTGTTCATCTCCTAGCGAATTTGGTGTTTTCAATTAGGGTAGAAAGCATGGTTGGTTTTCAGGTATCTCCAAAAACAAACAGAAACGCAAAATTGCAAGATTCATTCTACTTGTAGGTGAGATATCGCCTACCCAAAGTGCAATCATTTTTGCTCCATCCTTAAACACCCTGGTTTTAAGTGGACCCTCTGCTTTTAAGGGCATGTTTGATGATTTTGCTCTTGCAAGCAGCCCTGCGGGTCATGGCCTTGATCGGCTGGAGGGTGCTCGCTTCGAGGCCGCTCTTCATCACGGGGCCGGCTGGAGTACCGCCGATACCAAAAGGAATGCGAGAGGCAGCCTCGAAAACACGTCCACGAGGTCGAGGGCTCCTCCGCTTTCGTTTGATTTTCTAAGAAATTGTCGACGACGCGCGATCGACTTGTACACAGCTTGAGTGCTAATTTCAGTTCTTTACGTCGCACTTGAGTCCAGATCGTGTTTGAGATAGTACTTACAAGATTAAACATGTATAATGAGTACCATCATAGGCACTGACAAGCATCACAAGTACCAGTTTTCCTCGCTTATTATATGCAAGGGAAAATATAAGGACAAAGCTAGAGGAAGAGTTTACGCAGATCTTTAATTGCATTTTTAAGTTCATATATAGTTTACCATGAGCTTAAAAGTTTGCGTACGACACTAGTTCAACATGGGCACTGACTGAGAAACTGATTTTGCACAGGGTTCTACAGCTTCGGTGACACAATGTTCAGATAATCGTATTCTATAGAAACACAGACATTCATAAATGCAAGAAAATAAACGTACATACGACCACCTCACGTAGGTGAAAAATTCGAGAGCATAAAACGTAGTATGTTTTACTTTGACTGAATAAATATATTAGAAAACTTTATAATTAAACTGTTTTAAAGCGGATTTTATACTTTCTACTTAACTTCTCTTTGCTTGGATTCGGTGTGGGTAGATAACCGTGTAACTTTTGCCACTCATTCATGTTAGACAGGAGAAGTTGTTATAAGTTTCACCTTACGCAGTAAGTAGATGAGATAACTAGGGGTTACTAATGTTATATTCTGCCGGATGAAGTACTTATAAAAGTAATAATAACTCAACATAGAGTTACATTAAATAAGTTCCCATAACTAATTCGAATTATGTAATAACTTCGGATTTAGTTACGACCGAAAATGGTAGCTCTTAAAAATGTTTTCTGAAGTGTACATTATACCCTTCATTTATACATTTCTGTGGATTCTTATAAAAGGGTTTCCCAGAAATGTTTAAATGATGCTCTAGTACCCTATTAAAGGGTAGGTACCTTGTTAAAAAAGTTACTCTTTTCATCAGTCAACAATCCTTTAGCTAAAAGTTTCTAAATTGGATAAATATACTCAGATTAGTACTTTGCTTTTAATAGACCATTTCGTATGCAAATAGCACTTTAAAAAGGCGCAGCTGATAAGTCACGAAATACTGGGATAATCGCCTATCCCACACGGCGAATAAAACCTCCATTCGTTCCGGCACCCTTATTACCTAAAATTTGACAATCAGCAAAAGCTGCGCAGTGATCGCGCGGTAGACGCGCGATCGATTGCTTTGCGTCAAAAAAACTCGTATCACGTAAGTGATCGCTGGCTAATCGCTCGCCTGCTGATTAGAATGCACTTTTTGCTACAACACTAGCGCCATTAGCAATAGAGTAGCAATAACAGGAACTATTTATATTTTATTAAAATTTATTATGGCTTTGGCGACTGGGCCATCAAATATGATTTTTTTTCCTTTGCCTTTTTACGGCTACGGACTGTGTCTATTTCAGCCGTTCTTTAGTTAATAATTTCTATGAACAGTGAGGAGAGTTATGTAAGAATTTCTATTTCAGGGACATCAACTATTAGACACATGAATCTAATTTCTTCTTCAATCGAATTTCCTTCAAATTTCTGCTGCTGTGGCGGTCAAATATTCAAATATGTAATTGTATGTGTTAACATTTTTCATTATAGATGGCACGGATGCTTTCAAGATTCTTGTTTACGAAAATTAAATGAGAAAAAATGGCTAATAACTGTCTCTCTTGTGATGTTTGTAGAAAACGAATATGCTTGGCAAGAACTCTAGGATTGTTGAAAGCCCTTGTGACTTCTTTTACCGCATTCGATACACTAGCCTGGCTGAGCCCATGAAACTAGCTTTTAGGACGTCTTGTGAGGTAGTGAAATAATACTCCGTTAAGTTCAGAAGGTAAAAGTAGAATTGTATATTGAAATAAAAAGACGGATATTTATACAGAAAACATTAAAAGGAACTAACAAATAAAATCACAGATAAGCTTAACCAATAATAGTCTTCTTTTCTCGCGATTCTGATAGGCGCGAAATGGCCCAAAGTTTTTTTTATGGCGCGCCGCGTTAAACTGCTGACACAGCAGCGATGATGTCGGGCGCGCTCAGTCCGTAATATCCTAGAGTGATTCAAAGCCTTTGTCACTTCTTTTACCGCCATCGAAACACTGGCCTGACTGAGACCGTGTAGGTAGCTCATACCCACAGGCTTTTGGTAGGAGCCCGTTGCGAAAAACGACAATGCAGTCAGAACCTGTGAATAAACAATGTAAATTGTAGGTTATTTTTATTTTTAGCATTAGGGATAATGCATTATCATCTTACTAAAGATAGGAAAACCAGAAAAAGGCATTCGGTCTTGGCATCAGGCGGGACTCGAACCCGCATCCTTCGCAAGCCGGGCGACTGCACTTCCAATTATGCTACCGAGACCATTACCAGACCGGACGAATTTCTCTGGTATATTATACCTGACAGACAGGTTGGTTTCACCAATGTTTAGGCATATACCTTAAACACTCGAAAGAAACATTATTGCAAATATTTGACTTTCGATTAAGATGAAACTATGTTTTTGATAGGTTATTTTTATTTTTAGCATTAGGGATAATGCATTATCATCTTACTAAAGATAGGAAAACCAGAAAAAGGCATTCGGTCTTGGCATCAAAAACATAGTTTCATCTTAATCGAAAGTCAAATATTTGCAATAATGTTTCTTTCGAGTGTTTAAGGTATATGCCTAAACATTGGTGAAACCAACCTGTCTGTCAGGTATAATATACCAGAGAAATTCGTCCGGTCTGTTAATGGTCTCGGTAGCATAATTGGAAGTGCAGTCGCCCGGCTTGCGAAGGATGCGGGTTCGAGTCCCGCCTGATGCCAAGACCGAATGCCTTTTTCTGGTTTTCCTATCTTTAGTAAGATGATAATGCATTATCCCTAATGCTAAAAATAAAAATAACCTATCAAAAACATAGTTTCATCTTAATCGAAAGTCAAATATTTGCAATAATGTTTCTTTCGAGTGTTTAAGGTATATGCCTAAACATTGGTGACCTGTCTGTCAGGTATAATATACCAGAGAAATTCGTCCGGTCTGATAATGGTCTCGGTAGCATAATTGGAAGTGCAGTCGCCCGGCTTGCGAAGGATGCGGGTTCGAGTCCCGCCTGATGCCAAGACCGAATGCCTTTTTCTGGTTTTCCTATCTTTAATGTAAATTGTAGCTTTATACTACACTTAGTACAAATTAGTAGGTGCTAAATGAGATTGATTGTTCAGCATACTCACCTTATTTTCTACACTGAGTTTTGTTCTCCTTCTCATTGGAGCCATGTAGGGCTTGAGCTCATTACAGAGGTCTGCAAACAGCTCCTTACTTAGCCTGTAATGAGCTCTAAACTCGGAGTCAGAGAGCTCCAGTGCCTGAGCTTGGTCGCGTAGGCGACGCCCCAATCGCGCTGTATTTCTGACAGATTCTCTTCTTTCTTCTTCACTAATAGCTTCCATTATAAGCACTGCGCGCACCATGGTTTTTAAAATTGCTTATTACTCTATTAAACATTCCGAGATTGAGAATCAATCCGAAGAAAAACACGTTTTTTGTAATTGCTAACTGACAGTTCAAATCGCTCGCTGATTGCTTTCGCTTTGCTGTCAAAAGTCATAGGTAATACGAAAAATTTGACAACTCAAACAGTTTCGATCGTTTGAATGCACCTAAATGCACTTTTTAGTTCATCGATTGTTCGGTAGAGGCAGCACTCTCGCTATTTGCTAATTGCTTTGTTTTCGCTGATAGGTAATACGAATTTGCGATTTTGGAGCAATTATTGCGCGTTTTTTGCTATTGCAAGATACGTGATAACCCCGCGGATGATGTCTCTCGTTCTTCTCAACACGTTTCGGCACAACCCAATTTATCCGTGTATTAATCAAGCCTCTAAATGGCTCGTAGCTTTAAGCGTTAAAATTGAACGAGTCTGGCTGCGCCTCCCCGCAATATCAACATTGAAGGAACAAAGGACTTCATTACGGTCGCCGGCCCGACAGAACGGAATCCGGATCCCAAATAAAGTGCCGAATAATGGCGACAGGACAAATGAAAACAAATAGGAAAAAAGCGGCCGTGATAAATTGCTCCTGTTGTAGACTATAATCTTTATTTTATTGCTGTTAAAATGTAGAGTGCCCGTGTTTAAGGATAATTGTAGCCGTTTACTGTTGTTGTTTTTCAGGTTTTGTCCATTCTGTTACTGACATTTGTATGGTGATAGGTGCCTTCTTATGGCAACTCCATCTCTCCAGTGGTAGACTATTGTCTTTATTTTAACTTCGTTAGAGGAGGTGGTTATCTATGCGACTGATTTTCTATTTTTTGTTATTGCTGCTACAATGTAGAGAGCTGATTACTCAAAATGTGTTCTGAATGGAACCGAATTGAATTGTTACCAATATTTGTATGTTAGGTGCCTACTTGTTTGGTAACTCCATCTGCCGAGCTGCCACAAGTATCGCGGTGATGGATCGCTTGATTACAAGGCAGTTCGCGAGTGACACCGCTCACGCTTGTTACCAAACTTGGGAACCGCTAATGACCTGTCAACTCGGATGCCAATCAGCATAATTTGTGTGCCGACAGAGTTGATGTAACTTGTTAGGTATATCATCTTGTTTGTTGTTTATTTTATCAAACTATATCAAACATGTTTGTAATAGATAGGTAACTACTTAATTCAATAAATGATTCATTAGGTTGGAGCTATTTAAAAAGATTTTGCCGAATATACATTTTAAATATAATAGGGGTTCAAATTCATCATTGTGCCTCTGACTACCCCGTTTGGGAATAATGGTTGCGAGGTTAGGTATGTGTATTTTAAATAACAGTGATCCAAACCAGAACAGTGGTAGTCAATATGATGATTTCTATGATACTTTAAACGAGGCCCAGATAACTCCACGTATTTCGCTCACATGAAGAGTGCAGTTCCAATTGAAACTGTGAATTCCATTCCGTCCTAATAAAGCAGTGCGCCCAAATCTCACTTTGCATCTGCTTTTTAAGCGAGAACGTTTTAGAATTGTCGAGTGGCGCGCTCGACGACTATGAGGACTGTGAAAGAACCTACCTACGTAGGCAGTTTTCTGTACATGTTCATAACTTCTCTATTCTCTATAGAAAAGACCTTGTGTGAAAAGTGAGCTGCTAATCCTTTTAATGTAATGGATATCTTATAGGCCGTCACTAGGAATGACACACTGGAGGGGTGCGGCGGTACTTATATCATGCTATGGTTACCCTATAGGAAAAAAATATGTACATGATTTCTTGCCCACATCTCCGTTCTTCTTTCTTATGGAAAGTCGTAGGTATTAAGTAGATTCTAAGTTCAGCTAGCTGTTTTTTCATGCAAATAATTATGCTACCTCATAAGTTTTAAACCAATGATATGTAAATCAAATGTGTCGTGTGTCGATTACACAATTATGCTTGCCTTCTTCCCAACAAGACCGTCTTCCATACTCCTATCTCCTCCAAATCTGTCACCCACGAACAAGTCGAACTTTAATCCAAATGCTTACAAGTGAAATAGCTGAATGTAAGAATGGAGACGAAAAGTACCAAAAACTTATCTACCGTACAACTGTACCGAATCGTCAGGAAAGAAGAAGGCTTTGACACAGACATCAACATCAATATTTTCGCGACCCGACCGTGTAGGGAGCACGGCTTTCGCTGGAAACGATGTTATGGCGGGCGGAGCGATGCAAATGGCGCGTAAATAAAATACGACCACTCAGAGCTCAGACGCGAGCTCCCCGAATCCCGTTCCAGAAACCCACGTATATCGTGTTACTGGCGTGAAATTAAAAACCCTTCCTTTCCGCCTATATATCACAATTTGAGTCGCGTTTCATAACCCCCCGCTTCACATAGCCTGAGTTTCGTGTGCACGGAATTTATTGCTCGCGTATGAAAGGATGTTTCAAAAACAATTCCGTCGACAGTTACTTCGCTTGCCGGTTTGATTAAATTAACAATCTGAACTGGTGCCAACTTTACACAATCCTTTTGTGAGACAATATAACTTCATGCTTGATGCATGTTCCACAACTTTACTTGTTGGTTTATTAAATAAGTGAGCAAAAGGTTTCTTTTCAAGAATAAATTACGAAGTATGGCCTTGCTATTACCTACTTTTCTAAATAATGTTACAGTAAAAATCATAAAGAACTGCCATAACTTACTACAAAGCTAATACAAGTTTCAAGGCACATTTCTACCTTACTTTCACGTAACTTTTCTCTAAATGACGGATGTATTTTATGTCGGCAACGTGATTCGGGTCCCAATTTGCCACAGTTGGGACAACTTTACTGACAATATTAGGATAAAAGCAAAACTTTTTCATAGTTAATTCTCTTCAATATTATGAACACCACTTCAAGTAACTTCGAGCTGTGGGTTATTTTAACTCTTTTCCTCGTGGGATATTTTTTTGTAGACGTATTAATAAAGTAGACTTTTTGAAGAAAATTAATATCAAATAGGCAGGTGTTATTAATAAAATCAAATATTGGAGCTCAACAACCAAACGTCCAGATGGACATAGCTTAGGCCCGATCTGGACACTATAAGGTACTCTGCCACGACATTATAATCATCATCATCAGCCTATTGCAGTCCACTACGGAACGGAGGCCAGGGCACGCCACAAGACCCGCTCCACCACTTGCCAAGGTGTGCTAAGGCGTGGACTCCATTCGAGAACCTGTCTTGGACAGCTTACTGCCCCTTCAGTTTGCTAAACTTCTGAACTATGTCAGTCACTCTGGTGTTCGTTCGGATAATCTCATTCCAAACTTTTCGGAATCTTGCTGAGGTACACAGCAAGCTCAAACGTATGCCGTAAATTAGTGAATTTACCGCATAGCAACAAATCATAATAATTCAGCTTTTCTAACGATATTATCCAATTCACAGGAAGAAATCGAAGACCGACCCCGCGCAGCCACATTCCTCAGCTCGCTGGCGGACTACTCCAACACCATCCCGGCGGCGACGGCGGCCGACCCTGATGCCGCGAAGCCGGCGCCGCCCGCGCGCATGGGCACGCTCATCGGCGTCTACCTGCCTTGCATCCAGAACATCTTCGGCGTCATCTTGTTCATCCGTCTTACGTGGGTCGTGGGGACTGCTGGTGCTATACAAGGATTCCTGATTGTTTTAGTCTGCTGTTGTACAGTAAGTTCCTTTAATAAGTTCTAATCGAATCGTACGTATTCACGTCTGATTGGAAATCAAATCTCGGCAGATAATCACAATTCGTAGCGAACTTAAAGAATTGTGTATTATAAAGTTAAGCTAGCTGATATCTCTAACCTGAAAAAAGTTGCACTAACAAATTTATTTATTTATTCTTTATTGCACATAATCAATTGGTACAAATGGCGGACTTAATGCCTATAAGGCATTCTCTACCAGTCAACCATGGGACTGAGCAGAAAATATGGTAGGCGGTGCAGTGTTAAAAATAAAAAGAAAAAAAAACAATTGAACAAGTTAAAAGAAACAAACCTTTCAACCTGTGCAGTCAGCATCAGAATGATAATGTTAGCTCTTAAGTACCCTATCGTACTGGCTTATTCTATGATATGACAACGTCAATACGTCAACACAGGATCCATTGCGTACTAAATTAATGTTCCGATATAGAAACCCATGCATTGTGTCCTTAAAAATCGGTAGGTCTTTGTCCATTTACTTTTTTCAAAGATGCCAAAACGTTTCTATATCTATTGCAGACAATGCTTACGGCAATTTCAATGTCTGCGATCGCTACGAATGGTGTGGTGCCGGCGGGGGGGTCCTACTTCATGATCGGCCGCGCGTTGGGCCCGGAGTGCGGCGGCGCTGTCGGCATGCTCTTCTACACGGGCACCACGCTTGCCGCCGCCATGTACATCGTCGGTGCTGTCGAGATAGTACTGGTAAGTATTGTCTCAAGCAGACAACACTATTTATACAGCCCTATCTAGTAGAGCAGCTACTAACGACGCGACGTGATCTGGAGAGAGATTCTTACACCGAACATCGCACGAGCGAATTCGAGGGTAGATTTCATTTTCGACTTTTGTAAAACTCAATAAGTGGATATTGTTATACTGAAGTATTCTGTATGACCGAAAAATAATATGGCAATTTTTTCGACAACAACGAACGATAATATCGGCGACACAGATTTCATAACTTTATTTCCTAATAACCATAAAGTTTTGTGAATAAGTTATGTAATCTGAGCGGATTATTCTGGTCTGGTACCCTTGGATGAATAATCGTCCAAGGTTGTACCGTTATTCTAAATTAATCACGCTAGTAAATCTTAATTATTACCTACCTAAAATATGAAAGTGGTTCAGAATGAATGCCTAAATATTCAAGCTAACTAAATAACAACTACTTACCTAGTAAATTCATTTTGTTAGCTCAGAAACTAACTATTATTAGTTTCTCCGACAGCTAGAAAATAAAAGCAGTAAAATTAGAATGAGATAAGCTTGGCGTTGTTTTTCTGCTGCAGCTACGTCACGCGGCGCCTCTAGCAGGCTTAAATTGATGTGGTTATCTACATAAAATTACTCAAAACCTTTCTTCTTCCTTTAATTCTAGAAATAGTTCAATACTGATTCATATACTGAAAAATATTTGGAAAAAACTAAAAATAATCCATGAAATGGTTTTCGAAATGAAACTCAGTGAAAGAAGTGTACATATCAAATCATATGCCAACAGACGTACATGGCTCCGTGGATATCGCTATTCGGTGACTTCACAAAAGACGCTGAAGCGATGTACAACAACTTCCGCGTGTACGGCACCGGTCTGCTGCTGGTGATGGGCATGGTCGTGTTCGTCGGCGTCAAGTTTGTCAACAAGTTTGCTACCGTCGCGCTCGCTTGCGTCATCCTCTCCATTACCGCCGTCTACGTTGGCATCTTTGTCAACTTCAACGGCAACGACAAGCTACAGTAAGTTATCGCTTTGGATTTGTGAAATCATTAGGATATCATCATCAGCTTTCTTATTCTTCCGTTCTTGCTTGTTCTGAAGTTGAATTATTTTCAAGCAACCCACTACGAACTACAACAAACTACAGATAGGAAAACCAGAAAAAGGCATTCGGTCTTGGCATCAGGCGGGACTCGAACCCGCGTCTTTCGCAAGGTATATGCCTAAACATCGGTGAAACCAACCTGGCTGTCAGGTATAATATACCAGAGAAATTCGTCCGGTCTGTTAATGGTCTCGGTAGCATAATTGGTAGTGCAGTAGCCGGGACGCGGGTTCGAGTCCCGCCTGATGCCAAGACCGAATGCCTTTTTCTGGTTTTCCTATCTTTAGTAAGATGATAATGCATTATCCTTAATGCTAAAAACAAAATAACCTACAACAAACTACGCTCCCAAGTAGTATTTTTCTTTTGCTTATCTATGCGAGTTATTCTACGAGAAACACAAAGAACAACAACAACAAAACGGACGAACTTCTTCAATTTGCATTTTCTTTAAAGCTAGTTTGGGTTTTTAACCAAAGTAGTAGTTCTTTTCAGTTCCTTTCGTAAGTAAAAGACACCGTTTTATAATTTCAGGATGTGCGTATTAGGGAAGCGTTTGTTGAAAGACATCCACATCACCAGCTGCAACAAGACCATCAACGGAGAGCTGCACAAGCTTTTCTGTCCCAATAGCACCTGCGACCCTTACTACCTCGCGCACAACGTCAGCATTGTCCAGGGCATAAAGGTACTACTAACAGCTTTCAACACTGTCTGTTAGAACATTTTCAAAAATGTTAACTTATCAGATTAAGACCACATCAATAACCACTGTTGCACTATACAGGGCTTATCAAGTGGAGTATTCTTCGACAACCTGCAAGACTCGTTCCTACAGCTGGGCCAGTACATCTCGTATGGCAAAGAACCGGATGACATCGAACAGATGGAACGACCTACATACAATCAAGTCTACGCTGATCTCACAACCACCTTCACCATACTTATCGGAATCTTCTTCCCCTCTGTCACTGGTATGTTAGTTGATTTGTAAGATGATAGGACCATGCAAGATAAGAGTTAGAGTTGTTTTTTTATGATAGAGTAAAATTTCTAAAAGATTTATGTGACACACGAGCATTTATGACCTCAATTGAAGATTTTGTACGTAAACATTCAAAGAAATAGATCAAAGACATTTATCCACACCACCTAAACAGTTGCTTTTTTTTGGAATATGAGGGTGTTTTATAGTATAAAAGAAAGTCGTGTTAGTTACTCCATTTATAACTCAAGAACGGCTGATCTGATTTAGCTGAAAATTGGCATGGAGGTAGTTTAGAGCCAGGAAAAGGACATAGGATACTTTTTATCAGGTTTTTTTCTTTAGGTATTTTTTTTTTATTTTTTCTATTTATTGCCCTTAAGGCGGAACAAAGTGCGCCGGGTCAGCTAGTTAGCAATAAAGAAATGACTTGATAATTATGACAGGCAATTCAAAATCATAACAGGTATCATGGCTGGCTCAAATCGCTCGGGAGACTTGGCGGACGCACAGAAGAGCATCCCCATTGGAACGATTGGCGCCATTCTCACCACCTCTACGGTCTACCTATCGTGCGTGCTCCTGTTCGCTGGAACTGTTGACAACTTACTGCTTCGAGATAAGTGAGTTTATTAATTGTTAGAACATAATGTTAATATTGATGAGATTTTCAGCTAGGCCTTTCGTTAGGCTGAAAAGACGTATTTGCCATGACCATTGACTTAATCATCCGAGTTATCCAGGGTTTTTTGTACTTGAAGTTAGAACTCACTGACACTAATGATGATTGACCTTAAAGGTATGAAGATTGTGAAATTTTCATTCTGGGAATCTATGGGGGAGGGAAATGCTGAGCTTCACGTGGAATGTGTTTAGTTATATCTACTGATTTGATGATCCATGCATTTTTAACATTTTCTTTCAGATTCGGTCAGTCAATAGGTGGGAAGCTGGTAGTGGCTAACATGGCGTGGCCCAACCAGTGGGTGATCCTCGTGGGTTCCTTCTTGTCCACACTTGGCGCGGGGCTGCAGTCGCTTACAGGCGCGCCGAGGCTGCTTCAAGCTATAGCCAAAGATGAGATCATACCGTTTCTGGCACCGTTCGCTGTCTCGTCTAGCAGGGGCGAACCGACAAGGTGAGATGTTCTAGACAAAATGCATTTTATCAAAAAGAAACCTGCACCCTTATTACCTAAAATTTGACAATCAGCAAAAGCTGCGCAGTGATCGCGCGGTAGACGCGCGATCGATTGCTTTGCGTCAAAAAAACTCGTATCACGTAAGTGATCGCTGGCTAATCGCTCGCCTGCTGATTAGAATGCACTTTTTGCTACATCACTAGCGCCATTAGCAATAGAGTAGCAATAACAGGAACTATTTATATTTTATTAAAATTTATTATGGCTTTGGCGACTGGGCCATCAAAGATGATTTTTTTTCCTTTGCCTTTTTACGGCTACGGACTGTGCCTATTTCAGCCGTTCTTTAGTTAATAATTTTTATGAACAGTGAGGAGAGTTATGTAAGAATTTTTATTTCAGGGATATCAACTATTCATGTGTTTAATTTCTTCTTCAATTGAATTTCCTTCAAATTTCTGCTGCTGTGGCGGTCCAAATATTCAAATATGTAATTGTATGTGTTAACATTTTTCATTATAGATGGCACAGATGCTTTCAAGATTCTTGTTTACGAAAATTAAATGAGAAAAAATGGCTAATAACTGTCTCTCTTGTGATGTTTGTAGAAAACGAATATGCTTGGCAAGAACTCTAGGATTGTTGAAAGCCCTTGTGACTTCTTTTACCGCATTCGATACACTAGCCTGGCTGAGCCCATGAAACTAGCTTTTGGGACGTCTTGTGAGGTAGTGAAATAATACTCCGTTGAGTTCAGAAGGTAAAAGTAGAATTGTATATTGAAATAAAAAGTCGGATATTTATACAGAAAACATTAAAAGGAACTAACAAATAAAATCACAGATAAATAGCTTAACCAATAATAGTCTTCTTTTCTCGCGATTCTGATAGGCGCGAAATGGCGCAAAGATTTTTTTATGGGGCGCCGCGTTAAACTGCTGACACAGCAGCGATGATGTCGGGCGCGCTCAGTCCGTAATATCCTAGAGTGATTCAAAGCCTTTGTCACTTCTTTTACCGCCATCGAAACACTGGCCTGACTGAGACCGTGTAGGTAGCTCATACCCACAGGCTTTTGGTAGGAGCCCGTTGCGAAAAACGACAATGCAATCAGAACCTGTGAATAAACAATGTAAATTGTAGCTTTATACTACACTTAGTACAAATTAGTAGGTGCTAAATGAGATTGATTGTTCAGCATACTCACCTTATTTTCTACACTGAGTTTTGTTCTCCTTCTCATTGGAGCCATGTAGGGCTTGAGCTCAGTACATAGGTCTGCAAACAGCTCCTTACTCAGCCTGTAATGAGCTCTAAACTCGGAGTCAGAGAGCTCCAGTGCCTGAGCTTGGTCGCGTAGGCGACGCCCCAATCGCGCTGTATTTCTGACAGATTCTCTTCTTTCTTCTTCACTAATAGCTTCCATTATAAGCACTGCGCGCGCCATGGTTTTTAAAATTGCTTATTACTCTATTAAACACTCCGCGATTGAGAATCAATCCGAAGAAAAACACGTTTTTTGTAATTGCTAACTGACAGTTCAAATCGCTCGCTGATTGCTTTCGCTTTGCTGTCAAAAGTCATAGGTAATACGAAAAATTTGACAACTCAAACAGTTTCGATCGTTTGAATGCACCTAAATGCACTTTTTAGTTCATCGATTGTTCGGTAGAGGCAGCACTCTCGCTATTTGCTAATTGCTTTGTTTTCGCTGATAGGTAATACGAATTTGCGATTTTGGAGCAATTATTGCGCGTTTTTTGCTATTGCAAGATACGTGATAACCCCGCTGAGGTGCACGCCGTTTAGAGGCAACGGCGGATCGGCAACGATGACCATTACTAAGCAACTCACGCCGTGTAGGGTTATAGGATGGGTGACCATCCCGACCGAAATTTAGTGATGTATTTTCAGGCATGTCCGTGCTTCGGAAGGCACTTTAATCCCCGGCAGACGTCGCGCTATATGTTAGTCTAGCGTTGTTGTCGGGTGAAGTTAAAAAGGTAGAATGTTCTAAGGCAAATGTTTCTTAAACCTCGCCTGATGAAATTTCCCTTACTCTTTCTAATGCTAGGGCCCTGCTGCTGACGATGTGCATCTGCCAGTGCGGCATCCTGCTGGGCAACGTGGACATCCTCGCTCCGCTGTTGTCCATGTTCTTCCTGATGTGCTACGGCTTCGTCAACCTGGCCTGCGCGCTCCAGACGCTGCTCAAGACCCCCAACTGGCGCCCTAGGTTCAAGTATTACCACTGGTAAGTTTGAGACAAAAATATATTCGATACATTAATATAATGATGTTTGTTTTGAGGCAATTATGCTTAATACATTACGCAGCTAATTCAAATTAGCTCAAGTAAAAACAATACCCAAACTACCCAAAGTATGGGTCTTACAAAATCGTCGCTCATCACCTCGTTAGTAGCAAATGTACGTGCAAAGCCAAAAGAGAAAAAACATTTAAATTTTTCCACAAGCTCCTTTGGAATCTCATTTGAAAATGGAACGAAATTGTTTTAACTCGAACATGGTGAATAAAGAGGTACTCATTCGAGGTTTATGTATATTTCAAACTGGCACGTAAAAAAATGAACTAAAAAAAACGAAAATAAAAAAAGTTATATTTTGTATTCGATTGCGTCACATTTCTTTTGTCTTTTAATTGGTTTGTTGACTGATTTATCTACCTTAAATTGTGGTCTTCCAAATACAAGAATCAACATTAGATGACTTAGGTTGGGTTGCACCATCTGACTTTAACAATAACAAACATCAAAATTTCAGTTAAAGTAACGGTCAGGTAAGCAAAAATGACGTCAAATTGTCAAATTTGACAAAAAATTTAACTTTAATTTCTACTATGGTGCAACTTACCCTTATTGTTTCAATTTGCACCCATTTCAAAGTTTGGTTGCAACGGAGCATTGCTGAGACCAAATGCAGTACCTAGTTAATTTACGATTTATCTTTTTTAGTTCAAACATGTAAGCAAAGATGTAAACTCGTTATGTTTATTATATTAGAAGTTTGCATCTGCGTTTGGCGTATACTTGTTAAATATATTTGTTGTCCCCAAAGGTCATTATCGCTGGCTGGTCTGGTCCTCTGCATCTCCATCATGTTCATGACTTCCTGGTTCTACGCGCTGATTGCCATGGGTATGGCTGGCCTCATCTACAAGTACATCGAGTACCGAGGGTAAGTTTAAATGTATAGGAATTACCAACTAAAATGCAGCAGCAAATATTTATGTTTCCTCATAACAGTTCCTTAAGGGATTGAGGACCTTTTAAGGTTGATGACAAAAAGCCCGAATGTACCCATGATGTACAGATAGCGTGTAAGTTAAATGCAGAGCTCGAAAATCGAGTATCGAGAATGCGATAGAAGTGAGTGTCGACAGCACTATACTGGAAGCGCGTCAGGGGAGGTATGCAGGTGGTGAGGGGAAATGCTCCCGCTCTAACGCTCTCAGCTCTCGACGGCCTTCAACTCCTGCGCTATCTACACGTATGTTGTGTCGTGTCGGCAACGATTACTAATTTAAAAGTATAACTAGTAGTAGCAACTACTATAGTCCCTTTACGTTAAGAATGCAGTGATTTTTTAATTTAATTCTGTTGCACACAAAAATACTCAGATCCCCAACGTTTGCGTTCAAAAGTATGCGTTCAACTGATAACTGTGGACTTGACTTTCTAATTAGGAAAAATTGATTGATTAGGGGACGTGCTAGGTCTAAGATAACAAGTACCCATGAAATTACAGCATTATTAACGCGAACGGACTATAGTGATGGTACCTAATGACGCCGATTGCCTGTCTTAGAGCCGAGAAGGAATGGGGTGACGGCCTCCGTGGTCTGGCTCTATCAGCGGCGCGCTACTCCCTGCTGCGGCTGGAGCAAGGCCCGCCGCACACCAAGAACTGGCGACCGCAGGTGCTGGTGTTGGCCAAGCTCAACGACGACCTCAATCCTACATACCGCAAGATGGTTGCCTTCGCTAGTCAGCTCAAAGCAGGTACGTTGTAATAAGAAGTTATATTTAGCCACTTCTAGAATCTTGTTGGCAAATTACGACGTACCAAATTCTATGGTAACTCAGGTACCAAAAGATAACCCGTCGTATACCTAACTACTTACTTAAGGGCCCTTAGTAGGTGAAAACGGCAAAATGGACTGTTATCTATGAGCTATAATTGAAAATATTGAATGTTTTTCGCACTGAAATTTCTAATATTTATAACAGCGGGGCTAGCATGCACGCCGCGAGTAAATCCGAGAGAGCAAATAGCCAATCACCTGTCGCCCTGCAGCCATTTCTCCATTTTCTCTACTGTTGCTAACATGGCCGCTTAATGTCAGATTTGAAATATTGTATGGAAAATACGGATTTCTCGACAAGCCCTAACATAGCACCACTGTTTTATCACGGATTTATCGATTTTTGACATTTCTGTTGGCTTAATTACTCGTCGATCGGAAGGGTGGACGAGAAGTGACGAGACGAGTGAAATTGTATGCGAAACTATTAAAATACAACGCGTGCAGCTTTGTCAAAAAAAGAAAAGGATTAAAATACACGTCAATGCTAAAACGATACGACATAACCTTTTAGAATTCGGAGTAAAAGGACATTATATTTTTGAAATTTCCTTACCATCATTAGAGTGAGTTAAAACGGGGCCGCAATACAACCCAACTCCCATTCGGTGTCACATCACATCACAATAATTAAAGATAACATTACAAATATTCGTTCAACAACAATAAAATGACAAGACCGGACTACTTTTATATGGAAAGTAATCTTCACAGATGGCGCCGCTAAGCCCAAATTAAAAGTTATCCAATTAAAGAAACTTTGACAGGCGTTGTCTAAACACCCTATTACGGTTGCTTTTATACCATTCATAATTAAAAAGTAATTTTCACATATCAATTTCTTCAATAAACACAAGTTTTATTAATGAATGGCTATGTGAACAAAAAGCAACTGAGATAACAGTGTGCAACTTGATTGTGGCAAGTGGCGACAGATGGCGCACGCGTGCTTGCTTTTTACTTTAGAGTCGAAATACTCGGCCAATTTTTGTCTCAAACACACAATCAATCTAAAAACAAAATCTTTCTATTTTTTGTTATGAGATAAGCAGTAACAAAATATTTTACTTACTCTTGATTGAGTCAATTTGAGTTAATTTTACAAGTGTTACCAGTAAAAAAATGGAGTTTCTAATTTTTTTCTGTAATATGGCAGCACTGTCGAGAAGCAACGAAGTCAAGTCACGCCCTTCGATTCTCTCGAGCGAAAGAGGGGGAGATGGCTATTTTGTCGATGTTGCGCATGCTAGGCCCGCAGAACGTATATGTGATGGGATGACTTGTGATTCCAAAACACAATTGGGAAAATTTTGTTCGATAAAAAAAAATCCTGAAGTTACCTCTAAAATATCATATAAATGCTCATAACAACCGTATTTCACAATGATAATTCGTATAAAATAACAAATACATAGGTATTTACCTTCTCGATTTCGTGACTGTTTTAGATTCACTTATTGGTAGTTGGTTATGTGAATGGCGCCTACGATTTTTAGTTTCGAGTACGTTGATTCCATACTAAACGCGGACCCCGACCCCCCTCACCTCAGGCGCGAAATCTGAATTTTCGCTGACCGCCTAACCCCCCTTAGTATTAAGGGGGGTTAGGTACTCTAAAAATACAGCTTCCTGTCTACTGTGGTTTCGGCTGGACTATCAATGATGAATATGATGTCTGTTCAATTGTCGATTTAGAGTAATTACAGATTAGAAATGGTAAAGGTAGTTATTGCGGACGTAGGACGTACCTAGATGAGGGGACGAAGATTTAAACATTAAAAAATGAGGTAAAAATGAATTCATTGATTATACATATAAAGCAAACGTATAAATAAATTCATGAGCAAAATAATGACATGAAAACATGAAAAAAACCACAAGAAAAAAATGTCTGTAGATATGTACAAAAAGTAACAAAAAAGAGTTCAGTTTCCCACAGTAGTGTTTACTGCCTAGATCTGAAAAATAACTAGATAATTAATGCGGTTGGCAACAAGAAATCGCAAAATTCTATCTCAAAGATGTTTCTAGTATGTGATGTGTCTCTTAACTGATTAATACTCATAAACCTACACGTAGCACCAGTGTTTGTATTTGCGAATGCGATTATTGCCGGAAGCCATTAAGAAAATTTCAGTACTGTATATTTACTACCTTTTCCCCAGGCAAGGGTCTAACCGTGTGCGTGTCGGTGCTGGGAGGCAACTTCACACGGCGCGCGGGCGAGGCTTCCACGGCGAAGCAGAACCTGAAGAAGTGCATGGACGATGAGAAGGTCAAGGGTTTCGTCGACGTGCTCGTCTCGCCGCACATCGCTGAGGGACTGAGCCACTTGTGAGTCTTGAGAGTGTATCTTGCTGGGCCAAGCCGGCACTTCAACGGCAGGTTTTCCCGCTCATACAATACTTAAAAGTATAAAAAAATGAGTCACATTTGTGGCTTACTCTGGATGTAATCTTGAAAACTTGACAACCATTCAAAAATCATTCACAATCGGTTTGCAACGAGGTTAAAATATCCATTTGGTATTAAAAGCCGAAAGTGTTCTGCTTTTAAAGTCTATCGAAACAGATGACTCGCTCTAATTACCTAAAACTTAATTTTTAATACAGTAAAAACCGTTTAATACGACTATCGTATAAGGCGTTTTCATACATTCATAATAACATGCTTCAATTTGCAGGAACTAAAATGATAAATGTCATCCACTGACGAGTCTAAATTAGCTGGTACGATCCAGGTATTACTGTATCTCTAAACTTTGATTACCAGCGTCCAAACAACTGGACTGGGCGGGCTAAAGCCGAACACCGTGATCGTGGGCTGGCCGTACGGCTGGCGGCGCTCGGAGGAGTACCAGCCCGACAGCCAGCCCAAGTGGCACGCCTTCCTCCACACTGTGCGCGCCGTCACCGCCGCGAGAATGGCCATGCTCGTGCCGAAGGGCATCAACTTCTTCCCAGACTCCACTGAAAAGGTAAATGCAGGCTTCCACACCAGGAACTAACAACTCTCTATACTGTGTTTGAAAGGCTAGGATCGTAATCCAGTTTAAGAATATAAAAGGAACTACAAAGAACGTTTATAAATAGTAGTAGGTACATCTTTATCACGAAAAAAAGTAACAACGATTTAATTGTAACTGCGGTACTACGAGTTTTCAGAAAGTTGCCAAAATAAATCTGGCAATATCGACAGTTTTGTGACGGAATCTGAACGCGCCATTATTGTGGCTAAAGAAAGTCTGTATTGAGAAGGTGCTTACAATCGGTTCGTTAGCACCCGTTTGCGCTGACGAACATGACGTAACCTATTGTGTTGGTAGGTACTGTACAGAGGCGCCCACATCAACCTTACAAAACCATTGCAAAATGGGTCTTACGTCAGCAGCATAAGGTGCCCCTACGTAAAGGTTGATGTGAGCGCCTCTGTACGTAGTATGTATGTTTTGACGGTTTGACAAAAGCAATTGTAATACTAACAACAATAAGTCGTATGTCGTTTGAAGCGTCATTAACACTAACAGTTGCCTCTTTCCCAACGTAGGTATCAGGTAACATCGACATCTGGTGGATCGTGCACGACGGCGGCATGCTGATGCTGCTGCCGTTCCTGCTGAAACAGCACCGCACCTGGAAGAACTGCAAGATGCGTATCTTCACCGTCGCGCAGATGGAGGACAACTCCATCCAGATGAAGAAGGACCTCAAGATGTTCCTGTACCAGCTGCGTATCGAGGCTGAAGTCGAAGTTGTTGAAATGGTAATTTAATTTCAATTCAGTTGCTAGGTTGTTTTGGTTGAGATTTTTCGGTCTGCTTGTTTGCTTATATGAATATTGTGAACTATGATCACCATGTTATTTACGGATCCCAAATCTCGAACTTGTATAAGTTTTGATTTTTTGCATAGCGTGAATCTTGTAACTCTCGGAAGGCCTCCTTCTGCAAAGACACACTCAAGAGCCAGTGGAGAAAATAACGAGGTGGCGTGGAGATCAACTGTTCTTAATCGCCTCATAGCTTTCAGAGGCTGTTGAGCAGTTCTGAAATGGAATTGTTATGTTACACACCACACATAAATAAACAATGAAGAATTAACATTTCAAACTTACCTAACCAATTGGCTCAGGGACCCGAAATGTATCTCTACAAGAGGTAAATTGTAACGAACCAAAGGTATAAAATCTTGAGCATGATATAAGTATTGCACCTTTTTTGGAGACCTTGCTTGACCTCTTGCCATTTTCATGTTCTGGTACTGATATTTGTTTTATTCCTTATTACTGGAAATTCAGATAGTAGGTAAATTAATACTTCTGTAACATCTTCCAGACTGACAGCGACATCTCCGCATACACGTACGAGCGCACGCTGATGATGGAGCAGCGCAACCAGATGCTGCGCGAACTGCGGCTCAACAAGAAGGAGACCCTCGGCATGGTAAGCGTTCAATCTAATCATTTCAAACCACAATTTGATGAATAGATACACTTTTACACACATGTTTGAAGTTAAATAAACAGCGACGTCGCTAGAAGACTCAGTTGATAATAAGTCCTGAAAGATGACACTCGTACCCACATTTTCGAATGAGATTTTCCTGCTTTAACCTTTTCGATGTAGATGTCTCTGGCCGGTTCAGTATGAAGACCCATTTGACTTTGAGTGGCGTTTGGGAAACTTGGGATCAAAAAGTCAATAAAATGAAAACTGCAAAAAAGTATCTTTGGCCAAAAATAAAACAAGTATAGTACTCAACATTGCTGTAGAAGAATGGTGGAATGGTCATCATCAGAAAATGTTATCACCCACATAGAATTAACTTTTTTAAATGTGAATTCTATCAAAATAATAACGTGACTAATTGATATTTATGTTACACTAACAACACTGCTGTCTAAATTGCTTCATCAAATGTCTGTAAAAAGCTTTCCTATGTAAGACTAACGTGATGTTTGTCTGTCACTGCGACCACAGATGCAAAATTTCGTGGACTATGAACACGCTGAGGAGAAGTTACCTCTGGTAATCTAGCTACTTTACCCTCGATCGAGTCCACCTCTGTATTATAGCTTTATTTTATCTCTCCCGCATATTTCATTATTGATTTTCTTTAGGACTAAGATCGATGTGTGAATGATCGTTTTCTTCTAAGCTTCGTACTCTGATGATATAGTTTCATGTATGTAGCGAACTAATACAGGGTCGTATTCTAGGATGCTTTTGCGCTGTGGCCTAAATCAAATAAAACTTGGTAAGAAGCTTCGCCCAAGTGAAATACTACTTTACGTAATTAGGTGGTAGATGGGATTACGGGCAGAGAAACAAGATAAAAAGAATACGTATCGACTCAGCTTCTCCAAACATTATAAATTCTTAGAGCTATAATTTAATGAAAAATGGGTTAGCTGCGTATTTTTAAACACAGCAAATAACAAAATCGACCTGACTACGACCCTGGCTTGATGTTGTCTTTCAAATCCATCCATCCAATACATGAATACCTAGTTCATTAACAAACTCTGTCATTCATTTTAATGTCTAGTTCACCGACTTTAGTTCTAGCACAGGTCGGCTATATGCTTTCAGTGTCTAATATACCGTAGGATTATGATATTTAGACTAGGTAAATACTTGCACTGTCCTAATTTGACTGAGCACATTTTCCCTTCTCTTCATTTATATGGTGACTTTCATGTTTTCCTTTCTTACTTTTGAGTGTTAGCTACAGAAACTATGTAAATGATCAAACTGCTGAAGACAGCTTTTACAAACGAAATCTTCAGTAATAAGACACTAAATGACAGTAGGTATACAACTGACGCTAGAGCTTTCTGTTTGTAGCTTGAGCGTGTTTTCAGAAGTTGCCTCAATATATTTTAAAAAGCTATTCACTAATGCCAAAATTTATAAAATAAAAGTGCTACAAACACATAATTCCAATACTGATGGACTAGTAAGTGCCGGTAGGTTACACTGCTGTGCTTAAACTTAACTCTACGCTGACTTAAACTCTGCTTGTTGCTCCTAGACATTTTAAAGTTATGCTTACTGTCTATTTTTTAGGCCTTTACCATGACGTACGTAATGACATCTTAAAAAGAGAAATCAATTACAATAATTAAAATTTAATGCTAAATAATCAACTAGTTTTATGACAAAGTTATTTATCTTCTTAGTAATAATTTTATGTAAATTTAACATCTGTCGTATTAATTAAGCCCCGTTCACTTCCAATTTAATCAGCACTCAAAACTTATGTATTTGAAAAACTAGAACTGCTAGTTATTAACTTATAGTGCATTCACATTGATGTCACCTTTGTAAAGCAACGTTACACGATTTTCTAATACATAATATATTATGAAAGTAATACTAATGTTTTAAGACGAAGAAAGTACCTAACTACGATGTGGAAGCTCTATAATAGCCAACCCAAAATAAATACGAAGATAAAACCGCTTACATACATATTGACTCGTGCGATCAGGTAAATCAAATTAATATGGATTCTCACGCTTGGCTGAGATATTAACCTTACGGTCGCACGGCTCAATTTCGTATGAAAACGCGTGCAAAGCGCAGTACTAAAGCTTCCTACGCTCGGGAACAGGTGCAAGCGATAGTGGACCATCACCACGCGGACGTGAAGACGGCGAGCAAGGTGCGGTTCGCGGAGCCCGGCGCGGCGGAGGCCGAGGACGCGCCCTCTCCTCCTCTCACCGACACCGAGGATAAGGAGAAGGATGACAAGGTGAACATATTTTTGCAAGTTTATACTGAGCTTCGGGGTGTGGGGTGACCAAGGACATGCTAGCGGGCATCTGTTTATTTACGTGGTACGGATTGATACCTCCTACAAACTTATAGACACTCAATTAATAACACATTTTTTTTTTAGACAATTTCCTTTTTTTTTATTTTCTCAAAATATAGCAACGGGCGTATGTAACCTTTTCGTATATTCATGTTCTCATGTAAGTGGCATAATGTGTTTGAGAATAAATGTCTTTAAACCTTCCTATTCGAGGTGGAGACAAGTCCAACAAATTAAAAACCATGAAAATCAGTCCAACAGTTCTTGTGTACAACACACCGTAAGGTTTGTAGTCACAAGCCCACCGTTTCCATCTATTTATCCAGATGAAGATAAAGCTTCAAAGGAATGAAGTAAAACTAAAATAATAAATATCTGAAAACCAGAAAAAGACATTTGGTCATTTTTGGCATCAGGCGGGAATCGAACTCGCATCTTGATACTGCATGGAAAATGCTAAAACAATAATAAACAAACATACTAAAATAATAATTAGAGATTGTAGTTAACTCGAAATTTGTAGGTAGATAGATATTAGACTCCATGATGAATAAGTTCGAACGACGGAGTAATCAGCCTTCGTCTTCCCAAATAGGTGCCCGTTAGCATGCCGACGGGTAAAAGCAGTAAAACACATCAGAATATCAAAGGCACGAAGGAATAATAGTCTTGTCAATATTACCTCTTAACAACTTTAGAAAGAAGCTTCTTGTTAGAAACTTAAGTGTCGAGTCAAATCTTATTCTCATGTGGAAATATTATTGAACACAAACTCTTAAAGCAGCATTAACACTTTCACATGTAGATAACCATTATAATACAGTATTTTTATTATTTAATTTCAACTGCAAGTCTAGTTTTAATAATGCTATAAGAGATTGCGGTTTGGGCCCCTGAGGACAAAGTGGCAAGACTGTCGTGAATCACATCACAATAACTCTAGAAGTTTTCCAATTGCTTACTCAAAATATTTTTCTACAAAAAGCTACAAAAAAGTTACAATTAACTCACACTATCAAAGGATTATGATGTGATTCGCCGCACTTATTGCCTCAATAACTTTTGTGTTTGTGTGTGTGTGCCAAGTAATTGTCTTTAAGATAATCTACATTTATGCTTTTTAATGGTCTGAGAGTAAATATGTACCTAACTTAAACCAAAAAGTCCCTGAAGAATTTTACCTAAACTCAGAGAACTGTTTATGAAGAAGGGCAGGCAAATAAAAACTGACCACATATCTTTTAGAATTCCTTGTGAATTATGGCTTTTCACAGATAACTAGGATAAGGTACAGTCAACCACAGCTCTGAAGTAATAAAAGCCCACCTCATGTCGGCAGGGTTAGCTTGCATTTCCACCACTTAAAAACACTAACTTCACAGAAGTGTTACCGAAAAATCGACTATCGATTTATCAATAATGTTTACCTAGCTAGAATAATGATGTAATAATCGTTTTGACAATGGATTTTATCTACTGAATCAATGGAATCGATTATATTGTTAAAATAGTAGGTATTGCGTATACGCGCAGACATTTCGGAGTTAGGATTACGCTGGAGCTGCGGTTAAGTGTACCTTCTAACAGAGGTCCTAAGGACCTCACTTCTTAACTCAGACAGTCAAATTACATATTTTAAAAGTAATTCTAATGTACGGAGCTAGGATTGTGTGTTTATATTCTAACGAGATTAAAACATCCACGTCTCTGCTCAAAATTTAAGCCATTCTCTGGAAACTGAAAAATTGTCTCATCACAAAGCCTCTTATGTTGATTTATTACATATTCGCATTCGTTTCAGTTTCTTGTGGAATGTTAGTTTCTCATTTGCTAAGATCGCTTATTTTCTTGCATACTTATAAATGTTGCTTTTAAGCCGCTTTCGAAATCCAAATTTAAGCAAAAATACTAGAATTCGATCTATATTTTTTTCATGAAAATACTATCTGAATAATAAGTATATAAGCAGTTACAACTTTCACTGCAATGTCTCACTCATATCAAAAAGAATAAGTGACGCTTATGCACTGCTAACCATCATTTTTTTTTCAAATACTTTTATTTCGCATCCCCACTAATTAAATCGAGTCCTAGCGAATCTACACGGTGGTCATATGTTTGCCGATGAGTTCATTCACGATTCACTTTAGTTTTCCGTTCCACTATAGCTATGAGATTGGATGTTTGAATGTCCGTAGTGAGTTAATGTTCAATTAATACAATATATGACATCCCGTGTTTTATTCGCGTTGAATCCGTCATGTGCAACTCTCGGTGCGCGGTACTTGGACACGATCGTATCGTAGGACGATTTTCGGAGTAGTCTGTTGCACATAATCGATTCAATGTGGGACTCGCCCGATGAACGGTCGCAGTGCGAGGATGCCATCTCGCCGCCGCCTGAAGCCGAGAAACACAAAGACGGGAACGCCAACGGCGACATCAAGCCCAAACCCAACATGGCTGACATCACGCCGTAAGTCACTTTTTTACTTTTTATAAATGCTGGCAGAATGCAACACGCAACAATAAAACTATATTTTCAAATCCAGCCGAATATAGTGGAGTTGTTTTATTAGTGCGTTTACATTTCTGCTCGCATTTTTCAAATCAAACTTATATAGGCAGGATATAGCTCAATCAGGAAATCTACTCAAGTTTAGCATTGGATCAGCACTAAGTATTAAAATGATGTGCGACAAACCCTAACCAAGGAGCCTTGTAAGTGATGATAGGATCAAAACATACTAAATAACGTCGGAAGTAAATGTTATATCTACTAATGGGAACCCGTCACTTGTCCGAATTTTACTAGTCCGAATTTCATTTGACTGAAAACTTTTGACCAACATTTCATTTGCCAGATGTATTGTTTGACATATTTTTAACCCGTCGAAGTCTCTTTTGACATAAGTGTCGTTTTACCGAAGTACGTTATACCGAATGTCACAATAAACTTTTTACTATTGCCCGAAGTCTTTGTTCAACTTTTTTTATTTACCAGATTACTTATTTGACATATGATCACTTTGCCTAAATCTTATTTTACCGAATATTACTAGACCACAACTACTGTACGATAACGTTCAACGTCTCGTTAACGTCAATTTTCAGTAATTTCAACTTCAGGGCGAATCCGACTCAGTCAACCCCGACACCACGTGGTACTTGTTTTGCCCTACCCCAAGAGTGTTATTTAAAAGCGCGTAGGCATGGAGGGGCGAGGCGGCCTGCGGGCTGAGTAGCAGGTGGCTATGAGCGAGGCGCCGCGGCTGAGGCTGGCCGGCGAAGCCGGCCAACAAGCCGAAGCTTCGGTGCTGAGCGAAAGCCATCTGCGACGATTAGCACGCGAGGAACCGCCGGAGCCCCGTAATGCCGGAGCCGTGACAGAATTCTTGTGTTTTCCTTAAACTTGCATGCTGTTTGCCTGCGTACATGCTGTCAATTTCTTATTTTATTTTAAATCCAAAAATTCCTTGTCTGCTCAACCCGTAATTTTTTTATGATCGTTTGGTAAACTAAAAATATGGCAATCAAAACAGTGGTCTAATTATTGTTCTGTAAAACAATACTTCGGACAAGTGTCATTTCGGCCAATCCTCACTTCGGTAAAACGTTCTGTGGCCTAATAAAACGTCTGGCAAACGAAAAAAATCCAGTTGATTATTGGTCAACTGATACAGTGGCAAACGTGATTTCGGGAAAATGAAAAAATGCCGAACGAAAAAGAACGAAACGTTTTCGGGAAAATGAAATTCGGGAAAAGAAAATTCGGTCTTATGATAGGTAACCCTACTAATACCTTCCTACTTACCTCTAGGTAGCTACTAAACGCTTTCATGAGGTGTACCTAGATATACCTACTGTGTTAAAATGCAATCACTTTCGCTAAAATCCTGTAAATTTTGACTTATCTTTTTAGTTAGCGAAAGCAGCTAGGGTCTGTGATATTCTGTTGATTAAAAAATATAAGCAAAGGCTTTTGGTCGTCTACCAAAACTTTACTCAATCGGCAACAACGAAGTCCTGAATCAACACCTTAATAAGTTGAGTTCTAATTAGCACTACTTTTCCCTTTTCCCATTTTTCAGCATTTTCTCTCCGTGTCACATGAAATATATTATTATATTATAATCAACTAATAATATTTTGTTCGCTAGTTAGTTAGGTAAAATTTGACGTAGAGTAACGCTATCGTATGCGAAATGTAATGTGCTAGAATCTGGACTAAGTATTCTACCGGACTATTTTTTTTAAATTGGGTAACATATACAGAGTGTTTTAAATGACAAGCTACTTTTACATAATTCTGAATCCATCGTAAATAGACAGATATGAAGTTCATTATGCAACTACACCACCCAGTACAAGAAAAACAAAGTAATAATTACAACACTGAACGGAAACCAAAAGCAAGCCCAAATACAGTATCTTGCAGTAGCAAAAGTAACGGCACTGTCTGTTGAATGCTTGTCACTAGCAAAACACTGGTTTTTGCCTCCACTTACCTGGAAACTGAGTGAAGAAGCACCGCAAGTTGAAGTTAAATGCACTCTGCAAAAGTCATGATCAAGTAGTTCTGTGCATTATGTACTGTGTTTTGTATGAGAGTTAAAAAATGCGGTTTCGAAAATTGTTGCATTGGCTGATTAGCTACACGTATACGTAACGCTCATTACAGCCTGTGTAGTTATGTAAGCAAACTTACCCCCGAATTCACTAACGTCAATCAACGTTTATCACGCCGACAAACTCATACGGTCCTGTAAATTTTACTTACTAATTTGAAGCGGAAGAGTTTGTTTGTTTGTTTGAACGCTTAAATCTCAAAGAATACTGAAAAAATATTTTTGTGTCAAATAGTCCATTTATTGAGGAAGACTATAGGCTATATCATTATAACATAACGCTAGGACTAAAGCAGCAATAAAACATGAGTGATGAAACTGGACAAAAGTACGCGCGGAAGAAGTCGCTGACGAACGCTAGTTTCACAGTGATTTGCGTTTGTGAATTCGTGAGTTAAGCTCATGATAAAGATGTTGTCTGATGTCAATTACGTAATGTTACAGCGATGAAGGAACAGTGCGGCGGATGCACACGGCGGTGAAGCTGAACGAGGTGATCGTGACGCGGTCGCACGACGCGCAGCTCGTCATCCTCAACCTGCCCGGCCCGCCCAGAGACACCAAGTTCGAGAGGGAGTCCAACTGTGAGTACCTAAAGCATTATTCAAGCATCTTTACACTCGGGTGCAACACGTAACTTTTCATCCTACCTCGGTGACGAAATAAATTGGCGCATGAAGAGCCCATTCCCACTAACGATTTTTGGGCGATTTCACGCGAGGCAATGTCGAAGAAATCACCGGCGCACGCGCTCGCTCGATGCGATATCGCGCAACTTTACACTCTTGTATCACAAGTAACTATTAGAATTTGCAAATGAACGTATTGGTATCATTTTATTAATAAAAAATAAATCAAAAAGAACCGAACGCTACGTAAAGCTACGAAGCAGTCGTAACGACGCATCGCTGGCGTGTAGGTGATGTAGCACTTTCGAGTTTCTGCTACGACGTAGCAGAATGGTCTACGCTACGCTACGATATTGGTAGACTATTGCAATATCGACAACTACCAGTTGACGGGTAAAAGCTCGGCGAAATGTGAGCATCTGAATTATCCATTCATCATGACGGCAACAATCAGTGCACACTGATTCTGTCAACTCTTTTTGAGACTTATGAGCGTGTATGTATGCAATAAATAAATACCCGTGTTGCAGACATGGAGTTCCTGGAGGTGCTGACGGAGGGCCTGGAGAAGGTGCTGATGGTGCGCGGCGGCGGGCGCGAGGTGATCACCATCTACTCGTGAACGCGCTCGCGCACCGCTCTTGTGATTCTATACATTACTAACTATTAGTGCTCTACTTTGAACTATTCGAGTTCGCGTCTCGTTAATCGTTTTGTAAACATCGCATAATCGCTCTCGAAAGACTGCCGAGACGAACGTTACGTTCCGATTCGTTCATAAATATATGATCTATTTATGTATTACGTATTTTCTTACGATTTATTGACGTTCGTTTGTAAATTTTAGTCAGCTTAGTTCCGAATGTTTTGTTGATATGCTGTTTAGAGTAAAGTTGTTTTGGAATTTATTCACTGTTGTATAGATATGTATGGATAAATGTGTGAGTCTAACGAGGAGCCTTAACTATCGGTCGTTAGTTCTAAGTTTGTTTTGTTACGATAGAGTAGTTATTACACTTGTAATAATTTAGGCATTTAAGTGGTCTCTTGATTATTGCCTTATTGATTCGTTTCGTGGCAGATCCTCGAACTTCGAGGTACTTCTTTTATATTTGTTTTTATAATTTCATTTTCTATCAATGTTTAATGAAACGTAGATACTTTGTAAGCATATACATTTACTTAAGAGGAAAACCATGAAGATTTTTATCTACTTATATGAAATGTATTTTGTAAATAATTATTCTGTTCTAAGGTTTTTACATCTGCTCAACTTAAAACTTGCCGCGGGACTGAAGAGTGAATATAGCTATTCATATTTCTGGACGAATTGAATGAGTGATATAAAACGTAAAAGCAATTTTAAATCTAGTCATAATGTGACACTAGTTGCCTTCAGAACTAAATGATTTATAGTTTGTACACGAACACGACACTTTGTATCCCATTCCAAGATTCAAATTAACGCTTACCTACATTAATTTGTATGATCCTCAAGGTTTTATGGTGAGTAGATACCAACATTATTATTTGTGTAAACCCTAATTATTTAAAAAGGCGATTGCAATCTTTATTACTGGGAAATATAATCCTCAAACTTTGTAAAATCTACATAACATACTTGGGCGTTTAGAGCCGAAATTAAAATAAAATTTCAACGCCTTGCTGGTTATGAACTTATTTAAAATAAAAAGTAAATTTGATTAGCGTCGAAACTTAATCCCGTAATTAACTTTAAAGTGTAACTCGTCACGCACACTCGCGTAAGTAGATGATTAACTGTGATCATTAAAATATGGCATCTTCACGTGTGATCGAAAACACCGAGTGTATTTTGTTTGGACAAGGTTACACGACCTACTATCGCGTTTGCAGAAGTTATAATGCTCAGAACTGAACGCTATGACCATGTTTGCGCAATATAGGTAGGTAACAAGTAGCGTTGTTGCGATAAATCTACACTCAAGTTGTTTGAGCCCGAACAGTTATTGTATGGTCTAACACTAATTACCTACGATCCTAGACCTACTGTATTTTATCATAGCTTACTTACAAAAATGTAATTATAATGAAATACTATACTAAAACTCGTAGGATGTCGCTAGGCATCTAGCGGTCGACAAATGAGAGTTCCGTACTCTTTCGATGATACAATCACTTAGTCGGACTGGATTGTTACTGAAGTAGTAAAAGACACCAAAGACAATGTAGTTAGTTGTAAGTATCACTCCAAAAATCTGTGAAATATCTATTTAAATTGTAATACGTCTCGCGTAAACTTGTCAATTTTCATTTTCACACCGTTGTCCTTCGCAACAAATGAACGACTCCGGTCACAAAAAACTCAGTTTCGCTTCGTCGTGCGGAACTGTAGGTGAGTCACAGGAGTTAGTCATGGGTTGCGGACGGCATAAGTTTAAATATATTTCTAAAAAGAGTGTTAGGTAACTGCCAAATAGGAATCGGTGTTGTAAAATATCCTAGTCCGTAAGTGAGGTACCTAATTCTAATTAAATTCATCGTTCAAAATTCATGTAATTAGATCAGGACACGAATATTTGCTATTAAGAGAAGTCTAGTGCATGATATCACTTTTACGATTACTAAGTAGAGTACATAGGCCATAGGTGGAAAGATTTTAACTCTGATAAGTACCTAAATGAGATATCACAAATATTTACTTCGTCTTAATAATGTTATGGATGACAATATATCTGGTTCTGATATAACAGCGCACCTTCCGTACTTGACAAAGTCAAAGTCTCAGACATGAGGATCGTAATGTCAGTCACGTAAGTAGCTCAATTTTATTCTGCTTAATCTTTAAGAATAAGTGCGACTTGAAATTGTACAACTACTCTCAAGTATGACTAACACTACCTTAACAATGGTAAATGTTAAACATCCAAATCTAGATTATAGATATTTTCCAGGAGTCTAACGTTTCATCTCTTTTTCACATTCAGAATGAGTGGTCGCTATAATTAATACTTTTATGGTATGTTAAAAATGATAACAATAAATTTTATTATATACCTACCTACAAATAAGATAATTTCACTTAATAAAATTAAGTATAAATAAATCATTCTAAATTATATTAATTGATAAATCAAATACCTAAATGGTTGTTTACGTTTATCGATGTGTTCTTTGTCACTTAGTGACACTTGGATTTATTGAAATAGTGAACACATATCTATCTTCTTTTCAACATACAAAATATTTCTACAAAACTGTTTATGCCTATCAATAGGTAATAGACTATAAAATTTATTTAAATAAATGAAATTATTGAATTATATACTTACGTATTTCATTATAATAAATTAAATGATATTTACACTTATTCTAAAATACTTAAATATAAACTATCAAAAACTCTGACATATGTACCTAGCTGAGGTGCAATGCTTGGTTGTTGGATGATCAAAGGATTAGCAACCTTATGAAATGTACCATGTTATTACTCCACAGTGGGAGGCAATTCAACAAACATAGCAAGGCTATTTTATTATGGAGACCACACACTCGTAGGTCGCTCTATCTACAGTCTAACAACAACCTTTATGACCTTGATGTGTGTACCTTTACACACATGTTCGTAGACAATCAGTGGCCATATTTTTTAATAATTGACACAATGTACGGTGATAATTTTATATTTTTAGTTAGGTTAGCTATTACGTAAGTTGATTACTTTAAGTATTTTCGTTTTAAATAAATATTTTAGTAAAATATTCGTAGCACATCGAAGTGATTTATTTTAAGTTTTATATTTATTAATCAAATTGTTGTTGGCCTGTAGTAGGACCTGCGCTAAAGGATATTTGACTATGAATTATTTAATTCAATAAATAAAAAATGTGCCAAACCTCATAAATTCATCGACTTGTATGTATATGATATCTCAGCAATACTATGAAGTATGTAGGGTAAGAACTCTATCTTATGTAATTTATCCACAAGTTCGTCTTTCAGTGAGCTATCGGTAATGTTGTGTACCTTGTCGTAAATAGCTTTCGAAGTACAGTGTGTGTTAGAAATGTCACATTAAACATAGTCGTAAATCAAAACGAATGCACATACCTACATAGTTACCTGTTTCAGATAGATTTAAAATTGTGTTCGTAATAAAATTCAATCATACATTTAGCCTTATTCGAAATCAATAAAATTATGTACATACTTGTTAACAGTCGCCAACATAATTTCGGCATTCATAAATTCTAACAAGCTCGCTGATTATTGAGTCGACTGCAACCAGCTCATTTATTATCTAATTAGTACCGCAAATATGACGGCGACTGTACCTAACGTGAACTAACTCTTGTCGAGTGTCAAGTTGATTGATGTTTAATTACGACTTAGATCTTAGGCTGTGAGTCAGCGTAACAGATTCTTACAATTTAATATTCAGGCTAGAGTTGCTGTGATACACCATTATGGCTAAAAATTAATAAGTAGTCATTTCTGGCGATGGGTAATCCATGGAAACAACGTCGATTAACGTTTGAAGCCATATTCTATCTGTGATTTCGCTGACGTTTAGATGCACCTTTGCCCGCGTTAAAAATTCGAAAAATCCAAGCCATGATGACGTTTTGGTGAAACTTTTACTGAATATAAATCATGTCTTTACGCCTCATGTAATCTATACTTAAGTATGAATTACGACATTGTTGCCTATTTAGGCACATTACTAGAAAATTATTCTGTCAAATTAATTTCTACAAAACCTATAACAAAACAAGCTAGCTGCAGAGCAGCGCCGCTGCGCGTGCGTCGCGCTAGCTACTTATCTAATAAATATTTTGATCTGGAACGAGTTTTTATTAGAGAAATATTTCGAAATGTAAAAGTTATTTAAGAAATTATTAAAATATTCAAATAATAAATCTAGTGAATTAGCCTGTGAGTAAATTTAAGAGAAAGATGTTATGAGTATAATGAAATAAATAATAATAAAAATATTAATCATTTTTATTTACATACATACAAACATTACAAATATAACACCCACCTAACTACCTAGTTCATTTATATCACAATGATTTATTGTATTAGTTTGACTCCTTTAACTGGTTTAACTTACAGAGACTAGAAAATATTACTATTACTACCATCAAAATCATGTATAGAAATCCTATACTAATTGTACATGTATATGGGTACCATATAAATATGTATAATAGGTCCTAAATAATTTAAAGGCTTTCTTCGGCATTTTGTATACATTCTATAAGATATTTTTTCATATTATCCATATTATGGGATGTGTAGAATTGACTTATGGCAGAATACTTCACACTTACAACTTTTAATCCTAATATCTTCAAATGTTTCTTTCTCATAACTTGTGGGCCTACCAAGTTTTTGTTATCAGAGCAATAATGATCTGGCAACTGAATCAATATTGCAACATTTTCATTTTTAGAAGATTTCAGCTTCCAATTTGCTGTAGTATCTAACCCAGGAGGATGTAACAAGACATCAATAAGGTAAGTCTTATCAGAAAAATGTGGAATCATTACGTCTACTGACAACTTTTCAGCACCACCAGCCACTGCTACAAGAGTATTGTGTATTTTGCTGACAATATTTTTAATCCGACTGTCTTGAGTAACAGTTTTGTACCACTGGTCTTTTGGAAGCAAGGGCCCTGTGTAATCCTTACACTCTATTGACATAGCTGTATCTATCAAATGAAGGCTTTTCATTGCTTCAGGGTTATTTATTTTAATTAAATATTCTGAGCTGAACAGCCTACTAACTAATTCTAATGGATATTTCTCCATATAAATATAAGATAAAATTATAAGGCAAAGATCTTCACAATTTATTTTATGGCATTTCTCTTTTAAAACCCTTTCACCACATTTCCAGAAGTCATTACCTTTTGGGTCAAAATGTAGGAAGCCAAATGGATAAATGTAAGATTTCAAAAAACTGGGTGGTATGATATTTGCCTTTTTCACAAAATATTCACTGCAAGAATTCAAAATTTGGCTGTTGCGTATTTGGAATTGCATGCAATAATTTAAAATGCTGACAATCAACACATATGATTCTACTTTATCAGTTCTTAATCTCATGTATTTTTCTATAGCCTTTTCCACATTGTCATCTGTGTAGTTGAGTCTGGTAATTTTTGTGACCACATCCAAGAGAGCGTCCTCATCTAGAGCATGGATATTTGAGAACAGCCAGCGTCCAATAATAGCAAACGATTGCAAGGACAAGTACTTCTCTTCTATAAAGCTATTAAGAACTTCTTGCATAACAGGTATCTTAACCTTGTCCCACACATCAGACAACTTTTGTTCCAACAAACACAAAACAATTCTCTTGCTAACCTTTAGTCCTGGTAAGATTTTGAATACTTCAGCTATATTATTTTCATTGACAAAACCTTCTTTCTGGACAAAACCAACCCATAACTTGTCAATGGTCTCAGCATACTTAGGAACAGATTTGTTTTCAGTGAGAAATGCTATAAATAGACATAACTGCTCAACTGACATTTTGTTATCAATGGTTCTAAGCAACAGTTCATCTGAAAACTTGTGCTTGTAGGGCTCCATAAAGGAAGAAGATGATTTCAATATATTTAAAATAGTCTGAGTATCTTCAGTCTTCATTACAACTTTTAATAATTTATCCAAAATAGCACCTTTAGCCAAATGGCTATGATTACCTTTAGGGTCTAAAAAAGCTTCAGGGTCCTTCTCCAAATCATATATTCTCTCCATAGCTCCTAAAGCAATATTGGGCGTTATCTTAGTACATTTCGTTAACAATGAGAAAACGTCCCTCAAATCGACACATTGATTGATTGATTCAGCCTGTATCAGTTGATAGTTGATTGACTCGGCCGTAGTTTTCGTGGGCTGTGTTGGAGCTTCATCCTTGATATCTGTGATGTTCTTCAACTTTCTTACAACTACTGGAAGCTCCTGCACGATAAAACCATTTTCAACTAAAATTGTACTGTTGCTGAACTCTGGAGTATTGCTTTTCTCGTCGCAAAAACTACGGTTCACTATTTGAGACGCCAACGATGGAAGAGGTTTCTTCATCTGATTAGAAGGTGGCAGTATTATATGGTCTTTAACTTTTAAACAAGACCGTCGTAAAACTAAAGCCATTGTTTTTATGTAACAAACAAAACAAAACAAAGCAACGCAATAAAATTAAAAACACTGCACAGTGCTGTCAGTGCTCACACTTTTTAACAAATGTCACTTTTACTTTTAAATATTTTTTGGTTTACGGCTTTGGTGTAAACCATACAGCCAACAAATAAATGTCAAATCATAACTTATCTCAATAGCCACTGGGATCCCACATCTGGACGAAAGCCTTTCCCCAATTTAATCTATTCTATTTTTAGCCTTCAAAGGCCATCCTGATTCAAATCGTCCATCGTCGTGATTCGCTCGTCCTAATCTGCCACGGTTAGAAATAATAAGCGCAACGGTTGGGTTGTGTTGTGTCACTGTAGTGAAGTGTGGTTTTCACAGGGAGTTTTCTGTAACAACATTAGATAACTTAATTCAATTTGGGACGAGTTTTAGCGTGCCATGAGTATTCTCATAAGACTAAACTTTAGGCTCAAATCGGACCGCACCCAATTGTCAATGTCAAAACAAACAGTCTGCTTCATGCTTCAACTTCCTATCACGAGTTTTGCCTTCGCGTTGCGTGCGTTAGCTTGCGGTTTATCTCCTTTTGCTTGCAGGTCGTTTCGTCTAAAGAATAACTCCTTGTACAAAAAGTACAATGCTAATGAAGTAACTGCGTTAATTACTTTAATCTAGATCAGTTCTATTTCATATTCAATTCAAAAAGTTTGAAGCACAATTTTTTTACAAGAAACCAAATAAGTTTTAAATTTCGGGAAACATTTATCCCTATTTAATCTATTGATAACTTCAAAAAAATGCCTTGAGTGCCAAAAACAGAAGACAGTGCTGTAAAGATATAAGGATCTATCTGTAAAACAATATGCCAGGAGAAGAACAAGCAGTAAGTAATTAGAATATATTTTTAAAATTAAAATAGCAATATATGAACCAGTCACTAATATGCATACAAATAACACAGTTATTAAATTTTCTCTAGATGAAGTTTATCAGCTTTCATAACTAATTTCCATAAATTTGAGCTATACCTTACTAGAATGTATTAAAATTTTTGTATTTAATCTACAGCTAACAGTCACGTTTACAAAATAAGATGTACATACATAACAAAAGTTTTTATCCTTATTCAATAAGGAGAGAAGTAATTGCAAGTGGTTTAATGATCACAAAGTTGGTCTATTCGCTACTAGATTACTTAATCACTCGGCCACATTAGGTTATTGTGCCACCTTGAGGCTAGACTAAACTTACATCTGACATCTGAAGTAGTCAGAACAAGTTACGGTAAAAATTTAGTTGGTGGACGCACGAATTTGGGGGAGGGGGGAGAGGGGCGGCGAGGGGGAGGGGAGGGGAAGGCCCCCTGTGAAGGAAAAGTTTAGGAGATCAACAGTTTTTGAGAAAAACGAAAATGAAGTTTTGAGGTTAGGTCCTACAAAATGATTCAATTTTGAAAGACTGAGACGGGTCTCAAGGTACTTTTCAGTAATGACATCAGTTTTTATGAAGAAAACAAGAACTGGAGCTTCGCCACTTTTTTATGGCATTTTTTTAGTGTGCTTGCTCGCTCGGCTCGCATAGCGTTTTTGGTCACAGTACTAACCTGACCTATTTGTACCTATTATAGTACTTTCCCAGTGGCGGGGGGCTTTACCCCCTGAGCCCCCCTTGAGCAGGGCGATGCCCCCTTGAACAGGGGGATGTCCCCCCGGACCCCCGCTATTGTGGCTGCCTACCTGCCGTTATTGCCTGCCATTGTGTTCTGTTAACTGCCACATTTTGAAAGACTAAGACTATTTCCAAGGTACCTCTCAATATTACATCAGTTTTAATGAAAAAACCATTGACTCTGGCGCTTCGCCGGCCGCTGCCGCGGCACGCTCGCTTCGCTCGCTCGGCTCGCGCGTTTTTGGTCACTGTTCTAACCTAACCTAACCTATTGAAGTATTTTCTTAGTGGCGGGGGGCTTCGCCCCCCGAGCCCCCTTGGGGGGGGGCTGCGCCCCCCCCGTCCCCCCGCTACTGTGGCTGCCTACCTACCGTTATTGCCTGCCATTGGGCTCTCTAGCAAGGTGCAAACCAGCCTTTACTAACCATAAAATAGGGTGGTTAATTTTTAATTTTTATTTCAACACTATTTTCTCCTATTGACAGCCGTTATTATCTGTGAATGACAGTAAAACGAAACGCAATTTTAAAAAAAAGTCTAGAAATCAGTACTTTTCATAGGAAAAATCGAAACTTTAAGATTTTTTTTCTCAAAAAGTATTAATGTCCTAAACTTGAAACTTTGCAAAAATGCTTCTTATAATAAGAGCTTCCTACCATAAATTTGTCGCCATCCAATTCGTGCGTCCACCAACTAAATTTAAGCCAAGTTGATATATACCTGTCACCCCTTTGTCTTGTCCAATTTACTTTGATTTTCATGATTGCAAAGGAATATATAACGGTCACACTCATAGTTATCAATGAAGCTTAACTGTTCATTAGTAGCAAAAAATCATATCTCAAAAGAGATTTTGAAAGACAAAGAATAGAATAGAACTTTATAAAATATCTTTCAAGAATTACACAAATGAACAGTTACTCTCACAAGAAAAGGAAGGAGGAATGTCAGAATAGTATATACCTAATTGTAAAATATGTATTTAATATATCTATTCTGCACTAACTTGTCTCCCTATTAGCTAAGGTTAAGCATTTTATTTTTTATATTAATTTGTTTTGTTTGTTTGTTCTTTTAATATTCATAAATTTTGGTCAATTCAGTAATGGAAATACTAATCTCCTATGTTACAGCTAAGGCAATTAGTAGATAGTTTTAACTGCTCGTACAATGGCATGTCACTTATATTAGGGTGGTCATGTTCAGCCTACATCTGATTGCCATCTCCTAGTAAAGCCCTCAGCCAAGACACGCCCCCCCTGGGGGCACTCTTAGGCACGTTAATTAAATTTGAGCCTCCCTCCCACCCCATTACCCAGTAAAGCTGTGAAAGTCACACATTGGACCAAGAGCTAGTCAATTAAGAAAAACATGTTCAGCAGCTGCTGTTTTGACTGTTAGCATTTTTTAAACAAGCTGTGGCCGCGTCATCACTATCGTGGAACTTTTTTTTTGACGCGTAATGCATTTACGCACTATCCCGCTTCCTGGGTTGGAGAAAGGGGGAGTGTGGGTCTCATCAGCCCCAATGGGAAAGAGAATACCCACTAAACTCCGCGGAATCCATCTTCTGCGCGTTACCAGAGGTCCCTTAGTACCACCGCGAGGGACTCTACCGGCGGACCCCTGGCGCGCTATGCCGGCTTCCCAGCTGAACTCGAGGGGAGTTATACCTCCTCTCTTACACCTGCCGGTGTTAACGGCAGTGCGAGGCCACCTCGCACCGCCGCCCTCTCCACGGAGTCACCTATGCAATTTAGGCACACGATCCCCATCGTGTCCACTCCTAGCGACCCAGGAGCCCCTCTTACTACAGGCGGGGGGAGAACCTTGGTAGTATTCTAATGCCCCATACCACAGAGCAAACTCTCATGGACCTCGGTCTGTCACAGGAAGTCTTACCGCGCATCTCAATACAGCTACTGATTTTTCTGGGATGATGATTGGCCTATGTCTTTTTCTCAGTCAGTATATCACAATACTAAAGCAAGATTCATCAAAATTGGTTCTGCCATTTAACGTAAACAATGGACACACTTTCACATCAATAATTATTGTATGATTATGGATTAAAGTACGCACTCACACACGGGGCACGGGCCAGAACCACAAAACGCCTCCACCGGCCTGTATTTTTCCTGGACTCGCCACACATGGTTGGCGCCGGTAGCCGCCACACGGTACAAACTATAGGAATGATGCCGGTAGCGGCGTTTTGTCGCTTTGGCGACATGGCCGGGTGCGGGGACGCTTAGTTGTTTTGGCTAAAATTGGAAATTCATGGAAAGATCTCTTCTATCCGTTTTTTTTGGATCATTACCCGTTATTTTTGTATCCTCATCTCTTTTGTTTTGAGTGTGGATGAGTACCTTTTTTTCGATTCTCTCTCTCTCTCTTCCATGCTATATATCCCACATGGTGGTGGGGTCAGCTTTCCTTATTTTTCTTCTCCACTTCGCCCTGTCCTCGACATCGTGTTCGGAGACCTCACACTCCCTCATATCCTTCAGCACTACACCTTCCCACCTTGTCTTGGGTCTTCCTCTGGATCTCCGACCGGGGAGAGAGAGCTGCAGTGCCAAATTCCCTACGTAGTCTGGGGGCTTCCTTTTCACATGACCATACCATCTCAGCCTACTCTCCTGCATCTTGTCGGAAATGTCGCGTACACCTAGGCTTCCTCGCACGTACTCGTTACGGATTTTATCCAGCCTCGTCACGCCACACATCCATCTCAGCATCTTCATTTCGGCGACTTGAATGGTATGCACGTTCTTTTGGGTTACGGCCCATGTTTCGCTGCCATACATAAGGACGGGTCTAATGATGGTTTTGTAAATTAAGCCCTTGAGTTTTACTGGCATTCTTCTGTCACATGTGACACCAGTTACTTCTCGCCATTTAAGCCACGCTGCGGCTATTCGGTGCTGAATGTTGAAGTCCAGGTCCCCAGAACTGTGCTGAATGCTCCCCAGGTACTTATATTGGTCACACTTGGTGACCAACTGTCCGTCAATAGGTATGGGACTGTTTTCCCTTGAGTCTGGAACATTAAATGACATGAACTGGGTCTTTTCAACACTCAGCACTAGGCCACCGGTCTGTAACTGGTGCTTCCACGTCAAAAGGGCCTCTTGTAGCTCAGCACGGCTCTCGGTGCATATAGCAACATCGTCAGCGTATATAAATGACCACGCTGCTGAATTTTGCGCCATCTCAGTAAGGGAGTCCAAAACCAAGCAAAACAGAAAGGGACTCAGTACTGAGCCTTGGTGGACGCCTTCTGCGACCGCTATTGGTTTTGTCTCCCCCACCACTGTCCGTACCATTGACTTGGCATCTCTGTACATGTCGGCAATGATGGTGACATATTGTTCGGGGACATTCTTCTTACGAAGGCTCCACCATATCGTGTCTCTGGGGACCCGATCAAATGCCTTCTCCATGTCCAGGAAAGCAACAAACAATGGTCGGTTTTTGGCACGATACTCTTCAGCAATCGTGTTCAGAGCAAACATTGGATCGGTGGTTGATAAGCCGGGTACGAAGCCATAGTGATTTTTGGATAATTCGCACTCAGATCTTAGACGGCTATCAATCACTCTTTCATAAAGCTTCATAGTGTGGCTCAGTAGCTTGATCCCGCGGTAGTTGTTGCATTCGTACTTACTACCTTTTCCCTTGTAAATTGGAACTATGGTGCTCAATCTCCAGGCCTCTGGCATTTTAGAAGAGAACAACACACAGTTAAACAACTTGGTTAGTAGTACGATTCCTTGGTCGCGTAGGCATTTCCAAGCTTCCACAGGGATACCATCAGGCCCAATAGCTTTCCTGTTTGACATTTTTTGTAGGGCTTTCTTTACCTCGCTTGGGTGTATTGGAGGTATAAGTCCTACGTTTCTTTCCATTTCAGGTAGTTGCGTAGGGGCTAAGTTTGGATTCAGCAACTCCTGGTAATATTGATGCCAAGCTGTCAAGATGTCCCCATCTTTGTACAACAGGTCGCCATTTTGTCCTTTGATGGTTTTACACCTGGAGGGATCCTTTGTGCTCCGACAACGCTGTTTTGCGAGCTTGTAAATACATTTTTGGCCTTCTTTGGTGTCCAACTGCTTGTATAGAGTTTTTTGGGAGTTCGCCTGCTCTATGGCTATCACTTTCTTGGTGTTCTTCTTGACGTTCCTGTACTCTTCTCTATCTTCTAGGGTTTGGGTAGACTGCCAGGTCTTAAAGGCGACTTTCTTCTTCTGTACTGCATCTTGTACTTCTTTTGTCCACCACCATGTTTCCCTGTAGGCCCTTCTCCCTCCTTTCGTCCGACCAAGAGTATTATTCGCCGCTGCTATAATGGATTTGCGTATGTGTTCCCATATTGTGTCAACATCCGCTTCGTTATCAACCTCCAAGTCGTTTAGTTGATCACAGAACTCAGAAATTTTCTCACCTTTCAAATTCCACCATTTAGTGAGCTCTGGAGTTTTAGGTGGTTTCTCCTTAGGTGTTCTCTTAAACGTCATATCCATTACAACAATTCGGTGTTGTGCAATAGCGCTTTCTCCCGGTATCACTTTACAGTTTTTCACACGGCCTATGTGAGCTCGGTTGACCAAGATGTAGTCTATCTGCGACGACGTCGGACCGCTTTTATAAGTTATCTTATGTTCCAACTTTTTGGCAAAGAATGAATTGGCGACAGCAAGGTCGAATGCTGCTGCTGTTGAGAGAATAACTTTTCCTTCGTCATTAACTGTGCCGTATCCGTGCCCACCGTGCACTCTTTCAAAAGCGATGTTGGCTTCTCCAATGTGGCCGTTTAAATCCCCTCCGAGCAGAACCGTCTCATTAGTTGGTACTCGTTGGAGCTCACCTTCTAAGGTTGTCCAGAATGCGTCCTTATCAGCCTTGCTACAACCCACCTGAGGAGCGTATGCTGAGAACACATTCAAGACTTCCCCTTGCACTAGCACTTTAATAGACATCAGTCTGTCATTCACTCGGTTTACCTCCAGGATGTTATCGAGATGGTTTTCTTTGACACCAATTGCCACTCCATTTCTACCATGCTTTGCGCCTATATACATAAGTTTGTAGCCCTCTCCGATGTTGCGGGCTTTTGATCCAGTCCATCTTGTTTCTTGTAGGCACACGAAGTCTATCCTTCTACGATTGAAGAGTGAAGCGAGCTCCTTTGTCTTGCCTGTTAACGTTCCAACATTGAGAGTGGCGAAGCGGACTTTCAGGTTACAATTTGGGACTAACGTCGTTAGCCGAGCCCGTCCGTGACTCGGTAGCCCTAACAGACTATTCGCAGATGTAGGGCGATGTGTCTGCGCGTCGTTTCGCGGCGACGCCCTATCTGTCATCCTGAATGCATTTTGTAACCTTTCCATTTTTCTTTTCTTATTATTTGGCGGATTTGGGTTTATTCATCCTGTACCGATTGCCATCTGACGTACAAAAACCTACCCAGGAAATGGATAGGAAAACCCTTGGATATTAGATTTTAAATCCGTAGCAGCATTTTGCTCCTACAAGTGGGGATGTCCGGTGTTCCCGCCGGAGCGTCGGTCGCCAGAGCCTCGTTTGTTATTCAGCAGGGAGTACCACGAGCAGGTGAGGTTGACATTTGAAATGGTTGAGATGTTGGTTTTATTTCCTTACCCTACCTTTTTTTCGATTAATTGTATATTAAATTAAAACATTTATCTACTTCATAGCACATACAATTCAATAATTCTCTATAGAACTCAACCCAACCCATTTCCTCTGAGCCCAACCTAAGCAAAGCTCAAGCGTACCCTGTGTCAATCTTATCAATTGATCATTGAAATGATTTTCTCAAGTCGAGAGCTACTTTGCCACTACTATCCATTAACCTCTTTGACCAATGGAATCGTACTAGACCTACTTTAGAAGTATAAACAGCCATATGTCCGCGCGCCTATTAATAACTGAGTATGGCAGCCATGAGCTACAGTTTAATTAGCACATAGCAGTTACAATATACCTACTGCCTCGAAGGCATTCTGCTCGTTCGTAGTGCGAGGACAAATCACTGTACACCTTACAAAGAAATCCAAGATAACAGCTTTGCCAGGAGCTGAAAAATTAAATGATTCTTTATCTCAAATGATAAGAATAGGAATAACAATGTGTGTACGCTATCTACTTTTTATTCTTAACAATTAAGCCAGTTCGCTATGTAGGTACATAGAATATTTTTCTGTTAAAGTCGGCGTTTAATTTCGGTTTCGAATTACATTATCTGTCAATGTAAGGTGAGCGAATTATTCTAGCTCGACGTGTGGTGGCGATTACAAGAATTCAGGTCAGTGTCTCTTACTTGTAATTTGTAATAAGTTATTCGCTTATTATCACTATCAAGTTATGTAATTACATGGTTAGCGGTTAGAAAAAAACATAATAAGACTTTATGTTTGCCTCGATACGTCTAATGCTTAAACTCTTCTTTTGATCATCGTCCTTGTCGTAAGTTTCGTGTCTTTATTGTTATATTGCTCCATCAAAAAGTATGTTTAAAGATGTCATCTGCGCATGAGCGCGTCAAAGCGCATCATTGTCTTATGTTATTTATTGTTAAACTTAAAGAAATATTATTCCTTCCAATCCGTATCTCTACATTGTAACTCATCAAGTCATCACATCGTTCATGGCTGTCTGACATTGCAGATAAACAGCAAAAACAAATGTTTAGTTTAGATTAGACAAAAATAAACATTCGCACCTGACAAGTGACGAGTGAAACGATGCGGCTTAAGAGGTACACTGACTTCTCATTTGTTTGTTTCCCACCAAAAACAGTTATTCCTGCAAACTCATTTTCTAAAACTCACACTCACCCCGAGAGGTTTCGATAAGTTTTGAATACCATCGATATGATCCATATGTTTTGTTTAGTAACAATACAATTAATAAGCGATTACTACTCTGGAACGAATTATTACGATACATAACGTTAATGTTAATTGCTTAACTCTGTTGAGCATGTTATAGGCTCCGTGCTTGCACCATTATTTCTCTGTTTTCTGGAGGCAAAAAGTTGAAATTTAAATGAGACAAGTAATACAACCGGACCTTTGTTGTATGGGATTAGGAATCCTCAGGCTTAGACAAGATCCATTATTTTCAATTACGAGTATATCTGTAGCATTCGTTTCCTGCATATAAATGCCTTTTTCCATGAGGAAAATGCGCTCGCATACTTTTCTTGTAATGTTTTACGGCATTTCAATAGTAGAATTACCTAGCTAAACTTTTAAATGTTTTTCCTGGACTATTTCAGCGTTTAAATCTGCGCTTTGGTCAGAACGTCGCTGTCGACTGATTCGGAAAATTCATTTGAATTACAGTTTTTCAGCATAAATAGGCAGACTACAATATTTTGTACATAAAAACTTGAGGCTCTTGGCTTCTGTAACTATAAAACAAGCGGCTGCTGAATAACTTATCTGCTAGAATTGAAGTAAATTCTCCTAGTCGTTTAAGAAAAGATGTTCTGAATGAACTCCCAGTTCCTTGAAAACGTCCTTTCGGCTATCATCATCATAACGCACGCCTTTTCTCTTTCTCTTTCAGATGGGTACTCAGCTGAAATGGGGCATAGCCGGTGTGGGCATGATCGCTCATGACTTTCTCACTGCAATGGCCACTTTACCAGCTGAGCAGCACAAAGTCATAGCTATCGCAGGGAAAGACATTGAACGTGCCCACAGATTGGCCACGCTCCACAAGATCGGCACTGCTTACGACGATTACGACTCGCTCGCCCATGATGACTCTATAGGTACAATCGATTCTTGTTTCTGTTGGTATTTACGACGGAAAATGTTATCACTAAACACCGCCTTGGTTATACCTAGGAAGTATAAGGCCCGTATCCTAAAATGTTGTTCAGTTAATAGTTTAGTTAGAACATAAACAACTGGTTTTGAATGTCTCAGATGTCTAGGCTGCAATGCATTTTAGCTTATCATCTTGCATGACAGATTTTGTTTTCATTGGTATTCCCAAAAGAAAATCTATTTATGACTAACCTGACGTTGCTGAAGCGTCTGGTAGTAGGTATGTACTCAAACGTAACTCAAATAATTTACTGAACATGTACTGACTTTGGTTCTATCGTAACATTTTAGGATACGGACTGAAATGTTCATCTTCATTTGTACAAATATCATTTTCCATTATTATCATTATTCTACTCTTCGGGCTATGCAGGTGTGCAATTTTATACCTAAACTGTCTTCACTGTTATAAATTATTTCCTATCGCAATATATCTTGTTGACATCTAAATTCATAGGGTATTAATCTCTTATTTACAGACATTGTTTTCGTGAGTGTTCTGAATATGCAACACTACGAAGTAACTAAGCTAATGTTAGAAAATGGCAAAAACGTGTTATGTGAGAAGCCGATGGGCATGACTTACAAACAAATCAAGTCTCTGGTAGATTTGGCGCGAGAAAAAAAACTCTTCCTACTCGAAGGGATGTGGTCGAGGTTCTTTCCTGCTTACGACGCTTTGGATAAGCACATATCCGCTGGTGGGCTCGGGGAGATCTATCACATCAGCATTCAGTTCGGGGTTCAGATTAACGAGATTGAGCGGAATCTGTAAGATTTTTATTTGCATTCCAGCTTTGGTACTAACGTTCGCATTTTCGCGTTCCGGATCATCCATATTCATTGACATAACAATGGCTTGATTGTGACGTGTGAAACCTAATGGATTTTTAGTGAAGTGGTGGATCTTCCAGGATGAAAGATTTAGGAGGGGGCGCAGTGTTGGATCTGGGTATATACATGTTGCAACTGGTGCAGTTCGTGTACAAGGAGCCGCCGTTGGACGTGGTGTGCACGGGCCACCTCAGCAAGGCGGGGGTGGATGAGTCCGTGTCCTGCGCGCTCAAGTACAAGGACGGCCGGACGGCGACTGTGGCTGCGCACACGCGCGCTACTATGACCAATAGAGCGGAAATTGTCGGCACTAAAGGCACAATTGCTGTAAGTTCTCACATTTCATTTAGTTGTTACGCACTTTCGATTGATTTGTGCGAGTATGTGTGTTTTTCATTGAAACGCCTATCAATTGCCCTGAAATCTGATGAAAATCAATTTATGTTTTTTCTCTTTTTACGTATGTCTCTGTAATTTGGTTGAGTTTAAGAAATATAGATTTGGTTTGGCACTCGGGTGAATACTTGGAAAATATAAAAAAACAGGATCCTTTCAAATACAATAGTTTTTTTTGTAGTGCAACTATCTAGTCTGCCTATTTTATTTATTAGTTTGCGAGAGAAAAAACAAATGCGGGTGCCATTTTGCGTCAGTAACGAGACAAGTCAAAAATACGAATAGTTAGTACTGTATTTTTTGTTCAATCTGAATTTATAATGAAGAAGATGGCTACATTTTCTGTGCCAAACGAAAATAAGATATGACTCGTCTGAATTTGGAAGTGAGTAATTTTCTGATACAAAACGATGGGCGCTTACAAGGTCATCATATCTTTTTACTTTGAAATGTTATTTTATTTCGTCTCTCATGCTGCATTGTCACTGTTGCTATTGCTTGCAATTGGCATTTTTCCGTAATTGGCACAATTAACTGAGAAAAATATGAATGGCAAACTGCAAGTATCCAGAGGGGCAAAAAACCTCACCTGAATTGTTTCTTTCAATGTATAATTTGGAAGAGGTTGTTTCTTTTTTTATCATATTTTTTTTGCACGAACAACTTAACTTCTATCTCGAAAATATACTATACCTTCTTTGTTCTTCTTCAATCTCTTCCTTCTCACCAGAGTATCATATTATCTTCTTGTTTATCCAGATCGCAATATCATGCTTCGTTATAAAAACTATTATCCACTGAAATATGCTAGGGTAGTAAGCAATATTTATCGCCTACACAGGTAAACAGTTATTAAAAGTTGAAGCCCTCAAATCTTGCTTATCTTGTATATCCTAAATCTGTCAACTTTGGATTTAATTGTTTTCTTTGGGCAATGAAGTATATCTTGGTGCGGCTCTATCAAGCCGTGGTTGGTGCCCTCCTTTGCAGGCGCCCCTTGACATTCTGCACCATTTTCCACCCTACTATTACGCAATCTGATTGCCCCATTTGGCAAATCTCAGTGCACATAGCGTATTCTGGCTCGGCTTTCCACTTATTGGAAAAACCGGCTGACATAGTGCATAAAGAAGTGCATATTTTCACTTGTTCTTTGGGTGAACTATAAAAATTGCCTTGAAATAGGTACCTATGTTAGAATAGCTGCATCACATTACCTATAGTATTAGGTAAACCCTATGATATTTTTACGACTAACATGAGTAATTTAACATAGGTACGCTCGCGACTATTTACCCACTGGGTTAGTCAAAGGCACTCTGATGATTCCGCCATAGGTAATAGAGCATTCAGAAGCCCACATTTCGCCTAGTGGATTTGAACTAAACGTGGCAAGCGGCGAGCTTATCGCCGTTAGGCGGTTTTCCGTCACCGGAGAGTTAGCCGCAAATTGTACAATAAACACGAAGGTTTTCCAGCCAGTCCTGGACTCTTGACCACCTGGGTGTCGAGCCAGAATCCTCACCGGATTCTGGCTCGACCGGCCACCAGCCACGGCCACGACCCTCGCGTGACTGTTAAGACTACGTGGCAAATAAGTGAATCAATTTCCAGCTGGACTTCTTCTGGTGTCCGACGGTGCTGCAGATCTCTGCGGCCAACAACACCGAGTGGACGCTGCCGAAGGGCAAGTTCAAGTTCCACTTCCACAACAGCGCTGGCCTCAGCTACGAGATACAGGAGTGCTTCGACTGCATTCATAAAGGTATGTCTTGTGTTATTTAAGCTCTTATTTCTCTAGCCAGTTTTTTTAGTCCTTAGGTTTTCGTCAAGAGCCGCGGTCTCTAGAGAGGGATGTGGTGTAAGAAAGAGCGGTCTTGTCCAAAAGTAGGCTTGTTTTTTTTCTAACAATATTTCACCTAATGGACTATCCACTTTTAAAACCCATGCGAATAGCGAAAGCGTTCAAATCAGCCTTCAATGTCACCTGCGAGAATAAATAATTATCTGCGGAAATCCAATAAAAACAAAATCAGTTTATTAAATAATTGACTCCCTGCCAATTTTCTTAAAAGTCTACCATCACGTGTGATATAGGTACTAGTATTCTTCAGTTTGCGTATTTTAGTTCGTGTTTAGCATTTCTTTTTGCCGTATGTAGGTTCATGTGAATAATAATTCTAGTGTTAATATTAAGGTCACACGTTCGAGTATGTTCATGTAAATTAGCACGAAGTACTCAGCACGCCACGTGTTACCGACCGCTGAATGAACCGCATTATTACAACAACCTTCTCATATTACGCGTAGGTAAATTAACATTACAATTATGGTCATCGAACTTGTGTTACAATACAAAATGGAGCATGTGGACCTGAAACAAAAGATTCACGGAATTTGGTCTCAAGAGTTATGATGCTAAATAAAAAAAATACTCAAAGAACTGATGATGCTTAACACGTCGTATTAATGGACATTGATCTGACAAAGCCGCAGGATTTAGATAGATTCAGGTGACCTGCAACGTGCAACCCGGCATAAGTACAATATACGACGACGGCTCCTCGTAGGCTACGCAAATAATTGATACTCATGTTGTTAATTTATGACACGAATATCTACGCACGGACCGTACCCACGATATTGAATCGACGCGATAGGTCTTTGCGTCCTCTTTAGGCGATAATTGCTGCGCCGACTTTGAAGACGCAGTATCATTTGTGGCCACGAATGAAAATGTCGGCGACGGCATACGAAACTATGAATTTGTATTTCGGTAGTCACTTCGTGATCAAAACCGACAGGTGCGGAATATCTGCGTAGGCTTGTGTACGAGAGCCAGAGATGGGTGACCACCCCGACCAAAATTTAGTCATGTGTATTTTGGGCATCTCTCTGCTTCGGAAGGCACGTTGAGCTGTTGGTCTCGGTTGACGTCGCTAAGTGTCAGTCGTTAAGCCTAGTCAGAGGCCTTAGGGCGGCTTGATACCATCTGACATTAAGGTTGCTCAGTAACCTTACACCCTTCCAACAATCCGCACTGAGTCCGCGTGTTGGAGAATGTTGAGATGAGGCTTGTGTCCAGCAGTGGGACGTATATAGGCCGTTTATGTATTGGCATTTCAAAAGAGGAACGGCTGTATGTAGCATGCCGACGCTATCATCTTTTATATCTTTGTCACTAGTCGCAAAACCCAGCAGCGCGCTACTAAATCGCCTACTTAATAAAATAATGCTCTATTATAATACCTAGTTTCAGCATTCTTCGTCTCGTCTTACCTATCGGTTTTGATAAAAACTCGTAAGATACGTCAAATCATATTTTAAACTACTAAGACTTCATCTCCCGTTTGATCTAGCTGAAGTGTCTTCCATCTTATCTATTCGCCATTCTACATAACCTTATGAAAATGCATACAATTATTATGTTTAAAAATGCTGAAAAACTAACATTATGTACGTGTATTTGAACCACTATGACTTGTCACTGTTCTGTGGCCTCGGGTAATTTGTATCATTATAGCGATTGGTACGTTTATTTATGTACATGGAACGTGCACTGAAACGTAATTTTGCAGCAAGTATGCATTCGTTACAGCGTAGAATAAACTATATTATTCATTAATTAGTGTACTTAAGTACCACTTCGTATTGCGAACGTTTATTATTACTCATTTAAATTTCTGTCTAAACCATTAAATACAAATTTGAGCATTTAAATACATAAAATCAAGGTTGAGCACACCTTTCTAACTTATGCCGTCCCGTAAATAAATTATCTATAGAACTGAAACCGCCATCCCAACCCATGAAACCCCATCTATACTTTAACCCCCGAATTCGCAAACAAATCGACGTTGGGCATCCCTCAGAAGTATAGCTGGCCCTTTCAGTTCTATTGACATTTTCAAATTCAAATTACACACATCAAAAGTGTCTAGGGATATCTCAAGCATTTTCATACAAAGTATAGCTATTTGGGAGGCTGTAAAAATTAAAATAATGCTACCAACGTAGAAATTTTTAGAACACAGAAACTGCTATATCTGCCCTTTCAGATTGTATAAAAAAAATTATTGTAGTAGCATTATTGTACAATCGTAAGGACGTTAAAAAAAGACAGATTTTTCTTTTAAAAGGTGTCAAAATTTTAGCAAAATCAAACGTTTTTTTTTGTAATATTCTTACCCCCTTATTCATAAAAACGAACGCAACGCTAACGCATTGTTTAAGCTATTGACGTGTTCTGTCACTTACTCGCAAATGGCGGCAGCAACAAGAATGACAGTGACAAAGCGATACAAAAGTTATCGTGTTCTATAAGAGCTGTTTAAGTTTTTATGAATAAGGGGGTTAATCTTTATCTTATGCCACTGTCCTCGCGTTATTCTGAGATAATGCTCAACTTGTAAACCAATTTAACTTTATGAAATATTTGAAAAATGATATCCCTATGATATCCCTAGACACTTTTGATGTGTGTATTTTACGGGACAACATGACATAACGGGCATTAGCGCGTGCTTAGCGTTGATTGACGTTTGTAAATTCGGGCGTAAGAGCTGCTCCACTTTGATCTGCGTTTGTGAATATGGCGTTTAGTCGATAAACTAGTTATGAATAAAGCAACTGATTCTAATTGCAGACATAATTGTATGCTACTTTCTTAGATTTATCTTATTTGTCTTTGCAGGTCTTCTAGAAAGTCCAAAGATGAGTTTGGATGAATCCGTTCTCTTGGCGAAACTGACCGACACCATGAGAACACAAGTGGGAGTGTTAGAAGCCGATCTATAACGGTATTATTTCATTCTAGCTTTAAAATTTATAAGTACATACTTAGCTTAAGTACTTAATTCATAGATGTGTACTAGCTTTATTATACTTTTAAGATTCGCTTTAATATTAAAACACAAAGTGCCAGTGAACTACGAACAAAACCATTTGTGATATGATTGCCTTACCCAGTAGGTAGACTTTTTTTGCAAATTATAAGTATTAAAAAGCACAGTATTTTTACCTTAAACCAACTGTGATTATGAGGGTGTTGTGAGATGCTTGTTTAAATAATGTTGCATTATTGGAATAAATATTTTATTGTGAGGGTATACATTGTTTTACTCATATAAAAGCCTTAAAATATACTTTGATTTACCTTATAAAATAAATGATTAATTTCATGTAAAGTATACATTCAAAAAATAACAGAAATAATTTTAAATACACAGAACAGTAAAGCCTTGCCCAAAAATCTCATCTCAGTCTATTGACGTACACTTAATTTAAAAATTAAAACGTAACATTTTAAATAATGACTGTCAGCGATGATGAGTAATACTTTAATTTGGTCTCAAATAAGTTTCACGCGAGACTGGAGGTCTACCCCGACGCAACGTTAGCGAAGTTTTGTAAAATTTCGAAAGGCTGGAAGTTTGAGTTTGATGACATAGGTACTCAAAAATCGAGATACTTACATTTCGAGTTGTGTGTTTTAACGCCTAACGATTTTTTTATTGCCACTAGTTCCATGATCGAATTAGTGGTATCTTCTTCAATATAAAAATACGTTTGATTTTCATATAAAAAGACTTTGTTTTACAAAATTATTAAAAGAAACCACCACTAGTTCCTAGTGTACACAAGTAAAAGGCAAAAAACCACCAGTGGTTACTTCAAAACGCTACAAAGGAGACTAGACCACCAGATATGGCTCATACGATTGAACAAGGAGTGCTGTCTTGGTGTTTATTTGTTGAACGACTCGAACACCTTCCGGATGATGTTGGCGCCCTCGCGGATCTGCTCCTCGCTGATGACGAGGGGCGGCGCCAGGCGCACGGTCTGGCCGTGCGTCGTCTTGGTCAGCAGGCCCGCGTCGCGCAGGCGAAGGATCACGTCCCAGGCTGGGATACCTGGAGTTGAAGCATGGTAAGTCGAGGCTTAACTATATTGAGATGGATCTGTAACTTGGACTTTTAATAAAGCCCAAATTTCCTAAATTCTCTGTTATGACTTGCGGTTGACTGGTAGAAAATGGCTCCATGCATTAGGTCCGCCAGTTGTACTTTTTTTTTCTTAATTTTGTGCAATAAAGAATAAATAAAGTGAAATATGTGCTCGGATTTTTTCCCGGAAATTCCCGGAAATTTTATTTGTTGTTTTTGACATTACAATTAATGAATTCTCGTTTTCAATTATTGTTAACTTGTCGCTGTTTTTGTCTTCGTTGTAAGATGGGTGTTTGTATAAAATTGGTATTGACAATCGTATCATCAAAACAGAAAATTGTAGGTAATAAAAATCAGAGCAGGCAATATTTATCCGAATTTTATAGTGACGATAAAAATTCACATAGTTTACGCTGTCCCCTTCTGACTGTAAACAAACATTGGAAAACAACAGGACCACTCATTACTAATTGCCGTCCTCAAGTTGTGTGCCTACCGCAATTGACCTAGCTGCGACCGTTTAGTCCGTTTATCATTCCGTCAGATAGGTACCCACCTAACTTGTGACTGTAACCTTTTAAGAATACGTTGAATATGTACTCGAAAATACGCGGTATTTTTAGCTAAACATTTGCAGTAACCACTTTGCTGCTACCAAAAACTAAGTCCATATTATGAAGGGTTTACCCTTGTTTGATCGAACAACGTTTCGTCGAAAATCAGTTGGTCGAATTTCAGTTGCAATAATATCAGTTCGTAGAATTATTCATTTGACCGAATATTTAATTGGTAAATTTTTATTTGATGTAATTATTTGTTTGAACGAATTTCATTTGAACTAATTTCATATTATCGAATTTCGTCACTGCCCTATACTATAGTTTGGGCGGAACCGACTCGGTTAGATTAGGTTAGAAGGTTTAAGGCGGGAGCGAAGCGGAGCGTAGGCTTAAGGCGGGACTTAAGCCTTCGTGGTTATTTTTTTTTTTAAACCCAAAAAACGACTTGCCTCATTACATGCTGCTTGGCATGTTATACCATCTGAAAATTACATGAAATGAACATTCTACCTTTTGATCATTAGTGCAAACGTTGTTATAGCAAATAAACATTCGACGAACTGAAAATTCTATCAAATGATATTATACAAAGTGATGATTTTCTCAAACGTTGTTCGACCAACTGATTTTCGACGAAACGTTGTTCGATCAAACAAGGGTAAACCATTATGAAGACGTATTAAATGGAACCACTTTTTTTGGTAACTGTATTGTTTTTTACGTCACAGACCTAAAGCTTGGAATGTCCCTCTTTTTTAAATAATTCACAGCGGGCCTCAGCATTAATTTGATGATCTAAGATTTGTTTTTCATTATCTAATTAAGAAGTACCCATCTATCATCAAGAAGAATTTTTTTTTTCAGACTCAGTCAATCGTCAACGTGCAAACACGGCTAGAGTATCAGTAACAGTTAGACCCTATATCAATTCCTTAAATGTTAATTCTCATCTACAATTTTATTGCCAGATGTGTATAATAATAATTCATAGATTATACAGCTCGAATGTAAATATTGTGTAAAATGCTATCGAAAAATCCTTTTTCTTGCACAGTCGTTAGGCGGAAAACTGATGCTACATCAAGTTTCTACATGATGAAAATACTTACTTCTGTATTTTCCGCATATCTTTCGTGTTTACCTCTACATTAATGACCCTTATTGCAAGATTTCTCTAAGTAATATCATTCACTATAGGTAAATAGTAAAATAAACTACTGAGGTCTCTCCTTGGCTCATCATTGACAAACTTAAAATATGGATTAATTTTCCAAATGGACGCTCCCTTCGTACAAAGGTCAGTCAATTATAGCACAAAGTAGTTAATCCCTGCTTACTATCTATTAACGAGTCTATAAACTCACCCCTTATATCTATATATATAAAAGAAAGTCGTGTTAGTTACTCCACTTACAACTCAAGAACGGCTGAACCGATTTAGCTGAAAATTGGCATGGAGGTAGTTTAGAGCCAGGAGAAGGACATAGGATACTTTTATTAATTTATCTTTTTTTTATTTATTGCCTTTAAGGCGGAACAAAGTTCGCCGGGTGAGCTAGTCCCTTATAAACGAACGCAACGCTAAAGCATAGTTTAAGCTATTGATGTGTTCTGCCCACTCGCGCATTGCGACAGCAACAGGAATGAAAGAGGCAAAGCGATACAAAAGTTAATGTGTTGTTGAAGCGTTATTTACGTTTTTATGATTAAGGGGGTCAATCGTCAAGGCTGCGTGAATAGATTAGTCAGCAGTTTACCCCAATTTTCAATCAAGTATAAACCACTTAATGCAGACTTCTTTAACTTTCAAATATCATTGCGAACATGGCGTTAACTAAATACGAGTATTATTCCAGAGCTCTTCGTGGGAAGATCTTTGTGATGCAACAAACGAATCGAACATAATGATTGGACTGTAACTGTTGACGCTTTTTCACCATTTATTTCACCATATTTATCTTAATCAACAAAAAACAATATTGTTGATTAAGATAAATAGCGGTGTTGTTTTCATAACACCATTATTAAACCAATTCAGATTATTTATTATTAGTACTGTTATCTTAACTATTAATAGTTTATTTTTATAATCTACAGAACGACGACATCGATGACCTTTTAATATCTGAGTTAAAGGAGTGTTTTCTTAGGTCAGTTCATATATTTATTACGTCCAGATACCTACTTTTTTTAGTAATGAATAAGATACAATGTCGAAAGTTAGGTTGGTACCTGTCCCGGCTGACGTTGCTAAATGTCAATCGTTTTTCCTATTCTGAGTTTTACCTAAACTCCACCTATCATTAGCACACCTCTCTAACAGGGTCCGGCAGCTTAGTGGTTAGAGCAGTCGCTCGGTTTGCCGAAGATGCAGGTTGAATCCCGCCTAAGCTAGACCGAACGTTTTTATTTCTTTTCTATTTGTAGCTTAGTGATGAAACAATACGTACTGTCGTCTACGACGAGCGCGAACATGAGCCCGCGGCCCCGGACGGTGGTGACCTTGTCCTTGGGCAGCTTTTCCAACTCCTCTCGCAGCACTTTCCCTAGTCTTTCTGCCCTCTCCGGTAACTTCTCTTCTAACAGCACCTGCAATATCACAATATAATCAACTAAGTATTTAAGCCCATTATACTCCGACTTCATAACTTGCTTCTTCATAAAAGAACTTAAGATACTAAATTCTTAAAGACATTATCTACTGGTAAATTATCACGGGAAGCAGAAAACTACAATTCACACTTCTAGAATTCGCATTGATTAAATCTTACATTTATGGCTTCTGTAGCGACTGCACAAGCCAGAGGGTTTCCGCCGTATGTCGATCCATGAGTTCCTGGTTTAATTACCTGCAAAATGAAAATAATGATGTTCAATTTCTCTCTTGAAATTGAGTTGAAAATCACAAAAAAAACATAAAAACCGTACAAAGAAAGGGCCAACCATACAAGATTGGAACTACCACTATAGAAATCAATCATTTTCTTCGTTAGAAATATATGACTTTCGAGATGAGATTGATCGGCTGCGTTCTCTGTGGTGGAGTGAGGTGAGCTCAACTTGGACCAGAATAAAGTTAAGATGTGATTGAGGGTCGAGGTCGAGGATCATGACTCTCCCTCTCTATTCACGAAGATCTCCCTCGTGCCTTTCTCAACTGTATAATTGGCGCAAACTCACGTCCATGACATTGTTGTTGGCGAGCACGGCGGACACGGGCAGCACGCCGCCGCTGAGCGCCTTGCCCAAGATCACGATGTCTGGCTTCACGCCCTCGTGCTCCACGGCCAGCAGCTTGCCTGTTCGCCCTGGAAATAGGATGAAGAACGAAACATAATCATCATTTATCTACTTGAATCAACAAGTCAACATTTGAATTAATTTGTTGTACCTATACTACTGGCGAGCTGCAATATAGTCATAATTGAAAAAAAACATAGGTACCTAAAAGAACAATGTCATAAGAATAGTCTCTCTATACTATTTAGCAAACATCGAGTCTCGCCACAAAACAGGGGCGCCCCTCAAAGAATAATTTTATAATAAGGTGGCAGCCTTGCCCAACACTGCCTGACCTGCATTGCTTCTATTCAAATGATGATAGGATATTTAAAATGTTGAAGCAAATTAAAACTGCTATTCCCTTACCTAGTCCTGTCTGCACCTCATCATCGATCCACAGGACATTGTACTTGGTGCACAGCTCCCGAACCTTTTTCAGGTAGCCGTCTGCGGGAATGACAACACCAGCTTCGCCCTGGATAGGTTCTACCATGAACGCAGCCACTGTCGGGTCTTGCAGCTCTTTCTGGAAGATTAGTTAGCAATGCTTAATATTTAGACCCTGTTGAATTATTACCAGTCAGCACGAGGATGAGCGCTGACTGAGATAACTTTTGAGTTAATGAAAATTAGGTACTTCGATATTTTGTAATAAGGTCAGTCGCGCTGAGAAGTCGATCATGGTTTTCAAAGATAGCTTTTTTGCCAAAGTATGATGCAGTTTCACCATCTGATTTTGTGTCATCACTGTGGCAAACTTAAGCAGGATACATATCGTCTAAGTAGACGATGCAATTACAGGATATTTATCCCTATATGTATAGCTATCTATTTTCTGCATTTTTTTTATTTGCCAGCCAACATACCTCCAGTGCCACAACGTCGTTGTAAGGGATGAGCTTGAATCCAGGCATGAAAGGCCCGAAGCCTTGATAGCAGGAGGGGTCCGATGAAGCCGAAACTGCCCCCAAGGTGCGTCCCCAGAAGTTGCCTTCTGCGAAGAGTATCTGTAAGTTGCAACCAAATGAACTTAATATTTTTTATATTGCTTCTAAATTATTTATTCTATAAAGGTATCATAAGCATAACCTACCAGCCTACCCTTCAGGTTACTGTATAACCCTGTAGTTCTGACTAGGTACTTGTGTCCTATATGTAGATCCGTAAATGGCATAGACTGGAGGTAATGAAAATCTCAGTTTTTCATGCCACTTGCGAACTGCATTATTTGTAAAACTGAAAGTGACTAGTAATTAGATGCTATTACCTTCGCCTGCCCTTCAGGAATCTTCTTGACCTCGTAGCCCCACTTGCGCGCGATCTTGCACGCGCTCTCGCCGCCCTCCACGCCCGTGTTCATGGGCAGCAGACGATCGTAGCCGAACAAGTCAGTCATGAACTTTTCGTAGTTTCCCAGCTGGTCGGAGTAGAAGGCCCTGTTCAAATAAGAGATAGTATCTAGGTACCTAGTTCAAATTAAACGTATCTAGTTGATCAAAACTTATTTTTCCTTTTTTAAAGTTATTTTCATAGTCGCCTTCAGGCACGCAGCCATTCATATTTTTGTATATTATTACATATCAATAAATAGGTAAGTACAATATTTTTATACCGAAGTACTCCTTTTTCTTTCCTAGTCTGCCCCTCGAGCTGAAATTGCGCATAACAGCTAATTTATCCGATTGCACTTGCCTAACTCTAACTCTTATTGTTGTCTTTAACACCTACTACACCAACTTGACCTACCTTGAGACCAATGTAAGCTTGTCCGCCTGCTCCTTGAGTGCAGCTATGATCCTGGGGTGGCAGTGGCCCTGGTTCACGGCCGAGTATGCGCTCAGGAAATCGAAGTATTTCTTGCCTTCCACATCCCAAACAAACACACCTGCAAATGACTTCTTTATGATATACCGAATAGACTTTCAACCATCATAGCCACATATTGTCTACTTTAAGGGCTGGTATTCCTCGAAGGGCATCTGAATACCGTTCAAAGTTCCTGGCCTAGTGGCATCATCCGCGCATTATTTTGTTGAGATCTCGAAATGTCCTTTATAAAACTAATTCTACAACAACGTCCACTTCTGCAGTTATATCAAGAAAAGTTGTGTATCTTCATAAGCTTAAGTTTAAAAAAGAGGAAGGTAGGTATCACATTTTAATGCTTATTTTCTGTCGAGCAAAGTTCTTCAAATTCCCAGATTTCCCATTCAGTTCATTCGGTTAAAATTTCAACAGTGCGTAATTATGATTGGCACAATGGAATGCTTATACATTGGCTTTTGTTTGTTTAATTTAAATCTAACGAAAATAATTATGATTGTATCTGTCCCAGAACCATAATAATTTGGCTTTGTATGTACAACTAAGTCCTGTCTGTAGATAATCACTTATTAGGGTCATGCTCATATCATTTAAATAAGTTAATTGTAAGATTTTAAACATCCCTATCATAAAATTAAGTAAAACATACATGAACGCCATCATATTTTATAATTCCGCAAAGACGACATACTTACCTAATACGACTGATGATTTCCTAAGAAGCTATTTATCTTAATTGTACCTTCTCTAATCTTTGTTTGAGGGCGTTTTTCAAAAAAAGTGTACATAGGTGAAAGTCAGTGTCCTACTCCTTTCTCGATCGATAAACGTTTATTGTGTTGATTTTTATTATCAAACCTGAATTTTACAGTTAGAGTAACAACATAGCTCTTATGTGAACTAAAAATAACGAACGAAGAATTGAAAAATCTAAATATATTAAATAAAAACAATCTTACAGATCGCTGTTTCTGTGATGTCCTACACCCACCTCTACAGATAAAAGTCCATTTTTTTTAGTTTTTTTATACCTAACCCAGTATTTATTTCTACTTGTACTAATAGATAAAGATCTTAGTTTTGAGTTGAAACCCTAATATGATCCGTTCTGGAACAAAATCAATTAAATAATCCAGTTTTTATGTTGTCCGGCGAAATAGCGCATGGCGGAATTTCCCTCTACGTCGCCGCATTATTGACTTCTTCTAGATGAAATATTCCCAATTTAGTACTTTTTTTTAAAATGTAGCAACATTATTACAAGTATAGTGGCGGCCATGTTTAGTTTTTGTCAGCCAATTTGCCAAGAAATCGCAACAGAAGTGGTCGCTTTGGTCGGTGAAAAAAAAGTATTCCATCAACGACTCCAGATTTTTCCATTTAAGCAAACCCAAATTTGATTTAGCTCTCTTTGTATTCAATTTATTGACTTATTGTTATATGAAATGTTTAGTTAAAATGAATGCAAGTTTCTTAATTTATTGGTAAAATAAGTTTTCAAAAATATTGACGTGGTTACGTTACTTCCATTACCGCTACAGTCTCATGAATGGATCATAAAAGTGACGTAATGGAATCCTAAAGGTCGGTTCACCAGACTTCAATTAATAATGGTCATTGAGGAGTACTATTTGAAAAAAATGATTATTTTCCGAGCATTCATTCACTTAAATATTATTGTTATCTGTTTTCGTTCCAGTTTTGAACTTTAAAACGCCTACTCGTCTAGTACCTACCTATCTACTAATACCAACTGTAATATTTCAATTCATAAATCTAACTAGGAACCCTAATTATTGATAATAATATCTTGATAATAACAAAGTGTTTAAGAATTTCGGTATTCAACCGCCGCTGCCGTGGTTTGCTCGCTTCGCTCGCTCAGCACGTGCTTCGTTGTAACCTATCCTAACTCTTTGGTGGACTGGACAAATCTATTGTGGTAACGCGAGTTGACGTTAAGTGGTTTCGTAGAGACAGTCCGTTGCAAAACTTGACTTCCATACCATATTGGAATTACGCATATTTTTCCTTCAGCTTAGGTCAAACTAGTTAATCCTAATTTGTTTAAGACAAACACTTTTGTTAAAGCAGTTTATGCTAAGCCCCACAGCCTAAAGCGATGAAGCTTAGGCCAAACTAGTTTATCAAATATACAAAGCAAATTCTGAAAGAGTGCTAAGTATGAAATAATGTTGCCCTTTCTGCTTAGTGACTAATTTCAGGCTAAACTTGTTGATTTGCATAATCTTCAAGTTCCTTGATTTAATCACTGTCATGTGAACGCTGGCTTAGGGTTCCTAAACGTTACCCAAGTGCTCCTATTGACGTCACTGTCCTATTATTACTGTAGTTTATTTGCTAAGATTAATTAATATATCTCAAAGAAATTGTATTTTCTTTTTAAAGATTTTAGTCAATGATGAGTTAATGATTTATTATTAATAAACGTTCTAAGAAAAAAACTTATATAAATGTTTCTAAAACAGATAATATGTAGTCCAAAGTATCCAAAAGTCGCGTAAAAGAATTATTTTGATTAAAAACTTATTATTTCAATTATATGAGCGGACTTACTCATATTTTTTAGAAAACTGATTGTGTTTAAATTTCGGAAACAAAGATTTGAAGTTATTTACTTCTCTTCATTTTCTTTAAAACGTTCATGAAATTAGTGACGTGAAGGAACTTCTTCCCTACAGAATTAAATTTCAATTACATTTATTTGCGAAGTCTTTTCATATTTTATTTATAAATTCGATTTTTCATGCAGTTTATATATATTTAAATTAATGTAGGCATATATTTAATCGAAATTCAAAATCTGACTAAGGTGGAATTCCTATTACATCACCGACACTTTTTTTGAAAAACGCCCTTGAATGGATGATAAACTAAAGAGGGATTTTAAAATAATCAGTATAATCACGTATCTATTTAGTTAGGTGTAAATTCTGCCAGAATAAGTTTTCATTAGCATTCACATAATTACAGACCACTGAAAACATTATTCAGTTAAGATTTATCTTAAGTTAAAGTGAGTTTGAAATTAATTTTAAATTAGGCACCTACCCAGATTTAAACAAAAACCACCTGCTCTATCTTAAATATGAGCGAGCGGGGGTTTTCGTTTTTTTGTGTACATTAGTTCTTAAATACATACATACTAGATACACATGGGACAGCACAATACAAATATACCTACATGTTCATGCACACAAATGTTTGTACTATACGGGGATCGAATCGAACCCGCGACTTTAGGTGTCTTTCGAATGTGAGACCAAATCCCTTAAGTCTTTCTAAATAAATACTAAAATATCACCCAATTAATTAACTGCACCCAAACAGAAAGAGTCTTCGTTGCCGTGGGCATCGAACCCGCAACTTAAGGAGCTATAGTCCATTCGCGTTAAGAATTCAGTGATTTCATTCTTGTCCTTCGACCTAGCACGCCCACTAACCAATCAAATCGTTCCTAATTAGAAAGTCAAGTTCACAGCTCTTACATGAACACATTCTTTTGTTGTTGAGTTTTTTTGTGTAACGGAATTAAATTAAAAAACGGACATACTATAGCTATAGACAGGTCCTTTGCCAGGAGTATTTTGTTGCCACTTACCCTCGCCGCGTGAGAGGGCCACAGGCACCGGCGCGTAGTTGCGGCAGCCGCACTTGTCTTCCAGCGCGAAAATCTCTTCCGACGACAAAACTTTTTGGTTGGACATTCTAAAGCAAGGAGAAAAACAACACCAGTTAGAGCAATCAGTTCATGAATAAGTGGAAAATGCAGTCAAATAGCCGAGAAAAAATCAATGAATTGCACCGGTTTATATTGAATCATCCAGCATAACCAACCTGTTTTTTTGTCTTACCTAGTCTATCCTATAGAAATATGTTATTTTTTTATTACTATTTAATATCCAGTCATTTAAAAAAACTTAGAAACATTTATTCAGTAAAGATAGACCTATACCTACATGCTCAATCAGTCTTCATAGACTACTGCACACAGTTGCTGGTCGTTCAGTGAATGATTTTACACCCGTACTTAATTGTCATTGAAATGTTTTCAAATGTAAGTAGGTACCTACTTAGGTAGTTACGCACCTACAACTACGTACCTATCTTTATGAATAGAGGAGCTCTCGATTGTTGTTATGTTCTGAGGTTGTTATGTTAAAGAGGAATACCTTGTTATTCTTTCAAATCATTAATTCTACTTTATGTTGTTTAACTATAATGATGTACCTAATTACTACAATAAATAAGCAGACAAAATAGTATACAGGCTGATATTTTCCAAGCTTGCCAAATTTTCAAGGGAGATTCTTAAAAATACACTATGTAGGGGGCCGTTTCGAACATCTCAATACAAAGGTACTAAAATGGCCGAATTTCCGAAAAAAAATTCTCTGAAAATTTTTTCGGAATAAAGTGAGTATTGTTTAATCTATTTCATTCATACAAACTACATTTATTTATTGAAATGTACCTAGTTATTTCAAGCTCTGATTTGAACCTCCAATTCAAGTTAATAAAATAATTGTAGTTACTATAATAGGCATGATGACTGTATTTTTTTTTGTTTATTATCGAAAGACCTTACATTTATGTAAACAATCCTCAAAGAATCACTTCATCTGGATCAATACCACCAGAGATATCACAATTTGAAATGCACATTTTTGGACTTGCCCAAAAACGCTCCATACAAAAGTGACAGCGACAGTGACGTCACTGTCGCTGTTTTTGTAAGGAGCGCGTAATAACTTTGTTCGACAGCTATATTCAATATTGCGTTTATGATAATGGTCTCCTAACATAATTCCTTCATAATAGTTTGGGTTACAAAAAAGTGATATTGTTTTACAAAAATTTAACACATATGAAATGGACTTGCCCACCCAAGTTTGCAGGCCTATTGTAGCCTCATTTTGAAACGAATTTCGATTGTGGTTTTACAATAACATTTGTAATCAATTATTATTTTTGGGGAACATAAAAAAACATGCAAAATCACTCATAGTCATCTACCCTATTCAAAATAAATTTTGATTCAAAGTAAAATTGAATTCCTTGTATTTTTTTAAAAAAAGGCCCTTATAAACTGGGCAGGTTTCGAAATTAACGATCGGTGTTGATATGGTGATCTTATGAATTACTAGATCTTCGTTGGCGTAAAATTTTAAATCATGAGTCCATACTGGGGTCCTCGTGGACCTCCTGGTATCGCGCAGAAGACGGTCACCGGGGGGTTTACTCGGTGTCCCTGGTTCACGGCAGGGGAGCCCGAAACACCGCCTTTCCCCCGGCCCCCGGAGGGAAGGATGTCCGTAAACGGATTCCCCCCGTCAAAAAAAAGAAAATAATTTTAATCATGTATCATCAAATAATAATCAAAAATGTAGCAAATGTTCATCAGAGATAACGTCAGCCTGGTGAAATATTTTTTTGAACCCAGTAACTTCTTTCGGAGCCTATTTAATTCAAACAAACAATCTATAGATGACTGGGTCTCAAATAGAATAGACTGCGTTTAAATCAAATGCCTTGAAAAGTAACAAATATAATGATATGATGATTGATATAAGAAATGAATCAAACTCCAAAGTAGATACGTAAATCACACATACCTTGAGAAGTTAAGTTTTTGAAGAAAAGAAACTGAGAGTATGTTTAAACACAAGGACGCAACAGACAGTTATGCGGGGCACCCATACGAACACCCTTATATATCATCAACTACGAGCTATGAATGTGCGTGTATCTACAAAACAACATCCCAATTGAGATATGTGCGAATGGAAATATTTAAATTAATTACACAAGTATTGTTTATGTCTCAGATAGGGCAGATGTGAACTCATAAATTGGTAGCGAGGTGTGTAACTATGTGAGAGTGAATTAAATAAAATAATAACTGCTAATAAAATTCAGATAAATGTTTATTGCAGTATAATAAAATATGAAGACGATAACTAAAATAAAATAGGACACTGTAGTTACTAACTACAACATTATCGTGAATCTTCAGGAAAGCTTTACAATCATATGATATTATATTATGTCTCAAAATCTACATGAATAGCCCTTAGACAATATAGCCAGATCATTTTCTTTTTTTAAGTAGATACTAACGGTAGATAGCATCTAGGTATAGACTGCGAATTTTGGGTCGTTTACCAAGATTCTAATAAGTATCTTACAGGTAACCAATATTGTGTTTATCTTTGTTTACTAAATTAATTTGCGCATTTGTGAATGCACAGTGAACAGACAGGCTATGAAGCTATGCCATTTCTAGTCACTCCTCCTTGCTTTATCGACAAGTATCTACTTATTGTCATTTGGCGAAAGCAAGATAAAAACGGAAATGGGTATCTAGCCTGATGAGCCGTTGGCCGTACCTATGTACAATTTAATCTTACGTATATGTGAGCTTTGGAATGTATGAAATTAGCATTTAAATACACTAGGTAACAAATAGATAGTGTGTTTAGTGTACCAGTGATTCTACTTAGCATGGTTTTTGTTTTCAGGACCGCTGTTTTATATAACTCAGACACCTAAATAACATCAAAACCAATAAGTAAGTTAGATAGATACCTAGTATGATCGGTGAGGGAAACAGAACGGTTTTTGGTTTGAGTTCCTTGACGTTTGGTGGTATTTAAAATAAATGGGTGTGTATTTTTCTGTGTTTACCTACCTAAGCTGCAAATGCTCACTCAAACTATTTTTATCCTATTATCACGCCAGGGTCAATATGATATCACATAAATACCTATGTAATAATTTACTTTTCATTCAGAAGTTCATTGTCAATAAAGACGTCGTATGTAGTCCAAGATATGTATTTTTTGCTGATAAACCCTAGCTATAAATATTACCTACTGTATATAAAAAGTCAACTTAGAACTACCTACACCACAATAAACAAACACATAAAAATAAATAATTTAGACCTTACGTGAATAAATTCGCGAGTTTGTCAAACTAGGAGAGGAGTGTGGGCGTCCAAAATTAACCAGCGACTGACATTGAAGGCGGCAGACGAAACACAATTATTCCACTCTTGACGGAGATTAGGCACCATTCAGTAGTAGGTATTATTACGTCATGCGATCTTACTAGATACTCTCATATGATTTGTACATAACAACTCGGAATGTCACCTAAAGTAAATTAATATATACCTATCCATCTACTGGGATCTTTCGTGAAATAATATTATGTTAGCAATGAGCCTACGAGTATTTACTGACCGGTTGCTAGGCACAGGCTTCCAGCATTGAAATCAAGTCATCGCTAAAATACCTAGTATATGGGCAACTAGCTGTACCCACCTGACTTACTAGGAACGGCATGAGCTTGTGAATTGGAGGTCAGCTATGCAATTCTGACTAACGCCAAATCTCATCTCGATCTCGCTCAGGAAAAAAAGCCAACTTTAAACGTTTCTGTTGGCTGCACCTTGAGTTGGTATTCTTTCTCATTTGTATAAAAATAATTTTGAAATGTTCTTCAGCCTAGTTATTTCCACTCAAACGATCACATTCCTGTATTTTTAGTTAGTAAGTTTTGCAAAACGTCAAAATATAATCTAACATCGATTTCACTGTTCGAACGTTCGGTGTGCACATACAGAATGCCACCCCAGGCTCTTACAATTCACCTGGTGGAGAAGTGGATTGTTTGATGTCCATAAATCATTATTGCAAAAAATTTAAGTTATGTTCATGGCGATTTTTGCGTCGCCCGTAACATAAATACTCAACGGTAGCTTAGATTTAGGTCATTAACCGCCGCACTCAGAGACGTCAATTAACGCTAATGGTTGATTAGCGTCAAAATTCCATTTTTGAAGAGACTTTATTACAAATTGAATAAAGAACTTTTCAGAATGTCAAATTTTGACTCTAATGAACCATTAACGTTAATTGACGTCTCTGATTACGGCAGTAATATAACTTATCTAACTAACTAGTATACCTATACCTACTAATTCAAAAACTCTCTTACCTATTATCTAAGAGATAAATAACATTAGCGAACTTAACTAAACTAATAGTAGGTATAATAATCGAAATTAAACAACTTTACGGATTCTACTCGCGGACTTAGATTTTCTTTTATTTTCTAACCCGACGTTTTATATTTAGGTGGCCTTATTGCTAATAGCGATCTCTTCCAGGCAGCCTATATGCTCTTTCCAACTGCTTAAGTTGTGATGATGTTGCATTTGTTTGGCGTTACGGTTCAAAATTAAATTCAAATCTTTAAGGATGTCACTACAGTTTTTTGGGGTTTTTGCCAAAATCGCCACGCTTGGCAGGCGGGTTGGCTATCGCAGTATGGCCTGCTGTTGTATGGAGACGCTGCTGCCCATCTCCTGGTGGCAGCTTTCCCTCGTTCGGCTCTTACGACACCCACCCAGAGGGGGTAGTGCTATTCTATTTACGTGCTGGCACTACACACACGGCACATCCGTGGGAAGGCCCTCCATAAAGTGGACCGACGATCTGGTCAAGGTCGCGGGAAGCTGCTGGATGCAGACAGCACAGGACCGATCGTGGTGGAGATCTTGGGGGAGGCCTATGCCCAGCAGTAGGCGTCGTTCGGCTGACATGATGATGATGTCACTGCAGTTAACTTCAGTTAAGTACTTACTTAGAGTATTCACTCTACTTAAGAATGTTATGCTGTGTGAGTGAAGTACCTAGTAACTACAGGTAGGTACTAAGAAGCCGCAGGTAATAAATACCTAAATAGTAACGCCGCGGCGGCACTAACTAGGTAACAAATGTACTGTATGCGTGACGAAATGTTCACGTTACTATAGATACTAGGTTTTTCCAACTAAAAATGATGTTCTGCTGTATGTCATGTTATCTGAAGCATAATCTCGTTTATGGCGTTTAGTTTGCACATACTTTGCCTAGATACTTACTGAGCATTATCTACACGTGTCAATCGTTCCTCTTAAACAAACGTTGAATAATCTCGTCAACAACCATCAGTAACGTGAATCCAGAGCGTGTTTGCAAAAAAAAAATCGTTCAGACTTGTTTTGTTGCGTACCATGGCGAGTTTGGCGCCAACAGGAATACCATAGCTGGAGTGTTCATGTAAAACTATCCTCTCGACTGTTAAGTGCCAAAACCTTATTTACATTTAGGAGATGTAAGTCTTTGATATCAATTTCAATTGTGGTCTGGTCAAATGGACGAATTCGGTCACTCAGTGACACGAAAGCGGTACATGGCATTTCATTCTATACATGTAGGTAAAGTCAACGGCACTTCAGGCCACCCATTGCCGTTTTTTGCCTTGCTTTTGCCAAATGATATTTCTTCGCAGTATAGCAAGGACTGACCCTAAAAATAGGTAGCCTGACATGCCGTAGACCGTGCCTAGAAAAATAACGGTAACGTCTACCCGCAACCACGATAGCCAACAATAGAGCAAGGACTGACCGTAAAAATAGGTAGCCTGACATGCCGTAGACCGTGCCTAGAAAAATAACGGTAACGTCTACCCGCAACCACGATAGCCATACACATCTGCGTTAGCTTTCTCGATGCGTTTGGTCGAGAATTGTTGTGATGCATTCTAGATGTAAGCAAGGAATGCCATAGCTACTGGGATACCACGGTAAATACCGAGTACCTAACATTCTAAAACGAATGCTTAATTAAACATATCATTCAACTTCAGCATTTGTCCATATTATTTTTCCTAAGATAAAAATCCCATAAGAAACTAGGTACTTGATCTAAGTGTGTAACCCCCGAATTCACGAACGTCAATCAACGCTAAGCGTTACGCGCTTACGGTCATGCTGTCCCATAGAATGTCATTGGAAGTGAAAGGGATAGCTATACTTCTGAGGGATGCTCAACATCGATTTGCGTTTGAGAATTCGGTAGTTAGTGTGGTGACTTAAAACGGCAGCTAACTTTCGGTTTAATGACGTCATCATCATCATCTTCATCAGCCACATGATGTCCACTGCTGAACATAGGCCTCCCCCATAGATTTCCAGAGCTGCCGGTTGTAGGCGGCCTGCATCCACCGAAACCCTGCGACCTTTATGACGTCATCCGTCCACCTTGCGGGTGGGCTTCCCACGCTGGGCTTGGCCTCGAATGGTCTCCACTCGCGGACTTTTCGGCCCCAACGGCCATCAGTCCTTCGAGCTATGTGCCCCGCCTACTGCCACTTCAACCTGCTAACACGCTGGGCTACGTCGGTGACCTTCGTTTTCATACGGATCTCCTCATTTCTGATTCGATCTCGTAGGGAAACACCAAGCATAACCCGTTGGGTGACCTTGAGCCTTCTTATGAGGCCCATAGTGAGTGACCATGTCTCAGATCCATATGTCATCACTGGCAACACACACTGGTTGTAGACCTTTGTCTTGAGGCACTGAGGTATGTCGGAAGAGAAGAAATTACGCAGTTTCCCGAACGCTGCCCAGCAGAGTAGGATTCGACGATTTACCTCTTTCTCGAAGTTACCTACTTACTTACCTACTTGGACCACTTGTCCTAAGTACACATACTCGTCGATAACTTCGAGAATCGAGCCCCCAACAGATACTGGAGTGGGCGTAACACGGGCGTTCGACATGACCTTTGTCTTGTCCATGTTCATTTTTAGGCCCACTTGTTGGGAGACTCGATTGAGGTTCTCGAGCATGCTGCCGAGCTCTTCCAGCGATTCTCGCCAGCTTGATCGTTTTCATCTCAAATGTCTTCGAGCCATTCTCAAAATCCATTGGTCAGATCGTGTGCGTAACACTGAGGTTTTGAGGCGATCTAATGTGGGTGGCATAGAGTCTTATCTCATGAGAAGACAGCTTCGCTGGTGTGGTCATGTGAGGCGTATGCCGGAGGAGAGAGTGGCTAAGCGCATCTTTTATTCGGAGTTACAGGAGGGTAAGCGAAAGCACGGCGGTCAACTCCTACGATATAAAGATGTGCTGAAGCGCCATATGAAGGGTTGTGACGTAGACCCTACTCATTGGGAGATCTTGGCATCTGGTCGGGGACAGTGGAGGTCGTTGGTGAAAGCCAAAGTCAATGACTTTGAAGTGCGCCGCCTTTCTGAGCTGGATGCCAGACGTGACGTAGTGAAGGCCCGACCACCCGCGGCAATAAGTTATAATATTGTTGATGGCGCCCTTACATGCCCGCAGTGCTCGCGGACGTTTATTAATAAGGTTGGCTATGCGAGCCACATGAGGGCGCATGAGCGGCGCCAGTAGATAGAGAGTCGAAGTGGTCGCCGTAACCGAAATCGGTGTGGAAGGATATATAAAAAAAAAAAAATTATGTTAATGCCGAGTCCTTGCCATTCCAGAAGCTTGAAGGCGTCTTCCAATGCGGCAATGCGGAGTTGTTTAATGACGTACAAAATAAATATCCTCAAAATACCTCATCCATCATCTATCAATTTAGTGTTGTGTAATGGCTCAGAAGTGGGATATTATCACATCAGGGGTTGCGGGTTCGATCCCCGCACAGTACAAGCATTTATGTTCATTAACATTTTGTCTGTTTGTACTATCTGGGTGTTACATTATGTAAGTATATCTATGTACATTATGTAAGTATGTATTTCCAAAAATAATGTATCTAAGTAGGTAGGGATATTATCCGTTGTCTGGTATTTCATAGCAAAAGCATTTTATTGCTTAATTTGGGGCTGGAAGGCGCTGTGTGGAATAATGCCCAGTGATATTATTTTGGTTTGGTTGGGCATGAGTAGGTACAGAGGCGTTCACATCAACCTTTAGGCACCTTAACATAAGACCTATTTTGCAATGGTTGATGTGGATGCCTCTATACATACTTACTACTTAATCGCATCATCATTTAAAAAAAAGAACAATGTAACAATAAAAAAATATTTATTGCCTAATATAATTATCTATCACAGCAAAGGTTTGTATGAAGTTATTTAATTAAATCATGATTCAATAAATAATAAGTACTAGTCTAATTATTAATATAAAGCATAAACATTATTTTTCTGTGGCTTGACTCATTTTGTGTTGTGAATCCATAATTTTATAATATCACATGCACATGAGTGCATTATCTATTTATTAATCATTAATTAGGATTTCAGCAGTTTCTGTGACATCTATGAATGAAACAGGCTCTGCCTAGTTAGGAATCAGATTATGGAGAAGAGATTGGTTTATTTATTACATTACATTTAACAAAAAAACAATCAAAATAAACTATTGTGCTAGGGGTATAAAAGTTTAACTCCAATATAGACAATCAATTTTAATTATACTAATGAAGTAGCTGCCCAATAGCAACTAGTGCTTCAATGATGATAAACTACCACTAACACAAAAATCACAAACCAATACAATTTCATGCTCAACAAATCATACTGGGAAACACAAAATTAAGGATCAATTAAATAATTGATACTAATAACAATTCAACTAAATATTTACAATGTGTTTGATCTACAGTCAAATTGTACACATACTTAATTATCTTTATTTTTAGGATTGATATCAGGGTGTCCTGTGTGATAATCTCCGTATGTGGGGAAGGACTGAGCTCCCCGTTCAACAGGGGTTGGCAGAGCTCCGCCTTCTGCCAAACGTTTCTCCTCAAGCTTTGCAGCATTCATTTTCTTGAGCTCAGCCATGGCGACATTTCTTGCAATCTCTTCTTCCGATGGTATCTCAGTTCTAAAAGCATTAATCAACATAATCAATTGTTACAACTGTATTTTAGTTCCTTAGAATTGAGTATATTTAGTCAGCATGTTTATGTTTCAAACTTTACCTCCTTTGACGCAGCCATGCTTCCCATTCTGCTGGAATCGGATCTTGGAAATCTAATCCTTTAGGAGGATCATACCAACGAGTAGGCTTCCTCTTGCCTCTCTGAGGATCTGCAGGAATCTCATAATATATATTTCCTATGTAATCTTTCCCTGTAAGTTTAACAAACTAAATCAATCAACGTGAAGAATGGACGGTGACTAAATTCTCGCACATAGGTATTTCTAGCGTACCCATATTATTTCCAGAAATTTGTCGAGGTTTCAAGGAGTTGATAAAGTTCGTGAAAGCAATTCGCCACAGATACCTCGGTCCACCATTGGCCATCTAAAAGAGAAAAATAAATATCAAACACAGCCAAAAACATATTTTGTGGCTTACCTAACCTCGAATACCAATACGCAAATGGATTTATAAACAGGAGAGCGACACTTTTACTAAGTGTAACAATATAGAAATTGCCTAGGCAATAGCAACTTTTATAAGATACAGGTAGTTCGTACCTTTACGTACGTTAAAATTATTTGATTTATTTTAATAACTTGAACTTTTTGTGTGGATGATGATTGATAAAGATTGACTGACAATGACAGTGACACTGTGGTACAGGAGCCGTTCCAAAAAGAGTAAAAGTCACTCCGGGCAATGCGAAAATCACTCAGACCCGTTCCTAAAACCACCCGAATGAAACCGAGAGTTACCGACCGTTTTCTTTGACAGTTTCGTATGCCATTTAGAACGGGTTGGGCTCGCTCGTCTTGATCCATCTGCGGACGCGTCCGCCGACGTGTTATACCACTCGTTTTGGAACGTAACCTGACTGATCAGTGAGTGACTAAATGTCACTGTGCGGTCCGTAATGCGATTACAGTGCTGTAACCTTAGACAATGTTTTTAATAAAACAGATTAGCCATTGGTTGTGCATTTAAACGATCTCTAGAACGCCCCAAATACGAACGACTTCTTGTTCACACTTGATCCAACAAAACGTCTGGCAACAGACAGTCGGTAGCAAAAAAGCAATATGGTAGCAGTAATGGCAAGTGGCAACACTGAATCTGTCTGTCTGTGCGTTCCGAATTGGGTCAAAAGTGATTATGGCGCGCTCACAAGCGTCCCGAATTGATGATATCGCGTTCACGGCAGACAGCTTGACGTCATGGATGACGTCACTAGCGGCGCCATATTGCGTCCACAACGATAATGCTCCAAAGCGAAATCACCGTGAGCGTTATGTCAAACTGACATTAGCGATCATAACAAACATTAGTTTCGTCAACTGCTTTCGAAGTTTCGAGCGTAAAATTATTGTAAATAAATAAGTGTAGTGCAGAGCAGGCGCTATGGACAAAATAGCAGTTCCAGTAAGTGATGAGGAGAAAGGCAGAACGTTTACCTTGCAACTTACTCAAACAGAACTTGAACGGGCTCAAGCAGGTTATTAGTTTAGGAAAAGCTGATATTCTTGTTTTTGGGCTTACATTCCATTGGCAAAGTCGAGCTATACCAATTATTATGACGAAGATGCCTCCGTGCTGATCTACCGCGTATGCAGAACTTGTTTTCTCTTCAAGATTTAATGTTAAATTTATATCAGTCAAAACTTGTTAAAAAGCAATTAAAAGTTTTGAAAAAATAGAGGAGGAAAAAATATATAAATGAGGGTTAAATATATATATATTTATGATGAAAAATAAAAAATAACGTGGCTGCTTGGAACAATTATGGCAGCTCTTGTTTTGTGAGTAAACTTTCTGATTTTGTATTTTTTTCAGATGGAACATATTTACAAGAGTTAGTAGCTAAATTCTATGAAGAAGAAACCCAAAACTCAGTTGGACCAAGCCTGAATCAAAATGAAGAAGGTATAATGCTAAATTGTCATGCTTGTTTAACTTGCCATGTCACATTTTTGACCGCTAGTTTCCAGTGGTTATCTTACTTTTCAATAACTGCTAATTGCAAATGTGGTTAAAACTTCTCTAAATTATTACATACTTTGTCTTTATGCTGACAGCAACGTGATTGTTTTCTATTGTTACCAGATGGTGAACAAATGGAAAATATAATTGTTCATGAAGAAACCAACAATCGGAATGGAGGTATAGTATTGAAATATTGTTAAATTTGTTTAATTTCCCACTTCACTTGGTGTCAACTAGGTATTTATTGACTTTTATTGGTAAACTAAATGTCTAATTTATATATTAATGTCAAAATCATGCACTGTAAAATGTATTATCTCAAGGTGACTGTGTATGAGCTAGTTATAGAAAGTCCTCTGTATATCCTCTGACAGAGTTACTATTACTGAAACTTTATTGTATTATTACACCTGTGATGATAGATCTTTTTGCTGACAGAAATGTAAATTGTCTTCTTTTGTTTCTAGATGTCGACAATGAAGAAAAGCTTCTTTTCATATGGACAAGTGACTGCATACATCTGTTGCTTACGATTTATGAGGAACAAAAAGAAAAATTTAGGACGATGAGGCATAAAAAGATTTTTGACCTCATCGCTCGTAAAATGACTGCGGTCAATTCAAATTATAAAATAAATGGGGCACAATGCCAATCAAAAATTAATAGTTTGAAGAAAACGTATAAAAAAATCAAGGACCATAATAACACCTCCGGAAACAATAGGGCCACTTGGCCTTACTATGAAGTAAGTTAAACTGGATTTACATGTTATATTTATAGTTAATGTTAGAAGAGAGTTGGGACAGTGAAAAGCCATGTAAGGCCACAATGAGACTCTTTATAATAATATGATAATACTATGTTTCTTGAGTTGCCAATTCGTTTTCATAACTGCAATATGATGAATAAATAAATATCCCTGGACGTTATTCTACACAGCGCCATCTAGCCCCAAGATGAGCTAATTAAAGCCCGCTTTTTGGGGTACTAGACAACGGATGAACATACTTAAATACTTTTTCTTTTGTAAATAAATACTTTATATACATAGGAAACACCCAGACCAACATGGAACCTGCTACCTTTGGTGTAGTAGCCGACTTCTCAACAATTACACCAAATCGGTCGTCAAATAAATAAATGATGTACATTAATCTAAAAATGCTTTTTCAGCGAATGCAAGATGTTTTCGGAACTGAAGGGTGGGTAGAGCCCCGTGCTGTGGCCACGGAAGCCGGGCCGGGACCAGAAGCGCCTACTCCCACTAAAAGGACTAAAAGAAAATCGGACAACATTCTGGAAGAGCTTGTAGAAGCGAAAAAAACCCATGACAAACAAAAACAAGTAATTTTAGAAAAGTTTCTCATAATGAAACAAAATCAACACGAGGAAAAAATGAAAATTCTTAGGGAGATTTGCCAAAACATCAGAAAAGATTAAATAGTAATTATTATTCCTAAAATTCATATATTTGTTATCACATTAATCATTTATTTTTTGTTGCATGGTTTTAGTTGAGTTTAAGTTATGGTATTTAAGTTTGTTATTAATATATATATTTAGGTAATGGAAAACCTTTAGTATGCAGCTTAGGTTTCTGGCAAAATCGATCTCAATTTAATAATGAATATTTTATTTGCCATGTTACTACTATGATGGCTTTGGCCTACCACACCCAATTGTAAAGTTCTTCCTGTATTAAAACAGATTTGATAAAAATAACTGTTCAATATTGATAAAAAAAAATATTCTAAAATCTAGCACCCATAGTTTAGCAGTTAATTTTTGAAAATTTATATTATGTTGCTTGAAAACACTATGACATGCACGTGATATAACATAGTCAATTAATTAGAGGTAAAAATCACATTATTATTGTTGAATATTTCAAATTCTTTGTTAGTCAACCAGACTAGTATAGTAAGTTATGCTAATTTTCAAAATGTTGTGTTTTTAAAGTCCAGTAAGTTAAGCACGCACCGCTAACGGTAAGTTATCGAAAAGTAAACTTTTTTTAAGACATGAAAAACAGTATCATTTACTTTTCGATTACCGAAACGTTAGCAGTTCGTGCTAGGCCTACAGTATACCTACTTGAAGATGATCTCATTAGTGTCATTGTTGCTCCTCGTTCTTGTGATAAAAATCGAAGTTTGTTTTATTCATGTTGGTGTTAGATCTAAGTAAATGATTTTTATTTTTTAGATTTAGGTAAGTAGTCACAAGTAGTATTGTAAGAAATATTTGTTTCAACATCACATTATGATGATTACAGGTCGAAGAACATCTTTTAGCCATTAAGTATGTTCTAAATTTACTTAAACTTATGTACATAAATGTGACAGCTATATGTTCGGTTTTGAATGGAAAGGTATAATAGAAATAAAAAAGTTGAAACATGTTAAAATTTGTTTTTATTTGATTACATAGATAAACATCAGCCTCCTTATCACATCCTTTCAATCGACTTGACGGGCGTAGTTTAACACTGAGAGCACATCGATATAAAGATTAATACGAAAGTTACCTATTGTTATATATGATAGAATACTGAAATTTAAAACAATATGGTAACCATTTACTAAAATATGTAATGCAATAGTTATGAGCACGTCAATATTTGCGTTGTTATAATTTTCAAACCTAAATTTACATAATAATAAAATATTTTAAAAAACTTAAAATTCACTTATTATTATACTAATCTTTTCCAAAACTATGGTTACATCTTATTATACCTACTATTTTTTTTTAATACTATGGTTACATAATTAAGGACTAATTAATAGGTAACATCAATTCAGATCTCTGAGTGCTGCCGTAAGTCAGTGCTTTTTTGAGTTATGTAGTGATATTAGCTCTTAAATTACTTAATTAGTTCTAGGTTATTCAAAATGTTTACTTAAATTATCATCTATCAGCTGTACACAGTAAAAACTCTAAACTTCAATAATTTCAATCAAATGTGTCTTATAACTAAACTATTCATAATTTCATTTCTTTTGTTCACTCCAATTGCTCTGCCTCCCGCAATGAGAGTACTTCTTCTCATAACTCGCAATTCAATTTCTTCCTCCGGTATGAGGTCACCCTTGAGTCTGCATATATTGTGGAGAACTGCTGTTGCAACCAAATACTCTGGTATTTTTTCAATTGTGACCATAGGTAGACAATCTAATATACTACGCCATCGCATTTTCCAAACGCCAAAAGCTCTCTCTATCGCCATCCGCGCTGATGATAAGCAGAAATTGTAATTCAATTGTCTCTGTGTCAAGTGCCCATTGTCTTTAAATGGCACCATAATGCACTGGTGGATGCCATACGCCGCATCACCTAACAAATGCGTATTATTCGGGAAGTACTCTTCAACTTTTTGGATATATTGCTGCACAGGTGATAGTCTGAACACTCTGGCATCGTGTACAGATCCTGTATTTCCGGCAAAAACAATGGTAAAAAGCAAATCCCATGTGCAAACTGCCTGTAATGAAAAAGAAACACTAGTTATCTTTCTAACATAAGTAGAAAAGTAGATAGAAAGTAAAATCACATAGTATTCAATATCTTTTCGCCCTAATAAGACTGAAGTTGTTTGGAAGGGATCACTCTTTAGTTAACCTTTAATTCTTAACTGTTTTATTTCGATCTATCTATATAAAAATAGATATTCTTTATTGCAGAAAACATTACAGTTGTATTAAATCACAGAGACCAATGTACAATATAGGCGGTCTTATCTCTAGGGAGCGATCTCTTCCAGACAACCTTCAGGTAGAGGATTGTGAGAAAACAAAAAATAACAAAACTATCTTTTAATTTATAAACAACATATAGTACAATTCATTAACTATACATGTACGCCTTTAGAGTTATGGTAACCCATCTTAGTGCCAAAATCGCATATCATGCTTTCGGTTTCCTTGTGGTAAGTATGTAGCCCTTTAGATTCCTACTTACGTTAGTTAACTATATATTTCGTCCTCGAAGCAACAAGTAGCTTAGCTCAGCGGCACAGGCGCCATCCTCAGACTATGTTGTAATCAGTGGTTGTGGGTTCGAATCCTAGCCAGGGCGTTTGTTCTATTATTCTGTCTATATTATAATCTATATTCTAAATTAATATTGCTGAGCTATGTGGCTTGTTGCTACACGGACGAAATACGAGTAGATAGTTAATTAACACAAGAACGTAGATAGGAATCTTCATGCTACACACTTAGATATCTACATGAAAACCAAAAGCATAAATTGGCTACTAAGATAGGTGAACTTAGCCTAAAGGCGACTGTTGTACGGCGGCTGTACATGTTGTGACTACCAGTGGTGTCAGAAGGTGGTTTCTACTGAGAAGACCCGGCAAGAAATCAGTCACTTTTTCTTTTCATGGGATGTTTTTACAGTGCAAAATGAATAAATCAACAGTCTCACAATTTTGACATGTAATAAAACGAGCAGGAAAGTAATTAGATAAACTATGAAAGTTAATTGAGTTAACTTACTGTACATACCTGAACCTGTATTGAATGGGTCCCCTTTCTGTTAATATAGGATTGTGAATCTTCTTTTGGGGCATTTATTCGGATGTGTGTCCCATCAATAGCACCAATCACCCCAGGAAAAGCACTGTATTTTTGGAATTCCCTGGCCACTTCCACTGCTCTTGAGCCTTTTGGCCATTTTATGAACTTCGGTGCTAAGCCATGAAGTGCACGAGACACTCTTCTCACAGTACGGATCGAGGTGGCCTTGCCGACATTGAATTTTTCACAGACTGATCTGCAAAATTAAATTGCAAGTTGATTTAACTATATTCCTTAATTTGGGTGGTCAAAACAGATAGACTGATATCTGATTTACATGAGATGTAGAAGAAGACCAACAGGCATACCTATATGAATCCGGAGTTGCCATAACCCACAAAGTTAAAAGCAATTGTTTTTTTGGATCAATGGGTTTTCATCCACTTGAATATTTTGTGTCGCAAATAGTGGGCCCTATAAGGCTAAGGATAAACTCCATTGTCTCCGGGTACATTCTGAAATGATAATAATACTAATGTTAGCAAAATAAACACTAAAATATCCCACTTTTTAATGTGGATTGTATTTTATGGGGACTACGTTGTGTAAATACATACCTGAAATGGGATTTAAATACTTCACGCGAGTACTCCACCACTGTTTTTTCGACATAATTTTCGATACGTGGGAGACGACCTAGCTGAGTTTTCCGCTCAATAGCAGCCACAGCAGCGACTGTGTTTCCATCGTCGTCGCTACTCATCAACATTTCTAGGAAGTCCTCGTCGTCTGAAGAATCGTCTTCAGTTATTATTTTCAAAACACTCGCTTCGACGGACACCGACATCTTTCGTTTACACCATAGACCTCCAAGCAATCTGTCACTCTCATGTATTTTGAGGTTAAGTGACGTTAGCATGACAATTATGCGGTCCGAATTGGATATCGCGATTACAGCGCTGTTGGCGCTGTAATCGCGATATCCAATTCGGACCGGCTATAATCACCGTAAGCGGTGTGATTGCTGTAATCGCATTACGGACCGCACCCTGTGTCACTGGTTCAATGGACGTGCGAGTGTTGTGCATTGTAGATTTGTATTTTGTAGTATTTTTGTGTTCTTTCTCGTAAAGCATTTATTGACAGAGTTTTATACTAAAGACGAGTAAACTAAATCAGTCATCATGGCGAAAATGGCATTTCAGCACCAAGCCGGAACGGCTATGGAGTGTCTTAGTGTAAGTTTGTAGACCACTCCCCTAGCTGTTATTTCTTTTAGCAAACAATCACTTTAATAATGCGTGGTACTTCAACAGATACCTATTACGCTTCAAAAAGAAGCTGGTGTTGACCCAGAAGGCCGTGAAGTAATGAAATGTGGTTTCAAAATTGGCGGTGGAATTGATCAGGACTTTCGTAAAAGTCCCCAGGGATACACTGACAATGTAAGTTTTGAAGTAAAATTAAGGAATAATTAATTTTCTTTCATGTTAGTAACCAAAATAGAATGCCATATTAAATACAGAATAGTCCAAAACAAAGGATGAACTACAGACAAAACTTTAATAAAACATTTATCTCATGTGGAATTCTTTAATTAAAATATTCATTACCTTTCCCCAGGGCATATATGTTACAGAAGTTCATGAAGGAAGTCCGGCTGCTAAATCAGGCTTGAGAATGCATGACAAAATCCTTCAATGCAATGGCTATGACTTCACAATGGTTACGCACAAGAAAGCTGTTAGCTATATTAAAAAACATCCTGTCCTCAACTTGTTAGTAGCAAGAAAAGGAGTCACATCAACATAACAACATGTTAAAAATGAATGCGTTGGAGGTTTTGAGTTGGTAGGACAACTATGGATATACTATTACGAGGCAAATAGCTTATTTACACAAATGACAACTCTTAAAATTATTAAATTATAAATGAAATTATTTTAGCATTTATCTATGATATTATTCTATAATATTTGTACATGGCTTATTTGCCTTTTTTAGTAAATCCCACTTTTTAAGTATTAATACAAGTGATTTTATATTGTTATTTATTTTTAACTATAAGGATTTAATTTGTATGTTAAAAATAAAAGTAGGTATGAATCATGTTCATCAATTTGCAAGTACTTAGTTTTTATACAATGCTGTTAAGATACATGTTAGATGATTGAATTTGTAATACTGGAATAGTTATTACAAGTGAGTTACCATTAATCTTTATTTTTCGTGTGACAACTGCTTACCACTTTATATCTATAATAATCTTCTCTTGAATGCACCATTTGAACTCTTTAAATGTGAATATTAGACTGTTATTCAAATAAATTTTATCAATTGGTTACTCTTATATTTATAAAATGTGTTGATTGCATAGTAAATTTATAAACTAAAATATAATAAATTCATAATTGTGCCAAATAGTAACAATGCTTGTAGTAATGAGCAACTTTTTATCAGTTACACACATTCCTGGTATCAAATATTACATTTACAGCAATTATGTTTGCACATGTATTATATCTGCTGATAATAGTAAAAAATATATATTATTCCTAATTTTATTGATGTAAGTAACCACATAGAATTTCATTTTGTTTCATACTACAGATAAAGCAAATGTCATTTTAGAGCCAAAGAATAATGAAATGGTCACTATTGTATTTCCCAATAACATGCTAACTTTATAGCATGCAAAGTCTGTGCTGACTAAGTTTCAAAGCTATAAGTTTCATTATGTGAGTTAGACAGACAGAAAGGCATTAGAGTTCAACCTGCAGATGCATTTATTTTGAAATTTTAAAGTAAGGTACTAATTATTTTAGTTAAGGTTTATACAACAGGCGAGAGCTCAAAATGACTTACAACATGAACTTGGTTAATCTGGTACATTTAGGAGTGTTATATTCGTAATACAGGGTATCTTGACTTGGTGTTCACCATCATGTTACCCATTTTAACACATTGTGGCACTCATTTACAAACATTAGATAGAATACACCCATGTGAGAAGCATTCAAATATAATATGTTTAAAATTAACTTGTCCTTGACCTGTCTACATGTGCTTTTACTGAAACAAATAACTTGCTGTAGGTACCTACAGCTTGTTTAATTAAAAATTTACTTGATCTTCTGTATTATTTATGTGTGATTCTGACAAAGTAAACTTCAGACTAGGTTCACAAGGGACAAAACCGGTCTTATAAGAAAATAAAAATGTTATTTATAAAAATGATTTTTTATTAATAAATAAAAGCAGGTGTATTTTTTATAATTTTTATTTTATTTATTGTAAACTAATTATTGAAAACGAATTATTTAATAATGTATGCAGAGGTTTTAATTATTATATTCAAGCTTTTGCTGGTGGCCAGTCCCACTGTCCCTTAGGGGGCTTGGCAACCAGTGGCTCCCAGGGTTTCCAGTTCAACATTTTCCTGGCTAGATTCAGCTCGTTCTCTGCTTGAACAATTAATTCCTCAGCTTGCCCACAGTTGATCTTCTGCTCAATCTCATACACATCCTTTGTCTGAAACCAATGTTTTTATAAGATGAAGGTTTTATTGCATGCCAAAAGAGAACAGATTGGTATGGCATTAAACATAATATGAGTGGAACTATAATGATTATAATTTTGTATCATACACTGGTAAGAAGAGACAATCTACTTTAATTTCACAAGTTAAAATGTGTCATTACATTCACTGACTGCACTGGTGGATTTGTATGAAGGTGTTGATGATTCGATTTATTATGAGAATATGGATGTTAGATGTATTGTTTGGAAAAGATTAGAAGGAACCTTCACTCACTTCACTTCACCTTTGCATAACAAACGGTTTTGGTTTCTATAACAGATAGTAGTCTAACAAAACGTGGCATGTATGCTCATACCTGTTGTAGCACTGCAGCCCTCTCACGAACAATTTGTTCAGTGTACTTTCTGTACACAGAAGTTTCAGGCATTTTTTGAATAGTTCTCAGGATTTTGCCATAAAGTGCACCCAGTGTGTGATGTGGATTAGCGGCAACCGCCAGGCCCGTTAGGCCGGTGGTCTAAAATCAAATTAGCTGGTTAATTGAAAATATTTGTAAATTACTAGGAAAATATGCGAAAAATTGTTGGTTTTTCCACTGGAATTTTCTCGCTGTGAGCGATTAGTAACACCACTTTAATGATGAAAGGAACTTAATACAGTTCAATTACTTAACAGGATGAAATGTTACCTTTTTTAACAAGCCCATAATAGAAAAATTAAATGGTTAGATAACACCAACAGGATTTTTGACTTCGTGAGTGAAACGTTATGTCAAAATAAATGTACGATTTGACAGTAGCATTTTACTTCTTTTATATGGTAGTACGTAGGGCAAAGCTAAAAGACCTATGTACAGCCTAATCATCGTAAATTGCGATGATAAAATCGATCAACATGTCAAGCGTTTTAAAACTTAAAATTTTAGCTATTGAAAATTGACCTTTCATGAATTTTCGTAAGGTGATTCGAACTATGAAAGAGTTTCAGGAAACCAACCCGGCAAAACCGTCACCTAGGAAAAATTTGACATTGACTTCAATGTAGCGTAGGAGTATGCTTAAACGTATGCCAACCTCACAGATCCGATCTCTAAAGTAGCGCTCATTGAAAACATGTTTGAAAATTATCCTCTGGTTTTAGTGAGTCTCCGTGTCCGTGAGAGCCCGCTTCGTGGATTTCGCCGAGTCAGTTAAAAAAAAGTATTATCTCTTGTTTATGGTTGGTATGTGGTTCATCAAAAATATTTTCCTAAAAAAATCTAAAACTGGCTTTCTTGACAGCCAATGGACAGGGTTTGTCGATTTGATGGACTGTCACTCTGCGACCATTACGGTGTTTGGTTGTTGTTCAGTAGATCATTATTCATTTTTGTCGGGAAATCAATTTAGTTTTGTCATTTCGTGGTCGCTTTAACATCTCCAAATATTAAGTTGTGAGTTGTTGTGTCTTAGTGCTAACGGCTATTAGGATTTACGTATGGTTTTGCTCTTATTTACGGTTACTCATCACGTCACAGTTCCAGGGAAATCTGTCAAGATCACGCACATTGACAATATGGGAATAATGAAGCTTTGATAACATACTAAATTCGCCAAATATACTAAAAGCAGGTAAGATATTAATTTTACGTGTCCTGTCAGAAAAACTCCTATGTCTTTTATTGATCTACGTGTTTACACACCTGTCTGAAATAAAGTATGCACTGGGAACATACATATATAATTCCTTCACCAATAGGTATTCAACATCTGTTTATTATCTCTAGAGGTACTTTCAAAGCAATTGTGGTTATCAGAAATATAAATGGTGGCCTTCATTTTAAATTTTAATCACCTTCATTATTTTACACTTCATCTTCTTCAATTTAAAAAAACCATCAAGGGTCCAGGTGTGCACACTATTTTTTTAGATATAAGGTTTAAAGTTGAAGTATTGTCCTGCTGCACACAGTAGGGTATTTTGAAAAGATATTTATATTTGTTTGTATCACATCAATTAAATTACCCAAAAAATATATTATAAACCTTGCCAGAGCTTTGTTTTGATTTTAGGCTAGCTTTTAAATTAATCAGTCTTAGCAAGGCATGCAAAACTTATGTGCTCTTTTCACAATGAACCACGATAGCAACAGTCAAGCCAATGCTCCTCTAACTACTAAGTTTGATCCAATTTGATCTGCCAGTGTGTCTTATATTTCATCAATACTTTTGGCCCTTGGGAAACTCACTCTTCTTTCACTTTGGCCCACTTCACCTTTTTAATATGTATCAATATCATTGGACATTGTTTTACACAGCACCATTTAGTCTCAAACTGAACAAAACTTATACTTTGGGAACTAGGCAATGAATAAACATACTGAAACATATTTTGTTATTGTGAATACATACCAAATAGACACAGGAAATAATGGAACCTACAACTTCTGGTGTAGTAGCCAATTTCTTGACCATCACACCAAGTCTGTGGTTCAACTCTGTTTGTCTGTCTTTAGCATTTCTGTTGTAATCACATTCATGGGTAGTGGTTATAATCTTAAATGTTTTTATATTTATAGTTGCACTTGGCCTTTAATCTAAAGACACTTTGATTTTTGACAAAATTACTAATTTATAAATTACATTCATCATTATTCATTACATTTATTTAAAAAAACGATTTATGGGTAATCCTTCAATTTCACATTCCTTTGTGTGCCTTCCAGTAGAGGGCAACCAACCCTTGCAACATTTCGTGTTTTATACCAATTTCCTTTTGACCATTTCCATTGACTATCAAGCTGTGTCCACTAAAACTGCCTAAAGTCAGTACAGCCATGAACAGTGTCTTGATATGGATAAAGCATTAACATAGAAAAGTAAAAGCTTCTACTTTTTCTTACCCAATATACTGTTCTGTTTGACTCCTTGATTCTTTAAGGCCAATCCAAATTTCACTATGTTCGAATTGAAGGCTTTGTCAGCAATTGCCTACAAAGGAGCAGAAGAATTTCAAATCGTAATCTTTATATTTTTATAATGTTTGCCTGACAGCATGGACACAGAGTCTATACAGAGTTTTAACTTCTGAATACTGCCAGTTCTGTAGGTCGGTTTTCATCTAGCTCTGTCATAGAGCTTTCTAAATATTTTTTGTTATAAGTTTTCATAGGTTCAAAATAAACTTTTAACAATTAGTTATTCATTAATGGACCACGAAAACACTTTCCCCCCAACACAGTTTTTATAACTAGCATAGAGAGTAGTGTCATTATGTCAAAATAACATCACACAGTTATTTATAAAACATACAGTTATAGTAATTATGGTAAATCAATGAGTAAAAAGAAACTAATTCTTAATTTCAGTGACATCATGGAGACACTGTCTGCTACTCAAGATGACAGCTCAGGAGCCAATCCTAGCAGCGTCAAGAGCGACGACAGCAGTCCTCGCCACGAGAGTGGCAGGGGCTCACCTCCACCAAACTGTGCAATATGCCTTGGCACCTGCAGGAACAAGTCTTTCACTGACTCGTGCCTTCACCAATTCTGCTTCAAATGTCTTTTAACGTGGAGCAGGGTATGTACTTGTAGTTTTTAGTTTTGCAGATCATCTCAGTTTTGTAACCAACCAAAAACATACCTAAATAGGTACCTGTTTTAAAATACTAAATTAGTGAGGAAGAAGTATCGAAAAAATGTGGCAACCCTGTTCAAGATGACTCACTTCACTCACATAGGTACATTACATAACTAATCTATGTTTGTGATGATGATTGTGCATTTTATTATTTCATAACAATTTGAAATTTTATTATTATTAATTTTTGTAGGTAAAAGCAGAGTGTCCACTGTGTAAACAGAACTTCAGGTCGATTATCCACAATGTACGCTCCAATCACCAATATGAAGAGTACTTGGTTGAGCAGCGTCAGACAGAGGAGACTATTGAAAGACTGGACTTTGAAAATCTCGCTGCAAGCACAAGAAGATTTAGATATAGGTACTTTGCTTGTTTATTTAGATGTTCAACATCATATTACATTTTACTATGACTTTTTTAAGTTATTCAACATATAAAAGCTAGACAATTTCTGGATATAAAAAGGATCTCAGTTTCATGATTGTGAGATTGGGTATAAAATACCTATATTTTTTTAGTAATCTGCATTGCATTCCTGATATTTAGGATCCATGTTGTAAAGGGCTGCAGTACTGTTTATATTTTGTTAAAGTATTATTTGTGTCTTTTATTTAAAATTGTGTGTTTTCTCAGGAATAGATAACACTATTGAGTTGAGACTAAGTTTTTGCTGGCAAAATATTTTTCAACTTCTCTCTTGTTGATAAGGATGTTATCAGTACTTTCCCTCCAGCTGATGCACTCTTCTGGCTCTTGCTTGCTGTGTAATATAATATGTGATTTCAACTTTTCTTGCTGCAACAAATACTGATTTCTCAACATTTTACCCTCACCTTCATACATAACATGATTGATTTCTCTTTTAGAGGTAAAGTTTCATCCTTTTTCCATAGCACTTAGGAACTGTTATTTTGTCTATTTTATGCATTTACGATGTAAGAAAATCAAATCAAATCAAAAATAGCTTTATTTAAATAGACCTGTTACAAGTACTTAACAAGTCAAATCTAATTAACAAACAAAACATACTTAATAATAGACATGAATACCATAATAATAAATGTAAACAATAAATATACTGTACTTAAATGAATGTGATGCTACCACCGGAAAGTTCGTACTAGTGCTAACCACTAATGTCAGTTTGCAATACATACGGACATACTATTACCATCACACCTCTTTCCCAACGGAGTAGGCACACACCTTGCGCCTCCTCTACTTTTACAGTTTGCAATAATGTAAAAACATAATTGTTGTCAATGTAAAATGGTGCCGATCACAAGTATTTGGGGGCGCCAAAATATTTTTTTGGCTTGTTTCGCCCTCAAGTTCAGTATTTATCTCTATATATAAAAATGGATTGCTGTTCGTTAGTCTCGCTAAAACTCAGGAACGGCTGGACCGATTTGGCTAATCCTGGTTTTGAAATATTTGTTATGGTCCAGGGAAGGTTTAAAAGGTTAGTAAACATGAGAAAATGCTAGGAATAGTAACAAACCACAATTTAGTTTTCTCTTAGCAACTGTTCCTACCTGTCACGTGACACTGAATGTTTGACAACAGTACGAAGTCTGTCGGGACAGCTAGTTTATATTAAATACTGATCACACTGAAACAAAATCCACAGCTCTTAAAAATATTACAGCAAGTACTAACTAATTAAACAACACAAGCGTTATTGATTCTTCCCCGTCGAATTATAATATGTTGTAATGTCAGGACAACGCTTACACTGCCCCGGCGCGAGACGCTGGCCATTCAGCAGCTGCTTCTCCAACACTACCCCATCATGGCGGACGTGTTCCCCCCGCCCGCGCCCCGCACGCTGCCCGCACGCCGTCGGCGGGAACCGCACACCTTCCGCCGCACCGTCTACCGGCACAACCTCTGGGCCAGGCCGCTGCCTGACTTCACTGGACGGTTCAGGGACTGCACACCTGAGTTTTATAGGTATGAAAGTGTTGATTTCCAATATCCTACTAATATTATAAAGGCGAAAGTTTGTATGTGTGGATGTGCCGTGTTGCTCTTTCACGTAATACTGGATGTATTTAAATGAAACTTTACAATAATGTAGCTTATACATCTGAATCGCACATAGGCTACAATTTGTTAAGAAAAAATACTTTTCGTTTTTCAACTTAATTTCACGCGCACGCAGTCGCCGGCGGCCGCTAGTCTATTAATAAAATCGAGTTGGCAAATGAAGGAAAGTATAAAACTATACTTAAGAGTCTGTTGATTAGATTATTTGAAAAAAATACTGCTTTAGCATTATTATTAGATAATGTACTGTGTGGTCATTTCAGCGCAAATATTCATGTTTGTGGCATAAACTGTAAAAAAGGATCGCCCCATAAATTGAAATGTTATTCAACCAACCACTGTTTTCTTTTTCCAGGTACAATGATTCTCAAATGCACAGGTTAGTACCTTGGCTCAATCGGGAACTTCACTATCTGTTGAACGAGAACCTGGGCCACATAGCGTACGTGGTCGCGCGCATCCTGGAACTGTTGCCGCAGCACCACATCAACTCGCCCGAGTTCCGGGAGGCGATGCAGGTCTACTTCCGCGACCGGACCGAACACTTCCTCCACGAGTTGTACTGCTTCGCCTCGACGCCCTACGACGTCACCGGCTACGACCGCAACGTCCAGTACACCACTGACACGAGGATATCGACGATGGTCAACGAGGTCATCTCCAGCTCGGAGTCGGAGGCGAGCGTCGACTCGGACATAGTGATGGTGTCGAGTTCGGGGCCCGCGGAGCCGCCGCCGGGGCCCTCCCGTCTGCCGGCGCCGGTGTACCCCCAGAACTACATTCCGCAGCCGGTCGCGGACAACGTGATCCCCATCGAGACGATATCGCAGTCGGACACGGACGACGACGACGAGGTGATGGTCGTGGGGTACATCAAGCCGCCGCAGGACCGCACGCCCGAAGTGGTGGACCTGCTGGGGTCGGACAGCGACGTGATCGTGCAGGAGGGGGCGCCGCCGCCCGAGCCGGCGCTGGCCTCGGGCTCGGAGGGCGCCGAGCGCGCGGTGCCGCTCGTTAAATTAATCCTCAAGCGTCACGCGCTCCAGAGCGCCGCGCCCGACTCGGACAGTGATGAAGCGCCCCCGCCCCCCGCGCGCCGCCGCACGCGCCACCGCTCCAACGGCACCGCCACAACGACAGACACTTGCCGCACCACACCCGAGCCCGCGCCCGCCTGGGACTCCGACAGCGCGAGCCTCTCCTACGCCTCCGCCGCGTCCTCCATCTCGCTCCCGACGCCGAGCTCCAGCGAGATCGACACGACCGCCAGCGAGCCCAGCTCCGACGACAGACGGAGACGACTACCCAAAAAGCGGAAACTGAAACGAAAGCGCGAACCGAAGAAGACGCGGAAGCCGCGCCCGCACCATAGAAAGCGACCGGCGGCGACGAGGGACGAGTCTAGCAATAGTAAACGCAAATCCAATTCGGGGAAGGGCGTCAAGTCGTCGAAGCGGAGCGAGCCGGCGCCGGCGCCCGAGCAGCCCGCGCCGGGCCCGAGCGGCCTCAACCACAGTAGATCCAAATCGAGTAGGAGCAAGAGGCGCCGCCGCCCGAGCCGCGATCGCGAAACCAAAAGACTGAAGAGTGTCGTGAATGTTATGTACAATCATAAATCGGGGGAATCCAACGGACATGTTAATGGTAGTGACAATACGAGTATCCAAAGTTTACAGTCTGATTTATGTTCTAGTACCGAAGTGCCGTCGACGAGTCGTAGGTCCGACCATTCGGATTCGGAGGATGACTTGCCACTCAATCTTAGTGTACAGAAGACGTATCTGTCATTATAAGGTTATACAATATTGTGATAATTATTATAACTAGATTTATCAGATATGTGTCAAAGATCGAATTAGGAGTTCGCACATTTTGTTGGAATTAGTTAAACTAATAATTGACTAAGCCCAATCCACCGATAAAGATCTATTGACACAACTCTGTGCATCACCACAACACTATTATGTGCGTAATGTTTATTGAATTAGATTCAGGTATAAGTTGTATTGTAAAAAGGACTTATAATATTATTGTAAAATTGACAGAGATGCTAGTCTCTGGATGTATAATTTATACGTATTGTATAATATTGGGATTATTTTGTAGAAATTAATTTTAATAGGCTACATCTCATTTATGATGATATGTTTCAATGGCCATTATTTGATATTATTTTCCCACGTCAGTGTTCAGTAAGAGAAACAACTCAGTTCATCCGACCCAGTGTTGTAATACCTAAGTGACTATTTTAAGTTGGACTATTTAATTGCTGTAGAGTATTAGTGAAGGCTTCTTTTATTAGTATCTCACATTATTCCTCACCGTGTGTAGTTTATCTACTTCATTATTGTTAATACAGAAGTTTAACAATTCTTACAAGCATGTGTTTGGTGCCAGCACCAAAATTTGATTAAGAGAAATTATGCAACAATAACTCAAAATAAAAAATTACGGAGACATTTTCGTCCCATCTGTTTCACGAATATGCTAAAGAAAGGGAGAGCCTTGCAAGATCGTTAAGAAAAATATACTGGAAACATCACAGCCCTAGCTTTTATTGTGTGTAGACAAGACATTCCTAGTTTTACTAATCGAAATGCGACTGTCAAAAGTTTACACTTATTTATAAACGTTAGTTTTAAATTTAAGACTAAATTATTTAAAAGAGGACTAATAGTAGTGATATAGTTCAAGAGCCTTATAAATAGACATGATACATACTATTCCAAGGTTATTCAGAGAATAACCCAGGAACCAGCAGAATGGTTACTAATAAACGCGGGAAAAGGTACATGAGCGTAATGAAAACCAAAATACTTCGATAGGTGTAACTTCATCTTGTTCTTAGGTAAAACCAGCTTCATTCTAGTTTAAATTCGCATTTTGTGTTTGATTTGCATGTTTAGGCAGTTTACGAGACTTAAGGCAGCCATCTAACTGCTACCATATATTGGGCCGGCCAAATACAAGACGCATTTTTAACCTTAACCCCTGAAGATAAAGCTTAAAACCAGCATAAAATCGTCTTGGTTATTACATGTGTTTTTCTTGTAACTGCGTACATCCTGATGTGCAAAATACTTTCATGAAAGTGCTCTAAGATGCAGCAATCCTATTGGTGGAACGCGCTGCTGTTTTAAGTCAGCCGTTTGTTGTTTCTCTTGCTGAATATGTGTGTCATCTATTTATCAACTGATTCGATCGAACTCGAACAACTGATATAACAATGCTTACTATATTAGTGATGCTTTTTGTAGAAAACAAAATTAAAACGTGTTACCACCTATGGCCTATCTGATTTTACTACTTACACATTTTGATGAGGTTTAGATTACGTCATGTGATACGGGTAATGAATCATTTCCGATGTAACATTATTCAATGGTTTGTGTAACGAATGAACGAACATGTACAAAAACGCGTTAATAAACAGTTCACTCAGTGCAGTCTTTTTGTCATTTAAAATCTTTTTCAGAAAACAGCGCAAAGGTAACACTAACGATATACTAACATAACTTTTGCGATATCTGACAAAATATTAGAAAGCAAGAAAAACCACTCCACCTTAAAATTCTCAAAGGGCATTCTGCATTTGTACGTACCGTACGACATCGGTGATCAGTCCACCTCTAATTTCTTCATATGATTAGTTACAGAGAATTTTTTACTTAGGTCTGAGATATTTTGTTTTGTTGTTAATCCCTTCTAAGGAAGGGAAATAATTAATGGAGTTCCTCCTGATATTTCGGGCTTAAAGTTTCAGGTTGGAAATTATCAATAGGGGGGCAACTATAGATAAATGAAAGTCCAGCATTTAGGTTAAATCTATATATTGCATCTGTCTCAATCCTAAACATTATAAAATGACATAGGCACATCTATGGTACTAGTTGCACAGTTTGTAGCTATAAAAATACAGTCAGTCTCAAAAAGTTTATTACACTTTCGTTAAATTAAATTGCATTTAATAAGTGATAAAAAAACTTCTGAGGCCAGGTCTTTTTACTTCTAGTATCCATTAATAAACTCCATCACACTAAGATAATGTAACAACTACAATAGGATAAAAATACTTACATAAGGCATAAATATAATGATTTAAATTACAGAGGTAACTAGCCCTGAACAGAATTAAATACAAAGCGATGTTTTTTGACGGAATATCCAATTCGTGGAAATAGAAATGTTTTATTGACAAGGTACGCAGCCGTCCTGGGGCAAAGGACCCACTATGTTTGCAGCAACCTTGACCAAAAAGTCGCTATGTAGTCATAGGTCCAAATACATGCGTGAGCAGCACTGTCGTTGATATCTTCGCTGTCTCAGCGCATGCGGTTCAATCAGGATCCAAGCGGCTAAATAACATTATTGATCTCAATATTTTATTTACATTGAATATAAAATGGAAGGGATAATTGTAAATACTGATTTTTCCTCACGCGGGCACCGCATTGTGCGTTCTCGTAATTACAGACGCCCATATAACTTACATATTCGTACAATAATGTACAGTCAACGCCATGACATGCTATCCATTACCCATTCCCGGTGATTTCTCATTACGGTTGCAAATAATTGACATTTGCCAAGAGCAAAATAAAAACACGGAAATGGTTAGCTTAATAACCCGGTGGCTGCACCTAAATACTACAATAAACTTTTTGCATTTACGCACAATAAAACTGTTTCAATAGATCAACACATAATACAACAAGAACAAGATTGTATTTTTATACCTCATATTTTTGCTGTTTTAGCATTTACGATTCAATATTATCATCTATTTTGTATATACCTTACAGCTTAAAAGTAAAATTAAATGTCTCTCAAATGGCGACATCCTCAAAAACACTGCGCTTGATTTAAAATGATCACTAAAGTGAACCTAAAATTATGGCATATTAAGTCCTTGTCAATAGTCAAATTGGAACACGCGGATACGTGAAGGTATGAACTACTAAATTGGCTTTTACCAAAACACAACATCGGAAGTCACTGAGATGCATAAAAATGTATGGCCGTCAATATAGGGTAGAAAGAAAAAACATCGAATCTTGCATTAGATTCATAAACCGCATAGGTAACATATTTCAGGATTAAATGTACATATTTGAAGTTGTACAGCTTACTCTGCAAATAGCCACGCCCCTGTTACGAAAATGAATGAAATTTTACGGATGATGTGGCATAAAAACGTCAACATAGTGCATAATTCCTATAACTATTAAAAGTACATTGTATGAAAGTAATATCTGAGCAAATAGATAAATGTCGCAAGTTAATAATCAGGTAATCAGATTGTGTTAATTGACTTATAACGTTACAGTAGGTACTACAATCACATTTCATTCTGATAATCAATCATTTAAGAAAAACACAGTTCTCGATTGTATAATAATGAATTATGTACATTTTTAAAAATATGTATTGTACATTATTTTTTAATAAACAAGTGTCTAGATAAAATACTACTGGCAGTTTATCCTACAGACAGATTATTAGAAGATTATCATAATACTTTATTTGTTTATTGCTTTTTGACCATTAAGTTTGAAACCCTGTATGGATCATATAAAAATAATAATTTATTTCAATGTACAATTTAGGCAAATAGATTGATTCAATGCATATCCCTAATCATTAGCCGCAAAAAGCATGTAGCACCAGCATATTATAAAGCTTTCTAAGCCTTTTTTAGCTCAAAGCTTAAGCAGTTAGTTCTAAAGGTAGCATTTCAAACAATACGGTAACGCATAATAACGGTAATGTTTTCAAATCGTTGTCTATACTGTCTCACTATAGGGTCTGACCGAACATTCAGCTCTAGTCACATCTTATCGGCATTTACAGCTCCGCTATTAGGTTAGATAAGCTGAAGAAAAGACTTATTATTATTCTTAGGGTCTAAACTAATGGCATTACCGCTATGGCTCGACCACAACTACTTAAGACCGGTAGTGGTCAACCAGAGCGAGCCCTTCGGCTAATCACATCATCCAATAGAGGACAACTATATAAATTGATAAAACAGGTAACCTCTTCAGCGGTAACCAAAGACTGATCGATAATATTGATTGACAAGTACCAGTCATCAACTAAGGTTTGGTTGCACCATCTGACTTTAACAATAACAAACATCAAAATTTCATTTAAAGTTAAAGTTAGGCCCAAAAATGACGTCAAATTGTCAAATTTGACAAAAACTTTAACTTTAACCTTATACTACGCACGCCGAATGATGATCCCTATGACAGTTCGCTAGCGCTTAACATTGTACTGACGTCCTGTCACAACAAATCCTTTAGAGGTCCATTAAAAAATCGAAAAAATCATAATTGTTTACATTTGTAAATTATAAAAATGACTATTAAGAAATTATTGCGTAATGTTCGTAAATAATGGCAAAAAACTCAATGCAAATGTACATGGTACGTGCTGCAAAAGTTACGTCGTCAAGCTGTTATCGACTAAGAAGGGACACATTGATAAACAAAATATCGATAATTTGTTGGAAAAATTTAACAAATGCTTTGAGTTTGTATTTTAATTATATCAATCTGAAGCTAATACTAAGTCAAGCGGGTCTTCAAAATTTGAGTCTGAACTGCAGCTATCGGCGACGTTTAATATTAACGGTTTGTAAACAAATTTTCTTCGTTCTCTCGACCACTTTGCGTTTTATTCAAAATATGCAATTTGAATAAAAATTAAAGAACATTAAAATAAAATAAGACTGTTACTTTTTTATCAAGTGTTTATGACCATCAATACGCGTCATCTTTTTTTCAAAATAAATAGAAATTGCTTATTATGTTGAATGACTTGGCTGAATGGCATGACATTAGGCTAAAAAAATATTTTATCGAAATCGTTTGAAATGGTTTCGCATCACTAAAACAATTGTCAGTTGAAACGTCATAGGGATCATCATTCGCCGTGCGAACTATAACTTCTACTATGGTGCAACTTACCCTTAGTGTATCACTGTATGTTGGTTGCCCGTTCTAAGATTGTTGTTTAACATTTTTAATGGTAGACGGAGGCAGCATTATTACAGAAATAAAACAACATACACGTCCTACCGGGAGCAATCGCGGTTTACGATAAAGAAGATTTTAATGAATGCCAGTCACATTTTGTACTAATTAACGCTATCCTATTCCTGATTATTTGTATTCGTGAAAAAAGAGCTGACTGCATCCTAGGCTTCATAGCATCCTATTGTACCGCGAGTGCATTACTGAATCCCAAGCTGCAGGTATATAGTCGATTTTGTTTATCAAATATTTTTAAATATAGAATTAGAAAGTACAAAAATAATGAACGCGCGTATAGTCCCTGTGTTTTATTTCAATTAGTTGAAGGTGTTCGCGAGAATACCAGAAAACATAACATTTATATGTTTATTATTAGTAGCCTGTTATCAATTGATTCTCTTTTCATTATGTCGCAGTCAAGTACTAAAAGGGATAAAACACTAGACTATTAAAAAATCGTCAAACATTGGCCTGCAATGTTTCTACAGGTGAAATTACCGGATTTCGGTTACAAATTTTCTCGTTAGCGACGTTATCTACAAACCTACGTTAAAATATGTCAATTAATCTGTACCAGCTTATAGCCCATTCTTATGCCAATTCAATAGTGATCCTTAGTCCTTACATAAAAGATACAATGTGCAACGTTACAAATTACGATGGAGTCGCTTCTACAACGGTGTTCATGTGCTGTGGGTGTGGCTTGAACTCCACCACTTCTTTCCATACAAGATCTGAAAGATATGAATGAGGTTTTGATTAAAGTAAAGTAAAGTAAAAATAGTATTTATTCATGTAAACTTATTAAAAAGCACTTATGACAAGTCATAACATAAAAATTAAAAAGTAATAATGTGATTCTACCACCGGTTCGGAGGTGTTGATTCTACCGAGAAGAAACCGGCAAGAAACTCGGTAGTTACTCTTTTTAAATCTTGTTTGTTTACAATAATTGCGATAACAGAGTAACAACAGTAAAGTCAAAATACATGATGTGCAGAGGAGCAGACTATTTCTGAGATGACCACAAATCCTTGTCGTTCAAGTAATCTTTTACATTGTAATAACCTCGTTTCATTAACTTTTCTTTAATTTGCGATTTAAACTTGTGAAGGGGTAGTTCAACAAGACTTTGAGGTACTTTATTATAGTACATTGTTACACGAGGGGTGAAAATGACTTATTTAGTCCCGAGACGGGGTTTGGCGCCCGGAACGAAGTGAGGGCGCCAATAGTTCGAGGGACTAAATAAGTCTTTAACCCGAGGTAAACACTGTGCTTTTCATTACAAATACGAGGAAAGTAAAAATAAAAACATGATTTAATTCATGAAGATCGAATTGCCGCTTTCCCGCCTATTTTGTTAGTTTTTTTTTCTGTGGCCGGCCCGCTATTCAGCCATTATTTTTTATTTTCATCATTGGAAAAATGCTAAATATTTTGCTCAAAGCTAAGTTATTTTAAAGAAATTGTTGAAATAAAGTTATTTAAAAAATAAATATTCTCTAATCAATACTTAACTTTAAGTTATTTAAATTTTACATCGTGGCTGTATAGAAAGTTGGAACATGGTTCAATAGTTATTTGAAAAAAGAACTAGTTTTTTTAAAAATAATATGACAGCTGTCAGTTGAAAGTGATTCTCCCTAGGGATGAAAAGTATTACTTTTAGCCCGCTTCTCAGGTCAGTAATGACCTACTTTCAGAGTATGAGTAATGAAAAATAATTTTACACATTGACCCACAAATGATTTTCCTACTTTATGAAGTCTAAGATTAGGATTTACAAGTTTGTTCTTGTTTCTTGTATTGAATTTATGACTATCACAATTCTTCTTGAAAAGGTGCAAATTTTTACGTACGTACATTATGTTGTCATAAATGTATTGAGAGTGTACAGTTAATATATTTATCTCCTTAAATACTTCTCGGAGCGAGTCGCGTGGTCTAAGGCCGTATATGGAGCGAACGGCTCTTTTTTGAAGTACAAAAATAGTATTTATGTCCGCCGCTGACCCCCACAACATTAGTCCATACGACATTACACTATGAAAATAACTGAAATAAACTAATCTAGCTGTTTTAACATCAGTCAACAGTCTTATTTTTCTTACTGCATAAGCAGCCGAACTAAGTCTTCCTGCCAGGGACGTAATATGCGGACCCCACTGTAATTGGGAATCTAAAGTGACTCCTTTAGATTCCCAATTACAGTTTAGTTACATTTTTGATTAGGACAGGTAGTGATAATTTTCGTCATGTATGAGAAGTTATCAAATCTGACTAAAATATAGCGTATACTTTACAAGAGTTCTACAAGATGGCATATGGTATAATAATACAGGGTGTCATGTTTTTTTTTACAAAACTAACAGGATCGATTCCCGGCTGAGAAAAAAAATATTTTCAAAAATCTGAGTAAAATCTAAAACTGCATAGTTTTTGTAAAAATCGATCTAGCGACTTCTTTGAAATTTTCTCTTAAATCCTCATAGTTTAGGATTTGGCCTACCACGCCCACTTGAAAAGCTCAGCCTGTATAGAAAAATGCTCAAGAGTCTCAACTCAAAACCCCCACCTTATTTATCAAAATGATTTCTAAAGATTCTGAAGGTACTTCAAACCCTGCTAAAAAAAATTTTGCTTTTCTAAATCGCCTTCCCGAAGAACGCAATCCTCGCTTTCTAGTTTTGCAATGATTGCAGTTTGTCGACAGAATGACGCACCAGAGTTCGCACTTTGTAATGTATAATTAGTGAGCTTACCCTTCCACTTATCAACCGGCAGGTCCATGTCCTCGAAGCTCTGGTCGTAGGGCACTGAGTCGGGCTCGTCGGTCGGGTCGGCGTACTGAGCCAGGTACTCGTGCGCGAGCGCAAGCTCCGCGGTTATGCGTCTGGAGAACAAACGAGGCACATGACAGTCGAGTTAACAAAAACAGCGGATATACTTCCCACAGCTGCTATGGTATTCCGGTTGGAACCATAACTCACTTCGCTAGTGGTGAGTTATCTTTAAAATTCAATTTCTTTGCGACAGTGGTCGTATGAGAGAAAGAACTGAACCTTTTTTTTTTCAATTATTTACATACAAAATGAGAGAAAATTCTAATTCAAAGTAAAGCGTATTGATGATTCAAGTAAGCGTGAGCACCGAGATGTGAAGTGATGTGAGCTGGAATCCCTGGTCACAGGCACAGGTCCTCCTAAACTCCCAACTATGCGCGGGCTCGGTGCGGATTGTTGGAGTGGTGCAAGGTTAGTGATTAATCCTTACTGTCAGACGTTATCAAGCCTCTGTAAGGCCCCCGACTGGGCTTAACGACTAGTGACATCTAGTGTCGTCAACACACGGAGATGCACCGAAAATGCACTTCGGTGGGGGTCCCATCCAATTCCTGACCCGGAGTGTGTTGCTTTGCAGCGACTGTTTCCAATTTACTGTCAAAACTGAGCCACGGGTCCTCGAATTAGTTTTATGAAATTTATGGCATACATCTCAGCTACAAGTAGATGCTTGACAATACTTACAACTCACACATGCACCTTGATAGGCGTTGTAAACATAGGAGAGAGAGAGAGAGGCTCTGGCTAATATCTCATTAAAAATTTAAATATCTCGTTGAGATTACCTAGCACGAACCGGTAACTTTTTGGTAATAGGAAAGAGAAAAGCAAACAATATTTTTTTCTTAAAAAAATATTGAAAAAAGAAAAAAAAGTAACCTTTACTTTTCGATTACCAAAAACGTTATCGGTTTGTGCTAGGCCTACTGATGCGGTCGAAGTCGACCTTAAGGCTTTATTTTTATTTATTAAGAGACAATACTGACTTGTCAGCGTCCAGCTCCAGCATCAGCTCGAGCAGGTTGACGGCGAGCGGGTTGGCGCCGCGGAACACGTCGCGGAACTCGCGCCGCTTCAACTGCGGCAGCGATTGGATGTACGTCCGCGCCTGTATCGGAACACATAGTAGGTACTACTTATAGATACTGACTTGTCAGCGTCCAGCTCCAGCATCAGCTCGAGCAGGTTGACGGCGAGCGGGTTGGCGCCGCGGAACACGTCGCGGAACTCGCGCCGCTTCAACTGCGGCAGCGATTGGATGAACGTCCGCGCCTGTATCGGAACACATAGTAGGTACTACTTATAGATACTGACTTGTCAGCGTCCAGCTCCAGCATCAGCTCGAGCAGGTTGACGGCGAGCGGGTTGGCGCCGCGGAACACGTCGCGGAACTCGCGCCGCTTCAACTGCGGCAGCGATTGGATGAACGTCCGCGCCTGTATCGGAACACATAGTAGGTACTACTTATAGATACTGACTTGTCAGCGTCCAGCTCCAGCATCAGCTCGAGCAGGTTGACGGCGAGCGGGTTGGCGCCGCGGAACACGTCGCGGAACTCGCGCCGCTTCAACTGCGGCAGCGATTGGATGAACGTCCGCGCCTGTATCGGAACACATAGTAGGTACTACTTATAGATACTGACTTGTCAGCGTCCAGCTCCAGCATCAGCTCGAGCAGGTTGACGGCGAGCGGGTTGGCGCCGCGGAACACGTCGCGGAACTCGCGCCGCTTCAACTGCGGCAGCGATTGGATGTACGTCCGCGCCTGTATACCAATAGTAGGTACTAATTATAGATACTAACTGTACATTGCTTATTTACCCCCAGTTCCCGAAACCAACGCAATTATTTTATTTATTTATTGGACACAAAAAGACAATTACAATAGACAGTTTAAAGGACAGTAAAGGTACAGATGAGCTCAACTCTAAAAATAGATTTTAGTGGGGGATTTACCCTGAGGCACAGTATGCTCCGGCTTAGGAAAGCCAGATGTTAGGGGCGGCAAATAATTCAAAAAAAAAATTGTAGGCCGCCCCATTCCCCCATTGCATGTGTAACTATTTAAGCCCTAGACTGTTATGGTCAATTATTCCTAGGGACTGGTTTTCGATCTAGTCAATTCTTATAAAAAAGTGCGGCTGAGAATTAGACCGGCAAAGACTACAAAGTCGTCTATGATCATTGGATAATTAGCTTAACGTGATTTTATAAATCAAGCAATGTTATTTTCTTTAGGACTTGAGGATTGTTAGTTGACAATGTGCTATTTGGTTTGCCTTTTCGGGAACCGGGGGTAAGACAACAGTTCTGTAAACTCAATACGAATTACGCACAACGGTATCTTCTGTGAAATTCAGAACATCAGTGAGATTATGACATTAAGCGTATAAAAAAGAGTTTTGAGTGGAGCTATTCTGTGAACTCATTACAAACTAATTCATGCCAAGCCATGGTGACACTGCTCTTCTTTTACGAGTAATGTTGTAATCTCACTCAACTTATGAACTCAAAACTAGGACACTAATGGTTAACTTATGTGTGTATGTACCATTACCGCAACTTTCATAGAACATTTACACGTATTTAACATGACAACAAAGACGAACTTACACACTTAGGGAACTCTCACATAATTTACAAAAACATTGATCGATGAATATACAAATTAAACAAACGACGAGCACACTTGTTCAGATGTTTTGGTTAATCTTTTTTACACAGATAGGTACCTATACCTACCTTTGTTAAAGATGATATCTATCAAAAAACATGATGTCTTAATTTTCCAAAGCATTCATATTAAATAGTTTCAGTCAATAAGCATTAATTCAGTCTTCTTTTTAGTTTCAAACTATTAGGGAAAACAAAACGTTTTGCATAATATATTCATTATACCAATTGTTATTCTTACCTCTTCACTAATTATCTTATCAATAGTCTCTTGTTCGGGTTTTCCGCACAAGAACAATATCCTCGTGAGGTGATCAATATCTGACGCGCTAAGGTTAAGGTTAAGAAGCACCAAACGGACACAAGCTACAGTGCGACAAGACAAACCACATCAATTATGGGCTGATTTTTCAATAGTCAGATGAAGTACAACTCGGCAGATTTTAATGTTGAATGATAAAATCTACAATTACGTCGTTTGTTACAAACGTATTTTTGACATTCATACTCACATTTCAAAATTAGCCGACTTGTAATTTATTTGTCTGATAAATTTTATCTGACTATGAAAAATCTGGACTAAAGCTAGTTAATGGTGTTATGCTATGTTATGTTTGCTGAAGTGTATCTGTTCTGGAGCCGTATCTACGTGTAAGCAAGCGGCTGGCTTATTCTAGCTTATCGGTATTGGTGGGCAAGGGGGGCACGGGCTTTATCATTATAGTTTGTTAATTTTCTGGCGCTATTATGTACAGCTGAAATGGAGCATTAACAATTTAACATGCATTCTTATCATTAGAGATAACACTAAATCTACCCATAACGAAGTGCAGTCGAAACGAGCCTCTCGTTAGTTTATTATCGAAATATCGTAAATCGTTAAAAACATTCACAGTTCGAACTTTATCTCGATTTTCGTTTATCGAGATAAAACCATCCATGTTATCTTAAGCATCTGATTATACTGTACAAAATAAATAAAAGCTATAAACATCACTTTAATTCTTATTCAGTTTTCACCCTTTCAAAGATTCACAAAATTTGCGCTGAATACCCAGGTTTGGCGAGTTGCACAGCCCACACTTCCTAAACTCTTTAAAATACCTTGAGGTTGACTGGTAATACTTGTAGGCTTCCTTATGAATTTGTGCAACAAATAACGAATAAATGAATGGGTAAATGCCCAAGAGAAACCTGTAAAAATTAAACCTTTCCTGCTTCACCTCAGCACTTTACCCATTGTTCCAGGAACACTGACAGCCCTGTGCGTCGCCATAAGCCGCCTGCTATTACGTATTACGCTCACGTTGTCAATGTTGGTTCGAGTACCTATCAAAGTAACAAGCCTTTTCCCCCTTAACATATAAATCTACTTACAGAGTCTGAAGATATTTTCTGCATGAACTCCTGACTTGGCGTTCCAAGGACCTCCATGATCAAATTCAACTGATGGATATCTGTCTTGTCCATTAAGGTTGATGAAAGCACATAAGGCAATGTTAACTTATTAGAAGTTAACAATGGTAGTGGTACATATACAAATGGTCATGCAATAACGAGCATGAGGTCGGAATTTGAAGGGAGCAAGCTTTCCATCATTGATAGAGTGCTATTGATGTGTTTGTCATGTATTACGCCCATAATCTTCCCACGTATTTTCCTAATGAGATTCACGTTTAAATTCCAAGATTTTCAAGATGAAATTATATTTAGCTGCATTCATTTTTAGTTATTTCATTACAATACTTGCATTTTGCAGTTATTTGGCCTTAGGTGGGAATCGTACTCAGATAGCCACACCACTCGAACTACTCACTGCTAGTGTTTGCGTAAATAGCACAACACCTTAAATATTATTTACAACATAAAAATAACTAATGTAACTACCGGAAAACATAATACATAAACTCATAAAAAATAGATATATGTTTATCTACTATTATAGTAAAGTGTGCATTGTGTAAATAAATTATGCAAATTGTGTCAATAGTTAAAAACTACAAACAACATCAAAATAAAAAGGATACGGTCAGATCCTGGGAACAGGGTCCTGCCAGTAAGAAGTTCTGCCATGATGCACCCAACAGACCAGATGTCCACTGTCTGGTTGTAGTGCATCCAGTTCAACATTATCTCTGGAGCTCTATACCACCTACAACATCACAAATGTATTAGCTTGTTAGCAGTTCTAATTATGTAGGTATGTCATTATCAACACTATACCATTTTACTATACCTATACCACAAATGCCAAAGTAACTCTGTCTCTGATACATTTTTATGCAGGAACTACTGAACTAATTTCATCTGAATTCGGTACACAGATAGTCTTTTAAGTGAATTGTGAAATTATACATCCCTTATACAAGAATAATTATTGCATTTAGGGAATGAAATAAAATCAATGTTTGAGAGATGAGACATTTGAAGAGGTGAAAATTCGTGTGGACGTCTATATAAGTCTGTTGAAGCCAGCCTGTCTGTTGTAACCTGTTGTTATTCGCTTTGATCGGCGGTCAGAAAGCTAGTAATAATATAAATGGTTCACATACCGAGTAGCTACGTAGCCGGTCATCTCTGTTTCTGTTGGTCTGGCTAGACCAAAGTCTAAAATACGCAGCTCACAATCTTCATTGACAGCAATGTTTGATGGTTTCAGATCCTATTTGAAAATAAACACCAAGAAGTTACTAAGAGCCTGTCAATCTCACAGACTAGATACTGGTATTTTTTCAAGAAATCTATTAAAATAGGTTTTTAATGACAATGCTCAACCTTTATTCAGTTGACATAGAGTTTAAAATGACTACAAAGCCACATATAACTTTTTCTATCTTAAGTTTATGCAAAAACCTTGAATGAGCTCACAAATAAATGCCAACACATTATGTTTTCTTTGTAACAAGACTAGAACTGTACAACCAATTGAGTTCAGTTTTAATCAAGGCACAATAATAATAGGACTCCTAAGTAGTGTTTTACTCACGACATTTGCCAAATATCAATTATTTTCTTGTTTGGTACAGAAACATGTGTACAAGTTTGGTTAGCCTTTCATACTCTACAAATGTAAATTTTCTTACGAATTTTAAGAAATACTATCAAGTCATCATACCCTGTGAATGATGCCTGCAGAGTGAATATATTTGAGACCACGGAGTATTTGGTATACCAAAAACTGTACATGATCATCAGAAAGTTTTTGTGTTCGAATAATGTTGTTCAGATCAGCGCCCATCAGGTGGGTCACTAGGTACACTTGTTGAAATTCCTCCAAAGTTTTTTCTGGACTAAATACATCAAGCAAACCTGTATAATAGAAACTCCATTACATTATCAAAGATAACACTTCTATCATTAATCAAATAAGTATTATTTTGACACTATAAAACTAAAATTGATTTTGAATATATTAGAAGTGCACTACAATCTCTCGTTTCTAAAGCTTCCGTTATATCAGCGTTCAGTTGGAAAAGTTGTCATAGATCTAGAAATAGAGAAAGTCAAAAATGTGTAAATAGAACTTATTTTTATCTATCGTCTCACCAATAATATTCTCATGATTCATGTGTTTAAGCATACGAAGTTCGCGGTATGTCCTCTTAGCGTGCACAGCAGACTGAAAGGGCCTTGCCAACTTCTTAATGGCCACTTTCATACTATGCAAAGTATCAAAAGCAGAACTGCAAACAAAGTAGTTAGTATTCATTAGAGACAAATACGAAAACCAGTTCCGCCTACGCAAGGGCAATGTACCGAAATGTGTTATGTGACAAACTGCAACCATTTTAATTAATTTCTTTCCAATATAAATAAATTTGGCATTCTGCCTCAAGCCAAATAAACACATACCACACTTGACCATAAGCGCCAGATCCTACAGGCGTAAGCATTTGGTATCGTTCTGGCACGATCCATTCCGTTTTGTTGATTTCTACCTTGTGAAATCGAGGCATCATGAATTCGGCAATCTACGTTACCTCTTCACTTCTTTTAGCTACAAAAATAAATGTTATGTAAACAACAGTTAGATCCTAAATTAACACAGTTGAAGATTGCAAAAGAATGGCATGAAAATAATTTACACAAGGCAAAATACACCGAAGCTTCACACAACTGCAATTAGAATTTTGACAGCTGGCTGGTTGTCATGTCAAGCAGACAGACATTTCATTCATGTCCAGCCGCAGAACGAACGCAACTCGTGACGATAATCTACTGTAGCCAGCGCCCCCTAGCCCTAGATAAACTACGATTCGATTTTCTGTTGAAGATATAAGCCAGAGGGCCAAGGGAGTCGAAGAAAAGACAAAATGTCATTGTCATTATGACATTTGTCGATAGGAATCATTTTTCTATTTCGCGACTCGCGTTTTGCGGATGGGAAAAATTGTTTTTACTCCATAGAAATTCCTAATTAATTGTAAATATGGCCCAAACTGCGGGCGTTAAGCCCATGGCCATTGCTGGTCGAGTGGCTCTTGAAAGGGAACGATGCTTGGGCATGACTGAAGTTGAAAGAGCCTGGCGCAAGCAATGGTTGAAAGATCAAGTTTTAGCAGCAAATGAACCCGTGCACGTTGAGGAATACTGGAAAGAACGTACTAATCCTATTCGTCGATTCTACCGCAAGCCCCTGGATGCAGTCTTTACTAGACTTGTACCTGTTTTGGTATGATTACATAACTAACCTGCAGATCTAAACAAAACCACTGCTTTTGTTTGTATTTTTACCTCTAGTACAAACCCATTGTATCCTATTTCAGGGTGCTAACCGTGCAGCAAATTATAGATACATTACTGGCAAGTTAGGATTGATTGGTGCTGGTGTACTTTCAATTCATTACTACTTCAAATATAATGGAAACGTAAGTATCAGAGGAACTGATGGGATTATTGATTGGGGATGCAATTATTATAATGAGGAATCGTCTTATTTCAGGATTGGACAAAGAAAGGTGGCTGGAGAGTAATGAGAACTAAACCCATGGTCCTACCAGGACAACCTGGCTTCCCATACAAATCTGAAAAGTGCACAGATGCAGACTATGCTGAAAGGGGTTTCAAAAAAGCTACCATCTAAATAATCATACTAATAGACTTGTAGCATATGTTGTATGTGTAGATTCATGGAAATATCTACAAACATACCTGAAATATTGATGGTCATTGTTAGGAAATAAAGTTAAAATAATTTATAAATATGGTTTTATTAACAACTATGCAAAGTGTATTCCCTCTGAATTGAAAGCATGTAATAACTTCATGAAATCATCAACATCCATGGTCCTGGCTCTCATTTGATCAGCCTCTGCTCCTACTAATATTTCTTGCACTTTTTGTTTTATGTCAAAATCTTCAGGAATCTCCTAAAAAGAAAAATAATTATTACATACTAGTAATTGCAGCTTTATTTGATAAACTGTTTGTAAAAGATTTAAATAATAGTAAGCTGATAATATTCGAATCAATGTGATACAATACATACTTTATTGTGCAATGAACAATGGACTCTGTAATTCTTCTCCAAAACTGCCATTGTGGTGGCATGTTTGAAAGCTGCCTGTAATGTTTTGTTCTTCCTCACAAAAGCTATTCTAGTTAACCCATCCCATTCAACAAAGTTTATTGGTGGAGGGGGGTTCCTTGGTTCTATTCTGACTACACTAGACTCTACTTTTGGTGGTGGCCTGAAATTGTTTTTTCCAACCTGTAAAATAAATCATTTTTCAGTTTTCTACAATTTATCTGCATTTTCTCAAAAAACAACTAGATAATAAAGAAATTTTATTGACATTCTCTAAAGTTATAAATTTGCTTTCTTCACTTATAAATATTGAGAGGGAATTATCTACAAATTAAGCCACAAAATAATACAGTTACCACTTGACTAACCTTCATCAACATGTCAACCCTAGCTAGAAGTTGAGTATTTATAGATAATCTGCAGTATAATTTGTCTCCTGGTTTAGCTACTAGACGCTGCGCAAATTCTTTTTGGAACATCAGCACTGCACATCTGAAGAATGGCCTGTGCAGGAGCAGCTTGAAGACTAAAGGTGAACTTATCTGATATGGAATATTGGCCACACATATATCAAAAAATGGAAGGTCTGTCTTTAGTACATCTCCAACAAGAATCTGTAATTTAGCTTGGTAAGGCGTTCCCTGGACACGTTTTTGAAGTTCAGCAACTAATCTGTAAGGTTATAACACCACTTTTATAACAGAACCTGAACATAGCTGGAGGTAAAACATATATGCTGATGCATGCTAATAACTGTAATCTACCTTGTATCAATTTCACAAGCAACCACTTTCTTTACCCTATCAAGCATCTTGATGGTCATGTTACCAGTACCAGGACCAATTTCAAGGGCCACATCAGTTGGTCTTAAACCAGACTTATCCAGCATAGAAGTTATTATAAGTGGGTTCTTTAAGATATGCTGCCCAAAATCCTTGTTGAATTGAATACCTACAAGTACAAAAGGTATCATTATGAGGTGTACATACCAATAAAATATTTTAAAATATGTAACCTAACCTCCAGTTACAAACATACCTTGCTTAGCAATTTCATTATGGACTCTTGATTTCTTCTCGGGCTTAACTTTTGGCATAGTTAACGATTAATAGTAAAATTGCCTGCAAATATTAAGCTGAAATAGGGAACCTCATGGAAGTTAAAAATAAACACGAGTACGAGTTGATTTGTTGCGCGTACTGTTATTATGACGTTTGTTTTTTTAAAATTCAGGAAAACTTCACATTGGGTTTCGGTTGTGGTATCTATAGCCTGTCCATCGACTACTCAAGGCGTTGAGAGTAAATCAAGAGCGCTTCCGCGACTTGTGATTTTGAAAACACTGCGACTGCGAGTGCGGCTCACGCAATGTGACATGATAGCGCGTTCGACGGGCGTTTTCGCGCAAACGTGGCATGCATGTTGTGTATCACTGAGTTTTCAAAACGTTGAAGGATAGTTAAATCATATTGAAATACTCCTTCAACATCATCCACTTCTGCAAAAATGTTATTGAAAAATAATTTTAAACCATGTGCGACTATACTTACACTTTGACAGTTGCCTAATGCCTTGCCGGTGTTTTTTTTTTAACAACCTACAAACGAAACGCCAGTCACTAATCAATGAATGACCTTTTTTTCCATTGGCAATTCGCTCCTAAAATTTTGGCATGGTTGATCTTTACGGGACCGAGTAAAATAAAACCGTTTTGTGGAAATAATATGAAAATGGAGTGGAAACCTGAACAAGAAGGCTTACGACAGATACTAACACTTCTCAAGGAGTCTCAGTCACCAGACACAGCAACTCAGAGAGCTGTTCAACAAGTATCCTTTTCAATTTTCATGTCGATGCATTCGATCGGCGTGGATATTTTTTAGGCTTTTAACCGTCTCCTTCTGTATTTATGTAGGCTTATTCTCTTTTGATTATTGCAGTCAGCTCTTCGCATGCTATTTAATACCTAAATTGCTTCATAAGGGTGCTGAGCGTCGCATCTCGACGCTTACGATTTGATCGATTTTTCCGACATGACACCTATTGACAGCCTTCGATGATATTTTCTTAGCCGTTTATCTCAGAAATTGGAAGAACTCAACAAATATCCTGATTTCAACAACTACTTGATATTTGTGCTGACTAAATTAGTCACCGAAGAAGAACCTACAAGATCTCTCAGTGGCTTAATTTTAAAAAACAATGTGAAAGCTCATTACAACAGCTTTCTGCCTGAGGTTGCAGAATTTATCAAACGCGAATGCTTATCTGCCGTTGGAGACCCATCGCCACTCATTCGCGCCACTGTTGGTATCATTATCACTACTATTGCTAGTAAAGGAGAATTGACCTCATGGCCGGAACTATTACCAGCGCTATGTCAAATGCTTGATTCCCAAGACTATAATGTTTGTGAGGTACGCACTTGATTATCAAAATTACTTATTGTCTCATAAATTAGTACGTCTAATCTGCAGTAACATGTAATCTTTTTTTTTCATAGGGAGCATTTGGTGCACTACAGAAAATTTGTGAAGACACTGCTGAATTACTGGACAGTGATGCTTTAAATAGACCATTGAATGTTTTAATCCCTAAATTCTTACAATTCTTCAGGCATTCATCCCCCAAAATAAGATGTCATGCTATAGCATGTGTCAATTACTTTATCATGGGTCGCACTCAGGCTCTGATGCTGCACATTGATGCATTTATAGAGGTAAGATCTGAACAATAATGTTGTTTTTACAAAGATATTGGATAATTTTGCTGAATTTGTCTTTTTCGTTTTAGAATCTATTTCATTTAGCAGCTGATGAAGATCCAGATGTTAGGAAAAATGTATGTCATGCATTGGTACTGTTGCTGGAAGTTCGGTTGGACAGACTCATACCACATCTTCCTAATATCATAGAGGTAACTAATGAATTTGCTAACTAATTATTAAAGAGCTATTAAATTTCAAATAATAAATGACCATTTTTTGATTCAACATTTTTTGTTGTAGTATATGTTGGTGCGAACACAAGATGCTGAGGAGGGTGTAGCATTAGAAGCTTGTGAATTCTGGCTTTCCCTTGCTGAACAAAATGTCTGTCGGGAAGTAAGTTATTTTAATGAATAATAACATTATCTCAGCACCATATTAATTATGCTTCAACTAAAAACATTTCACTACATGACACAAACAACACTGAATACAATTGTTGCAATTATCAATGCAAATGTTAGCAATGTTCCTGGTAAATTTGAACCCATCGTGGTAAGAAGCGAGCATACCGCCGTTATCTGGGTTGCTTAGATTTTTTATCGGTGTTTCTCATCGCCGGAGAGTTAGCCGCAAATTATACAATGAACACGAAGATGAATTGTTCTTACAAAATATAAAACATTAAAACCGGCCTTCTACCAAAATTAAATGGCGGAGGAGAGTAATGACACGTGACTTCTTCGACCAATCAGAGCGCACATGGCGTTTGGTTACCGCCCACTTATTATTTTACGGATGCGTTCCGAAAGTTTATCAATTTCCGGAAATGAGGGCGTAAAATAATACAATTTATCTCTCGTTTAGAATCCTACGAAAGTTTATAAATTTCCTGGGAAATTTATAAATTTACAGTTCTTGTTATTTTCCGGTGACAAATACAAAGTCAAACTCAGTCAAGCAGTGAACAAGATTAACGATTCAATTTAGGGCATAACGTAAAATTGAGATTCGCAGTGGTTGACAAATTCTTAGGAGCAACTCAAAATTCTTTTTGTATTATAATAATAAGATAATTATAAAAGTAAATCATTTACTTCAATCGTGGAAAAATAACCTCCCACACATCTTGATATTTTCGCAATACTTAAACTGCAAGTGTAGTAAGTGTATTATCGGCGAAAATAAGCCTTATCCTTTACGATATACAGTTCGGGCGCCCGGAGAATCGATTGTTAGCGGGAGGAGTAGGCCGAGAATAGAAGGGGGTGGCGCTAGGCAGCTCCAGTGTTACCAACTTAGTGGATTTTCCAGTAAATCTAGTGGTTTTTTTTATTCGTTTTGTTTTTTGGTATTACCTATTACTGGAAAAATATGGATATTCGTGGCTGATGGATTTGTCTAGTGGAATTTAAAAAAAATCTTATGTCTTTCTTAAACATTGGTAGAGGAATTATAAGGTCCACAAGTTTCGATTTTAGATTTCAATTTTATGTGCGGGCAACAATGTTTCATCTAGTGGGTGAATCGGCCCAAAGGACATGGCCAGAAACTGTTTCAAAATGTAAATAAAAATATCATCGGGAATTCCCTGTGTTCTCTTTCTACCAAGTATAAATTTTCGTTTTGATTTGTATTACGGTATTGTAAAGTATGCCAAAACCACAGTATGCCTACGCAAATATTTCAGGATTTTTGGCTTCAGGAATCAGGACACACATAATAAAAAGGGCTTCAAGGAATTGCCAGTTCTGCTAATCAAATACCAAAATGCAAGTTCTGTGTAATTTTAATGTTATTTCCTTAATGCAACTGCAAAAGATCTAGTTGGCGCGCTTGGCGTCTTAAGTATGTATGTGGTCTGTGTGTGTACGGATAGTTATTGCCGCGTATCTCTGATGTATAACCGCGCACCTGTTGTCTCTTTATTGACTTAGACCCAATCATATTATAATAAAAAAAGGTAGATAGGTTATATGTGCTAAAAAAGTGGCACCCTAAATCAGAACTTTTCGTGTACCTGAGCAAAGCATTGATAGTGTTGACAGTTTGAGACGACACTGCGCGCAACATGTATCTGTCTCGTTTAGGCTATAGTAAATAATCGTACTGGCTTGTTCACATGTTATAACACGGTCAAATTAACTTCGTCGTACCCTGTGGACAATTTTTGACTTCGCGTCAGTACTGACATAATCTATCTACGTCTTTTTTATAGTAATATCATTGCTTATACCCTGTCACCGCGTCATTTGGACAAGCTCTTACATTTATGCCTTTTAAAATCGTTTTTTCAAACAACAATGTTTAAAGATGATTACGATAGAGACATAGTTTATATTATTCCTTCAAGCTTATTCGAAAAAAACCAAAAGTCTCCTCCTCGCGCCAGAATACTAAAACAGTTATTCGTCAAAGGTACTTGGCCCCCGCCTGCCCGCACTCCTGCCCGTGCTGGTGCGCGGCATGCGGTACTCGGAGATGGACGTGATCCTGCTGCGAGGAGACCGGGACGACGACGCCGACGACGCGGAGCCCGACCGCGAGTCGGACATACGTCCGCGGTTCCACAAGCCGCGCTCGCATACCATCAAACATAACGGTAAGTGAGAAATACATAACTTTACTTGCCCTTTACACGGCAGACCATGCTGCAATTTCTACCCTATTTCCATGGAATAGAGTTGAAAGTTCGGTGTCCAACATATGGACAGAGCCTTGTAAGGGGTTTACTTACCCCCGATTTCACAAGCAAAGTTCAGCAGACTTAAAAGTATAGCTGTCCCGAGACAGGATAAATTTGAAGGCATGCTCCACTCTGATGGAAATTTGTGAATTCGAGGGTAGAAGGAAGAGTAAATTCTAACTTACTCAAAAATGTGCAAAAATAAAGTGTAGTATGCATGCTGCGAGTGTCATATGCGTTAAGGAAAACTCACCTAAAATAACAATAATAAAAGGATATTCAAATTACAAAATAAAGCATCAATAAGAAAATGATAGTTATCAGGTAAATATTTGAATGATCAGATAAAATGCCTGTTATGTAAGTTGTATGTATAGAATTGTCCTGCCGCTCTGGTTTTGTTGTGATAGTAGTTTTTGTAATGTTCGAGAAAAGTACTACAGTGTTCAGATACTCTTTTGACTATTTTTGATTCTTATTAAAAACAGTGCATACATTTTAGGAACTCTGTGTTTAATTATTATTATTTTTCCGATTGAAAGCAAGAAAGAAAAAACGTTTATTGATCTTGGACATCGTAACTTACAGATATAAACAAACAAAACGAAATAGTTATAGAAAAAATAAAAATAACAAAAGCAGTGTCACAATGTCCAGAATTGCTCAGACCCCACTATATTGGGGACACTATGCCGGCATGGCAATAGGCCGGGTGATCGGTCTGCCTGTCATTTCACCCATTTCTGCAGGCTTTGTATATAAACAGAAATAGCCATTTGGAAACTGTAGGCTTGGCACAAACCGCTAACGTTTTGGTAATCAAAAAGTAAACTTTTTTCTTAAAGTCTTACCGCCGCACTCAGAGACGTCAATTTACGTTAATGGTTGATTAGCGTCAAAATTGCATTTTTGAAAAGAGACTTTATAACAAATTGAATAAAGAACTTTTCAGAATGTCAAATTTTGACTCTAATGAACCATTAACGTTAATTGACGTCTCTGAGTACGGCAGTTAGGAACAAGAAAAAAATGTATCGTTTACTTTTCGATTACCAAAACGTTAGCGGTTTGTGCTAGCCCTACTGGACCTTATGAATCTAAAGGTGTTATTGATTGTTCCGTAGCGGGTGCGGGCGACAGCAACATGTCTGGCGGCGGCGAGTCCGACGACGAAGACGAAGGCGGCGCCGACGGCGACGACGGTTCACTCTCCGACTGGAACCTGCGCAAGTGCAGCGCCGCCGCGCTAGACGTGCTCGCCAACGTGTTTGGCGCCGACCTGCTGCCCGTGCTGTTCCCGATACTCAAGGAGACGCTGTTCCACGAGAACTGGGTCATCAAGGTCAGTGGGCTCTTACAACAGACGTGCTTGGTTCAGTTGTCTAATGTGTCTGAAGGCGACGACGGCTCGCCAACGTGTTCGGCGCCGACCTGCTGCCCGTGCTGTTCCCCATACTCAAGGAGACGCTGTTCCACGAGAACTGGGTCATCAAGGTTAGTTGGCTCTTACAACAGACGTGGTTGGGGCAGAGTTGTCTAATGTGTCTGAAGGCGACGACGGCTCGCCAACGTGTTCGGCGCCGACCTGCTGCCCGTGCTGTTCCCCATACTCAAGGAGACGCTGTTCCACGAGAACTGGGTCATCAAGGTCAGTGGGCTCTTACACTGGATGTGGTTGGTTCAGTTGTCTAATGTGTCTAAAGCCGACGGCGACGACGGCTCGCCAACGTGTTCGGCGCCGACCTGCTGCCCGTGCTGTTCCCCATACTCAAGGAGACGCTGTTCCACGAGAACTGGGTCATCAAGGTCAGTGGGCTCTTACACTGGATGTGGTTGGTTCAGTTGTCTAATGTGTCTAAAGCCGACGGCGACGACGGCTCGCCAACGTGTTCGGCGCCGACCTGCTGCCCGTGCTGTTCCCCATACTCAAGGAGACGCTGTTCCACGAGAACTGGGTCATCAAGGTTAGTTGGCTCTTACAACAGACGTGGTTGGGGCAGAGTTGTCTAATGTGTCTGAAGGCGACGACGGCTCGCCAACGTGTTCGGCGCCGACCTGCTGCCCGTGCTGTTCCCCATACTCAAGGAGACGCTGTTCCACGAGAACTGGGTCATCAAGGTCAGTGGGCTCTTACACTGGATGTGGTTGGTTCAGTTGTCTAATGTGTCTAAAGCCGACGGCGACGACGGCTCGCCAACGTGTTCGGCGCCGACCTGCTGCCCGTGCTGTTCCCCATACTCAAGGAGACGCTGTTCCACGAGAACTGGGTCATCAAGGTCAGTGGGCTCTTACACTGGATGTGGTTGGTTCAGTTGTCTAATGTGTCTAAAGCCGACGGCGACGACGGCTCGCCAACGTGTTCGGCGCCGACCTGCTGCCCGTGCTGTTCCCCATACTCAAGGAGACGCTGTTCCACGAGAACTGGGTCATCAAGGTTAGTTGGCTCTTACAACAGACGTGGTTGGGGCAGAGTTGTCTAATGTGTCTGAAGGCGACGACGGCTCGCCAACGTGTTCGGCGCCGACCTGCTGCCCGTGCTGTTCCCCATACTCAAGGAGACGCTGTTCCACGAGAACTGGGTCATCAAGGTCAGTGGGCTCTTACACTGGATGTGGTTGGTTCAGTTGTCTAATGTGTCTAAAGCCGACGGCGACGACGGCTCGCCAACGTGTTCGGCGCCGACCTGCTGCCCGTGCTGTTCCCCATACTCAAGGAGACGCTGTTCCACGAGAACTGGGTCATCAAGGTCAGTGGGCTCTTACACTGGATGTGGTTGGTTCAGTTGTCTAATGTGTCTAAAGCCGACGGCGACGACGGCTCGCCAACGTGTTCGGCGCCGACCTGCTGCCCGTGCTGTTCCCCATACTCAAGGAGACGCTGTTCCACGAGAACTGGGTCATCAAGGTCAGTGGGCTCTTACATCAGACGTGCTTGGGGCAGAGTTGTCTAATGTGTCTGAACCCGACGGATCATTATCCGACTGGAACCTGCGCAAGTGCAGCGCCGCCGCGCTAGACGTGCTCGCCAACGTGTTCGGCGCCGACCTGCTGCCCGTGCTGTTCCCGATACTCAAGGAGACGCTGTTCCACGAGAACTGGGTCATCAAGGTCAGTGGGCTCTAACACCAGAGTTGTCTAATGTGTCTGAAGGCGACGGATCATTATCCGACTGGAACCTGCGCAAGTGCAGCGCCGCCGCGCTAGACGTGCTCGCCAACGTGTTCGGCGCCGACCTGCTGCCCGTGCTGTTCCCCATACTCAAGGAGACGCTGTTCCACGAGAACTGGGTCATCAAGGTCAGTGGGCTCTTACACTGGACGCGGTTGGAGCAGTTGTCAAATGTGTCTGAAGAAAAAGCGTATTCCTTCCTAAAAGGCAAGCAACGCAGCGGCGACACCGTTTGTGTTGCGGTTGTCAATGGGCTGAGGTGATCACTTCCCATCAGGTGACCCACAAGCTCATTTGCTCCCCTCTTTCATAAAAAAAAAGTATTAATGAAAAGAAACCGTATTATTACAGAATTAAAATAGTTTTTGCTTTGCTTTAGATTTTATTGATAATTTAAACAACAAGACTCACAATTTGAATACAAACGTGAAGTAACATAGTTGAACTATGTTACTTCACGTTTGTATTCAAATTGAGTTGAAAATTCATTCAATAAAACAGTTTGTCATAAGCAGTAAAGTTACGGAATTCTCTAGCATGATTTGAAAGCTCTTGAATTTGGAAAAATATATCCCTTGTTTTAAAATGTTGCTCAAGCAACAAAACTTTATTTAAACAAAATATGTAAAATCTGTAATGGCGAGATATTAGTTCGCCTCTTTGTATCTGCACTGCTTTACCACATACCTATTACTGTACAATATTTTATTGCTCATTTCATTACTCATTATCTGAAGTGTGTTAAGTGGTTAGTCAATATTGTAACTGTAATCTATTTTATAAGGTTAAGTTTGTATTATAATTATTGCATCACTTGTTTTTTTTTTGAATTATTTTAAGTGTGGTAGACTATGACGGATGACCGCATAAAGGTTGCTGGCTTTCGGTGGATGCGGCCTGCATCCACCGAAGTCTGGAACCGGCCGCTCTGGAAATCTATGGGGGAGGCCTACATCATATTATGATGTCCACTGCTGAACATAGGCAGTCATATAATGGATGATGCAACAATGACTCTTAGCATTGAGTATGTCGTTTGGCTCTGGGTTATTAGTAATAAACATTTTGAAAAAACTGTTATTCACTGACATTCAAGCGAGGATTAGTGAAATAATCAAAAAAAGTACTACTGCATGTACTGAGCATGTTGCTATTTGTAAGATCATTCGTTAATTCAGCTTTAAACGTATTGAAATGTGTGTTGTTTGTTCCAGGAGAGCGGCATCCTAGCTCTAGGCGCGGTGGCGGACGGCTGCACGCACGGCATGGTCCCGCACCTGCCGGACCTGGTGCCGTACCTGGTGTGCTGCCTGGCGGAGCGCAAGGCGCTCGTGCGCGCCATCACCTGCTGGACGCTCTCGCGCTACTCGCACTGGATCGTGAGCCAGCCGCAGCACGAGCCCTATCTGCGGCCCGTCATGACCGAGGTACAGTACATCCCAGCGCTGGGCTGGTCCCGCACCTGCCGGACCTGGTGCCGTACCTGGTGTGCTGCCTGGCGGAGCGCAAGGCGCTCGTGCGCGCCATCACCTGCTGGACGCTCTCGCGCTACTCGCACTGGATCGTGAGCCAGCCGCAGCACGAGCCCTATCTGCGGCCCGTCATGACCGAGGTACAGTACATCCCAGCGCTGGGCTGGTCCCGCACCTGCCGGACCTGGTGCCGTACCTGGTGTGCTGCCTGGCGGAGCGCAAGGCGCTCGTGCGCGCCATCACCTGCTGGACGCTCTCGCGCTACTCGCACTGGATCGTGAGCCAGCCGCAGCACGAGCCCTATCTGCGGCCCGTCATGACCGAGGTACAGTACATCCCAGCGCTGGGCTGGTCCCGCACCTGCCGGACCTGGTGCCGTACCTGGTGTGCTGCCTGGCGGAGCGCAAGGCGCTCGTGCGCGCCATCACCTGCTGGACGCTCTCGCGCTACTCGCACTGGATCGTGAGCCAGCCGCAGCACGAGCCCTATCTGCGGCCCGTCATGACCGAGGTACAGTACATCCCAGCGCTGGGCTGGTCCCGCACCTGCCGGACCTGGTGCCGTACCTGGTGTGCTGCCTGGCGGAGCGCAAGGCGCTCGTGCGCGCCATCACCTGCTGGACGCTCTCGCGCTACTCGCACTGGATCGTGAGCCAGCCGCAGCACGAGCCCTATCTGCGGCCCGTCATGACCGAGGTACAGTACATCCCAGCGCTGGGCTGGTCCCGCACCTGCCGGACCTGGTGCCGTACCTGGTGTGCTGCCTGGCGGAGCGCAAGGCGCTCGTGCGCGCCATCACCTGCTGGACGCTCTCGCGCTACTCGCACTGGATCGTGAGCCAGCCGCAGCACGAGCCCTATCTGCGGCCCGTCATGACCGAGGTACAGTACATCCCAGCGCTGGGCTGGTCCCGCACCTGCCGGACCTGGTGCCGTACCTGGTGTGCTGCCTGGCGGAGCGCAAGGCGCTCGTGCGCGCCATCACCTGCTGGACGCTCTCGCGCTACTCGCACTGGATCGTGAGCCAGCCGCAGCACGAGCCCTATCTGCGGCCCGTCATGACCGAGGTACAGTACATCCCAGCGCTGGGCTGGTCCCGCACCTGCCGGACCTGGTGCCGTACCTGGTGTGCTGCCTGGCGGAGCGCAAGGCGCTCGTGCGCGCCATCACCTGCTGGACGCTCTCGCGCTACTCGCACTGGATCGTGAGCCAGCCGCAGCACGAGCCCTATCTGCGGCCCGTCATGACCGAGGTACAGTACATCCCAGCGCTGGGCTGGTCCCGCACCTGCCGGACCTGGTGCCGTACCTGGTGTGCTGCCTGGCGGAGCGCAAGGCGCTCGTGCGCGCCATCACCTGCTGGACGCTCTCGCGCTACTCGCACTGGATCGTGAGCCAGCCGCAGCACGAGCCCTATCTGCGGCCCGTCATGACCGAGGTACACCCGTCATGACATAAGGAAAATTAACAGGATTGACTTTAGCCAGCCAAATTTGCACACCAGCACAAGAATTTCTTCAATTCATAAGCAATTATAATATACTCGAAGTATCATTCGCACATACTTGTAATTTCAGCGTCTTTTTCCAAAATAATTATCTTACATTCTCAGTTTAAAGATCCTGACACAAGCTTCTGACACGAAAAATCGTCAAACCAAAACAAAAGTGACATGCTATGCCATTCAAATTTAATTCAAAGTTTATAATCATCAACTTGCCAGCCAAATGTACGCAAAAAAAAAAAGTTTTTATGCGGCGTAACGCTGCAAAATGCGACTAAATATTCTCTTCCACTAATTTTTGGCTGCCAGCCGGTCGCCTGACCGACTTTAAACCGTAAGGTAGGTCTGCAACAATGACCGTTCCGAGGCTCGGCGTCTCAGTTGTTGCTTAGGCGATCAACGGCCTCAGGACGTTCTTTCTTTTATTATTTATTGTGGCCTTCAAGATGACCTCACTGCACCTGATGGGAAGCAGCCGTAAAGTACAGTAAGGTAAACAGACAAGTACAGTAATGAACTACTGGGCTGGTCAATCTCAATTTGATTGCCTGCAAGATGCCTTCTCACGCCCTGCTGAAAAAAACCCACGTTCCACGTCTGGATAGCTCGACACAGGAACGAATCACCGTACTCTTCTTATTTTTTTTTTCAGAGTAACCTTCTTTGAACTGAATATTCAATATTTTCTTTATTTCCATGAAATACATTATAAAAGATGGTAAAAAAGGAAACAAAAAACTGCATACAATAAAAACGAATCATACAAAAACATTATTATTGAAGCACAGACAAAACAAGAAAACAAAAATAGAAATTGGATCACCACAGCACTTGTCAGTAAATTATTTTTTCATTTACAGCTCCTAAAACGCGTTTTGGACAACAACAAGCGCGTACAGGAAGCAGCATGTTCGGCGTTCGCAACCCTCGAAGAAGAGGCGTGCACAGAACTCGTTCCATACCTGGGCTACATCCTACAGACATTGGTTTACGCGTTCAGCAAATACCAACACAAGAACCTGCTTATACTCTATGATGCTATCGGCACGCTGGCAGACTCAGTGGGACACCATCTGAATAAGCAGGAGTACATTAACCTTCTAATGCCTCCTCTTATCAATAAGTGGAATGTTCTCAAAGACGAAGATAAAGACTTGTTCCCATTACTTGAGGTTTGTATTTTTTTTACTAATAAATAATATATTTTTAAAGGCTAATAAAGGAATGAATTATTAAAAACTTTGTACTGAATACGAGTTTTAAACCAATTAGATGTAGTTGTTAGCTGTGTATAACACTTACACGTTTAGTGAGATTATTAATTTATAAACATTTATGAACAAACTTTTGTTGATGTTGGCCTATACTACCCAACACGCACTTTGCTTTTTTATTAAACATTGAGTTGCATTGATATTAAACTGTTGATTTATTTTACAGTGCCTGTCTTCGGTAGCAACCGCTCTACAGTCAGGTTTCCTACCTTACTGCGAGCCGGTGTTCAGAAGATGTGTGTCCTTGATAGAACAAACACTAAATCAAAATATTGTAAGTAAAACAAAATTACCTTGAATTTTGATTTCAGCATATGACATTATATGAAAATAATTTATGTTTGCAATAATTATCAGTTGAATTATATTGCGAAATAAATTAACTATAAGTGTTCAAAACTTGGTTAAACTACTACTACTGTAATTTATGTTAGTAATAATTAATTGTCTAATGGCCGCACTCGAGAGAAGTAGGAATATGCGATAGCGAATATTGCGAGAGTTTACTGATAAAGATTTTCTAACTTCTGAGACTGACCAATTTATCTGCTATACCTTTCAGCTGACTGTTAGAAAGTGCCGCCTAGGCACCAAGTCCGCCAATAGTGCTTTCTTCTTTTGCAATGAATTGACAACTCAAAGTGCGGCAGTATATCCTGTACTTAATTTCTTTGGAGTCATAAGTTATGTCTGGATGTGAAACATCAAAGATTTGAGACATAGAATTTTGAGAATCAGACAATAGGAAGCTCGTTTTTAGTCATTAAAATATCTCGATATATCCTCAGGCAAACAGCCAAAGCCCCGAGCAGTTCGAGGCTCCAGACAAGGACTTCATGATCGTGGCGCTGGACCTGCTGAGCGGGCTGGCGGAGGGGCTGGACGGGCACATCGACCATCTCGTGCTCAACTCCAACCTCATGCAGCTGCTGTACCAGTGCATGAGCGACCCCATGCCGGAGGTAATGGTGATGATGAACATACATACATTTCGACCTGTAGCCAGCAACCATACAGCTTGCATGACATTAACCCTTTAACTGGTACTGGCCGAATAGCTGCCACCTTAAACCTTATTTGACTGAAATAGAGTCCAAAACCAATCAAAATGGCAACAATAAACCGGTTAAAGGGTTAAGGCTAAGTTCAGATGGTCGCGTGTTTTTTTAAGGAATGTATCCGAAGCACGCTGCCGAATCAGTGTGCTGCCGCGACACTACTGCTGTTGGGCGCTTTATGTCCAGTTCGCAAATGGTCCAGTGCGCTGAAAATGACCAATTATCAAATTGTACAATTCGCACTTGGTCCAATTGAGAATTGGACCAAGTGCGAATTGTACAATTTGATTTGATAATTGATTGATTTTTGTAACATTTATTGTAGGTACTTAAATAATATACCAAAATTATGATGAACCAGAACTAGCCTAACCACTGATGTTGGGAAAAGGCTTGATTATGAATTATTTAAGCTGTTCACTTTCAAGTTGGGTGTTACCGAAACATCAACCACTCTTAGAATATGGGACCACCCCCATTGCAAACTGGAACGATTGAGAATTGCACAACTGGACCATTTGCGAATTGGGTGTAATGAATAGGATAGAATAGAAAAAAAAAAATGCGCCCAACCGCAATACTGGTCCCCATACAAAACCTTATATGAGCTTACATTCCGAGCTAGGCAGCAATGTCGCTCATCAGTGTCGCCCTACTACCGCGACAGACCAGTAGGGACACGTCTTCCGCCGCATCTTGTCAACTCCAAGGCTTGCTCATACAATTTATCAAATCGAGACGCGTGTGAGCGCGCTGTTATCACTTTTGACTCAAAACAGACCGCTCCCTAATATTAGTTGGACTATAAGTTCTTTATCGCGCGTCAAAAAAAGCCTAAGCCCCTTCGTACACAAGGCTACGCTAGTCTTCGACACTAATGTTGTAAACTTCGCAAGCATCTGAAAGCTCATAGACCGTTTGCGACGCGTGTCTGCGTACGAAACTATAGATTTGTATTCCAGTAAGTAGTGCAATACAAATCCATTTTTCAAATCCATTTGATTTTCTCGTAGTATTGTGTACGAGGGGCCTTAGTCCGTCATTTAGCAGAGGCGGTAGAGGCAACACTGAATGGTCAATGGTTCAATTGACCAAACAGTAACTCTGTGCATTGACAGCACACAAAAATAATTGAAGCGGTGAATTCCGGTATAAGACGCATTAGTCTGATACGTTGACAGACTTCGTTCCTCTTTTAGCACCAGATTAGTGGTTGTTCTGCTTCTAGCTCCTACCCTCGTGGCTCTTATTGTACCGCCATTACCATGTATCTTTTTTGCCCATAAATGTTTGTCTTCACACTGCTCTTCAAAACTATCCGACACTGTTCTCATAACTGCAGGACAACACTTTTTGAGCTTTTGCAATATCCGCTCTTGATTGATACGGAAGCACGTTATCATGAACATTTTTTTCCAAATGCACTTTGACGCGCAGTTGAGGAGGCTGTAAATCCCCGCCAATTGCTACCGTCTCAACTCAGTACCGTCTGCAACATAAGCTGTCAAGAACGCGAAATCGAATTGTGACCACGCACTTTTTTACTGTTTTTCTTTATCTTGTTTTATTTGTTACTTAGTTGTTGAGTTTTGTTGTTATTCGTTATTGTAGTTATCATGTTTTTTTTAAATCTTTTTAAACAGCCTAATTTTCACTTTACTCATTATACTCATTTATAACTATAGATAATTGTTAAAAAACCTGAAGAACCACATGATTTTATAGCTTAAAATCTCACATTAAAAAAAATTAAAATAAATAAGTATCGTTTTTTTGCGAACTGTATTATTGAAGTAACGTGTTTTTTTTAGTTTGACAAGGTTCCAGCGCATTAGCAATTGGCGAGGATTCATAAGGGCAGTAAAACATGAATAATGCTTTCCCAGGTCCGACAATCCTCATTTGCGCTGCTAGGGGACCTAACGAAAGCGTGTTTCCAACACGTGCACCCGTATATCCCGGAGTTCCTGCCCATCCTCGGCATGAACCTCAACCCGGAGCTCATCTCCGTGTGCAACAACGCCACGTGGGCCATCGGAGAAATTAGCATCAAATTAGGTAATGTTCCTTTGCGCCAGTTTTTTTTTCGATACTTACCTAGTGTTTTTGATGTTTCAAACGCAGAATCATTTGTGTTTCGACAAAAAACCTAAGTAACTACAGCGAAATATGAATATCAGAAATCCAGTAGTGCAACAAAAATAACTTACATCGACATTCTTCGGTGGGGCACAGTTGTGGTGGTGAATTCAATAAAGGCTTTCTTTCGCTATTCATAAGGTTCAAAATGTGAAAACGAATGCTCCGCTAAGCAAATGGCGGACGTCACAAAATGGCGACGAGAACTTAACCCAAACTCATTGACATATTTGATTGATATATTGGTCGCAAAAAAAACAGCATAAGTAGGCTTACTGTGAAGTAACATCACTGTAAGTTCTTTTTGAGTCATTGCTGTTTCAGTATTCAAAATTACCTATAGTTACTGATACTACTAAGGTTTTTACTGGATAGGGATTAGAGGTTTGTAATTAAACTATCCAATATAGTGTTATAGATATTTAGTATATTTGGCGATTGTAGACTTATTTTAATTTGTATTTCAGGTCAAGAAACATCAAAATATGTTCCTCTAGTACTCAGCCATTTAGTAGTAATAATCAATAGGCCTAACACACCTAAAACGCTACTTGAAAACACAGGTGAGTGAAATTGTTCCATTTTCAACAACTACACACTAATTTATAGCATAATGTAGAATACTTATGAAAATAACCTATTCAAAACATTTTGAAAAATTGGCTAGAACAGAGTAGGAACCAAATGTTTGTTGGTGGCAGTACTGTACTATAATGATATGGATTTATCTATGTATTTTTGTCACAGCTTCATATTGATTTTTCATATAGATCATAACAATCACCTTTATGTACTTTCTTGTTCATGTTTATAGTGATTTCTGCCAATGGACGCGTTTGCGATGGACGTTTGGCTGAACCCACTGTATTCAGTTACATTCTATTTCATCAAGTGTCACTTGACATTGATATAGTATTTATATATTACCTAATATTATGTACCTACCTGCATAATTTTGTTGACATGTTTGTCTAACCCAAGTAAATTGTATTTTTATCAAAGTCATGATTTCACATTAAACAAACTAAATAGTAGGAGTGCTATTGCAAAGAAAATATGTTGAGCCTTGGCTTTTTAATTATTTTGATTTTGGGGGTGGCTATGTAAATATGACTGTTCTCTAACACCTGATGTAGTGCCAACACTGAAGTGTGCGCCTTATTCACAAAGGTGGCCTATACTATTCAGATTGACATACTATATTGGTTACTAGAAATATTTATAGTAATTGAGTTTCAAGTTAAAAGAAACGGAAAGTGTCAGGAAAAGCCAACAGAAAGTTCTAGGCCATCTTGTTATGATATCTGATATTTAATTTATAGAATGAATTAGCATAAAATTGTTTCACGTTTTTTCTATTTATAACACTAATTTGTTGCTGTTGAATTATGTACTTTGACTATGTTTTGAATGGTTTGTTGATTTGTTTTCTTGGTTTTGTTCTCGGTATATCGTGTCGTGGCGTGTAGCGATTACTATCGGTCGGCTAGGTTATGTGTGCCCCCACGACGTCGCACCCGTATTACATCAATTTGTACGCCAGTGGTCTGTAGTCATTTTTTTTATTATTACTTTATATTATTACGATTACGTTAATATTAAATAAGTTATTTAGATATTATTTCGATTGTGGATGGTGTTTGTTCATGGCTTGTTAATATTATTCTTTATACGATTTGTTGTTCTCGTTTTTAACTATTGAGTTTAATTAGGCATGGAACATTGAATCCATCCTCCTAATAAAACGGCCACACTTTGATATTCTTTGATTATGGGGTGGTATTTGTTTGATTATTATTTTAGTGCGATGTCCCTTGTGTATTGAACACCATCCGCTTTCTAAAATATTTAAACGCTCGTTTTTTATTTAACCAAACTGCAAGCCAAAACGATTCATAGTACCTACTTATAATAATATGGTTGAGTGCGTCTTTTGTGCTATTAACGATTTAACATTGTTTATATTTGTATCATTTTACATTTATATTTATGTAATTTGCTTACAGTTTGGAATGCTCATTGAATTTAGTGTTCATAATGATTAATTATGTTTTGTGTGCCTGTCACTTCTATGATATTTTTCACATTGAGATCATTTTTTTATTTCTTATATCAACTAATAATATGGTATTATATTTATTTACCACTGACCTTACTATAAGTATTGCTTTTTGAACTCGATAAGCGCTAACTCAGTATTAGATGACTGATTTCGAGTTAAGTGTAAAATAAGTGACACAATTAAGAATATCATGATGTTGAACACTATACACGAAGGCATGCAACATGTTGTGATGTAATCCAGGTGCACCTCGCTGCGCAACATTCGGGACAACGACGAGAAGGACTCTGCCTTCCGTGGCATCTGTCAGATGATCCAGGTGAACCCGGGCGGGGTCGTGCCGGACTTTATGTACTTCTGTGACGCTGTGGCGTCGTGGACGCACCCTAAAGACGACCTGAAGGACATGTTCACGAAGATCCTGCACGGGTTCAAGAACCAGGTCGGCGAAGAGAACTGGCAACGGTTCACCGCGCAGTTCCCGGGCGCGCTGCGCGGCCGCCTCACGGACATGTGCGGGATATAGACACTAACACTGAATTATGGTGAGTACAGTACACTTTTTATGAAAATATTAACAGTACCTACTCAGTGAGCGAAGCAGGGGTCTTGTTCCTATGCAATATGCGGCCACGCTTTATTCAGTCAACGCGAAATAACTTACACTGTGCCTTGTTTTGTCGGTTTCGTAGAAATATTTTAATTATTTAAAAAATCAGTAAACATTCATTTTCCTACATTTTCTATGATTGTGTCTACCACGCCCAGTTGAAAAATCCCAAACACATTAAACTCTGTTGTTTTTATTATATGTTGAGACCTAAAATCACCAGTCTATATTGTCCCTAGGATAGAACAGGTGAAATTGCGAAGACAACTGTGTTTTCTCTAAAATATATTTTCCATTTTGGCTTCCTTATGATTTACCCTTAACCTTCACCTTAATAAAGAGGAGCTGCGTGATAAGTGAGTAATGTGTTTTGCAGGGGAATCAATGTCAGCAGGGGTCGGGTTACGCGACATTGCGGGGCGCCCCCACACTTGTGCCAACACTCGCCGCGCAGGCGACGCATCGTACTCACTCGCGCACATTTCCGTTCGTCTGATCGTAGTCGCCGTCGCCACGTGGAACTAGGGGTGCTAGGCTTACTGTACTCGTATTGTGTAATGTAATGTCGCACGTTGCATGCTTCCGTGCCGTTTTCATTTTCGTTAACGATTTGAGTGTTCACTCGTTGGCCTGTAGTTATAGATTTCACCGAGTCGTTTTATGCGGTGGTTGAGTAGATGTGAGTATCTACTATATTTGCATGAAACCTAGTGATAGCTCATAGATAGTTGATTCGATGATGAGACCTTTTATATTATTTTATGTTGGCTGTCATAACGAATCATCATCCTTTACATTAAATTTTATTCAGTGATTAAGTTAAGTAGTGTGAACAAAATTAAGTGCAACTCATTAACATTGTACTTAAATTTTTGATTGCGTTGATTCTAACAAGAAATAATTATTCGTTTCGTATGATGAAAATTCAGTTTAACTAATTTCTTAACTAACATAATGTCCCTAATTCTCCCCTTTGTCCTAACATAACTAAAGAAGACAAGTTTGGAACTATCAGAATAAAATTATTCAGTTCTGTGGGCCTAGCATGGACTGATAACGTATTGGTAACCGAGAAGTAAACAAAACTCTTTTCTTAAAGACATAGTAAAAAGAGAAAAAAGTATCATTTACTTTTCGATTACCAAAACGTTGGCGGGTTCGTGCTAGGTCTACTGTTTTTTAATTCATTGAAAAATAAAAGTTATTTAAATAAGCTTCAGAGAGCTAATATTTCAATGTAAATACTTTGGTCATTGGCATCGCCTGAATACTTACTTAATTGCGTATTCATGTAACGCTTGGTGTGCGGCCTTCTTCAATAAGCCTCATGTCAGTGTAACGTAGCACTTTAAAATGACCTTTATTGCGTTAAGACAGAGTGACCTTCTGTACAACAGAATTGCCACCAATCGTAAATTTAATTATTGTTCGCCATTTAATTTAGTCTCATCTCGGATTGATTTATAACATTTGTTAGTCGTTGCTAATGCACTGTATGTTTCGCCTGTAATTTGGGGGTAAAATATATTTTAGTGGTAATGGAAAAATGATATAATATGTAAAATTAATTCACTTACCATACATGTTGTGCCTGAGCGTTAAACCAGTATATGGTATAAAACGAATAACTTTATGATATATGATAAGTCTACAGCAAAGTAGCTATGGGTTTAGGGCCCAGGCAATACGGTTAGTGCGTAGCGGTCACGTCTCACTGCTCAACAAACTACCATTTAGAAGATATTTATTTAACGGCACTGGCGTTATGTTTCGAGTTTCGCAGTTTTGTTTGTTCACGGTCATCTTTCGGCTTAATTCTTTTACAAAGTGTAGTCATATTTTGTCAAAAGCATTTATGTGTGCCTCCACTAAGAGCTTTTCTAACTTTTTAGTGTTAAAGTGATGTGTTAACTATATTTTTTTTTTGTAAATTACAAGACTTAGTGAAATCGAGAATTTATGTCAACTGTGATTTGTGACTGGTTTATTTTGACTAATATATGTGTATGATTATATGTCTGTGTCAGTGTAAATGTATTATACTGCTTTGATAGATTTTATGACGGCTAGATTTCTGCTATATAATTGTACCAAATAGTATTTTTACGTTGTATATTGTTTTAATGGATTTGTATGTTTGTGTTGCCCCGGAGGCCGGCGCGCGCGCCGACGACCGCTGCGGGAAACTTATATGATTGATATAAAGTACTATTTACGTGTATATTAAATGAAAGTAATATTATGTATATGTAAATACATATTGCGATGTATATTATTATATGCAAGTAAAATTGTTATTATTTTTTGTTTAAAAAGCTAAAAGTCTGACTTTAAACCGTTGTTATATCATTTAGTTTTCAGATATGTGGGGATCTGAAATTTCGTAGTTCAAATGAACGTTTAGTCTATTGTAAAATTTGCAATTCTAGTTTTAGAACTTCAGAGGAAATGTATTCATTATTTTGGGGATAATTCAAATTGTAACATTCCGTTGGATCTAAATTTATTATGGGGCTTTCACACAGTTTTGTTGTATGATTTTATAATTTTAATTTATTGTCACTAAAAGTCTTAGTTAGATATTATTTATATGTAATGTTCTCGAGTAGGTACTTCCTCGGTCCCTAAATTCCCAGTCAGTTCCTATCCCGAGTCCTTCTAGTCCCGTTCCTTGTCACGTGCCAACGAAGCCCAGCGTGTGGATGGATGCGAACCCTTCTCCGTACCCGTTGTTCAGTTGTATCACGATTCACGACAGCGAGAGGATTCATGTTCATTAATAAAATTCAAAACGGTTATCCGTTTCTTTACAACTTTTGAATCAACGTTTATTTTTTTAAGTGAAAACCATATGAACCTTACGGGTGGCGTAATTTATTTTTAAGGTTAGTAGATTTTATTGTCATGAGTTTTTATTATAGTAGTTTGTTTTCCTAAAAATGAAACGGTGATAATAGTTTAATAAGTGATCGCATGCTTGTGTGCGCGGATGAGGCGGCATCGTAAGGCACTCCCTTCCCAAGGCGTAGGCGCTTATGGTAGGTGTATCGTACGGACGAACATTTGTGATTCATTGTCGATATATTGTAGGTTGCGATGCAATATTTTTTCTGTTGTACATTCACTTTACATTATTATTCTATAGTAAATATTTATTATATATACTTATATTATATATTGAAAGTAATCTTGTCGTCGAAATACATTCATCTGCGTAACAGCATTTTTTATTATTATTTACCATTTACCTATAATTGCCTCAATAACCCTTAATCAATTGGAGCAAAAAATCGTTTTAGAGTTCTTTTATTTTGTAGATGCCCCACTGCATGTTCTGTGCGCCCAACCACTAGCCCAAACTTTAGTTAACCAGCTTCGTGCCAATTTTTGCAGCCTTCTGTGTTATACCTATTCCAAAATATTCATATCTCTAATGATTACTACACGTAGTATGCGCCTAAGAAGCTAAGCCAACAACATAAAAGCTTAAATAAATAAATAACTTTCGCTTAAAAAAAATGTTAATATTTTATTAAAGTTTTCTATTTCTAGGGCTCCGTTTTACTTACATAAGAAACTTCATAATTAAATGAAGATACACATAATCTTGCACTTCGTATTTAATGCACAAAATTAGTGGCTTGTAGTTTTACAAAATGGGCCCCGGTTGAAATAGATTGGTAAAACATGTATGTGACAATTATCTACGCACAATTTAAAAAAACAGTTTTCGGTCACCATAAATAAATGAGTGTGACTCGTAACTTAGCTAATTTGCCGTCACCCTGGCGTAATATTAGAACTGAGTGAACCATAAGACTAACTACATTTTAGGGATTAGTAATGTTTTTATCGTAGGTACAAATCTGAAGTAAGAAAGCCGAACCCATCGATCGATTCAAATACAATGAGAACTGATTTTGATATGAACTACTGTATTTAAATAAATTTGTATCATTTTGATGTTTTGGTCCAGTGCCTACTTTCACAATGTTATGTAGATACACTTATAGATTTTTTTGGCCATGTTTCACGTGGTGATTGTTAATATACAAACATAAATTAGATAAGAAGTATGTCTAAATATAAAATATCTATCCCAAATCATTGAATTTCAATACACGTGGTAATAAAACACAATCCATGTGAGTGTTTTTCGACGAATCGATTATTGTAATTTATTCATAATAAATTATCTACTTCATTAAATATTTATTTATATTTTTATGACATCATATTTAGTTACGTATTATAAAACTTAATAACTCAAAAATAAAACAAATCCAGTTGTAGGTATTTACAAATCACTCCATTTTTATAAATGTATTGATAGAGTTAAAGAAAATTACCGTCACTAGGATCATGAATAAAATTGTTGTCTAATTATAACCGTATGATAACGCTATTTCATATTGAGACAGGTACAGTAATGTGGCTAGTTTTAGATTGATCTCCTTTTTCGATACTTCGCAACTGTGCACAAAAAACAAATCTGTCTACTTATTTGCGACCTTTTAGTTCTCATCCCATCACTTGTTTCTTAGCAATTTTGATTAAACAATAAATAATACTTTAAAGTTTTCATGTATTCTTTTTATTATTATTAAACCGGAAATGCACAAACCAAAATCAATAGTTTTTCATCTTTGAATGACTACAAGCATTTTCCATTAATCTGTAATATTTGGGTAGAGAGGTATGTCAATGTGCAGAGCTGCGTTGCGTAAAAGTACAGTAGGTTTTTAAACTAAATAATTATTGAAGATTCCATAACGCCCAGGCAACACCTGCGTCTTTCGTTTCGTTCAGTCGACTCCGTTCGCCGATCACCTCACATCTGCGTATATCCGGTCATTTTACCAAGTATCGCCGATAAATGCATTATTTAAAGGACACAGGTGCGGCCTAGGCTTCTAAATTATATTATCACTTAATACATGAATACATAACGTTATAAATATGACACTAGCGATGTAACGAATGTCAACTACATATACGATTGCAAATGAGAGCTTGATGTTTTCGAAAACTCGCACAATCCTAAAAGGTTAATTGCAAAGTACCTCCTTTTTCTAAAAATATTAGGAATTTCATGGGCTGTTGGGATTTTCGATTCAAGCAGAAAAACCGGATAGCTACTATAACTAACAGCAAGCGTTCTGCTTGTATCCCCAACAGGTCACCTAGCGGCTACTTACACTTTCACAATACCAATAAAATACTGGCAGATATTATGCCGACTAAGGCCTCCGAGTACCCGACCGACATCTGGTGACGTCAACAAGAGCCAACTACTTACCGTGCATTCCAAAGCACTGAAATGCCGAAAAGATATTTAACTAGATTTCGGTTGAGTTGGTCACCCATACCACACTCCCTTACTTGACGGGTAGTTCACCTACATTTGCAAACGACCTAATATCAATAAAAAAATTGATGATTCGTTACATCGCTAACCCTCGAATGCTAAAACATCACTCAATATTAGAACTAGGGAGACTTCAATTGTCTGTTAAAATCAACAGCCACACTTGTGACAGCTAGTGAAGTTTGATGTTTCAGAATTCAGGGTTAAAACACATACACCATCAGATATACATTTTTGTACCCAAGTACAGTCAACAAGTACGTAAATTACATGACGTTTCTTACTTACTACTCACCAAGGTTAGTGTCACGGGTGGTGCTGTTTACTGTACTTATTCCATAATAGTGTTTCTGTACTCAATGTTGATTTGTATCACCAATACATATTCTACAGTATGCAGATAATCATACTTAATGAGTGTACTGGTGCATTTGTGTTTAAAATTTGGTTGTAATATACAGACCTCACAATAGTTTTTTTTTTATCAAGCATCGTTAATAAAGCACTCATTGTTCGAATAATAATATATTTGTTTCACTCAGATTTACCTACCTGTAAGGTGGCCAAAGCGAGTCACCTTTTATTTGTTAAATATCTACTTGTAAATGGCTAACCAGCAAAAAAAATGGCGAAGCATTTCAACTTCCATTTGAATGGGAAGTCATTTTACATCTGAAAGGGCTGCATCACATTTATGATGTTATGATATACCGGGGGCCGGGGCGGGCCGGTTAATTTCCCTTTGTGTTATCGTTCGTCGTTATAGTATACTTTAACCAGGTTTAATATACCAACGCACATGAAGGGCAAAGTCTTTGCCGCTGATGCCCGGCGGTGTTCTGCATCGGCGGAGGGTCATTATTTCTTCGCGGTAAAAAAGACTGCCCCGCCTCGTCGCCTGCAAAGCGCCTTACTCGCCCCATCTAATCTGGTCGATATTATGTATAGAGGTTGAAGGAGTCTAGGATATGTAGACTAATGAGACGATTTACAAACTTGCAAGATAGCTGACTTCGAAATTTCACTGAACACCTATAATAGATTCGATTGAGAAGGAGAGTTTCTGCCGCTGCGGCGGGGGCGGTACGGGCGCGTAGCTGGTGAGCAAGGCGGCCAGCAGGTGTCTGCAGAAGACCGCGGCGGGAGGGGCGGGCGGTGCAGGCCCGGGCCCGGCGGCCGAGGCAGGCCCACGCTCCAGCTCCGCGTCGGCGAAGGCCCGGCGTCGGCGCACGCGCTCGTTCCAAGCTGGATCATTGCCGATTAGTTTCAAATTTTCTGCGGAAATTACGTTCTTGTGAATATGACGTACTTGTAACTCGCATATTTTCATATAAGTTTTGAGACGATGAAAGACGAACTAGAAAAGTTTATCATCGTTCTTGCACGGACTTCTAAATAGCTGGTCTCCTAATACCTCCATACTTCTGTATGGTGTAATCCAACAAAGTTCTGGCTGTATCTTAGTTATTATTTTCTAAATCTAGACCGTGAGCGTGACCCGCGCTTTCATATCCTTTGTAATTTAAACCAACTTTACTTCAAGGTATACCTACCATTCAATGAATACTTACAAAATAATAAATGTATCTTTATTCATTACACGTTAGCAAAAATTCCCACAATTTCATCAAACTAAGTCATAGTTTGATGAAATTGTGGGAATGGGAATGGAACCAATGATTGATTAATGGAAGCCGAATCGATCAAATAAAACTAGCTAAAATGCAGCTCAAGGATATTGTTAAAAATGTATACCACTCAAAATGTATGAACTGAATCTGATCTACCCCTGCACAGTTTGGCATCCGCGGGCTATCATCCACGAAACGGAAGACATGTTTACAGTCAACAGCTAGAGTAACCCGACACCTCACAAAGAGCCGCCTCCGCGTTCTCTTGTAAAACAATCTTTACACTTTTTAGAGCTCATAAAAATAGTTGAAAGAAATTATTTTAGGTTTTTTTGATAGACAGTGAAATGTTGCCGAGTGTTAGATGACAGCTTTTGTTCTGTAATGAACCGGGGACATTTTCAAGAGCGTCTCAAATTTTTTATTGCGTCTGCGGTGCTCTATTTTAGATTGTTCTGAAGACTTTGTACTTTTTCTACGTGGTGTGCCATCCGATATCTGTTATGTTTTTAATTGTTGTTATTTGCTGAACTTCCGTGTCTACTTGGAATACATTAATTTAACTGCCTATCAATGTTATTTTAAGCAGTTTTATGTTAGGTCTGAAACCTAACTCTAACGATATTTCAATAAAATCTTTTTTAGTTTATGTAAGTACCTATGTTTGGCCGCCTAATACCCGTTTTCTTGTCCAAAGGTACAGAGGCGCACACATCAAGCTTTACAAAACCATTGCAAAATGGGTCTAATGTCAGCCGCATAAGGTCCCCCTATGTAAAGGTTGATGTGTGCGCCTCTGTACTTAAGTTACAAAATAGTTAATAATTGACCGAAGATCCATTCGAGTACAGGCTAATTAGCATCTCCGAACTGCTATTTAGAACAAACACAAGCATGTCCGTTTCAAAATATACAATTTTAACTCATTCCCAACGGTCCAAAACAAATGTTTGTTCAGTTAATTCGCATTGTGCGTTTCACGGGAGAAACGAAACACTCTACAGTGTCGGCTCGCTTACTACAACAACACGGGACGGAGTGCAGCGGGCGTGCGAGACCGACACCCGGGGTTTCGATTTCGTCACCTCAAGTTCCGCGTCGCTCAAACTACTTAGGGTGCTAATTAATTAACATTTACACATTAGACATTGTCCTATCTATTAAAGTGATGTCCATTGTTTTTTTTTTTTGGTAAGCTCTTTGGTCTTTTTAACAACTTACGGTAGTAAATAAGCATGCTAACCGACTGAAGGCAAGCGATAACTGCAGCCAATGGGTGTTAGGTCCTAGGCCCCGAATCCACAAACATTATTCAAGTTTAAGCACTTCTCCCAACTCATTTCTTCCCGTTAAGTGTCGATCAAATCGCTCAACTTTAATTTGCGTTTGAGATTTCGGCGGTGAGGTTTTCTGACACTAGGCTAGTGGTATTAGGTACCTACCCACCGCACCCGCGATGCTGACACTCTAAAATACTAATATCACTGGACTCACGGCAAGACTGTGCAGTTCGAGGTAATGATTTGATGATGTTCCAGAGAAGGATCGAAAAGAGTTGTGCTCATTTTGGCACGACTGCCATCGAAAACCGAAAATTCTACCGAAAACCTATTCCCTGATTATCATGTCCTTACAGCTACAAAATCACAAAACTAGTTGGTCCTCCGTATGAAAAAGGAAGGTCATTCAGTCTAAAATGTGCGCTTGGCCTACGATAACACAACGATAACGTTTGCGTTGAGGAAGGCTGGTTGCTGGAAAGAAGTACCTATACTCTGAGATATGAGGATGAGCGCGTATTAGGAACATAAGCCATTACCTACGTCCAGCGAACCTGATGCCTACCTATAGAGGCTGAAGATGATGACTATGAACGCCCTACGCTGTAAACGCTACTGAAAAAATACCTCGTAATAAGACTATCGGAATGTTCAGAGGCTTTACGTGCACATTCAAAAACAACGCGCCGCTGCACGCCAGCTAGAAAAAACCCTCCTATAGCAACATGCTGTGTGCAATTTCTAATGTTGGAGGAACGAGCTAACCTTGTAAGTGCAGCCTCACCCCTATCCGTAAAATCATTATTTTTTACCTACTAAAATATTGAAAACAGCATTTACGAGCACAAGTGTAAACAAAACACAAGTGGCGACAAATGTTGGCTACCGAATTCTTGGAGGTTTTTGTTTTTGTTAGCTCTAATTTTACGGCGCGAGTGAGACATCGGTTATTTAGACAAGCTAATGTTCAGCTGTTCCAAAAAAAAACATTTGCGACTGATTGTATTCTTGACATTCTTGTAGCAACAAGAATAATTAATTGTAAGATATTACTTATATTGTTTCTTTATGATTTTATTTGACATTATGTAGTTTGAATATTTATTTCTTTATCCACGCTATTCCACGCACACAAAACATAGGTACCTATGTACAACTTCAAAATTATTAGATCCGTTTATTATGCCCTGTGCCAGTCGATTCTAACATATTGCATTTCGGTTTGGGGTGGTGCTGCAAAGTCATATTTGTATTCCTTGGAGGTTGCTCAAAGAGCCGTCCTAAAAGTGGCCACTTTTCGGAATTACCTCTTCCCAACCAAGGATCTCTTTAAAGAATGGAGAGTGCTTTCGGTTCGGCGACTTTTTATCCTGTCAATCATCATTAAGCAACACTCGATAACCCCTTATGATCCAGCGAGCCAACTAGTAAGACGCAAAGATATAGTATGTAGTTCGCAAAGGTTCAAAACTGCCTTTTCGAAAAGATTTGTATGTTTTCTAGGACCTTACCTATACAATTCGGTGAATCGTGTCCTATCAATCTACTCCTTAGCCAAATCACACTGTAAACGTTTATCGACAGAATGGCTACTAACTAAAGACTACGGAGATAGTGAGGCGCTTATTAAAATAATTCAGTAGTACACACACACACAAACACACACACACACACACACACACACACACACTCACACACACAAAACAAACAGACACACACATGCACTAATTCGATGTTGAATCTTATTTAATTTGCTGTGTTCCCCAAAGTTGTTTGAAAATTGTTTTATTTAGTTTGTTAATCTTATCGAAAACTCAAGTGTCATGTCCGGTGGTGGAGGCCTGGTGGCCGTAGCACAGGTAAAATCCTAGTACTGTCTCCAGTCTCTGCAAAATAACTCCTTTACTGTACCCACCCAATTAATTAAGTTTTCATGTTTCACGTTATTTTGATAAGAGAAATAAAGATTTTTATTATTATTATTATAGGTATAGGTAGGTGTATGTTGTACCTACCTACTAAACGGTACTTTTCTATAAAAGCTAAAGCTTACAGTGTTCACCGAGAGATTCTAAGTACCTAGTTGCCTAGGCCTACCTAGGCAACTACTACTACTTTCGTAAGCTCTAAATAGGTAACTTATTGCCGCACTCAGAGACGTCAATTAACGTTAATGGTTCATTAGAGTCAACATTTTACATTCTTAAAAGTTCTTAATTCTATTTGTTATAAAGTCTCTTTTGAAAAATGGAATTTTGACTCTAATGAACCATTAACGTTAATTGACGTCTCTGAGTGCGGCAGTTGGACATGGTAGCAGCGACAAGTCGTTTCATTTGTATGAAGAGCACTAACATACGACCGTCTTGGGGTCTAGCCAGTCAAAGTAGGTAAACCATGACTTACCATAGACAGGTGGATGCAGCGAGTAGCTCCTGGCCATCTGCACACAACGCAGCCGCGCGCGGTAGGCCCGCTTGCGCGCCGCAAGAGCAGCGGCCTCGCCATCGCCAGGCTCCGCGCCGCTTGCACCTTGCTGGCGTCGCAGCGCCACCTTACGCCAGATTATTTTATATTAGACCATAAATAATCAACAACTATTCAAGTTCAAACTTTATTGCATTCTAAGTGGATACGTGGTGTTGTAAATCACTACATAGTATAAAACAAACTCGCTTTCTCTGTCGCTATATCCCTATGTATGCTTCAATCTTTAAAACTACGCAACGGATTTTGATGCAGTTTTCTTTTAAAAGCTAGAGTGATTGAAGAGGAAGGTTTATGTGTATAATAACATCCTATTGCACCCGTGCGAAGCCGGGGCGGGTCGCTAGTGATTTATAGAACTTTGAACTTAGTGACTTTGCGGGTACTGTAATGGTCTTCATTATAATTTACTAAACAATTATTATACAATTGCGTAGGTACAATTTACTTTATAACTAAGTATTGCGTAGGTTAAAGAATTGAACAACTGAAAAACATTAACGACAAAAAAAATATTCTATCTGTCTGTACGCCCTTTGAATCATCCATCATCTTCATCAGCCTATGCCGGTCCACAGCTGGACGCAGGCCTCCCATAATGCGTGCCATCGCGCCCTATCTTCAGCTAGACGTATCCATCGATGTCGCAAATCGTCGCTCCACCTAGCTTTGAATGACTGCATTGGGATATAGGCATAGGTAATTAATGAGACTTCGTCTCTAGCGCCAGCAGGTATCCGAGTGTCTACCTTAGCAGCAGCACGCAGCCTGTGCTTCTTCAGACCATTATTGTCTAAAGATATCTTGAAGACATCACAATAAAACAAACATTTCGTGTTCAACTTATGTGTCCGTTAATATATTTCGGCACTTATCTACTAACTTACCTGGGCAGCCATAACTCGTTGTCTCTCCAGCACCAGCAGACAGCCAGGGCATCGGCAGTCGCGCCACCGACACAGCCTCTTGTGCCCCTTCAGGCAGGATATCACTCCGTGGTTGCGGCACCGCGCGCATTTCGGCGTCCGCAGCGCTTTCCTACCACCAGCACCGCTAACACCGTTACCATCCTCACTTTGCATAGTCACACCTAATCTTTCAAATTCAAATTAAAACATTTCCCCGCGACTAAAAGAAACTCCTATGAGTAGTTAATAGGCCGAGACAAATCATGTTCAGCATGTTAGCGCTGAAATATCGTTTCACAGATTGACGGCGGTAGAGAGGGTTTCAAATTTAAAACATCAGTGACTCTGAAAGCCCCGCCCTACCGGCTCCTCCATTGGCTGAGAGACACAGAGGGCGGACTCGAAAACATGATCTTGTTGGCGGCATCGGTACAGAAGTTTTATTTTTCTCAAGGAAAATGATACATTGATTGCTTGGGTAGTTGTGTTGTTTGTAGAAGTTTGCTGTACACTAGGTAGATCAGATTATATTATGGACGACATAGCTCCTTTCAATAGGCATTTATGCCAAACGTTTTAATAATTCATGTTATACACTCTCTCAGATCATAGAAGCCATCATTCCCTTCTATGATCTGAGTGTTAGATACTCTTATATACCCAATACCCCCTCCCTGCGTCTGTGTTTCTGGATACATACAACCTTGGTGTCTTCAAGGCAAGAGTGAATAGGCATTTTCTGGGTAAGCGTGTTCCACCTTCGGCCTCGTCATCGCTTACCATCAGGTGAGTCTGAGGTCAAACGCAAACCCATTTTTTTTTTAAAAAAAAACCTAAACAAGGTTTTGAAGAAAAAGAGACTTGGACAATAGATTAGGGAAATGCACACGCAATATTTACAGAGAATACTTAAGTAAAACTTAGTTTGACACTTGGTACACATGCACACACACAATCCTACTCAGTCTCAGTTTTCCAAGTATTTCAAGAACGACCAAACTATTACCTATAACTAAGGACAACGTTAAAATTGTGGGATCAGCCTTGGGCCTATCTGTCTTTTAGAGGCGACAGGTAGATAGATAGATATAAGTACCCATCAAAAATATGAGTTTGTTTATTAAGTTGATAAAAGTGTGAAAACAAGTTGTACCTTTGTAACAAATTAGAAAAAGTGCGAAATATTCCCGCTCCACGAAAGCGATACCCAATCTCGGTGGGCGATTGCCAATTAATTCTCAAGTTTCAATCGCCTCTGTCCACTTCGCTATGACTCCATCTGTTACTATTCTTATTATTTGCTGTGGTTTCAAATTATTACTTCTTATGTTATTATTATTTTTTAGCATTTTTCATGCAATATCTTTACCAAAGACCCGAACTAAAAATACGAATAAAGTTACCTACTGCATGGAAAATGCTTAAAAATAATAATAACATAAGTAGTCATAGCTTTTACATCCTAATCGGCAGTTGAATATTTGAAATAATATTTATTCCGAGTGTTAAAGGTGTGTGAATTTGCCTTTAACATTGATGGAATCACCCTGGCTCATAGGGTAAATATACCAGAAAGATTCGGCCGCTCTGTCAATGGTCTCGGTAGCTCAATGGTAAGAGCAGTCGCCCGGCTCACGAAAGACCCGGGGGGTTCGACTTCCGCCTGAAGGCGATTCGGATCTTTATTACTACTTACTTCAGTGCCTGCCTCTACCTATCATTCATCATATTAAGGCACCACCTGGCTATACAGTTATAATATTAAAAATATTGAGTTCGTAGATTCTTTTTCGTTGCCTTTTGTATCCTGATGAGCAATTTATCATATAAAAAAACTAGTATTGGAACAGAAAACCGGTTTATTTTTCTATTTTCTAAATGTAATTTTCAAGTGGCAGTTGAAATGAATTTATGTTCCCAAAATAATTATTGCTACAGGATAAGAACATTTAAAATAAAATGTTACAAGATAATTATACCTATACAAGCTACGTAGGTTTACATACTCGTACGAACACAGTTGCTTTGTAAAGTGATCCTATAGCTCAATTTCAAAGTTCATTTATCTGAACTGCTTTGGAATGGTCTGTAACTAAACGAGCTATACCAAGGCATCGTTCAGTTTAATTAAATCAAGCTAAACCAATCCAGTGCAGGATGAATGCAATATTGTTTTAATTATTGGTACAGTCAACAACAACAAAACGTTGAGTTTACAGAGAAACTTTTACAGGCGTCTGGTAGGTAGCTACTGGTGAAAATCGAGGGTTCAGCCTAATTTATGCCTGAATATTCGGGGTGAAACTCTAATAACCTCAAGTGTTAGTGCGATACAATAATCATTGTACTGCGTTGTTTTGTACCTCTGTGGTGATACGACTGTCGACATTATGAGCACAATTTGCTCATTGTAATCATTCTCTACGTAGGTACATAGTACGTACAAACTTTGCTTACTTTGATCTTAGTGTTAACTATTACGCTAGCGTCCAAGTCCAGGAGTTGCGTCCACTCACTGAATAATTAATTGTATGAGCGACGCTTGTGATGTGGAGAGCTTTGCCCGCGGGCGGAACAGTCCGCGGTGTCGGGTTGCACCTCGCCCATCGGCGGCTCATGTCACGCGCGCTTTGATTCATTTTGCGCCTCAGTGCCCGTGATTGTGCAATATTCGCACTCAACAAACCGAAGCTTTTAATGTTATTAAAGACTTAATTGCTTACATTTGTTTAAATTTAGGTAGGTTTTACGTACCTAAGTAGATACAAGTAATGTTTTTTTAGTTTTTTAATGATTGATTTTAATGAATGATTGATTGACATTCGGTCTTGGCTTCGGGCGGGAATAGAACCCGCGTCTTTCGCAAACCGGCGACTGCACTAACCATGGGATGTTGTTGACATTGTCGGGGCGAAGGGAATGGCTGTCAAACCGAAAACGGGCAGATGTTATTATTTACGGTAATGGCACCGGTTAGTTTTAGCGGAAATAAAAGAATACGCATGTTCTTGAATATTTTATTCATGACTAAGTTATTCAATAATATAAATTGGTTAACCTTACAATATTTATTTGATTTGGTAGGTAGGTTTACACGTTCTCGTCATAATTATGGGATTACTTGTACATTACTAACATAGTATATTGGTTATAGATTGATAGTATAATATGCAATGTCAAAAACTTAATCTGAGATCGTCTAAGCTGAAATGACGCGCACCTCCACTACATCTACGCATATAAGTAAAAGTCTTGTACGCGTGCTTATACGATCTCTACATAAATACGTACTGAACACAGGTTTCGATTTGCGACATCCCTTTTTACTGTGTAAGATAGCTTAGGTCTATAGTAAATAAGTACCATTCAAAATCGTTCAAAATAATTAAAGCCAAAAAAGGTATAAAGATATTTTTATGGATTTAAACCAGGGGGCTGGCAACACAACGGCCGAGCTGTTCATTCTTCTATCCTCGAAATCTAGCGCGAAGTAAGTCTAATTACTTCTGTGCCTGAGATCAATACAAGTGGTCACCATTTCAACTAAATCGTAGTTTTCTTTAAAACCTATCTAGATGCTAGACTCCTAGAAGGAACCGATAACTCACTAGGAAAGGGAAGAGGGAAAGAGGGGGCATGCAATAACTAGTAACACAACACTCCAATATACGGAGGTGGAATTACTTTAGTTTTGCTCCTGAGGTCAAAGTTTAAACTAAAACTGCGTTTTCTTTCAACATAACACTTCACAGCAAGAAATCACATTCAGGCACCATCATTTTGTTCATGCAGCACGCTTCGAGCCATTCCTCCGACACCACAAGAGCGTTGAGAGTCTTCTTCAACTTGGTGATATCCTCAGCATTAGTTGTCTCGCTAACTAGCACGTGGGACAGGTCGGGCGCGAGCAGGTCGTGCAGCGCGGAGCGCGGGCGCGTCGCTTGTTTAGGTAGGGTACCTGCTCGATTTCTAGAGGAAACGGATAACCGTCTAGAAAGAGAGGAAGAGGGAAACTGGGGCTGGTAATAACTAGTAACACAACACTCGAATATACAGAGGTGGAATTAGTTAGTTCTGCTCCTGAGGTCAATGTCCACTTAAGCTAAAACGGAATTTCCTTTCAACATAATACAAGTTTAAACATTTACAGCAAGAAATCACACTCAGGCACCATCATCTTGTGCAGGCAGCAAGCTTCGAGTAATTCCTCCGAGACCACAAGAGCGTTAAGCGTCTTCTTCAATTTAGCGATATCCTCAGCCTTTGTTGTGTTGCTAACGAGCACGTGCGACGGGTCGGGCGCGAGGAGGTCGTACAGCGCAGAGCGCGGGCGCGTTGTTTGGTTAGGTTAGGTTACCTACCTAGATGCTCGATTCCTAGAGGAAACGGATAATCGTCTAGGGAGAGGGGAGGAGGCAAGAGGGGCTGGCAATAACTATTGTTCTGTTCCTGAGGTCAATGTTCAAAGTTTAAACTAAAACTGTGTTCTTCCAAGTTTATACTTTTACAGCAAGAAATCACACTCAGGCACCATCATCTTGTGCAGGCAGCAAGCTACTAGCCATTCCTCCGACACCACAAGTGCATTGAGCGTCTTCTTCAACTTGGCGATATCCTCAGCATTAGCTGTCTTGGAGACGAGCACGTGGCTCAGGTTGGGCGCGAGCAGGTCGTACAGCGCGGTGCGCGGGCGCGTCGCTTGGTTAGGTACCTACCTAGATGCTCGATTCCTAGAGGAAACGGATAATCGTCTAGGTAGAGGGGAGGAGGAAAGAGGGGCTGGCAATAACTATTGTTCTGTTCCTGAGGTCAATGTTCAAAGTTCAAACTAAAACTGTGTTTTTCCAAGTTTATACGTTTACAGCAAGAAATCACACTCAGGCACCATCATCTTGTGCATGCAGCAAGCTTCGAGCCATTCCTCCTAAACCACAAGAGCGTTGAGTGTCTTCTTCAATTTGGCGATATCCTCAGCGTTAGTTGTCTTGCTGACAAGCACGTGGGACAGGTCGGGCGCGAGCAGGTCGTGCAGCGCGGCGCCGCACGCGCGCGCGCGCAACGCGGGCACGCCGTTGGTTAGGTACCTAGATGCTCGACTCTTAGGACTGAACGATAACCGTCTAGGGAGAGGGGAAGGGTAAAAGAGGGGCTGGTAATAACTAGTAACACAACACTCGAATATAATTAGGATAGTTCTGCTCCTGAGGTCAATGTCCAAAGTTTGAACGTAAACTGCGTTTTCTTTCAACATATCACTACAGCAAGAAATCACATTCAGGCACCAGCATCTTGTGCATGCAGCAAGCTTCGAGCCATTCCTCCGACACCACAAGAGCGTTGAGCGTCTTCTTCAACTTGGCGATATCCTCAGCCTTCGTTGTCTTGCTAACAAGCACGTGCGAGAGGTCGGGCGCCAGCAAGTCGTGGAGGGCAGCGCCGCACGCGCGCGCGCGCAACGCGGGCACGCCGCTGAGGCACGCCACGTGCAGCGAGCACGCGCGGAGGAACGAGAACGGGTTGCCCGACGGGAACAGCTCTTGGTCGAGGGTGAGCATCTCGCGCTTTGTTAGGTGGATGCTTGGCTCCTGGCGACGAGATACAGCAATGATAACTAACTATGTCATCGTGATTTAGTGGCAGCATTGCACTTTAGCCTAGAGATTGTGGGTTCGATTCCCATGTTCAAAGTATTTATTGTTTCATGTGGTTTACAAGATTAGTTCTAACATGCTGTATGTTTATATAAGTGTTGTTTTTTTACGACTTGGCTAGGACAGTGGAGGGTGATCAGTACCTATGCCTTAGTCCTATGAACTTTAAGAAAAAAAAGTGTAGTTTACTTTTCGATTACCCAAAACGTTAGCGGTTCGTGCTAGGCCCACAGGGGGCGTGTCTGAAAAGTAAGATGATCCATGCTATCGGATGGGCATGTAAATAGTCAGTCCTGCGCCTCACCTTTCTCCAGTCGTATTTTCGCGATCTGTCGTCCTATCACTTCGATGATAGTCATAGAAAGGTAATGGAAGACCACTAGAAGGCTTTATATGTATTTATTTTTGCAAAAATCTAATCGGCATAGGGATTGTCAAATTCAAATTAATATGTCAACAGAATTATTAGGAATTGATAGTGTTCAACTTTACGGAATCACTCTTAATCGAATTTACAACAGAGAGCAAAATAATATCACTTACAAATCTGTCCATTTTCTCAAAGCACTTCCTCAAGGTCGCCTCATCCACCGGCTCCGTGTAGCTGTCTCCAAAGCAGTCGTAGTTCCAGGACAAAGCGAGCCTGGTGGCTTTCTTGGTGGCGAGCATTTCTAGTGGAGGCAGTTGGCAGGTGGTCTCGGAGGGGGGCAGGGCGCGCAGCCAGGCTGTGGTGGAGACGTCCACGTCTTGCGCGCGGATGATCTCGCTCTCGCGGCGGCCGATGTGGCCCACTACTGCGCACCACGTGTCTGGGCCTGTTCAGACGGTTAAGGCCTATATAAACGCAAGTAGTGATTTCATCCACTCATCATTTTAACGTTATTGACAAGTACTTGCTTTGAAACAGGACAGGAATATATCCTTCTAGATGTATGAGCGAAAGTGTCAATATCGGCATCTACTTTTGGATATTACATTAAAAGAGAAACATTTTCAGTTGTGTTTTTAAAATCAAAAGTAATTACCTACTTCTTATTCAAGATCTTACAACCTTATCTTCTGTTTTATCAAATGATTGTTTATTCAATTGGCGGCTTCATGGGCTCTAATGCTAGATTGAGCTAAGATCGGCTAAGGAGCGAGATTGTGTCTCAGGCGTTTCGTGGCCGTGGCCCCTTGCCCTTCAAAACGCGATGAGACGCGTCTGACATGTCCCATTTGAGTTTTTGTGGTACCTACTTAAAAAACGTTAAGTGTTTACTCTCAGTGTTCTGAACCTTGTTAAATTCTAGGAAATGTGATATATTTTCATGAAGAAAAATTCGGTTTCGGCCAAAATTACTTTGTCTAGCAGTGACACCTATACTTAGCTTTCTACTTACCAACATTTGACACGAACGTCCCACTGTGCGACTCAACGATCCTCCTGAGTTCTGGTTTCTTGCAGTCCTCATCCTCCGAGAGGATGCATATCCTCCTCCCGAGCAGCGCCTTGGAGACCACCTCGACGGCCGACGCTGTCGTCACGAACTGGTCGGCCACTTTAGTCACCTTCGCCGGTCGCTTCTTGCGAATCTTTTCGCCAATACTGCCCATCAAATCTTTGTTTATTTGGGTCGAACTGAGTTTCACTACTGGGTCCCGGTTCTGTTTGAGTTAAAGAAATATATTATGTGAACTAATGTTATTAAGTCGCGTATTTATATCAACTCATGTTTGGTAGATAGTAAATATTGATGTAAATAAAATCATAATTACTTAAAATCTAATTGATTGACATTGATTTAGATGCGTGCAATAGTATCTAAATCTTTTTTAAATATTAAAATGAAGTATGGCAAAAACAAATTGTTGACTTAACTTGGAAGTTGCCTATGTGTAGTATTTTATTTATTTTATTATTGTAGGAAAATACTGTCCTCTACTATTTTAGTTCACCCACATTTATTTTATTCACTTACGATCCTCTACCTGAAGGTTGTCTGGAAGAGATCGCTCTCTAGCGATAAGACCGCCTAAATTGTACATTGTTCTCATTGTTGTTGTGTTATTTGCTTGAAATTTAATGTTTTTGTACAATAAAGAATATCTATCTATCTATCTAAGTGGTTGAAACGGCTCAGGTTTACAGAACTAAAAAAAAGGATTGAAAATGAAAATCTCTTTATTGTAAAATTGCATGACATACCGCAACTAGTCTGTTGAAGTCGTCAAGCGTCATGATGTCACTGACAGGCTTGTCATCGCGGATCTTGACGACGCGCGGGAACCGCAGCTTGTACTCCGTGCCGAAGCTCACGCTCCTGATCAGCTCGGTGGCGCGCACCTGACACAAAAATACCCTTCTAAGTACAGACGCCCTTAGATTTATGTGACCTATCCTAAAGCGACAAGTCATACTAAGATGGGTCACTTAAACGTAAAGGCGTCTGTACATTGTCAATTTCAGGCACTTAAAGACTCCTGCATTCCTGCTTCCACTGCCGAATTTGGGCTTGATAACATTATATCGGATTCAACTTCAACGAGTAGGTGCGTAATCAGCTTTTTTACTGGTGCTTAGCTAATCACATTACTACGATTGTTTTCTTACGTGCAGTCAAAAATATTGAAATTATTAATTAGAGGCTTCTCCAACAGAATCACACTTGTGGAAGTGCAGCTGCGGCTGGCTCGAGGGGACCCAGTGCCTCTCGAGCGCCTGCACAGCCGTTCCCGCTCCGAGTGTGAGACACCAGTAGCTACTCGGCCGACCGACACCAGGCGGGCTAGCTCACCTGCAGCACCGCGGAGTGGTCCGGCGAGAGCCACCAGTCCGGCGGCTCCTTGTGGAAGTGCAGCTGCGGCTGGCGCGAGGGGAGCCAGTGCCGCTCGAGCGCCTGCACAGCCGTTCCCGCTCCGAGTGTGAGACACCAGTAGCTACTCGGCCGACCGACACCAGGCGGGCTAGCTCACCTGCAGCACCGCGGAGTGGTCCGGCGAGAGCCACCAGTCCGGCGGCTCCTTGTGGAAGTGCAGCTGCGGCTGGCGCGAGGGGAGCCAGTGCCGCTCGAGCGCCTGCACAGCCGTTCCCGCTCCGAGTGTGAGACACCAGTAGCTACTCGGCCGACCGACACCAGGCGGGCTAGCTCACCTGCAGCACCGCGGAGTGGTCCGGCGAGAGCCACCAGTCCGGCGGCTCCTTGTGGAAGTGCAGCTGCGGCTGGCGCGAGGGGAGCCAGTGCCGCTCGAGCGCCTGCACAGCCGTTCCCGCTCCGAGTGTGAGACACCAGTAGCTACTCGGCCGACCGACACCAGGCGGGCTAGCTCACCTGCAGCACCGCGGAGTGGTCCGGCGAGAGCCACCAGTCCGGCGGCTCCTTGTGGAAGTGCAGCTGCGGCTGGCGCGAGGGGAGCCAGTGCCGCTCGAGCGCCTGCACAGCCGTTCCCGCTCCGAGTGTGAGACACCAGTAGCTACTCGGCCGACCGACACCAGGCGGGCTAGCTCACCTGCAGCACCGCGGAGTGGTCCGGCGAGAGCCACCAGTCCGGCGGCTCCTTGTGGAAGTGCAGCTGCGGCTGGCGCGAGGGGAGCCAGTGCCGCTCGAGCGCCTGCACAGCCGTTCCCGCTCCGAGTGTGAGACACCAGTAGCTACTCGGCCGACCGACACCAGGCGGGCTAGCTCACCTGCAGCACCGCGGAGTGGTCCGGCGAGAGCCACCAGTCCGGCGGCTCCTTGTGGAAGTGCAGCTGCGGCTGGCGCGAGGGGAGCCAGTGCCGCTCGAGCGCCTGCACAGCCGTTCCCGCTCCGAGTGTGAGACACCAGTAGCTACTCGGCCGACCGACACCAGGCGGGCTAGCTCACCTGCAGCACCGCGGAGTGGTCCGGCGAGAGCCACCAGTCCGGCGGCTCCTTGTGGAAGTGCAGCTGCGGCTGGCGCGAGGGGAGCCAGTGCCGCTCGAGCGCCTGCACAGCCGTTCCCGCTCCGAGTGTGAGACACCAGTAGCTACTCGGCCGACCGACACCAGGCGGGCTAGCTCACCTGCAGCACCGCGGAGTGGTCCGGCGAGAGCCACCAGTCCGGCGGCTCCTTGTGGAAGTGCAGCTGCGGCTGGCGCGAGGGGAGCCAGTGCCGCTCGAGCGCCTGCACAGCCGTTCCCGCTCCGAGTGTGAGACACCAGTAGCTACTCGGCCGACCGACACCAGGCGGGCTAGCTCACCTGCAGCACCGCGGAGTGGTCCGGCGAGAGCCACCAGTCCGGCGGCTCCTTGTGGAAGTGCAGCTGCGGCTGGCGCGAGGGGAGCCAGTGCCGCTCGAGCGCCTGCACAGCCGTTCCCGCTCCGAGTGTGAGACACCAGTAGCTACTCGGCCGACCGACACCAGGCGGGCTAGCTCACCTGCAGCACCGCGGAGTGGTCCGGCGAGAGCCACCAGTCCGGCGGCTCCTTGTGGAAGTGCAGCTGCGGCTGGCGCGAGGGGAGCCAGTGCCGCTCGAGCGCCTGCACAGCCGTTCCCGCTCCGAGTGTGAGACACCAGTAGCTACTCGGCCGACCGACACCAGGCGGGCTAGCTCACCTGCAGCACCGCGGAGTGGTCCGGCGAGAGCCACCAGTCCGGCGGCTCCTTGTGGAAGTGCAGCTGCGGCGGCGCGGGCGCCTGGCGCGAGGGGACCCAGTGCCGCTCGAGTAGCATGCACAATCGTTCACGCTCGTCATGAGATAGGCCGGTGGCTACGCGACCGACCGACACCCAGCGGCGGGCTGGCTCGCCTGACACATTCAAAAACATTAAGACCATAGGAATCTCTTTCGGCCAAAACTGGTAAACTAAACCTCTAAATAATTGTCTATTATTGTTTTTAGCATTTTCCATCTTTACTAAAAATCTGAAAACCAGAAAAAGACATATAGTACATTGTTAGCCTAGGGGTGAAAGTAACTTATTTAGTCCCGAGACGGGGTTTGGCGCCCGGAACGAAGTGAGGGCGCCAATAGTTCGAGGGACTAAATAAGTCTTTCACCCGAGGTAAACACTGTGCTTTTCATTACAAATACGAGGAAAGTAAAAATAAAAACATGAATTAGCTAAAGAAAAAATGAGGGGAAATAAATGAAGATCGAATTGCCGCTTTCCCGCCTATTTTGTTTGTTTTTTTTCTGTGGCTGGCCCGCTATTCAGCCACTATTTTTTTTTATTTTCATCATAGGAAAAATGGTAAATATTTTGCTCAAAGCTAAGTTGTTTTAAAGAAATTGTTGAAACTAAATTGTAATAAAGTTATTTAAAACATACTTAACCTCTGATCAATACTTAACTTTAACTTATTTCAAATTTTACATCGTGGCTGTATAGAAAGTTGGAACATGGTTCAATAGATACGTGAAAAAAAAACAGTTTTTAAAAAAATAATTTGACAGCTGTCAGTTGAAAGTGATTCTCCCTAGGGATGAAAAGTGTTACTTTCAGCCCGCGTCTCAGGTCAGTAATGACCCACTTTCAGAGTATGAGTAATGAAAAATATTTTTCGTTCACTTTGCTTCTTGCAGCTGCCTTTCCAGTGATGGAAAAAACTGACGAGAAAACTTAAAAAACTCGCAAAACAAAACGTAAGGCTCGCCCATTACAAAGGTTGGGTTTGATTGGGAAAGTGTGTTTCAGAACTTTCCGTCCGCAATAACAGCAACAGCTTTTGGAACCTTTGGCACCGTTTGGGATTATAATATTTGGGAATATAGTAATTTTTATTACAATCAGCTTAAATTAAAATCATTTACGCATCCATTTTGTTAATAACATATAAACAGATAGCTTACCCGGTGCCGGCACATCCGCGCAAGCAACGTGAAAGCACTTCGCGCGACCTTGCTTCTTGTTCGCGGCCTGGTCAGCCCCAATTATAACCAGGTCCAGATCCTCGGTCGCACCCTCCGTATACTAAAGAAACCGAATGAACACATCACGCACAGCGTAGAACAAAACATCATCGCTATTAACAGTAAGCTGGAGTGGCATTCCGGCTAACATCACTTCACGCTTACTCAATCATCAATGCGCTTCACTTTGAATCAGTGTTATCCCTCATTATTTATAAATAATTAAAAAATGATATTTGGCTTAGTTCTTTTCTTCTTTTCACCACGAGCGAGCGAAGTGAGTTTTGGCGCCAACCGGAATATCATAGTTACATAGCTGGTTAGAAGACTCAACCTAAACTCACCTCAGGTTTCACCTTATACCAACCAGCGTTCCTCCGGCTGGCCATGTAGTATGAGTCGGCATCTTTCACCACAATTCCCTCTTCTTGACTTTCTATAGCTTCATTCAATTTGTTTAGAATCTCGTCACTGTAATAATGAAGTCGTTGCGCAGACATTACATAATTATAGATATTTTAATCAATTCCCTTAATGATCTTCAAAAAGAACAAATAATAACACACCGCACTTTTTATTTTCCTTTGTTTAATCAATAAGTTACCTGTTCTTAACCATTTCCCTTTCGCTGTGCTGAATGATCCCAGTCTTGTCTTCGAACATCGAGTCGAGTATCTTGAGACGATCTTTCAGCGGTATCCCCCCTTTCTCAGGGGGACCTACCAGCGTCTTCCCGTTATAAAACAACACGTCGAACGCACAGAAACACGGCCGGAACACGGAATTCAGTGTTATTTTTTTAACGTCGAATGATATACCTGCAAACAGTTTCTTATTATAGGACAGATTATGGTACGTACACACGGCCGCACATCACGCTACACACCACCACCGAAAGCAGATCTTTGTTAGTAGGGAAGTTCTATACAAAGTCGGTCGGTAGTCCACAATTTATAGCCTGACGTGCGGCCGTGTTACAAACAGCACAGACCATGAAAAATCATTAATAAAGCAGTTGATTTCATTACGTATATTAATTCATATAGGGTGTTTTTTTTTTATTTTATTCGAGGTCACTGACGAATTACTGTAGAAAACAGGCAATCCTCCTCTAAACCTCCCTAGAGAATATTACCTTGTGACAGATCAAAAAAACATCATGTATAAATCAATCTAATACTTAATACATACCTTTAGAACTAAAATGCTGCTTTGCTTTGTGCCAGCCCATCATCTCTCCGTCCAGAATGAAACTGGTTACTTCGGGACTAAAGCAGTCCTTCAGGTTCGGAGTCAAAAGGCCAGATTCGTACGTCTTCCCATAGTTGTCTGAATAAGTGTGGCCCTTTCGAGAAAAATATTCGAATACTCCGTTGTCCATATGAATCTAAAGCCAATGGAAAATTGGTGAGTATGGTAACATGTTGTAACTTAGGCTTTGCTTTACCGTGGTCGCAATATAAATGAAAATGATGCGATTTCGTTATGCAATGTAAACATTACCTTAATTTGCCGCCATAAGTATTTTTTCCTTCACGCAAGTTGGAGGCCTGGATGAGCAGGGCTGGTGCTTAGCAACAATAATGGACTCGGAACTTTTTTGACACCCTTGTAACAAGGGATGTGGTTATGTGATGTTGGTGTGTTAATCGAGCGAGGAAGGATGCGCACTCTGACAAATTTTACCCGTTTTTACGAGAGAAAAGTACGACACAATGTCGCACAATGTCGGTCGATACAGATCGACCGGTACTAACAATAAATAATTCACAACGCGCTTTTTTTCGCTGAGCTTAATACCTTACGCATACCCGTCAACTGGGGGGCGGACGGGTTATGTCGGACTCTCCACTGGGAAGGCTAACCCATTGGCCTTCCAACACTCAGCGACAGCCTCTCATCGTACATGGTGGTAGACCTACCTGGAATCTCTCCCCGTCAAACTTGTTCTCGACAAAGTAAGTCTTCTTGTCGAAGGAGAGGTTTCGTGGCACATCCGTGACATCCAGGCGCTCCGAGAGCATCGGGCTTATAGCGAAGAAAAGCTTGATGCCTAGCTCCAGCGGCCGCGTGTCACCTTCCTCAAGTTCTTCGCACATCTTTAAAAAACAATAAAACGTAAAACGTTTCTACGTATAACTTAATATATACAATATTTCGTTTTTTCCGAACCTAACCCGGTTGTTGGTTAGCTTTGAAATACCTTGTACCTACTTAATTGAATTCTTAAACCTTAACGAAGGTAAGAAGTTTAAGTAGATAAGTGTTTTATGACATTGTTTGCGCGGTTACGATCGGAGCTTGTTCCTGTTCCTAACCTAACCCACAACTGGGTTGGGTTCAGAATAAAATAAATATTTGCGCTGATCAATATCAATCATCAATATCTAACCAAAGAAAAAAATACTGAGTTGGGTTCCTTTCGTCGGAGCGTAGGTAAAACACTCATGGAGATTGTAGTGAGGATTAACTCAGTAGTTTTATGATTTACCACTGTCTTACCTTGGAGATGCTGTTGCAAGTTTCGAAGTACTCTGGAGCGTCCGGGTGAAACGCAGCCAAGATAAGTTTAGTCTCGACGCCAATTCTTAGGTCCTTCAAGATGATCCTGAGGAACCATTTTAGTTGCTCTGGCGTTAAATTCTTGATAGCATAACTGAATGCTTCATCCAAGACAGCTAGAAAACATTGAGTTGATAAAATTTGGTTTTATGTATTTAAGTGAACGTGTCAAGAACCTACAAATGTCCGCTCACAATCAAAATCCTAGAGTACCTACGTATATAAAACAAAATCAACAGGTAAAAGTATCGAAAATTAAATTAAATGCAAATAGACTAGTACTTACGGAATGAGCGACAAGGATTGCTGCGTTTTCAGGAAATCAGATAAAAGCAATTTATGCATTTTGAGATTATTAAATGAAGCAGCAGCTTTTCTTTTATATACGTCTATTGCTAGGTTATGTGCCACGTATCAGATACGACTAAACCGCCAACTTACGTCCTTTATTCCCAGCTTCAGCAGTGGCGATCTTATCAAGCACTGCGTTGACATCGCCTACAGTTAAAGAACCGTCGCTTTTGCTAGTTAGGCCTTTTAATGCAAAATAGGCCACTCCTGCAAAGTCGCTGTCCTGGGTGTTGCTCACTGATCTGTAGTTTAGCAGCTTCCGAGCCGCTTGCGAGTCTTTGCTAAGGGATAACACCTTCACCAGCAGCGGACCAAGTTTAGCTTCTTTCAAATTGTAAGGACTTCTCTCCCTTTCGGTTTTAGGTAATAGCAATCTCAATATTGGAAAAAGACTGGAATTCTGAAAAAAAACTTTTTTGGATAGATTGAAATTGATAGAATGTTTAGAACCAGGACAGCCGAGAGAGAGATATTTTAGTTACTTCATCGACCACTAAGGACCAACAGGTCAGTGCCGGGCGCTCTTGCATTAAGGCACCAAGAAAGCACGGGCGGGCAAAGAGCACGGTGCGGCAACGGTCCCGCTTTTCAGCGTTCGCGGTACCGACGCGGCACTGTTCCTGACCGTCCGTACGCCGACAAACGCACTGCTTCGGCAAATTTCAAGCATAAATTGAAAGCAAGACCAGAGGGCATGTCACACGGATCCCATAGTTTCATAGGTACAAGCTTTTTTTCTTACGCATGGCACCCGCGTGCAGGATGCGAAGCAAGTGCACAGGGATAGGGAAATGGTATAGTACTTAAGGCCTTCCGACAAACTCTTTTTTTAGTCCGTTCCAAAATTACAGGCTGTGTGTTTGTAATTTGAAACTCACGTTTCAGAACTTGGGAAGTTAATATACTCGTAGTTAGGAAAGTTAAAATTAACACATAAAAGTCCTATTAAATTAAATTTATTTAAGAATATTGTCTTAGCTACCTTCTTTCCTTCTACTGCTGCTATTTTCATTTTCAAACTATCAATAAATTTTTCTAGACATTTGGAAAGCTCCAATTTTTGTACATTCTTGTTTCTATTTCGTTCATTTTTTTGTTTCTTCTTTATGTTATAGAGCTGTTCTAGTACCATGCATAGATCCTCGAATGGGATAGCATTTGCAGGCACAACTTCATCAGCTGAAGCCATCGATTTTGCAGAAATGCTCAATGCCTAAAACAAATTTTACTTGTTAGTATGGGCATCAACATTAATATTTAGCATCAAAATAATTAAATGTCAAAAAAAGCAACTATTTCTAAGAACTACTCCGTTTATTTTCTGTTGATGGAACAACACTGGCTTATAGTGAAAACATATACCAAAAAGATTCGAGCGATCGCTCGGGTCTCGGTAGTTTAGTGTTTAGAGCAGCCGCCAGGTTAGCAGTCTGGTTCGATCCCCGCCTGATACCTTTCTTTTTCTGGGTTTCCTATCGTCAATAAAGATACAGCATTGATAATTATAAGTAACAGAAAATTATCAATAAGCTAAAATCATCTTTATCGAAAGTTACAATATTAGTAAAAATATTTATTTGGAGTGTTGAAGGTAATGCCTAGAACATTGATGGAGTTACACTGACTTTCAGTTAAACCCTAAAGCACATAGATTCATCCAGTCGCTTTTGTCATACCTAGCTACTTAGGTTCACTTCATACTTAAAATCCATGTCCCTTCTAAATTAATTTGAAGTAAATAAAACACATTTTTTTAATATTTTTTTTTATTCAATCACAAGATATTTCGTCATGTATTTGAGAGCCATTTGTGGAGAGTGCCCTTTATACAATAAATATAAATTAAAAGCAATTTCTTTAGTTAAATTCACATCACCATGCTTCTCACATTTTGCAATAGGTTCACATTTCATTGCCTTCTCATAGTATTCTGCAGCTAAATTATTTATGCTTAACATTTGGTAAGCTCTAGCAATGTTGTAATAGCTTTCCTGATCACATTTTCTCAAGGTGTGATATTGTAGAAGGTAATTAATTCCTTGAAGTATTAAATTATGATGTTTATCTACAGTCCTTTGTGCTGCCATGAGTAAGCTAGTAATCCCTATAAGCATTGCTGACAATGGATCAGCACACTGTTCATTGTATTCTAAAAAATATTTGAGGGCAACCAGATATCTGCCAGAACTTAAGAAATTATTACCCAAAAACAGATTTCTTACTATTGAAGTATCCTTTTGAAACAGACGTGATAGGAATTTTATTTGTGCAGGCTCATCTAGAGCATTCATCACAAAGTTTAATAAATTAAAGGTTTTAGGCTTGGGGTTCTTTTGAACGAAATCTCTTGTAATTCGAGAAGCATTTTGAAAGTCATTACTTAAAAGACAAGATTGCAGACAGAGAAATTCAAGCTCAAGACGGTGTGCTGAAAGGCCTTTTGACATAATCGCTCCAAAAGTTAGTCTCTGCATAGCAAAATATTTTTTGTTTTCGCGAGCAATGCTTAGAAGTTCTGTAAACAATTCCCATTCTTCTTGTGGATTTAGCTTAAATGTTTCTTCTTCATCAAAGTGTATATCATTAACATGGAAAGGGTTTTCACCTCGCATCTCTCGAAAATTATGTATGAGATCAACACCTCCTCTAAGTTTGAAAGCAATTTTTAATTCTTCTTGGTGCCTGTACCTCACAAACGATTTAGAAAGCAGAGCTTCACCCACTTCTAAATACTCAAGTAACTTGTTGTACTTTTTTAGTAGCAAACATTGTTCATGAAGCAGACGAGCATTTACAACATATTTGTAATCCTGCTGTAATATCTTTAGAGCTTCTTCTATTTGTCCTCTTTTCAGAAGAATGCTTGATAGTTTTCGTCGAGCATCAGCATGTTGTGGCACATGCTGCAAAACTTTGTAATATGAATGAACAGCATCATCTTTTCTACCCAAGTTGTATAAACACTCAGCATGTTTAAGCCACACAGCTCCAAGATCAAAACTGTTATTTTTCACAAGCGGGTCTAGAAGCTTCATTGCTAGTTCATGATAGCCAGCAGAAGAAAGTGCTTCTTCTATGTCCATATATAAATCACCAGCTTTTTCTACATCATTCAGAAGAAATTCATGTAAAAGTGTTTGCACTAAGTTCATAGAACCAAGATGAATGAAACAAACAAGTAATTTGCTTCTTAAATCAATAGGAAGGTTTTGTGGGATTGTGCAATTTATGTAATTTGTTTGTTCCTCTATTTCACCATTCGAATTTTTTACTGTTTGAATTTCAGCTTCAATTTCAACTCCACTATGTGCTACAAATATATCTAAGCAAGCTTGGTGTTGTTTCCTAGCAATTAGCAACTCTAAAAGGATATTGATGTCCTCCAGGGTGAAAAGTGAGGAGCATTTCTTATAAGCAGCAGCCATAACATCAAGAGTTCGCTCCAGTTCATTATTATTGTGGTACATTGTTGCAGCCATTTTAGCATACTTAAGTATTGTTTCTCCTTCACTAGCAGGTAATGAGGTTACTATTTTGTGGTAACATTTGACAAAATTTATGCTGAGTGTATTTATGGGTTGGTCTGACTCTTCTAAACTTTTCAAAACCTCTATTCTTTTTAAATGTGTATCTAAGTTTTTTGGGTCAGCTCTGATAGCTTGAGTGTAGCACAACATTTCTTGCCTGGTGTCATTTCTTTGCCGTGAAATAGCAGCCAGCCTCAACCACTCATTGGCATCAGAAGGACTCAAGTGTGCAGCAAGCAATGAAAATTGTAATGATTTCTCTTCATCATGCTCATATATTTGTGCCAAGGTCTGGTACGGTTCAGGAGCAGTAGGAATACGCTTTATTATTTCATGACACATTTTTATTGCCATTTCTGTGTCTCCTCTCACAAAGCGCAAGTTAGCTTCTCCCATTAATCCAACGAGAGCTGGAGACAAGCGAGCCGTTCTGCGACGTCTAAAAGGTCCTTTTTTCAAGATTTGTGCGGTGGGCGACTCCCTTAGTTCCTCGTCGCTCCGGGTTGCATCTTCGTTTTCTTCGTCGTTGTCATCGTCGTCAACATTGTACCACTCGTTTGAGTAGTCCGCAAAAGACATTTCACCGCTTAGAAATTTATTTGTTAAATCTTTCTCTGTTATATTATCTACATCCATTTTACTAGAACTACTTGAAGCATCATTATGTGGTAACTCCATTGCTGCAAATGCTGCAAGTACCTACTAACCAAAAACGCTTTCAAAGGTTGTACACAAAAATAATGTACTTACAATATTATGTGTGTCTCTTTATCTATAATGCAGTTAAGTAGGACTAAGAAGTCTATGTACATGAGTTTTTCCAGTCAGAATTCAGTTTTAGATGAATCTAGCCTGCAGTTCGTAGGTACAAGTTTTGCGAGTTTGTTTGGCAATTTTTTTTTTCAGTTGACACTTGACTGTAGTGACAGTGACAGCTTTTTTTTTATAAATATTGGTTTTACGGCTTCGGTATTGACCATATAGCCAAAAATTCGGACAGATGGAATTTAAAAAAAATAGTTTTTCACCCGATTCAAAAGCCAAAAAATAGCCATCCACCTACCCTACCTGACTCACTGTGTGGTCTTTGACGATAATGAACTGACCGCATTCAAATGCGGTAAGTTCGCGCTCATACAAAATTTATCGAACTTTTTACTTAAATCTTAAACTCCGACTAGCTGAATCTCAAGTTGAAACGTTTGAGATCATGAGATTCTCAGCTCAACAGCCACCCATAATTTACAATAGCCACCTCACTTACCTCTCCTTGTCTTAGTGGCAGTTTGGCACTGACTGACAGTGACAGTAATTTCCAGTCCAGCTGTCAAGCTGTCAGTTCCGTGTTTGATATGTTCTCATAACTTTTTTTGTACAAAGATTATTAAGCACTGTTTTCTTTTTACGACAAATAATTAAATTAAAGTACTGCGAATGCATTTAATGAAAAAAAGTATTTTACATTCTGCTGCTGATAGGCGTTTTCACAAAAATCCGTTTCAGCCTTGTATGTATATTTATTCATAGAAATAACTTTGTGTAGATACTCTTAACAAAAACAATTCTTGTGTCTTAAAACTATTATTAACTCTAGGTTGCTTAATGTGCTATCTAAGAGACTATACATCCCTCGTTTTTATGATTTGGATAAGTGTAAAATATCCACTGGTCTGCCACATCCATAAATGGCCATTCTATTCAAAAGTGGATTGTCATGCTAAAAAGACCCTGACTGCCTCTCAATGCTACAATTACCTGTTAATTAAAACACTACGTTTATTTTATGATGCGATGACGAATCTATTGTAATAAGTTAGTAATGGTTCTAATTTTAAATACTTTCTTAATCTTTTAGGTCAATATGTGTGATTTAATAGAAACTGTACAGGAGCAGATGATGAACCTGGAGACTGATATCACATTTAACGTGGATCTTAATAAAGAGTATTCTGATGCAGCTTGCTTTGAAGACATGCCAGTGGAGGTGCTTCTTCATTTGATTATCTAATCTGTAACAGCTTTCTTAGCTATTATCTAACTGATACAAGTAGATTAATTAAAATATCAACTCTATTTAAATGCTGCGGTACAAACAACAAAGTGTTCAAAAACCTTACTAATGTTATGAGTACTCTTTCTGTTCTGTTTCTGTCATTTGTGAACTTATGTTAACAATCAACCTTATCTTGGAGATTGATTTAAAACATGCATAAGTTGTTGTACAAAATTTGGATGTTATGTCAAAAAGTTAAATAATATTCCTAAGAGATATATTCCTTCATTATTCCTACAAACTACTTGCTAATACCTTTTTTTAAAGTTTGTGTCATTGTGGTCATTAATTGATTACTTATTTGCAGATAATATTAAACATATGCTCCTATTTGGATCCCTATTTCCTTAGAAACACCTTCAGTAAAGTGTGCAGAAGATTCGCAGACATTCTAGCTGATAACCATTTGTGGAAACACTGGGTGCACAGTAAAATCAAAGGCTGCTTCCCTGCTCTACTTGAATTAGATTTTTCTGAAGAGGACCAGTTGGTCTGGGAAGATGTCTGTATTGACATGGATATAGAAAGAAGAAAGTGGTGTAATGTCAAAGAAACTATGAAGCATATTGTAGTCAAGGATGTACACTTTGCCTCTGTTGATACTGTTCTTTTAGTTAATGTAAGTATACAATTCAATAAGGCCTAGACAGGTTTTAGTTCTGCATTTGTTTTTATCACTAACATTTCCTACAACATAATGTTTTGACATGTACTTAAACTGATGGCAAGCTTTATGGAAACAAGCAGTTTCTTAATCATCAATTTGGTCCCTTTTTAGAAAGGTGAATTATGCATATCTGGTGGTCGAGATCGAGGAATGGCATTATGGAATGTCCTTGGGATAGCTCCTCATGATGAAAGTGAAACCACTTCTACCCTCACAGATGCTAAGCCAAGCCACATAAGACATGATGCTCATGCTGGCTGGGTATGGGATCTTGCTCCAGACAATATTGATTCTGCCACAAAAGTATTCTCTGCTTCATGGGACAATACTGTAAAAGTTTGGGATTTAGAAGCTGGATTTCAAAATATTGAAACTTTGAAGTAAGCTTGATTACTATCCATAAAAATAACATTACATTTTAAAATAAAGTTACAAATTTAAGATCCTATTAAGTTTTATAAGCATTTCATTATTTCTTAGTTCTACTTATGTGCTTATTTTCTGATTACAGATGTGGTATGTCTGCTTTGTCAGTAGTCTGTACTGACAATATCGTGATGGCTGGTTTGTATTCAAAGAAGATATTGTCATTTGATATACGTGCCAGTTCAAGTCCAATTAATTCCTATAAACCACACAAAGGACCCGTGTTAGCTCTGCACACTTATAAAAACATGGTGGCATCAGTAAGTGAAGACAAGACATTGGCTATCTGGGATAAAGTGGCTGGGAAAGTGATAGCAAATGATATCAAAATCCCAACGGATAAAGCATATCCTGTGTGTATTAATTGGGCCCCAACTGCGTTGTACATTGGGGACTCCAAAGGTTGCATGCATTTGATGCACCCTGTAGAACATGTGCATGTCAAAACACATGAGATATGGCCGGAGCCACCTATCATAAAACCTTCTAGTAAGATAACAAGTTGTTACCAAAGTCAAGGAAATTTAATTGTTTGTTCAGATAGAGGGGAAATTAAATTTTTCTACAACAGTTTCCCGCCACAAGAGTACGCCACTATTAAAACCAGCACCTTTGATGTGACTCAGGTAATTATTTCTGATTAACTATGTTCATACTTATGTACACATGTTACTTAGAGATTTTAGAAGCTAATATTGTAGTAAGAAATAAGGCAAAAGGGAGGGGAAAAGACTTTCTTCTGCATTCAGCGTCGAGACGCGCGATATCCATCCATTTGACTCAAAAGTGACAATAGCGCGCCTACGTCGCTCACACTCATTCAATTCATCATTTCGTGATGCGTGTGGAGCGAGCTGCTATTATCACTTTTGACTCAAAATGAACCGCACCCTAAGGCGCTTTGCAGACGGCGTAGGAGGTAGGTCTTTTTGACCGCGTCTGCCCTCCGGTGCCCGCAACTCCCCTCGCCGCCGCGAACACTAAGCACACATGCCGCGCCGCCAGTGCCCGCTTCTGTGGCGCGGACTTTTTGCCCTTCATGTGCGTTGGTGTTGGTAGATTAGGATTCCCTTTGGCCTATTGACCGCGAAGTAATAAAGACCGCGTCTGCCCGCTGATGCCCGCGACTGCCTTAACCGCAATTTTAGATGTTGATATGTTGTGTGTGTTGTTTGATGTGTTTACCTTTTTCTTTTTCAGATGAGATATCTCAATGGTGTTATGGTAATCGGGACATGCGATTCTGCCCTCGAATTTTGGATTCCTAATGAGATGTACAAAGAAACCCAATGACGAACACTACTAAAGACACTTGTTTACAGTAGACATATTTAACTACCAAAACAAGTCGGAACCCTAAAGAGTGTTTGCAAATGACTGGATGGAATTACAAATTTTTACAAAGTGTTTTTTTGTAAATCTTAGACTGTAACTGTAAGACCTATTCAAGTGCTCCTCCATAGAGTAAGTGACTTTTTAACAATTCAATGACTCCCGATTCGTAACTAAAATTCAGCACATACAATATGTGAGCAATAATACTAATAATCTAAGCTTAAACATAAATTGAATAAAGATGTCCGACAAGCTAATGCGCGACAGAAAAATCTCGGCCGGTGTCGAAGACCTGTGTCTGTAGTCATAGCAATTCAGCACAAGTCGGCTGTTACATGATTGGATAAATTTTAAAATAGGTAACGTACTTGACAGTAATGTTTAATAATGTATAGAAAATAACCAAAACTTGCCACTAACAACACTAGCTGCAAACGAAATTAGTTACGTCGTCTGTAGTTCTGTACCCCGTGAGGGTAGCGTGATATTGAGGGTTTTCTGACTCTATGCTATCTTAAAGCTGGGTGGGGTGGCTTTCTGCATTTGCACATCGAACGAATTCGAAGTGAGATTGTATTTTGGCGTTTTGTAAAACTTAATACTTAACTACGCGAATGTGATGTTTTGAGTTAAATTAACTAAGTAAGCCAAATAACATTTGAACATTTTTTCTATACAAATTCATTGAGAATACCAGTTCAAGGTGAAGCCAACAGACGATTGAAGTTGCCTTTTTTTCCTGAGCGAGATCGATATGAGATTTGGCGTTATCTAGAATAGCTTAGACAATTATTTAATGCTATAAGTAGAATAGCATACCTATTTCGACCTGGCGCATACGAAGCGCCGCCTGGTGGCAGAAAAGTATCGAAAATCTTCTTTGGTTATACTTAGAATCATTTTCCCTTCCAATATCGAATTTTATTCTAAATTAATTCTGATCTGTTAGGAACAGGGTCATTGTATCAGTGTACAATTTTGATTTGTAGATTATTCAGATTTCCTGGAAAGTGTAGTTTGAAAAAAAACACATTATTTATTGCATTTAAAACCCAATAAGGTATACAGCATGACAGGCTTCTTGCTCTTTTCCCAAGACTTGTAAGTTGTCAAGTTGGGTGGTTCAGACGTAAAAGTCAGATCTATTGACAGACTCCGCTCAGAGGCCAATAGTTATTAAGATTCTTATTAGCATTTGAGTGGAGTCTTATGGCTGTGAAGTCAATGGTGGAAATCAGGAAACTTTATGACTTAAGGCTTTCCCTACAGGCAGCAATTTGGCCGTCAAAATGATGCGTAACATTACTTAAGACCGGGAAAACTGAAGTTAAATTATAACACCAGATAAGGAAAGACTAGCTAAAGCTGACCGCAGGCCCCTATTGGCGGCGAGCAGCTCTGTAAGGCGCTGTACGGAAGCTAGACAAGGCTTTTGCCAGAAGCCCTTTATTCAGTGTAAGCTACCTTTGTCAAGATTGATGGAATAAAAGACTTAATATGGGTTATATGCATAAACCCGATTAATAGGCGGAGGGTAGGTAGGTAGGCCTTACGGGCATAGTTATGCACCATCAATCTCTGCCTTGATAGTTTAAGTAACCATAAATAAATTTAAGTATGTGTCCAAATAACTATATTCATTCACTTATTAAATTTAAGTGTGTATTTCCTCCTTTTTGACATGCATAATAAATAAGTAACAAAGTTCTAGTTAAGTGTTTACCTACGTTAAATAGTTATTTCAGTGTTGTTTTTATACATTGAAACCTTGTCTTTACCTGACAATTATTTCTTCTTGTTACCAAACAAATGTGTTGATAATTTTATAAAATAAAGTGTGAACTGTCATCTGCGAAAACTGGTGATGATGATGTAAAAAGGTAATAGGTATTAGCTGACATGCTGACATTGAAGATAGATTTTAATTTATACCTACAGACATCTAGCATTTTGTGTAACAATGACTGATATGTAGTTAACTTATTAACTCCTTTCTGATGCGTTCTCGGATCACATAATATCACATCTTAGCTGCTATCGTGTACCTAATCGTTATTATCTCTACGCTTATTCTTTTTTATACATTTCAAATTTTATAAATAAATAACTTGAAAAACAGTACATTTAGTACAGTCAACGGTTCAGCAGGTAACCCGTATCCGTGTTGATCTGGCACTTGCCAAATTACCCATTCTTTGCAACATAGCAAGGAGGAATGACTGGAAATGGGTAGCCTGTCATGCTGTCGATTGTACCTATTCGTTTTATTTCAAAATATTTGTTACCTATTTTTTCTTAATAAACTACACTACAATGCCCACTAGTACTTGCTTTAATTGATTTCTGGTTAAATCGGAAATCAATTGAAGCAAAATCTATCTTTCTATATTTTTTTTTAGTCCTATTTAACGCCATTTGTGTGTGGCTTATCTGGCCGTGGGACATGTATCACTTAAAAAGCATAGGGCTATCAGCATGCATCGTCCACAACGCCACAGTATAAACCATACTAAGACCACCCGCCGAGTTATTAGCCTAGCGTGCCAAAGACACGCGGCACAGCCCGTCCGTACTGCCGCCTCCCTATGCCTCCCTATTTTATGCTAGCGTGTGCGTGATATCGCGACACTGCGCGCGGCGCGCACGCACACATTTAAACCGAAAATGGCACGTTTGTATGTAGATAGCTTACTGTAAGATTATACTGTGACAACGCCGTTGTTCCTAAAAATCATTGACAGTTTATTCAAATAATACCCATGCTCATTTTAGGTGAGTTGAGTCTGTGAACAGATCAGACTTATGCGTCTGATCCAGTGTTGTAAAAATGAGCGCTCAGTCGACGCTTTGAAGCGTTTTAAACTCAAGCGTCCGAGGGTTGTCAATGAATTTGTGATTAATAGACAGGTCAAGAATTGTGGTGGATTATCATTATTTTCCTCGTAACTAAAATCATTATTTAACTTATTACTGCGCCCCTAGGTGAAAATACTTGGTGCTCAAGCTTGAGTCGAGCGCTGAGTCCGGCGCTCGGAATAGGTTTACTGCTTGTTTCCTTCCACTAAAACGCATAAGCTTATCACACTGCTCGAGGGTCAAGCGCCTCAGTCAAGTCCCGACTTCAGCGTTAGCAATCTGCTCGAGCGCTGGATCAGGCGTACTTGCAAGCGCCGACTCGAACGTTTTTACAACACTAGTCTGATCTCTGATCACGAAATAAATGTTAAGCTTGGTTCACATTGCTGTGTCATGGCTCGGATTGGTGGATTGGCGCCACGCCACAACACACCAATGTGAATCTAATCATAACATTTGAAGTTGGAACCGAGAGCGCTCTGTCGCGCCACGACCACGACACACCCTGACGGTAAATTGAACCTACCTAATTTATTTTTAAATCATGGAACGACCACATCACTAGACAGTTCAGTGACTGTTTTTTTTTTCGTACTTACACAACACTAATATCCGTCATGGCTGATTGAAATGTTGACGAACTGTCAACTTTGAGAAATTCTTTTATTTTTTGCCATGACCAATAATTTGTGAGTTGTGGTTTTGTAATGTGTAGTGTTCAATAGTTTTCACATGATTATTAGCACGTTTTCATCATGAATGGATTAAGTTTTAGTGAACTTTGTTGCCTGTTTTGTTGTCCGCCATGCCCGGGGAAAATTGCGGCTAAGCTCGCGTTCCTGCCTCCAGATCCCACGTATGCATTCACACCCGACGAAACTGGATCGAAATTTTCTTTAACTCTAACAGAACGTGCGGAGTGGCAGTACTCTGAAAGGGAGAAGGAGAACATCGAGGGTTTTTACTCAAGAACATCGAGAGGAAACAGAATAGCTTGTCTCTTTGTTCGTTGCAGTCCTAACGCGCGTTTTACGATATTATTCTCTCATGGAAATGCAGTGGATCTCGGACAAATGAGTAGTTTTTACTTAGGGTTAGGTACTAGGATAAATTGTAATATATTCAGTTATGACTATTCTGGGTATGGTGTGAGTGGTGGAAAGCCATCAGAGAAGAATCTGTACGCCGATATAGACGCTGCATGGCAGGCTCTGAGGACGCGCTATGGAATCAGCCCAGAGAACATAATTCTCTATGGGCAGAGCATCGGGACAGTGCCAACTGTGGACTTAGCTGCCCGTTATGAAGTTGGTGCCGTGGTGCTGCACTCGCCGCTGATGTCAGGCATGCGCGTCGCCTTCCCCAACACCAAAAGAACATGGTTCTTTGATGCCTTTCCCAGGTAAGTTAACAATGATTTCTATTTCTTGAAAATACTCATAGTACCGCTTAAAGAAGTTTTTAAATTAAATTGTATTGTTTACTATGATGCAAAAATAAGGTATGGTTAATTTTATACTTTTACCCACAGGTGATCTCTAAATAATCTCACTTTAATAGAAAATTCTACCCACCTTTTAACTTTCGTTTTCAATTTGTTAGAAGGGTTGAACATACTACTTTCAAAATTATGGTATCTCCTAAGATATCAGTCGAATCAAATAATGTCAAGGGCAATTTTGTTCAAAATTTGTTACTTGTGATGAATAACATTAGTTCTGATAAGGAGTCATATCATGTTTATAAAAACACCTTAGCAAATAAAGCATTGTTTTATTTTTGAACAACTGTAATTACTATAAAATAAATAATAGTGAGTCAACCTGATAAAAACTCACCTACGCTGTCCAATCATAGCACACTTTTTTGTAGAACATTTTAGGGTGAACAATTCCCTAAATCACATTTTTTGTGTAGCTTTAACCATTTACCCAGGAACTATTGGAAGCTCAATTTTGTACTGTTTTTACAATATTTCTCAATATTGCTCTGTCCTATGGGTTGTAGCATTGGTAGCATGATGTTATATAGGTAGTATGTAGCCTTCTTTAATGAGCAGTTGCTACTTTCAAAAAGCTATACAGCTGATTATGAAGAACAGCGATGATTATGAAATACTTATTCGTTATTATTTCGTCCATTTACCTGTCTCATTACTTCAGTTATAAATGTTGATATTTAAGTACATTGCGATGAACAAAGGGTTATGAATCATGGGTAAACAGAACTGATCACACATTTGCTTGTAGTTATTTCTAATAAATACTGTTGAAAAATGTGATGTTATCTCAGCATTATTACTGTATTGTTTCCTTTTCATTGTTATCTAACTTCCACATAGTAATGTTTAGTGGCTACATATTAAATTTAAGTATGTTATAGATATCAAGATATTGTTTTAAAATTAGATATTAGTGTTGTACACTTGATTGAAGCTTATTTTAATAATATTATAAAAATAAATCATTAAACTTTCCTTGTCTATTAAAATAGATTTGACAACAAATTTTTATCAGGTAACAATTCATAACAAAAACGCTCTGATAGTAGTATCACCTTGATATGATTAACTTGGCCTAAATAGCTTCAGAATGAAAGTATAGTAATTAGTATGTTTTGTAAATATGAAGGATGGTCTGGTTGACTTTTTATAATATTTAGTTTTGTTGGTGCAAAACCTAAAATGTATACTTTTTGAGTAAGTAAAATGTAGATCATGTTGCACCTATGCTCATATAATCAGCATTCAAAAGGATTTGTTTTCTGATTTCTTTGAAAGTTTCTATAACTGGGTTAACTGACTCATTGCTAGGGTGTTTCGTTAACTTCTGCCTGTGGTGGAGAAAACAGCTTATATAGCTCTAGATCTATGATAATCAGATATCCCTATGTTAGTTGTTATGTTTTGGATGTCTTCTTTACTAGCAAAGAAACTGTGTCATTTTACAAGAACAGTTATGTATTTACAGACATTACTAATAGGGGTACCTTAAGTCTAAAGGCGTCTGTACAAATCATTACTAAATATAAAATCATTGAATTTAGATAGCTTAACACCTTGGCTGCTGAAATCGCGCCTTGCGTGTATTTTGATACTGTTAGTTCACTGCTGGTTTACACCGCAGGCGTGGGTAAAATTTGCCTTGCCTCCATTGCGGCTACTCACGCTCGGTGCGTTTTAAGCGGCGCGCCATGAGTGCTGATTTCAGCGCGGGGTGTGTTTTTGGCGGCGCCTCGACAGTGCGGGCTTACACATACGATGTGTGCAGCGATTTTAAATGTCGTATTTTTATTGTTTATCGTATTTTCAGTGTATCTACATAGGTTTATGGTTGAACCTAGATAAAATGAATTAAATGTTGGGAATCTGGTCTAATTCTAATAGGAATTATTTTATTCGAAGTTCCTGTTAGATCTTCCACAAAAATGATTCATTTATACATAGTATTGTGTTAGAAAGAAATGTTTTATGCCTACCTTGTTTATTAAAAGAAACAAGTCCCTAACAGTCCGAAAAACAGAAGATTTACGAGCATTGGAACAATAGGAACAAACAAGCGACTTTCGATGTTTCACTTATCATAAAACGTTGAGCAGGAAGGCTCCCCGAGGAAAACGTTTAAAGTTATTGTAATAATTACAAACACATGTTTTTGAAAATGAATCTTATCTTTAAAGTTTAAAAATATAACCAGATAAAAACTAAAGATCATGCCGCGAAAATGACATACAATAGATTTACGAGCATTGGAAGAACAATAGATAGGTACCAGGAGGCGACTTTCGGTGTTTTACTGATAAAAAACGGTCAAAGAATAAAGAAAACATTCAGTCATTGTAATAATGGCCAACACATGTTTTTGCAAACAAATGAATCTTGTCTTTGAAAATCATCTCAGAAAAAAACCAAAGAACACCGCGGGGTATTGTGCAGGTGTCTTGAATAGACAAAACAAAATTACTGAGGTACTATTATTTCATTAGTGAAAACAAAAGGAGACTAGAAAAACATCCGGAACTTAATATTTTGAAGTTGTGAATGCATGTTTGCATTTTATCGTTCATTCATTGTTATTCATTAACATTGACATAGAAATCTTGGCTTTTACAATCAAAAATCATAGACCTATTATAATAATGGACAGTCAGTACTTGTGTTGTTTTCATTTAAGTTCTACAATATCTATCAAAATTTTGATAAGGGAGAAGCCTGACCCCTTAATTCACACATTTCAATCATAACTATGTTGCGTACAAGACGTACGCCTTCGAAAAGCCGTACAAGACAGGTACGCCACGCATGGCGTGAGCCTCCGCACTCTCGGCTCGGTCCCAGAGAAGCCGAGCCGCCAGTGCGGACCGACATGCAGAGCGTGTTCGAGCCGCGCACAGATTGAAAAGAAAAAACATGCCAGCAGCCAAGGTGTTAAGCTCGTTTATAAAAACGGGTACTTTTGATTTATTTTGATGTTAATAATCACACTTATCGCCAATTCGCCATGATAAAATAAATAATATTTGATAACAAATTGACCTATCTTGCACTGCATCAAAAAGAAAGCATTTGTTTACATGTATTCATTTAATTTTCATGTATTAATGAAGCACTTCTACTCTCTATAAATACTTTAGGAAAGCCATAAAAGTTAACAAGAAGAATCCTTAGAAACACATATCACATAAGGAAAGGTATTTACACACACTCCACGTGTGAATTCAGACAGTGGTCTGGCGGTTTTGATGTTTAGTTAAAAGAAAAGCCGACAAAGAGTAAGGTGCTTTGCAGACGACGAGGCGGGCTGGCCCGGTCAATTACACCGCAAATGATAAAGCAAAGGGAATCCTATACTACCAACCCACACGAAGGGCAAAGACCGCGCCCGCTGGGCACTCAAACGCTTTGCGTTTGCGGTGAGGGGCAGACGTGGTCTTCTTTTACATCGCGGTCAAAAATACCGCCCCGCCCCTTCTTCTGCAAAGCGCCTTAAGGTCGAAGCTCATTAGGCAAGCACGGCAACTGCACGGCTCCGAGCCAGCAATTATCTTGCTATTCTTTGAACCATAAAAGTGAGCGGTATGAGAAAGCCAACGGCGAGCTGTCAGCGCGCTCGCCGCTGCTTTGCCACTCAACTGGCAGCTCGCGTCCTTACAACGTATGCGCTTTGAATGGCAAGATAATTCCTAGGTCGGAGCCGGGCAGTTTAAGTGCTTGCAAAGTGTGCTACGAGCTTAGGACACACCAGCAAAGCATCGAGTGTTGTCATAGTTTTTAAAACGATGTTAAAAATGTTTACGCTCTTTTCTTTATAAAGACGACGGATGCTTGAACTGTGTTTGACATGGAAGAAGGCTTCAGGCCAATCAATTGAAGCTCTATCGATTTTAATACATTATTCCGCTTGTAATTCGCTCAGGATCATAAAATAGTCGTCGAATCTTAAGTGCAGCTTCGGTAATCTAATTACGCTAAATAGAAAAATCCTATTAGCTAGGCCAGTGGCTAGTACTTTGAACTTGGAACTAAGAACATGTATTAGGGTCGAATTGAATTCCAATAAGCTCGAGGTATTCAAAAAATATACACCAATTAATGAAAGCAAACTGTATGTACAAATAAACTTGATACTGCTCTCAGATTACGTTCACGGTGGTCTCATAATCATGCGATGGACAGCTAAAACCAAATGAGAAAAATGTTACTAAGTTCGTGTTCGTGTATGGGTTGCTTTAGTGATTACATTGTTATTTTACAACAGCACATCCACGCAAATAAGTACATCACATGTCATGCTTTCACTGACTAGGTAACAATTTAGCCCTAGATAGCTATTGGACCTTGAATTTGAGCCGGTACACTAAACTGGTATTTGGTACACCAACCTGATTCACCTGTTTTGATCATGATTATTTTAGCCTGTGCCAGTGGGATTTTTACGTCAGACACGTCTATATTGATGTTAGCATTCTGACAAAAAGCAAAATATTGCGTGATTGCTTGTATGTTTAATCGTTCGCAGAGTCAATCATTGAATAAAAGGTATAAATGCATTTGAAACTCAATTGCAATTGAGCTCATTTTAAAATCGTTGTCGAATTAACCCTGTCTCAAACCTCACAATCGCAATGTCTAAAGCGAAATATGTTCGTTGCGCATAATTGCTATCAAAATAGAGCTCTGAAATTCGCGCGGTGAACCCAAGTACGGAAAGATGCGAGAGCACAAGTAAATATGAAGTCGATAAAGAAAGATTCCGTTCTCTTGGTCGTCGGATGCTACGCTCCATTTGCTTTCATTCACGATATTATACCTAATCAATCAATCACCAATAAGCCATTCCACACATTCCAATCATGAATCATACACTGATTGTATTATACTGCGGCTCTGTATATTACCCGTATTATTCTAAGCTCATTGGTAACCGTTAATGGTGTAGAACAGACTGTAGAATAGAAGTACATAAATTGGTTGGATCTACTTCTCGTGTCTCCCCTAGGCTGGGGAGATATTAGACCTTACTTTTTATATCTTATTTTGAGTACTGATATATCCTAGTCATATAATATCAAGCAAGATACTCGTATCAAAATGTTACATCAAAATCATAGAAGAATAAAATTGCCAAAATAAACTAACATCGTTGACAAAACAGTAAATCCTAAAAATATTATGATACGAAAGTTTAGCCTATCGTTATGTTATCGTTATCGTTAAGAAGCTGACTGCTACGGCAAAGGCCGCACGTTCAACTCCGTACAGTGGGTTCATGAACATGTCTGTTTGGGTGATTACTTTGTGTGGTATGTATTCATTTAAGACGAAAAATGTTTTTTTATATGTTTCGGTGTGGTCTAGTATCCCATAGTACAAGCTTAGCTTCGCTTAGAGCTAGACTGCGCTGTATCAAATAATAGCCAATGTCCAAAACCAACTTACCAACATGCAGGAAATACTAATGTATTCTAATTTAGGACAACAGCCTTATACGCTCGCTCGTCAAACTGCTAACGGCATTAGAAGTCATATTATCTACTTAATAAACATTCAAAATATTATATTTTGAATAACAAATGAAGATGATTGATAAAGCATGATTATACCATTTATAAACATCGACTTGCCAATCCTCATAATCGTAGTTAAAAGCGGTCGTAATCGGTAGGTAAGGTAACTAAACTCTTTCGCCAGTTAGCTGTAGAGTTACATTTTACCACGAAGTATACATAATGATTCAATTTATTGTGATTGAACTAGAACAATTATTATCGCAGAAATTTTGAAATACATAGTACAACACGGTGCTATAGAAAGATGCAACGTTGTCAGTACAGGCAATGTTGCTAAATTAACATTTTTTGACGAAATGAACTAATTTCACCATGAGACACTTCTCATGGTTTCAGCTGCAAACTCGCTTCAAATCCGAACCCGAATTCTCCTGTACCTACCCAATGTTCTTGCATTTTGGGACGAAAGGTATTCACCACGAGTTAGGTGTGCGAACATTTGTCACGTTAGCACATTCTATTCTGGAGCCCACGAACTAAAACGAAGTTGCAATGCAAGTTACATTCCTTTCAATGTACTCACCTAATATTTAAATCGAGAATATTGTGTTCTAGTTTACGACGCGAGTTAATTGAAAAATAAATTCAAGTTGTTTCTCAAATGATTATGTTGCTGCGGCTATAATATTTCGCTGCCAAAACATAGTGGTTTTACATACTTTTATTTTCAAAATAATGGCAGTTGTATTAAATATAGTAGGATACACGGTTTATAAATATTGTACGATTGGTAACTATAGCTCCCAATGAGTGCCGTCCTTTACGCGCCTTTGTTCTGATAAAATGTTAGCGGCGCATTACAACTGCAGTTAATGACGCATGACTAGATTGAAAATCAACTTGTTCTGTATATTGTGGCGCATATCGACGACGCACCTTATGCGTGGCCGCTTTCGTATATGGAAACTATTAAATGATGACGTGTATGTCATCCATCCATACATAACTTTATAGCATTATGAAGATTGAAGAAATACTATATCTAACACCAAGATCATCTGACTCCAAGCTCAGCAGAACATGTAGGTAGTATGGGCTGTCGGAGGCTGATAAGCATACTTAATTAGATAATAATAGTAGATATGAGATAGTCTCGGACACAGAACAAACATAAATGTACCTACTCATAACCTCGGTCTTGGGTGGGGTTGACTCACTCCTCTTGGCGTTATCAACAGGCCCTCTACCAATTTTTTCTATGAGTAATCTATCAAATGGCCCGTTGGGGCAGTGGCAAACGGAGTCCCCAATACAACTGTGGTCATGGGTTCAATCGTTATCCAACATGATTCATGTGACGACCATTTGTATTTTTTCTGTGTCTGGGTGTTATTATTGACTTTTTTTACAACAAAATACTAAAAATTCTTCTACCTAGTTTAAGGTCAGAAGATCTTGCTGTGCAATATCCCAAAAAACAAAAATTGTATGTCCCTAACGAGCCCAGTCATAATAAAATAACTTCAAACAGTGTTTAAGTCGTCTACAACAGACGTTGAAGGCCAATGATGACGAGTATGCCACTTATTAACTTTGTCTAACAGCTAAATTATTTATTTTCAGTATCGACAAAATTCCAAAGGTGACCTCTCCAGTCCTTGTTATTCACGGAACTGAGGACGAGGTGATCGACTTCTCCCACGGGCTCGCTATTTACGAGCGGTGTCCGCGCGCCGTCGAACCTCTATGGGTTGAGGTAATGCACACATTTTATACATTACTAGCGACCCGCCCCCGCTTCGCACGGGTGCAATAGGATGTTATTATACATATAAACCTTCCTCTTGAATCACTCTATCTATTAAAAACCGTATCAAAATCCGTGGCGTAGTTTCAAAGATTTAAGCATTCAAAGGGACAGAGAAAGCTACTTTGTTTTATACTATGTAGTGACTAGCGGCCGCCCGCGACTTCGTCTGCGTGGAAAAGTGATATATCTTCTTAAATTGTAGCCTATGTGCTATTCAGATGCTTACGCTGAATTATTGTAAAGTTTAATTAAAATCCATCCCGTAGATTTCACGTGAAAGAGCAACACGGCACATCCACACTTACAAACTTTCAGGTTTATAATATTAGTAGTAACGTGAACTCTAAACGCGGAAGTCGTGGGTTCGAATCCCGCGCGCACCAACAACATGTTTGTAATTGAGTTGTTTCGAGTTGTCTAGGACAGTGGAGGCGGATCACCTTATGCCTTAGGTAGGGTGATCCATGCTGTAAATAGTCTATCCTGCTCCTCACGCTAATCCGGAGCTCTTGTCGGTCTGTCGAGAATAGAGATGAAAGACAGAGTTCACCTGTATAAGCACATACACATGTGCACTATAATACCTCCAGCCTACCTGGTTAACCTCCCTAAGATTCGCCGCTGTGGTCGAAGTCAACCAAATCTTATCATTTATTAAGTCTGTTTAACTAAATCTGTAAATTGGAAAACAGGACGCGATTACAGCTATACCCGCTGGCGATTGGTGCAGGTGTGAATCTTGCCTAATACCCTGGCCATGTGGTTTTATTCTCTTAATTTTTCCTTTAGAAAACATAACATGAACTGCCTATATGTATACGTCACTGCTGTGCACAGGCCTCACCTCAACTATGAGGTGGCGCGACCGCGAGCCATACTCCAACAAGAGAGCTCAGGGGACGTTCAACAGTTGGTGCCGTCAGTCGTTAAGCGTAGTCGGGGGCCTTTAGCCGGCTTAATCTGGAAGGAAAGTGTATTATCACTAACCTTACACCCCTCCAATATTTATATGTACATAGATGAATTACATAATATATTGAAATACTGATGCCGATTAATTGTAAATCGTCGATTTTGCAGAACTTGAGATTTGGTTTTAAAAAAATACAATGGGTGCGGTAATAGTCGATTGCTAATGTAATGTTATTTGAACCGAAGTTATTTTTATACGATAAATCTGCATGTACCCCTGGTTTTACGACACTGACTTTTTGCATAAATATATTATCCACTGCATGGCGTCATCGTATGGTTTTGCTGCAGAGATTTGGACACGCTTGCTGTATCGCACTAAATAATCCTTATCAGTTAACATAACTCAATTGGTTACCGATCCGTCAGCGCAGAAAAGTAAGAATCATATCCGTCCTTTTTTCTATCCTATTCGACCCTAACTCTCCAACATACTTAAAAAATAATTTCCAATTTCTTCATTCTTCTCACTTAAGAGACCTTCGTTCGCGCAGCACTCTTGCTCTTTGTACTCCCCTTTTCTCATCATCCATGATGTCGAACTCCTTTAGGCTATCCTCAATACGTCTCTGGAACTCACTGCCTACCACCATTCGAAAATCCACTTCCAAATTTACCCTGAAGAGGTCGTTACGACAACATTTTAAGTAAACAGACAGCTTTGTCACCCACGCACTTTTAAACGGTCATCTGAATACATTATTTTGGCAATAGATGTATTTATAGGTATTAGTAAATATTTAATGTATTGTATAGTATGCATTGTATATTATATGTATATATATATATATATATCTACATTTATGTATATATAGTACATGAACTTATTTGTGATATTCTACGTGTGTCTTATGTATTATCTTTAAGTACGTATTTTTATCATTAATTAAAATATCGTTGTTTTTATAGCAAGTTGCACAACCCAAACTCCCTAAACTCTCTGTTGAGCCTTGCGGTTGACTGGTAGAGAATGCCTCTTGGCATTAAGTCCGCCATTTGTACTTTTTTTTTGTTGTAAATTTGTGCAATAAAGAATAAATAAATAAATAAATAAATAAATAATAGTGCTTTTACGAATACGAGTAATTAAGTTACTTTCGACAAAAATTGGAAAATCAGTTCGGGAAATTCAACAAAGCTTTTTTTCATAAATGTAGTAAGTTTAATGATACAGTTCTGCATGCTAAGCGGCATAAATTTGGTGGACAAAACCTTTTGATTTTTTACTTTTTTGTGTGTTTAATTCTCACTCACAGCAACACACCATATTGGTGTGATTTAAAAAAACACACATCTTCTCATTATTGACTGAGAGAAATGCGCATAAAATTTATCCGATTTCTAATTATTGTAATTAGCACATGTCGTTTCGCACACGCATTAATTATAGTGAAATAAATGAAATAGTACCGACTGATGTACTCGTAGCGCGTCACTTCTCTGCACGCGCGGCTGCCGTGCCACTGTGACTACGCGGCTTAATCCCTCGGGGATTACAGAATTAACTCTCGTTCAAACCCATAGAAAGATGGATAAAATATACTCTCATAATTGAGAAACTAGGTACAGTGGACTACATAACAGTTGATACTTCAAGCGTAATATAGCAGTTCGAAAATTACCTTGAATGCATAAGAGTAAGGTGATGCAAATTGTCAAAGAGCATGCAGTTGACCTGCTGTCTTCTGTACTTTAAATATTTATATAACACTAGCTGTGCTCGCAGCTTTACTCGCGTTCAATTCGATCTGTCGCAGTAAGTCCTAGGAGATCCCTTTGCAGTCATTGCTTCTCCTTCAAGTTTATTTTCGCTAGTAAAGGTAGCCCATATCCTTCTCTTTTCTTCTGTACTCTATACCTATATTCAACAAAATTTGTTCAGCTGTTAAAATGTTAAAGGAGAACAACCACGTCTCGTACAAAATATACCCAAAAATGAAAGTGCCGACCAGACAAAAATTATACTGGATTCTTATTGAAAATGACGCCCTGAGGATTTCTTACTAGGACAGCAACTGTTTGGAAAATGTAAAAACCCTGTACTCTTGAAAAAAGGATCCACAGGCTGCCGCCCGACTTACCCCAAGACGCAGTCTTCGGTCGTCCAGGGCCCTGGCAATCTCGTGGCTCGTACGCTTCGATTTCTTTCTTGTTGGTGTATCAGATTTGTTGTGAGAATAGCGAGAAGTATTTTGTGGTTTTACGCGTCACGGCAAAGGCGCACCGTTCTGTGCGTTGTTGGTTGAGAGAAGCCACTTTTTCTTGGCCGCTAGGGGCGCTATATATGACATTTGTATTATTTTTTAGAGTAAGCGAACTTTGGCCTGATACCTTCAGAGTGAGGTTTTATATCAATACAAAAAGGATGGAAGCATATATTGTTTGTGCTATACATTTGTGAGAAATAACTAAAATACGGAACATGCCGCCGACCTTAAAATAACGTATTTTTAAAATGAAAAACCTTAATACTAACTTATAGCTAAGAGCCCACGTTCATAACCATTTATTCGATGGGAAGTGGGTAGACCTTGACAACAGGTCGTTTGAACGGTGCTATTACCCATACGGAGTGTTACTACTCGGGTAATGCCGTCCACACCGGGGTGTAGCTTTAGTACACGCGCAAGACGCCACTGCAAAGGCGGCAACGTGTTGTCCACTAGCACTATCACCGTTCCCTCCTTGAGCGGTGTGTTTGATGTTTCGCGGAACCATTTACTTCGCTGGGAGAGTTGGTGAAGATATTCTACAGACCAACGTTTCCAAAAATGTTGTACAACTTGTTGAATCATTTGCCAACGAATAAGACGTGACAGACGTTTGTCAGAGTTAAAATCGTACTCTGGCAAAGAAGTCAATGGTTCCCCGATGAGGAAATGGCCAGGTGTAAGGGGTAACGGATCTGAAGGATCGTTACTCTGGATAGTGAGCGGTCGCGAATTTAAAATTGCCTCAATTTGGCATAAGAGAGTATTAAATTCATCGTAGTTAAGAGTTAAGTTGCCTGCTACTTGATAGAGGTGAGTTTTCATACTCTTAACCCCCGCTTCGAAGATTCCACCAAAATGACTGGCATAAGGCGGATTGAAATACCATGTTATGGAAAACGAGTTACATTTATTGTTGAGATCATTTCGATTTTCAACATTTTGAAGGAAATCACGAAGATCTTTCAGATACCGATCGCATCCAACGAAATTACGACCACAGTCAAAATTGAAAATTGAAATTATATTCTGTAAGGTTTGAGGACCTACATGTAAATGGATTACATGATAGTAATCGATTAAAAGGGTTGTAAATGCATGCCGTTTTGGTAAAAGAATAGGATGCTTGGCATCGTAAGATAAAAAAGAACGTTGTATTCTGCCGCCGACCCTGACGAGTCCGGCTTCATCTATGAATGGCTTCAATTTTTGAAGACGACTGGAACAGTTGTCTTTCTCTTTGATACGTGTTAAGGCATCTGAAAACTCATGCTGTTGAACAAGAGATATAATTTTTCGAAGTGAAGTTTTATTGCAGTGGACTGTATGATAATTCTGAGTGCAGGAAATTTTGCGACATTTATTAATGAAACCTAAGACCAAATTGAAAACTTGTACCACTTTGGGGAGAGAATGTTTTCTTGTTGAGTGGTCTCGTTTAGCGAGCTCTGAAACTAAGTCGACCTTCTCAGTTTGAGAAGACGTCAGAATATGGTTTCGACGTTCTTCGTCGGTTTTTATATCAACTTTGAGTGGCCAATCTTCTTGTGGTTGCAACGGCCAAGTAGGGCTGTGGAACCAAAACCTTTGGTCCAATTGAGAGGGCAAGACTTCTTCTGGAAGTTCCTCTGTGATAGGCTCCATGTGTCCCATCTCTAAAGATTCATTGATGCACTTTGTGTACTCCACTCGCAGAGCAGGGTCGCGCTCAAAGCGCTGTTCAAGCTTATGAAAACGCGACAAGGCGATTTCACGAGAAGTACCGAGTGGAGGAGTATCCTCCTTGAACGAAAGGGCAACAGTATACTTCCCCTTCATGTCGCGACTGTGAGTTTCAACGAATATTTTCTCGCAAAGCTGTTCGTCCTTTGTGAGTGTCTTGACCTCAGGTTCAGATTTGAGCTCACAGACCTTTTGAAGCTGAATGTCAAGTTGACAAGTTCTTAAATTCGTATGCAGCTGGACAGGGATAGTATGTGCAATCGTTCCATTAAGTAAATATCCGAAGATACTATTGATGGCAACAGGAGTGCCCGGGGGACCCTTTATGATCTCAGAAAGTAGAATTTGGTCAGTATAATCCGATCCAAGTAAAAGTTCCACGGGACGTGCTGAGCGCAAGTCAGGGTCTGCAAGTGGTAAGTTTTTTAAGTGAGAGATATGCTCGAACGAGTTGGGAATAGTAGGGATGTAAGACGTAATCTTAGGTAAAATGAGTGCTTCTATGACAAGTTTAGGCTCACTTCTGTCGTGGGGTGTGACCTCGCAAACGACATATCCACGCGGCTGCTCATTTTTATCACCGATTCCCGACACAGTCGTACTCGTGTTGGAGCAATGACGCAGTAGGCCTAAGCGTTGGACGCACGACTCAGTAATGAGTGTGGCCTGCGACCCCTGGTCAACAAGTGCGCGCACAGGACGCGAGACATAAGAGGGTTTATCCATCGGCTGTAAGTTTACGAGCGCGGTCGTGAGCAAGACAGTACGTTTATTGTTACGTGTGTTTGCGGGCGAAGAAGATTCTGCCACCAAGCTTGCTTGCTCAGAAGAAGTACTAGATTCTCCTACCAAATCTAATTTGGGAAAAAGAGACTTCGCTGCCGAGTTATCCGTGGGGGGTGTGACCGCTACCGATTCGAATAACTTGGTGAAGAAGTTGTGTTGATTCGTAAGAGCAACATTCGTTACCGTGCCTATACCGTCGTGAATCGATGTATGATGACGTTCAGAGCACACGCGACAGTTGTGGCGTGATTTACAATCTTTTAGATCGTGGCCGCTAAATAAACAATTTACACAAAGTTTATTCTCTTCAATGAAACGAATACGTTCAGCCATTGTTAGTTTAACAAACTGTTCACATTTGTACAATATATGTGAAGAATCTTTACAAAAATAACATTTCATTCGCGCAGTGTGATTGGTGAACAATGTAGTGGAGCGAGGATGAGTCATCGAAGAAGTGAAGCGCGCAGGAGGCGGCGAGTGCTTGGCGGCCGAGTACGCGCGCGCGATCGCTCCGCGCGCGGCAGTCGGATCCGTTCCCGGCGCGTGGCGTGCAGTAGCAGGCGCACGGCCGAGTATCGACGACGACATCACTTCCGATGTTGAGAGTTCCTTTTCGAGGAAGTCTAATAGCTCACTGACTTTAGGTATCTCACTTGATGACGTCAAGGAGAGTTCAAATCGTCGGCGAACGTCATTAGTAATTTTGCGTAGTAAAATGTTTAAAAGAATAAAGCTCCAATGAGACACTGGCTGATCTAAAGATTGTAACGCGGTTAAATTCTCATGAAAAACGTTAAGAATGGTTCGCAACGAATGTTCTTCATGTCGTTCGTTCATGGGTTGAACATCTAATATTTTTTCTAAGTGTCTTGTAGCAATTATCCGTCTATTTTCATAACGATGTATCAAAACCTGCATCGCATTATTGTAGTTAGCTCCGGTAACAGGTATAGACTTGATAAGATTGTAGGGTTCGCCGCGCAACGACAATAATAAATACCGAAAACGTTCGACATCCGAAAGAGCATCATTATCAACAACCAAAGATTTAAATAAATCATAGAAGGCATTCCAATCCGTCAGCTGTCCTTGAAAAATAGGTAAGGATAAAGAGGGCAACTTTATGCGGTTTTGCTCCATGGGTGACTGAAAAGAAGTGCGCGATTCATTTTCAATCAAACTTTGTTTACGTTTCATTTCCTTTCGTTGATCAGAAACTACTTGAATTCGGTAGAACAAGGTATCGAACTGTTCACGCACAGCTAATTGCTCGTCTTTTTGAAATTCACCCGATTTCACTAAGTGCTTTTCTATTTTTAATTGAACACTTGAAAATTGTTTTTTAAGCGAGTTTAAATCTTTGACACGAGCGCGAAATTGATCTTCATCATTAGAACAATCGTCCAGGCGCTGTAGACTAGCCAGACATAAGTCCCTTTCGAAACAAAGCTGTTCGAATTCCATTTTCAAAAAGTTGAAGATTGAAATGCAAACGAAGACTGTAAGTTAAGGTAAGTTGTCCAGTATGTTATACGTGGAGCTAATCACAGCATTGCATAGCAATGCAAGGCTATAAATAATTTATGCTAATATCAAGATACGCAATATCCTGATATTCTGGTAAATTTGTATTATGTGCTTAGTACGCAATACTCGACAACATTAATACTAATATGTGGACCTATTACGTAATAATAGACCGCTTGAGAAATTAAAAAACGTTTGCCCTATTGTACGTTATACAATCGTAGGTGCAAAAAAGAATATGTGGGTATGTATACCGCTATAATGAAGAAATATGTTTTTAAGAAAACGTAAATAAAATAGCTTTAGACAAACAGCAGAACTGCAGTAGTGCAGTGGACGCGTTGCCTTACTCGTGCGCGTTACCTAAACTTACTCGCGTTCGTAATTTATACTTATGAATGCTTGGTGTGACATTCAATAATACCAAATAACTAAAGAATATTTATCATAACAAGCTTAATGCATAATAAGAACGATATTATCAGTGGTTTGTCGCAAACAAATCGCTACCTGAATAAAATCTATCTTCTTCTGTCAGTTTGACAGAATGAATTTTCCAATGAACTTGTATGAAATGTTTAGCACAAAAAATATATTTACTAGAAAGAAATCTAGCGCAGATGTGGCTCCGATGGACCAATTTTATGTTTGGAAAATGTAAAAACCCTGTACTCTTGAAAAAAGGATCCACAGGCTGCCGCCCGACTTACCCCAAGACGCAGTCTTCGGTCGTCCAGGGCCCTGGCAATCTCGTGGCTCGTACGCTTCGATTTCTTTCTTGTTGGTGTATCAGATTTGTTGTGAGAATAGCGAGAAGTATTTTGTGGTTTTACGCGTCACGGCAAAGGCGCACCGTTCTGTGCGTTGTTGGTTGAGAGAAGCCACTTTTTCTTGGCCGCTAGGGGCGCTATATATGACATTTGTATTATTTTTTAGAGTAAGCGAACTTTGGCCTGATACCTTCAGAGTGAGGTTTTATATCAATACAAAAAGGATGGAAGCATATATTGTTTGTGCTATACATTTGTGAGAAATAACTAAAATACGGAACAGCAACCATCTACAATTAACCCTTAGACTGCTATTTCAGTTAGAAATTCTAAAAATAACATTAATTCTCTGAATAAATAAATGAATGGATTTCAGCTTGTGAGGTGTCGTTAGATTCGTCTTTACTGTGAGAGTAACACTGGGTATATCAAAATAAAAAAAAAAACAAAATGGCGGATTTTCAGCGCTAAATTCAATGTTTTCACGCTCTGCAGTCTGAACGACTAGGGATTTTGGCTGGAGGGGTGTTGTTAGATTCGAATTTACTGTGAGAGTGACTCCAGGTATGTAAAAATAATACCTTTTTTCAATTTCTTTTATTTATATATTTTCTTAGTTTTATGTACCCAGTGTTACTCTTACAGTAAATCCAAATCAGACGACACCTCTACAGCTAAAATCCACCATGCCGTTCAGGCTGCAGAGCGTAAAAACATTGAATTTAGCGCCAAAAAATCCGCCATTTTGTTTTTTTTTTATTTTGATATACCCAGTGTTACTCTGACAGTAAAGACGAATCTAACGACACCTCACAAGGTGAAATCCGTTCATCCATTAATCCTGGGAAACAATAATATTTCTTTAATTTGAAACTCAAGTAGCAGTCTAAGGGTTAATTGTAGACGGTTCTTGTGCTTTAGAGAAACTTTCAGGGCGTCATTTTCAATAGGATGCCAGTATTATTTTTGTTTGGCCGGCACTTTCGTTTCTGGGTACGAAATGGTTGTTCTCCTTTGGAAATCATAATATCAGTCGCGAAATTGTGCATACCTCGATGTATCAAGTAAGTAAGAGTCGTATCGATTTCTTCGTAATAATTTATTAGACCCGTTTAACCCTGCACGTCATGTGCTGTATGATAGATAACCTTGTATGCATACATTTTTCGACCTTTACGTCTAGACTGATAAAACACTGAGGATACCTGACGCAAGTTACTTCAAAGGCATTTTAAAATACTAACTCTGAAATTATCAATGAATCTGTTAGTAAATATAGGAAAACTAGAAAAAACATACGGTCTTGGCTTCAGGCGGGAGTCGAACCCGAGTGTTTCGCAAACCGGGGGGTTTTTCTATCTTTGTAAGATACCTTTAACACTTAACTTAAAACATACCTTTTAACTTAGTTCATTGGCTAAATGTGATACGATACAAACTGGCAAAGTATGAACTTGAACTGTGACCTGGTATGGTAAAAAGGTAACTACTCGTTTTGTTATGTTAAAAATAAACAATGTAATAACAACTCAGAGGCTGAAAAAATCTGTGTGGAATTCCGTAAAACAAAAAATAGTCCAGTCATTTAAGCTTAAATTAGGTAAGAATCTCGGAATTCGAGATACCCAGCTGTAAGTCTGTAAATACTTGTATATTGACACCCTAAAAGTTGTCTCAAAACCTACATATGGTAGGGTGTACGCAACTATTAAATTTCAAGGTCAAATGTCACAAAAATCGTTTTTTTGTAAATATCTCATTTCCTTTGGGTTTTTTGCTATTTGTATGTATTATCAATATTGTAGAATACAAAATTCTCTACAAATTTTGTTTCAAAATTTTTTTCATACGGTGAACCGTTTTCGAGATAGAGGGCGGAGAGCGCGCGGTCACAGCATCACTTCTGGTCAACCGGTGCCACCGGTCAAAAACTTAAAAAGTGAAAAAATGAGATAAGTCTCGATCATCTTTGTTATCTGCATTACGTCAAGTCTAAAGAACTTAATAAAGCTGTGCAGCTTTCAAATATTCCACCAACAAGTGCAGCTGCTCATAAACTTTGTAAAAACAATAACGTGTATATTATCAAGTTCAAACTTGGTTAGGGCATGATTTGGAACCCCAGGTATGGGGTTGGGCAATGCGAAACGATTTTCGACAACGTTGTTGTTTTTACAATGTTGATGAGCAGCTGCACTTGTTGGTGGAATATTTGAAAGCTGCACAGCTTTATTAAGTTCTGTAGACTTGACGTAATGCAGATAACGAAGATGATCGAGACTTATCACATTTTTTCACTTTTTAAGTTTTTGACCGGAGGCACCGGTTGACCTGAAGTGATGCTGTGACCACGCGCTCTCCGCCCTCTATCTCGAAAACGGTTAACCGTATGAAAAAAATTTTGAAACAAAATTTGTAGAGAATTTTGTATTCTACAATATTGATAATACATACAAATAGCAAAAAACCCAAAGGATATGAGATATTTACAAAAAATCGATTTTTGTGACATTTGACCTTGAAATTTGATAGTTGCGTACACCCTACCATATGTAGGTTTTGAGACAACTTTTAGGGTGTCAATATACAAGTATTTACAGACTTACAGCTGGGTATCTCGAATTCCGAGGTGAACTTACTATAATGACTGGACTAAAAACCTGGGTAAATAACTAAGAGCAGCGATGCAGTCGCGATTCAGTAGCTGGCCGCGCTCGTTTTCTAGAACGAATTTTTTTTTTACTGATATTTTGTACCGATAAACATTAGTATAAATATCAGTAAAGAACCTAAAATTGGAAACGAATCCCTCTTCGAATCTCCTCAGTAAGAAACAATCTTCCAAGCAAATAAGAAGCAAATAAACAGAGATCAATTGCAAATACATTTGAATATTTAATTAATGCGCTTTCGGAACATTATAGAACTTAAGCCAAAAAAAAGGTATTGTAGAAAATGGTAAAAACTTACGCCAGCAACGGTAACGGTTCTGTTTTAAATACAAACGGTCTCCATCACGGTTCTTTAATTAGTAAGAAATCCCTAAATATAAGTGCCTCTGTATTAAGCATACTTTATTTTGTGTTCCAGGGGGCGGGACACAATGACGTCGAGCTTTTCAACCAATATTTAGAAAGGCTGAAACGTTTTGTGTCCGTCGAATTGCTCAACTGACAAAGACTGCCGGCCACTGGCCAGACTACTCAAGGTGAGCAAACAATTCTGTCAATCAATAATCTGTATTGTAATTCATTTTAATAATTATTTATTATACTTTCGAGTTTGAGTATTTAACAATTGTTTCTTATCTTTCAGCCGAAGACCAAAATCCCGCTTCCACTCTGAGCTCCGGCACCACCAGTTCGGCGACAGAGAGACTCCTCTAGCTAGCGGGGGCCGGGACCAGTCGGACCGGCCCCGCCAAAAACTCATCGAACCCCAAGAGTTCCGCCGGAGCTCAGGACCACGACGCGGACGCAGAGGGCGCGGCGGTCGCGGACGACGCGCGCAGTCCCCGCCCCGCGCACAACATCAGCATCAACGTGACGGAGGCGGACTCGCCCGTGTGCGCGCGCCGCCGCATCCACCTGCGCTCGCTCAGTGACGTCACGCCCGCCTCCCGCGCGCTGGCGCCCCGCGCCCGCTCGCACTCGGAGCGGCCGCGCGCCTCCCCGCAGCCCTCCCCCGCGCGCGCGCCCCTCGCCCCGCCCCCCGCCCCGCGCGCCGTGCGCAGCGAGCGCTCCTCGCCCGTCGCCTCGCTGCTCGCGCTCGACGCGCCGCACGTGCGCGCGCCCTCCGCCCCCGCCTCGCCGCCGCCCTCCGCGCCGCCCGTGCTCGGCCGGTTCGGCAACCCGTGGCGCAAGATGAGCGAGTTCGACCTCGACTCGCGCTCGCGGTCCACGCATCGCTCGCTCGACCCCTGGGTGAAGAACTCGACGCTGCGGCCGCGCGCTCGCGACGAGGTCGCCGCGTCCTCGTCGGAGCCGGAGACGCGGACGCACGAGAGCGGCGTGAAGCGCGGCAAGCTGGAGCGCAAGGCGGCGGTGTGCGAGTCGTGCGGCAACGTGAGCTGCGAGTGCTGGCGCACGGCGCGAGGGGGCGCGCTGTGCACGTGCGCGCGCTCGCCGCGCGTGTCCCCGGCGCGCCTGGCCCCGCGGCCGGCGCCGGCGCGCGCGCACTCGGACGACGAGGAGCGTCCGCGCCGCGTGTACAAGTCGTCGTCGCAGCGCGCCGTGTGCGCCTCCATGGACGAGACCGAGCGCGCCCCCCCGGACCCTCTGCTCGAGACCACGTGCTAGACCGCGTGCGCCGCCGCTAGAGAGAGACCGCATGCGAGACTTTGCCTCCCGCTATCTCGTTCTAACGCGTCACGTCGATGTATGAGTATTATTAGTGTGAATTTTTGTATCCCCTAGATTGTAAGGTTTCAAAATTATTATTGTATTATACGCGATCGTTTAAAAAAGACGCTCGCGGAGTACGTCGCGGCGCAATATGTAGTGTGAATGTTTATCGCGAGAGTGCTGTATTATAATATTTTACTTCAGGAGGTTGTGCATAAACGTGAAAGTCGGACGCGATTACGTTATTTCGATAGCATTTTAATTTTATTAGCCGTATATCTATAATATAGTATAAGGTCGACCGTTTTGTAACTGTGCGAAAGATGTCTCCTTTAGTTCCTACGGTTTCGGTACCTACATGTCTACACCATTATGAACTTAACGCACAATCGATCATCGTGACCTCTTGTTTTTAATTATTTTTCATACGAAATTACCATTTCAATACATTCTTCCATAATATGTTGTAAATAGTACTAGATATAATTATACTATAAATAAATAACGCATTATTCAAACTTGTTACCATACATTACTGCAATATCATATCGGAGACCGTACGAAATACTCTTTTATATTCATTACAGTGCTAGCCTGCCATCTCCCAAACATTCCATTTATTCAAATACATACATAGCTGAAATCAAAAATTATGTAATGCGGCGTATCGGCATATCAAACAAATGAGATAAATTTACTAAGCTAGTTTGCACTGAAGTCAGGTGGGGTTGATGTCTACAAAATGTCGGCCAATTTTTTAAAAACCAAATAAACTTTAATTTAGCCCTTCATCTTTGTTACTCAAGCACTCATCTGTAATCTCTAAAATTTAAAATACTTTATAGTCAACTAGGGTGACATTGGAGATCGAATGAGATCTTCAACAACATGCTTGATGGTCTGCCCCCAAAAATTAACAGTTGTTGTTAGTCAAAAGTTTGATTGTTGTTGAAACAACTTCAAAATCAACTTATTCTGAGGAATATATACCCTTTAGAACGTCAAATACCAATGAATTGAGAAGTATTTCCATGATAAATTGTTAGTTCAGTTCTAATTTTTCTGTAAGTCATTTTTCGGTGAGTATTTTTGAGGTTGCGGTTATTTGTTGAAGAGGACCATATCCATTCTGTCGCTAAAGATATTTTCACTAGGCAGAATGTATTATGTACTTACTCATTTCCTCTTAAACGTATCCCAGATAAATTCTACCTAGCTTATTTCAGTGCAAAATGAGCTTATTATGTAACTGAATATGAATTTAAAAGTATTTTTTATTATTATTAGATAACTAACGCAATGATTTGTTAAACCAACATTGAAATGACAGTTAAAAAAGGCTTTAAATAATCTCTCCACTACTGGATCTCAACTGTCGTTTCCAGGTTGTTGCTTTGGCAGCGAGCAATACATAACTTCTGTAAGCCTATCTCATCTCTTATTTTATTGTTCAGTGTAGGGTTAAATTTTAATCTTCAGTAATATCTGTTGTTGAATGAATATGTAATTATTGAAATACATGGAATGGAATTAATTCCCTTGTAAAAATTATTTTTTTATTTCTTCATAATTCCTTCAACCATTTCCATTTGAGATCATAGAAGATGACTTCCGTCATCTATGCTAAAATGCAAGAGTGGCACATACAAACGGATTCGTAGCATTACCTGCTAAAATTACAAAATGCATTTTGCAACAGTTGGGGTTTTAGGTAACACCGAATTTACAAACGTCGCTCCTGCTTTCCCGTAAAATTACAATAGAACTGAAAGGGACTCATACTTCTGAGAGATGCTCAACGTTGATTTGCGTTTGTGAATTCTGGGGTTAGAATTCAATTAATATTTAAACTGTGTTGAATACCTATAGAAACAGTTGGTGGCGTCGACACAATTGATATTCTTAATGAAGTTATACTAGTATGAAGCTCGGCCGTTGACGACGCTAAACCGTGGCTAGCTGGTGATGGTGACACATTAGTCTTCGTAACCGTGCTTTAGTTCTAATAATGTTGTTACCTACATTGACATCGATACAATGGTAATCGGCAGTGGTGTACCGTGCCTCGGCAAAGCCCCGTATAAAAAAATATAGGGGCCCTTAGTAGCGCTGAGCCTGAGCGCTGAAGATATGTTTAACTGTTATTTTTGTGGTTACGTGGATTTTGTTTTGACAAGGTTCCAGCGCATTAGCAGTTGGCGACGGCCTCAACTAATCGCGCACGGGCGGACACGGCCCACGGCAGCAATGTGAAGAGGCCTTGTAAAAAAAAGTAAAGAGAGTATTTCTTAAGTTGTATTTATTGTTATAATACAATGTTCGAAATTAACTATATTCCATAAAATAACATTAATTTAGCCCACCCTATATCATCATACAATTAGTGACTTTAGTCAGAGATCATACTCATAATATTAATACATAATATCCTTAAAGGTACAGTCAACAGCACATCAGGTTACCCCATTTCCGTTTTTTCTATCGCTCTTGCCAAATGACATTTGTCCGCGATGGAGGACTGAACGGAAATGGGTAGCGTGATGTGCCGGCCACCGTACATCACTCAATATTGAAATAGGCACTTCTTACAACTCTTCGGACGAAGAGCTTCATGAAATTATGATTACAATCACTTCATTTTATATTAATGAAATTTTCCCAAGTGGTAAATTGATAACTTAATGAATAAACAATAACCACCTTAATTATAAAAAACCTAAAACAGCCCTCCACATCACTACTGGAATGTTTTGTCAACTCTCAACAGTTACGAGTAAATAAAGTAGTTTGTGTGAAGTATGATTGATTACTATCATAAAATCTGACTAACTGTACGGGCTGTTTGTTAACTTTCTACGCAACCCCAAAAATGTGACATTGCAAAATTGAGCAGCGGACGGCAAAGCGACGCGTCGTCGTCTTCACGAGGCCATTAGAATTATACAATAATTCCTTTATCTATGACGATTGACGAGGCCTTTTATTTTAATCGGATTATAATAACATAATGCCGGTGCCAAACATGCTATCTAATAACACAATTTTTTTCTTATTATACACACTCTGCATTTCATCTCCAATTTCGATTTAGTAAACATAATTAAATTATTCTATCTTGCACCGTGTCCTTAATGCTAATGATCTCTGTGAGTACTTTTTTAAGCATTTGGAATAACTTAGTGAATGTAATCCTAAAGCACAACATTAGACTTTATATTCTTTGAAACCATTTCAGCCACTTCTTCTGATGACTTTAGGACAAATTCATGAGTATATGCAACTTGAGTCATCTGTAGTGGGGGTTGAAACCGTCTCAAATCTTCCATATACTTGAGCGGAACCCACCCATCATTCTCACTATAGATCACATTAATTTTATGTTTTACTTTATCAATAGCGTCAACGTTTAGAGCTTTGACTCTATCCATTTCATCATATGCTAAAAAGAGTACCTTTTCCAAAATGGTAGGGTTCACATATTTTAAAATTCTATTCGTAAAATGAGAAGGCAGCGATCTAGCGTTTAAATAAATAGCAGCAATCATGTTCAAAATCGATTTTGGAAGCATATTTAACAATATAATTAAAAACATTGCAATAACATGTATTTTTCGCAAAATTTTGTTAATGAAGTAGCCACTTTTTGTAACAGCCATCTCTTGTAATGTAGGGAAGAGCAGATTTATTGAAGTAACTCTTTCTATTACAGAGGGATCCTTGTGGAGAGACTCGATAATCATCCATGCTCCGATAGAATGACCTATTAAATGTAATCTTCTTCGCTTATCAACATGTTTATTAATAAGGTCGAGTTTATGTTCAACTTGACCCTTTAGATCAAATAAATACCCTTCATCTTTCAAAGAATAAGTTTTCTCGTTAGCAATAACATCATGCCCGCCTTGACCTAGAACAATGAAAGACAGATAATGATGCCATGTATAGAATTAACAAACTTGCTGCTAGTTACCTACGGTTTATGACAAACAGTACTTAGGTACCTTACCCCCGAATTCACAAACGCAAATCAACGTTGAGCGTCCCTCAGAAGTGTAGCTGTCCCTTTCGGTTCTATTGACATTGTACGGGACAGCATGAGCGTGAGCTTAAATTTGCGTATGTGATTCCGGGGTTAGCTACCTAAAAGGCGAGCCTACTTACGACTGCTTAGAGCGCTTTAGAAGTTTAAAAGCAGTCGTTTTGGAACGTAACATTTACAATCCACTGAGAAGAAATGGTAGAAAATAATTGAAGTTAAGTACCTACTTAATAAAATTTTCGTTGCACAAAAATACATTTAAATCAAACATCAGTAAGAAGATATCAATTGTACAATTCAAAGGGTCTTGTCCCTACAAAACGATCTTTTCCGGACAACTTTTGGCGGAAGATTTACAACAGACAGGTAAAAAAAACAAACTCTTCACTTGGGCTGTGGAAAGGATTTATGAAAATAGATAGATGAGTAAAGAAAAATTAAAGCATATTATTTTAAAACGGTATTTTTTATTTTTTTATGATTTATGCTATACCTACCTACTTGTATTCAATTAGTAAATGGAAAGTATAAGTAGGTACAGTAAGTAGTTGTTAGATCTATCTATTGTCTCTAGAAAAGTAACGTAGCAAACGTTGCTTTTCCAAGCGGAAGCTAACCAAAAGAGGGCTTCCGCTGGTAGTGAGTCGTTGTCTGACGTCTTACGAGCTTTTTTTACGGAGGGAATCCCAAGCTTTTGTTTTATGGACTGACCGCCGGCCCGCCCTCCGGAGGAAGGGCGGGGGTGGGTGTGTGGGGCTGAACAGACGAACAGAGGCGACAGTAAAATAAAACTCAAAATAATAAACAGACCTTTCGAAAATATTTGTTAAATCAGACACATATTACTCTGCACGCTACTCTTAAAACGTCGTCTAGGGGCAAGCAAATCAGTAAGCCCAGTCTGTAGTAGACAGATTTTAAGCTCTGAAAGTGTTGAGCCCATAGCCAAATAGTGTTATTGTAGTGTTCTGTGTGTTCGCAACAAGGGAGAAAACATAAGTAAATAAGTAATAGCGGCGAATCCAGCTTCGCCGCCACGGTTGTGTTTTAGTCGGGGTAGGAGCCCAGTATACACTCTGTGTACTGTGGTAGGAGTCCGAATAACCCCCCCCCCCCGTGACTGTGCCCGGGGCAGCGACGTAGGTATCCATGATTTTTGCCCACGAACAGAGAAAAAAGAAGAGGTATTTCGGTAAGGCTTAGCTGTCATGATAAACTTATTTTTTTTCACTTTTCTCATACATGTTGGTCCAAAAGATGACATACAAGAATCATTAGTCATCAAATCAAAATCAATCAAATCATCTGTTGGTCCATTGATAGATTTACGCAAATCTATGCTGGCTATTTAGCTACTATTAAGAAAATAAAACAGTCATGTAATGTGGTATCTCATTAAGTCTCTAAGTGAGGACTACTGTCTACATGACTCGAAAACTATACATACATATTTTCGGATTTATCTAGCTTAACAGGTTCACTGTCCACAAATATATAACAATTAAAAGCTTATTGTTCGCAGCCCATATGTGGGCTATGGACTGTGAACCGGTTAAAAAACATTTGGACCACCCTCTTCGCCTACAAGGTACCTACCTGCCGGTAATAAATCAGCAAATACAGAAACAAACTTATTGTTCAAATAAATAAGAAAATCTATTGTTGCCGTACTACAGTAGCGGCTTGCTTCAGCCGTAGATTTGAAAGTTAAGGAAAATGAATTAATGATTGATAAGCTTCAATGTTTTTAGCCCTTACCTACAAGACACACCGGCATTTCAGTGATTTTATGCAGTTCCGAACAAAACTCATGGTAAAAATCTATGATTCCAGGGTTTCCGGTAATTACTACGATGACATCTTTCAGGCTGGAGCTAGAAGTTAATGCGTCACCCCAAACCAAAAGACGGGTTTGAATGTTATTTAGTTTTAAAAATACTTCCATATTTATCGAGATACCCCAGAAAAAAACACGGTCACACTTCTGAAGTCACTGACCCACTGCACTGAACGAACGAACAACCAATACTCACTCTGAGACTGAACGAATAGTGAACAATGCTAAACGAATAAAGTTATTTCAACGAACTGCTGGAACGAAAATGATTTTATTAATGTTTCGACCGCGTCCTTATTGGCTCACCTAAAGTTGTTTCTCCGAAATAGGGTATTTTACACCATGTAAGAAAAAATATAAAAATGCATTTATGAGATAGATTTTCAACAAAATAAGCAGAAAAACGTTGATATTTCTTCAAAATCAAATGTAACAATTTTATAATTTAATTTTAAGAATCGACATTTTTAATCTGTTCTTAAAATGTCAAAAACAGCAAACGCCATTTTGGAATCCAATGTGACGTCACTCCGATAGTAAACAAGTTGCTTTTCGTTTGTGTTCTATGATAAATGTTTAAATTTTCTAAGTTATTTGTTTGTTAGTGTACGTTGTTTGAACTTTTTTGTATAGATTATTATAACTTCATCATGGGAAGCGCGGGAAACGTGATTCGTGGCGGGAGTGTTTTCTGGGTTTTAAATTTAATTTAAATATTTCAGTGATCAGTTGAGTCTAATTTGCTTTGTATATATTTTATATTAGTGTTTATCTTATTCTGTGGTGTATTATTGGTAAGTTTTATGTAGTATAAGTTGTATTATGGACGAGCCGCCCGACCCGGGGGAATTCGTTCCTCCGGATCCTTTGCCCGCAGTCCCACCCGTTGGCTTTAATGTTGAGATCTACTCTAACGACAATAATGATGATACTGAAACAGACGCTTCAGCAAAGACCTTGCATTCGGTAAAACGCAAACGTACTCATAAGAGTAGTAGAAGGAGAAAGCATCGATCAAAGTCTAGGGCCTCGGACGGCAATTGCTCCGATGGACTCCCCTTGGTACCGTTGCCGCCCAACCCACCACTTACTGAAGTACTTAAAAACTCAACTCCCACTCCTGTTTTTGTTGGCAGGAAGGTTTATACCGAATCAGACATAGCCCCTTATGTTGTGCATGTCCAAAGAAAAACAAATTCACCTGACGATACCTCCACACTGCACCCTGTAACTTTTGGCAAGTTCCTTAAAAAAACCTGCGTTAAGAACGTAATTAACGGGAGTGTAAAACAAATAAACCGGAATAAAGTAACCATTTCATTTTCCAATTTCAATGATGCCAATTCTTTACTGACGCATGGAAACCTAGAAGGGCAGAATTTAAAAGCATTCATTCCAACTTTTAATGTGACAAGGAACGGGATAGTTAAAGGTGTGCCAGCAGAATGGTCCCCGGAGGAAATCTTAGATAATATTTCTGTTCCAACAGGTTGCGGTCCAATTCTGAAAGTTAGGCGGTTAAATTACAAGGTTTTAGTCATAGGTGTACCTACTTGGAAACCATCACAATCTGTACAAATCACATTTGATGGACAAGTTTTGCCCAAACATGTTTACATGTGTTATAATGCTCTTCCTGTGGAACTGTATATTTACCCAACAATACAGTGCTACAATTGCTGCAAATATGGACACACAAAAGCTCAATGCCGGTCTAAACCCCGGTGTTTTAAATGCGCTGATACTCACACTGGTGATTCATGTTCAGTTACAGAAGATAAAGCATCTTGCTGCATGTGTTCTGGTTTCCACTATGCTAATAGTAAAGCTTGCCCTGAGCTAAACCGACAGAAACGTATAAAGACTCATATGGCAGAGAATTCTATCTCATATGCTGAGGCTTCCAAACTTTTCCCGTCAGTTTCCAAATCTTTTGCAGATACTTTATCTTCTAACCCATCTACTAGCCAACAAAATAAATCTCCAACTTTTACTCATGGTTCGACAAAACAACCATCAACTTCATATAAAAAAACTGAATTTTTAAAACCCCGTCCACCACCTAAACTTTCAAAAGGTTATGACAAAGATGCACACAATGCTATACTGAAAGAATACAGCTTTCCTAACCCATCCAATGGTTGCGGCTTCAGCAGTCAACCTGATGTTCCTTCTAATCAACCTTCTGTACTTGACATAATTTTCGCCCTTTTAAACTTATTACAATCAAATCAACACTCACCGAACAACGTTGCTCCTATTATTGAAAAATGCATGCAAATTCTTTCCAATGGCTCCTCAAGCCAAGATAATGCAATGGAACAGTAGAAGCATAAATAACAAAAAACATGAACTGACTTATTTATTAAACAAATATGAGCCCTCTGTCTTTGCTCTGTCAGAGACATGGCTCAATCCCAACAAAATATTTAAAATTTCTGGTTATCACATCCTTAGAGAAGATAGACCAGATAGGTACGGCGGTGTTGCAGTACTTATCCATGATTCTATCCCCTTTACTCCTATATCCTTGCCTACTCACAGTGTAGATATTTCAATTTTGGCAATTAATGCTCTTAATATTTGTATAGTTTCTATTTATATTCCTCGTCCCTCTCCTGCTATTTTAAATGAAGTCAACAGTATCCTCTCTACATTACCCAAACCTTTCTTAGTAGTAGGTGATTTCAATTGTCAACATCAGTCTTGGGGCAGCTCCCGTACATATCCAATGGGTGAAAAACTTTTGGACATTTTTGATAATCTGAACCTATGCATTCTTAATACAGGGGTTCCTACACGTTACACTGCGCCACACCAAGCTAATAGTGTCGTAGATCTAGCTGTTTGTTCACCATCTCTTGCCAACTCATTTTCATGGAATATGCTATCTTCTTCATTTGGAAGTGACCATTTTCCTATTCTCATTTCATTACCATTTAACAGTAGAAAAAAAACAAAATATAAGTCTCTACTTAAGCATAGAATTCCTAACAGAAATAACTTGAGCGATTGGGATAGGTACAAGAAGAAAGTAGAATCAAAGGTTTCTTCACTGCCACAAATTTTTAGTGGTAATGAGCACCACTGTGCAGAGCTGCTGGCTCAAGTTTTATTAGAGGCTGCTAATGACACATTTCCTAAGAAGCATGATCAAAAATCTAAAATTCCTTCTCCCCCTTGGTGGGATGGGGAATGTACCACTGCAATAAAAAGAAGAAAAGTTGCAGAAAAAAATTATAGGCTTAGTATGACTGATGACAACTTTATTATTTTAAACAGTATTATGTCTGAAACAAGAAAATTATTTAAGATTAAAAAGTTTGAGGCATGGAGAAAGTTTTGTTCTTCAGTGTCACCTAGTACACCATCCACAACAGTGTGGCGTAATATTAAAAGATTTAGATCTGGATTCTCGCAATCTTCCCGCTTAGAAATTCCGAGTAGCCTTCTTGGGGGATTCTTGGATAATTTGGCGCCCCCATGGGTACCAAATGCTCCTTCAGACAGTCTATTTACTTTACAAGCACCAATAACTTCCACTCATAATATTGCGCATAACCCTTCTGAGTTAGATACTCCTTTCTCCCTTTATGAGCTAAAAGGTGCCATAAGTAATACAAGAGATTCTGCTCCTGGTTATGATGGCATTCCTTATTCTTTTTTTTCAAACCTTAGTGATAATGTCCTCAATTATTATTTACAATTAATTAATTCAATGACAGATTCTGGCAGCGTCCCATCATCATGGAAACGTCAAATAGTGTTGCCAGTTCTAAAACCCAATAAAAATCCGACTGAGGTTTCAGCGTACCGTCCGATTGTTTTATCTTCCGTCTTACTGAAGCTAGCGGAACATTTAATTAAAAATAGATTAGAGTGGTATGTAGAAAATAAAGGATTTTTAGCTCCTACGCAGTATGGATTTAGAAAAGGTAGGGGTACTTTGGATAGTCTGAGTATTTTTACTACTGATATAAGGTTGGCTTTTTCGTCTAATGAATCTGTTGTAGCTGTGTTTTTAGACATTAACTCAGCCTATGATAGTGTTCTATTATCCATATTAAAAAATAAACTTTGTCTTTTACGAGTGCCTATCAAAATCATCAACATCATAATGAATATTTTAGAAGCTCGTACTGTTAGCATATCTAACCCGAATTCTGATTCTGATAATATAACTAGACTCGTTTGGAGAGGGCTTCCACAAGGTTCTGTCTTGAGCCCTTTGTTATACAATATTTACACCTACGATTTAACTTTTGGCATTAGTGACCAAGTAAAAGTGTTACAGTATGCTGATGATTTGTTATTGTACTGCACAGACCTTTCAATTGAGTATGCATGCACGGTGTTAACATCTGCCCTTACGGTTATCAAGCAATGGATGAACTCAAACGGCCTAGAATTATCAGCGTCTAAAAGTGCTGCAGTTCCTTTTACCAGAAAGCTAAGACTTCCACCTGTTCAACTTTATTACGACGGTAATCTTTTACCAGTTCGCAATCATTTCAAATTTTTAGGGGTATGTCTTGACTCCAAGCTTACTGGTGTAGCGCATTGTAGCTATATAGTAAATAAATGTGAGCGGCTTATTAATATGTTAAGATGCCTATCCGGTGTTTGGTGGGGCGCCCACCCTCAGTCTTTAAAGCTTCTCTATAATGCATTAATTCGGAGTATTCTAGATTATGGTGTGTTTCTCTTGGAACCTGGAAATGTTATGGCTATGACAAAACTTGACCGTATACAATCAAAAGCGTTACGTATCATAGTAGGAGCTATGAAATCAAGTCCGATAAATGCACTCCAAGTAGAGTGCGTAGAACCTCCTCTTCATTTACGACGTCAATTTTTAGCTGATAAATTCTTTTTCCGTGCTTTACAGTTTTCTGACCACCCTCTTGTTGAAAAACTCAAATGCTTAACAGACGCTATTACCAGTTCTAGCTACTGGACACATAAATCAACACCTTGCTTAGTCAACAGTTATAAAAATTTTGTTTCAATTTCTTCTCCAACTCATAGATCAAACCGATTACCTCTGTTTAGTTATAATTTTGAATCTCTTGTTAACCTTCCTCAAGTTCATTATAACTTTTTGGATAAGTGTGCCGATGATAAATCAAATGCAAACGTTAATTTCAACTATATTGCAGACCAAGAATATCAAGGTTATCACTTTATTTATAGCGATGCATCTAAACATACAGCTTCAGGTTGCGTTGGTGTAGGTGTTTACCACACACAATTCAACATTGTGCAGAAAATTAAACTTCCTCCGGAGACTTCGGTTTTCACAGGCGAATGCTTTGGCCTCCTTAAAGCAGTAGAGTATATCCACTTAATGAAATTAAAGCAAGCAGTTATTTGTTCGGACTCTAAGAGTGCATTGCAGGCTCTTAGCAGATTTCCGTTCAAATCAAAGTACTATTTCCCTGTAATTTTCGAAATTAAACATTTACTTCACAAATCTTATGAAAATGGTTACTCGATAGTATTTATTTGGATACCAGGTCATTGTGGCATTAAGGGCAATGAGAAAGCGGATCAGCTGGCCAATGAAGCAGTGCAGTGTGGAGATATTTTCCCATATATAAATTATTGTCATGATCTCGCAGCCTTACCCAGAGTTGATCTCCAAGACTCTTGGAGAGAGCTATGGGACGCAAGTAAAAGCATAAAGGGCCGTCACTATGCTCAAATTCAACCAACGATTCCTTCAAAACCTTGGTTTTGTAAAGCGAAGTTTGGCAAGCTCGAAACATCTTCTTTGGTACGCATGAGACTTGGGCACGTTTGTACACCTGAACACCTTGCCAGGCTTCAAATTGTAGACGACGATATTTGTGAATGTGGGTCAGATACAGGAAATCTCAATCACATTCTTTTTGCGTGCCCTGACTTTGATCGATCTTCCTTTCTGACTAACCTCTTATCACTTCATGTCCCATTCCCCACAAATTACATGACTTTACTTTCTTCGAACGATCTCTCCATTTATAAATATATTTCATCTTTTATTTATTTGAACAATATAAAACTGTAAAAATGTTGTAAATAGTTATGTATTTATTTAGAATAATTATAAACATACCTACTTATCCTATACCCTACCTATTCATATTATACTCTCCTGATCCTGATCCTAACCCATAACTGTAAATATCCGTTATCCGTCTTTTCCGATTCCTTATCCGTTTCCTCGCTTATAACTTGACATTGGCTAAATGCGCAAGCCGCGCGAAGCCAAAGAAAAAAAAAAAAAAAAAAAAAAAAACTTCATCATGGAAGACGGTTTTGTAAAAGCAGATAGTACAAATCTGCCAAAAATTGATCTAAATGGTGGCGAACTTCTTTGCGTCTAATCCCGATTTCTGTTCTGCTGAGTTGAGAAATGTTAACAGCTATGTAAGTATTAACTGTTTAGATTTTTGTCTAATAATAAGAAAAAAAACATTATACCTACAACATGTTAACACACGGACCACGGTTTACTTTTTATAACCAAAAAATTATGTTTTTTGTTATCAGGTCCGGAAGGGAATCTTACGGGGACAACGCAATAGGCTATGTGCAGGTCAAGCGGATTCAAAACATACGCTTGGTTAAGTGTAGGGTGTGCCCTAAACATAAAGTGCGTACCAAGCCATATGCATTAATGAAGAGGAAGAATCTGGGACTAGTGTCAAGTGCCACGATTGTGCCTCATCAGAAGGTGGTTGCAAACATAGTATCGCATTTTTAATGTGGTTACACCGCTGAACCGAAACCCATCGTGAACTGATAGTTAATATTTGTCATTTCCGTTGATATATATAAAAATATATCCAATTTATAAAAAAAAGTTATTTTATTGCTACCTTTATGCCATGAGACCCAAAACCATCTTGATATAGTGCACTTTGGAGAACTTCATAATTATACAAACAATATTAAACTAAACAATAAAACAATGACTCTTAGTTAAATATTTTATTATAATGATTTAAGTGTGTCATCTGACCGACTTGAATGGATTTGTGTTCCTGAGTTGGTGCTACTTGGACTGCATTATTCATAGTTATTTCAAGAACCATAAAATCTGAAAATAATAGAATAGTTTAGTCAATGTTTGTATATCGGTCTAAGTGGTAATGTTGAATAAACAACTCAAAAGGATATAAGTACCTTGACTACAACAAGGTGATGAAATATCACATTCCTCATTCTTCATAGTTTCTTCAATTATCATAATGGTAGAAAATCGTTGCCTTTTGTTAAACGCAGGTCTAGGTTCACTTGGTGTTAACTAATGTTTCCAGTCTACTTGGCAATCAAATTCGGACGGTACGCAGTTTGTATTCATCCGAATACGTTTGACAGAACCCATTAACTTATACCGTGTGTAATTTTCATATCATTTTCCAGCTAAAACATGAAATAGGAATATAACTTAAGTACAAAAACCTAACCTATAAATGTACTAGGACAGACAAAACAACTAAATATGAGGCTAAACCTCTTATTTAGTTGTTTTGTCTGTCCTGTTAGATTACTTTACTGTTTATAGTTCTTATCACTTACATTAAAGTGGTCTTCACAGAAATACAGTCCTGTCTTTGTGGATAATGATTTTGGATCGCTTCTAGCCAGTTTTAACCAAGTATTCCTCAGTTTGATATCACTCGGCACTTGAATCCATAGTTTTTGTAGCGTTTTAACATTCATTCAGCAACCAGACACCAATGGTATGGACTAGAACTCATTATTTTCAGATTAAATGACCAATGTTGTACGTATTGTTTACTTGTTTACTAACGGAGTGACGTCACGCGAAGAAACATCATGGCGGCTAGCGTTTTCGCACGTCAAAGTCAAGTCGTAACTTTAAACATAAATTTAGACCATTTATCGCTATTTAAAAATTAAAATAAAATTTTTGGTAGTTAATTACGGCCCAAAGATTGATTTTAATCAGTTTTCAAAAATTGGTGTAATACCCTATTGTTCGTCCTAACGATTTGTGATCCGAATGATCACTCTTCCTAAAATTATTAGTCCTAAAGTTTTCTTTCAGACTTTTTGTAGTTCTAATGACGATGTTCATAACGCTCATGTTTCCTAAAACTTCAATTCATAATATTTGATCTCCTAATGTTGTTTCTCATAACGATATAATGAATACACAAATTAATAAATGCACATTGCTAAAGATCATACAAAGTGCTGGGGTTAACGCTAATCAAGCAAGTTGTTTTTAGGGCTTAAAAAAAATAACCACGAAGGTTTAAGGCGGGAGCGAAGCGAAGCGAAGCTAATCAATCCTTGTCGGTTTCGCCCCGACTCAGACAAGTATACAGTCCTACCAACTTATCTGTGAAATGGCGAAAATTGGAACTACGACCGCCATGTTGAAATGTCATTCGATTGTCCGTGTCAACAATTTTTGAGTATTATGGTTGTTTTATTGTGATATTTCGGAATTTATGAAGTTGAATATGCCGAAAGCCATTAAAAGTGATGCTCAAAACATTATTCTCAAGGTTGACACCATTTTTAAAGAAGAAGCTCGGGCGAGATCTCTGATTATTCCATTTACCAAAATTGACCAAAATATACAAACGAATTTCGGCTGCAACAGGTTAGTGTTGTCAGCTTTATTTTTATAAATACCTTTAAACTTTACCAAATATTTAAGTCCACGGAATATTTGTTATATATTCTTACTGTAGGTTAACGCACATCTAAAAGGTCACCTGTTAAATGGGTGAGCAAACTAACCTGCCGGTTTTTAAATTTCGATGAAAAATAAAATCCTATGTTTCAGGTGTGAGTCAAGGACTCATTTCAAAAATAAATAAAGAAGGGCTGCAGAAGACACTGTTACTAAAATTCGGACACAAGGCAAGGATAGAAAACGCAAAAGTGGAATCATACTCGTTGATGATTTTGACATGGGAGTTATACGGAGGAGAGTACATGAATTTCTGCCAAAAACGAGGTGCCTACTGTTAAAAACCTTCTAGAGGTCTTAAAGACAGAAATAAATTACACAGGACAGCGATGATGATGTCGGTAGTGCAGGCTCATGTAAAGATCATAATGACTGTAAATGTGGTTTTTAATAAATAATAAATGTAAAGCACATTGTTTTTTTTATTACATCCATTAGGTACTTACCACTGCGAATTATTATTAGTATATCGTTGTTAGGGGTAAGGTACGGTCTTAACTAAATGCTGCAAATAGTACCTGGTACCTGATGCAGGGAGGGTACATGGATCACATTGAATGAAAGTTTTAAGTGTGAAACTTTTAGCATGATTGTTAAGTTTTCCAGATTCTAGTTTATCTCTCTAGTAACTGTTTTAGATATCAAACCTTAATATCTGCAGGATTTCCAATTCACTGGATCACTCTAAATAAAGCCATTTAATAATCCTGAAGGACAACTGTTTAGCGTACCTACTTAACTACAAATTAATATGTATATTTTATTTTTAATTTATAAATAATTGCAATACTTAATTTTATTATTTTTATTGAATACTTATTTCATATGAATAATTACCTACTTGTAAAACTCACTCAATTTCAGGCACCTTATATTAATTAGAAACACTGAATCGACGGTGTCGTCCTCTTTCAGTTCACAGATAAGTTGGTAGGTCTGTACCAATTAGTTGTTATGACAAATAATTCATAGTTTTTCATAGAGAAAAGATTCATTTTCGAAGTTTAGAATTAGGGTCAAAGACGGTTATGTTGACAAAAATTAGGATATAAGTGTTTATGGCTATCGAAATTATGAAGTTGAATGATTCGGAACTAAAACATTAGGAAAAGAGAAGTTAGGAATTGGGATTGTTAGGATGAAAAATTTTAGGAAGAAAATTTTCGGAGTTCCGAAACCGTTCACCTAAAATTTTAACTCCTAAAAAGGAGTTAAAATTTTAGGTGAACTTGGGCGCACCCGTTTCGACCTATGGTTCCGACATACATGCCAATGATGTAAAGGAATAGATTAGGAAGTAAGTGTTGAATAACACGCTCTGCAAGCTCTATGCATGTCGCCCACTAAGTAGCAAATTGCTCAAATAGTGGCAAGCTCTCGTGCTACAATGAGTATTGTGTATCTGTAGCTTTACAAAAGGCAGGTGAGTGAGGCAGCAGGCAAAGCATTATTCTAATTTCTCCGGCGTTTTATTTCTTTTTTTTAACAAATTAGAAATCAGTCAGGGCGTGAATATTACTGAATATTTGTTTGCGGTCCGATTTGTAATTCTAGCGGTCAAAGTTCTGAGGGTCATTATTGTCGGTCCAAATTAAAAACCGCAAAACGACCTCATAGCCAATAGACACAAGCACCGCTATCTAGAAGAGAGGACCGCCACAGACAACTAATACTAAAGATGACAGACGTGAGTATTGTCGCAAATTCTGACTTATACATCTATCATCGGAAACTACCACCCAATGAGTTTCTACCATTTTTGTGAGCTTTCAAGCGACAACTTTACTGATTGGACAACAATGGGCGTATTGACCAATCAGAGACGTTGCCCCCCTGCAGCCTGACAGGCTTAGGGCTACAAGTTTAATAGCCTATGCAAGAAATCGAACATTATTAATGTGTCAGTTACCTTTATGTCAAATATAAACTTCGGACCGCTGGGACTGATTGTCACTACTGTCAGTGACTGTCAACTGTCACTCAGTCGCTCGCTCAATTTCACTGGATGGATGATTGATTTCATTATCCAGTAGTTGGCGATATCGGCGTTCATAATAATCAGTAAAATCCTAGTTCTAAAACTAGCAGCGGCTGTGTCAGTAAATAGATTGTGAGATCATCTGAATCATTTTATGTAAAATGTCTAGTCAAAAGAAGAAAGCTCTTTTTATATGCCTTGGTAAGTTTTTAACATAAATCTACAACAGCTCGTGACCTGAAGCCGTTCGATAGACGAACGAACCTCATTTCGAGGATAAGTCGTAGTGCAGTTAATACGAGGTGACTCGAGATTGTGTGCTAATATTGCGTGTTGAACCCTATGTTATCTACTTTGTTGTCTAGATGCCTACATACAATATCGCCATTGGCACCCTTTGATAATAAATAGGATTACCTACCTACTTTGAATATCACACAAAATTTCACTTGTACTTAAGAAATCAGTACTGCCTTAGTGCATATGCATAGTGGAACCTTTCAGTTATCAGTTAGCTTAACATTTAGCGAGGCTGAAGTTAGGACTATGTGAATCAAACTAAATAAACAAAATGTATTACGTTCCTCAGGAAATATCTGCCGCTCCCCAATTGCAGAAGGAGTATTTCTAAAAACAGTAAATGATATGAAACTTGGGGAACAATGGGAAATTGATAGTGCTGCCATTGGTGGTTGGCATGTTGGAAATCCACCTGATTGGCGCGCCCTGGACACCATGAAGAAGCACGGTGTCCCATACAATAACTGTGCTAGGCAGGTCTGTTTCATTATTTACATTTCTAGTGATAATATTAATTGTGAAAATTTTGAGCTAATGAATTTTAGAGTTCCACTTGGTGATTTTTCACCCTTTCTTGCCTTTTTTTATTCAGACTAGCCATTCTTAAACAAGTCTAGTTAATTATCATTCTTCAGTGGTTTATTTTCTAAAGGGGGAAAGTAACCAATGCAACTTGGATGAATTTTCTTTCTTTACACTTTCTAAAATAAAAATCATGGTAAAGTCGGAATTTGTAATATGAGATTCCAATGTCATAATTAACTAAATTTTGGCAAAAAACAATTTTACTTGCAAACAATGTACTTTGAAGCAGCAATAACTATTTGTTTTAGATAGTCGCAGAAGACTTCAACCATTATGATTACATATTTGGTATGGATGAGCAAAACATGAAAGACCTAAGCAAAAGAGCCCCAAAAGAGTCAAAGGCAAGACTCCTTCTCTTTGGTGATTTTGATCCTCAGGGTGAACGGATTATAAGGGATCCTTATTATGTAAGCTATAACATACACATTTATTTTCCAAATAATTGTCTTTTAAACCTATTTGTTTTCCAACAATATATCAATTTGTTTTCAATTTGCAGGACAGTGATGCTGTAGGATTTGAAAAATGCTATGAGCAATCCGTCAGATGTTCAAAAGGATTCTTAGAAAAACTACATAAAGGACAAATAATTTAAAAATTATATAACTATAAAGATATATAAGTATTTGTAATTACAAAATCATTCCTCTAGATGTGGTTATTAACTTCAGAGATCTTTGCTAACCTGTTCACTAGTCACGAACGGTAAACGTTTTTTACCGTGTGTGACTTAGGTAAGGTGTTTACCTTACCTAGGGTTAATATCAGCACTTGACAGATTTAATGTTTAGTCCAGAAATATTGGTCAGTTTTAAGAAAATTGATTAGATTAATTGCTTTTTGTCTTGTGTTTTATAATTTATATATTTGACATTAATAAACATTTTAAAATGCATGTACAGTCAATGGCACATCAAGCTACATACATTTTCGTTTTTTATTTTGCTCTCGCTAAAATAATTTCTTCAATAGAGCAAGAAGGTATGAAAGAATGGGTCATGCCTGACTCTCATGCTGGTGACTGTATAAAAAAAATATAATAACGCACATCTACACCATATTCATGTAGTTATGTGTGCAAATTGACACTGAATGCTTATTTTAACCAATTTGGTGTAATAGTTAAGAAGTCAGCTATTACACCAGTCGCGGTTTCGATACCTGTACAGTACAAACATTCGTGTGTATGAACATGACATGTATTGGTCTTGGTCTTTCCTGTGTACGAGTATAATAAGACTGTATTTATATAAAAAAATATTTACGTTTGTTAATCCGTTGTTTAGTTCCCATAGTAGGTACAAGCTTTCCGCTGCTTCTATGTACCGCACTCCGCAAGTTAAGTATTCATTAGTATCAGGATATTAAGTGCAAAAAGGACTATGATATTATTATGTCAAATCATAAACAGAACTTTTCAGTATGGCAAATTTTATCACTAAATCATTAATTTGAAATGGCCTTTGTTTGAGTGAAATCATGAGGACCATTTTATTCTGCACGTCTTCACAAACGAAGGCCGATATTTTCTCCTACCCATCTGGCTGGTAGGAATATTGCTTGCTTTTCTTTTTTATGGTTTTATTTGGCCTAATTATTTTGTTATGTTTGTATTTATTTTATAGTTGCGATTTCTTCAGTTAATAAACATTTTTTTCTATAAAAAAATGAATTTCCTAATTGGTATTCGCCAGATAACCATAACTTTTCGTTCGTTAGTGACAGAGTTGGTCAATAAGCCTGCGTAAGTTCTACTAAAGTTAAGGTTAACAGAAATAAAAATTGATAAGAAGGATACTTAGACAATATAGTTCTTAATGCTCTAAGGAAGGATATAATCGCACTGTTATTGAACCAAAACCCGAAGACACAATCAATGGCATATCAGGCTGCCCTTTCCGTTTTTATCTTATTCTTGCTAAACCAAATTTCTTCGTAATAAAGCAAGGAGGACTGACCAGAAATGAGTAGCCTATCTTGCCATTGACCGTATATTTAAGATAATAATTAAAGCAAGAAAAAATAATGTTGATGAAATTTCGGGGACACTGATGTTTTATTGTAGGAAGACAACATAGACTTTACCAGATTTTGCATTTTACTACTGCGCGCTGACACTTTGTCAGTGTGTGGAGTGAAGCAACACTACAATAAGCGTAACATAGCAGTTCAAAAGTGGAATGCATGAAGGACTGTCCCAAAGGGCAAAGATTATACAGTTGACCTGATCTTCCTCCCAGCCGTTTTTATACGAAGGTGAAGTTCTTGCGGCCCCCCACTCCGCGGAGCCAGTGCAGTCGTAATTAGGACCAAGCAACGCCAGCATAAGCTAGAGCTAGAACAAGTGATGCCTATTATTCAATGTGAGAAAACAATATTTATGAGCATATTTTTTCATAATAATAATTATCATTAACTGGGTTATAATTTCGATCTATTCATGTAGGTGGGTATACAGGTTGTCCCAAAAAGTAGTGTCAAGCCGAAGACCAGAAGGTAGAACATCACTAGGGCTACCCGAATCACCCCCATTGTTTACATTCCGTGATTTTTGTGATTCTGGAAGCGTTTTGTTTGTACTCTTGGGACTGGTCACCAAAATTGCGGAATACTCATGGTGGTGATTCGGGTAGCCCTAGTGATGCTTTACATTAGGGCTTTAGCTTGACACTAATTTTTGGGACACCCTGTATATAAAACTGAACATAGAAATGTGAGGAAAATAGTCAAAAAACAACATTATAATAAAAAAAAAATCATTGTTTATTAAAAGATGTACAAACTTTATTAAAACTCGTAAATTTATATAAAAGGCATTATTGTATTGTATCAATAAGTTTATCACTTGTCTGAGCTAACTCTCACCACTTAATTAAATTTAAAAGATTAGATTCCATGATGCTAATTATTTTACTTGTGAGCATTTTCCATAGTAATTTAGGATTTGGCTTACCATGCCCAGGGTGAAAAATTCCCCTTGTTGTTGATTAAAAAGCTTTGTATTTATAGGTTGCGTTACGGTGGTTACGTTATTTAGTTGGAGGCACTGCTTTTAATAATTATATCAAAGTTATATTTTTTTGATTCTTTGTAATTCATGTTTGTTGAGGAATTGGTATCCTTTCTTATAAGTGTGTCAACTAGACATGTCTTTAGAAAATTAAAATTTGACTGTAGGTCTTTCAACATCATAAAGTTAATAAACCAAAATAAAGTGGCATCACTTGCAATTGGTTCAACAGACTTAAGACAATAGATATCCTGTTGATTCAGAACACCACTTAAAATAAGTGATTTTTGTCCAATTCCTACATTCTGCGTCTTCATATGAACAAAATCTTCAGTCAGCAATGGGTTTGAAGATGGTGAAACCAAAGTTACTTCTGGTTTTTTTGTGCCATAATACTTGCTAAAGTTGCTGTCAATCCATCGGAACTTTATCGGTTCGAATCTGCCGTCATTTTGGTAAGCTGGTATTTCCGGAACTTCATCGTAGTCACCTAGAAAAAAAAATCGATCACGAATCTATATCCACGCAGCTTCAACACTTTCATAAACACGCGAAAAAAGTGAAAAACAAATGACTAATAATAATTAACACACTGCCCCGAATTCACTCATAAATGGTAAGCACGCGCCGTCGAGCTCATTCGGGAATTCGGAGTTTGACTTATCTTTTATTTTAAAACAGTAGGTAGGTAGGTACTTACTAGGAAGTTCATCATCACTTTCTAGTATTTCTTCGATAATTTTCTGGCTATTCGACTTATGCATTGTTTAAATATTAATATGTTACAAAATATATGATTAAATAGAAAATGGAACCACGCACAAGCGGTTAGCTTGTAGATTTATATGATTACGAAATATTAAGCACAACACAGAAGCTGGTCTGTTTACAAACAAAGTCCTTCCTTTTTTGACATAGACAATTAGACATCCATTTCCATCCATTCCACAGACTACAAGCAGTGCTGCCAACAAAGTATCAAGCTTACCCTCTCCACACCACCAGAACCAACAACCCTCTTAGAACCACCAGAAAATCCATTAATGAAATCTTAATAAGTTAAGCCTGCAGCAGGCATAAGTTATTATGGGTTTTAGACTGGCTGCTAAGCGAAGTTAGCCGAATGTCGAATACAATAGTACAGAGACGCACTTAAGCTTACTTCATCGACTTATGACGTCGTACTTCAGCTTACTTCATCGACGTATGACGTCGTACTTCAGCCAACGTTTGATCAGCAGTACTTGCAAATGACTGTAAGTCGATCTTTTATATGTTCGTCAAAAGCCAAAATTTTTGTGTACATGCCGTGGTTTTCACCAACACAAACACACTGCGCTCAAACAAAAATTGTAATGTAGAAAAGAGAACACGGGCAATCCCTATCCCTCCCTAATCCCTATAATAATGTATTCTTTGTCTTGGCTTTATGTATTTCCGTTGCCTAGCCAAGTAAGTTAAGATAAGATATACTTTATTGCACAAAGGAAACAAGTTACATAAAGATGATAATAGACATTTTGAATGTACAGTCAACAGCACATAAGGTTACCCCCATTTCCGTTTTTTTCTCTCGCTCTTGCCAAATGAAATTTGTTCGCGATAGAGCAAGGAGGACTGAGCGGAAATGGGTAGCGTAATGTGCCGGCCACCGTACAATACAGGCGGTCTTATCGCTAAGAGAAACTACAATAAAATACAATATATTGGCTACTTAACTTTATGATGACTAAAACCCAATATCTCGTAGAAATTGAATGTTCGATTTATCGGGTTTTAGCTCAGAACCGACGTAGTATTGTTGCCTGCCCGACCGTGGACCTTTTAATCTTGGTTCCAATGCTTGAGAAAAAAAAACTAAATTCTTCAATTCCATTAATACAACTAGTCACTAAGACTCGTAATTGTCTGTTCATAGGTGAGTCAAAACCACCAGATTTAGTGGAAAATTCACTAAGTAGCAACACTGAGTACACGGTTTTTTCTTTCGAATTCACTGTCGGACTGTAAAGTTCACGTCATAGAGCTTAGTAGAGGTCATAGAGTAGAGGTACTGTGAAACGAATTAAAAACGCGAATCATTCAGCGGGGTAGGTCGATGGCGGGGTGGTATCACCACACTTTTAAGGAAAAATATTAAACTTTAAAAATAACCTTTTTTATCATGTTATTAAAACGTGAAAATAAGCCGATTTTCTTACAAAATTTAAGGGCATCTAATATAATATTCTAGTTTTCTGTTAAAAACGGGGTGAATCACAACAGTGTTTCGTTCCACGAAAAAGAGGCAATGAAGAGATTTGTATCTTCTCTTGCTTGTTTAAAAAACATTGACACGTTGAGTGCGTTACCGGGCAAATACTTAGATTAAAGCAAATCTCTCTCTTTTGCTTGTGAGCGGCGGGCGGCCAAACACAAGTTTCTCGCTCGTGCGGGGGTTTTTTTGTAGAATATGCCGTGATTGCAAAGAGACTTTAAGGCGGTCGTTTTTTGAAGGAAAATAGGTGCATAGCATATTTTCGCGTTACGCACAGAAGCTGAAGGTATTATAGCCGTGGTATTAAAAAGTATGCAGCGGAGTTCTCTTCAGTGTTGACTCGCCTAAATCGCCTCTCCTACACATCGAGGCTTGTGCCGCAGGCTCGGAATGAGGCGTAAGTTCAGCCTGTTCCCAAAAAGGGGCACCGGTCAGACCCAGCCATTTACCGTCCAATAGCCGTAACCTCAGTACTTGCTAAGGTGTTCGAACGGATTATAAATACACAGCTCACCAGAAGAGACCCCTCGTTGACTATGACCGCCAGTACGGCTTCAGATCGAATCGGTCAATACAATACTATCGATAGTATTGTTTGGTATTGTTGGTCACGAAGAATATAATATCTATAGTATTGTTGTTCGAAAACAAAAAACGATTCATAGTATCGATACAAAAACAAAAAACGATTGATAGTATTCGTACTGGAGGTCTACCACAGAACACGATAATCGAACCTTCGTGCTCTTCCTCGTGTCTAACCCTACTCCCTTACGCATCGTTTCGACCATCGTTTGAACGAAGGAACGACCGAAACTTTTTTTGACAAGGGATGTCGTATGTTACTCTTGCGTAGGTACACGATAAATCGAGTTTGACGTTTACACAGATGTCAAATCTCCGAACTTTCTAACGATACCAGCCAAGCTATCGTGTCCATCGTCGTTTCCGAATTTTTATCTCTTTACCTGTGATTACTTCAACTATTGACTAATTTTTTGTATACCGGACTCCGTATTTTCTTTCCCGGTCGAACCTCGCTGCCTTTTGGACTAAGTGCATTGCTTAATAATTAAAATAGGTAAAACAAAACAAGATGTTTACAATAATACTTGCACGCATGGAAATGGATTCACTATTTAGGTACTTACACAACTCTTTACACCTTTACTATAGATAACTGCACAATACTAAATTTGATTTATGATTAGCACAATTTTTTTTTAAAAAAAGTTCATCAGTTGAAACTGTCAAAAAGAATTTATTTTGTCACATTGACATTGACGACTTCTTTTTTTACTGTGCGGTCCGAATTGGGTCAAAATCGATTACAGCGCGCTCACAGAGCGTCCCGAATTGAGATATCGCGCTGACATTCATCTAACGTCAGACAGCTTGACGTCATGGGTGACGTCACTAACGGCGCCATATTGCGCTCACAACGATAATGCTCCAGAGCGATATCACCGTGGGCCTTATGTCAGATTCATAGATGAAACGTCAAACAGACATTTTCGCGTAAAAATATTTTTGTCAATAGTCCTAAGAAAAAAAATCTTTGCTGGGACAAATCTTTTTCTGTGATAACGTAACAGAAAGTTTTACTACAAGAACCGCAAGTTTAACCTGGGAATGATAGAAATTAAAAGTTGAAAATTGTTAGGTTATGTGTCACTATTAAGCGGTCCGAATTGGTTTTCACGCTGACAGCGCTGTGAGCGCTGTTGACGCGATATTTCAATTCGGGACGCCTGATATCACCGTGAGCGCTCACTTAACTGTAATCGCATTACGGACCGCACAGTTAGTAGGCAACGAGTCCGAAAAAAAGTTTGTTTTCGATCAACCAATTGGGGTGAAAAGGAGTGAAAACAATTGGTTCAAGGAAAACAAACTTTTTATTCAGTCATTAATTCACGATTATTGTCTATGATAACGACGGTCGTGGAGAGATACGACCATGATACGACAATGTTACGGAGTAGCTACTAGGCGAACGTATCGGGGCACTGTCGATGGATCCGCATATATCGTTATCGATTTCCGTGGTAGACTTCCTGACTGATGCGTCATCAGACGTGTGGACAGACATCGAGCATCTTGATGTGCGCCAAAAAACCGACAACAGAGTACAGACGGATTGACTGGCGGCAGAGCAGAAGACACGCACGCATCTGCTGACGTTCGATACCTACCACCTTAGACAATATAGTCTCTAATGCTCTAAGTTAGAGCATTAAAGAGCCTCTAACTGCCGCACTCAGAGACGTCAATTAACGTTAATGGTTCATTACAGTCAAAATTCCATTTTTCAAACGAGTCTTTATAAAAATAGAATAAAGAACTTTTAAGAATGTACAATTTTGGCTCTAATGAACCAGAAACATTACCACCGTTAATTGACGTCTCTGAGTGCGGCGGTAAGCCTACCACAGATGTGCAAATTGTGCAATACTAACCCCGAAGCACGTCTGCCAATTTTTGAAAGATTTTGCCCTGTATGCAGCGTAAAGCATTTACTAAATATTAAACAAAATTAAGAAATAAAAGGCATAATAAGTGAAAATTGTTTAATTTATACCCAATTTATATTTCCAAAGAAAACAAGCAGAATTTAGGTAGGCTATAATATACCGTACCGTTATAAATCCACAAATATATACAAAAAGGTTTTTTTTTTGTTAAACCTTTTTGTATATATTTGTGGCTTTATAACGTTAACATCGTTGCCGCATTATGAAAAAACAATAAAAAAAAAAGCTGTCAAAATCTTTACATGACGAAATCTCTATGGATCCTAAGGCGAGTTTTTTGCTACGGAAGTTACCCGTCTGAACCTGTTCCCTATCTAGTTTGTGGCCATATACGTGAAATCATAAAAAAAAATAGTTGCCAAAATGTTTCATGACTTTTTCCATGTTCACAGCAATGGATTTTAGAGGTTATGTGTCGTCTGCCGACTCAGTTTTCACTTTTTCGTTTGTTGATCTAAGCCACATCTAAGCTTTGATAGAATGACTGGAACTCAAAGAATATGACTGGCAGCTTGTTCTGGTGGAAGAGACATTATTAAATTATTTACAACGAATGTAGGTAATTATTAAAGTGCTCTAAGTTGTGCCATTATGAAGACACTTCAGGAACTTTATGAAGAAATTAAATTAATGGACGTAACAGAACCAGCATCTATGGATATAGTGCTTGCTTATATGGAGGAACTCCACGAAGCAATTCAAGACTACATGCAGGTAAACATGCTATATAGATTTGGTTTTATTTGCTTGCTTTCTCTCAAGTTTTCAAACACCAAAAAACTTTGAATCTTTGAACTTTATTATGTACACAATTTTTTAATTTTATTGTATAGTTATTTTATATTTTGTCACAGAATTTGTAACCAGTTTCTGACTACCTTTAGGTGAGCAGCTACTTTTAACTGCAAGGAAGTCAAACAAAAGTGCATTCATTAATTATATGTAATAACATTGAGCACCACTAAGTACGGTGTGAAGTAAATATTGTCCCTTAGTTAACGGTACTGTAGAAGCGTAACAACCTTAAACAGGTGCAAACATCTCCAATCATTTTTTTACAGTTGCTTGTTGAAAAGCTGGAGCATGCTGTGATAACATGGAAGCAACCCTGGTATCAAGAACCTGTCAGTGTATTAAAAGTCCTGAAAAATTCAGATGAAGAACATGAATCTTCATTTCTTTTAGGAGTTTTGACAAAGGAGGAATGTGATCATGTTGACAAAAACTGGCATAAGTTTAGAAAGGTACATGGTTAATTTGAATGTTAATACAGGGTGAAATTTTAAAGTTGTTGGTGGTGGAATACTGATTTGGTTCTTGAATAGGAAAAATATATATATTTTTTTAATCTAAATATCATCAGTGAGGTAACAACACTGCATAAGTCCCTAATGGAGGACTAATACGGTGCTGTTTGCCCCCCAACAATATGCAGGTTTAGGTTTTGTCAAAATCAGTTTCTATACTCCTTCAAGCATTTTCTATATTCCTTTTCGTGTGTTATAGGTAAAACAGCATTTACTATTTATTTAATATGAAACATTTGTCATAAAACTTCCTAAATATCTTAAAACATGTTTTTAGAGATTCGATGTGCCAGATAAGTTGTCCTTCTTTGCACGTTGGAAGACTAAAAAGGACTCTTCTAGTGATAAAGAACTTAACCGAGATGGAAGGCGTGTACGTCACTTTATATGTGCCTTTTTAGCACGAGGGTTGCAGAGAAGTACTCGCCAAGTATATAGACATGTAGTGAAGCACTATGGTAGAGCATCAAGGGGAAATTTCACTCGGGAAGAACTTAAGATCATGGATATATGTTTTTATCATGATCCCAAAAAAGCACCAGTTATATTGTCTGAGGTGCTTGCAAGGGACCCCAGAGCAATTTATAACAGACTGCATTTTGCTGTTAATGGTATGTTTACTTACGATAGTTTATATTTACTTTAATTTCTGGTTCAATTATGTTTTAACTCAACCATCGTTTTACAGGAAAACCTCAGAAAAAACGAATACGCTGGAATAAAGACTTAGCAACTAAACTTATAAAATTGCTTATGGAGTGCACAGGAGAACCACTTTTGGGGTTGAAGAACAAAAGTATTGGAATAGATGTTTGGCGGCAGCTTGAGAACGTTTTCGAGACCAAGGGTGAATATCTACGGCACTTTTGGTACACAACGCTTCACTGTCAACTGTTCATTAAATATGATGTAACCTTGCGGCGAATGAGAAAAAGGGTATTCAAGATGTAAGTACTTTATGTATACAATAACTATAAATACGAGAGAACATAACATGAGATGCATTGCTTGACCCTGTAAACCCGAAATTGTATGACATTCTTAGTGGCGCCTTTGATGGCGATGGCGGGTTGTCGTTAACGTTTTTTTTTTCAATGTTAGCTCGCCTCAAATTTCATAATATGTTAGATTGACGTACAAGAATATATCTGGATTAACACCTGAATAGGGAATATGCACTTGAAATAGATGGGCCATATTATTCCCAAATGCAAACAATTTAATGGGTGTGTGTGTGATTTCCTTTTTGTCATATTTTTACAGTTTACAAAGAAGTCCATACCAAGTTTGGACAGATATTAAGTGGAAAGATGTAGCTGCAGAGTTACCTGATGGATTCACACACCAGTTTGTGTATTGGGTAACTGTTCGTGTTTTTAGAAACAATAGTAATCATTTTAAACTACCAATGGATGAGTTAGTAAGTTTCGGTTTGAAAAGAACTGATAGTAAACGATATGGAAACAAACGACTGAAAACATTGGAATTTACTGAAGAAGGGGATTTGAAATCAATTAAGTATGAGCAAAAAATTTAATAAATCAATGGTTATATTAAATTATAAATCTATTTTATTTAACTAATTACTCTTTGCCGGTTTTTGACTCCCTGATGAATATATTCCAGGAATAATCAAAGAGATGAACTTAAAATAGGGTTGGTCAACGTTCAGTGCAAAGTTGTTCTAATGGACCTCACTGCTTTGTTGCCGCATATCGTGCGTTGCGTCGTAGGATACCTATATTATCGCAACGGCTCGAGAGACGCAGCGCAACACAACGCTTCTAACGAAGCCTACTACCTAATTAATTAGTTGCCAATTAAACTAAATATTTTTTACACCAAATTATTCTAATACAGAAATATTATTATTCTGTATTGCAAAAAGTACAAATAGCGGACTTAATGCTTAGCCTCATTTTTAACGATCATATTCTTCTTACCGAAGCTAGGTTACCAACGAAATATAGTCATCTATCGAAACAACGACGTTACTGATGACAGTGTGATTTTACATTTAGGTAGTTGTTAAATTTTTAACAGCGACTTGGTATCAGTGTATCAATCGATTTCCGTGAAGAACAAAGTTTTTAATATTTAGGATTTGTATTGTCTTTTTTAAAAAAAAAGTACGCCCGCACACGTCATGATATTATTGCACGAGTTGAACTACAAGTGTAGAACTTTTTTGAGCGCGATAATAAGCCTAATCCTTTGTTGACTTTCTTTTTAGGATATGTTAAAACATTTAAATAAACCACTAGGTGCGTTTATAAATATTTTTTATAAAGACGTAGTTCTTTAGAACTTATGTCAGAAAATTTGGCCACACCTTGCCCATTCACCCTGTATAATGTAGTGCTTCAATAAAAATCTGAATCACCACAATGATCGCAGATTCTATTGATCCTCAGAGTTACAAACCAAAAAAAAACCTCAAAAAGTCAATTACCCCTAAATATAAGTGATCCCATAGATGGGCAGCATCCCCTGTGAGGAAAGGAACCCCTGGAATGGAATGCTGGTTATTGCTCACTACAGGACGAAATAAAAATTAAGGCCGTTTCACTCTCTCTTAGCGAAGACTAAAAAAGGAAGTTCGTCTTTACGGCTGTTAGCCTAGATAGGGTAAAGTCCCCAGTAGTCAGCCTTTTAACGAAAGTTCTGAGTTTGCACTGCTCTCATTTCACAAGGAAATTACTAATTGAGTGAAATGACGTTTTATGTCATCAATCATTTATTAAACTTTTATGATCTTCAAGTACAACACAACATAATTACTCGAACTCTGAGATAATTAGGAAATAACAGAAACTGGCACTTTTACCCAGTAGTCAGCCACACGGAACCTTAAGTCAGCCTTTGGCTCCCCAGTACTCAGCCGCTACTTTGGCTGCTTATAATAAGGATCAAAAACTCTAAAAAAGGGGTAAAATAAATTAAATTTGTTGCTTGTTGACTTGTGACCTAGATTTGCCCAGTTTGAGGAGGGACTTCTTCTCTCGCTTTTTTTTTACCGCTTGTAAAACGGGTTTTTCCGGGAGACATATTTGATGTGATGCCCATGTCATTATTTCTCCTTTTTTCTATCATCGCACCGCCCGCTATCGTCAAGGTTTTCATCTTTATACTTGAGCGACCCCTTGAGACATTTTTAACTGTCAATAAAACACTGCTAGTAATTTGAGTGATCAAACCCCCACAATTACTGACCCTACGAAACTCAAACAGGGGGCTGAGCTCTAGAGCTCAGGCTCCAAAACCCCAAGACCCAAGTAGTCAGCCGCATCAAAAGTTGTACAGAAGCGCGTACATCAACTTTAACTTAGGGGCACCTTATGCCGCTGACATAAGATCCATTTTGCCACGGTTTTGTAAGCGTTGATGTCAGCGCCCCTGTACATTATAGCGGCTGACTACTGGGTTTTCTTCATATTCTAGTTCTACGACCAGGCCTTAAATAATTTCTAAAGAAAACCAGAAAAAGACATTTGGTCATGTTGGCATCAGGCAGGACTTGAACCCGCATCATTCGCAATAAATAATAAAATAAAAAAAAAAATCGCTTTAAATAATTTGTTTAAAAATAACGAATCGAATGGTGTACATATCACTCAAAACAAAAAAACATCTCAAATCCAGAAGTCAGCCACCCCCGGCTGAGTACTGGCGTTTGTAGCGAAAATCATGTACTAGCCAGCCGTCTCAAAAACTGTTTTCCCTAGGCATAAACATCAGTTATCGTACAAAAATATGCTCTTATTACATTCAATAAGATAAGCTAACAAAAATACTTCAGTAAACATTTCAAATAAAGCAGCTGATCGCTAATAACCACGCGACGAAAAGTTAGAATAAAATGGCGGACATCGTACCTACATACGGTCTATCCGTGGTTGGCACTGCTATGAACGTGTTTTTATCTCTGTGGTGACTGCAGCAAGCACCAGTCACGATTCTTGGCGTATAAAAGACCAAAAAGGCTGACCTTAGGTGAATGGCTGACTACTGGCGACTTTACCCTACCTATTCGACTAGCGTTCGACCGGGTCTGCCATCGAGGTTCTCTTTCAAGGTTACCATCTTATGGACAAGGCGGAGTTGGTCTCCAAAAAGCTCGGTGTGCTGAATAGAGCGAAGCGGTACTTCACTTCAAGGCAGAGACTTCTGCAGTACGAAGCGCAGGTAAGGCCACACTTGGAGTAGGGCAGAGGAACCAAAAGATGAAAGACCCCCAATAGATGAACGATAGATAGAAATAATTCGATAAAAAAATAATTGCTGCTTTCTTTTTTGAAATATTTATACATGTAATAAAGTGCTCTTTTTTCTTCCTAACGCCATTAAAATATTGACACAAATGTCACGGACGCGCTTACAATCGGCTGTTTTGCAAGCTGTTCCTGGCAAAAAACAGTTTTCTATGGAAACCTACTTAAGGTACGCAGCCTCCACGCTTAAGCATAATGTTAAGTCAAACACGTAATAACACCTGTGTTTGAATGGTTTTGGTTTTGTTAAAATCTTGATATGTTTAGCTTTAATTGCTTTGTAGCAGATTAACATTATTTACCATATTTTCTCCGACTCCGAAAACCTAATTAATCATAAGGAAGTCTAGCTAAGACCGTTTATATTAGTTAATAGAAGTATTATGAAGTCACCTACCAAAAGTTGAACATAGATTGTTTAGGTTTTTGTTGAGTTTCACGACAATTATTTTATAGTTTTAGTATGAAACCGTTCATTGTTCAACTTTTGAATTGATACCCCAAAACTTGAACCACAGAATGAGGTTTGAATTTCAGACGTATAACGTTCCTAAATTCGATCATTGTTTGTTGATATCTAAGAAAACAACACATAATTAGAGTGGGAACGCCTAAAAATAATTATTTTTATAATGATATACGTGACTTTTAAATAAAGAGGTAGATAAATTCTTTAAAGTACTCCAGAAAAAACAAAAAAACTCAGTTTAGAAGTACAGATTTTCGTGTCAATGTGTTTACATGATGATATATAATATAAAAAACTACTTATTCATAAGACCTACTTTAGTTCATAGCTTATTAAAGAATTCCAATAACAATTACCCCATAGATAGTTATAAACGTTAAAATGGTAGTTCATCTATTGGGTTCAAAACGTTCATAATTAGGGCACAGTGTTCATCTTTAGGGCAAAAAGCAAAAGTCTTATTGAAAACATGTTTTCATTAATAACTGGTAGATTTTAGGCATTATTTTCTTAGAATCTTGAGTATATACCGAAAACATTAAAAAATAACAGCAAGTGCAAACAGCTAGAAAAGGGCGAGAAAAAAATACTTATAGTTACAAAGAACGCTTAATCGTTCTTTTAATGGTTCCTCTACCCTACTACTCCCACCTATGGGCAGGAGGGAGCGCCTGAATACCAACTGAATACCTGTGTACCGTATTGAATACCAATACGGTGCAGAGGCGTGCTACCAAGATAATCGACCTCACTATAGTCCAACTGATGTAAGAAATACACTTTGACGCTTTGATTAGAAATTGAGCTTTATGCAATGCTTATAGGGTTCAATTGTTCTGTCAGGTTCAAAAGTCAACACACATGAATCGTATTTCCCTTGACTTTAAGTACAATTTCCAATGATACTGGCAGCTGTCAATGTGTATTTCTTATAACAGTGGGACTGTAACGGTGCCTTATTGCACCCACAACGATATGTTCGTTATCTCATCTCCCGTGGACCTCATTGATGAAACGGGCAAACAGACATTTTCGCGTAAAACTATCTAGTTATGTCTCAGATATAATCTTTGACAAGAAAAAGCTTCTTCTACTGTAACCTAAGACTGTAACGTTACAGATGGTATAACGTCAGAGACCTCAGGAATATCCTGGGCACTGGGTATGATAGAAAATTACGAATTTTAAATTGTTAGCGTTCGGAACGCCAAAAATCACCGTCAGCGCTGATAGCGCTAAAATCGCATTACGGACGTTAGGTACGGTGGCCACATCATGCTACCCATTGCCGTTCAGTCCTCCTTGCTCTATCGCGAATAAATGTTATTTGGCAAGAGCGAGAGAAAAAACGGAAATGGGGTAACCTGATGTGCTGTTGACTGTACAGTAAGCGGCGGCGCCGTGGATAGGTCGTCCGTCCATCAATCCTTAAGCTAGCTAGTTCACATGAAGTTCACATTGATTGGTGTGTCGTGTTGTGTCACGATGTGGCGCGTCGAATGCCAGCTAAGCCAGCTTTGAGGTAAAATGCACGTTTTGATTGAAATGTTTCTTGAAATATTGACATCGGATTTTGATGATGTGATAATTTTAATTATTTATTTAATTTAACACCACTGTGGAACTTTACTAATTGAAAGTAAAAAAAAATAATCAAACATGCTTTTACTTAAAACTAGTTTAGTTTTAAGTACAAAATGAACGAAACACATGGCCTTCTGTCGCGCTATGACTGTGGCTATGACACACTCCGATACAGAGTTAAGAACATAGCTTTATGTATGCTTTTTTAATGCGTTTTGAATTTACATTCCGATCAAACCGCACGGACCACAGCCAGCCTAAAGCTTAAATGTCAGTTTGACTGACACTTCTGTCACTTCTGTGTTAATATTTTTTCTGCTCTTTCTATCCGATTGTTCGCAGTAGTTTTAAGCTATATCTAAAATCTATTCAATGTTGTTGAAATTGTGTTTAAATTAAAAGTAATGAAAAATGTTCCGAGAATGTGTTTTATGTGCCAAGGCCACGAACCCTGAATAATTGCAATTCGTCGTTCTAAACATTGTTTTTCTGAATACTTCGTCGTCAGTCGCAGGCTGTTGGTGTTATTCTTTAGTCGAGACATGTCAGGCTAGTGTTTACTTGCTACTCTTGCTACTGTTTTTGAAAAGGTAGTAGTATTCCAAAGCACAACCTGTATTTTGACTTACCTCAAGGTGTTGTTACTTATTTGTACTCGTATCACACTCCCCTTGATACCTCATTAGGTATCTACATAAAATAAAGCTTGTGAATAAAGGGAAATTATGTTGAAAGTATTTAAATAATTTCTCAGAGTGACCATTAGCAATATAGTATGATAATACACTTTTGTCTGATTTTAGCTCCATAAACGATATTACCAAGAAGATGAGGACTATGTTTCCATCTCATGACAAAAACATCAAAAAGAAATTCCAAAAGCCAAATATACTAAGGAAAAAGCCTAGAAAGGAAATGGCAAAGCCGAATTTGCTAGAAGCTGATGAATCTTTGAATGCAAAAACTCTAGTCAGTAGAACAACCACTAAAGATATTAATGTAGATGGAATGCTGCTAGATACTGGTACATCACAGGAAGCAATGCTGGATTTAAAAGCAGCTGTTGCAACCAACTTTGTAGATGCCTATGATGGAAGTGAATCAAATGCTACCCAAACTGATGAATCTGGATTTCTGTTCAACAGTGATTTAAGTGTGGTTGAACACAGAGAACCTCAAAGTCAGTATAAAATATGAAGACTTTGTTAAATATAACTACTGAATCATTTAAAATAATTATCGATTTCAGATGATGGTGATAATTCTGACCAACCAATGGTCAACATTGAGTCTTTCTTCAATGAATCTGCAGGCGAAGTTAGTACTGTATGTTACATTTTCCTTATTGCAGTGTAAACTCTTATTTTTTTTATCGAAAATGAGTGTTATTATTCAAGTTTTTTCTAAATAACAAGACTTCATTACACACAATTTAAGTTAAAATTACTTTTCAGTCACTTTCCAGCAATTTTTAAAATATATGCAGTAGAAAGTAGATTTCAATATCTTAAACAAAAAAAAGTAGTCATTGCTAATTTCATTAATACTAATTAAATGTAGCTTTATGAAATCAATTATTGTTACAGTTGGTCTAAAATAAATGATAACTTAACTATTATTTTCAGAAATACATGTTGTTTGATCTGGAACCTGGAAAGCCAGTGGAAACTTTAGTGGTTATAGGTATGCCAATATCACTTTAATTTATTTGATCTAATGTGCTTATTTATTTACTGCAATGAGAATTGTACTAATATTATACAGGATTATTTTGCAAGTATTTGCCAAATTTTAAGAAGGCACTTGGCATCAGGAAGTGAATAGGTTGTATGAAATATTATGGGGGTTACATCAGGTTTTTTTTTTTTCAATTTTGACACTTTTCTTCATAGAAAAATACTCTAGTGCACATCACAATATTAAAGCAGGAGTTAACCTATAAGCGTAGAAGTCGTTTTAGTGCGTGAAGTCAAGTTCAATTCATTATTGACCTACTTTTCAGGGTATCTAAAAAGAATGATAAGAAAAACCAATACCTTAAAAAAAATATGACAGAGGCGTAGTTTAATATTGTTTTATAGAGCTTATTTTAAAAATTTGGCATGTATGTGCAACATCACCTTGTATAATGATTGTACTTTCATTTCATCAGGAAGTTGAGTAGGGGTATACACTACCAAAGCCATTGATTATTTATTAAAGTTTTGGGCTTTTTGTTAAAAGAGATAAAAAAAAAATAGTTTCATAAGTAGCAGAAAAGACAAATCATAACTTATCTTTTGGCTGTAAATAATAATTAACATTGATATCAAATTCCTAAGATATGTATGTGTTTGTAGATGATGAATCTCCTGTAAGTGGTGTTGTAAGTGCTGTGTACGTGGAGCAGATTCCTGATCCCTCAGCAGGCAGCATGCCTGTTCCGGATGTGGCAGGCCAGGCGGTCCGAGAGGCCCCTCCCCAGGAGGTTACTAACCTAACAGCATTTCAAAATTACTACTCCCAGTTTACACAAACAGTGAAATTCAAGGTTAATATTTTGACATTATAAAAAGAAACAGCTGATCTTTCATGAGAAAAAATTCAATACTTTTTGTTGGGAACAATCAAATACTTCCCCACATGACAGTAGACAGTACAGTTGACAGCAAATCAGGCTACCTATTTCCATTTTTTGTCCAGCTCTTGCTAAATGACAAATCTTTGCAATGTAGGAAGGAGTAATGACTGGAAACTGGTAGCCTGTCATGCCGTTGACCATTATTCAATAACTGTAATAATGTTATAACTTATTTTTAGTAAAAGTAGCTTTGGACCGCAAGGAGTGGAAGGTGGGAGGGGAGGCCTTTGCCCTGCAGTGGGACAGCATAGGCTGAAAATAAATAAATAATAAATAAATTATTTTTAGTGTGACATAGGAGATTGCAATAAAGAATTTAGGAGTGAACAAAAATTCAAGAGACATAAAAACACACATGACAAAGATGGAAGCATCAAAGCCCCAAGACACGTGACCATACAGTGCCCTGTGAAGACAGTTGAGGCTGATGGAACTGAGAAGGCTTGTGGAAGTATATTCCTTGTAAGAGAACTTCTACTGCAGCATTTAAATGAAGATCATACTCTGGATGATGCTTTTTACAAGTAAGATTTATATTTCACTCTTTGTTGTTATTTTTGTTAGTTTGTTGCTATTATATCTAATGATAAGGATGGTATCCATATACAGAGTGAGTTTTTCAAGTGGGCGTGGTAGGCCACGGCCTAAACTATGAGGTACATGGAAAAATGCTCAAAGGAGTCTCGAGGCCAATTTCGACAAAAACTTAAAATGTAAACTCCAGTTTTACAAAAATCTTTTTCCTTCGCTGGGAATCGAACCCGTTGGTTTTAAAAAAAAGGTCACCCAGTATTATTATGCCATCTCGTAGTGTCGCTTATAAGGATCAATTTCTGGGAAGTAATATAATATGGCAAAGTAAAGGCTAAAACTGAGGTGTTAAATGATCGAAATAAGGCCCCTGTTCCACTCTTCCAATAGGTGCGAGGAGTGCGGTCGTCGTTTCTTCTGGGCCTCAGGCTTGCGCGCGCACGTGCGGGCCCACTGTCGGCGTTCGGCGGGGGCGTCCCCAGCGGTGGGGGCGGGGGGCCCGGGGGGCGCGGGGGGCCTGGTATGCGGCTGGCCGGGCTGCGGCCGCGTGTTCCGCCAGCCCTGCCGGCTGCGCGAGCACGCGCGCGCACATACTGGAGATCGGCCGTATCCTTGCCAGTATCCGGTGAGTATTCACGACTGTAGTCTTCTTAACCTTGGATTCGGAAATTGTATTAACTAAATTTGTGGCGTAAAATGACGGTAGTCTCTAAGGGACCTTTGTGAACTTTGGGATGATAGAGACAATAAAACATTTGTAACTTTTTAGTGACCTATATAGAAATCATCATTAGCTTTCTCATCCACTGAGTATAGTCATCGTTATTTTTAGTCACTTGACGGATTTCTGTGCTTGCTCACACCAGCTCGCTTATATGATAGTAACGGCAAAATCTGGCATGCTCACTTATATAAATAATATTTTTGTGTTTCCCAGAATTGTGGCTGGTCCTTCCGTTCTGCGAGCAAGCTGATGCGTCACGCGCGACGTCACACCGGCGAGCGTCGCCACGCGTGCGCCTCCTGCGGCCGCGCCTTCCTCCGGCGCGAGCACCTGCGCGAGCACACCGCGCGCCACCACGCGCCTCGCGCGCCGCAGCCCTGCACCCGCCCCGGTCTCTCTCTCTCTCTCTCTCTGTGTGTGTGTCTCACTCGCGCGCCGCAGCCCTGCACCCGCCCCGGTCTCTCTCTCTCTCTCTCTCTGTGTGCGTGTCTCTCACTCGCGCGCCGCAGCCCTGCACCCGCCCCGGTCTCTCTCTCTCTCTCTCTCTCTGTGTGTGTGTCTCACTCGCGCGCCGCAGCCCTGCACCCGCCCCGGTCTCTCTCTCTCTCTCTCTCTGTGTGTGTGTCTCACTCGCGCGCCGCAGCCCTGCACCCGCCCCGGTCTCTCTCTCTCTCTCTCTCTGTGTGTGTGTCTCACTCGCGCGCCGCAGCCCTGCACCCGCCCCGGTCTCTCTCTCTCTCTCTCTCTGTGTGCGTGTCTCTCACTCGCGCGCCGCAGCCCTGCACCCGCCCCGGTCTCTCTCTCTCTCTCTCTCTGTGTGCGTGTCTCTCACTCGCGCGCCGCAGCCCTGCACCCGCCCCGGTCTCTCTCTCTCTCTCTCTCTCTGTGTGTGTGTCTCACTCGCGCGCCGCAGCCCTGCACCCGCCCCGGTCTCTCTCTCTCTCTCTCTCTGTGTGCGTGTCTCACTCGCGCGCCGCAGCCCTGCACCCGCCCCGGTCTCTCTCTCTCTCTCTCTATCTGTGTGTGTGTCTCACTCGCGCGCCGCAGCCCTGCACCCGCCCCGGTCTCTCTCTCTCTCTCTCTCTCTGTGTGTGTGTCTCACTCGCGCGCCGCAGCCCTGCACCCGCCCCGGTCTCTCTCTCTCTCTCTCTCTCTGTGTGTGTGTCTCACTCGCGCGCCGCAGCCCTGCACCCGCCCCGGTCTCTCTCTCTCTCTCTCTCTCTCTGTGTGTGTCTCACTCGCGCGCCGCAGCCCTGCACCCGCCCCGGTCTCTCTCTCTCTCTCTCTCTCTCTCTGTGTGTGTGTCTCACTCGCGCGCCGCAGCCCTGCACCCGCCCCGGTCTCTCTCTCTCTCTCTCTCTCTGTGTGTGTGTCTCACTCGCGCGCCGCAGCCCTGCACCCGCCCCGGTCTCTCTCTCTCTCTCTCTCTGTGTGTGTGTCTCACTCGCGCGCCGCAGCCCTGCACCCGCCCCGGTCTCTCTCTCTCTCTCTCTCTGTGTGTGTGTCTCACTCGCGCGCCGCAGCCCTGCACCCGCCCCGGTCTCTCTCTCTCTCTCTCTCTCTGTGTGTGTGTCTCACTCGCGCGCCGCAGCCCTGCACCCGCCCCGGTCTCTCTCTCTCTCTCTCTCTCTGTGTGTGTGTGTCTCACTCGCGCGCCGCAGCCCTGCACCCGCCCCGGTCTCTCTCTCTCTCTCTCTCTGTGTGTGTGTGTCTCACTCGCGCGCCGCAGCCCTGCACCCGCCCCGGTCTCTCTCTCTCTCTCTCTCTGTGTGTGTGTGTCTCACTCGCGCGCCGCAGCCCTGCACCCGCCCCGGTCTCTCTCTCTCTCTCTCTCTGTGTGTGTGTGTCTCACTCGCGCGCCGCAGCCCTGCACCCGCCCCGGTCTCTCTCTCTCTCTCTCTCTGTGTGTGTGTGTCTCACTCGCGCGCCGCAGCCCTGCACCCGCCCCGGTCTCTCTCTCTCTGTGTGTGTGTGTCTCACTCGCGCGCCGCAGCCCTGCACCCGCCCCGGTCTCTCTCTCTCTCTCTCTCTCTCTCTCTCTGTGTGTGTCTCACTCGCGCGCCACCACGCGCTCATACTCATGCGGTCACGTAAAATGTCAATAGAACCGAAAGGGACAGCTATTCATCCGAGAGATGCTGAGAGAAAAGACGCACAGTGAAATAACTGACAGGAGAATTCGATTTCGGTATAGAAGTGTGAATAGACAATTACACCCAAAATGCTAATTAGTAAACATTTGACGACAGGTTGTGAGCAGACGTTCAGCAACATGAGCACGCTATACATGCACATGAAGAAGGTTCACAATAACAAGAGCGAGGAGACCTTCACCCCGACAGCTGCCACCACCGAGACCTTCTACGCTCTGGAGCCCGATGCACCCGACAGTAACAATATGTTTAATATGGTAAGATTCCATACTTCTTTCAAACCTTAATATCTATATATAAAAATAGATTGCTGGCTTAACCTATTTGGCTAATTTTGGTTTTGAAATATTTGTAATGGCCGAGGGAAGGTTTAAAAGGTGAGTAAACATGGTAAAATGCTAGGAATATAGTTAAAATCTCAATTTTAGTTTCCTCTTAGTAACTGTTACTACCTCTGTCGAAGTCTGTTGGGACAGCTAGTAGAGAATATAAACAAGACACTAATTAAATTCAATAAATAATTTATGAAACGGCCCTTTTTTAGATTCATTGCATTATGCTTCCAATTTAACAGCCAACCCTAAGTTTTATAACAACCTAGGAATTCCATTACCAGAACATGTTTTTAAATAAAAATTGACATTACATGAACATTATTTGTTCGATGGAGATGGTGGTTGGTATGACAATACTTGTTGGATTTTTAATTCTTGTCATCCAAATAAAACACGATATTTTTTTTGGTTATTGAAATATTTTTGAACAAACCTTAACATCGTTGATTGAAAAACGATACGCATTGATAGGCATTTAGTCAAGCTACATTTTGCCCATTTGTTCTAAATATTAATGTTTGTATTTAAGACCAATAATTTAAAACAGAAAAATTAAAAAATACACTGACCTTTTGTTATGGCAACATTAGGAAAATCTGTCTAAATCAGATGTATTTATTTAAAAACCTATTTACATGGCTTACTATTTAGACCATTAATTACAAGACAGCCTGTTTACCCCCACTAGCATTCCACTGACTAATTCTCCCTTCACAGGTGAATCTCCCAGAGGTATCTACCATCCCGGTAGAAGAGACGGGCACTTTCTCCCCCGCCCTGGCCGTGTGCCCCTCGGAGCCGGAGTCGGAGCCGGACGAGTGGCACTCGGCGCGCACGCACTGCACCTGGCCGCTGCAGCGAGCGCCCGCGCCCACGCCCACAGTAGGGGACCACGCACATGCCCACGCGCTCAAGGATGATGAACAGGTGAGGCTTGCAGCTACATCAGCTATCGGAGAGAGAGAGCGTTATGGACAGAAAGAGCGAGCATTAGGGAAAGAAAGAGCGAGTGTTAAGCTACAGATATACATGCTCATTAAGCCACAGCCACTAAAAATTAGCAAAGTGGGAGTTGGATTGGAGTACGAACTCACTTATTAACAATCATGGCCAGCAAATTAGGGTTGTGGGCGTGCCCACAGTGCCCACAACGGTGGATCCGCGCCTGCGCTCGAAATGAGCATGCTCATTAATAGCAATGTTTCGATACACGTGCTACTTAGTAGCATGCTCTCGTGCTACTAATGAGCATGTGTATCTGTCTGTAGCTTTGGTAATGAAATGAGAACTCCAGAGAGCGTAAGAGAGAGAGCGTGAGAAGAAGCAGATAATGTGTGAGAGAGAAAGAGAGAGCAAATCATGTTTACACATTCGTTCATTTCTCTCTTACGAGAGAAAAAGAGAGCAGATAATGTGTAGCAGAGACCAGCGCTGGAGCCCACACCCACGCTCACGCGCTCAAAGACGATGACCAGGTTAGGCGGTGATTTCGGTTTGAGAGCTTCTCACCAGCAATGCACCCCGCACTTGAGTGGTCGTTAGAGCGTTTCCTTTCCTTGAAACGACACATTAGTTGAGATTTTTTTTTGCAGAAAATCCAAACCAGCAGAAGACTTTGACGAACACATAGCGCCCTCTACGTAAAAGTTTATATAAAAAGAGCTAATGAAGATTTTGAAGAAAATGATACTCATTTTTTATTTCGCTCATATTGACAGCGGTTGAATTCTGTCTTTTGTTCGCAGGTGGAACAGTCTGAAGGATCTGAAAGTAACACATACACAGTGAGGAGTGATCTATTTCTTCATGGAAATGTCCTGATAAATGAGGATAGCGAGTAAGTATTACTCTTCTATTGAAAGAAAGAAAAAAAAAAGTTTATTGATTCTGAATATCGCAAAAGATAAAAAACATACAGAACCAGATGGTTAGGAAGAAATGATAAAAAAAACAAAAAGAAAGAATAATTTCCACCAAGCAGCAGTGTCACGATGTCCAAAATTAAATGGACCCCACGCAGCTAATGCCTGGACCTGATAGGCTCAGACGCTGATTTTCAGTGGAACCAACTGAGTGGACTATTGACCATTGACTAGAGCCCTTATTCATAAAAACTCAAACGGCCCTACAGCATCACTTTGGTAAAATTGCGTCTACGTCATTCTTGTTGCTGACATATGCCAGTGTCTTGTCAATTGTTAAATGGCGAAGCGTTTCGTTAGTTTTTATAAATAAGGGGGGGGAACTTTCTAGTTTCGAATTGAAAAAGTAAGAAAGCATTGTCAACCAGTGCTACACTCTGTGACAATCTGGAGTAGGAATTTTGGGCAACGACATTTGCGACCCCTGAATTTAGGTACATAATTAATCTGGAATTACAGTCAATCTGCATTCTGACTGCTGCTAGTGTCTTTGGAAATTGTACTTCAATCCAATAGAAATACGATTCATGAGCTGTGGCTTGACTGTTTAGCCTGCCAGAACACTTGGACCCCTATTATAATTGCATGATGTTCAATTTGTCATGACACTGACAGCTGTCAAGATGTATTTCTTTTATTAGTCAAACTATGTCGTGCCTGATCAACATAAATAATTAAAATAAATAAGTATTGGTGATTTGACAAGAGCAAGAGAATAAACCGAAATGGATAGCCTGATGACCCATTGACTGTACATACATGGGAAATACCCAAATCAGTAGGTACATTTATATGTACCTATAATGGGATTATTCCCATCAGATATAAAGCATTGCTATCGACACGCAAAGAAGAAGAAGTAGGTATAAACAGTCATGTACAGACACGAATTTTTGAACATTGCGGGAATGTAACCCGCCTCCATATGGCATATAAGTATAGTTCGTTCGTGTTAAGAATGCAGTGATTTCTAAATTCAACTCTTTCTCACACAAAATAACTCAGATCCACAATCTTTGCGTTCGAAAGTATGAGTCCAATTGGTCACTCTGGACTTGGCTCTCTAATTAAAAACGATTCGATTGGTTAGGGGACGTGCTAGATCGTAGGACAAGTATGAAATTACTGCATTCTTAACGCGAACGAACTATAGTTACTTTATACTTGTTTTGTGTGTTTTCGCAGGCATATGCACGCGGCCGGCGCCGAGCTGGGCAGTGACCTAGGCCTCATGGACGCGCACCCCACCATTGATCTCATGCAGGTAAATACAAACATATGTATAAATTACGGTTTACTGACTCTGTGTTATTTGCTAGCTGTTTTGACTCGACGCCTACCAAGCGCCGTCAAGTGGCGGATGATTCAACCAAAGTGTATTATTACCCAATGGGGGTTTTAGATACTTTTCTGCCAGTAGACCTAGCACGAACCGCTAACGTTTTTGAATCGTTAAGTGAACGATTTTGTGCTGTTAGAACTGATTGTATTGTTAAAACATTTTAGTATTTGTTCTCATGATCTACCAAGCTTGGCCAAAGCGCACCTATTTAGTTCCGAGTCTGGCTAAATCGCACCTATTTAGTTCCGAGTCTGGCTAAACCCCACCCACCTATTTAGTTCCAAGCGTGCTGATTGGCGAAACACTGGAATACCGGCAGGCAGACACTTCTTGAACGTCGTTCTCGATGGTCCGGAATGCAAATCTAAGCCCTCACAGCGCTGACGCTGATTATTGGCGATTTTAATTTGCGCGCTTTCTCCAATTCGGGGCGCTTTTGAGCGCGCTAAAATCACGTTTGGCCCATTTCGGACCGCAACCACATCCGTTGCAGTTTTTCATTTATTTGGTATAAATTAGTGTATTAATCGTTTTTTATGAACCGTAAGATATCCTTGTCTGAAACGAAGCTTCCTCTACAGGAGGAGTTGATGTACGCCGACACTGCGGCGGACGAGTCGTCCTTCAGAATATTCCTACTCAGCGGAGAGGAACTCACTTAATCGGCCGGTGCACTCAGAGGCCTGCTCAAGGCGAGTCATTGTTACGTTATATTTATACCACTGCGAGTGGCACTCTCGTTTATCGTATCTATAAACCTACTCTTTTAAAAAAAACCGTTGTTTCGGTAAAACTATAAGCGCAATTTACATACACATAAAATATTATTTAAGGCATTTGAAAATGATGCTTGGCATAGTAAAAAACAGTTGTAAATCGAAATGCAAGCAAGTCTGTTAGGCCCATTTACTTTACCGAAACTTTCAAAGTTTTGTCCTGGTTTTTAGAGGACACTAAGGTATCGGAGTTACATTGTCATATTTTTAAGTAGAATAAACGATAGCTGCTTGTACTCAGCCAACGTCTTTGGCTTATACATCACAGATAAAATCACCAGTGAGTTAACTTCTATATTTTGCCTTGAGCAAAGGCAAGTCTTAACATTAATACATAAGAGATACCCTTTAAGTTATTGTATTTCAATCTTGTCATTTCAGACCTTAAAGGTTTTGCTATAGCGTACAAGATCTTGAATCCTGTTTTACGTAATTGTGGACTTTACACTTTTGATATTGATACAGAAATGTTGCAGATTGCTCTTGACTGTTCTAGTTTTATACCTTGTGCCTAGAATAATATTATCGAATTACTGTTTTCAATTTGACTGTACTGTGACCTTATGATCCTTTTATAGCTCACTTTACGTCTTTCAATTTATTGAAATGTAACTATGAAATGCGTTACTGCGGCGGCAATTGAATATAAAATTTTTTTTTACTACTTACACACAAAATATGCAATATAGATGATGGGCTAGTGACGGCAACTTTTGGTTGTCAGGGCTATGCAGCAAATGTATACTGAGCGATTCTACCGCTCTTGTATAAATTGTACTACTTGAATGACGAGAGTATACAAAACGCCTCTCAAGTTGCCGTCTGCTCGCCGAGAATGTTGTATCTTCTTCATCTGTATCTTATCTCTAAGATTAGGTCATCCTGCCAAGTACTCCGGGTTACTAGTGTTTAGTGTGCCGATGTGCATCTTTCCATGATTAGTTACAACACAATATTTTGTATTGGACAATATAAAAATTACTATCATTATTGCAATACCTAATATATGTAATTAGATATATTTTTTTTTAAATGCGAATACAGCAAACATGTTAGGTAAGAATAAAATCATTACAATGTATATAGAATAGTTTGTTTGCTGGTAAATTTGTTTGTAGTAAAATAATGCCTTATTTTGATGTGAGATAAAAAAAAAACTATTTACTTAAATTACGTCATTGTGATAAAAAAGTTTGCGGGAAAGTCTGTTTCTTCCAACAAGACGGAACACTCACGCATTCTGTTCTAATTAACTGCAATATTTAGAAAAAAAATAATTTTCAACAACAACAGCACAAAGTGTAAACGACGTGCTACGACTTTTGGGATTATAAAATCTTTTAGGGTGCAATATAAAAATGTTCTAAAAAATGATGAAGGTGCCAAGAAATTTAAATTGCAAGTAATCTAAATTTTATAGTGAAATATTTTTTAAATAGTGTGATAATGATGTTCGTACGATGAGTACTGGTGTTTTGTCTTTGGCCTCAATATTGCATTTTCTCCTAGCATACTCGTTAGTGTATCGTCCAAAATGATTTTTAATCTGGGACAACCGTAACTTAGGATAATAAGCCGTAACGGCTACAGGGTGGTTGGACGAGAGCGGTACCAAAAAAGAAATGAATTCTTGTAAAACACGTAGCATTTGCGCTTTTAAAACTTAATTAGTAGATGTTAATTATCTTAAGCGGCTTAAATTGACTAGCAGCTAGCATTTTAGGGCGTTGGTAAAGAAGCACTGTATAGATGCGGAGCTCCCCACGTGAATAGTTCTAAATTAAAAAGGGGTGAAGCGCACGTTGAGTTTCGATATGAGTGTCATTACGTGTGAAAAACAAATGGCAATGCCGATAATGTTGTGAAATAAATGTGCCCCATATAATGGTGCACTAATGTGCCTGAAACTTAAGTTTTCAGGGCTTACGACGCTTCTCGCTCAAGCTCTGGCTTGAACTTAATGTTATATTTAAGTACCTCTTTCTTAACATGATACGTGAGCAGGAAGCGCTCGCAGATCGGCGAGGGAAGATCGCAGTTTTGTATGCATTGTTATATACCACGCTTAAAAAAAACCCTTGGCTTCGGCTCTATACAGTGAAACTTTTGATTTAATCAATCACCTGTAATTACTGGTAACAGTTTGGTTGTTAATAGTCTTAAGTTCTTGTGACTGGATTCCTGCGCATCCGATAAGAAACAGTGGTTATGAAGTTTTACAACCCTTTAGATATTGATATATCACGAGAACTGCATTCTACGTAGGCACATAGAGTTCGCTCACTAAACATTGTGTAAATAGTATACCGTAAAACCTTAGGGATTGATTCTGATGCTTCAATCAATACAACAACTTATATTTGAGACCAGAACTGAAATCGCAACAAAGACACTCCTTCATACAATCGAATGTCGGGTGTGTCCCACTATTTCCATGGAAATAGATAATAGAAATAGTGGGACAAGCGATATTTTCAATTTCTGTCCCATTATTTCTATTGCGTCAAAAAGAAACGCTATGTTAGGTATTTGAAAAGTATAGCACTTTTAATGAATAGATTAAAATTGAATCATTCTCGGTATTAAAAAAAACAAATACTCGTTTGAACGGGGAAATAAATAAAATAGCTTCTGTATGTACAGAGACGCTCACATCAACCTTTACAAAACCATTGCAAAATGGTTCTTACATCAGCGGCATAAGGAGCCCCTATGTAAAAGTTGATGTGAGCGCCTCTTTACGCCCTCATAAGAGGTGATAATGTTTTTTTTTGACGCAGCCGACAGCAATAGAAATAGTGGGACAATCAGTCTGAATCAGTCCCAGTATTTCTATCAATAGAAATATCTGATAGAAATATTGGGATACACCCCGAATGTCAGCTGGTCGGTGGTTTATGTGTTTCAAAATAGCGCCTTTATTCTGACGAATAAAGCGCTTTTGACTCTTTCATTCTTAGCACGGTCAAAATCTGAGGTGAATTGTTACAACCAAGCATTATAATATTAGTTGTAACGAATAAAAATATAAAGTTATTTCTCAGTTCTCGTGATATTTAACTGATGTGACACATCGGAAGCGTGATGATCAGTCCCTAGCTCATTAACCACATCATTTATCAACTATCATAGTTTCATAATTAGTTTATAAGTCATAAATACGCTCAAACTCGTTTTTAAGCGAAGCTCGAGCTCAGGAGTGAACTACATCTGGAAATGTAAAGAGTAAGTGGCGCACATATTTATAAAATAGTGTCGCCAAAGCAATGATCTCTAGACACGCCTCTTGTTATATTTAGGATAATATTGACCATCGTAGCGTAATTTAAAATGTTTGTGATGTTTCTGTGTACAACGTTGTTTCTTGTAACTGATGTGTAGATGAATATTGAATGTATTGTTGTTTAGCCGTTTGAATGTTTTGTATTGTATAGGATGTGATCGAATTTTAGCTATAAGTAAGTACTTACGTGTATTGTTCTCCTTTAAAAGAAAAAGCGTTGTAGCTTATGATTGTATGTTTGTAACTGCTGTCCCTAAACAGGGATGATGGCGTTTAAACGCAACTGAACCGAGAATGCTCTTATGGCAAGTTACTGCACGTGAAATCGAGATGGTTTTTATCTCTTTGCCACATGTTATACATTGACGTAAAAGTGCTTGCGGTTTAATCGTAATTTAGACGCCGAATTCGACGCGGTCCCAACTTAGTGTCCTCGCACACAGGCCACACGCCACAAAACGACGCCACTGGCATAATTCCTGTTAGTTTTCATACATTTCATATAGATTCACCGCACACGGTGAAGTCAGTTGCCGACACTCGCCACTCTCTACGAACTTAAGGAATAGGCGGCGTTTTGGGCCCGTGTGCAGGAACGCATAGGGAATAGAACATAGAAATAACATCAACCTGTAGATTCAACATGCATGTTTCAGTTAAGTTAATCCACAGGTTGCTTTTATTTCAGTTGTATATCAGTCAGATATGTTGTTGGACCAGCAGCTTTTTATCATATCTTGAATATCCGTGCATTTGATGTTTTAAATCTGTTCTTATAATCAATATACTTAGATAACGTAAATGCTGATAGTTATAAGTACTCTACTAATTTAAGCATGTAGTTTGTTTGTTTTGATTAGTTTAGTATAGTTTCAATCAATTTCAATTTGTTCTTTTGAACGGTAAATTCTAAATAAACCACCGCATCATTCAGAGACGTCATTTAAAAAGAATACAAAGAGGCCATATTAACCTATCACATTAATAGTGCGTTAAAAAAACCATCAAAAGAAAATTCGAATTTTTAACCAAATCCTACTAATATTATAAAGGCGAAAGTTTGTATGTCTGGATGTGCTGTGTGGCTCTTTCACGTAAAAACTATTGAATGGATTTTAATGAAACTTTACAATAATGTTGCTTATACATCTGAATAACACATAGGCTACAATTTATTAAGATATTGTGTAAATTGTTGAAAATATCAAGTAAAGTATGAAAATGTACGCGGCATCACGTGATATGGCATGACAGTTGATGACAGACGGCTGCTGTCATTAGCGTAACTATGGGTGCGTTCCGAATTAAAAAGGGTTTAACATCGAAATAACATTTGGGCTACAATTTGTACTCACTGGCTGAACTAAATTCCACGCGGACGAAGTCGCGGGCGGCCGCTTGTTTGTCATAAATGGGCTAATCAGTGGGTTAGCTTTGTGCAGATGCAAAACTGCAATCAGCTGTGTTTGTTATAATACAAAATGAGTTGATGTTGGAAGATAGGCTCAATTTAGATGACGTCACTGGCGGCCGTCCTGCGTCGTACAAACAAAGGCTTTTCGTACTACGTAAAATTTTCGATACCCGACGATTTTGGTCGCCGAACGACTATCGCAGTACAAATTCATAGTTTCGTACACAGCCACGCGTCACATGTTAACAACATTGGTTTAGTACGATTCAAACTTTATGGCGACTGTGAACATCGCGCTAGCTGATGCGCAAAACACAGATTAAGGTGTCACCGGACTGAGAGGTGAGGTCAATCTTGCGCACTCGGCGCTCGCAGCTAACTTCATTAAGTGTACGAAGGGGCTTAGTCTGTTCGGCTAGTGCGGCCACGACACCAGTTCACTACGCAAAAGACATCCACAAGTGTATTGGGCAAGGGCACGAAGACTGCTAAGATTCATTCAACCCAGATAAATACAAATAAGTTCGAAAAGTAAAACTTTAACAAACAAACTTTTACTTTAAAAATTTAACGGTTTTACTATTGCAATGATTGAGTTGTATGGTATTTGTAGCGTCACTTAGATCGAATACACAGGAAAGACTTATTCAAGCTAAATAAGGTTGCTTTTATTCAAGCTAAATAAGGTTGCTTATCTCAAATATTACAGATATATTTGACAACTCTTATGGTGAATTTTGATGCCGACTGCTTACTGGGTGACGAAAAATGCGAACATTTTGTAAATTCTTAGTAGTCACTGCACTGATAGCCCTGCCCAATCGCTGCTTTTGGTAGGTTACTAGTTATTTAGTTAATTTACTAATGTATACTATTTGTAAATAAGATGAAATATATTTTTGGATATTTCGTAATAAATGGTAAGATTGCTTATTTTTTGAGACTGTTGTCCAAATTATAATCATGATATCATTTTGTTAAAATTATAATATACCTTATCTCGTGGAAATGTTTCAAAATTATTTTTATAAAAGAGAATTTATTTTGGTTGTTGCTATATTTTGTTTGTTAAAATACGTAGGGTGAGGAAAAACTGCTTTTAATGTAATTTTATAACATAACAGTACAGACATGCTAAGTCAGTTTATTAAATCACATATCATAATTATTTTAGTTTGTTATTAATCTTTATATTGGTTGCTTTGTGTTTGAATTCAGATTTTTGCTATATTAAACAATAAATGTTCTAGACAACCACATTAGTAGTTTCCTTGATGACGAAGTTTTACCTCTTCATGGCCTGGCTACGGTAAAGGGCTATTTCAAAATAACAATGCCCAAAACTTCCACAAAAAATAAAACTATTTATTTACATTAACTTAAGAACATACAAACGAAACCTTACTATACACCTTAAAATTATTTAAGACTTTCTAATTCTTAATGTTGATATAACACAGAACCTTCCTTATCAAATGCAGTTGCTGAACCCGTACAAAAGGTATCGTTAACGGGTAACATAAGATTAGTGTTGTAAAGAACTCGAGTCCTCGGGTTTTATTGACTCTACTTTTGCTGTATTAGTAGTCTATCGAGTGGAAGTCCCCCTCGAACCTGGTAAGGACGTGCTTGAACACTTGACATTGAAACATTGACGTTTTCAAACTACAACTATAGTTACAGAATAGTTAAGCTGAAAACTAATGAACCATATAATATTTATCGTCACCTTCGTCTAGTAACTGAACGGTGTGTGACCTTGCAACGGTATACTTCTTCCTTCACACTGTTGGCACTTGACACTGTTGAGTAGAAGTTGCTTTCTGTGAAATTTGCCGAGTTTTGGCCTAAGACTCGACCTTTCAGACCCGAGTATAGTCTATAAGTATATTGCTATAAGTCTAAGAACTTTTAAAGCCAAAATTGGCTATAGTTGCATAGTGGTATTCGCTATAGTCATATGCGAGCACACGGTCGCGCTTGGCAGTGAGGCGCTGCCGCCGAGTCCGTTCAGCAGTCGCTGTAGCCGAAATCGGCTTTGACAGTATTATTATTATATTCCGATATCTCTGCTAAGAACCCGCTAGTGTAAGAACACTACAAGAAGAGCTGAAAGGCCGAGGCTTACTGAACTGACTCAAGTTCATGAATGTTAATTCCAGAACTAGAGCTTTTTACAACACCGGCTAATATATTATAGTTAGTGGATACTTGTTCAAATAGCACCGATAAATTATATACATTTTTAAGTAAGTTACCTACCTATGCTATGAAAGTATACAATTAATAGGTTACGGCCGGATTTTGTGGTTATCAGTTAGCCAATTGGGTAAACCACAATGAGCGACATATATTTATTCTGATAAATAAATACATGTCGCTTAGCCTCTGGGCTTATTTTGGCGCACACATTTTGTATTTTTTTAGGGTACTTATCATGTCCTCGCTCAATTAGGTGCATTAAGGCCTAGATGTGCTATCCAGAGAAACACCCCATAAACTTGTCATTATGCTGATCAGAAGACTGCTGCAGCGTTCCTTCCGGATCGAAATAAGTAGAGCACGTCACTGAGACGCTCACAAAGGCGTTGTATGCTAGACAGACACTTGCATTACACCATCCGCCTATGTGTCATGTTGTCGGGCGGTGTCTGCTGCAGGTCGTGGCTGGTGGTGCGAACCAGCGCCAACGACATCTTGTCGCGACTGAGCGCCATCGCCCACAACAGCGCGTAGATGGACAGCAGCCCAGCTACTGAGATACCCACGATGGCGCCTGCACGTCTGCCGTGCCGCCAGTCCAGTATGTCGTAGATGTAAGGGTTTCCGTTTCTGAAAGCATTTACAGAAGGCTTTGATTAAATAAGCTAATTACTTAGTTGATTTAAGATTGTGAATTGTCGCCCTGTGCTATGGGGCGTTAGAATTCTGCCACGGTTCCCTCTCGCCTGTCGTAAGAAGTGATTGAAGAGAGGCCGTCGGGGTCACTTGGTCAATTACAAGTGGCCCCGAGGAAGGGCGGCGGTGTGAGACTGACCTCACACCGGCAGGTTTAGAGGGGAGGTGTAATGTAACTTCCCTCAAGGTGGGCTGGTTTATGCCAGCATAGCGCGCCAAGGGTCCATCGGCACAGAGTTCTTGACCAGTGGTCTCGGGGACCTCTGGATACGCGCTGAAGCAGGTCACCGGGAAGTTTAGTGAGTAGTGTAAAAAAAATAAGGTTTGTAAATTGGCTTTGAGGGTTACCCTAAGCAGATCTAGGAGCCGACTGCAAAGCATCATCATTAAATATTTTTTTCGTAGTAAGTATAGTGTGTAATACCTACCTACTACTAGTAATAGCATTTCTCTACCTACTTTTTATCTATGTTATGATATCCATAGCAGAACCCAATTACCAACTACCCGATATTCAAGTAGGTATATTAGGCAAGTCATTGTTTGCGGTTGATGTTGTTAACGTGTGTAGGTATTATTGCTTTTCGAATCCACGGTTATCAACCAATTTGGATGAGCTTGTCCAACACGAGTGCTACAGATAAAGGGATATAAATAGGATCATCATGTCTGATGGGCATGCATGCAATTTGAAAGAGTTGACTAATGTGATATTCAAACGGCTTGATTAAACCACCCACTTTCGTTTGGAAAACAGTTTTAATGTGTGCAAGTTTATCACACTACACCAGATGGAAATGGTCGTTAGCTACAGATCTATAATACCTAGTAACATAAAGCTGAAGAGTTTGTTTGAACGCTAATCCCCGGAACTACTGGGGAGCTATTCAGGACCGCGTTTTCGAACGATTCGGTTTATTTATTTTTATTTAACTCCTCATATTTAATCTCCTCCTCCTGTGTCCGAAAAGGGCGACTAAGTTATAAGTCTCAAAATATGTACCGTCCAACTATGTTACACTTAGTTTTGCAAATAAATACTTGGAACTTTAATACGGGTGGTGGTTGTATTATTTTGTTTAAAAATACTTGAGACCATTGGCTTTTACACGATAAATAGTACATTGTTATTCTAGGGGTGAAAGTAACTTATTTAGTCTCGAGACGGGGTTTGGCGCCCGTAACGAAGTGAGGGCGCCAATAGTTCGAGGGACTAAATAAGTCTTTCACCCGAGGTAAACACTGTGCTTTTCATTACAAATACGAGGAAAGTAAAAATAAAAACATGAATTAGCTAAAGAAAAAATTAGGAAAATAAATGAAGATGGAATTGCCGCTTTCCCGCCTATTTTGTTTGATTTTTTTTTCTGTGGCCGGCCCGCTATTCAGCCATTATTTTTTATTTTCATCATTGGAAAAATGGTAAATATTTTGCTCAAAGCTAAGTTATTTTAAAGAAATTGTTGAAACTAAATTGTAATAAAGTTATTTTAAACATATATATTCTCTGATCAATACTTAACTTTGAGTTATTTCAAATTTTACATCGTGGCTGTATAGAAAGTTGGAACATGGTTCAATAGATATGTGAAAAAAAACGAGTTTTTAAAAAAACATATTTGACAGCTGTCAGTTGAAAGTGATTCTCCCTAGGGATGAAAAGTGTTACTTTCAGCTCGCTTCTCAGGTCAGTAATGACCCACTTTCAGAGTATGAGTAATGAAAAGAATATAACGCTTACGTTGAACGAGAGATGAACTAATATTAGAATAAAATTGCCGAATGGGCCTATTACAAGGATCTGAATTGCGACTCTCAGCCGGGATTGTGGTATCTACACCACACCAGCACCACAGCAACTCCAGGTGGCAGGTAGTAGGTGAGAGGGAAGCCACAAAACAAATAAAAAAAATAAGTAAAATTATTATTATTAGTTAAATTACTATGGACCATTTACACGCAGTTAACCAAATCATAGAAAAGCATCAAGAATATAAATTACCGTTATTTATGGCATTCGTGGACTACTCCAAGGCTTTTGACAGCATTACACACCCCTCTATTTTCGAATCTTTAAATAAACAGGGCATAGAGGCCACTTATGTTAAGCTGCTGCAACTGATTTATAAGCATAGTACTGCTGCTATCAAGTTATCAACAACCGGCTCATCCTTTTCTATTGACAGAGGCGTAAAACAAGGAGACCCACTTTCGTCGAAGTTGTTCACAGCCGCGTTGGAAGAAGTTTTCAGAGAGCTGAGCGTGAACTGGCAAGAAAAGGGCATTGTCATCGGCGAGAAAAGACTAACCAATCTTCGATTCGCCGATGATATAGTACTATTTGCCACCTCTGCCGATCAACTGGGAGAGATGCTTGAGGAGCTGAGCGTAGCAAGTTCAAATGTTGGTCTAGTTAATGACAAACAGCGTCAAGCGCGCATTGTATGTGAGTGGTGTGGAGGTTGAGTACGTCCATGAGTACGTATATTTGGGTCAAATAGTTTCTTTCCAGGCCAGACGGGACAAAGAAGTTGCACGACGCACCGAAAACGCCTGGAGGAGCTATTGGTCCCTCAAACATCTAATGAAGGGCCAAGTTCCTATTTCCCTAAAGCGTAAACTCATGGACGTGTGCATCCTTCCCATCCTTCCCACACTTGTTGGAGTGAAACCCAGACACTCATGCAGAGAGTTATTCAGGACGCATCGTATCATGACGCACTACTCGGTCTATTTGTATCAAATATTAATATACATCAGGTCCAATCTGGGAATGTTTCATCGCATGGATGTTAATGGTAAGCGTTCTCATCTTGCCGGTCGCTTAAGAGCAGTTCCTCGTCGCATGGCTCTTGCAGAAAAGAATCCTCGGGTCATAGGCCCAAGGTATTACGAGCGACTCCCCTCTGAATTAAAAAACGAGCCATCTGACGAAGCATTTAGGCGTCGCCTTAGAAACCTTTTGTTAGATAACCCTATTTATTCCATTACAGAATACCTAAACAAAGGACTGTAAACATTTATTTTATTTTTATTATTAATTTAGACATTTTGACATGATTATTGGTTAAATATTGATAATTTCAATTACAATGTTATACTCCTATTCCTAATTTTTATTTTTTGACATTTCCGTATATTTGTATTCACCATTTGACATTACGTAGGTATAAGACTACCTACCTGTTTATTTTAGTTTGTAAGTTGACATTATCTTTTCTGTAATTTTGTTTTAATTTAATGTGTAATTTCTTTTATTGTGACATTTTTATATTATTTTATTATTGACATTATTTTTTATCTTTTGACGATCTCAATATGAATTCATGTAATTTGACATTAATGTATTTATATTGTAATTTTATATTGAGAAATAAATAATCTAATCTAATCTAATCATCCTCACATATGGCGCCCAAACTTGGTCTCTTACCGATCAGCAGAAGTTCGCCCTGCAAGTCTGCCAAAGAGCAATGGAGCGCAGTATTCTCGGAGTTAAATTAACAGACCGTATCCGGAACACACACCTGCGCTCCAGAACTCAAATAAAATACGTCATGCAGAAGGCTGCTCAACTTAAGTGGGACTGGGCTGGACACATCTGCCGCATGCCAGCTGAGCTTTGGGCCAAGAGGGCTACTGACTGGGAGCCGAGCAACAAGAGACGTCCCGGTAGACCAAGGCGACGGTGGAGAGACGAACTGGATGGCTACTTGAAGGACTGGTCATCACTAGCTCTCGATCGCAGTCAGTGGAAGAAGAGTAGGGAGGCCTTTGCCCTGCAGTGGGACACATAGGGCTAATAATAATAATAATAAGTAAAATCTCATTTCTATATGGAATAACTTACGCATCAGTACCCCCGGCCACATAATAGATGGCAGTGAAGGCGGCGTACCACAGGCCCAGCCCCAGCGGCTGGTAGAAGTGCAGGAAGCGGAACGGCGTGCGCGCACAGGCCACCTCTGCGAACGCCACGCAGGAGTTGAACCCGTGCGTCGCCAGGTCCAGCCAGAACATGCCGTCGTCCGCAGCGTCTCGACATACAAATATTTACAAGTTATTGAGGGTTGTTTTCAACGCCTGCAAAATGTACAAGGAATTTGAATTTAACAAGAAACATTTTAATATCTACAATTCGCTTCGGATTAGGTTGCACGATACAGATACGTATACGAAGTATACACGATACTTTGTGCTGAGTCGGAGAGCCATTTCAGATCTTCATTCAAACTAGGGCGGCTTTGCCCTAAGGTTACAGTAGGCAGAAAATAATATGAAAATATCGTTGGCCTATAATGCCACTTTTAGGCCGTCCAGTTTTTTAATTTGTTTCTATTTACGCATTAGACCTTTTCTTCCAATAGTTCCAATAGACCGGATTAATGTTCCTCCTTCAACAGAAACAACGAGCTCGGTTCCCTCGTGTACCTTTTTACCTCTAGGCCCTAAATAGGAAAGAACTTCTTAACTTTAAAACCATATGCACTACACCTTTGCATGATACAATACTGGTGGTATCGTATTACAAATGACTTTTCACTGAAGCGAAGAGCAGTAGAAGAACGAAAAACTGTTATTAAAGGTGTCTCAAAACTACAAGTCATCGAAGTAAACAGCGGAAATAGGTGGCGACTTCCTGTAGTTGAAATTATTGGTGGGATTTAAAGGTAATCACTGTATCTTCAGGCATGCTTTTCCCTTTTTGGGCTTGCTCTTGGCAACTAACATTCTTGCCAGAATAGCCCATTAGCCTGTCATGCCTTTAACTCTAATATAAGAAAAATATAGAATTACCGGAAAGAAGGAACATGATGTTCGATGGGATTTGAACCCGCATCTTCTTTGAGCTATCTATTTAGTTTCTTAAGTTTTATCTAGACATTGTACAGCATTGTGTACGTTAAATAACAAAAATATGGAAAATAGTTTGAATATTATCATGTTGACAGAAAAACAATCTGGAAGTCCTTTTTTAATTTACCACTTAGCTGTGATATGAGCCGAAATTTTGGCTTTCACAGCTGTACCGCACAATGGGGTGAGCGGAGGGCTCTTAACCCCTATAGGTAATATTTAAGTATTCAAGTATGAAAGTTACCAGGATCGTAGAGCAGTATCCAGTAGAGCGCCGTAATCATGAGGGCAATGCTGACGCTGATGTTGTGGAAGAACCAGTACATGCTCACGTACCACGGCAGCTCGAACGACTCTGCAAACAGTTGAAGCTAAAACATTCAGCCCTGTTGCATAAATACAATTATTTAGACTGTTATTTTAAGTAGTTGCTATAATAACCATAAGCAATGCCTGAGCCAGTGCAACTCGTAGTTGTGATTGTTTTTTAGTTGTGTCTTTTTAATAACTCGCGCCAGAGACCCTATCCACCAAATTGTCAAATTATATCTATATTAGGCTACCTACCTCCCCCACACTGTATGTCTTATTTCAGTAGGGTAAACAGAACGACACCCTCCGCAAGTGGAAGTAAGAGATTCGGTGTGAAAAATAGGTGTTTCTTTTCGCTCTAACTTATAGTGACTTTGACCCGGTTTCCGGGTACTGGGTCGGCATAAAAAGTGCGGCGCTGTTCGAGAAGATGCCATAAAATATCTAGGCACCTACGTATTCGTGAGCCACCCTTGCGGGCGTATTAGTAATTTTGTTATAACTTTGGGAGAACAAACAAATAAACAACAGCTTTTTATCGTCCCATCCTATAAGGCGCTTTCCAGACGATGGGGCGGTCAGTGCCGGTTTTTTTGACCGGGAACGATAGCGCCAAGGGAATGGTAAACTACCAACGCACACGAAAGGCAAACAGTCTGCGCCACAGGTGCCCGCCTGGCACGTAAATGCTTTGTGTTCGCGGTGAGGGGCAGTCGCGGCATGGGTGGGCAGACGCGGTGTTTATTACTTCGCAGGCAAAAAGACCGCCCGCCCATTTGTCTGCATAGCGCCTTACTGAGCTCAGATCGCACCCCAACTACGTAGTAGATTAGTAGGTAGTGGTATCTACCACCACCTCTTGTTGATGTAGGCCATACACATACACGCGTGCTCAGGGCAGATTGTTGGAGAGGTGTGATGAGCCAAATTTGATTGGTAAAGCTGGTGAAATTTTTCTTGTCTGATGTTATCAAGCCACAAAAAGCCTGAAGGTTGGCTTAGTCTGACATCTCGCGAGCCGGCGGGACAAGATAGATTGAATTTTACTTTTTCGGGATGGTCACATATAGGCGTAGCTTTTCATCACTGAGCCCCCGGCTTCATGAACTTCGACCTATCCTCAAATATTTGTTCGGTTGCCATAAAATTTTCAAAGGAGGTCAGAAGTGATCGCCGTACGGGCACGGCACAACGCAACGCCGCCGGCACATTGAGCAACGCAGCCCGGCTTGCAAAACAAGCGGATTTGTCACCCACCACCCGCTCTCTTCCATTGACAACATCGTCATATTTGTTAGAGTACTTTAGCTGTCCCGACAGACTTCGTTCTGTTGCCAAACATTCAGTGTCACGTGACAGGTAGGAACAGTTGCTAAGAGAAAGCTAAATTGTGGTTTTTCTCTTTATTCCTAGCATTTACTCATGTTTACTCACCTTTTAAACCTTCCCTGGACCATCACGAATATTTCAAAACCAAAATTAGCCAAATCGGTCCTGCCGTTACCGAGTTTTAGCGAGACTAACGAACAGCAATCCATTTTTATAAATGGAGATTATAAATATTTATAATACACTAGCTGCCGCCCGCGACTTCGTCCGCGTGGACTTAGCTGTATGTGAAAAAGGTTTTTCCCGCTTTTCTGTTGAAATTTTCCTGAATTTTCTTTGCTATAAACCTCACGGAGCCCAAGACCTTTCCAACGAATGCAAAACCGTGGAAATCGGTTGGTACGTTCTGGAGTTATAGCGTCAGGAAGGAAAACCCGACTTATTTTTATATAGTAGATATAAATATGTTTCGATTTGAAGATGAAATACATTTCTGGGTAGAGTGGGTTCTTATCGAAATTAGCGTTAGACCATCTACAAAATCGATTACTTACAGTTCTTACCTGTGTGTCAAATGTTTTGATTTTAGTCATCACTCTGTTTATAGACGTTTTTGTTTATTCAAAAGAGGCCAGTTGATTGAAACATTATTTGTGATTTTACTTTACATGTTTTCTTCGTTATAGGTATGTAGTTAATAATGCAATTTCCTGAATGCCACGGACAACTATGTATTTTTTCACTAGTCCGTGATGAATGCATTAAATCGAATAAAGATAATTATATTTCTTTCAAAAAGTGTTTTGACATCATGCATTGACGTAGTTAAATACTCAGTAAACCAGTAACGTCGATTATTATTATCATTACAATGGTTTAGGTAGGTACTTGTTGAACAACAGGCACGATAAGATTCGTTAACTTGGGAGTGACACCATGGTGGAGGATGGGTGGGTATCAAATGTTGTGTAATCCTATTAGTAAATACACGGCTTTATGAATCATCATCGTTGGCAGGCAGTGCTGTTAGCAAGCAGCCTTTTTTAGAATCATGGATTCATGGGGTCGACGATGTTATGTTGGACTCCTTCGACTAAAATCCTCGGCACTTTAGCGGGGAAGCGGGGTTACACAACACCACTTCACCGTCTATGCTTGCCCCTAACAGGCCCCTCTTCGACCGACCCACCAACAAAGGGAGAGGCCCTATGATATTATAATGAAAATACCTAGATAGGTTTCTTGTGCTAAAAAATTGAACTTCGAACACCTGAGCCAAGCAGTTTGAGATGACACTGCGCAACATGAATGCGTCAGTACTGATATAACGTGTAGATACGTTTCTCTTTTAAATATCATTGGGGAGGCCAATGGAACACCTAGAGTACGCAGAACATTTCGACCGTCTCAGTGGACGCCGTGGAATGCGAGAAAGATGCGTCCCATGCTCTTCAATGCAGCTCTGCTGCCGCATCCCGCGGCAAGGCCTTGCTAGGCCGCGTTGCATAAGAGGTAGCAGCAGCGGATATCTAGACTTGAGAGCCTACAGACCCTCTAAACGGTTACGCAGGCACTTAATTCTTGCGGTATTATGTAACACAAGCAACACAAGATTTGATATTAATCACATCGCATGCCTGAGAAACATCCTTATAAATCAAATTGAACAACACTGTTGCAGAAACGATTCACCCGTTATCGAGCAGAATAGCTGAAGACCTTGACTTCAACATTGCCAAACATGCGTTGACCTGCATTCGCGTAATGCATGCGGCCCGCGCGATGCGGTAACCGCCACGTGCGACCTGACGCCCAACTTGTTGTTGCGACACGCACGGACGCAGACGTCGGGCGTATCTGGGCCAATGTTGCTCTACGCATACGAACAAGTCGTCATATACCACAACAATGATTCCCAATTTACTTAATTGATGATCAATTAAGACAAAATCATATCTTTATTTAGTACCTAGTACCTACGAGTTTTATAAACAACCGCGTACATTTTCATATTTTACTTGATATTTTCTACAATTTACACAATATCGTTATAAATTGTAGCCTATGTGTTATTCAGATGTATTAGCAACATTATTGTAAAGTTTCATCAAAATCCATTCAGTTGTTTTTACATGAAAGAGTAACACAGCACATCCAGACATACAAACTTTCGCCTTTATAATATTAGTAGGAAGTAGGATAAGCACATCTCGGACATCTTACTCCAAGATCATCCGACCGCGAAACAGAGCAGGTCTTGTAATAAACACAGCAGCTATAGCTTTGATCAAACATGTATATTCTTAAATATTTAAGATACTTTCGCAGATATAGTCCAACACAAAACCAAATGTCCTTTGCAATATAATTTAGTTTGCCGCCGTTGGCAAAATAATTAAACATAGCGCTAATGGATGGATGGAATGGAGTTATGCCCCATAACTCGATACACTCTTATTCTGAAATGATGTCGTTTGCAAATTTGCGGCCAGATAATAGGATTGGTGACCTAACCATGAAGTAAGGATTCGATTGTTTCATGATAACAATCACAGAATAATGTCTTGTTTCGATATGTCATTTTGCAGTGGCCCGACGAATACACCATACCTACAAACAACTGGGAGGCATGACTTGCTGTCACACTACATACCCTTTTGTTTTGACACAAGGCTAGTTTGTTGCGTCTTGCACACGTGAATGTTTATCTGTTAAGGTTCGCTACTAGGGTCGGCCGGAGAGAAAATCTGTCAAATTTGAAAGCGATCGTGACAGCTATGGTCACACAGTGGTTGGGCCGTGCAATCCGTGCATAAATGCAATGCATAAATCCGGACGACCGTCTTGGTGTAATTGTTTAGAAATCGGCTACTAAACCAAAGGTCGCGGGTTCGATCCCCGCACAGTACAAACATTTGTGTGCATGAACATGTCTGTTTGTATTGGTCTGGGTGTTTCCTATGTATAATAAGTATGCATTTACAAAAGAAAAAGTATTTAAGTATGTTTATCCGTTGTCTAGTATCCCATAAAAACGGAGTATAATTAGCTCACTTGGGGCTAGATGGCGCTGTGTGGAATAATGTCCAGGGATATTTATTTATTTATTATTATTATAAATCGCGGCATGATAATCATTTGATGCGTTCACCAAAGATATTTTTATTTCGCCACCCAAAATATTTCAGGATATAGGGCAAACAAAAGAAACTAACCAAACATTTTATTTTATTAAACATACTAAGAAGCGGTTTTGCCAATTATTTTTTTACACTATTATTTGCAATCTATTCTCGTAACCACGTTGTTTGCACAATGTTATATCTGGTACTTGACGATTCCATCGAGATTTAGTTGTAACTTGGTTTATCCGTTCGATCATCATCAACACAAAATATTTCTTACATCCAATGCATATGATATAGCAATACACGGAGCCATTTCTAGTAACATGCAGAAGAACCCACTAATAAATTGGTCTTACTTGTAATGAAAAGCTGCAAGAAGCATTAAAGGGAGCTATCTTGTTACTTACTAAAACGAGGAATTTAACAGTTGTCAACAGTTGAGACACTTTTAGTGGATAATTTATTTTAGATAATAACACTTGAGTATAATACCTTTAGTCTCCTGTAGAGGCCATCGTATTTCAGGCTTTTTACGCTGAATTTAATACAGAATCCACCGTGATCTTCATCTTACTGGAATTGATCTACGAGTAGAGCATAGTATGAAAGGAAGTCACCCTCCGCGTTTTTCTGTCTGTTTTTACATAAGCTTTCACTATCCGCTTGAAGGCCCCGTGGGGAAACGTTGTCCCCAGATTTTTGATTTTGTTTTTTTTGTTTTTGATTTTTTTTTAAAATTGACGAATCGCCCGAAATGTAATAGGACCTGTCAATTTTTCTGTGTCCTATTACATTTCGGGCGATTCGTCAATTTTTGAAAAAAAAACAAAAACAAAAAAATCAAAATCAAAAATCTGGGGACAACGTTCCCCAAGTGCCTTCAAGCGGATAACTAAATGATAGTTGATGCTAATTATATTTTCTAGAACGTTTGTCTGTATAGTTCATTCAAATTACTACAGGGAAAAGCTGTGTGCAAATAGCCAGTTAGAGATAAAAATGCTTACACTGCCATTTTTCCATGGCTGACGTAAATATGATAATTCATATCGATTTTTCCTGATCCATTTTTTAAAAATTTAAAATGGGTTTGCGTTTGACCTCAGTCTCGCCAGCCACGCTTACCCAAAAAATGCTTATTCACTCTTGCCTTGAAGACACCAAGGTTGTATGTATCCGGAAACACAGACGCAGGGAGGGCGTTCCACTCCTTAGCGGTGCGGACCAGAAAGGAAGCACCAAACCGCTTAGTTCGGACCGCTGGAAAGTCGACCACATGGAGGTGAAAGCCCTCACGGCGACTTGTGGTCCGGTAGTAGAAAGTAGAGGGTGGTATCAGGTCATGAAGTTCTTGCACACACTCTCCGAAATACACCTTATAAAAAACCGACAGACAGGCAACTCTACGCCGATGCTCCAAACTCGAGTTTGGTTCCAACGAGCGTCTCGTCACCTATCAGTCTCCTGGCTCTTCGGTCTACTGAGTCCAGTGCATCCAGCTGATACTTGGCAGAGCCATCCCAGTGGTGGCAGAAGTACTCCATACACAACCGAATTTGTGCTTGGTACAATTGTAAAAGCTGTTCTGGTGTGAAGTGTGTTTCCATTTCGAATAACTTGTCATTATGTTCTATTGCAATAACTATTTCTGTTTCGTATAAGCAAACGCAAACTTTCATTTTTCTCTGCTCGAGATCTCCATGCTAATTACTATGGAACGAGTGAAGTTTCTTTGACAGCCGTCTGCGCAGTCCCGCAACTCAGTCTTCCACATGACGCCGGGTGAGTGCACGTCACTGCGTGAAGAATACAAACAAGCATAAAAATACGGCGTGTGTAAGTACACGAACTCGATCAAAGCAATCAAAGCTATTTGCGTTCTTACTTCGTTCCCTTGTTTTGCTTGAATATTTTAGGCAGATCCCGTATTGGCATTAACCGATGATGCTGCAGATTGACACCATGCTAAAAGTAAATACATAGATTGTTTTTCAAATACCAATAGGTAAAAACTTTCAGTATGAGTTACAAATAGTAAAAACTTTACAAGAAAAAATAGGAAAATGAAATGGCAACTAGTACCAAATTGTTAAACCCAAGTGAGCTTTTAATCAAGTGTACTTATAAATATAAACCTGCCATATTACTCTCATGGTGAATCATGATAAAATCATACGTTTGATAAATTATGCATAATGCATAGTATGAACAAACAGTACGGAAGAAAAAAAACAAAGTTGTACTATTTTCAACAAAAGACCCTATGTGCGCCTATTTCGTGTAAATTATCCGCGTAATTATAAATGTCATTTTCGTCAAAAGCGACGTGCGTTCACCTTGGGGGCATGGGGGGGAGTGAGCTGCGACGGTGCGCAGACAGCTATCAAAGAAACTTCACTCACTCCATAGTAATTTGTATGGAGATTTCAAGCGAAAAATTCGGAATGTTTGGGAATTTTTTGCACAAAACTGAAATAAAGCAATGAAAAACAACTGATTGGCAATGCTTCTTTGATATCTGATCTTTACACGTTATTTAAAACACGTAAGTTGTTAGTTTATATGATGCCTAAACTTTTGAAATACGGGAGTGCGTTTTGCACGTTTTTAGCGATATTCTGATTTTTTTTCACATAAATCTAGTAAGTTGATCCATATACTGGAAGTTTGAGCTGATTGTGCAACTCTTTGACTACTATGACGATTTTTTTCGTGCCTCACACTTCATATTTTCTATATAAAACTTTAGTTTTCCCGAGAGCCGTTTTCCTGGTATGGCGCCTTAATGAAAAAAAACTGGATAGATTTTGTGGGCTCATTGATCGTCTATCGCAGACCTAATCTCTAGAAATGCAACTTGAACTAGAGGCCCAGAGTTAAAACTCAATAGTTTTCATAAATAAAAGTCACAAGTAACTTAGGGGGCGCCCATAAATGACATGAGGCTTTTATTTAATTTTCATGAAATGTATTTTAAACATTAATTTTATTTTCAAACTAAGTTTATATTAGGTATATGGCTTTGAATATGTTTCTGCAATTGGACTAGGATAGGGACTGCTATTTGTACTGTGTTTTGCAAGTAACATACACGTTTGAGTCACGTTTCAGAGATAAAATAATGAACTACCTTAGCAGTAAGTGTACAATTAGGTGAACTAAGTAGATGTTTTAAATAAAAGGACACCTACATAAATGATAGAAGACACGAATACGAATGAATAAATAAATAAATGGCCCAAGTAGTCATACAACCAGCTTGTCTAGCAGTTGGAAAGTAGGTACCTTTTACCCTTAGCCTTTTCCGCAATTTTGGCTAGAAGCTAATGGCCCAAAGCTGCTCGCTGTGGCTCTCTATGGGGGAGGCCAAGTCCAGCTGTGGACTTCTAGATGCTGATGATGATGGGAACAACTATCAAATTCGTTCGTTAAAACTGATCGCCCTTTGTTCTTTAGTCGCACAGCTGTTTTATAAGTGCAAAACTACCTCCACTCCTAAGACACCTACCATAATTAGGCGTGAACATGCTATGTAAATATTAACTCTCAACCTGAGACCTGAACACACAGACATGTGATTGGGAAAAACGGATCAAGTTGTGAAATCGACAGATCTCTTTATCTGGTCACGGTTATGATTATGATAACATTATTTGCACTGAGTATTACGTTTATTTGCTTGAGTATTAGCAAACCCAAGTATTTACCTGTTTGATACTATTAATAAATCATCAGCATTTGTATGTGCCGGTAGTTTCGCAATTATTGAGTTCGCAGATAAGTAAATTACCGTAAGTAGTAGACTATACGGATAGCAGTCAGTTGGTTGTTAGTAAATAAACATCGGCAGCCTCAGCTTCGCTTGGTACTGAAATCTTTCTATTTTTGTTAATTGCTTTCAAAAGTGAGTTTACTTTTTTTAATACATTTTCCCAAGATATGGTCATAACCCGATTGGAAGTTCTGTTAAAGTTACATAACTTTAACGAAAATCGGTTGGGTACTGTCCCCCAACACCGGTCGGACACTTTTTGCTGCGCAACATCTGAACACAAGTTTTATGCCGGGATTTGATATTTGTTTTCATTACTATTTTAACCAACTCCATTTTTTTTTTAATTGTCATTGTCAAAAACAATAAAATCGTAAGCAACGGTATTGCTACCATGTACCTTATTTCTTTCCAGTTTACGATATTTCAGCACAATTACGCATTTATTTTTTTACTATCTATGATTCCTAATTGCACACTGAAATTTATGAAAATGCCTAAATGCGCAAAGGCCAGCTAACCGCAAAGTCAGGTAAATTAAGAAAATTGCTTCACGATAATACCGAACTAGGTACTTTTAACGTTACCAATAATTACTAACGCTTCAAGACGTGACTTTCATTTTTATTTTAGTTCGTGTTATTAGGTTTTTATTATTTATGACACGACTTATCTACGAGATATTTACATGTTTACCAATAAACTAATTTAGTTCATTGCAACTTCCTCAACAGAAGGAATGACCATATCTGTTGGACAAAGGCCGAAATAATTATGTAAATACAAGCTCACCGTAAGGTCTCTTATGCAGTGCCACACTGGACACTAAGAGTCCGCTTAGCACCATCATAGTGACCAGCATCAGACCCCAGTTGGTGAGGTATATCAGCCAGTGGGGGCCGGCGCCCTTGACCACCGACCACGTGAGGATGCCCAGCGCCACCATGGAGAGCAGCAGCCGCACCACCAGCATCGGCACCGGTGACTCCCCGCGCTGCCATGAGGACGCATAAAAGTCACTTATCTTGTCATGTGTCGACACCCACGCATCCGAAAGGGCCACATTATCCCTAAAAAGTTTCACCATTTTCTCAGAAAATATAAACCAAACTGCGATTGTCTTCAGATGTTCAGATAACGCGGCACAGTAACGTCATTTCGCAACGCGATCCGCAAAAGAATGGCGAGACGTTGGAGGCTGTTATCGGGGCTTCTCTATCATTATCGCCTGACAGTAAAAATGTATTTACTACCGACGATTGAGTAAACAAATGGGCAGATTATGATGTTTTCATGTGATTATGGTGAGTGGTTTTTAGGAGGGATAGGTTTAGGTTTAGGCGGAGTTTTTGTGTTAGTTTTTTGGCCTGAAAATAGTGGAAACAATGAAGGATACAAAAGGTAAAAAACGCGGATTGTTGGCGGCTGCGTGCGTCTCCCGCGCACGGAGCGTCGGAGCCTGCCCAGACTGGTCGCGCGAGTGGCGCTGCCCGCCGGCCGCGCGCGCGCGGCCACAACCGCAACTTTACATTGAACTTGCGCAAACGACGCTAACTTTATTATGTAATTAGAGGTTTCTAACACCAATCTGGGTTGATATAGGCTAATAGGTAGTTTAAATTTGGTAAGAAATAGCGATATTTTAACCGGAATCATTCGAGAACTTACGTGTATGCTTGCCCAGCCTTGGTCAGAAAGTAGGTAACATTTTTACCCAATTTCTCCAATGATTTTTCTGAATAGAAGTCCATGTTTGATTCACAATCAATGTTTATATGAATATTTAAATTGAATGCTTAAATGCTAACGTTCTGCCATTGTGTAGTGACAATTACTGACGTTAACCGAAGCGAAATCTGACACAACCTGACCATATTTTTCTTTTTTACGTCCTTGAACTTTTAACTGTGAGTTGCTACTACCAGTTACTAACTTGGGATTTATTCGAGACCTTCCTGTTTTAGGTCCCTGTTTCCTGTAAGGTAAAACCCTGACTTTTACCAATGTATATTCCAGATGTGTAGGTAGGTAGATTTTGTTACCTTGTTGTTGCGGACGGCAACTATTGGAATAATTGGAGTATGACCTTAATTGCATTTTAATATTTTAATATGATGCTGCTTACTAAATTCTGTTCAAGTGCATTTGACATCTGACTCGCAGTCACCTACACCTATGCGAGTGAGTAAAGCATGCGCTAGATGGTTGCGAATATTTAAGCCTCTCTCGCAGAGACGACTGCACATTTCTGCCGTGTCACATTTGGTGTCCGATTTGACTTGCTATTGTTGTCAACCATCTTACAAGAACAGATAAATAATCTGCCGGATTCATTAGGAAATTCTGCCGAAACGCTACAAGAAAAATGCTTATAACTAGGTGGCGCACAGACAACTACCTACTAGTTTAAAGATTAAACACGTATCAATTGAGTCAATCGCACTGGACAACATTAAGTCAAATCTGCCGAAAAATATTGCCAAAATACCCTTCAAAAAGGTCACCTCAGTAGAAAGGTTTGTTTTCGACCGTCTAACACAAGCTTAGTACTCAATGATTTGTTTGTAAATTCTGTCGAAGTAATGTTCGAAGAACTGGTGGTCGTTTAGGCAAAAGCAAACTGGGATGGAGACCAGCAACGATCGGGTGGACGGAGGATACCGGAACCACTGTCACGTTGAAATTCTACGGTAGAGGCGTATGTTCAGCAGTGGACGTCATATGGTTCGTAGAACAGAACGATTGATATAATTACTATGATAATTGGAATATAGGTAACCACTTGAGATTCCATAAAACGTGCGGTGTAAGGCTGCGTTTTCACCAGAGATGTGCTAGGATGTGTTCGTTAAGAACCAATAGAACTGCTTCATTGAGCGAAGAATTCTTACAAAATGAAGCTATTGGTTCTCAACAAAGACATCCCTCGCAACGCATCCTCGCTCATCTCTAGAGGAAACGCCTGGTTGTAAATGATAGTGATTTTATAGTTTAGACGAATAAACCAAGTATTGCAGGGCATGTGTAGTTGATTGCATAGTTATATTTGGCGTTAAATAATACAAAAAAAATAATTCGCATATTTATTAATATCAGTTTCGTGTCTTCGTATCTTACAATTACAAATTGTTACTATTTAACACTATTTCTAAGCAAGCGTATACCTACACTATCACTACAAAGCAGTTTTTGTGCTCATCAAGTGGGCACTGTCCCATAAAGCGCAGGTTACTCAAGATTTGTTGCATTACTTCATACTTCTCGTAATTATGTATTTGTAACATGTTTACTCGGAATTCCATACACTGCATTGGAGATTATTTGTACCTATTTAATTTATTTTAATACAATCGGTATCCTTAATCTGATTATATTTAGAGTATTGTGATTTTATTAGCTTGCCTTACTAGCAAAAGCAGAAATGGCACAATAATTACTAATTAATCACTTTATTATGCACCAAAGCAAGAATATATAATGTGAAATAGACATTAAATGATATAATTAATTATTTATTTTGACTTTCTCTAGAGTGTAAAATACTGATTAAAAGTTTACTCTAAGTTAAGGCTCTCGGTAAGGTGGATGAGTTTGTGACCGATCATCAAAAAAACTGTAAGAATGACTTGCTGGATTTTTCCGTTGCAAGTCAGCATTAGTAAGTATTTCAGTTATACTTGTTAGCTACTAATTCAAGACCTTCCTGTTAATGGCTGTCACACATCCGTCTGCGTTGGCCGCCTCAATGCCACGCCTTCAGGAGGCACTGGCGCTGGTTTGACGTATTTCCCAGAGATGGCGTCGCGTGCCTTCGCCAGGCCCACCATCACGAAGTACAGCAGTACCAGGACAAGGGCAGTGGCGACGCCGATGCCGATGGTCGTGCCGGGGTAAGTCCAGTTTATTACGGGGTATATGTATGGATTCCCGGACCTGTGGAAGCAAATCAGATTTAAAGAAAACTAAAGTATCATGTTTATCATGCTAGTCACAAAACGTTTCATCTCTATGCTTCATGTTAAGTTTTACTTCCAACATGACTAATTTACTTCAAGCCTCAGAGCGCAGGAATAGCAGGGCGACCGGGAATATAGTGTTTTTCATGAATACTTCCGGTATTCGGAGATAAAATGTATAATGTCTTCTAATATTTACGCGAACACTTTACATCAAAATAAAACAACTTCACGGATTCTACTCGCGGCCTTATATTTTCTTTCATTTTCTAACCCGACGTTTCGACTACTTCACAGCAGCCGTGATCACGGGAAGAAAATGAAAGAGAATAGAAGACTGCGTGTAGAATCCGTAAAGTTGTTTTATTTCGATATAATATATGTTGAATTATAATCTCCACAAAGGGGAAAATATAAATGACGATGTGACCATGGTAGAATGTAGTCGATTGACTACAGAGAGTTTATTATGAAGTAAGATTGTAAACGTATCGTCCAAAGAAATGAGGAAAAAACAGTTATTTCAGACTAACTGCAATTTGTAAAGTCTGATCTTCATCAGAATCTTATATAGCTTTTCCTGCTGGTTTTTGTCATCAGGAGTTGACATTCCTCTGCATTGTGTTAGTCTAAGTGTGTATCAGAAGGTTGCATTTATAAATTATCTAATTATCGGCCAGACACGTGAGAAAGAAAAACTGAAGTCCGTGTTTTATCACGCTATACAAAGGCGTGATAATGTTATTCAATTTCATAGTTTTTTGTTTGAATTGGGTCGATGTAACATCCTCTAGTTTTAACTGCGAGATCTAAACAAAGAAGACTGATGACTACGTTTGTTTTGAGAAATACCCTTAATCCATAATGTATAGGGTGAAATTAGAGTAAGGCTCACACCGGGTCGGAAATACTTAGGACGGGTGACCGGTATTTTTTTAGCCTCTCCGTGCTTCGGAAAACACGTTAGGACATTGCTCCTGGCATTGCGCCATCTCAGTTGGGGTGCCTGATGGTGCCTGTGCCCAGCAGCAGGCTATTGTTTGTTGTTCCATGATCAGATCAGCAGCAAAGACATGAGAATAGAATAGAATAGAATATAGTTTATTTGCTTGAAACATGGTATAAAGGATGGTACAAACAAAAATGAGCTCACATTTCACCAGAACCTGGCATGCAAACAGATATAAGCTAAGTACATTTTATCATCGAAACACAGACAAAAATATAACAGTGAATACAACTGGGTCACAACAGCACTCGTTTGAATGAATCGAAAAATTCCCTGACAGAATAATAGTACATTGTTACGCAAGGGGTGAAAGTAACTTATTTAGTCCCGAGACGGGGTTTGGCGCCCGGAACGAAGTGAGGGCGCCAATAGTTCGAGGGACTAAATAAGTCTTTCACCCGAGGTAAACACTGTGCTTTTCATTACAAATACGAGGAAAGTAAATATAAAAACATGAATCAGCTAAAGAAAAAATGAGGAAAATAATTGAAGATCGAATTGCCGCTTTCCCGCCTATTTTGTTTGTTTTTTTTCTGTGGCCGGCCCGCTATTCAGCCATTATTTTTTATTTGGAAAAATGGTAAATATTTTGCTCAAAGCTAAGTTATTTTAAAGAAATTGTTGAAACAAAATTATTATAAACTTATTTAAAACATATATATTCTCTGATCAATACTTAACTCTAAGTTATTTCAAATTTGACATCGTGGCTGTATAAGAAGTTGGAACATGGTTCAATAGATAATGTGAAAAATAACTAGTTTTTAAAAAAAATATTTGACAGCTGTCAGTTGAAAGTGATTCTCCCTAGGGATGAAAAGTGTTACTTTCAGCCCGCTTCTCAGGTCAGTAATGACCTACTTTCAGAGTATGAGTAATGAAAAAACTGTTTTCAATCAGCCACACTCTTAACCTTTTTTTGAATATGTTGAGTGGCAATAATTTCATGTCATCATCTAATCTATTGTAAATTCTGATCGCCATACAATAAGCATTTCTACTGTATAGATCTGTTGCAACACAAGGTAGAACGAGTTTATTAGGGTACCTTGTATTAAACCTAAAATTTCCCTTCAAATCAAAAAATTGAGGATTCGTTTTAACAAAAAGGCACAATTCGAAAATATACAAACTGGGGTCAGTCAGCATCTCGAGCTTCTTGAAAAATGGTCTGCAGGATGTCATGGTATCAATGTTAGTTATGGCTCTTACACATTGTTTTTGAGCTACGAGCGCTCGATTTGCATGACATGAATTACCCCATAGCAAAATAGCATATCTCAGCAGAGAACCTACATAGCCGTGATATGCCTGTGTAGCAACTTTCACACTACTTATCTTGGTCAGACGCCAGAGTGCGTAAGCAAATGAATGAATTTTTTTGCACAATTTGTGGATGTGACCAATCCACGAGAAGTGATCATCTAATATAATTCCAAGAAATACCGACTGACAAGACTCCTGAATAGCTTCACCTGCAAAATGTATGTCCAATGGTATTTTTTTCCCGTTTTTGTTTATGAATTGCATGTATTTTGTTTATGAGATGGTATTCCATCAGCATAAGTACTTACGAACTGACTTCACCTGCGAGGAAGTAGATGAATCCGAAGACGAAGTAGGTAAACGCGAAGGAGACCGGCTGGTAGAGGTGGGGTGCGAGGAGGTGATGAGCAGCAGCATCAGGATGATGGAGTTGAGCGCGTGCACGGCGATGTCGAGGCCGTGGTTCAAGCCAAGTCAGAGGCCTTTCGGTGGCTTGGTAGCGACTGACAAGTTCATCACTAACCTAACACCCCTTCAACAAACCTTACTGAACCCGCGTGTTGAAGTGCTTGCGCCATCTCATTTGGGGTGCCTGATGGAGCCTGTGGCCAACAGTAGGCTGTTGTTTGTTGTTCCATGTTCAGATCAGCAGCAAATGAATGAGATTGCATTCGAACAGCATAAGTACTCACGGACTGACTCCACCGGCGAGGAAGTAGATGAACCCAAAGACAAAGTAGGTGAAGGCGAAGGAGACCGGCTGGTAGAGGTGCAGGATCCGGCTGGGGTGCGAGGAGGTGATGAGCAGCAGCAGCAGGATGATGGAGTTGAGCGCGTGCACGGTGATGTCGAGGCCGTGGTTCGAACTAAGTCAGAGGCCTTTTGGTGGCTTGATACCAGCTGACAAGTTCATTACTAACCCAACACCCCTTCAACAAACCTTACAGAACCCGCGTGTTGAAGTGCTTGCGCCAGCTCATCGTTGGGGTGCCTGATGAAGCCCGTGGCCAACAGCAGGCTGTTGTTTGTTGTTCTATGTTCAGATCAGCAGCAAATGAATGAGATCGCATTCGATCAGCATGAGTACTCACGGACTGACTCCACCGGCGAGGAAGTAGATGAACCCAAAGACGAAGTAGGTGAAGGCGAAGGAGACCGGCTGGTAGAGGTGCAGGATCCGGCTGGGGTGCGAGGACGTGATGAGCAGCAGCAGCAAGATGATGGAGTTGAGCGCGTGCACGGCGATGTCGAGGCCGTGGTTCAACTCCTCTTCGATGCCCGCTGGGGAAGAAAGGGAAAGTCTTTTAGTTTGAGATATTGGGTGGGCACCCAACGATGCAACGATGTTTATGCATGGTGCATTACTAAATGCGCCATGCATAAACCATACATGCAGAAGCCCTTAATGGCAATGATTGGTGTACTTCTGACAATATAGTATGTATAGATATCGGCATAAAATATATCGTTGGATATTATTCCACCTAGCCCCAAACGGATCCAATCTTAACGGAAAACGGATAAACTTACTTACATTACACAGGAAACACCCAGACCAATACTAACGGATATGTTCATGCAAACAAATGTAGTGTAGTAACTTCTCAACCATTAAATGGAATCGTTCGTCGCGTCTCTTGTCGAAATGGAGTGTTGTTCAACTGGATTGCTTGATATGAGGAGTTCATTGATGAGCAGTGTTCTTTGCACAGTGTTGTTCCCATTGAGCCAAGTGTGGGTGTTACCTTCAAAAAGAATGGTCCAGTAGAATAGAGTGATGAGGAAGGCGATGGGCACAGCCACGTTGTACAGCACCCAGTAGGTCCGCACGTACCACGGCAGCCGGAACGAGGAGCCTGAAAGGGATAAAAGCCTAAGTATCAGGGTCTTCTTTAAGTTGCCGTGTAGTGCTGGCACGGTCCGACTGAGTGAAAACTGCCACCAGCGTCTCCACACAACAGCAGGCCATACTGCGATCGCCAACCTGCCTGCCAAGCGTGGCGATTATGGCAACCCCTTCAAGGGGAGGCCTATGCCTAGCAGTGTGCGTCGTTCGGCTGACATGAGGAACCACACAAAAAATCTGCCCCACCCGATAAATGACACAAAATATCTAAGTTAGTTCATTTTAGCAGTATGGGGATTTCATGTAGGTTTTAAATTCCATCGAAAACCTGGAAGCCTGGAATCAAACTTGTCGGTGATGAAAGAAACAGTTTCTGTTAGCTCCCTTCTCATACACTACACTTTATATACCCCACTTTTTAGTTTAGAAAAACATTTTAATTGCCATGTTATTTTATTTTCCTGCAGAATTCGATCTCTGACACATTACGAGATGGCGCCATAATACAGAGGGTGTTCTTCTCCACAATAGTTATGAAACAGTTGTGTTTGTTTTGGAGCCCTATCGATTTTTAGTGATAAATTGGTGTTAGCCTGTGTGATTCATAAATTGAAATCATTTGTAGGACAACATTTGTTCATAATAGTAGTTATAAACACGTTCATTTGCCACCAATCATCATACAGTACACATAATCAATGCACATACATATCGGCAGAATACAGTATGTAGGTATATCTACACAATGAAAAGAAAACAAACCTATTTGTGGCTCAGTAAACCAAAGCCTCCCTCGTGAAAACAATTTGTATGCACCTACATTATTTCACGATTTCGATTATATTATCTTACTGCTGCATAAAATACAGTAGTGGGTAAGCCATTTATATCAGTGCATTCAATGAAGTCCGTTATCACTAGCATAAATCATAATTCAAAATGAATTAACTGCTTAATATTTCTAGGAATTGCCACTCGTTACTACCTAACTTGTGTCCTTACTTAGTTATGATGAAAATGAACATAATTAGTTATTCTTTATAATTTAATTTTCCTTCAATAACGGACAAAACATTACATGTTACCGTTACCAACAAGTTGTTTCGATAAGGCTATCATGATTTCAATGTTTCAGTGATTTCTACGAAAGACTTATGTACTTTACGTTCAAAAATATTGAATTTGCAGAGCACGCCCCAATTGGATTTAAGTTGTTTTGTAGAGAAGAGATACACAAAATATGTACGCACAAAATAACTGCAGTTCCACAAGAATAAGATTCATATTCAGGTTGAGTAAAATGGACGATAGTATGTTTACTTACTTAAAGGTCCGTAGTAGTAGCACCGAATTGACACTGCAGCAGCGAACCCTGTCGCCAGGGTCATCACAGTGAGGCCCCAATGCGTGAGGTAGATGAACCAGAACTGTATCGTTCCATCAATGATGTACAAGATCATAGACGCCAACACTATGCCGACAGACGCCAGGAACAACAACACTCGCAGTATCACTAACGGCGCGGCCGACCTGTTCGTCTGCCAAACACTCAGGTAGAAGTCCGACGGCTTCAGGTGCTCCACACCTAGCATTTGAAGCCGGCATTCCTCTTTAAAATACTCCTTGATCACACTCATTGTGCTTCACGGCACCACTTGAACCAGTAGGTTATCGATTACCTCGCCCAGATAGCCGTGCGTTATCATCTTGAGTCAGTCAGGTTGTTATCGGTTGCGCCAAATTTCATTTAATTGGTTGACCTTCGTTATATTCGTTGAATACCATGAGTTTGTTAAACGTTTCAGGTTCGGAGAGATTGTAAGATAATTGTCGTTTACAATTAATATGATTTACTGATTAATATTCCTTAAATATATTTTAAAATAGGCTTTCTTATAAATATGAGTTCGCAACCGAGGTTTTGTCTCGGTTATTGTAAACGTTAATCATACTCATTACATTAAATCTAATTGGCCGCGATTTGTTCACGGTTTTCATCAAAGTCAAATCAAAACTCGGTTCGATCGATCGATAAGAAGCGATCGATTCCGATATTGTAAAGTGGTTTGGCGAGACAGGGCATAGTTTTACACTATTAACTGTTTCTGAGTGCAATTGAAATAAATGTCTACATGAGTATATTATGTTTATTTGGTAAATGATAATGTTACAATTATTTGTACTATGAGTTAAGATAAAACACATGTATTTGACACTGATTAATCTTAAAACTAAAACATGAATAATACAGACAGCACAACTTTTCGTGTTGGGAGGGATTTTCAAGTTTAAAATTGTTGAACTAGTGTGTAAAATATCTTCTCATTACTCATACTCTGAAAGTAGGTCATTACTGACCTGAGAAGCGGGCTGAAAGTAATACTTTTCATCCCTAGGGAGAATCACTTTCAACTGACAGCTGTCATATTATTTTTAAAAAAACTAGTTCTTTTTTCACTAAACTATTGAACTATGTTCCAACTTTCTATACAGCCACGATGTAAAATTGAAATAACTTAAAGTTAAGTATTGATTAGAGATTTAAATAACTTTTTTATAATTAAGTTTCAACAATTTCTTTAAAATAACTTAGCTTTGAGCCAAATATTTCCCATTTTTCCAATGATGGAAATAGAAAATAATGGCTGAATAGCGGGCCGGCCACAGAAAAAAAAACAAACAAAATAAGCGGGAAAGCGGCAATTCCATCTTCATGAATTAATTAATGTTTTTATTTTTACTTTCCTCGTATTTGTAATGAAAAGCACAGTGTTTACCTCGGGTTAAAGACTTATTTAGTCCCTCGAACTATTGGCGCCCTCACTTCGTTCCGGGCGCCAAACCCCGTCTCGGGACTAAATAAGTTACTTTCACCCCTAGGATAACAATGTACTATTTCATGTAGGTAAATACCCTCTGGCTATTCCACTTGTCCCTCTTTTTACATGATTAATTTCTAGCCTAGTAGATACATAAAAGGGTTTAAGATTATTTTTATTATTTTCTATTGTAAAGAACATACCCTGTTCTGAGGGTTCATCATAGGGTATATTACAGTATGTAGAGTATACAGGTTTAGAAACCTGCAGGCTTGAAACTTAATTAGTTAAATAGCATATCCTTGGCTGAAAGTTTGTTGGTATTGTTGTTTCTCTGGAAATCTAATAAACTTACATAGTAATAGATACTGTAATTCTGTTGTTACAATTCGTCTTTTGGTTGCCCAAGATTCAGGCTGTGCCTAGTTTGGGATCCCCTGTTCATTATAATAATATAAGTATGCTTGGACTAATCGACGAATTAGACAAAGGTCTTAAAATGCCATGTATATGTTTAGTATTAGACAAAAGTCTTAATATGTTTAGTCTAAGAGAATTCAGAGATCAATAAAGAATTTTTCATTTTAATTTTATTTTTTTTCATTTTGGAAAATAACGTTATCTAAGTAATAGTAATTTTCGATTAGGACTCTAAAACTTTTATGACTAAAACGTTTTGTACTTAGTTTTATTTTTAAGTTACCTTAGGCTATTCATAATAAGAGAGAAATATTTATCAATATTACAATATTTTTCTCAGGTGGCTCACTAAAGTTTCACGCAAAATAATAATATGTTAATATTACTCGTACCTACATATTTCGCAAGTTTTGGCGTTTAACTCAAGCTATGGTGCTCTCTTCGCTAATATCGTTAAAATTCAATTTCTTTGCGACTATGGTCATTCAAGAGAAAAGAACTAAGCCAAATAACATTATCTTATTATTTTTTTCAATTCGGAACCGACTTTTTTACGATTAGGTCAATTGCTTTTAATTTGGTGGTGTCTCTATTATTTGTTTTTTTATTAATTCTCGATGCTAACTGATTTTCACATGAACAATTTAAATTACCGAATCGTACGATAACTCGGTTGAGAATCGCTACCCTGAATCGCTATCCTGAAATTCACTTGAGTGAAATCGATAACTACGTATTAATAATACCGACTCAAGTTCACTCAGACTCTAATCAATCACTTTGTACCTATGCTGCTCACGTTACCAGTTAGGTACGTTAACAATAATCGACAAATACAATAAATTAAAATTTTATTGTTGGGTGATAAACATTTCATACCTAGATATGTGGTTCCATTAACCTTAGTAAAACAGAATATTCCACCTGTTCCTTAGCGCACATTCCTCTCAAATTGTAAAATTAGGTTTATAACATAATCGAGTTTTTTTAACTCATTGCAAGAGAAAATATACGCGAGACTAACTCGAGGTTCTTTAAAAAAGATTGTACCTAATTCATTGTCTCACCGTCGGAAAACAGATTCAAAGACGTAGTAACAAAAGTGGCTAGAACTCAAGTCGTAAACTTGAAGGAATAAAATGTAGGTATGTCTATGTGTGAATTATAAAATGAAAATTCTAAGGTTCTACTTACTAGGTACTTAATCATCCAATAACTCGTTAATCAATTATTACACTCCAAAAAAACACTGTCGCACAAAAACACTGTTAGTTAGAAGTTAAGATACCACAGACAAACATAAAATTTACCAGGACAAAACTTTGCACCTCTTCAAAATGTTGTTACTCGATATCTAGCGTGATTTGTATGATTTTGTCACGAGCAAAAGTGCAACATCGTTTTGTTGCTGTGCGCATGTTGCCTATGCTGAGCACCATTTAACGCAAAGAGCGTTAAATGGTGCTCGTCTACGCAAAGAGCGCTCTGTACATAATTTCTAAACCCAGATGAGTATTTGTTGAACTAATCGGATATGAAGTAGTTCTTCTCTGGCTGGCAACTTCGGGAGAGGAAGTCACGCAGCAGCGTCAGCATCACCGATACCACATGGCCGAGGGTTACGATGGCGAGAACGACGAAAGCCGTTCCAACTGCTAGTCCGGGATCCTCCGCCCAGTCCAGTGTCGGATACACCCATCTGTCACCGAACCTGAGGAGAAATGGGTAGATTTAGTCCCTTTTCTGCTGCAGAAGTTTTTGCTCATTCGTTTCTTCTGCAGGTGTTTTTACTTTTTTTTTATCATCATATTCACCCAAACGTCGTCCACTGTTGCACAAAGGCCGTACCTTTGATATTTGTTTTTTTAGTAATGTTTGCGATGTATTTTAATAAGCAATGTTGCAGAAGTTACAGTTACAGACCATACAATTGGCAATTAGGGCTGTAAGTTTAATAAACGAGTCTGATTCAAAACTAAATGGAATGTCTAGTTAAAAGAAACAAAACGGGTAGACAACTGAGTAAAAATCCATCATTTATGCATCACTAAAAATGGTCTTGGTATCTAACTCAAGTTACTTTGGTTATTTAAAGATTTTAACATAATATATTGTAGACTTATTTATCTTACTGGTTGGTGCCCCCGGCGAAATAGTAGGTGATTGAGAAAAGCATGTAGAGCAGCATGAAGCCGACTGGATAGATGCCCTGTATCAGGTAAGAGGGAAACCGTGACGTCAGCAGCAGGGTGAACATCACCACTGAGTTGATGCCGTGGGTGAACACGTCCAGCACTGCGTTCACCATGTAATCTTCAGCTGTGATGGGAAAATTTGGGCGTTAAGAGCATACCTTTGGTTTTCCGCTAAGTTTAAAAAAATGACTATATTTCGTAATTATTTTTCCGCATTTTTTTTTGTCAGGCAAAAACAACCTGCATCCTTTCAGACTCTCTCTAAACATTATTTTTGTAGTCTTTAATTTTCCAAGATAGAATTAGATTAACCTTATACCTGTGTTTCAGTACAAATTTAAGATAATATAAAGGTACGAAAAATAAACGTGATACAGGGGTCAAAAATCAAAATGCCGAAAATAAACATCACTTGATTAATGGACGACCCGTTTGCAAATTCAAACCAAACCATATTATTAATAACTGAAGCTCACAGGCTCAAAGGTGTGTCAGCCGTAAAATAGTATCTAAAAACTTACGAAGGATCGGAAATAAAAAGATATAGTAGAACATGGTGGTGTTGAAGGCGATCGGCAGCGCGATGATGTTCGTCGCCCAGTCCAGCTTCACGTACCACGGGAGGCCCAGCGAGTCCACTGGAACACGACAGGAACAAGAAATACATTTAATAAGTAAAAAACTTTTTCACCGCTCAAAGGCTTAAATAAAAAATAAAGAAAAAAAAATATATTTTTCAATAAAAAATATATATTTTTTAATGTTTTCTGATAGTTGAAACGTTGGGTTAGAAAATGAAAGAAAATATAAGACCGCGAGTAGAATCCGTAAAGTTGTTTTATTTCGATGTATAGCTTTTATTTTAGTAGATATATTTTTTTTATAAATTGTCCCCTCGTCTGGAGGAAGTCTCCGGTGATCAGAAAGCTGGTCTCGCTATTCAAAGAGGCAATGCTGCACCAGCATTCTGGGTATCCTTTCAAATGACTGACGCTACATCTTCAAAATAATATAAATACCCATTAAAACAGAGAAGAAGAGTGCATGATTTGAGCTTCAGTGTGTGTAAGCAACTGCTTACTGCTGCTTCTCTTGTTCTTTAACTAAAGGAACATTGACGTTGGTGACAGTGGGTTCAAATTCCTATGTAACACGGAACTTCGCCACTAAATGTCCGCTATAGATAACGCAGTAAATAACACCGATATCTATAGATCAAAGGGAGCGCAATCGACAGGGCAGATCGGAAACATGATGTCTGGTGTCTTTTACACTACATTGTTAGAGTACGGCCAGTGACCATTCTGGCGGATAGCAAGAGTAGAGATCGTCTAGGCTGAAAGGACGCACCCCTCTACTGCATCTACGCATAGCAAGCACTCCTGCATGCGTAAATGCTGTGGAGAGGCGTCATTTCAGCTTAGACGATCTCTACCCAGATCAAAAATGTCTGAAAGACGCATACGTTTGTTGATCAATCACACTATTATGAGCTGTTCCTCCTGTGATTTTTTTAAGAGCAATTAGTGTTTAAAAACTCTGTTCTGCATTATTGATAATATTGCTATTGTACTATTGGTTTTATATATTTTCTCACTACGAGTATGCATTGCATGTTAACTTCTCAACATTGGGACATCAGACAATATTCTGGTTTCTACCTCTAAATAATTATTCGAAACCGAAAACTTTTTCAATAACACAGTACCTACTTAAGTACGAGTACTATTACCGTGGTACGAGTAGATGTTTAATTTTGCACATTGCTACCAATTAAAAACCCGATTATCAGGTACTTTAAAAAACACGTGTACTTTGTACTGAAGAAATCAATAGATTTAAAACTGCAATTCATGCCAACTTTGCTAATACGACAGACATACATAATTAAGGCAAGGGCAAATAAATAGCAACTTATAGGATTAGCTAGCTTGTCTTTGGGTAACAGAGATACGGGATCACGTATTTTAGCCTGAAAAGTCCAAAGAGCGCTTAAGTTAGAGATTAGGTATACTTTAGATATTTTAAACGTGGTAATTAAAATTTAGTATTCCTCGCATACGCTCCGCAGTTAGTCCGAGTAAGTTATACCTACTTATTTACAGTTTCTATCTGATATAACTTTTTGGAAATATTAAGGGGCCAAGATGGGAACTGAACCCACGACTTTCGTTAACTTCTTGCATTTGATAACTGGCTTATTTGTTTCTTTGTATCTAATGTACTTTATTTTGTTTTTAACAACTGTATCACGCACTAATAAATACTTAGGTGGCAAACTTTTATTGATCGATAACATTTTATTTCTTTATTACCGAGGTACTAGCGATTAAGGATTGTACTGGAAAAGTGGAATAAATAAAGTAATTAAAAGCAAGAATAACACTATTTCACACTGCGGCGCTAAGCAGCCATGCAAATGGAATTCAGTCGCAGCATGTCCTGCCTAGGTAGGTTTCATTTGTACCTAGGTAATAAACAAATAAAATGTTATCAATCAATAAAGTTTTGCCACCGAAGTATTTATTAGTGCGTAAGCTCTATGCGGCTTCGATACTCGTAACTCTAAAGAGCCCTAACATACTATTGTGAAGTGATACACGTACGCGCGTTTCATTCCACAGCCACGCGACTAGACTGAAGTATTTTCATCGAATCATACGCGTGTTTGTATCCATGCAGAAGCGATCGATGCTGCTAGGCTATTCCATATCATTAAAATTCAGTTTCTTTGCGACTGTGATCGTTATAAAGAAAGGAACTAAGCCAAACAACAGTTTAATTATTTACATACAAATTGAGAGAAAATACTAATTCAGAGCCAAGCGTATTGATGACTGAAGTAAGTTTGAAGCCCCGAGATGTGAAGTGATGTTTGCCGGAATGCCACCCTAGTACTTACCGTATCTGCAGGTATCACTGCTGCGACTGCATCGCGAATGTATCACGTTTGCACCGCTGCTTAGGCAGGTGTGTAATTGGCCTTACATACTTAAAGTAGCGATAGGATATACAGTGTGTTTGGGAACCGGTGTCCGACCCGTTAAGGTGAAGTAATATGATCTATTTTATGAATAAATCCACCATAATTAAGCACTTTGCCCCAGTTGTTTTAAAATGGCCGCCATTTTAATTTTTTTTTCTCGGGAGAACGGGTGGGTTACAGTCGAAAAAGTGGTATCGTTGGACAGCTACAAAAGTAGGCAATAAGCTGACAAAAAAGCATTTTTTTATTACTCCCTTAAAATACCTCAAAAAAATGTTTGAACTTGTAAATTGTGATAGAATTTGTTAGTTTTTTTTACATTTTTTTTTTCAGAAAAACTAAACTGTCAACATACATTTATTTTTAACTTTTTGGATACCCAAAGACATCACCTAAACACTGAAGCAAAAATCAAAGTTCCAAGTAAAATAGTTTAGAAGTTGTGACAAATTGAATATCACCCTGTCATCAGAGACCCTTTGAAACGCAGGTAAAATTTGGCTTGCGAACAGGTAAAAAAAATTTTAAAACAACTGGGGCAAAGTGCTTAATTATGGTGGATTTATTCATAAAATAGATCATATTACTTCACCTTAACGGGTCGGACACCGGTTCCCAAACACACTGTAAATCCTAGCTGGCATAAAAGTCAACTGAGTAGCTTAAAGTATCGATTCTGTTATTTTCTTTAAGGATAAACTACTCCTTTTTTATCTTAGAAGCCCACCATAAGCTAGCAGAAGGCGTGGTAAATATTGCCATCTCTACTCAAGAGTAGAGATGATGGTACCTAGGTACCATCATTAAGATGCCAGCTATAAACAGGCGAACAAGTACGATTTTCAGGTACCTAATAATTTTAAGCTTTATCTCTTCATGTTCAAATCAAAGGGTAGTTTTTTTTAATTACTTATGGGTTGCGTTTGACCCAGTCTACCCGATGGTGCGATGACGAGGCCGATCCTCGATGGTGGAACATGCTCAACCGGAATATGCCTAACTAGCGACCCGCCCCCGCTTCGCACGGGTGCAATAGGATGTTAAAATACACATAAACCACATAAAAAAAACCGCATCAAAATCCGTTGCGTATATAGTTTCAAAGATTTAAGCATACAAAGGGACATAGGGACAGAGAAAGCGACTTTGTTTTATAAATACTATGTAGTGATATATCTTCTAATGTTTTATGTGAATTTAAAAGATTAAAATTGTTTAAACCGAGATTGTTACCATGTACCTAATTTAATGTTCCCATAAAAAATTCAAGAGATACAACGTTAAAAATAGTATTTCAAAAAACACAATTAGTTACTTAACTAACGATTCATAGGGTCATTAAGTTATGGCGCTCCAATAGTTTTAAATTATCCTATTACAAATTTAAAGTCCATTTATATAAAGGCAATGAAAAATAACATGACAGCATACCTATAGGTCCTTTGAAGTATGCTACAGCAGACACCGCAGTAGCGAGGCCACTGGCCACCGTGATCATGATGACATTCCAATTGGTCGCGTAGATCAGCCAGTGCGCGATATAAACGATCCTCTCGGGGAGGAACAGGGAGCAGAGAAGCATGGCCACACACCCCAGGAACAAGGCAAGCCGCACGCAGAGCATCGGCAAAGCGAGCCGGTTCCTCTGCCAACAAGACAGGCAGAAGTCTGACGCGTCATCATGCTGTAAAGTCAGGTGAACTAAACGAAACTGGTTCTTCAAAAACCTTCCAGCACCCATTGTGAAAGACCGTTGGCGACTGACGGTTTTTTATAACAGTATAATTAAACCGACGACGAGCCATATAAAAGTTATCTTAGATTAATATCTCCGATTTATGCATGAATAATTCTGAGTTGTGTCTACATCGTCATTCGAAGGAGGCGTGGCATAACTAGGTAGTAACTACTCATAAGGCAGTTGTTGACTTATGAATAGTAAGGGCGATTGTTTTTCAAAAATTCACAATCGAATTATCCGAATGATTCAGTATGTGGTATTCGAATGAAAATTTGTCATTCAACGTAACTGCAAATTTTCCAAAATACAAGTTATTCTTTCCAGATTCAAAATGGAAAATAACCATGAGAATGATTTTTGTTTACTAAAACAGCGCAAATCAAGTCGTCAATCTAGTTGCGTTTTTGGATCCTTTTCTTTTTCAGAGTGATTATTATTTACAAATTTGTTCTAATATTTTTATTCGAATTATAGCAACAGCTCTTTCATACAGTCAAAATATTCGATTATCGATGTAAATCATTCGAATGAATCGCCCATCACAAGTGATTACAAGCAGTCTCATCAAGTATCGGTGCTTTGTCATGGCTACTGCGATTAAGCGCAAGATTAGTGCAGGAGTGCGAATTAAGATTGGAGATTAAATATTCAAAAGAGGTTGTAAAAGTCAGCCGTTCATTGTGACTCATAGTTATTTATAATTATTCTCATTAGATACTATAAAGTAGGTAATTTAAACGAAAGAAGCCTTGATGTCATCCACGGTATTACGCCTGTAGCGCCACGGGACATAGGCTGCGATGCGGAAAGGGAAATCAGTAAAGCCTGTAATCTTCTACTATATAAAAATAAGTCGGGTTTTCCTTCCTGACGCTATAACTCCAGAACGCACCAACCGATTTCCACGGTTTTGCATTCGTTGGAAAGGTCTCGGGCTCCGTGAGGTTTATAACAAAAATTCAGGAAAATTTCAACAGAAAAGCGGGAAAATCTTTTTCAAGTCCACGCGGACGAAGTCGCGGGCGGCTGCTAGTCTACTATATATCCATAAATGTAGAGCTGCACCGATGGGGCACAAATATCTTTGTTGCTAACGCCTAGAAGAATAAAAGTCAGAAAATAAAAAATAAGTAATAAGATTAATACGATTGGGTTACCCCTGTACAAACATTCATTCACCCCTGGAAAAAAAGATCCCAACTAAGAGAGACATGGTTAATTGGCACCGGTGCTGAACAAGTGGACAGTCCCTACTGTCAGTAATGCATTGAAGGACTTTGTTACGGCTTCCACGGACTTGCCGCAAGAGCGAGCCTGCTTTCTTACGGATGATAGCCCGGAAGACGTCGACTTGTGCGTAAATATACTAGGGGCGCTAGCATAATGTTTGTTCTGTCTGGGTGTCATCATCGACTGATTGTCCGCTGGCTGACTTTGAGTGTCGTATCAGTCACTAACTCAGCGTAGTGAACGTACTGCGCCGGCCACCGCACACATCAATCGCTGTGTATCAGTCGCTAACAGAATGAGTGGGCAAGCGAAACGTAGCGAACTGCGTAAATTACTCGCTGTATGGACACTCCATCTAAAATGTATAGGGAGGCAAACTGAAAGCAAACAGTTAGCTGTTCACTGATCGCCAAAAAGGGACGCGCCCTATGTCTTTATTTAGCGTATCTTTTGATTGATTGATTAGATTTACTGATTCTAAAGTGGTTTAACATGTCTATTTGAAACAATAGATGTAATTAATAGATTGATTGTGAGTATGTGTATGTCTGTCTGTAAAATATTGTTTGCAAATTGTGCCGATTCACGTTCGTTTTAAAAATATTTCAATTCATTGTTGAGGGTTATTTGCACTAGGTGGACCCAAAGTGAGAGGCTTTCAGGAGTCGCCGTTGCCGGATACGGTGTGCACGATATGGACAACACTACAACAACCCCCGAATTCACAAACGCTAATCAATGTTGAGCATCCCTCAGACCCCTCCCCCTCCCCCCCTCATCCCCTGATCCCTCATCTCTTTCAGTTCTATTGACATTTTACGGGGATCGACCATGCTTTCCGTTTGACTACCCTCATGAAACTCCTGCTATCGTGTGTCTACCTAATCTAAGAAATACCTACATTTTGGCAGCTGCCAGTGTAGTTGGAAATTAAACTTTAAACAACGCTAGAAGGGTTCAAGTGTTTTGTCAGGCTTAAAAGTCAAGCCACAACTCCTAAATCGTATGTATATTGGATCGAAGTACAAAGTTATTTTTATTAACACTGGCAGCTGTTAATAGTACATTGTTACCTTAGGGGTGAAAGTAACTTATTTAGTCCCGAGACGGGGTTTGGCGCCCGGAACGAAGTGAGGGCGCCAATAGTTCGAGGGACTAAATAAGTCTTTCACCCGAGGTAAACACTGTGCTTTTCATTACAAATACGAGGAAAGTAAAAATAAAAACATGAATTAGCTAAAGAAATTATGAGGAAAATAAATGAAGATCGAATTGCCGCTTTCCCGCCATATTTTGTTTGTTTTTTATCTGTGGCCGGCCCGCTATTCAGCCATTATTTTTTATTTTCATCACTGGTAAAATGGTAAATATTTTGCTCAAAGCTAAGTTATTTTAAAGAAATTGTTGAAACTAAATTATAATAAAGTTATTTAAAACATATATATTCTCTTATCAATACTTAAATAAAAGTTATTTCAAATTTTACATCGTGGCTGTATAGAAAGTTGGAACATGGTTCAATAGATACGTGAAAAAAAAACAGTTTAAAAAAAAAAAAAATGACAGCTGTCAGTTGAAAGTGATTCTCCCTAGGGATGAAAAGTGTTACTTTCAGCCCGCTTCTTAGGTCAGTAATGACCCACTTTCAGAGTATGAGTAATGAAAAATGTATTTCTTACCTCCGAATTCACAAACGTCAGTCATGGCTAAGCACGCGCTCACGCTCATGCTGTCCTGTAGAATGGGAATAGAACTGTAAGGGACAACTATATTTTTGAGATATGCTCAACCTTGATTTGCGTTTGTGAATTCGGGGGTAAAAGTATCAGTTTGATAAGAGTAAAAACTTGATAGTAAGAGTTGCATCTTGCATAACATAAACGGCCTATACACGTCCCACAACTGGGCACAGGAATCACCTCAACTATGAGGTGGAACGAGCCATAATCCAACACGCGGGCTCAGTGCGGTTTGTTGGAGGGGTGTAAGGTTAGTGAGCAACCTTAATGACAGATGTTATCAAGCCGCCCTAGGGCCTCTGACTAGGCTTAACGATTGATATCTAGCGACGTCAACCGGGACCAACTGCTTTACGTGCTTTCCGAAGCACGTAGATGCCCGAAATACACATCACTAAATTTCGGTCGGAATGGTCACCCATCCCATTTCCGACCCGGCGTGTGTTGCTTTACAACAGCGATCGCCGCCGATCACTGTCACAACTGCGCCACGGGCCTCTTAAGAATAAACGATGTTTTTTTCCCATGTTGGTGAACTTTTTGCTCATCAAAAAACGTCAGCAAAAGTGCAAAGCCACTGCAACAGTTATGCTTAAAATTTAACCCCCTTATTCATAAGAACGAAAGCAACGCTAAAGAATAGATTAAGCGATTGGCGCGTTTTGTCACTTAGGTACTCGCAAAAAGCGGCAGCAATAAGAAAGAAAGGGTCAGAACGATACCTATAGCACCGACATGTACCTACATGTCGGTGCTTCACGCTTACTTCAATCATCAATGCGCTTCACTTTGATGTGGATAGTATTTTCTCTCAATTAGTATGTAAATAATAAAAATAAAATGGCTTATCCAGTTATTTTCTCCCAAACGACCACAATCGCAAAGAAATTGATTTTTTAAGATAACTCACCACGAGTGAAGTGAGTCTTAGCACCAACCGGAATACCATGGCTGTTCTAGTTTTTATGACTAAGGGGGCTAGTCTTCATTGGATTTACTAAAGTTGTTTTTTATCACTGCTTCTCAATTATGACAAAAACATAAGTAAAACAAAATAACGATGATTCAAGGGTCTAAAATAAACAAATCATAGATAACCACTAATTCAGTATAAAACATTTATTTACAGTTTCATAATTTAAATCTTACATAAGAACTTAAATTTAGGCAAATAACTTCAGGCAGAAAAAAATCTAGACACCTAATCATTGTTAACTTAAACATATACACAGGGAGGTGGTAATATAACCGCAATATGTTAAGTACAAGTGTCATCAGTAGAGCTCGTAGCACCTTCGTTCTGACATAGCAATTATCTTGCCAGTCGAATTTGAACTTTCAGTTGTGTGTTTCCAGCCATTCCAAGCTTTTTGTAATTGCCACAAAGGAGTAGACCTCCTGCTTATACCGGCAGTGTTGACTGTACCCTTTATTGTACTTCTTTATTATTAAATAACATAATATAAGATACGCACACGACTGCATCCCAAACCCCCATTTGGAGTCACACTGATTTTTGCCGTCATGGTGAACGGAACATTCAGGTTTCCGCACTTCGTCGAGCAAATTTGAATCCAATGTGGTAAGCGGAGGGTCTACCGCCGGTTCGCTTGGATTGTTTATTGGTGTTTGCCACTGTCGGGGAGTTGGCCGCTAATTGAAAAATTTGCACACTAACTAAAATAAATTACTAGTAAAAATAGTAACATTTTTTCGTCATAGTCTTAGATCTAAGGTACAAATAAACAGTTGAAGTAAAATACAAGAAGTATGACATAAATGATCCATTGTGATTGGGGTGGCATTCCGGCTAACATCACTACACATCTCGGTGCTTTACGCTTACTTCAGTTATCAATACTCTTTACTTTGAATTAGCATTTTCTCTCATTTTGTATGTAAATAATTAACAAATGTTATTTGGCTTAGTTAGTTTCTCTCAAACGACCACAGTCGCAAGGAAATTCAATTTTAATTGAATTTCTTTGCATTACGAGCGAAGGAGCTAGCCGGAAACCGGAATACCGTAGCTGAAACGGCGAGAGCCGTATCACATTGGTTGTGGAGTCTGATCAACACCGTTAGCAATGACAGATGTGTCACTATCTCTAAGATGTTGGACTTCTTAGTTTTATGAAACATGCAGCATAGAAATTGTTTGTGTTAGCAAACAATCATAGCATCTGGTAATGGCACAAAACTTCATCTTCTCATCTTCAACAAACTATTGTTTTCATAACAATTTGCAAGATACACGCTTACCGCAGAGTAAGTAATACACGCTTTTCCAATGCCATCAGGAAAACATTGTACAACAACATGAATATTGTTAGTCTATTATTTTCTAAATATGTAGGTAACTATTAATTTCATTGTCTGTATTGAAACATCTAAGCGTCTAACTGCCCAAGTTAGGCCTGGGCCGAGGTGTTTCCTAGTCCCGTAAACTTGGATTTATAGTTGGTAAGTTTATGTTGCGCATCGGCGCAATATCGCCATCTATCGAGATGGCGATATACCGGTTGTGTTTGTATGCACTCTAGATTTTCTTTTTCAGTTAGGTCTACTAGTCCTCTTAACAGGAAGCGGCGCGGATAACTCACGACTACTAACGCATAGTATCCATTTTAATTTACGTACAAGTTCAAAACTAAACTTACCCAGAAAACAAAAGCTAGGTGTATTTTCCAATCAGCCGCATTTATTTAGAAACACTTCAAAGTGCGCAGCTGATGCGGCCAAAGGGAATTGCTGCCAAAAAAATGCACTAAAAACGAGGACGACTGAAATCATGTTTCAAACTTGATACATAATGTCTCTAAGTAGGTATAACGATTTTCTCTTGAAGGATAGAGACAGAACTATAGAAGTTATTTAAAGTGAATGTTTTTTGGCTTTCAGGGACTAGTTCATGACTATATTAGAGAGCGAAAATAAGTAGCCATTTACAAGAATATTCGTAAAACGAAAAAAATATTTTAGGCGTTCCATTCTACAGAACATTCACAAAACATTACAAACCTAAATACCTATGACTTCGATTCAACGAACATTTTTCGAAGTGTTTAGTAAATACCGTCAATAACGCGAGTGGCTACTTACTTCTATTCTCAATTGTATTTTTATCAGTGCTACGCAGGTAGAGCAATAAAAATACATACTTTTATAGAACGGGATGGCCATAATATCAGCGTTATGAGAGCTACATTTGCTGAAAATATTAATGTTCGTACGTTCAGACCGTCCAATGTACACTCGCGAGCAAAAGTTTAGAATCACATAACTTCATTGTTTTTTAACCCGGTGAAATGCCTTTGCGCACTTCCCGCTTGGGGGAGGGCAGCGGGTAAGTACATGAGTACTTGAACCAATTTCAAGTAAGTGATTCCAGACTCCTGCTCGCCAGTTTATTTAACGGTGATTATTCTGTGAAGTAGACAGTGCTGCCCTTGCCGACGAACCGCCGAGCGAGGTAGTCCCTCAGCGCGGAGAGGCCGACGATCAAGATATGGAGGACCAGGAGGAAGGCCGCGCAGGCGAAGACGACGCCTGTCGTGGTACCTGGTTCCGCCCAGTCCAGCAAAGGGTAGATCGCGGACTCGCCCTCCCTGGAATAAAAATAAATTAACTTTGGAGAAAGATCGTTTTGGAGCCGAACAGTAATTATTAATACAACAATAACCAAACCCCTTACCATCAGAGTGCCTTTACAGGGTTTATGTGTTATATGACTAATTTAAACACGTAATGTTAACCATATCTACTAAAATGTAGGTCAAATTATTTCTTTTAATTCCTACACCTACGTAACTACTTTTAAGTCATAGGTTATTCCATTCCCTAAAATATGGTTCAGTGTGATCATGGCTGGCTCACACGTCAACTTGTGAACAGGAACCGGTCTGCTCTAGTTACCTTACTTTACCCAAGTTTACTAACTCTACCCAAGTTTACTTATTAACTTTCTGTTTTATTTATTTTCATGTCTAAACTGTATGACTCTGTTAGTTTATCGAAACATTCACTTTGTATTGTAAAACATTGGACGATTTAAAAAGAATAACTGCTAAATTTCTTGCTGGGTCCTCTCATGCAGTAGAAACAACCTTCCGAGGCCGGTGGTAGAGTCACATTTTGTACATGTATTTTAAATATCGTTTATACATATATCGTATTTGTATGTGTATGTTCATTAAGTGGTTAAAATTAAGTTTCGAAAGTACTTACTGTGTAATGGTCTACTTGAAAAAGAAATATTGAATTTCCGGTTCCGTTTTCATTTTAGTTCATTATTTTTATATATTAAGATTAGCTCTTAGACTAAGAACACTTACGGGTTGGTACCACCGGCGTAGTAGTAGATGAGCGTGAAGAGAAGATAGGCGATGGTGAAGAGGAAGGGGTAGAGGAACTGCAGCAGATGCAGGGGGTGGTGTGCCGTGGCCAGCAGGCAGAACATCATCACCGAGTTGATGCCGTGGATGAACAGGTCCAGGGTGGGGTCTATAATCTGGTCTCCGACTGTAAAAGATGCCATAAACTTTTGCTTATTGAAAAGAGAGAAGATGAATGAAAGAAGTAATTAGATATGTGCAGCCATATGTGCAGTCAAATGGCAGTGGTCGAATATTTCTGAAGTGGAAAGTCAACTTAGCACAATCGACATTCGACTCCCCCTAGAGGATTCCAATTGCTGTTGTCAAACCATTTAAAACCCTTTTGACTCCTCTGTTAGGATCTATCATTTTAATGCTGATTATTCAGAAAGCTTCTAAGTTAGGGCATGAACGCTCTGAGATGGTGTAAGATGGTAGCAAGAATAAACTCATTTGCCACTGGCCACTTATGAAATCTGTCGGCAATATGGGTTCAATAATGATGCCGGGATCAAACAAAATACTTATAGTAAAAAGGGCGTTCAGGATTACCGTAGTAATGAGGTGGTGATTTACTTACTGATGGGAAATAAAAGCGCGTAGTAGAAGACGGTAATAAAGAAGGCAGCTGGTGTCGCCATGGTGAACACCGCCCAATACAGCTTCACATACCATGGTAAGCCGAGAGACGTGTCTGAAAGTTAATACCAAATTATTGTTAATTTACTATTATCGTAATTAGATCGGTCAGCTAGCGCAAATTTTAGGGTATTAAAATAATATAGATATGAGTAGGGTTCAGTGGTAAACCAAACGTTATCGTTATCAAAGTTGATGTTTTGGAGCAAAGTCTTAGAATAATAATTATTCTAAGAAAAAAGTGTAAAGTGGAGGGAAACTTAATCGGTAGTTGACGATGAAAAAAATCGCTCAAAGCGAGAAAATTACTGTGGTGACTGAGGAAGGAACTATGGGACGTGCAGGTAACTACACAAATTATTTGTTCTAATGATCTAATTAGGGACTTTTTGTTCCCGATATGGATTCTCGCTCCACGTTATGTTTTTCAAATAGCAATAATCTTCGGATCGTTTATTGATCAGTTCATCCAATTTAAAAGTTACGTACTTACTGCATTGCAACGCACTAATAAGGCTCTCAAGGCAAGGCAAGAGGCAACTCAAACTGATGCTTCAAAATTGAGTTGCGTTGCGTCGTTTTAACAGATCAACGCATTGTATTAGAAAAGTCGCATCGCAACGCAACGTTGTCAATTGTGAAAAAGACGTAGCGTTAACGAATTTCTATAATTGCTTTTGAGACCATGCGGTGCGTCACTCGAACCTTTGAAATGTTTGCAATGAAGCTCCTTTGGTAGGTAGGGCAAGAAGTAGCCAACTGGATGCTTGGTCAAGTTTCGTTACAATATTGATCTTTGAGGAAGAAGTAAGAATTTAAAAGTGTGGTTTAACTGAAAAAAAAAACACAAATGTTTTTGTTGTTTTAAAACTTTCATGATACACCAGTGGTCGAATACTCCACTAGCAAGAAATATAATACCACCTAATGTAGCCCCTCACACTTTATTTGATGTTTTTTCACCAGTGTGGGGTTTTAAGCTCATGGTTAGATATTGTATCAGTAATTATATACCCATCAATAAAATTTCCGGCACGATATATACCTAAATAGTAGGTGTAAATGGTACTTATCCAATCGACGAGTAAATGCGAACCGATTATCTGAGATAAAATACGTACCTCGTGCCGAATCATCAGCAGGTGTTCTTTAATGCGGGTACTTGTCACGAAAGAAATTACTACTGTTTCTCAGCTTTACCGGATTAGGGCGAGCTCAGAAGGCTCTTAGCTCAAGTGCCAGCATGTTAGTAAATAGGCAGTAAGTGTCAAGTACGAGTATGCTGTTGTCAAACGGTAATTATGTTATACCAACGTGATGGATTTCCATAAATTAATGTTGAAATTCGTAGCTGGCCAACATAGTTAAATCTTATTACTGATGATCACTGAACCTGGGATGACGAATGCTGGAAAATTCCAGTCTGGATTTTCTCTTAATTCTGTGTTTTGTAACGTTTATGAAAACATCAACATTTGCATCTTTTTGTAAACCATATGAATGATAAACATTATACCAAACTGAAAAATGACATCGGGTCACAGGTGTGATAAGTGTGGCTAAAAAACTTTATCCAATTTTTGTAAACATATAGGTACATAAACAATAATTCACTTACCAATAGATCCTTTGGCAAAAGCCATTACTGAGACTAATAATGCAAGTCCACTGGATAAGGTTATGATAAGGATTCCCCAGTGCGTCATGTAGATCAACCAGTAGGCTCCCATGTGTGACGAGATGATCACCGACGCTAACAGAATGCCGAGGCATCCCAAGAACACGATGAGTCTGATGCACAGAAGGGGCACGGCGGAGAAGCCTGACTGCCAGCAAGTGAGGTAGAAGTCCGACGCTTCCTCATGTTCCAAATTCACTTTGTTTACCCGGAACTGGTCCCTGAAATATCTCCGCGTCGCGCCCATTCTGAAGAGTTCGATGTGACTGCGCGCCGTTCGCGATAGCTGGTGACGCGACGTGAACGAAATCTTATCTTAGATTAGGATACGTGATTTCTATGTGGACGATTCTGCAGATTACCGCGACTCGATTCCGCGAACGTGTATTATTCATAGAGATTTAGATAAATTAATCTAGCTGTGTATCGATATTTGAGTTTATCTCTGGAGATAACTATAATTTCCTAGTAATTAAATTTTACTATATTTAATCTAATTTAATTGTCATCATGATTTTGTTATATTTATGAATCATGAGCTGGCTGATGCTGATCCTGATTCTGAGCTATTCATCTCCTAGTAGGATACAAATGGATGGCCTAACTTTTTGCTACGGGCATTCATTTCCCAACAATATTGATAGTTCTCTTAATAATTAAATTGTCTGCATTATTCAGTTTATATTACGAGTAATATCTGAAAATGAAAAAAAAAGTATTTATTTCATGTAAACTTTTACAAGTGTTTATGAAAAGTCATTAAAAATCTCGTAGATAGGTATTATTAATCTCGTATTATTACTGCAAATTAAATTTTTTGCAAATTCCCTGTGATGATAAGCTTGAATTAAATTAATCATTAGTGGTCACGCCATTGAGGAAATAATTATAATGTTCATGGACTTTGTCGTAATGCGGAATTTCGTTTTATTTGGAAAAAAGTTACGAGTCTAATTCAGTTAGTCCAATTGATTAGCCCATTCAGAAAAACATATGTTTTGAGAGGTATGTGTTATCAGATATTTAATTAAAGGTACGAACACTGATAACTCATTTCAAGTACCTATGTGTTTATATTCATTTCACTAGCTTTTCCAGATCAGCCGTGCTATTCCGGCGGTGCACATCGGACATCACTTCACATCTCGGTGTTTCACGCTTACCTTAATCATCAAAACTTACACTTTACTTTGAATAAGTATTTTCCCTCATTTTGTATGTAAATAATTTAAAAATGTTATTTGTCTCAGTCTTTTTTTTTCAAACGGCCACGGTTGCCAAGAAATTGAATTTTAAAGTTCACTCACACGAGCCAAGGGAGTTTTGGCGTCCGCCGGAATAGCATAGCAGATAAATGTCAGATAATTTATTAGAAACACCAAGCCCAAAACGGACATGTTCATACACGAATGTTTGTATTGTGCGGGGATTGAACCTGCGACCTCTGGGTGTGCTAGTGAGAAGTTAGTTCTTAAAGAACTATTACTTAACGTCGGATGTCAATTTTTCAAGTTTTTTAAGGGTTGTTATAATAGTGCATTTCAACAATAAAGTGAAATAATTCCAAAATTGTTTTTTAAAAAAATGTCACTGGTTATAAGTAGTTATTATGAATTGCATGCATGTTCTTACCTATCGCTGTATAGATAAGCGATATTTCCAGGGAAAACACGCACTTATAAATATTGGCATGCACTCCACTTATGAATTTCAATAATGATTTATTTCTGTCATTTTATTACACTGTAACCGACTGTCCAACACCGTTACACTGATATTAATGAGCCAGTAACCGTGTAGGTACTTCAAACCGCTGGCTTCGATTAATAGTTAAATAGCTATGGTATTGGGAATAACGAACCTTGTTGTCCCATTGATTAGTAACTGGTAACGAGTGTCCCCCTTATCAACTACATACCATCTATTACAGTCTGGGCGCGATGCGTACCGAGTAGTAAGACTTCGACGTGTTTTCTTATGCAGTTGTTCAGTGGGCGGCTCAAGCGTAACACAAAAGTTGGAAAATGACCTTTGATGCATTGGTGGAATGTGGTGAACTGTAAAAGTGTACACAGCAAACCGTCCGTCTTATATACTTCTGATTCTTAGAGCATTGGCCCAGACAGTTTATTTGTTGCTTTGTTTCCCAAACAGCGGAAAATAGGACCATAACTATCAAAACAGGTTGACCGGACACTGAAAATTTCAAATCATTATTTATCACATGGCCCAATTTCAATCATCTTTCTCTTGCTTTCCAATTTTCTTTCTTTTCTAAATGATAACTTATACAGGGTGGCCCAGCGACAGCGACAGTGGACATGTTTTTAAGATCATAAACAAATCATCAAGTGCACAAACATTACAGCTGTGATTTTTTGAAAATTGTATTAGTTTTTGAAATGGCGAAAAATTATTGAAGAAAATTTTAAAAAAAACAAATTGTCTAAGAATAAACTCAAAACTCGTACATAATATGGTTTCTACATTACTATTGTACATCTATACCAAATTTGAACTGATTCAGTGACATAGTTGCCGAACAAGAGTGAATTAAGTGATTGGAGTTGAGAAATTTCTAAAGAAACTTGAAAAAATCATAACTTCTAAAGTATTGATTTTCGCGGAACTAATGTTGTTTTTAAATGACTTGTTATGATGTCCTCTACCTAAAAAAAATTTTTGGACCACTGTCGCTGGGCCACCCTGTATAACCACCATCTTATTCATAAAAACTCAAAAAAATCTGCTAACTCTAAAGATTTGTCTCTTTAATTTTTATTGCCTGTGCCCAGCAGTGGGACGTATAAAGGCCGTTTATGTTATGTTATTTTTTATTGCTGTCAACATTTGCGAGTAAGAGTAGGGACATGGATTGACTTTTATGAATGAGGGGGTTAATAAAAATAAACGTATCAGAATAACAATATTTCATTTTGAATTTCCCTGGGGTAAAGTCGTCCGATAGTTTTGGTAGAGGTCATGACCCCGTGGTTCCTAGTTGATAGTTCCTGGTTCCACTTTGAACGTTGAACTCGTCCTTCAACGTACTAATTTGACAAGACGTGTTGGCTTATGTCGCCTAGTGTTGCTAGTCCTAAACTAGGCTAACTAAGTTGCTAGGAACAGTAACTAAACCAATTACAAATTATCTACTGTATCTACGTGTATCGTTACCGCTGCACTAACTAACTGTAGGTAAGAAATTCTCTTGCGATGTGATACTTAAGGAGGCTTAGTAATCATTAAAATATTTGATAAGTAAGAATTAAGATTTTTATTTACAGTTTTATTTAAACCTTCATAAAAATTACTAGTCTACATTTTTATCAAAATCTGTTATAGCTATCAAAAAGTGATGATTAAAATTTTACATAATTTCACTATACGTATGGTCTAAAGGTGTTTATCTCCCGAATCCTGAGGCTTATCTTGAAGGTACGGAACCCTTGAATTAATTTACATTAATTAATGGTTCCGTAATATTGAGACACTACCATTTTACTGTGGTTTCGGCAGCAGAATGCTACATGTAACAAATGATCTTGTCTGCAGCTTATTGCTTTTTGTAATTTAACTGTCGGTCTTATCAAATAAATAAATTACAGTTTAACATTTAAGTAACACATAAAATCACAGTCCGCTTGCTATTTAAAATGTCATATCAAAACCAATATGCCATTATTTAATAAATTAACTTTACATTTATACATTACGTTTCTAATATCTCTAAGTACTACTTAGCACACGTCTCACAAATAATATTTGTTGATATGTTTGGCTTCAGGTTGGAAGCAGTTTTTGTGATTGTCCCGTCGTTTTTGATGAATTGACACTGGCACTATTCTTATACACTTTTAATCATCTCCAACACAATTGCACAATGCAACAGTTAGCCCATGCTGATGTCACAAAGTCTATTCAGAACAGCTTCTGGCGGTTGTGGTCTCACCACTTGTTCCACTAGTGTAGACGCAATCCAAGTGGCCTCTCTGGTCTTTTATGGGTATATATCCTGCGCTATCCTAATACACAAGCAGATGCAAAAGTGGCAGGAGTAGCTGAATGACGACTCTTGCCTAAACAGCCCGTTATAAGGCCCAGCAGTTATCTCGAAGACGCTTTGAGTTTAATAAGCCACTTTCCACTATGTCAAGTTTCAAATACAGCGTTGCAAGATCTTGTAGTAGTCCGGTAGCCGGTAGCGCCGTCCCTGACGTTTGGCGAAGTGACCTCACGTTAGCGTAGCGCCGGGAGGACTATGCCACTGCTTAAGAGTTATTCCCAATAGCATCCTTGTAAAACTCAGTATTAGTCCGCGGGCAAAGACAACCTCGGCAATGACCATGCTCCTCGCAAGCACTATTAACGCCATTGGCGCCGAGAACCGCTAAGGGAGGACTGCAGCCACTATTTACGACTCGTCCCCAAACGCGTCGTTGTATATCCCAGTAGTAGTCCGGAGGCGGCGCGAGATGGCGTCCCTGGCGCTCGCCACGCTCACCACGAGCAGGTGCATGAGCGCTAGGAACAGCGCCGTCAGGGTCACCACCACCAGCGTTGGCTGCGGCTTCGACCAGTCGATCACGGGGTAGATGAACGCGTTGCCCCATCTGAAACCAAAGAAAGATACACTGTATAATATTTTACTAGCCCATCGGTTTCAGATCCATTTGTAGTTGAGCCATTCACTGCCCACTAGCGTGACCAATCGTTTTAATTAATTGTAGTTTATCTATGATCTATAAACAAATACTGCCGTAAGAAAATCATGAAATAGGATATTTTCTGTATTTTAAGATGTTAAACAGAGTAAATAACACACAGAGTTCATTCTTGTTTGAATATCTTAAATAAACCACAATAATTATTAAAAAGCTATTGGTGGTGCTAGTGGGCAGTGAACTGGCTCTTAAACGTGTCTGACAAATTGTGACTGCCGGTTCATCTCAATTGTGTCAAACACTGAACATAATAAAGTAAAGACATTATTGTAATTCGTTGGTTGGTTAAAGATGAAATAACGGAGATAGATACTAGTATTAGCGACAAGGAGAAGAGCAAGCAGCTAAAAGGAACAACAAGAAGAAACGTAAGGTTAAGTAATAAAATGCAAATCGTAATTAATTACTTGAATGACGCAAAGTTACTGCAACGGTCGCGGTCGCGGCCATCAGCACAGGAAATAACCCAAGAATGAGGAGGAAATCAACTTTATTAATATTCTAATTAAAAATACAAAATACCTTACTTGTTCTCTAATCTTTATGCTGATCATTTAATGATAACAGAAGATTTCAAAATTAATTTTGTCGTGACTTTAGTTTTATGGTTGTTTAAAATTATACATCCAATTAGACACACCCATGAATTTAGATAATTACTCTGTCTAAAAATAAACTGACACTGTTTTTGAACTTCATAATCCTTGGTGCAAGTGGGTCAGCCTGTGACCTAACAGAGGTCACGTTACGAAACGAATAGGAGCATGTTCTTCATCTGAGAATCTTGATTCAACTGTTTATAAGGTCGTTGAAACTTCAATAGACATTCGAGTACTTACCCAATTACTGTTATTACATACCTTCAAGGTTACTCCGACCGATAGTCGTCAATACTCTCAGTCGGAGGGTCGGAATAGATGTTGAAATCGGTCCAAATGTAAAATTAATGACTACATGTGCTGTACTGTCAATGACGGATTAGGATCGAAATTTTGGTTAATAGTTATAGAAGTTTGAATAGATTGTTAATTCTTGGAGAAACTGCTAGTACTTATTTTTTATCATTGGAAAAAATAGGGTAGAAGCTTTTGATAATTTAATTATTTAATTTTGATAAGCTTATTTGTTTAAAAAGCTACAAGGACCATTTTCATGCTACAAGGACCATTTTCATGCTACAAAGACCTCATATTAGTAGATGAAAAGATTATATTCTCCATAATATCAGTAAAAACCAACAAGATCTGGAATTCGGTAGAGGCAAGAAGCCTACTAGATACCAGCCAGAAATCAATGTATAATATGTAGTTCTAGATTCGGCAATAGAAGCCTTCTTCACATAAAAAGAGTGAAGATCTGAACGTTCACCAACAACGTGCAAGATTACTCTTACATGAAGTTTTCGTTACTACTGATCTTTGTTGGCAAAAGGTGGCACCTAACGTGCATAAAATCACTAACATAGATTGTAAAGACATTAAGAATCAAACAAATCATCTGAATTTCCGACTTAATGGGTGTACATTTCAATCCTAATGCTGTTTTACTACACGTAACTAGAGGAAACTGCTTCAATTACGTCTAAACGCATCATTGCACTCCTGCGCATAGCCCATTCAACACGAACTAGCCTAAATTAAGTTATGAGATAATTTACCATGACAATGATTGGCGCCGTGCCGCGTCAGTGAGTTTCATCACACACATAATGATGAATGATAAGTGGTTGTAGCGTCATTATCGTCATTGGCGCTAAAACCGGTCGATTAAAAACAACATTAGGCGCTGTGTTTGATGCTGTTTAATGACATAGCACTGACGGAATGGCGGATATACATTAACGATGTGTAGTTTGTGTGTAAATGTGCATAAAATGACAAATTAGAGTTGAATTGAAGAGTTTACTAGATTTTAAGTTCAAACATACATATAGGTAATGTAAAGTATGTGTCTTGTGTGCTTTTTCAGTTGATAGCTGTGAGTTAATGGACAAAAAGTAAAAAAAAAAAAAAAATTGATGTCCAATAGTAAAGTAGCTACAATATGTTAGCACCTTTGTAGTAATAAAACCAACACAAACATCCGTCACATGAATGTATTCTTTGAATGGTTGGTTACCTATATCATACATTCAGCAACATAGAAAGATCTTGAAGCAAGTGGTCTAATAAATCTTACTTTCTACTCCAAGGTTTCAATTTTAATCAAACAAGGATGTGGAAAAAAGTCATAGTATCTTAATCATATCCGCTCCTGTAGTGGTGATTTGACTCAAAAAGTTTCTATCGTTAAGAGTAGCGAGTCTTGAGATCACACTACGGTCCAGTGAATCTGTTAAAGCTATCTTTGGGCTAACGTTCAGTTAAACAAACAATGATATTAAAGTAAAAAAGAGATTATGTCAGTACTGTTGCGAAGTTAGGAATTGTCCACTCCGTACAGCGCAGTGTCGTCTCAAACTGACAACACTGTCAATGCTCTGTTCAGGTACACTAAAGTTCTGATTTCGGGTGCCACTTTTTTAACACAAGTAACCTATCTACCTCTTGTTTATTATAATATCATTGTAAACAAATGTATCCAGCAAGTAGCAACTCACGGGTCAAGCCCTCCCGCGTAGTAGTAGACCACGGTGAAGAGTAGGTAGACCCCCGCGAAGAACAGCGGCTGTATGCCGTGCAGCAGCCGGCTGGGGTGCGCGGAGAAGATCAGCTCGACGAACATCACCACTGAGTTGATGCCGTGCAGCATTATGTCCAGCACTGGGTTCGGAGCGTAGTTCTTTATCTCTTTAGCTGGAACACAAAACGAAGAACTCTAGTGTTTTATATTTGAAACTCACAAAGATTTCAAAGGTGCTTGTTTTTATCATCGGGAATTTCTAAAGGCATCTATAGTAATGACGAATATGAATAGATATTCGGTATTATGTATAATAGATCATCTTGGTACCTATTCAGTTTATTTCTAATGGCCTGTATCCTCTATTATCACATTTCATTTTCCCGTTTTAATTTGCCATCAGTTAATTTAATGCACTGCAATAACCCTAATAACGCGGACAAGCGAATTCGTTTAGGTAACGCCAAATTAAAAGCTGTCGTTAACACGATGATCGTGTGACAAATTCAAGTTAGCAATTGCGAGCTATTTGCTGAGACTGAGAAACGTTGGAGGTCAAAAACCTCTTAAAAAGTTTTTGCCCAATTACGGCTCAAGGAGCAACTGATTAGTGACTGCGGCAAGTAGAAGCTCATGTGTAACTCTTCGGAATTCCCTGTAATGTACGTTTTATTGTTACATTATTTCATACAAGCCCAGCTGGTATATAGGTAAGTTTTTATTATAGCTACCTACCTCCTATCCCAGTGACAATGCCCCCTACCTAAAAAAGATTTTTGGACGACTGTCACTGGGCCACCCTGTATATTAACCATATTGAGTATCAAAACAAATACAATTACAGATTCAGCATGAGAAAACCACGAAGGACGAAAGATAAAGGAAAAAAAATCGGTAGGCGTTGTTATACCACGGTGATCGTTGCCAACACCTTGTCATAAATGAGTCAAGGGTACCTCATGGGATATATAGCTACTCAAATATGTATAAGTTGTTTTGTTGTGATTCGTTGTTTATAGTAGGTACATGTTTCATCGCACCCGAACCTGATTAATCTCTGCACGACCCAAAGGTTGGCTGGTAGAGAATGCCACATGGTATTAAGTTCGCCTTCTGTACCCTACTTGTGCAATAAAGTTTAAATAAATAAATAAAAATAAAAAAGTACCTACTTGTTACGATGCCATTCAACACCTTTTTTACATGTTTTACAATAAGCTTTCTTTACTATAGTTTAGATGTAGATTTCAGTAAATGGCCTGCTTATTTTAGCTAACAAGTGTTGCAATATTCAACTCAAGGGACCAAAAACTCATGTTTCTAGCATTGTTCAAGTGCGTTGTTTGTATACCTTCAGTTGTCATGCGCTAACATTTGCGAGGCACACTTTACGGCTCACGGAGTAAGTACCACAGACAAACAACATTTAATATGGCCATGGACAAATTCGCGGTCGAAGCCCTTTGTCTAACAATTAAATAACTAATAAGTCATAGGGTCCCGTTTTATCCTTTAATATATGGAACCCTAAAAACATACGTGGCTGTTTTAAAAAACATACCTACTTCATATTTACTTAATACAGTTTGTTTTTTCATGACTGAAATTCGTGTCAAGTTCAAAGTTCAATATACATTTGCCATACTTAGGATCTCAACCCTGTCACTTCTTAGCAGCAACAAATAACATAAAAACAGTACATAAAGTAAACTCACTAGATTTCAATATTCCCCAGTAGAAGACTGTGATGAGGAAGGCGACAGGAATGGCGACGTTGTACAGCACCCAGTAGGTCTTCACGTACCAAGGCAGACCGAAAGTTGCATCTGAAAATAATACCAGATACATTATAAATAACAACCCATTTCCAATGCTACTTAAATCATCATATTGTTATAAATAAATAAACAAACAACAGCATTTATAATTATAAAGTGGCACGAGTGGTTCTCCAACACGATGGCTCAGTGCGGGCTTTTAAGGGGTGTATGGTTAGTGATAAACCTTACTGACAGATAATACCAAGCCGCTCTATGGCTTCCGACTAGACTTAACGACTGACCCCCTTATTCATAAAAACTTAAACAGCTCTACAACACCACGGTAACTTTTGTAGCGCTTTGTCACTTTCATTCTTGTTGCTGCCACCATTTGCGAGTAAGGCCCGGCGCCCATTATCGGCATCGGCAAGGAAAAGGATCCTTCGGTATCCTACATGCGAGCGCACACAATCGGCAATTATGCTTTGGCATGCAGCAACGTCCTTAGGGATGACGGATGGACGAAGACGAAGACGAAGGATGCTGAAGTATGCCGAAGCATCCTGAGGCATTCTCAAGGCTGCCGATACAGCAGCCTCAAGCATGCCGAAGCGGTATTTTTGTATTACGACCACATATCGAGAAAATTCTGCTTTATTGCCATTATGTTACAGTATATTGTTATTTGCCACCTAAAATCCTGAGGCGTGCCGATGCCGATAGTGGGCGCCGGGCCTAAGTTACAGAACACGTCAATAGCTTAAACAATGCTTCAGCGTTGCGTTCATTTTTATGAATAAGGGGGTGAGACATCTAGGCCTTCTGAATGACGGAAGCATGGAAGCACACAGAAAGAGATCATTAGGTTTAGGACGGGGTGGTCAACCATCTTATTCCCGACCCGGCGTGCATCGCATTACTCCTCGGCAAATAAAAGATACGATAAAAAACAACGATAAATAAAATGTGTCGCAGCACATTTCTGACCCAGCTGAACTCAGACTGCGACAACCTGGATTGTTGCCAGATTTTACGTTTTTGCGTTTAATGCACGCATTACACGTGTCATATGTCCATCAAACATAAACATAACTATGCATAAATGCAGTTTACGCGACATCCTAACATTCGTTGTATTAATGAAAAAACATGCATGCTAACATGACATTTTGGGGATTTTCATTTGGAAAAGTTAGGAGTTAATGTAAACGTTAAGTTAGAACTAGTAATTGCTGTTGACAAAGAAAATGGTCATTTAGCTACTGCACCCACCTATAACGTACTTAATACTACTTAATAGAAAAAAAAACAGTATCTCGTAGACTGTAAGTTCGTGCAGTAGTTAAAGTAGGTAATACAAATAACTACTGGGGTTGCACTCTGCATTTGCACATCGAACGAATTCGAAGTGAGATTGTATTTTGTCGTTTTGTGATACACATGTAACTACGCGAATATGAGACGTACAGTTCTAAACAGTTCTTTTTTTAGTGAAAACGAATTAAGCCAAATAACTTATTAAAGTTTTGCTTTATTATTGTTTTAGCATTTTCCATGCAATATCTTTACTAAAGTTATGAAATATAAGTTATTATATATTAAAGTTATTTCTATACAAAGGAGGGAGAATACCAAATCAAGGTAAAGTAAAAAGTATAGTTTACCCGGAAACTTCGCGCTGAAGTATTTTCGTTCTATAGGTACTTAAGCCTCATGTGAACGTGAACTAAACAATATTACCAATACATTAACTTAATAACACACAAGGAGTTACACGCAGACGGAGTCGCGGGCACAGCTATCTTTACTTTTCAGCCGGAAGTCACTATTCCACGCGGACGAAGTCTCGAGCAAAAGCTAGTTTTATACTATTTACATAATTCAACTCTGCTGACTGATGACATTTAAAGTATGCTTACGCTAGTGACTATATTAATACCTGTTTTATGCAAGGTATCGCACCATAACTTACCATACTATACCATACCATATCTTACCATAGTAAGGTGAAGTCAATAGACGTTTTTTCCCGAACGAGAGCGAGATGAGATTTGGCGTTAGCCAGAATAGCGTAGCTGCGTTTAAAATGTTCTACCTAGATAGGCAAATATCAGTTTGCATAATTTGGCATACGCAAGAACAATAAAGACCGAATTGAAGCTTTACACTGTGTTAGACTTATGGAGATGTATTCCATCAAGGTTTTTCCGCCACTGTGTAAACGGTAGGTTAAGTTGAGCTGAATGTCAAATGTTATTTTAGATATAATTGATTTAAATTTATTAGGAAAGGTGCGTCATTCATCTTGTTTTTACGCGCATCTACTAAGAGCCATCGAGTTACGGTTTGAATTTCAAAGGCGTTTTTTGGCTCTAATGTGATGCATAAAATGAAAAATTAGATTTAGCGACGTTAGCAACAAATGTTAAGTTAGCGACGAAATACGTGTAGGTTATTCTAAATTAGAAAAAAATAGGTATTATTAGGAGGTACCTGCTCATACTTCGTATTTGTGTTTGTATGAATTAGATTGTCGTCATAGCAACGACCTCGAGGTGTGTTCGTATATTATCTATCAGTCAGCTTACAGTGTTGCATTTTTTCAATTGTTATAATATTACTAAATTGTTATTACGTACCAAGTTGATAATGCTAAGCGTTATTTTATCTTTGTTTTTACTACAATAAAAGCTAATAAAAGTATCTGCCCGGTCATTCATCCCTTATGCACCACCCACCAAGAAAACATTAAAAATATAATTTAAAGATGATTTAAAAAAAAAAACACTTTGATCGCGAAATATAAGAATAATTGATTTACTGACTAAAACCAAATATCAAACATGAACTAAACTTACAAAAATAGTACCATCGGTCTCTAATAATGAATAATTAATCTGCATAACAGATAGGTATTGTACCTGAAGCTGAACAGAGCTTTAGATCTTAAATGAATCATCATAGCTACACAAGCATTCCCTCATCCCTGACATTGCAGGATATATGTACTAAAATCGTACGGCTTTCACCTGGGCCGGGTTTCGAACTCTGCACCATGTGCCTGCCAAAAGTTACGTCAACTTATAGTGAGCCTCCATTGATGTGTTGCGTTTAGCTGCGTTGCTCGATTTGTATAAGATTGCGTGTGACGACACAACGCACAATAGGGCCTAGTCATAAAAAATGTACAGGTTGATTTCGCAAGTACTTGCCCAATTTTTGGAAGTGACATGGTATCAGGAAGTGAATAGATCTCCGTGAAAAAAAAATCATTCATGGAAAAATACGCCAGCGCAGGACTCTTTTTTATAAAAAACAATGTTCTTTAAAAAAATGACAAGTACTTGCTAAGTCATCCTGTATATATCAAACGATGCAGCGGTTGCCGTCTGCGCTGCATTGGCTCAACACAACGGAGTAGGTACGCACTGATTTGTCTTCACATTCATACACATCCGCTGCACTACCTCGCCACTTTAGTTCTTGTCATTGGCCATGTTTCTTTCTGATTCATTGTGATATTACCTCTTTAGTGATGCCATCTCAAATATCGATGGTCAAGCATAAAATACAGCTTCAATTTGTAAAAGGTTATAACAAGAATAAAAAACTGCTTGAATCATAATAGACTTTTGCATAAATAGCGGAGCATTACTTAGTAGGAATAAGAAACCGCACAAGATTCAGAGTTGCGTGCCTAAGAGCGGACATGCAAATCCTGATACAAACATAGACACGGTCGGAGGCTAGCGTAAACACTTTGATATTAATATCACCAACCAATGCGATAATTGATTTTTTCTAACCGCCTGTTGTGGAGAATATTAATAAAAGACAAACGAATAGATCCATTCTATATTTCAGTGTACTAAAGGTCAACTGCTAGGTAGCACTTGTCGTATGTGTAGTATGTACGAGTACCTACGTTTTTGTTTTTCAGAGGCCGAAACGAAACCAGCCACTCTGGAAGCCTATAGCAAAATTTCAACTCTGGATTTAGGACACATGCGCTGAAGACATTAGCGCGACAAATATTTGAGCGAATGACATTTGCCCGACGAAAAAATCTAGAAAAGTCAACATTCGTTGCACCATATACCAATCTGAGAAGCCATTGCTATCCCCTTGCTAGGAATAAATGTCCATGCTAGCCTGTCTTGAGCCCTTTCAAGCCAGTCCTCGATGAAGATGATCTGCTTCGTGGTCGACGGTGCTAATTCAGAGAAGTCTGGCTTAACGTGTCTAGTCCTATCCCACTTAAGCCTGGCTAAAGGTGAGCTCACTTAAGTAACTTTCAGTTTGGAGCGAAGATCTGAGCTGGTGATGTGATCGATCAGTTTTACTCCTAAAGTACTCACGCTATGCTTCATAGCCCTCTTGGCAAACTTTGAGTCTGTATTATGATAAAATGTGCCTTAGTGAAGACGAGGTGTTAGCCATCTTTGGCAGCAGATTAGTAATAATAATAATAATTAGCAGGTCCTTAAAGACGCTTGACACCGCAAGCGGGCCGAGGTCGCCCCGACCGCGGGACGTGAGCCTGCCGTTTGCCTGCTGCACCGCACGTGAGATTGATCCGTATTCAATAATATTATGTTATGACTCTTAAATTGCAATTAAAAATGGTAAAAACTGTTATTCATATAGCAAGACCAGAATAATCTCCCACTCAGATAAGTCCTGAAGTAACATCTAAAATAATTGGAACAACCTCCACTTCCGAATATGATCGGAAAGTGCCTACCATAGTTAGTTAGCAAGAATACACGAACAAGATAACTAGATCACCAGTCACAAAAACCTGTTTGTTAAACCAGACAAGAAACGTCACCAAAGGTAAAAAGTTTATTTTAAATATGTAATGTATACCTACTACGCCATTGTCTTCGAGAAGAATCTAAGTGGTATTTACATATTCTTTTGTGGTTAGTGTAATTCGGTTTTAAATAATAAACAGCTTGGCATCCAGAGGCCTTGATTTTTACAAAAAACTTTACGTTTTTCCAATTTAAAACCAAACAATACAGCGGTAAAGAATTATACACCATTTTTCACGAAAACTGATCTCAATGATGCAAGTGAGTGGTACTGTCAGGATTAAAGAAACAGAAGTTAATGACGTAGATAATAATGTAAACAGATGCTGGACAGTCGGCCAGAAGTTTTCCATGGTGGTAAAGTCAGTTAAGGGCGTCATAATGACAATAGATGCACTTATCCTTATTTACTAATCTTTATTGCACAAAAACATGATAAAGAATATTGAGTGCGAAAATTGTTTAGTTTATTTACGTATTATCAAGAGTAGTTACGTTGTAATACTGGCGGTACCTTCGATCGAGATAAAGTATCGGATATGTACTATGTGATGACTAGAGGGCAGTGTAGGTGAAAAAGGTAGGTTTATAAAAGAAAGGCCTGTCTTGAAACCAATGATACAAGTAACGCAGAGGTCGTGTAAATAGATTTTTGGCACTGACCTCGTGAATTCTAAAACCTCTGTTCTCTAAACGGAAAGACAATCCCCTTGAAATTAGAGTTATATTACGGCCGCGGTTAATAATTTTAAATGTTAATAGGGGACTGATTAGAGTTACTTAGAGGCCAATGTCTTAATAAAATGTACACTCCCTAGTTATATTTATTGTAAGACCTTGCTTGCAATTTACTAGCACCAACTACCAGAGAAAAAGACACTTGGTTTACAATCAAAAGTGATTATTCTGTGTATTCATTCTTAAGTCAGCAATATGATATCCTAGAATCCCGATGACTCTTAAAGTGAAATACAAGAAATAGTATATTTCAAACACGACACAATACAACCAAATAGGTATAATTGCAATTACATTCAAGAAGGCTGTATTCAAGGTCTAAGAAAAAACCGCTTACCAATAGGTCTTCTGAAGTAAGCATTCGCCGAGATAGCTGTCGAGAACCCCATCGTCGGAATGATAACGACAAAACCCCAGTGTGTGAAGTAAATGCACCAGTAAGCAAGATTAGGTTCCAATGCCAGTGAAGCGACGCCCACGCACGCAGAGAACAGGAAGAGGAAAGTCCGCAGCACCAACAGCGGCCATGACTGGTGGTTGTCCTGCCAGCAGCTCACGTAGAAGTCCGAAGGCGAGTTGTGCTCGTGGAAACACATCCTCCATCGACAGTTTTTAAAACAATTCACAATTTCCATTATCCACAACGAACTCTACGATTACGCTCACTAACTATCAACTGGCTACTGACTTCTTGGCCTTGTTCGCGGTCTTTCGCGAGCTCGTCACCTACTTTGCTGTGACGTTACGCAGTTTAATTAACGTTTATCACAACAATGAAGCGCGTTCCTTTCCACAGAACACTATTACTCGCGCACTTATTGCCAAGTTTATCGGAGTCGAGCAGAACAGTGAAAACGGTAAATCAACGAACCGTAAGACAGCGATTGAGAGACTGAACTGGTTGCTTATTCAACAGTCAAGGTTGTACGACATAGCCTAGTTCGGCACCCGATTGGCTGAAGAAGACGATTATTTTGGCGCTGATTCTTCTCTATATCACTGACCTGAGTTTATCTGCGTATTAATTACTTCAGACTGCGCATGCGTGTCCGTATAATTAGTTGTAATAGACTTATTTCCTAACACGGGTGCAGTTTGATCGTAAGGAAGCGATAAATTGGTGACCATGAGAATGCCTAGAATGCCGTATTTTGAAAATGTTACAAATGTGCGATGTTACAAATTATGTTTTTCTGAATATTTTTGATAGACCTTGATGGTAATCAGTTGGGCAGTATGTTTGATGGTACTATTAAACTCATGTTTTATATATATATATAAAATTTGTTTTTTTATAGCACAAAAAAAACAAATTTTACATTCTTACAACAATAATATTCAAACAAAAGTTTCTGTAGCCTTTTGGCTGCTTATTTGCATGTGTGGGAGCACATACCTACATACGTTTTGTTACGTAGAAAATCGTGAGGTCGATTTTCTTTTCATTTATTTTATCTGGAGTCTGTCGATTTGTGTTTTTTTTATAATCTCTCGATTTCAGAAATTGAAATGAGACAACACTAGCAGCTTTGTCTTGTTCGCATCACTAGAGATCACGAGGGATGACAGCTTCTGAAGACTTCAGACTACTAAATATTACTATTTTTATGTTTTTTAATTCATTTCAGTGCTTTTGTTCTCAACAAACAAGGTAGTTTTCATAAAGGTATTTTTCTGAGCCTAATTCTAAAAATTCATTAAAAGGCATGGCCTTATTCACTTTTTTCAATTCAAACATTTTCGGAGGATTTTGGTCCTTGCCATGGCAACACACCGGCTCGATATCGATTTTGCGTAAGTCATTGCGCCCTGGCATTTTACTTTTCGAAACCGGCGTACGCGCTGTAGTTCCAAATATCTTAAACCCCTGATACCGCTCGTGATGTGCTTGGTGTAGACGTGACCGATGACGTGGTCTACGTGAAAGTGTTAGTTTTTTCTCAACCCGGAACAATGCCCCGGAGTTGAATTGCTGGAGAAAGCATTGAGCGTCAACATTAACCTCCAATAGGAGGTGTTCAGTACGGGCGAAGGCTGCCCGTAAGGTGCTAAGTACAGGCAAAGGCTGCCCGTCCATGCCAGTGTCCTGACTGTCTCCGTGGAGTGGCCGAAAACATTCCACGGGCTGTCCGGACCTGCATGCTGCAGCCCTCAGTGCTGTGTCCCACCGGATCCCGCAGGAGAAAGAAGTAGGATCTTTCTTTTTTATATTTTTCCACGCATTTAGAGCGTGGTGGCGCCCCTCATCTTAATTATTTTGAACATTATGATCAAACAAACGCTCGGTACCTCTCGTCACCCAAACCCAAAGGCTCCTGAGTCTGGCCGGCTCCAATAGGGCTTCATTTTCTGTGCCTAGCTTTATTTTAGGCCTAAGATTTCAAGGTAAATAAACTAAATTTATTTCAACGAAAATTTGCTTTAATTTCATAATTGTAAAACCCAGCCTCCCATTTTTTTTAAGGTAACAATGACACCCATACGTGTGGCTTTGACTTGAGGTAAACAACATGTCAAATAAGCTATGTTGCTGAGCGTTTGTTTTTTCAAAACTTGTTAGATATTTTCAATTAATTAATATTTATGAAATTTTTGATTTGCTGTTAATGTTTCCATTTATTGCCTTACTGTTTGAGGGCAACTTGTAGGTATACTAGCTTGCTGTGTGTTGTGGTTATGTAGTTTATTGGTAACAAGTTCTGACCTACTTACTTACCTCTTGGTTATATTCTGCCAATATAGCCCTATTATTTTTTTTGTTGGGACTTGTTAGCAATAATGTGAGGTACTATTTTATTCTGGTATATCTACCTAATTTATTTTTAATTCTAAAGTGGTAACGTTGCTGTGATGAATTAAATTCTCAACCTGTGATTTTAGCTAAAATTCATAGCTTTATTTATTTTAAAAATTTAAAAATTGACTTACTATTTTTAACATACAGAACTTAAATGATTTAAATTTATAACTTGATTTTTGTACTCTTTATCTTAACCAGTTATTATTGATTTTGACTTAAACACTGAAGCACAAGGAGGTATTTCACGAGCGGTATAGGGTGTTTAATTATTTGTTTGTGTTTGTCCAATGAAAATTTATTTTTACCATTTTTATTTAATTATTGTACCTATTTTGTAATTTTATTAAGGTACATTGTTTTCTTGTACAGGTTGCTGTTGTAGGTTGGTACAAGTAGTAGGTTTGTGACTTCACAAAATGTTTAAAACTTAGCTTGTTACAGTTAAATATATTTTGATGGTTATTGTATGTTGATGCAAGTAGTTGGCACTTCTTGCCCTACAATTTTTTTTTTTCACTAGAATTTAAATAGATTTCTTAAAAACTTAAGTAATTTATAATTTTTGTAAGAGCCAATTAGGGTCAAGTGTGCTTTGCGTTTGGGTATATCTTCATCCATAGCTTAAGAAACTGTTGATAAGAGGTACCGGACATATTAACTTCATCTTAGGGATATTTAACTACCTACTTAGGTACCTACTTTAACTTTTAGGAGGAAAGCTACCACGTTACTTCCCTAAGCCCAAATACAATATCCCTAGATTCTCTGTGCTCCCCGCGAAGTCCCCTTTGGTTGTGTAGGTATTGTGTATTCAGTTCTGTGTTGTTATTATTTTTTGTTTAGTTGTTTATTGATAGAGAGTGGAGTGGTGGTTAAGAAAGGCGAAGTAGTAGGTACTTTGTTTTTCTTCTTGGAGATATTGTTGTGGTTTATTTGTGGTGTCACAGCTGTGGCAAAGGGCGCTGCAGACTGTGCAGTACAATGGTGAACAACGGGTTCACAGGGTGTAGTGTGGTAGTGACCTTGGCGTTACCACGTCAAGGATTTGCAGGCGATGTAAGCCTTCCTTTTTAGAGGTTGTTGATAGGTTGTTGTGGTGTTGCAGCTGTAGCGCATGGCGCTGCAGGCTGCCATACAAGTGGTGAGCAATATGCTCTCATAGTGATGTGTTGATAGTGCCCTTGGCGTATGGACGCCAAGGATTTGAAGGCGTAGTGCGCTTTCTTGTTTTGAGTTGTTGGATGTTTGTGAAGGTTTCGCAGTTGCAGCGAAGGTCGCTGCTGGCTGTGAGTTGTCATGGTGAGCTAGACGCTCACGTAGCTTGAGGTTAAATTGATAGGCGATTACAGTGGACGTGTGGTCCGCCGCTAAACATAGGCTCACCACACCACCACTGATCGCCCTGTGGTTAGTTAAGTTTATTAGTTTAGGTTGCATGTTTTTTTATGTGAAATTAGTCATTAGGGTACATCGACCCCTGGACCGCTGGGTGGCAGCGATAAGATCCGTCCCGGGCGATTGATATCCTATTTTATAGGATGGAATGTTGGTCAGAAGAAATAGTATGAAAGGAAAGCTGTAGGAAAGAAAGATGAACCCCTGGACCGCTGGTTGGCAGCGTATACATCTGTCCCGGGTGATTGTTGTCCTGTTTTACAGGATGGAAGGCGTTGCTACAGAAAAGGAAAGAAAGATTGGTTAGTTGTTAGGTTAAGTTGTCTGTTTTGTGGTGTGATGTTCAAAAGTAGGTATTTTGAAATGTCTGTTGTTGTCTGTGAAGTGGAAGTGTTGGGTTAGGCAGCCTGGTCCGACATCAAAGGATCTGTCTGTGTTTGTGGTTCGTGGTTTTGTGAAGCCAGTATAGCCTAATAAGTTACTTGTTGTTGTGGTGATATTCGTTTTTTAATTTTTGCATGTTACTCAGATAGTTCATGTTATTGAGTTAGGTGTTAGTATGATAGTGCTGAAATCATTAGTGTTAGGGAGTAAATTTTGTTAGTGTCAGTTTTCGATAGTGGTGCAGCTTAGGGGTTATTGCAGTTATTATTTTATATTTTTGTAGTCTATGTTTTATGTGCCAGAGCCTACAATAGTTTTCGGAGCGGTTGGTTACTCGCTAAATAAGCCTTACCACCAGGAGCGGATAGGGAACTCCTTCAAAATAAGCCTTAACCCCTTTGTGTTCTCAAACAATACGTTCTAGTTTATTTACTTGTTTATTCTTATTCCATAATTTGCCATAGGAGCGGGTAGTGACTCTTAAAATAAGCCACACCACCCGGAGCGGAAGGTAACTCCATTTAAATAAGCCTATACCTTTAAGTTCTCACCCTTATCTTGTCCCTAATTAGTTACTTCCGGTTTCAGACGGAGTCACTTATTTTCTTTTCTTGTTGGTTCATCCAGTTACTGGCGCTAGCCACAGCCAGGCATTGTTTGTCCCACCTGATTGATAGGAACAATATTGTAGTCTATTCGATAGGAAATATTATGTATTCTTTTGCTTATTTTGTGTAGTTTATTAATTTGTATGATGATGTCTAGGTTGCACCCTAATTACTTTGGATTGTTGATGTTTGGTTGTTGCGTTATCAGAGGACGCTTGGTCCGCTTGCCTTGCGCTCGCTCACCACGCCGCCTCTGTTGACAGACTCCATTCCTTTGTTGTAGGGTAGTGATGAGCTGGAGGGCCAGCTCGAATTTTTCTCCTTTCCGTCGAAAAATTCTGGTAGGTGGGGAGGTATTGTTACGTAGAAAATCGTGAGGTCGATTTTCTTTTCATTTATTTTATCTGGAGTCTGTCGATTTGTGTTTTTTTTATAATCTCTCGATTTCAGAAATTGAAATGAGACAACACTAGCAGCTTTGTCTTGTTCGCATCACTAGAGATCACGAGGGATGACAGCTTCTGAAGACTTCAGACTACTAAATATTACTATTTTTATGTTTTTTAATTCATTTCAGTGCTTTTGTTCTCAACAAACAAGGTAGTTTTCATAAAGGTATTTTTCTGAGCCTAATTCTAAAAATTCATTAAAAGGCATGGCCTTATTCACTTTTTTCAATTCAAACATTTTCGGAGGATTTTGGTCCTTGCCATGGCAACACACCGGCTCGATATCGATTTTGCGTAAGTCATTGCGCCCTGGCATTTTACTTTTCGAAACCGGCGTACGCGCTGTAGTTCCAAATATCTTAAACCCCTGATACCGCTCGTGATGTGCTTGGTGTAGACGTGACCGATGACGTGGTCTACGTGAAAGTGTTAGTTTTTTCTCAACCCGGAACAATGCCCCGGAGTTGAATTGCTGGAGAAAGCATTGAGCGTCAACATTAACCTCCAATAGGAGGTGTTCAGTACGGGCGAAGGCTGCCCGTAAGGTGCTAAGTACAGGCAAAGGCTGCCCGTCCATGCCAGTGTCCTGACTGTCTCCGTGGAGTGGCCGAAAACATTCCACGGGCTGTCCGGACCTGCATGCTGCAGCCCTCAGTGCTGTGTCCCACCGGATCCCGCAGGAGAAAGAAGTAGGATCTTTCTTTTTTATATTTTTCCACGCATTTAGAGCGTGGTGGCGCCCCTCATCTTAATTATTTTGAACATTATGATCAAACAAACGCTCGGTACCTCTCGTCACCCAAACCCAAAGGCTCCTGAGTCTGGCCGGCTCCAATAGGGCTTCATTTTCTGTGCCTAGCTTTATTTTAGGCCTAAGATTTCAAGGTAAATAAACTAAATTTATTTCAACGAAAATTTGCTTTAATTTCATAATTGTAAAACCCAGCCTCCCATTTTTTTTAAGGTAACAGTTTAAACTGTAACGCAGTGACATCTGAAGAAACCGCCGCGCTGCGAAAACAAATAGCTTACGGAAGTATTTGTGTTTCAAAAGATCGTTAAAAAACTGTAACTAATGTACTCTGTTATAATTACAGATTTATTCCAACACTAACGACGGTTAATAAGCAATGTCACACCGGCTGTTTGGCAATTATGGCGAAGGAACTGTCGTCTAAACTGGGCATTTCGAGTAAAGGCTAGCCATTAGTTTGAAGGCAGCCCTGATTTGCGAAACAGCATACTGCATTGGTGACTTAGCACCTACCTACCTATCAAGGTACGACACAAAGTCATACTTAGGGCGATGAATTCCAATAGTATCTTTGATGATTTCATGATGTTATTTCTTCGAGGAATTTCGGCCAAGCCACATAGGTATTAGATATGAATTTGGCTGAATTAAGTATGTCCAGCTCTCGTCTTTAAGCAGTACATTGGTCGGTTGTTGGCAACGTGTAAATCTACTTTCATCATAATTCCACAATGCGACCTTTAAATATTATGATCTTTCACCCACCTTGAGGCGTGACGCTCCAAATGACGTACCTACTAGTGCCTGCGTCATTAATAAATTTAATTCAAGGTCACGTGCGAAGACTAAGAACAAGATAAATCGTTTTGGTATTTATGATCCATTTACACTCACTCGTAGGACCTACCACAATCACATCACAGTAGTGGTGAAAAAGTGTCGCTGCAGGAAGCTGCATTTTTAGAAAAGATAAAGTTCTTTAAGTTTTAAGTTTTACCTGCACATATTCTACAAATTATCATAAAATATGTCTACAAATGACGAATGACTTAACGTCATTCATATTTTCACAGACCAAAGGGCTTCGCCAAAATGCATTGAGCTGCGCAAGACAGTATGAAAGAATACTAGTCAAATGAGCAGGGGTCTAGAAATGTTGGTCGGACTAGAGTCAAACACGTTTTGTGTGTTAAATTGGTTATAATATGTTTAAATTAGCAAATGGGACTGCCTCAACGTGAGATTTATCGGACAATCTATTTTTAGCCGCTGTCACATCAATCAATGTTAGCGTTGCTACTGTTCTAAAGAAAGCGTTCGCAACAAAGTAAGCTTGGCAATATGAATAGTCTTGCATCTATCCCTGCCAAATGCGAGACGAGTTGAGCGCTCCCATTTGCATGCCTGGGTGCCTGAAGGGTTACTCCCGTTCGTACGACCACGTAGTGGCGTAGATCTTTAGGTACAAAGAAAACAATTACTACAGTTCCAGAGGACATGATACTCGTGAAAGTAAGGGCCACGGTCAAACGGTCTGAATTTAAGTAAGACCATTGCTGGTCAACGTCCTCTCATGTTTTTTTGAAACCATCGTATTTGTCTTAAAAAAAGCTTCAAATAGACTTGCGTGGAGAAGGGGGAGGGAGACCTTTGCCTAGAAGTGTGATCGTAATGGCTAATTACCTAATTAGGATAAGATAGGATATTTTATTGTAAAAAAACTTATTAACATCTATTAACATCTTTAACAAATCATTAAATATAGCTATGCAGGGATGGACTCTTTCATAAAAGTGCTATGGCACTTGTCGCAGAAGGTGTTATTTTATGCATTCTTAAGTTTGAAGGAACCTGGCTAACTTTGAGCCAGAGTACTAAGATGGCCTTTGAATTCATTCAGTAGGACTGTGGAGATGTCTGCTTTTGATTACGGAAGTTATTGTGATATCAGAATTATGATTCTATGCGTACTTTTTGTAAACACAATAAGACTGGATTATGAGTGCGAGGCCTTCATTAAACTCTAATTATACCTGTGGCGGCCTATAGACTACAAGTTATACACAACAGGATAACCTGCAGTCTTATAGTCTAAGTTTTTAATGCCTCTGAAAAGGACAGAGCGTCAGGCATTAAAGTTTTCCATTTGGAAAAAGCATATTACTTATTCTTCGAAAATAACAAACACTCACCATTAAATTCCACATTCCTTTCCTTTTTCAAAGTCACGAGGATACCAAACGCTGACTCTAGCACAATCAACAGCAGCCCCCAATGAGTCATGTACAGGAAGAACATTTCCACAGGACCCCAGAAGAACGTCACTGACCACGTGATCACTGTCAATGACCACAGGAAAATAGGGACCCTCCAGAACAAAGGTGACACTCTTTCGTGACAGCACTGCGCGAACTTCTCTGGAACAGGTTCCGTTCTGGCTAAAGGTCTGCAAGAGCAGGCGCTCCATCTCAGCTGCGTCATGTTGCTCAACTCCTCGCTGATACTCCTCTTAGTGTTCTCCTTGTCAATGACCTTACGAGTTTGTGCGACTATAATTTACGATGTTGGAAAGGTCATGTTGTGCCTTTGCAAGCTTCAGCGCTCATCTGCAACAAAGACGAGTGACATGTCGTTATATGGGTAAGTAATAAATGGGTAGTAAGTGCCGGTGGTTTGGCAAGGACAGTTGTTATGGAATGTCATCGAGTAAAACATACTCGTACCTACTCTTTAGCAATATATTGGTAGGAAAAAGATATCTGTATTCTCTTTGGTTGTCTCAAGTCTATGAAGGAAATTATAGAATAAATACGAATTCAATACGATCACAATATAAACAAACGATGGACCTATTGTGTTGGAAATAATATTTAAAATTAACGCCACCAATGAGTTTTCAAGGCTAAGTTTTTATATCGTTCATGGATTTAGTCTTGTTGTATTAGTAAGTTCTGCCAACGACCGCTCGAGAGTTAGTGCTAGTGTCTGCAGGTACACTATGGGAGTGTAAGGTTCTAGTCTTACCAGAACTTCCACAGAAACCAATTGCTCAACCCAGTAGGTATCTCAATGGAACCGTTATCTTCGAGTTGTGCGAATAATCTAGCGAAAAGAATAAGTCGATTGTGTCACTCAAGGTGTGACCGTGTGACCCTCGACCGAAATGAATGCATTTGCGTGCACTGGGCTAGTGAGAAAACTGCGCCTACTTTAGAGTTAGAAACACTCACGTGATTACAGTATATAAAAGCGCCAATTCATTCGATCTGTATTAGGGTCAAAATGTGGCAATATTTCTTCGATTCAAATCGCTTTAATATTTTTTTCTGCCTTACACGTAGCGATTTGTTGCAGTTCTTTTCTTGTCAATGCGTTAAAAACATAAAAAAACATTCCAACAGAACGTTCAGAGTCCAAATGTTCAGAGTCATCATCAGCAACTGCCGCTAAACAAAGCCACCCCCTATACGAGTAGATAACGAGAGCGGTATTTCATCTCGTAACTTAATATTTTAAGTTAATTTAAATTTAAGTTTCTCATGTAAGTGACTGTTTTCTGTCTTTAGTGAGAATAAATATATCTTTAACCTTAAATGAGGCTATACATATATTTATCTCCGACATCTATACTAAAATACAAGCTCTATCCCGGACAATCACCTCGTACACAAGACATTTCCTTTAATAAAATGCAGTCATCATCCTTGATAATCAAAGCAATCGTTACGGAAATGTTAACGACCGATACAGATTTTATATCAAGCTTTTTATTATCTGTATTTAGTCTAGTAATCTTGTTTGTATGTTTGCGACTAAAATAAAGGCCATGTGCAGCAGGTTTGTCAATTTGTGGAAGCTAAAAACTCGGCGAGGTCAAAAATATGACAGGTAAGGTCCTCTGGCCGTCAGAGATTAGAATTATGAGTAGGTATGTGGACAATTTGGTGTTCGAGATAATAGAGCATATTCGAATTTGAACCTCCTTATCACCGTCTTCGGAATTGGAGTGGCATTCCGGCAAACATCACTTTACATCTCGGTGCTTTACGCTCACTTCAATCATCAATACGCTTCACTTTGAATTAGTATTCATTTCGTATATTCATTTTGTATGTAAATAATTTAAAAAAGTTGTCTGGAATAGATCTCTTTGTAGCAACCTGAATTGTGCTAAAGCATGTCCTTTTACTGCTAAAATGTATTTTTGTGCGATAGAGATTATTTATCTTATCTTAAATGCTGTTTGGCTCAGTTATTCTCTATCAAATTCGCAAAAAAAAATTTTTTAAAGGTAACTCGCCACGAGGGAAGTGTGTTTTGGAGCCAACCAGCATACCTTAGCTGAAGTGGGTTAAACCCATCCTAGCTCAAACACACCTAAGTATGCAAACACAGTCAAATGTAGTAGGAATGAGGATGTTGACACTATGCTGTTGATTCCTAATGTTTAGGATGGAAGATAAAACTAGTTGATGATTGACTCTTAAATTGGGCATTTATTAATAATTACTTGACTTTGCGCAACTTTGCGGAACGCTATGTACCTACCTACTGAGGTCGAAATAGTGTGTTCCTGTTCACATTCAAAATTTAAAAGGAATTTCCGTTTTGACTGATATTATGTGTCTCTATTGACTTTAGTACCAAATAGAGTATTGCCGCTAATGTATTTGTTGATTCTTATCTTGATAGTAAACACAGATTAGTCGATGTTTCACAAAATAAGGACTGTTTTCATGTAAAAACGTCATGAAAACATAAGGTGTAAATAATTTACGCCATGTAGAAAAATCGGCAGGTAGTTATAAACAGCCTATTGTGCAATTAACAAATCGTACCATGAAGGTTTTTAACTCTATCTGTATCTTAATGAGTTATGGTTAAAGTACTGCATGTCTTGCGTAACTTTACAAAGTAATAATAATTACAAAACCGATGTTATTGCTTTTTAGACAATTTTAATAATACTGGTGGAAGGTTGTCTTCAACAAGGTTGTTTATTACTCGTACGGAACTTGTAGGTACCTTAATGTTTTTAGTAACCATGTAGAGTTTTAGAAATAATAATCGATCCTTTTCTTTGCTATTAGTCAAGTCTTAAGTGGCAGGAATACAAATACTCATACAAAACAACAGTAAGTCAACAGTTTGCCAACCAAACCATTTATACGATATCTTGACTTATTATCGTAGTTTACATTCTAGATCCCATCCATGATTGGATTCCTTGGAAAAAATACCTAATTTATAGATTTCACGAAAAATAAAGTTTTAGTAATTTTACTTCTCATGAAAAAAAGACTCTTCAAAATTCATTAAAAATAACCGTAAATGTTTATATACTGTTAAGTATATCAAAATAGCCATGTATTAATTAGTTAGGCGTTGCATCTTACCAAAAATAATCGAGATAGGTATTAACTGAGGGAAGATTAATTCCTAGGACTTACATACCTATAAAACCTTTCCACAGAGTTAATATCGCTTATTTACATTGCTAGACATAATTATACAAGTTCAAGTTCAACGGCAAATGGAGTTATAACTGTTCAACTTGTTATGCATGATAAGTATCGCAGTTCTCGCTAGTAGTTAGATCTAATCGGAGCGACAGGCCACATGGCTTACTGCTGAAATACAATAGGCGCCCATCAATACACCCACCGTACATGATGATGATCGTTTTAGTAATGATGGTAAAATTGCTGTTGGATTATATCCGCATATGTTGTGCTAAATAGAGCTATAACTTCGATCACATTCAAACCATTTGAATAATAGTGTTTTTGAATCGCTGAAAAACTTTTTATTAACCCCAATGAACATACAATATATAAAATTGTGTGTTTATCCAATTGTAATATAAATAAGTAAATACTCTACGATCTTTGTAGGGAGATTTATACTCAGAAGACCTCGTCACAACTAAGTATTACTTTTTTTTAATATAGTTTGGTAATAGTTCTTCAGAAAATCTGGTAGAGTCATACAGTTTCAACTTCCAGGAGCTTTTAAAAACATGATGTGATTAAAAGGTTAACTTTGTTTATGTCGTTAACAGAAACTTTATGTATCCGATTCCCATTTTATGAATTTACTTACTCAATTATACCAACCGCGTCATTACCTGTCTGTCGAATTGTTCCTCCTTTCCAAACATACCTACGTATGTGATAGGTAGGGTTTTACATGGCCACAGAAAGTAGTCAGTGCTTCAGCAATATTTGTGAACGGCCTGGCATTTTTCTGAACCTCTCGAATTGTATGTACAATAAACCGATACATTTACAATTATACGAGTACTCGTAAAATCGTCAGTACCACCAGACATGACGTCCACTGCTTAACATATACATTTTCTGCTTTCTCTGTATGCCAAGCCCACTGCGAAGTATAGGTACTGACCTATTTTACGGTGATTAGGAATCACCTATTCAAAACATCTCTTTGGAAATAAACTTATTATCATCCTACCTATTTACATAGTAAAAATAATTTTGGTGTTATGAACAAGAAATAGCTATTTATAGAAGGCAGGTGGAATATTTTGTGGTTCTTATGAATGATCCGCTTCGCTTCTTGTTTTAGGATTCCGCACATCAAAGGGTTTTTCTTTATACCTATGTATGTTATTTTTTTTTGGTTCGTCTGTTAGTTTTTCAGGGAACTTTCTAGGGACATGTAGTTTATGAGGTCCACCGAAGCTTGAAAAAGATTAAAGCAAGCAGCAAAGATAAAGTAAACGCAATAAATTACTCTTAATCAAACCCAAAAAAACCCCAAATCAAAGGGTTTGTGCTTAAATTCGATTTTTCCATGTTGTAAAGAACCCTCAGTGCACAAATACAATTCACTCCGTTTTATTAAGGAGTAGTTTCTTTGTTCAAGAACTTCGTCTCTTTACGTCTTCTTATTGTAAATATTCCGTGAATGGCAGCATATTGAATCAATTATAGTGTTCAAAGTTTTGTTGTCAAACAGGAAACTCTGGTGCTAGTTATCAAAGATTTCAAACAGTTGTTTAGTTCCGTATTGATTATTATCACTTTGTCTAATTTAGTTCAAAATACAAGAATGACAGCGAACTCTTCGTTCATAATGTCTGTTTTTTCCTTCATATTCAGAGTTCGTGTACATAATATTAGACACAATTTATTCATAGATATTCTCAATTGTACGAAGAAAAATGTATTAATATATAAAAATGTATAAATGGCTTCTAACATAAATATAGGTAGCTAATTTGTAATTAAATCTTTTCTAAAATCGACTTACTTCCTGTCTGGTATCATCATAGTCAACCTCACAATATATTTGTTACATCGCAGAAACCACGCAAACTTGTGAAATTCATCCTGTAGGCTTAACGAGGGGCCCTAGAGGGTGGCAGTGTTTAGCACCCCTGCTTCTATGAGCCTCTTTTTCCTAATGTTATAATAAATGGAGTATAGTGGAGTTCAAAGGATGCGCTCTCAGAGTTCCGTGATGCGCCCCGATCGCGTGCGCATCGCACGACTGCGGAACCGGTGCATTGTAGGTCAATGGCATTTACTGTACCTCTGCCCTAATTTGGCACCGATAATTAAAGGTTGCTTTAGTTTTAAGGATGCCCTATGACCATGACATCGCGGGATTAACGGAAGCTTGTGTCACGAGTAGTATCAGGTTGTAGTAACCTCAAGTTGAAGCTACGGTTAGGCACGTGAGCAGACTGCTGATCAAGAAAAATATTAAGGGCTTTAAAAGGAAACAGATCTATTCGAACGAAGATAGTTTCGTTTCTTTGTTCATCTGGTAGTGAATTCAATGTATTGTTCTTTCTTGAGTAATTATGTTTATGATTTTTAGAACAGCTCGTGTTTGTGATTCCCAATCGGGATTCAGTGTTGCTCCTTAACAAAGTAATAACTTACAATCTGTTACTATTACTTGTGACTGCTGGAAGCTGGTTGGAAGTGGATTAGTTGAGCTAAAGAAGGAGCAACACTGGATCCCGATTCGGTAGGGTATATACCACCTCTACTATATCCCAAAGGGGGTTAGTCCCACAATTCGGATGAAGAATTTGAACCCAACTTATCCAGGTTGCTTGGGTTTCGGTCAGTCTTGAATTAGGGACAACCTGGCTCCGACCCAGAGTGTTTAACCACTCCACCACGGCCACGACGCTCTCACAAGTGATTTCCGCTTGAGCTGCAGTCTCCACTCTTGAAACAGCTTAGCCCAACGGTTATCGGTCTTACGGCATATGTTGTCACTTAAATTTGTTAATTTCGAGAGCTATATCGATGCCCTTGGTTCTCCGTCGGGCAACCTCGTTAGGTACGGATTTTATCCTTCAGAGAAACTCTGAGCAAAACTATTTCCATAGTCTGTTAACTACCTTGAATTAGTGCAGAAACTTCACTGCCTGCGTCTCGGCTCAGTACTTACGCCGAAACGCACTGATGGATGGCAGAACTTTACTCGTAGTTTTTTCGGCATCGTGGTATCACAATACAGCTTTCATTTTGTGGTGGCTTTGGTGGTGTGGTGGTGGAAGCTCCGAGGCCAAGTTAAAAAGCAATCTGGTTCGGGGTCCCTGAGGCCCTGCTGCATTGGTATTTTGTTTTATCCCAATTTATGTCTAGCCAAAATCATTCGAACAGGAAATGTGAATGAAATAACACGCAAAGAAGAAGACGTGGCAGTATTTCCTTGGGCTAAAAATTAAACTGAATGTAACTAATTCAAATTAAATGTAGTTTCAAGATATATTAAAAATGTAGGCATCAAAAACTGCTTCTAAAGTCCCTTTGATCTATGTTGTATTATTTTGGGTAACCTGACACTTTCGTATTGCAACACTCCACAAGGCCAGCTTTGTTCATATTTCCCTGCTTTTCCGAAAATAAATCATTTCGAATGCCTCGTATAGATAAATCTCCTTGAGTTATGGCAAACAAAATATACGTGAAGTTCTCGTGGGAACAAGAACTTGGTAACTCAATTTTAGCACACATTCGTTAATGCTAAATTGTCACCAGTGTTGTAATTTGATGAAACGTTCTAAATTAAGGTCAGTTTGAAGATTTGCGTTGAAGCGCATTTTGTGATATCTTCAAAAGGATGACCTTTTGAATTACTTAGCTCTTGGTGCGAATAATTAATCAATTTCCAGAAAATCTTCTGCTGCCTAGAAGCATACCTACTCGTATCATAAAGGAATAAAGTTTGTTCGGTTTCGAATCCATACGGTTTTACAATTTTACCTCTAAGCACTTTAGAATTGTAAACATTGTAGTCTGAAGTGCTTTTTATAAACGTGATGATCCCACGGGATTATGAGTCTTCTAACAAAACATAGCTTGCTGAATTGGCTTTGGAATCTAAATGCTTAAAACCTGCGGATTTTTTGAGCTAAGTTGATTTAAAACAACATCAATAAAAATAACCTGTAAAAAACAATCGGTCTGGGTATCAAGCTAAATTCGTTCCGGCGCCTTCCGCAAACTTTAACCACGAAACTACCGAGACCATAACAAAACGGCTTAAACTTACTGGTATGTTCCACTGCAAGCCAGCATTAGTATTCAGTACACTTCACAATCGCGCTTCGATTCCTAACACTATTTATTTATTTAGTAACACTACACAAACAGCAAGTATAAAATTCATATCCTGCACAATTTTGAACATACACACACACACACACACACACACACACACACACACACACACATATACAACTTTGCATTTTTATTTTTTATTTGTAAATTATGTTTTTGTAGTTAAGTTATGGACGAACCTCCACAGGCCCTACTAGAAAACCAGCGCCTCTGCAGTTAAACTGCAGTGGCACATGCTGAGGGAGGGTCCTGATTGTCCCACAATTAAAATTGTTTTCGTGTGAATGTTTTTCTTAACTTGTTGGTACAATAAAATATTTTTCTTTCTTTCTTCTTTCTTTCTTTCTCATTATTCCAGCAATGCTTAAGGCGAAATACCTAAGACAATCGAAAGAAATATTTCTACAAATATTAAGAAAAAACATAGGTACAGTTTTATAATTAACTGAAAAAGCGCTCATCTTGTTTATTAACAACGGATATTTACCTAACGTTATCATAAAAACTATGGCCATAACCTTGTTAGCATTAATGACCTCAAGCACCACAAGGTGTGACTTCGTTGTGTGAATGTTCTTTAGTTTTTCTCGAAAACACTACTTAGCGAAGCTAGTGGTGCTTTTGTAGAATTAGAATAGTCGTGGATGAAACAAAACGCAAATGCTTTTATATTCTTTTCAAGTTATATGCCAAAATATGTATATAGTATTATGTATTAATTGTATTATAAATAATTCTTAAGAACAGAGGTCTAGTCATTAGGGATACAGGTAATCTATTTACCAAGTTTAAATATGAATTAGGCATCAATTATTTTGTCAAAACTATAGATACAATATTTTATGTAGAGAAGTGGAGCTTTTTATTACTTTTAATTTCCTCCGGCCCTAAACGAACAGTTTCCGCTGAACCGCAGCGTTGTCACTGAGGAAAACTACAGTTTCTGTCAATAGCAAAGAGAAAAGTTTCATAAACTTAAGTAGTGTAACTTAAATTGGCTGCACATTGATTTAGAAGTTTTCTTTTGACTCAAAAAAAATTGTCTTAGTTGATCTAATACTACGAGTAGGTATTAGAGTTATTAGAGTCACAGTGCATATAGTAGTTTTTAGTAAAAAATACAATTATGCTCATACAGTACAGTTGGTACATGATTCAAAATCTGCAATGATGTATGCAATGTTAGTTGATACTCTGTTATTTATGTTTGCATTTATTTGTTGATTTGTGTTGCGAAACATCTGCAGTGGTATGCATGCCGGTTATTATAAGAGTTTAAACGATCTATAAACCATTTTATTAGGCAGTAAGTAGTGTAAGAATATTGAGATTAGGTATTCCTATAAAAATTGAGTCTAAGCCACGAAAATGGTCACATTTAAATGAAAACAAACCAATAATAGTAGATTATGCCACAAGGGCTTAAAGAAGTGTATTATGTCCCGGGCGTCATATTCCCGCCCAAGACAAATACACTTTTAAGCCCGCGGTGCATACTCTGCTTTTTATACTTTCTGCGAGGCAATCGAAATTAATGTCTAGAAAAAGTAAGTGCTTAAATATTTATTACAAGTGAAAATAGGTAATTAAATATGAGAAATTAGGTATTTGTCAAAAATTTAAAGTGATGTTAAAAACATAAGACAGTTGTGCGAAGACATTGGAAAGATGAATTACAATCTTCGGTACATCAGCACAAGACTCAGGAGATATTTGAGCGGTTGGCGCCTTTTTTCTTTCTTTGGCATCTATTTTATTAGTGTCCAGTACGACATTCGAACTCAGGATAAAATCTCATTGCACCTAAACATTTTTGACTACACGGTTGCATTCCAAATTCAAATCACTTTAATCCCTAGGGAAATAATGAAATTCAGTACAACATTATGTCCCGGCTAGACCGTAGGGCTATAATGACCTACTTTAGGACAGGTTTACATGACACATAATGTCCCATTGACGAGCAGGTAGTATAAAAACAGTTTTTCTAATTGTGAAATGAAAAAAGGCCGAACTTTATTATGATGTTCAGTGAAAAGTTTTGTAAGCGCGGTTTTTGAAGACCTAATGAAACTTATCAAACGCGATATTGGCCTCTCAATTTAGAGTTAAAACTAACTTCGGCCCTTTTAGGTTAGTTGATCGCCTTCCTCAGCTGCTAGCCAGGTCGAGGATCACTTGTCTACGAGTGCCTACATTCGCCTGCATAACCTGCATACATTAACATGCCTAGGTATCAAATGCAGTTTGTATTTATAAATGCATGCCTCTGTGAGTTTTGGCACCGGTAGTCGCATGCGTAATAAAATATTGAAGTCTTTCAAAGTTTATTAACACGAGTAATAATAGTCTCCCTTTCTCTATCTAATAATTAACCTAATGTCGGACTAAAGTACATCATTTTTAAAGGTAGTTCTCTTAGAGTAATGCTCTAGAGAAAATGCATTTCTAGAACCGTTAGCAGATGCTGCGGTCAGAGATGAATTTGTCTACTATTTCACCCTCCTCAAAAAGGAATGGTGGCAACTTGAATTTATGTAACTATGCTTCTGAACTTCACTGTTAGATTAAACTGGGGATTAGTTTATTTTTGACACTGAAAAAATTTTTTTTTGGTTTGGTTCCAAATTATTTTGGAGATAAGCACTATTTTTTAAAATTATTAATGTGCGGAAAAAATATGACTCATAAGCCTTACCTATCATATTCTCACAAAAACACTGGTCTATTACCGATCGTAACTTGCGCACTGCGACCCTGTGGCGTGCGCGTTCAGCGTAAGCGCGCGTCGTGCGCGTATTTCGGCGCGCGACTGATGCGCGGCTGATGCTGGGCTGCGCGCGCGCACGCGACCGCGCTCAAGGGCACAGCGCTACGCACACCTACAGGGATGTCAGGTGTTTATGCTTTGTACGGTTTGCTGATCGCAAACATATCTGACGAACCTGTTTTTTGTATGGAATCAAGAATAATGATCAGTGTTTATATTTCTCAGACACTTTACAGACTTTTATTAAACTGTCGAGGCTTGAATGGCAGTTTGATAACATCTATCAGTAGGTTAGGTTTATCATCAGCCCTACCATAACTACTATATGCTGCTCTGCCATAACCCGCTAATGATTCGTACTGGTACCTACCACCCTATCACCATATTTATTGAAGAGGACCCAGTGACCAGTTAGCTTAGTAGTTCAAAATATACGTCAAAACATCGTTTTTAGAACTGTATAAAGCAATTGCAGCTACTTTTTTTTTGATTTACCCAGGCACAGGCCAAGTGTGACTAGCAGTTTCTATCATATAAAACCAATGCTTTATAATCATTTTCCATTTCATGTAAGCTTGGTCTTGACATTCAATTCTAAGAAGTGTTATGCATTGTTTTTTTTTATTCTTCGCAGCGGTTTATTAATGTTAGTAGATACTTATATTATGTTTTAATATTAACAACCCTATTAAAACGCATCGACGAGCCGAGGTTTTGTAAGGAAAAACTGAGCGTGAATGACGAGCGGACCATTAAAAGGTCTAATGGAGAGGAAAATTTGACCTGCATCAGTTTAGATTTAAAGCGGAGGTCAGCTTCGAGGCTGTTGAACTCGGGAAGTAATTCATAATGAGATTAAATTATTTTTTGTGTGCTTAAAATAATATAGATGCAAGGTACAGTCAGTATCAAAATGATGTGTGCTTTAACAGAGTGGTCAAAAAAGATTTGGGGGGGTTTGACAACAGCATTTTTAATACTGCAATGATAGAGTCGTATGTCTTTGAAGCGTTACCAAACTCTTTAACAAGTCGAACAATACTTTAATACTGTAGTGATATGGTAGCCTTTCATTATTTTAGACATATTGATCACTTTTGTCTGTACGAGTAACAAATTAAAGAATTAGGGGATGTGATCGCCGTGGTTTATTAGTTAAGCACTCTAGCTCGGCGCCCAAGTTGTCCTGTGTTCAAAACTGACTGGAACACACACTTTGTGTTCATTGATACACCTTCGGGCTTACCCTCCGGGTATACAACAGTCTCTGAGATGATTCTTTACTGCGTTGATTTCTTTTGAACTTATCTAAATATTGTACTAACCCTGTTCTCACTTTAACAAAAATAATTATGACGTTATGCGCGTATAGGTTATAAGTTATAGGTACATTTCGGGTACACATTTTTATTTGATTTAATTCTGCTTAAGGCGCGATACCAGGAAAACGGCTCTCGGGAAAACTAAAGTTTTATATAGAAAATATGAAGTGTGAGGCACGAAAAAAATCGTCAAAGTAGTCAAAGAGTTGCACAAGCAGCTCAAACTTCCAGTATATGGATCAACTTACTAGATTAATGTGAAAAAAAATCAGAATATCGCTAAAAACGTGCAAAACGCACTCCCGTATTTCAAAAGTTTAGGCATCATATAAACTAACAACTTACGTGTTTTAAATAACGTGTAAAGATCAGATATCAAAGAAGCATTGCCAATCAGTTGTTTTTCATTGCTTTATTTCAGTTTTGTGCAAAAAATTCCCAAACATTCCGAATTTTTCGCTTGAAATCTCCATACAAATTACTATGGAGTGAGTGAAGTTTCTTTGATAGCTGTCCGCGCACCGTCGCAGCTCACTCCCCCCCATGTCCCCAAGGTGAACGCACGTCGCTTTTGACGAAAATGACATTTATAATTACGCGGATAATTTACACGAAATAGGCGCACATAGGGTCTTTTGTTGAAAATAGTACAACTTTGTTTTTTTTCCTCCGTACTGTTTGTTCATATGCATTATGCATCATTTATCAAACGTATGATTTTATCATGATTCACCATGAGAGTAATATGGCAGGTTTATATTCATAAGTACACTTGATTAAAAGCTCTCTTGGGTTTGACAATTTGGTACTAGTTGCCATTTCATTTTCCTATTTTTTCTTGTAAATTTCTACTATTTGTAACTTATACTGAAAGTTTTTACCTATTGGTATTTGAAAAACAATCTATGTATTTACTTTTAGCATGGTGTCAATCTACAGCATCATCGGTTAATGCCAATACGGGATCTGCCTAAAATATTCAAGCAAAACAAGGGAACGAAGTAAGAACGCAAATAGCTATGATTGCTTTCAAATCGAATTGATTAAAACTATGTTATTTGTGTGGTCTGAGCTACTATGTTATCTGATCATAAAAGCTTGATTAGGGTGTCTGAATAGATTAAAGGTTCTTTTTTGAACAATATTTTTTACTAAATTAATTTTGGAGGCCTCTATCATAACTGAAATTGTTCGACAAAGAAATTTGACGAAACATAAAGATACAAAGTTATAGAGCAGAAATCAAAGTTAATACTTACGTTAAGTTAAGTCTTTGAAAAAATGCGAACAGAAAACTATGCATCGAGTTCGTGTACTTACACACGCCGTATTTTTATGCTTGTTTGTATTCTTCACGCAGTGACGTACACTCACCCGGCGTCACGTGGAAGACTGAGTTGCGGGACTGCGCAGACGGCTGTCAAAGAAACTTCACTCGTTCCATAGTAATTAGCATGGAGATCTCGAGCAAAGAAAAATGAAAGTTTGCGTTTGCTTATACGAAACAGAAATAGTTATTGCAATAGAACATAATGACAAGTTATTCGAAATGGAAACACACTTCACACCGGAACAGCTTTTACAATTGTACCAAGCACAAATTCGGTTGTGTATGGAGTACTTCTGCCTCCACTGGGATGGCTCTGCCAAGTATCAGCTGGATGCACTGGACTCAGTAGACCGAAGAGCCAGGAGACTGATAGGTGACGAGACGCTCGTTGGAACCAAACTCGAGTTTGGAGCATCGGCGTAGAGTTACCTGTCTATCGGTTTTTTATAAGGTGTATTTCGGAGAGTGTGCGCAAGAACTTCATGACCTGATACCACCCTCTACTTTCTACTACCGGACCACAAGTCGCCGTGAGGGCTTTCACCTCCATGTGGTCGACTTTCCAGCGGTCCGAACTAAGCGGTTTGGTGCTTCCTTTCTGGTCCGCACCGCTAAGGAGTGGAACGCCCTCTCTGCGTCTGTGTTTCCGGATACATACAACCTTGGTGTCTTCAAGGCAAGAGTGAATAAGCATTTTTTGGGTAAGCGTGGCTGGTGAGACTGAGGTCAAACGCAAACCCATTTTAAATTAAAACAAAATGGATCAGATAGAACTTTGATATAAATATGAATTATCATATTTACGTCAGCCATGGAAAAATGGCAGTGCAAGCATTTTTATCTCTAACTGGCTATTTGCACACAGCTTTTCCCTGTAGTAATTTGAATGAACTATACAGACAAACGTTCTAGAAAATATAATTAGCATCAACTATCATTTAGCTAGTGAAAGCTTATGTAAAAACAGACAGAAAAACGCGGAGGGTGACATCCTTTCATACTATGCTCTACTCGTAGATCAATTCCAGTAAGATGAAGATCACGGTGTATTCTGTATTAAATTCAGCGTAAAAAGCCTGAAATACGATGGCCTCTACAGGAGACTCAAGGTATTATACTCAAGTGTTATTATCTAAAATAAATTATCCACTAAAAGTGTCTCAACTGTTGACAACTGTTAAATTCCTCGTTTTAGTTAGTAACAAGATAGCTCCCTTTAATGCTTCTTGCAGCTTTTCATTACAAGTAAGACCAATTTATTAGTGGGTTCTTCTGCATGTTACTAGAAATGGCTCCGTGTATTGCTATATCATATGCATTGGATGTAAGACATATTTTGTGTTGATGATGATCGAACGGATAAACCAAGTTACAACTAAATCTCGATGGAATCATCAAGTACCAGATATAACATTGTGCAAATAACGTGGTCACGAGAATAGATTTCAAATAATAGTGTAAAAAAATAATTGGCAAAACCGCTTGTTAGTATGTTTAATAAAATAAAATTTTTGGTTAGTTTCTTTTGTTTGCCCTATATCCTGAAATATTTTGGGTGGCGAAATAAAAATATCTTGTGTGAACGCATCAAATGATTATCATGCCACGATTTATAATAATAATAAATAAATAAATATCCCGTGACATTATTCCACACAGCGCCATCTAGCCCCAAGTGAGCTAATTATACTCCGTTTTTATGGGATACTAGACAACGGATAAACATACTTGAATACTTTTTCTTTTGTAAATACATACTTATTATACATAGGAAACACCCAGACCAATACAAACAGACATGTTCATGCACACAAATGTTTGTACTGTGCGGGGATCGAACCCGCGACCTTTGGTGTAGTAAGATAAGATAAGATAAGATATACTTTATTGCACAAAGAAAACAAGTAAGTAAGTAAGTAGCCGACTTCTAAACAATTACACCAAGACGGTCGTACGGATTTATGCATTGCATTTATGCACGGATTGCACGGCCCAACCACTGTGTGACCATAGCTGTCACGATCGCTTTCAAATTTGACAGATTTTCTCTCCGGCCAACCTTAGTATAGACCCTTAAGTATTTATTCGGTTAGTATCTCCTTACGCATCATAAATACTTAAGAGGAAGCGCCTGCTAGTAAATCCGTGCTGAACAGGTAATACCTATTACGTGAACTTTTCTAGCACGATATTTCTTACAGGCGCTTTTAAAATGAAGTAGTTAAGATTCGTGGCACGGTAATGTTTTGTAGTAGGTACTGTCTGTTGTACTGTTTCATTATAAATCATCTATCTTAGTAACTTAGAAGGTATTTATGGGAAGCGATCTGGCAATAGAATATCAACATCATCGAGTCCTCCGGATCAAACGTTGCCAAGAACCTTTCTAGAAGAAAGGATGCCAAGTTTCTTATCAGATGTATTTCACACTGGCGCAGCTGCTCCAGATATAAACAAATCTTTCATTCGTGCGCTCAAACTACTCTCACCTATGGCATGCGTCAGCCAAATATTAGCTGGACGCATTGGAAACTCGCGCATGAGGCTTTTTGCTTATTGGCCCTCACTGCAGGATTTCAAACATACTCGTAGGTGAAAAGTTGCCAGTTTTAGACTGGCAACACACAGTTTCAAAAGTGAGCCAGTGAACGAACTGCATGAGTTTGTTCCTCCAGCACCTTCCTGCCACTAGGGCATTAGAAGCACATCGCCTTTTCTTCCTCACGTTGTTAACATTCCAGCCAGTGTGTAGCTAGCTCGTATAGTGCAAAAAGCTTAGTGGAACTCGTACTCCGCGCATGTTTTCCCAAACCACTAGGTATAAGTTAAGTATTTTAAAGAAAAGACTGATAAACTGTGTATTTCATATTAGCTCTGAAGTACAGTCACATTTAATAAATGATTAATTATACTTAACTGGTTGCTTAGGTTAACTTAAAAAGTAGAAAAATTAGGATAGGCAATAAATATCGAACAATCACAGTGAGAAACTGTTTTTATTTCATACATATATCACAACTTATTATGTAGAGAATACACAGTCAATACTGGAATTTGAGATTTCTCACAAAATAATAGTTACTACTAAGTAAAGGATTAGTATTGTCATGATCGTGCTAATATTACTATGTATTGCTTTTAAATAATATCAATTTTAATTCACAATCGACCACGATGTGATCATTAAAAACAAAGTCGTCACTTAGGTCTGTGTAGATCACAAATGTCGTAGATATGTTGCGAAAATTTTAATTACAAAATATCAACGCATTGGCTGACAGTATTTTATAGAAACGAGAGCCGGCTTAAAAATTCATTGAATGTTACATTGAGTTTAATTTAAATGCTTGAAAATAAATAGTCAGAAACATAACATAGACATGGCAAAATTATACAGGATGCATTAAATCCCTGAATGACGATATGTCATACATTTTCTGCAATGAGTCATTAGTGTCGCAACTGGTATAATATTTAAAATTTCTTATTTAGATTTAAAATAAACCTTGAGCTGTGAAGAGGTGATTTCGATCAAAGTCAATTCGGTGAACCTGGGCTTACAGTTGATTAATATTATTTAAAAAATAATCACCTGTAAATTAAACGACTTTTAGACAAGAAATGCATAAAATACTTGTATATTATACGATGTTACTTACAATACCTACTTAATTGTTAGATACAACCTACTACACGGTAAGCAATTGAATGCTGCCCGTGAAATTATTTTAATTTGTCAGTCAACCGATACAAACATGACTGCAATATCCGTACTTATATTCAATAGGTTAAAATATTTAAATAAAAATCACAATCAGATCTTAATAATTATGATTCACTAAGGAACTTTCAATTTACCAAAGATTCAAAAGCCTGTTGGCCTGTATTCTGTTCCACCACTTCATAGGTCATCACTGGATGGGGTTAATCTATGGCTCGTTTTCTATCAGTGGTAAGTAGAGCGGATATGTGGGAAACTGTGTTTTAAACTTTTAACAAAATATCTACCCAAAGCCTCATTACAATTTTTAATTTCCATAGTTATTACTATTGTTAGCTGAGTTGCATTGCATTCTAATTTGGAGTAAGATGATCAATAAAAGCCGGTTAGCGGCTGTTCTTCACTTATCGTTTTTATTTTGTGTTTTTACTGATTCTGTTCTTTTGTGTTGTACTTGTACTCAATTCACTTTGAAATGAAAATTCCAAATAGTTTGTAAATATGAAAATATCCCTTTAAGGCCTCTGTAGGAGTTAGCTGTGGCAAGCGTCCACGAAAATTTAAAGTCAGTTTGTAATTAGCCATGACCGGTATAGTCCAAACTTAAATCTAAAACGCAGTTTTTTTTAAATGCCTGACGCGTACATACATTTGTGCAAGCAGTCAGTATGTGTGTGCTCTAACAATAGTAGCATTGCAGGATGGAACTATAACCTATTTACATTAAAATAAATGCATGCTTAGACAAAATAAATAAAGAACCTAATATTGAACACATTCAATAAACATGTAACTGGTGACTGAACATTAAATTACCTTAAACAGGAGGCATTTAATTCAGAGGAACTATTATTCGGTAAATATCTTTTAACTTTCAATATATTTCTTAGTACGTACTAGACAACGCCTTATTATTTTGTGGTTGGAGAATGATGGACTTGGTTTTAAAATATCCTCAATTAGATATAAGTCTTAACTACATTTTTGCTAGCCCTTGGGCAATGCTCATTCAAGTCCTATTCTCACATAAGGTGCGATTATTCTTACAAACTTTATTCATTTATAATAGCATCGCAGTTAAACTACTTTTAAACAAGATTTTCCATGCGTTGCGTGGCAAATAATATTCGTTTTAACAATATAAAAACATTCACTTCTCACTTGAAAGTGCCGTGACAAGGATTCACCGCAGATGCCTGATATTGAAGAAAAAGCAGAGTACATTTAATAGCACAGTAAAGTAAAAATAATAATGAATATCACGTTACACGTTCTTCAACAAGGAACAATATTATTATAGGGGTATAAATAGCACAGCCTTTAATAGCTTTGGTGCAAAGAAATATTTCGAAAAATCTTTCTATCACTTTAGTCACACAATATTCCATCTGTGTTGTATACTTAACATTACGCTTACATTTCTTTCCCTTACACGATTTTAACAATTGTCTAATCTATCTATTAGAAGAATCAGATATTAAACATTTCAAAAATATTTGATCAAATACTGATTTAGTCTTTTTAGTATTTGCTTGAAAGAATTCAAAGTTTTACAAAATGTTCATAATTTATGAATTGACTTACATTCAGAAATGTTGGAAAGGCAATTTACCTACTTAAAATAATTTTGCGTCCGTCAGTAGCATTTAAAATTTTGATATAGAACCTATAATTAGTCTAGTGTCTGTTGTTTCAAGGCAAGTTGCAGCTCGCTAAAAAAGTCTAGTAATTGTCTGTGCGTCATCGTGCGTCTAAAATTAGTCGCAGCGTAGACGCACGTAAACAGTTCTTCCTAGTCAACAAATCTATTACATTGGTTAACAGTACAGGCAAGGAACAGTACATTAGTCACAGTTGAAGTCTCAAATGGAATATGAAATTTATTAAAATTCAGATACACTGCACACGAGCAGAATTAGGTAAAAAGTGAACAATGAAACGGATCTCTATATTTACAACAAAATGCACAGGAAAATGCTTCCAGAGTTAACCGCCTGTTATTTCGTAAATATCTGTTGGAAAATTCATAAAATATTTGTACGGACGGACCAAGCAAATTCTCTATAGTCCGTTCGCTTGAAGAATGCAGTAATTTTTCAATTCAAATCTGTTGCACACAAAAAAACTCAGATCCACAACCTTAGCGTTAGAAGCATGCGTTCAACTGGTCACTGTGGACTTGGCTTTTGATTGGTTAGGTGGCGTACTAGATTTCATTCTTAACACGAACGGACTATAATTCTTTGGGTTTTAGCGTGGTTTAATATTTGATTAGGAGCAAACTAGTTCACTTCATAGTTCAGGTGGATAGTCTCTTAGTTGGTTTTCCGGTAGGATCAGTGCGTGGGCAGCGTGAGCCGGTCGGCGTTGTGGACTTGACTTTTGATTGGTTCGTGCTAGATCGAAGGACATTGCTGCATTCTTAACCCGAACGGACTATAATTCTTTGGGTTTTAGCGTGGTTTTATATTTGATTAGGAGCAAACTAGTTCACTTCATAGTTCAGGTGTATAGTCCAAGTTAGTTGGTTTTCCGGTAGGATCAGTGCGTGGGCAGCGTGAGCCGGTCGGCGTTGTGGGCTTGACTTTTGATTGGTTCGAGCTAGATCGAAGGACAAGTATCAAATTGCATTCTTAACACGAACGGACTATAATTCTTTGGGTTTTAGCGTGGTTTTGTATTCGATTAGGAGCAAACTAATTCACTTCATAGTTCAGGTGGATAGTCTCTTAGTTGGTTTTCCGGTAGGATCAGTGCGTGGGCAGCGTGAGTCGGTCGGCGCTGTGGATTTGATTTTTGATTGGTTATGGGGCGTGCTAGATCGCAGGACGAGTATCAAATTGCATTCTTAACACGAACGGACTACAATTCTTTGGGTTTTAGCGTGGTTACTTTTGTTTAGGAGCAAACTAATTCACTTTATAGTTCAGATGGATAGTCTCTTAGTTGGTTTTCCGGTAGGATCAGTGCGTGGGCAGCGTGAGCCGGTCGGCGTTGTGGACTTGACTTTTGATTGGTTCGTGCTAGATCGAAGGACGAGTGTCAAAATGCATTCTTAACACGAACGGACGACAATTCTTTGGGTTTCAGCGTGGTTTTGTATTTGATTAGGAGCAAACTAATTCACTTTATAGTCCAAGTTAGTTGGTTTTCCGGTAGGATCAGTGCGTGGGCAGCGTGAGCCGGTCGGCGTGCGCGCGCGCGGGGCGCAGGCGCGCGGCCAGGCGCGTGCGCACAAGCGCGAGCAGCGTCGCGAACGCGTGCGCGAGGAGTAACACCACTGCGCATAGGGCTACGAAGCCGAAGGCTGAGCCTGGAAGATAATCAGGTTTGTTAGTAAAGATCTGAAAACCAGAAAAATACATTTTGGTCATGTTGGCATCAGGCAGGACGCGACTGCACTAACCAATTGCTACCGAGACCATTATCAGACCTGCCGAATCTTTCTGGTATATTTACCCAGGAGTCAGGGTGATTTCATCAATGTTATAGGCACCCACCTCTAACACTTCTTCACTCTCTTTTTCTGGTTTTCAGATCTTTAGTGAAGATATTTCATGGAAAATGCGAAAACAATAATAAAACATAGGTTTGTTAGCTTAAAGTAAGGAGCATTGCTGTCTTCCCCTCACGAGTTCTCGCCATGGCGTGGCGAGGGGATTTAGTACCGGTGGTAGGGAGGAACCGCCGGGAAACCAAGAGAACTCGGAAGTAGCAGTGTGGTGGACTTGGTCGCCCACCCGCTACGGCCCGTAAGGGCTACACGTGGGGTTGCGGGCCCAGCGGGGCCTGCAAGCGCCTTAAGGGGCGTGGTTGGGGCGGCGGGCATATCTGTTGGTGGGGGCAGGTGATCCGTGGCTGATCCCCCTGTGCGTCGCGGCCTGACGGGGCCGTACCGCCGGTTACGTCAGCGGAGTCGCCCTTAGAGTGGCTCGTGGTTGCGGGCCCAGTAGGGTCTGCGTACAGTGGGTACCAGCGAGCCGGAGTGCGGGGGTGCTCTGGCTTGCATTGCACGGCATCCACCGAGACGGCGGAAGTGCCTGCGTACTTCTGACGTCTGCCAGCAGGCCGAATACAAAGTTCGGTTATATTTTACCATATTTTTACTTTAATGTATTTTTGGCAAATAAAATGATTCGTACGTTTGTTTGTTTGTTTTATGTTTAAATACATAAACGTTATAGCAATTAGTGGTCTTTGAGTTTATGTTTACATACATACACCTATAGACACGTATTGCTATTGGCTTCTACTAAAGAGACTTTCACATAATGTAATTATGGTAGTTCACTAAAACATATAAGGTAAAGAGAGGGGCATTTGAAAGAGTCTTTCATTTTTCATATCAAAAATAGAAGCCATGTAGATTGTAAGTAAATTACATCAAAACTAGGAAAGATCTTTCCTACCTTGGCAGTGACCAAATAGCATGAGGACTCAGGGCCTATGTCACTTGACTTTTGACTGACCCATTACATAAACGTAACGTGAGCACAGTCTTGTTTTAATTAATGAACTGCATTATAGTTACACTAACAACGCCATTGTCATTGGGCAAGGATAACATGCCTATTAATTACAACTATTTAGCAAAACAAAAACTTTGCAGCCATTTAGAAAGCAGCATCGTAGTGTTCTCAAAATATTACTCAACATATTTTTTAATAATATGTAGGTACCTGGACTGGACTCATTGTATCTTTTCAATCCAATTTAGAGTTTAAGTTCATTGTAAGTAAATAGGTACCCCAAGGTATTCGAATTAGCAGAAAGGAAAGCAAAGAACGTTGTAAGACAGGTCTGGTGCATCTCATCTTTTTGAATCACAAAATGCGTCCTCATATTTTTGGCTGCTTTTGATCGTATGACATTAATAATGTAAACCCTAAGTTTATAGAAGAATACAACTTTGTAGAAGTTTAGAAAGTGTCCCTGAAGGAAAGAATTTCAATATCATACTTTATGAAATGAATGTCAGTTGTATTTTCGACTATTCAAGAGTGATGCTTCTGTGAAAAGAAACTGCTAAGGAGGGCATCTTTGGAAGTGTTGGAAGCATTAATCACAAAAGCTAAACCAAGCTCAAATTTACAGTTGCTTAGGTTTCCTTTGTTAAATACTAAATATATTGTTATGGTCCCACAAACATACCAGGTTTATTCCAATTCAGAGCCGGATATATCGCCGGCAGGCCGAACCGGTCAGTGCCGCCACAGGCCCAATAGATGGCGCTGAACAGGCCGTAAGCGATGCCGGCGCCGACGCCGTACAGCGCGTGCGCGGCGCGGATCGGATGCGCCACCAGCAGGATCTCGCAGATCATCGCCAACGAGTTGCCGCCGTGGACCAGCAGGTTGAGAGCGTTTATGTCATGGATTTCTGGAATAATTGAAATTAAATTGAGTTCTTCAACTTATCAAACTTCTTCAATTAGAGAGTAGGACAATGCTCAAGCAGCTGATTTGACATTTAAGACATAAATCCATTATTTCATTAGTTACAATATTAATGTTATGACTTTATTTTCAAAATATCATTCTACATTCAGAATACACGGCCGCCAACTAGACTCCCTGAACAGGTGACCTTTGTTGTTGTAGGGCGTTGACAATATCGGTTGGCGTTGCAGTTTCTACAAGCTCCTAACTTTGCAGTGTAAGTACCTAACCATTTTTTGGCAGATTTCTTTCATCAGACTGACTTTGTTGTGCACATAAAACAACTTTGGTTAATGGTATTAATATCGAAATCTCAATAAAGGAAATTCCCTTCTACATAACTAATTTCAGCTGGTTGTGCCATTGAATGGAAAAGGGAATCCAGGATTTACCATCACAATGAGCTCTTGAAAGCTCTTTCTATAACACTTCACATGTACAAACGTACATCTAAATACATAAATTAGAACAGGTATCAACTCACTGGGATCATAAACGAGTGTCCAGTAGATGAGCGTGATGACGAAGGCGAGGTCAGTGGCGACGTTCTGCGCGAGCCAGTACGCGCGGCACAAGAGCGGGGTCCGCGGCCGTCGCGGCATCAACGCGTCGTCATCCTCGCATGCTGCGAAATAAAACATAACATAAAGTAACATACGCTGACGACTATGACAGTCACAGGCACTTAGACAGTTCCCGTCATGGTGAACGGAACATACAGCAAATGAACTCAATGTGGTTAGAGGCGAGTTTACCGCCGTTATCCGAATTGCTTGGGTTTTTATCAGTATTTTACTTCACCGAAGAGTTCCTTGCAAATTGTATAATGAACAAAAATTAGGTGTTCCGGCCAGACCTGAACTCGGGATCTCACGGGGTTCCTAGCCAGATTATTAAACCACTGGCCCATGGTGCTCTTAGTAAGACGTGCTATAATGTTAATGTGTTCGTTGGTCCAGTATCATTTTGATAAAAGCAGATAGGAAATGGGTAAGAAAATAACATATTGAGCCACCGACAGTTTACACAACAACCGACCGACAAATCTTAAATACTTGAGCAGTTGGTGACGGCACAGCACATTTAAGCTCATTTATTTTTCATGAAAGCGATTTGTTGATTTCATAACACTTAACTATCATCACAATCATCATTTAATTCACAACAAGTTATCGTTCAAATTGTGAATCATATTCATACCGCTTATTCCATAAAATACCCGCATTCCAGTAGAACTATGCCATTGTCAAAATATTCCATAAAAACAGATTTATCATAATACACAATATTAGCAGCCAATTGTGTTATTTATTATTTTTATTTATTTATTTATTGGTTTGTACACAAATTGATACCTTTTACAGTTAGCAAAAGGAATAAACATAGTACAGGTGAGCTTATCTCTAATGAGAGATTTCTTCCAGCAGACCATGGTGACAGGAGAAATTTCATGAAACAAAAGAGACAGACATAAAGCGGCGTACAGTAAAATCAATTAAAAAGTAATAAATACATACAAGTGGCAGTTTTCAAAATGTATAAAAAAAATAAGAATAAGAATCATTTATTCGGCTAAATTACAATACAGAAAGACAAAAAAAAACAATAAAAGAAAAATTAAATTATGCAAAAAAAAAACAAAACAATAAAAGCTTTAATGTCAATAATGTCTTTACAAGCGCAAGACTATTTGGAATTCGCTTGGTGGGAGCGTAAATGCTGTCACGTGTGCACAGGCATACTCGATCACGTCTTTGGCTGTGCCTACTTAGAGGAGGTGGGCACATCGAGCATCGTATTTAAGGTAAGTGACTGTTGTGTTATTCACAAGTGAGACGAGTGAACTGTGGCGACTTGATCGTTTCGCGGCTTTGCGGAAAGTACAGATAGGTACTTCGTCAATAGGGTTGTTACAACGTACAAAATTGTTTTTTTTACGACTGTTTTAATATGGTCTGAATTCACGTATTGAGTACTTAATACGCAAGTATGTGAGGTTCTTTACACGATATTTTTGTCTATGTCGGTTATTCCGCCCCACCCTGTATACTATGCTACCACAATAATAATATACTTATCTAATAACATAAATGTAACTATGTGTTATTGTTCGGTTTAGTCGGTCGTGGCTGGAATGGGGAACCAATAAGGGTAATTAGCAGTCTGACGGCCGCCAGGCGCAGGTCTTAATTGACGCGAAATTGTATCAATCGGCCGCGGCTGACCCTGGACCCTGTCGATGACTGGAATTGAATGCCGAATATAAGCCCAATCGGCTCTCTATATTAAAATGAGTGTTAAAATGTACTTAAAAATGTTTACATACTCGAAAAGGAAAATCTTTGAGTATGGTCATGAGAAGTGGATAAGTTCGCACGGTCGCATGGCTTATAAACCCTAACTTAGTCCCAGCGCAATTTTCTGACGCAAGGACATGAGAAAGCTTTTGAAAAAACTTCAGCTATTTATCATACATTTTCTTTTTTTGTAGCTGTTTAGATTTTCGAAACAGCGCACAATCAACCCTGCAAAGAGTATTTTTGGTGAAAACTAGGTCAATTTGATAATGCCTTGTATCATACGCCTAAAATCAGTTGATATGGCGGCCACCACGAACTAGCATTTATTTTGCAACATCTTGTTGATAAAGATACAAACAAGTAGATAGTTATTCAATTTTATACTCGAAGCGAGCACGCATTTTTATTTTGCGAATTGCCTACCGATATCTCTCAAACATTCTTGATTAAATAATAAATGTGCCTCTATTGATGAATTTGACTTCTGACGATTGGTTAGTGGTCAACTAATTCGCCCGTTGTTAAACGTTTGCTGCTTGCAAAATCTTAGTGCGGCAATTCCTACGGGCCGGCTTTTGTTATTTTTTATAGATGTTATCTGAGCAATGCGATGTATCTTAATTAATTTTGCCACGAGAAGACACATCCACGTGACTGCAATCATTGACTGCAACATATTTTAACTACAAGAAAACTTTTCTAGTAGAATGGGTATGACTTTGAGCATTGAATGAATAAAATTGAAATAGAAAACGTTTAATTAGTTACCACAGTCATAACGAATCACCCATCATATTTTACGAAAGGTTATTGCATGTGCTTATGGCATTTTGATTAGTTCCTTGAGTCTTAAATGATCGATATTGCCAAAATGTTTAACTACTATAAACTTGAAAAATCCACATCACAACTTAACAAAACATTCATAATATAGAGCAGACACCGTCAACGAAGAGTTAGTTACAAAGTCAAGGAGGAAGATAGCAGCTCAACCCAGACACGCATAGTGCGCACACGCCTGAAAAGTTAATGAATGAAACGTGTCGGTTCGCAGGGGACGTTGTTCCGTTTACGAGAACACGAGATCATGATTCTTTAATTGAGTCGCTAGAGCCGCTCAAGGAAACCGCTTCTAATAGGTGCGCCCACGCAACGCGCCGAATTACTGCACACTTGGCGAAACACTGACGGATCTGACATTTTCGGTAATTGCGATTCAGAACCCACTGGTGGGCTAAATCACGGGCATTTCGAAAATTATGTGAGCAAAGATGGAATATCTGTGTGATTACTTTTGGAACCTGTGTTGATGGAATGCGGTCTGCTGCAGATTCTCAGAGCGCTATTCATTCCAGGTTAATTTGGACGTTGCTTTCTGAATCGACCCTTTGGTTGAATTAGTTTTTTGGCAGAACGCTTTTTTACTCTTTAACTTACCGGTCGCTCACCAGTGCTCTTTTCCCGTAGAATTATTCCAGCCAGAAAATAAGTAATTATTAATTATTTCAGGAATTGTTTTGAACTACACACATCAAAAGTGTCTAGGGATATCGCAAGCATTTTCATACAAAGTATAGCTATTTGGGAGGCTGTAAAAATTAATATATTGATACCAACGTAGAAATTTTTAGAACACAGAAACTGCTATATCTGCCCTTTCAGATTGTATAAAGAAATTCATTGTGGTAGCATTATTGTACAATCGTAAGGACGTTAAAAAAAGACAGATTTTTCTTTTAAAAGGTGTCAAAATTTTAGCAAAATCAAACGTTTTTTTCTGTAATATTCTTAACCTTTATCTTATGCCTGTGTCCTCGCGTTATTCTAAGCTAATGCTCAACTTGTAAACAAACTTAACTTTATGAAATATTTGAAAAATGATATCCCTATGATATCCCTAGACAGTTTTGATGTGTGTAGAAGTAAGTCCACTTCAATCAATTAAACTTAAATGCGACAACCTGAGTATCCTCGGTAGGAAACATAAAATGATCACGAGACTGTATGACCACGGAAATTCTAGATGAATGAATCACTTGATACTCACTGCACTCATGAGCCACATATAAAGTGCAACCTGGCCATTGGAAAATTAGATATAACATGTTGACATAAGTTGATACAAACTGTCAAAGTGACCTGTGGTTTTCTGGAGTTGAATCTATACTGAGACACCAAGGATCTTCGTAACGCTCAGTGGCTAACTCTACCCACGTGCCGCCGATAGCCGTCATAATCACTTAAAAAGTAATAAAAGTTCAATAGTCATTCACGGCAGATGGTCATGAAATCTATTACAATCAATTGTAGTCAGTCATTTACAGCACGATGATGATGTATTGTAATAAGGGTGTTATTATCGTATCAATTTGTTTTGGGAGCTACCTACTTACTACTATGTCGAATTGTTACTACATACTTAATCATAAATGAATTGTTATCAAGTGTTTGAACACAGTTTTAGAATTGATGGAGAGCCAGCCTTAGCTTTTAAAAACTTCGGCTGAGTTTTAAAAATAAACTATTATTTTGTGTGTTTTGTAAGCGTGATTCCTCTGTTTCACAATTTAAGGTTACTTTTCAACCTGATTTGCTGTCTACAGATACCTTCGTATAGATTTTAAAATACTAAGTATTATTTGGATACAGAAAAAAATATCACACAAATATTGGTCCTGGGTTGGCATAGATAGAATCCACAACCTTGGCCAACATGCCTGTCAGTTCGCACTACTCAATTACAGTCTGCGAAGGCATTGAACATTTCACAGCTGTCTACGTGTCCACTCGCCTTAGTGACAACTATGGCGGCCACGACAATCGATTGTTCGAAGAATCTGTCCGGCCTGTAACTCGTCCGGAAATATAATAAAATTTAACTTCGCGCCGCCAATTGACATTGTGTGTGCGTCTTTTGAGTCGAGGCGATTTTCTACTCAGGCTGGCGTCTTGACACATTTTGATGCCATTGTGTTTTAGATGCGTGGCGCAGGAAGTTTCTAAGTGGTTATCGTATTGGCATTTGCAGGGAGAAAAGAGAGATCATTTAATTCTAAGTGGACAACCAATCGTGGATGTTTTGTGGCGCCACGAAACGCGGCCACCTGCCACGTTCCATGGGAGTTCGATTTTACAAACTATAGAAATATCATTTTACAAACTATAGAAATATCATTTTACAAACTATAGGCGTTTCATGGCCCGTGTGCAGGGACGCTAAGATTTAGATCAGAGTATCAGAGGAATGAAGTTGGTGGTGCGCAATGCGGTTGAAAATCAATATGCACGAGCCATAGTAACTCACGCATTACTCTTAATTACTCTTGAAGGCATTTCCTATATCAGCCGTCTTAACAAAGAGCTTCGTTATCTTCCTTAATTTAGAAATTAAGGTAGACCTTTTATTCATTGCTGCATCATTACTGTTAGGTCCCGAACGGATTTATATTAGGTATTTACAAAATTTGACAAAACTAGATTTCGAATTTTCGCTTTGTTTAGTACATAAAAAGCATGTCCACAGTTGGATGTCTAACTACATATGAAGACTTCATGGATTATTGTAGAGCTAGAACTAAGATAAAACAAACAAAAGCTACTCACGACTACTGAAAGCCTTCTGCGACCTATACCGCTGCACAACGGCTACTCCAAGCCCGGCCTGCAAAGCTATTAGCATGAAGCCCCAGTTGGTGAAGTAGATAAACCACTTGAAGTGGTTCAGCTCGACCGGAGGGCCCTCGTAGCGCGGCGGCAGTCGCTGGCACGCGAAGCTTGCGATGCCCGTGGATAATACTGTTATGAATAGCAGCCATCTGGAAAGGATAAGCATATTAGCAGATAACTTGAATCATCTATATGGGTGATTATTGGTAGTTTTTTCTCTAAAATAAAATTCATCGAATAAATTGGAAATAAAAAGGAAAATAAACAGGTATTATGGGATCTATCAGTATTTAATGATAGTGGTTTGGGCGCCATTCGCAAAAATTTTGTAACCTGGCCTACTGAGTGACCGCATGAGTGACTTTTAACGCGTGCAGACTGTTCTTGGCCTACCATCTGCGTCCTGTATAAGGTTACATGCATAGGTTTATTATATAGTTAGGTTAGCTACGGGTAATTTGGTAAGTATAAAATAACCACTAAATATGACAAGAATTAGACGGATGTGATACTTTATTTGTTTTGTCTGATGAACCCCGTTTTAGCTTTAGTTTAGTTTTAGAAGTCAGAGTCAAATTGAATCGCGATATAGATCTCAGATATTACTTAAATGTAATCAGTAGGCCTAGCACGAATCACTAACGTTTTGGTAATCGAAAAGTAAACTTTTTTTTAAAGACATAGGAAAAAAAAGTGTATGGTTTATTTGGGAACTACCAGAACGTTAGCGGTGTGTTTGCTATCCTGGTAAACACACTTGAAATCAATCTGCAAGGTAGTTTTTGACACATTAGTTTCACCGGTACGATAGTTTTTTAAAAAAAGCGCCAACCTCCAGAACCCTGAACGTGTCATCAATCTGAACTTATCTTCAAAAACCTTTTTCATCAAATAAATACTTTTGTATTGATAACGTTACTGGACCTAGAGGAAGTCCAAAAAACTTCCGACCTTAAATTAACAGAGTATAAGGCACGAATAATGAGGGCAGCTAGTCTCAGTTAGACTTATTCGTTTATTGTATTATGAATTGCTTTAATAAGTGAATTTATTGCCACATGTTTGGGGAAAGAAGCTATTTAGCACGCGCCCGTGACCTGAATTGAAGCGAATTTGCTTCAAACTTAGCTCAACGAGCGTATTTTGTGTAAAAAACGACTTGTAACAAAAATTGGTGCTGGGCCAAAGTGTTCGTGCTAGCTTGGTTGTTCCACGTTCGTTACTTTCCGGATCCGTCAAGAACCTATGTGATGTTCTCTCACATTGAATACATAACATAAACGGTCTATATACGTCCCACTGCTGGGCACAGTCCTCACCTTAACTATGAGGTGGAACGAGCCAAACTCCAACACGCGGGCTCAGTGCGGATTGTTCGAGGGGTGTAAGGTTAGTGAGCAACCTTAATGTCAAAAGTTATCAAGTCGCCCCAAGGCCTCTGACTAGGCTTAACGACTGACATCTAGCGACGTCAGCTGGGACCAACTGCTTAACGTGCCTTCCGGAGCACGGATATGCCCGATAAATACATCACTAAATTTCGGTCGGGGTGGTCCATTTTATTTTGGTGTCCTATTGAATAATCATTTATAAAACCTACCTGTAGACTAGATATGGGGTGGAAGGAGCGGTGCCAGCCTGCCACTGGCAGCAGGCGAACTGGTGCGCGGGCACATGGTCCAGCTTGATGGCGCGCCGGCTCGCGTGCCAGATGCGCCCTAGCGCCGCGGGTAAGCAAGTTTTCTTCTGCATTGCTGGAACAAGGAATATTTTACATTACATCAAGAAAGAGTTTCGTAAATTAGTTAGAGGACCATGTAACATATTTTATTATTGTAATTGTTATGATAACGTTATAATTGAAGTATAAATAAATAAATAATAATAAATAATAAATGTCGGTACTGCAGTTTCTCAGAAATTATCTGATAAACAAATAATCTAAATAACTCGCCTTCTCACTTTGCTATACGGTAAGAGCAAATGTGCTCGTGAATGTTGAGCATAATGACCTAATGGCGAGAATATGTTTGGAGTTCGAGGATCAGCTCGGCAGCAGTTTAGGGTTGAGTGAGAGCGCTCTGCTGTGCTCACTCTACAGACCGGTAGAGCTGTCAAAGCCATCAGCGGTTTAACAGGGGTAAATAAATACACTGAAAAAGGAAATGCGCGTTCACCTATTTTTACCACTAGTAAAAGATCTAAGTATCTAGACAATGATGTCTCAATGTCAATCTTAATCTGTGATCAACTGACCCAGAGATCAAAGCACAACTAAAAACGATGAACGAAATTCCGGATATAAGCTAGTTTACCACCAGAAGTTGGTTACTACGAGTATACCGGTATGACTATGATAGTTTTAAAACTGCTCTGAATGACGACCGTTTGGCCACACACAGACACAATACTTACACAGCTATTATTCATAATGTGGCTGTAAAATGCTCTACTTATTCATCTTGTGTGCAAGTTGAGTTCGACCACATGAAGAGCACTTCCTCGTCGGTGATTATTCCGATCTATTTTTGCCATAGCATTAAACTTTTGCAGACGGTCACGCGAGCGACCATCCCAATCAATGGAGGCATTCAGTCAATTAGAGAAGAATACGATACATTACGTCGACGCAGCGATACGGACAGAAGGACAGACACAAAGCCGTCCTGTGTGACATCAATCACAACGTGTGATAAGCGAATGAAAGTAAGATTTCATTTGCTCACTGTCATGGTTATATTGACTTTGAAATCAAGTGGACATAGAATGCGAATTTAAGCTAAAGCCATTAGTGGCGGGACATCCCTCGTCATACACTTCGTCGAGTGGATTTGTATGTTATTGGAATTGTTACATGTCATATCGATATCAGAATTACTCATTTTATCGCTAAAGCTTTACTAACAAAATTCTAAGTGCATTGAGCATGATGAAATTACACGTGCAATGCGTAGATGGGCACGTAAATTTTTGCCTTTTTCCGAGAAGCTGTACAGAACTGCAGATGTTTTGGTACTAAATAGTTGCTGATTCACACATAAATCAATCAAGGGACGGAATGTCCATTTTTGAGTTTCTGTTTTTGTCTATTACCTACTGACTACTCGTGCGGCGTCCGCGATAAGTTGAGGCCTGTCACCGTGGCGTGTTTGTAAAACTTGTGTTTTTTTTAATTCTTTATTTTATTTTAAAAAAATAATAATAATCGTGTAAGGTACTATATTATACGAGCTTTGCGGGCAAAATTGCCAATGTGAACTGTACTATTATGTTGCATTCTAGCAAGTCTCAACTTATTGCGCACTTGAAGTACTTCTTGTTCAGTAATTTTGGTCAGACAGCTCTCTTATATCAATTTCTCAGTGTCTATTATTATTTAGAAACCAAAACAGTTATTTTTTAATTTGAAGCCTACCTATGCCTGAAATTTGAGTGCAAACTCAAATTTCAGGCATAGGTAGGCCTCTTATTCTAAAAAAAATAGTATCATAGAATAGAAAATAAAGCTTAAAGAATTTAATGCACAGTTTGTTACAAAGAGGATAAAGTATTTTTACATTGTAAAAACAGGAGTCAAACTTAGATCTTTATTGGGTGTTTTAGCCAGAAGTGTCAATAACGGTCGTTTTCGGTAATTTTGGATTTTGGATTAAATTCCAAAAATACTTTATCCAATTTGTTACAAACCGTAAATAGGATTTGTCACTGTTTATTTTCTATTCTATGATATGATTTAGCCTAGATGCCTAGATATAATATGTCCATGAAACAACTTTACTAACCAAACCAAAACTCCCGAGTTCAGAATGCGACTTCCAATAGCCGCCCCAAATTATTATACGTAACATCCTTCAATTATTAAATATTTTTCTCTATATCTCGGTAGCAATTGTTTTTTTTCTTATACTTTTTGGCGCGGTGGCTTGGCGTCATCCAGCCAGCACTCGCGCGGAGACCCGTTGAGGTTTCATGTCGTCTCCGTGAGAGCTCGATTTGGCAAGCTAATGCCTACTTTATTCTTACATTATTTCATCGAAAATTTGTTTTTAATCAAATAGCAAGTTAGTTTTCTGTTCATGCCACAATACAGAGGGTTGCACTTGCAACTGTCTGCTGGTCTCATGCCCAGACAGTTCAAGTGGCGGGTCATTGTTTGATCAGCGTGTAATTGCTGGCTTGCTGACGGCGCTGGGCTTGCGGGCTGGCAACGGCCACCTGCGTCGATTAGCGCATTTATTACTACGATACACTCAATAGCAAAACAATAACTCTGTCTGCTATGATGTTTGCAATACAAGCAAAAATATTCGCTACTAATTGTATTCAACACTGAAAATGATAAACGGCTTAGACATAATGTGACGACAAACGGAACGTCATCGAATATATTTTTCAGTCTATACATTTGTCTGAGAGAATTGAAGCCGGAAGCCCCTGCTAAATTGTTTTTGGTAAATTGTATTGGATGATTAGTTGTACAAATAAACTAAAACAGTTGGGTAGGTAATAGCCGTAGTAGTTAAGATTCACTCAAACGATTCATGAAGATAAAATTATCCCTAGCTATTTTAAATACTTTATGATGTCTTAAAACTTCAATCTGACATGATTTGTCAATCAATAATATTTACTATCTTCGGTAGTAGAGGTCACATCGGTAGTACGTAATTACTCTAGAGGACCATAATTCATTATGAGAATTCAGCCTTTTAATAAAAAAAACAATAAAAAAAATACTTACAACTCGGCCTAGGTTCAGTATTGTTAAAACGTTGTCACAAAAAACGTCTTTATTTAATTATTTTAAATGAACCGAAAGACATTGTAGATTGCAATAACATTTCTCAGAACTGCCAGCTACAAGAAGGTTTGCTAGAATTAGGTTTATGATTATGTTCTGCTTTAAATATCAGCTTTAATGGTTTTCGGAGGTAATTCATAAGCTAGGACTGCTTCTAGGCGTAAAGATAAGTCAATAACTTGACTGGGCCATTTAACCAATCCAATTCAATCTGGATGGGAATGCGGATGGTTAAGATATGATCTTGGTCCTTCGCGTCCCACAACTACTCGAGGCAGTTGCTGTTATCTGATTATCCTGGGTTTACTGCCCATTCTCTCTTATTCTCTGCCACTACAACTCTGCGGTCATCTCCGGATTCTGGCTTCGCTTTTGTTGCGATTGTGAAAAAAGTCATATTTTTTGATGGACTGCCTACATCGTCATTCACACATAAGTGTGAAACTACTGGCCCGTACCTACCAGAAGGTTCTGTGACTCGTTTCTCTACCCGACCATTCAGATGTGGAACGCCCTTCCAAGACGTGTGTTTTGTTGAGAAAAAAAAACAAGCCTTTAAAATTGGACCGCCAGCTCAGAGTCAAAACTGCATAAATATTTTTGCTCACTGATTTCGCGACCTTTGGCCGCTATGTTGAGTAAATACTAAAATCAAAACTACTTACGCGATCGTTTTAAAGGAGCAAGTAACATACGTAAAGAAAGATAGTAATCGTTTTTACTGTTCAAGTTCATAGGAATAAGAACCACTTTTCACAAACCTGCATAATTTTTCAGGAACCTCGAACTTGATTTCCACATGATATAATCTGAAATTCCCATACAGTCATTCTCATTCATATGCTCGTGCCGCGCTCATTGACGTTCGAAATAAAAGGACGGAAAATGATCACAATTAGATAGCATCAAGGTCGTCTAGGCATTGTAGGTATGTGAAGCGTTCTTTACATTACATGTATGCTTATTTAAATAAAAACATTTACTCTGCATTCATTCACTTCAGGCCTGTCAGGTACATTTTGCCTGTAGCTAGTAATGACCGTAACGCAGATCTGTCACAGTACACGCTATGGCTGTCGCACACTTAACGTGTTCCGTGCTTAAGTTAACAAGAATTGTTGATCTTTTTAACCCAACTATGTTTTCACGGCAAAAATCAGAATCACACTAAAAAAACATTTTTCTGAAAATTTTGATAAAATTAGGGCTATTTGACCGAAATTGTCTAAAATTATGTGTATCTCCATTCAAAACACTGACTTTACGAAGTTGTATTTCAGGCCAATTATGGCAAATGGTTTATTGAAACGTGTTTTTAGCTCAATTCGAATTATTTCTTGAAAATCGCTCGTGGTTAAAAATTCACCCAGTATCCGTGTGTCCATGAATATTTTTTCAAGAGTAAAGAATGCAGCTTTTTACTTTTGCTGGATAAGCTGCAGAAATTTTATGGGATCTGAGTGGGTCATTCCTGTGAGTATTGTTACAGTCAAAGCTTAGAAAGCACCCAAGTACCTAATTGTTTTTGATAAAGTAACGTAAGAAAGGTCAGACAACAGCTCAGAATCTCAAGCTAACCTCACTCTTACGTGTGACATTTTGTAATTTAGCAGACGAGGCTCTGGTGTACGTCCATGGCGAGATAACTATCATAAGAGTCGCTTAAATTCAAACTCAGATAAATCCACTCTACCCTCTTAGGAGATATTAATGAAAAAGTGTTATTTAACCTAAATGAATGATTTAAAAGAGCGTATTATTTTATTTGTGGTAACAGTATTGAAGAAAACGACCCTCTATAACGAAATCAATTACAAAACCATCGTTGAATTAATTATAAATATATTTAGATTGGATTTAACTGCATTTGATTTAATGGAATGCAATTTATCCATATTTGAAAAAAAACTTTTAATTGATTTATGGAGTTTTGATTTATCGGAATACTATCGACACTTAAAGTGTGTTTTTTGTAAGTTGTTTTTTATTTAAATACAATAAAAAGCAGGAAAGTACGGTGATACTGTCGGCGCGTTTACGTCAATTGACGTCCATGTTGAGAAAATGCTGTTCGCTGATTGGCTCGGAGGGATCTATCTACAGTTGAAAAAAACTTTGTCACGGATCTATCTGGTTTTGATAAAATTGTACGATTTTAACGGTGTTTTCCTCAAGAGCCATGCGGATTTATACGCAACTGCTAAAATAGCTCCAAAGCTAGTTTTTTACGCTTTTTTTTGACACCAAAATCTTAAAAATTCCCAGAATTGGATTTATCCGAGTTTGAAGTTAAGCTACTCAAAGTACTTACCTAAGTGCCCCCGCGCACCAAGTCCGGTCAGGTCCCCAGTGTACGATCAGTTCAGTTGTGAAATATGCTTCAACTACCTATTAACTTATTGAAAAATACGACCAGCTGCTGTGGCAAGTGCGCGGACATTGGTGACAGCCACATATCTACTCGTACATACAATCGTCTTGTCTTGCTTTGGCTGGCGCGCCCATTGTCTGCGGCTTCAGTGCTCTGGACATGACAGGCAGAAGGTGCTTCCGCCCTCGTCAATCGGTTTGCCTAACATTCCGTGTTTCGGCTACATCTTCCCTCTCAATGCTTTCTAAAACAGCTGGAATTAATGGCCTTATTCTTGTTTTGTGTAGACCATCGATGGATCCGATGAGGACAAAGGTAACTAAGTTTTGTTTGCCGGTAGTTCAGTTGCTGACCGACCGTTATTTTTGTAGAATTATGAACTAAGACTGGTGTTCGATTCTAGCTATTATTTAGGTTGCATTGAATCGCTGTCAATTGATTTTAATAGAAAGTCATAAATTACGTCGTAGACTGGCGTGTCCTCTCAATTTCGCGCGTAGCCTTCAAAAATAAGATATGATATGTGCTAGATCATAGCAACTGTTTACCCATCTCCATTCTTGTTGGCATCGAAACTAACGAATCGATGACCAATTGGATATTTGATCTTAGACTAATACGATATTGTGGTTAAAGAATCGATAGATAGATAGATATTTTTTATTGTTCAAATACATTACATTTCAAACAAATTACAGGGACCAATGTAAATTTTAGGCGGTCTTATTGCTAGGTAGCAATCTCTAATCCACGAATCCACGTTACAGTCAATGCCTCCTCAGCTTCGGTCTAGTCCGAGATAGCGTTTGAAAAAATAAACTGGTCTTAAAAAGAGTGTTCAAAGATTACTTATTACAATAAGTTGTAAAAATATTTGGCACGTAACAACATACGTTGTGAGATTAATGCTTTATTGACAACATAAATAATACGAGTAGTGCGCTTGCGATTGTTTACTTTAGCAGCAGTTTTTTTGATACAATTCGACGATGAGAAAAGTTTGAAGATTTGAGCTTAGATTTATTTTCTGTAGATATTCTGTATGGTGTAGGTACTGAGATGACATTAAAGTCCTCATACTTTAAGTCAGTAACAACCCGTTTCAGGGAACTTTTTTTTTTAACTGAGTGAATCATAGACGTGACGTTACGTTGGCAGGCCCTCCACAAGGTGGAGCCGCAGGATGCCTGCAGCGCATGACAGATCGTTGTGGGCTCCTTAGGGAAAACCTATGTCCAACAGTGGGCGTCGTTCGGCTGAAATGATGATGACGAAGTCAATCAAAGTCTACAGGAATTCGGTTTTGATGCAACTTTCGACCGTAGTCAATGAAGTCGCTGGAAAATGCGCATACATAATACGCAAAGGATTTTGATGCGGTTTTAATTTTCATTTAGTTAATTTCTTTCAGATGGTTTATACATTTATGTTATATTCGCGGAAAATATAAAAAAAACCGTGTGGTACCGGGGTGGGTGGATAGTTATGATAAAAATAAACCACCTATAAGTAGCATTTCTGGCTACTTATCTTGTAAATATTTCATGAACTACGAACAAGGAAAGAACAGTCCTCTTTTCACTATTTTTTTTAGTAAGTAGTCTTTAATTAGAGTATTCTGAGTATCCATAATTAAATAGGTTTTAACTGCTACATTTTCGACATGACGTCATTTTATAATTACCGCAATTTAATATAATCAACTACATTATGGAATCACAAAAGATATATTTGAAGTAATGAAATGTAAGAATTGATTTTAAAAAATGATCGTGCTGGGATCGTCAAGTGTGCTAGTAACCTATTTGTACTGCTTATGCGGTGTGAAAGGGTCATAAAAAAGTTCGCTACGAAGGGCGAAAGATAGCATGCAATAAAATGCTTTTGCTTGGTTTAGAGAAAGGAAGACGAGGTTTATCGTACTAACCTTCAGTTGTTTTTTAAATTGAGGTGTCTACATTCTATAATCTTGCACACGAAAGAATGTTTCTATACATAATATAACATGCACAGTCTTGTATTGGTCGGAAGCGCGAAAATTGTCAACCGTTCGTAAATTCACTCAGTTAACTACTCAATATAAACCAGTGCTATGGTCTGCGTCCTAGGCTTAGGCTTATACTAGCTGAGGTCTCCTTACACTGGACATCGCATCGCACTCTTGGCGATGGCTGCACTTTTTCTGTTTTTATTAGCTGTCTATTATTGTTTTGTTTGTAAGCTAAAGGTGTCACACTAGCGAAATTACGTTCGAATGTTTTTGCGAATATTTTGTTCTAACAAATTCCATGCTCTTTCTAGTTCGGTTTGTTTATCGCTTTGGGTGATCTTGTGTTAGTATTGAGGTCAAGAATTGATAATAGTAGCTTTTCTTCACGATTTACGAAGAAAAAAGAAATGGTTTTTCTTAAGCCTTCCTGAATATCTGTAATTTAGATAACGCCCGACCCGGCCCAACCATTGGTCTGGCTTCGTTTCGAAGATTCGAGATATAATTTGTCCAGCCTAGAAGTTGAACCTGTAACCGTTGGACTACGTCCACTCACTCCTTCGCTACTACAGCGTTATTTTTAAGAATCAACGTTAATTAAATAAATAAAAGAACGAATAAGTAATTATAATATCTTAAAGGTTAACAAACAAAATGCATGATTGAAATACATAAACCAGAGTTTAATTGCAGGGCCGACTCTCTTAGCTCATTGAGAAAATGAAATATTACTATTCGTAAGCATAATATATCAGATTTATTCATTCAATGGAATGTATCGTTATCAGAAATGTGTCCGTACAGCAACAATGTTATTTTTGTAATAAAATCCGTTGGCTCGTAACAATTACTGCATTGATGTTGATGCAGTCCCAGAGGTCGGGGTGTCACCCAGTGACGGGGCTAACGACTCTGTGATATTAAACTGTAAGTCGTATTGCAATAGGTACAATCTAATCTGTTATGGCTGAGAGTGATAACACTTATTGATTATTTCTTAATTAATTGATTTATACTTTGAGAAACTCGGCAAATACCTGTTTTTGTGACTGTACCTTCAAAAACCCTATTTATGCAATAAAAAACGTTGTTTCATTTCTGAAACAATAATGCGTGAACTTCTGTTTTGAGTAAAATTTGTTTTTTTTTATATTTTTAAGAATTTTTTCATTCATTGATATAATCGTTAAAGAAATTACAGTACATCTAGATACTATTTTATTGCTCGGTGTTACAAGAAGATTAAATCCTTAACAATATTGCTCAAGTTATGGTAAACGTCGCATCCGAATCTACCTTAAGCTTTGGAAAACTTCAGTTTAAATTTTCGTGTTTACCTATATTGTAACATCCTACTCAAGTTACAAAATCGATATTTAAAAATCATTTGCGTGATCGGACTCCCCGACGCATTGTAAGCCGACGCCCCGACATTCCGACAACAGAATTCGTTTGCTCGTCCACGAGGCCTGCCCGGTATGGTTAAGTGTTATATGAACCGTTCTCAAATGAAAGGCTACGCATTATTCAGCTATATTGGAAACATACCTTATTATAATGTTGTTCCCGAATTAAGCTACATACCTAAAAGGAGCGTCTCCGTTGATCTGTTTAGCGCAGAAATAATAGATGCAAAAACATGTCCGATTGCCCTCACCAAGTAATGCCCTAAGCCGAGATTGGTACCCCCACCGGGGGTGCCCTTACCTCGTTACTCTAAATATTATGGTTTCTGCGCTTACCCTACAGTACGGTAGAGCTGTCAAAACTATCAGCGGCTAAACAGCAGATGTCACTTAGAAAACAAAATGTTAACGGTGGAGACGCTATAGGTCACGGGTTAGGCTCAAGCACTGCCAAATAATTCTGTTTATAAAACCATTATTTGTGTAGGGTTTGTGGTATCCATAAAATAAGGGGGAAAACCAAATTTTTATTGCAAAGCCTAATGGCAAGCGGTTTAAGCGGTTTTACCAATTTGGTTTCCCGGCCGGCTTCGATACACTACGTTGTGGCTGTGGTTTTCTATAGGTGTAGGTTTGTATTATTTACATTACGTGAAAGGCTACTGAAATACAGATGGAGAAATCATCAGAGGATCTACCGCATCACAGTTGCTAGAATCTGCGGTTATTATTTGCCATTCTATACAGTTTCTCAAAGAGTCTCTAGTTTATTAGCAGTTTTTTTTGGAATTAGATTAAATTCTTTTTTTAAATTCAAGTAGCCAAATCGGTATTTCGAATTTTTTCTACCATTCTAAAGAAATCTACCGTAGGTTGTCTGGAAGAGATCGCTTTGTAGCGATAAGACCGCCTGAATTGTACTAAAGCATGTCCTAACCCTGTAAAAACATATTTTTGTGCAATAAAGCTTATTTATCTTATCTACCTTAAACAATGCCATAAATACTCGTACATTGGCTGAGTAATGTTACGTACGGGACTCGGCTGTGTTTTTACCTTATGTTCTTTCTGTAAATTAAGTATTGACTTTTCTATATGAACATTAAGGGACTCTACCATACCAGCGCAACGTCGCAAAGTTATTATCAGATAATCTGATAGAGTCATAGTTGTAACACGAATTATTTTAGCAAGGTTACATGAAGCTTAAGAAACACAAGTAAAGTTGAGTGGTCAATGTAATTAACGAAATCCCATACAACATTTACGCTGACTGCTTATGAATACCATGGTAGAGCCTGCTTATCATTTGATTTGTTTTGCCGACACGTTATTTTCTCCATTAGATGAGTTATCTACCGGTGGATGGACGGTAAAGGTGCTTTGGCTTCCTCACCAGGAGCATTTGCGTGTAATGTAACATTACAGATTTGACTTTGAGCGTTGCATTACAATACTCCCTCCCTGACTTTCAAGCATTCGCGTTTAATGTACTTAACAATAAGTATAGATTTGAATTTTGAACATTTACTATTGAGTTAGTTGAATGATGTTACGAGTAGGTACACGATTGTTACATTACAAGGTGCTCATTGTAATGCTCGGTTTTCCTCCCTCACTTATGAAATGCTCGAACCTGTAACGTTACATTACATTACAGGCGAATGCTTTTTTACAGGTTTAGGAACACCATGCGATCCTATTGCAGCTAAGCTGTGGTCCTGACGTAGCTAAACGTAGGTGACGTCATTCGCATAATATTTTGTTCATATTTGCTGATAACGACTTTATAACACTTTACGTTAGGCGGTTACTCAGAATGCAAAACAAGTCTTTAATAACATTGTTATTGCTATTTGCGTATTGTTGATCGCATTATATAGAAATCAAACAATGATAAGCCCTTACATCAAGGGAGCACAGATTTATTGATTTTTGTTAAGCAGTGAAGTGATTCTGTAAACTCAAATTCTGATTCACTGGTTGGAAAAAAATACCTTTTTAAACCTACCTGCAAAGTGATACTGTGAATTTCTGAAAGCGAAATGTACTTATTGATTTTGATTCTACAGAAAAGCACTCAAAGGATTCATTTCCACAGTGTTGATACATTTTGTAAAACACTTGTGTTAGTTAGCCGCATGGTGATTTGATTTTTTTTAGTGTAAAATGGACTTGGATACTAGCGGGACTTTGGTGTAAAAATTACAACAAATATCCCTGGACATACCTGTGTAGTTTTATGAAAGTTGCTACTAGCCTTAGAGGTGGTTAAATCGAGCTTAATCCTCGAACAATCTAACGTCGGAGAAGGTCTCGGTAAATATTAACTAAGATTTTTCCCGCAGGAAACAGACTGAAATTGCAAAAACTTTGAGTAAGGTATTATACAACATTTAAAAAAAAGCTTTAGTCCTAAACGCAAATAAACAAAACACAAATCTCCCACTCCTAATCCCACTTGTGACAAATGTTACATTTGAGACTTAGATACTTGGACAGACCGAATCTCACCAGGAGGAATGGCGCGTTTGAGAAATCCGTCAAAAACGCCTAAGGTATTTAAAGTACACTCACTTAGGTGGTTGGCAACGCGCAATGACTTCTCAGTTACTCGTTTTCATAAGCTACGGTAACCGCTTACGTCAAGGCGGTCCGCATGCTTTTTACTTGCCACTTATGTTAAGATAACCAAATGTGGCATTGTACGAGCGCCTTAGGCTACTTTGACAGTTGGTAACAGCCATTTCAACAAGTGCCGTTTTCCAATTGCTCGTTAATAAATTCTGATTGAAAATGAGCGTCATTTGCCGTATCACCTGTGCGAGCGTTTGCAGATGTTTACGTAAGGAAATGTGACGTGGTTAGAGCCGTATCAAAAGGCTCGTGGTGCTTATCAGACGCAGTCATAACTCATGGTGTGGTCACGTTAAATAGCTGATATTCGGGAATCTAAGGACATTTTTGACCATTTTTGACCCAGAGGATACAGAAGCATATGCTCAAACAGGCACTTTCAGGGCTCACATGTACGTTAAGCTTGAAGTTGAAGTTTTCCATGCTATAATGTCTCTTGAAGATATATTGATATAGATAGAAGAATGTGTATTCAGTCACCACAATAATGTTAACAATAAATTTCTTAAAAGCTAAAATGCCTTTGCCCTGCAGTGGGACAGCATAGGCTGAAAATAAATAATAATAAATAAATAATAAAATAGTTAAAACATATTATGGAACTGAAAAGGTACGCACTCAGCATATTGACGGGGTACCTAGTTGGCACCTTGTCGCTGGTCTTCCGTAGACAGACACCCTATTGGTATTTGACTTAAGCAACTTTCCGAAATTTTTCGAGAGGGAATCTAAAATCAGGAAACCTAAACAAGAACTAATGTCGCCGATGCAGCCCAGCTGAAGCGGCGGGTCACATAGCGCGAAGCACTGATGACCGTTGGGCCCGAAAAGATATTAGACGGAGACCGTATACAGGACGCACTCGCAACTCTCGCGAGAGAGATGGATGACCTGATAAAGGTCGCAGAATTTCGACAAATACAGCTTGCCTACAAGATGCCGATCTGGAAATTTTAGGGGGGAGGTGTTGATGATAATGACGAAGGAAGGAGAAGTTTTACGTAGTTTAAGTATTTTTCATCAGGCCGTTTTTACGAACAAATACAGGCTTTGACAGAAAGACGCAACGAAGCACAGCTGAACGAAAAAGTGATTATAGTAGGTAACCAAGTTTTTTAAAATGAAGTAAAAATAATATTTCATAGGACTCTACCTACGTCTTCATTATATAATTTCGTTATTTATTTAGGTACTTCTTGTACACACACTGATTGTACATTCACGATATCACATACGAAATGTATAGCTTAACCATTTAGCTTAACACAGATTTAAGCGTGTAATCCAGATTAGCTTATCTGAGCAGTTGTCAAATTTGACAACTGCATTTAACGCTTGGCAAAAACAAAACAGCTGAATAGGTCAAACTTTAAAATATAGTGCGGAAACCGAATCGGCCTCATTATAAATAAATTACCTAAAACACCGTACATAACAATTTAAAATTATAATTCACTCTGTAAATGCATAGAAAAAGAATTGGCGTAGGTACATAGTGATAACAAATCGTTTGCCGTGTTATATTTTCCATGAAATTCAGTAGATACGTCTACTGTGGATGTCTCAATTTCAGCTGGCTTGTGTATTCCATGATTTTCAGTTATTTTCATGTTCAGAGAGAAAAGTGTAAGACAGATTTACTCACATAAATCAAATTTTGGGAGCTTCATCCTGACTTGACAGGGCAGGCGTAGCGGCAGCTTCAGGCAACAGTTGCGAATATGTGTCTCACTCGCAAGTGGCACAGCTCCTATTTCATTGCGATGTTTTCCAAACTACAACAATGCGTATTCCTCGCGATGTTTTGAAGGCGAGTGCATCCGACCGCGCATGTGCTGTGAGCGAAACCCCGGCGCCGACTGCCTGCCGAGCGCGAGTATCCGAGTTCCGAGTACTATTGACGCAGTCGATACCGTGCACGAGCGGTACGACCCACTCTCTTCTACTCCCGCTCTCCCGATTAAAACTAATTCCACCGTTAAGTGACAGTTCCGCGGCTCCCCGAACAATCACGGGGATCACTCGGCCCTATGTTAATATCGACGACAATCAATGACATTTAATATGAACAAATGGCCCCTTAATTTGGAACGATTGGCCGCAACGGGTGTCGACGAATTTTGATTCTAATGATAGTTTTTATTAATTGGGTGTCAAGGCTAATATAAGGAGAAAAAGAGCGCGTTGTTTTGGTTACTTGGTTTAGATACTGAGCTTTGATGTAGGCCTAAAATGTATATCTAGATCTAGTTTATTCTCAAATTTAGATGTAAGAAAACTAATTACGGTTGCATTTGGTAGACAGAACAACGGGCAACGGAAATATTTACTTTACTCCTGTTCAAAACAGGGTAAATATTTTAAGTAGGCGTGTCAGGCTGAATTGTAAACTATAAAGAAAATAGAAAAATGCTCAAAGGAGTCTCTGGCGATTTTCTCCATTTCTCAAAGTTCAGGAGTTTCTCCCACGTAAATTGAAAAAATAACGCTTTATAAATAAAAACATATTTTCTAGGACAGCTATAAATCATAGTATTTCATTCAGTACTAAATGGTAAGCATTTTTTAAAATTTCACTTACACTAATTTTAACTAAATCTCTCTGAAAAATCATGAAAGACATGAAATCCTTGTTGCGATCCTTAACTTGCTGCTTTACATGAAAATCTAAAAAACAACATGGTCAAGTTACACGTTTTTCTTTTATTTTTACAGGTAAAAATCCATGCATTTGAGACCTGAAGCTGAATCAAATCCCACCATGTCTTTTTATTCCCCTCTTTCATTCAATTTTGGTAATTTTGTCTCTAAAGTTATTGGATAGGTACGCTTCAAAATACTTTGCGTTGGAAAATTTAGTCCTTTTCACCTTCAGTAGTTAGAGCATTGATATAAACAAAAAGGGAAAGATACGGCACCCTCGTGCCAAAAGTGGCCACACGAAACTACAGCCAATAATATAGCAACTTGTTTAGGTGCCCGTCATTCTTAAAGCGCGATACCAGGAAAACGGCTCTCGGGAAAACTAAAGTTTTATATAGAAAATATGAAGTATGAGGCACGAAAAAAATCGTCATAGTAGTCAAAGAGTTGCACAATCAGCTCAAACTTCCAGTATATGGATCAATTCACTAGATTAATGTGAAAAAAAATCAGAATATCGCTAAAAACGTGCAAAACGCACTCCCGTATTTCAAAAGTTTAGGCATCATATAAACTAACAACTTACGTGTTTTAAATAACGTGTAAAGATCAGATATCAAAGAAGCATTGCCAATCAGTTGTTTTTCATTGCTTTATTTCAGTTTTGTGCAAAAAATTCCCAAACATTCCGAATTTTTCGCTTGAAATCTCCATACAAATTACTATGGAGTGAGTGAAGTTTCTTTGATAGCTGTCCGCGCACCGTCGCAGCTCACTCCCCCCCATGTCCCCAAGGTGAGCGCACGTCGCTTTTGACGAAAATGACATTTATAATTACGCGGATAATTTACACGAAATAGGCGCACATAGGGTCTTTTGTTGAAAATAGTACAACTTTATTTTTTTTCCTCCGTACTGTTTGTTCATATGCATTATGCATAATTTATCAAACGTATGTTTTATCATGATTCACCATGAGAGTTATATGGCAGGTTTATATTTATAAGTACACTTGATTAAAAGCTCTCTTGGGTTTGACAATTTCGTACTAGTTGCCATTTCATTTTCCTATTCTTTACGCAGTGACGTGCACTCACCCGGCGTCATGTGGAAGACTGACTTGCGGGACTGCGCAGACGGCTGTCAAAGAAACTTCACTCGTTCCATAGTAATTAGGATGGAGATCTCGAGCAAAAAAAAAAAAAAGTTTGCGTTTGCTTATACGAAACAGAAATAGTTATTGCAATAGAACATAATGACAAGTTATTCGAAATGGAAACACACTTCATACCGGAACAGCTTTTACAAATGTACCAAGCACAAATTCGGTTGTGTATGGAGTACTTCTGCCACCTCTGGGATGGCTCTGCCAAGTATCAGCTGGATGCACTGGACTCAGTAGACCGAAGAGCCAAGAGACTGATAGGTGACGAGACGCTCGTTGGAACCAAACTCGAGTTTGGAGCATCGGCGTAGAGTTGCCTGTCTATCGGTTTTTATAAGGTGTATTTCGGAGAGTGTGCGCAAGAACTTCATGACCTGATACCACCCTCTACTTTCTACTACCGGACCACAAGACGCCGCGAGGGCTTTCATCTCCATGTGGTCGACTTTCCAGCGGTCCGAACTAAGCGGTTTGGTGCTTCCTTTCTGGTCCGCACCGCTAAGGAGTGGAACGCCCTCCCTGCGTCTGTGTTTCCGGATACATACAACCTTAGTGTCTTCAAGGCAAGAGTGAATAGGCATTTTTTGGGTAAGCGTGGCTGGCAAGACTGAGGTCAAACGCAAACCCATTTTAAATTTAAAAAAAAATGGATCAGATAGAATTTTGATATAAATATGAATTATCATATTTACGTCAGCCATGGAAAAATGGCAGTGCAAGCATTTTTATCTCTAACTGGCTATTTGCACACAGCTTTTCCCTGTAGTAATTTGAATGAACTATACAGACAAACGTTCTAGAAAATATAATTAGCATCAACTATAATTTAGATAGTGAAAGCTTATGTAAAAACAGACAGAAAAACGCGGAGGGAGACTTCCTTTCATACTATGCTCTACTCGTAGATCAATTCCAGTAAGATGAAGATCACGGTGGATTCTGTATTAAATTCAGCGTAAAAAGCCTGAAATACGATGGCCTCTACAGGAGACTAAAGGTATTACTCAAGTGTTATTATCTAAAATAAATTATCCACTAAAAGTGTCTCAACTGTTGACAACTGTTAAATTCCTCGTTTTAGTTAGTAACAAGATAGCTCCGTTTAATGCTTCTTGCAGCTTTTCATTACAAGTAAGACCAATTAATTAGTGGGTTCTTCTGCATGTTACTAGAAATGGCTCCGTGTATTGCTATATCATATGCATTGGATGTAAGAAATATTTTGTGTTGATGATGATCGAACGGATAAACCAAGTTACAACTAAATCTCGATGGAATCGTCAAGTACCAGATATAACATTGTGCAAATAACGTGGTCACGAGAATAGATTGCAAATAATAGTGTAAAAAAATAATTGGCAAAACCGCTTGTTAGTATGTTTAATAAAATAAAATTTTTGGTTAGTTTCTTTTGTTTGCCCTATATCCTGAAATATATTGGGTGGCGAAATAAAAATATCTTTGGTGAACGCATCAAATGATTATCATGCCGCGATTTATAATAATAATAAATAAATAAATATCCCTGGACATTATTCCACACAGCGCCATCTAGCCCCAAGTGAGTTAATTATACTCCGTTTTTATGGGATACTAGACAACGGATAAACATACTTAAATACTTTTTCTTTTGTAAATACATACTTATTATACATAGGAAACACCCAGACCAATACAAACAGACATGATCATGCACACAAATGTTTGTACTGTGCGGGGATCGAACCCGCGACCTTTGGTGTAGTAGCCGACTTCTAAACAATTACACCAAGACGGTCGTCCGGATTTATGCATTGCATTTATGCACGGATTGCACGGCCCAACCACTGTGTGACCATAGCTGTCACGATCGCTTTCAAATTTGACAGATTTTCTCTCCGGCCGACCCTAGTAGCGAACCTTAATGTCATTGTCATTCAGATTTAGAGGCGTTCAAATGAACCTTTGCACAGGGGCACTTTATTCTGCTGACATAAGATCCATTTTGCAATGGTTTTGTAAGGGTTGATGCGAACGCCTCAGCACGTATCTTCCTCTTTTCTTTATATGAATGATTTAGAGGGAAAATGCTTGTCATAAAAGCTTTATAAGGAATTTACGTGCTAAAATATTATACGGTGGTTTTACACAATTACAGGTTTTATGATAATAGTAAATTAATAATTTGTCCTTCCTTATTCCTGTTTTGAAAATATTCCCTTTACGTAAATAAGCTAAATAGTTGAAAAAGTGAGATTTCCTATTTAGCAAATATACATAACATAAACGGCCCATACACGTCCCACTGCTGGGCAAGGCCTCACCCCAATTATGAGGTGGAACGAGCCATACTCCAACACGCGGGCTCAGTGCGGATTGTTGGAGGGGTGTTAGGTTAGTGACCAACGTTAAAGTTAGATGTAATCAAGCCGCCCTAAGGCCTCTGACTAGGCTTAACGACTGACATCTAGCGACGTCAACCGGGACCAGCTGCTCAGCGTGCCTTCCGAAGCACGGGGATGTCCGAAATACAAATCACTAAATTTTGCTCGGGGTGGTCACCCATCCCATTTCCAGCCCGGCGGGTGTTGCTTTACAACCGCGATCGTCGCCGATCACTGTCACAACTGCGCCACGAATATTTTGAGCTTTAAAAATCAACTGAGTATTTTGAATTTTATGTAAAAGAGAATATGTAAACTTCATGATTCCACTCACGGCTTTTGTTATTGTTTGTTCTATCTTGATTGAATAAAACTTACATTTTACATACAGATCTTTCCAATTTTTTTTTTCACAAAATCGTACAATATTAAAACATTGTTATTCTTACACCAACTGCAGAGGTTCACACTTAGTAACACTTTATATAAAATCTGGCAGATCATATTAGGCACGTGCAAACATTATCAAAAAACAAAACTATTGTATTCAAGTAAAAATCCATAATAAAACTCTTAAGTAGCTTCAACAGCAGCTGTACTTGCACATGTTTACGTCGAATCAAGAGTAATCTAGTTAGTAGTTGGAAAATGACCATTATTGCAACGAAATAAGGTAATATTAACATATGTTAAAGTCTATACCAACAGCAAAGTGATATTTACGACCGATTAATCTGCAGCAAATTAAATAACGTAGGCATTGCGTTTTTTATTTTTACATACTTTCCTTTACTTCCACTTCACATTTGTGATGCCTGCTAAACACATTCAAATGTAGGATTATAACGAACTTAAGTGTTTAAACTGCATAACTTACCTGCTTCGAGGTCTTCCATGGGAATAAATACCACGTGCTTGCACTTTACATTGCACTGAGTTCGTTAACTTTTAATTTTGGGCACTACTTTTTGCTGAGTGTCATTTGTTTTTGACGAGTTGCGAGGTAGTTAGGGTTGGTTCACACGAGGTGCACGGCCGGCGACTGCACGGCTGGACACGCCGCACGGCAGCGTGCGCCAACATGTGCGCTATTGTGTGCCAGCGCGTGTAGGGTGACCAGTATTTTCGACAAAGTGCCTAATTTTGGTTATTAAGGTGGCAACACTCAAATAACGGCAGGTTGAGACCTTTACTGAAGTTCAAAAGGAATAAAAAAACCATTGTAAAGTTAAATTATTTTTGTACCTAAATAGCAACCTATGCTAAAGAAAAAAAAACTAAATTAGTGTTCTCTAGTAAGTGTCTCTGCATTTACGGACATGGTGAAATTATACATTTAGACCACATATAGCCGTGAAGTGACGCCCTTATGGAATAAACGTCATACTAATTATTGGAAAATAGAGATTTAAGAAAGAAGAAGAAGAAGAAAGAAAGCATTTTTATGTTTTGAACATGGGCCTTAATTACAACTAATGTACGTTAAAACGAGCATCTGTTTTACTAATATTGCCAGAAGCACTACTACGCAGTTTCATTGAAAATAGAATATGTATAATATATTTTTTATTCAGGCGATGAGTCAAAGGATTATGATAACGTCACTGTCGCTTTTGTATGGAGCGTTTTTGGGCAAGTCCAAAAAATGTGCATTTCAAATTGTGATATCTCTGGTGGTATTGATCCAGATGAAGTGATTCTTTGAGGATTGTTTACATAAATGTAAGGTCTTTCGATAATAAACAAAAAAAAAATACAGTCATCATGCCTATAAATTGCGTGAGATTAATAGGTACCAATAAATTGTAGTCTAGCATAAAGTAACTGTTTTGTGTATGAACTTATAATTTTGCAAATTTTTGTCATCGAGATAGATCTAGAAATAATTAGTGAAAGTCAACCAAATGTGGAACGGTTTCCCAGCGGCGACATTTCCGGAGAGATACGACATTAGGGCCTTCAAGAAAAAAAACAATTCATTCCTAAAAGGCAAGCAACGCAGCAGCGACACCGGCGGTGTTGCGGTTGTCCATAGGCTGAGGTGACTACTTCCCATCAGGTGACCCTCAAGCTCGTTTGCTCCTTCATAAAATAATCAATGGTCGTTTGGTGGTGGTTTGCAAGGCCAAATTTTAATCACAGCGGCCAGAGTTTTAAAAATTGAGAGACCACTGACCCATGTAATATAGTGTAACATTCATGAATGCATTGAATAAAACTAAACTAAACTAAACATGTAATGTTTTTTTTTAAATCTTTATAACGGAAAGTAATATGAAGTAAACGTATCTTATAAATAGGATGATAGATTATTTAGATAACTACCTAATTGTAGTTAAGAACTTTTACACATTTTTTAGCATCATCATATGATTCATTGACCGCATTTTTGTTCGAGGTTGGGTCCTGTTCCTATCCTATAACACCATGTCATGTTTCTTTTGCCTTATCACTTTTATACTCTTATTTAGTATAAATAAAAGTGTAAAAGTGTCTATTTTTACTTTTTCATTTTATTAATTCATAAGATAATAAGTTTGTTGCATTATAACTTGTCAGAGTTGCAGATGTACATTTGAAATGCTAGAAATGACACAGCAATGGCAAACAGTAATAAAGTATTCAGTCTCCCCGAAACTGCTTATGTAACGAATTAGGATATTTAGAATACTAGTGTACTAATGGAATCGATGACGTAAGTAGTATTTGCAAATAAGAGTGCCTATTTCCGTAATCACGCTCAGAATTCCAGGAATATGCAAAACGTTGGTCACCCTAAAGTAGCGTCAGGCACACATCGGCCGACCAAAGAGTCGGCTGCCGTATTTAACGAGGATCGATACTACCGCGTAGGTGAGGAAGGAAGGCCGGACTACCGATGCCGGTGCGATTATGGCCCACGTCACTCACGCTAGCTCTTACTAAGAACTTGTTCCCCTTTGGGTCGAAGAAAATGTTATATTAATTACAGGCCGTATATTAACCTTTTTTCAAACAGGTATCGAAAAGAAAAGTATAATCAGGTCAGCTCTGCAACTATGATATATTATTATGCATACAGTACAAGAAAACAAAGAACAGCCATTATACGTCCCACTGCCGGGCACAGGCCAAACCTCAACTATGAGGTGGTAAGAGCCATACTTCATCGTGCCGGCTTACTGCGTGGAGGGACCTAAAGCTAGTGAAACTTGCCTGTCAGATGTTATCAAGCCGCTCTGAGGCCTGCGACTAGGCTTAACGACTGACATCTAGCAACGTCAGGCGGGGCCAAATGCTTTTACGTTCATTATAGGCATATTTGTCTCAAATTATTATTATTGTATCTTTGTGTTAAATTACTTGAAAGTTATTTAATTTTTGTCGCACCGCCTACTGTACTTTTCTGCTTAGCCTTATAGTTGACTGGTAGAGAATGCCTCATTGGCATTAAGTCCGCCTTTTGTACCATTCATTGTTGTGCAATAAATAATAAATAAATTTGCAACAATTCCTCGCAAACGACCGAAAATGACCTTTGTGCATTGGCGTAAGGTCATACAAATTCTCATATTGCTTAACAGTTGAACTGTCTTCTGTACGCCTTATGTCTTTACGCCTTAGTGCCTCACCTTAACTATGGTGTGGTATGAGCCATACTGTAGAAGTGGCTCAGAATAAAACTCCTTATTAATTAAGCTACTAAATCTAAACGTGGCATTTTATTAAGCGTCCAGATATAAAATTCTCGTAAAGCGGAAGTAGCTCGTAAAACGCATTCACTTAATTAAAGGTACTTGCGTTAGCTAAAATTCTCGTGGTAGCGCTGCGGCAGCTGTTCAACCCCTCGCAATGCCAGGGTTGCACCAAGGCATCGAAATAAAACAACTTTACGGATCCTACTCGCGATCTTATATTCTTTCATTTTCAAACCCGACGTTTCGACTACTTTCCAGCAGTCGTGATCACGGCTAGAATCACGCGAGTAGAATCCGTAAAGTTGTTTTATTTCGATGTATAGTGTTCGCGTAAGTATTAGAAATCATTTTGCACCAAGGCACTTAGATTTTTAATATGAAGTAATCATTCATCTGAACTGGACTCCGATTATAAAAATTAGTCGACCAATGCTTTAGACCACATAAAATAGAAAAAAGTTAGGTAGGCCTTTGCGAGCAGTGGGACATTACAAACTCTATACAATATCATCTTCATTGTGGTTAAAGCAAATGTAAAAGTAAAGTAAAGTATAAGAAACATTTATTCATATAAACTTATAACAAGCATTTATGACACGTCAAGACAAAAAATCAAAAAATCTAAATGAACAAAGTGACTCTACCACCGGTTGACCAACCACCCAACCACCCAGTAATGGTTACGTTATTCACTGATCATATCTGAACGAATGTCATCATTATAATAAAGAAGAACAACGTAACAAACTTCACCATAATAGATGCTTACTTTATTTTTTTCTGTCAGCTGATTTGCATAGTTAGTTAAATTAATGATTTCCGTACAAAAACAATAATGTTTTATTACCAGGTTCTACCAGGCGGTAGAACTTTGCTAAACAACGGACAAACATATTATTTCACTTAAATAATATTTTAATACTGAGTATTTACATAGGAAACACCTAATCCGTACAAACAGACATGTTCATGCCATGCAAATGTTTGTATTGTGCAGGAATCGCACCCGCTACCTTTGGTGTAGTAGCCGACTTCTCAACCATTACAAAAAGTCGGTCGTCAAAAGCATGTACAGAGGCAACCTTTACCTAGGGGCACCTTATGCGGCTGACATTAGACCCATTTTTAGGTTTTGTAAAGGTTGCTGTGTGCGCCTTTGTACATACTATAGGTGTCAGAGACATCACGAGACTCGCTACGCTGTAGTATTTAATAAGTTGAGGTGATCTCTACTGAAATCTTCACCTTGAACTTGTATGGTAATTATTGGAATTACTTTGTACATTTTTGCATGTTGTCGACTTCCTAAATATTAGATTTTTTGAATATTTTTTACATGATATGCGGTCGTTGCTTTTCATTGTTCTGAATGCATTGCATTTTGTCATTGTTCGTGGTTAAGGTGAATATATAAACATAACAGAGTGGTGAAAGATTAGTGACCTATGTAACAATAAAAAATTGCAAGTCGTATTATCGTGGGTTAGTTATATGGTATGGCAATTTTTGATCCACATTTTCACAAAAGGTCGCCAGTCAATCAAGTCGAGTTGTCTCACTGCCACTTTTGTTGGTAGTTTGGCAGATATTTTATTTTAGAATTCAAGGTTTATTAGGTAGGAATAAATTTAAAACAGGTGTTTTCGGCTCCAAAACACGTCTCCCTCACCTTTGATCAGACTGACGACAAACGGGATAAACCTGCCTATTCCCCCGTTTTCCGACTGGAAAATCCAGAGTTTTAGCATTGTAGTTGAAGTTTTATGTCAAAATTCTAAATAAAGCATTACAAATAATGTAGCGATGCCTTGATCTTAATGATGGAGGAATATGCTGTGAAGAGAAAATGTAAAGTAGTTAAAATAAATTGGCCTATTATTCCTTACTAGAGATCGTCTAAGCTGAAATGACGCGCCCTAGCTAGCACAACAACGTTAGCTAGGCTATGTTTAGAAAAAATTGAAACACACCTTTGCTGGTTTTAGAACCCAGAAGATCTGAATTTTGTGTCAAACAATCTCACCTCTCAGCCACAGTGTAATTCAATGTGTTTTAAAAAATCAGTGTCACCCCTACACATCGCCGGTTGCGAAGAGCAGGCACAGAATGAGTAGAAACAGAAGGCCAGCTACATATAAAAAGGCGGAAAATGAATTTTCCATTTTTACTTATCTTTGTGTGCAAAAATGGTAAGACAACTTATTAATTCTTACCAATAAGAAATTAAGTTTGCAAAAAAATTATAGAATATTTTGAGTAGAACTTGAATCAAATCATTGATAACTAGGATATGTCGATATGGATGTCGGTCTAGGCAGTAACCTTTTTAAAAACGCATACTACAACTACTAGATACTGACAAAAGTATTTTTTAGGAATTTAATTGTAGTTGAATAATTTATTTATAGGCAGTTATCGTATCGCCCTGTCAAATGCTACTGGAATAGTTCTATCAGTCTTCAACAACCAATACGCCGATAGGCCATCCTGTTTGTCAGGTAAAAAAACCGGGAACAATTTGGACAACATAATTAGTTTCTTCAGCTATTGCGCTCCCCTCGGGAACATCCGGGTAGGATGTACGTAAAAAGTTCGCAGGTTTAAATAAAATATAATTAAAATTGCTGTGGGCCGGAGCCGGCCTTCTGAATCTATTTACTCTGTGGAGCTGGCGTTTACCTGGGAACAACCACGTGGACGATGACGTACTCCGTTGGTAGGAACAGACAGTGGCACAAATATTCTAGTCTAAAACCTTTTGCCGCATTCTAAACGCTATATTCGGGACATTTTTTTTCAGTTAAAGATATTTCTTTTCTGTCGGGAGTGGGACTACAGCCACAAGTCCCATAATGTGAGTTATTACATTCCCGGCGTACCTATTTATGTGTCAAAAACACAAGGTATTTATTCATCTTGCTTGGAAATCTCAGGACCCCAAGACTCAACTGTCGAAAAAAATGCCATTTAAAGCCATAAGATCTATTTTAATATAGAAGTTGTGGCGCGCTTTAACTGAACATACCTACTTAGTTTTTTTTTATATGTAAGATCGTTAACCTTTCTGTATTGTTTGGTGTTTTGAAAATTTCAATAGTCAGTTGTTTTTACGAATGATATTCCTATAACCTTTCATGATGTTCGCGGAGCTCGTGTCCCTAAACAAGACCGGCAACGTTGTGCGACAACGCGCGTTGTTTCCAACATGACGCCCGGCTTGTTATTTGATACTATGCGAGAGTTGCACGTTGCTGATCAACATGTAGTGGAACATGTTCCTATTCGAATGTTGACTTGATGATAGGAGGCTTTAAAACGATATGTATTATAAAGCTTCATTTGAATATAAGACAAGCTGAAGCTAAGACAAATTATGTTACGAAAGCAACTACCTTTATGTAAACATAATATTAGTAGGTAGGTATACAGATGCCCTTAAAAATATCATAAAATTCTGTTCGGAGTGGTCACCCATCACATTGAACGACCAAGCAGGCATTGCAGTAACAACAATCGTTTACTATTTTCTGCTAACCGCCAATGTTGGGGTAGATGTTAGTTGTTAAGCTTTGTCGGAGGCCTTAGGGCGGCTTGATAGCATCTGGGATTAAGGTTACTCACTAACCTTACACCCCTCCAACAATCCGCACTATGACCGCGTGTTGGAGTTTGGCTCGCTTCACCTCATAGTTAAGGTGAGGACTGTGCCCAAAAGTGAGACGTATATGTTATGTTATGTTATATTATTATTTCAGATGTCACTACTGAGATAGGGTATTTGAATCTGTCTGTACTGCGTACTTATGATAAACTTCATACATTAATAAAACTCACCAATTAATTTATTTTTCAAAATAATACCCATTGTTGCATATGTATGATTTGTACATATCATTAACATTTCACCAAAGGTCAAACGTGATATCGAAAACCCGTGAGACGTCATTTATGTCATGGATTAGGATTATTTTGTCATTTTGACAAAATAATCTTAGTTTACCATAATATGGTAATCATCAAGAATACTAATAAACATGCAGTACATTTCGATGAACTGCGTATGGAATTGATTTGTTTTAAGAATTCGGGGATGACCTTAGTTACAAGTTTTTTTTTACAATTTATTCCCCAAAATGTAAAAATGTAAACTTTTCAAGATGTTTCATCATTATCATTGCTTGGTAAAAAGCATTTCTGCTTGGTAATGGCATACGGTTCAGTGCAATATGAATATGCTCTCGTCTCTCGCTAACAACTTCCGCTGTGGCAGAGGTTATTCGTGAAGTGTTCTCGTAACTCCTCGAAATGTGGCAAAGAAATTGTAATTTAGGTGAGTCGAAACGCTCGTAAACGCTAGTCTTCAAATAAATAATACCACGATTTTCCACAGATCTGATGACCCTGTATGCCTATATATAAACGGCCTATTATACGTCCTACTGCTGGGCACAGGCCTCACCTCAACTATGAGGTGGAACAAGCCATACTCCAACACGCGGGCTCAGTGCGGATTGTTGGAGGGGTCTAAGGTTAGTGAGCATCCTTGATGTCAGATGTTATCAGGCCGCGCGAAGCCTCTGACTAGGCTCAACGACTGACATTTAGTGACGTCAACCGGGACCAACTGCTTAACGTACCTTCGGAAGCGGGGGGATGTCCGAAATACACATAACTAAATTTCGGTGGGGGTGGTCACCCGTCCCATTTCTGATCCGGCGTGTATTGCTTTGCAACAGCGAGCGTCGCCGATCACTGTCACAACTGCGTCACAGGTACCTCAACAGAACATAACATACCCTTATGACAATTTTGCCAGACGGGGTAGTCAGAGACACACTGATAGTTGCCGTTGTCTACACTGACACTGAATCTAACCTCAACTAACAAATATTTTTAGTAAAAAAATTTACGCTAGTTTTCTTTAAACCATCTGAGATTTCAGAAATTGTCTGCGTAGCAAGAAAACCAGTTGTCGGAACTGACCAAGGACCATACCTTTTACATGATCAGCCTACTTTAGGGTTAATTTTCAATCAAGTATCTACGAAAAGAATTTACTTTGTTTAAAAAAAATATTTTGATTCGATTTTGTTCGTGTTATTTATTTATTTATTAGCTCACCAACAAGACTTACACTAATTCAATGATCCAGGATTCCATATTTTAACAAGAATAATGCTAAATGAAGCCTTACTTATAGGTAGGTTATTTTTTTCCATATACAAAACTACTTCTATCCTTAAATATGCAGTCCAAAAAACAGCTTGTAACAATTAAAGCCTGTGTATAGGACATTGTACAATAGCCCTTATAATTATTAGGTAGGTACATAATACATCTAAAGCTTTCATCTCGTAACCATATAATTTATTATTTCATTAAAGTCGAGACGAGTCGTTCGGGGTGTAATTAAACTCCGCAGTTAAATTACTAGCAGTAAAACAGTTAAGTTCAAATTACACTACTTAGTTAAGTAAAGCCCTGTACTTATAGCAAGGGCTTTTTTCAACTCAATCACCAACGAAATAGGGTACGAACACAGAATTCCTAATAGTGCTGTTAGGTACTAATAACCACAGAAAAACGAAGAAGCGATTCAAAAACGCGTTATCGAATGGTTCGGTGAATTTATTTTACTAATTTGATGTCCAATTTTCAAACTGGTGTTCCTGTTATTTTCTTTGTAAATAATATGCCGCAAATTACATGTAAAAAATATACGCTTTTCGATGAATGGGTCAATTAGAAGCTTCTGTCACACAGCAAGTATTATAATTTAATACATCTTTAAATCATATTTTATATCTAAAGAGTTTGTTTGTTCCGTTGAACGCGCTGATCTCAGGATTAAGAAAACCTTAATTCTTGGATAAGCTCTTTACCGAGAAAGGCTTTATAGGGTATTCAACATCACGCTACCATCAATACGCAGAGTTGGGGTATCAATTAAAAATGGTGCAAAAATGGGAAAGGTATTCATTCGACTGAGCGTTTTTTGACTAACGACGCTGACGCGATAACAACGCAACGTTTTCAATTGGCCTACGTATCGCAACTGTGACAGGTAGCCCACTCTAGGTTGCCTTCAAAGATTTCGTTTCCCAGGTTGGGGGTGTCCCTTAGATGCATTCATTCAAGTTTTTGGGTTGTGAGGTTTATGCTCGTTTTGCAGCCCTGACGCTGTGAAGACTCCATATTATGCGGCTGACCACCATTATTTACCTCCGAATACAAACATGTCATTGAAGTTAACCTATCCTTAAAAATGTAACTGTCACTTTCAATTCTAAAGACACTTTACGAGGAGGCATGTGTTTGAACCTGTGCGTAACTTGTGCGTAAGTATACTACTGCCCCATTTAATCTAATTATAGCTCCGACGATACTCAAGCTGGAAGAAAAAACAACTTATCGATCCGTCATAAGTCATATCAACAAGCCCTGGATGTTGCCTTTGCTCACCTTAATGGGATAATAACACACACACACACGCACACATACACACACTACTTCAGCCCATTCCCATTCTCAGCAACAGTCTAGAATTAATTATTTTATTGTTATGTTTAAAAAGTAAGAACCTGTTATTGGCAGTCAGTTTTGTTTTAGTTATTAAGTTTATTTTATGTTTATACTAAGTGCTGTTGGATCTATGATCAATAAAAAATATGAATACGCGCACTACATATCTTGATACTTACATACCCATAAATCTTTGTTTCATGTGTCTTGTCTATTCAAATGTTGATTTGATTTTTATCATCCTAGTTCTATTATCAGTCTGACATCAAAAGCTATTGTGTTAAGAAGTCCAGAAGTAGGTTTTGTTTAAATTATCAGCACTAGTTGTGAGATTATTCATTTATTTTATCATTTTACATCTAAGCTTACATCTACTAAATTCAAGATTAGGTTTCAGGATTGAACATTAGGTATTTTACGAAGGTCAAAGTAAGCGCAGACGCGCTTAAAAAGCGCTCGGTCTGTAGACGGCCTGCGTCTCGAAGGCTCTGTAGGTGCGAGGGCGGGCGGCAGGCCGGCGCCGCGCCGCCCAGGCGCCTTCGCCTTGTCCTCGAGCCTCCGCTAATGTAATATCAGACACTAATGGACGCAGATCTTGTTGGGGAGCTGGCGTCATCTTTGATGGTAAATTCTATCAAATCATTTCTCTATTCATTTTAAAGATAACTGCTTTATCCAAAAGAACCGGTCGGAAACTCAGTAGGGACTGAATTGAGGGCTGGCTTGTCTCAGTTGAGAAAGAACCGCTAACACTAACTATACCATATGATATTTTTATAGCCTTTCAACCAGATTGTTTTCTTTGGATGGCTCGATTGGAGTTGAAGATTTGCAAATGCTTATAACAAACATATTTTTGCCTATAGGCAAATCAAAAGAGTTTAAGTCAACAAAGTATATTTTGCTCTCGGGAAAAGTCACAAAGGCTTATTAATCCAGACTTGATGACACTTGTGACATGACCCGATTAAATTCGAGAAATAGAAAGTTGAATTCGTCAAGTAAATAATTCATTCTGCAATCAAACGATCCACATCGCCATTCAGGAATGCATCAGTACTCAGCAGATCTCCAATTCGTATGCCAAAGATGGCGACGACTGACGGTTGAATATTTATTCAAATAAGAATATCTACGGGGGAATATCATTTCGTTTTCAGGTCATGATGACTCAAGTTTTAAGGATTTTTAACCGAACTTTTATACTCTAACAAAACAATAGAATAAGGTCCCACAGTTAAGTTTATTAATTATTTATTTCACAGCAACGAAATTGGTACGAATGGTGGTCGCCAGAAAGGTTGGAGTACGAACTCACTCATGAACAATCACGGACTTACCTTCCGATCTTTTCAATAGATCATAATTACAACAAGCAAATTAGGGTTGTGGGCATGCACGCGGAGCAGTTGGGGCGCGCGCAGGCCCGAATGCTGATAAGGCGTTCTCTAACAATCAACTATAGGGTTAAGCAAAAAAATAAAGGCGATAGTTCCCGGCTCCTTTCCAGGACACTTACGACGAAGAAGGAGTTTTAGAAGAAGTGGAAAAAGTTTTGCTATGAAGTTTCAGAAACTTCTTTCAGGTGCAGCAAGTAGCTAACGATACCTTTCAAAAACCACGTGTCCAGCGGATGAGGTACGTTTCCGTCCTGTTACTCATAATAAAACAATTTTAAAAGTAAATTGCTATTCTATGTACCAATCAAGTAACAATAATAATAAAAAGATTCTGTTTTAACTTATCATTTTTCAGATCCTCGAACACGTTCGGTGTTAAAAGAAAATCCTATTTAACGAGTGTAAATATTCCTGCTCAGTACTTGTTTTTGAGTACGTCGTGCATTGGGTATCTAATAATTTGATTTCAATAAACTCACCAACGCGCAATGGCGCGCATTAGGGGAGGCCTACGTCCAGCAGTGGACCAGCATAGGCTGATGATGAAACTCACCAACAGCCTTGTATTATAACTTTAATCACACTGTGTCCTACATTTTAGACTAACATTTGATTTTGTTTGTCTTTTGTTTTACTTTGAGTGACTAGAGTTAGTCATGCTCACTAAAATTTCTCTGGGGTGGTGACGTGGTGTGACGGGTCATCACATTTCCTAAAATATGGTTGAGTTGGATTATGGCTGGCTCACTCGTCAACTTGTAAACAGGAGCCACCTTCGGGAACTGGTCTGCCCAAGTTTACTTAGTTTACCTAGGTTTCCTTATCAACTTCTTGTTGGTTTATTCAAACATTCACTTTGTACTGTGAAACATTAGGCGATTTAAAAAGAGTAACTGCTAAGTTTCTTGCCAGGTCGTCTCCGTTAAAACCACCCTGTGGTAGAGTCACATTATGTATTGCTTATATATCTTATTATTAAGTGTATGTTTATTAATTGTGAAGATTCTTAAAGATTCGAAAATACTTGAATAAAAATATATTGAATTTGAATCAAATTGTTTTGAAGATGAAGTTATAATTTACCTTGGCGGGCACAAGAAATTGTAATGTTAAGACTATGAATGATCGAGTATGAAGACTATAAGATTCAAGACACTATAATGTATAAAAGAACTGTATTAAGGATCAAAATAGTTCTGAAGGAAAATTCATTGCTGACAATCCAGATATATAAAGAAATAAGCGGAATTAACTATTTGCTAAAAGTAGAGTTGATAATAGGTACTTGTTTTGTTTTGTCGTCAGATTTTCAAATTCTGGCGATAGCGAAGATTACGTCATTTCAACAAACAAATGACCACTTTGTTCATAGAAATATTGCAGGGATTAAAATATTTAATCAAAGTGTATTATTCTGGTAAGAGATCATTCGTGATAAATATTCGAAACACTAACTTTGCTGCACTATTTGGTTCTCAACAAAGTTGCAAGCTCTGCGATTGCCCGAGATTTTGCCAAAGTGGTCCTCCAAAGTTAATTACAGTGGTTAATTATAGTGCTTGTCCTATAAGCCAAAATAACGTACACTCTGTATGCGAGTATGTGCCGTAGATTTAAACCCTGTACCTGCTGTGAAAAATTTAATGAAAATTCTTCCAGTAGTGTTATCAAATTAAAAAAATGGTTCCTTGTGTTCAATTTCTTTAAAATGGTAATCGCAATACATTTTTTCAGAGTATTTTTCATAAAGGTTATGATTTAGCTATAAAAGTTTGTAAAGATATAAGCTTGTAGATCTTACACAGTCATGAATAGATTATGAATAGTAGGTTCAAGTACAATCCAAGACACGTGTTAAATATGTATTTAGATTTATTCCATTATTGTGGATCATACGTTTGCCTACGTGAATATAAAACACTTTTTACGTAAATTCTTTTATTCTTCTACATAATCCCCTTACCACTTTATACACTTATGCCTCTATACACTTACTTATTCTAGAACGTTACTTAACCTAAATCTGTTGAGTAAGAATGTGTGTCATTTTTGTAAGTAAGAACTGACGTCATCAAATCTCACTGTGTGAGAAACATGCTAAAGTACGGACTAGACTTACAATATTAGAACTTGCAAATCCATTAAAATGGTTCATAAATATCATACATACATAACATAATCGGCCTATATACGTCCCACTGCTGGGCACAGGCCTCACCTCAACTATGAGGTGGAACAAGCCATACTCCAACACGCGGGCTCAGTGCGGGTTGTTGGAGGGGTGTAAGGTTAGTGAGCAACCTTTTTGTCAGATGTTATCAAGCCGCCCTAAGGCCTCTGACTAGGCTTAACGACTGACATCTAGCGACGTCAACCGGGACCAACTGCTTAACGTGCCTTCCGAAGCACGGAGATGCCCGAAATACACATCACTAAATTTCGGTCGTAAATTTCATAAATATTTATTTATTTACCTTTGAAATGTGCCATAGCTAAAACAGTTGTAAAATAATTGAAACTGCTTTTAAAATTTTTGGTTTGCAGCTTTAGTGTTGTGAATTTATTTTACACACGATCTACAAGTTATGTATCGCTTAATCGAGTTTTCAGCTTAACTAAAGCTCCACTCAATAGTGAGATGGTTTTGTACCAATATGCTGTCATTGTATTCTAAAGAAACACTTATCAAATAAATAAAACTCATTGAAGGTAAAATAAAAATAAAGCCCCACCTAAACAATTCTAACTACAACTTCACGAATGTTTATGGTGTACCATTCACTCCCTTAACACTTACCCCGTTTTTGCAAAACCCCTTATATGATAATTATTAATATAGATATTATTAATTGCTCTTGTTTGTAAATTCAGATAAGTATGCAATTAAATCACACTAATTCGTACAACATCAACTTTGTAACATATGATAAATAAGTACTTACTTGAACACACAAACTGCCAAATCTCTAACCCATTACGTAAGCAAATATTTATGCAGATTATGGCTCAGTGCGCTCCAATAATCATCCCAGCCGTAGGACGTAAATCACGGAGTATGAGCCCGAGTCCTACTCGAGGGTTATTGAGTTTAAGCGGTGAAAATGGCCGCTGGCTTCGTTTGACTCTTGAAATGGAAATTGCACACTCATTCTGGCAAAGGCGCCGCTTGTAAATTGTTGTTTTGATGGGAGCTTTGTTAACGATTTTCAGAGATTTGTTTTTTTTTTAGGTAAGTTTCTGTAATGAACAACATATAGTTCGTTTCAAAGTAAAATTCACTAGCACACATTTCATATTTATTGTTTACTTACATTTTAGTGCGTTACACACATAACGAGAATCAAGACACTACTGATAGTGATTACTTACTTAATTGCAATCATGGCAGCCTTTGTCTCGCGGTGAGACACATACGGGCTTAGTACTTCACAAACATTTTCAATTTTCAAAAACTCCGCCTTTCCATTCAAACGTACACATCTCGCTCGTTTTGCCGCATCAGAACTTTCAGTGAGTCGAAAGCGCCTTTCCACCATTGCAATAAGGACGCTCTTTCCAGCGAAGCTCTTGGCCGACCTAGATCGTGCGCGTTCGATGCCGCCCGAAGTCTCCGCCGCGCCGCCCTAAAATAGACTCAGCACGTGCGTCGGGCTGGGCACTCGCGCCCCACGGTCCGCACGCGAGCTCGGCGCGACGCGACAAACTTGCGCCAACCGCGTTTACGTTGTGAACAAGTGAACTTAACTTTACTTTACTACCTACCCACCGCTCTTAGCTTCGTAGCCTTCCACAACATGTAATCGTTTTTAGCCTTAAAAGTAAATAATACAGTTAACGATGTGCCTTAAAGTGTAATAATTCGCGGCACCTGTCAGTCGGTGCGCGTGAGTCATCGAAATGCATTGCTTCAGATTGGTCGTTTTTCTGGTGTTTTTTGTTATACCAGAACCAGTACCGGCTTGGAAAGGTGACATGTAAGTATTATACTAGTATGACGTACACGTAAAATGCGTAAGTATGCAGCGATGAAATTACAGATAACTTATCTACGTATACAGAAAAACAAACATTGAATGATGGATCGTTTTTTGCGTGAAAGAAGTGCAGTTCATTTTTAACACTTCTTTTTTAAACTGTTTCATAATATTTTTTGGTGTTTATACATAAAAAGGAAGTACGTAACGTAAGTTTTAATACCTAGCGAGAGCACATTTTGTATGTCTAAATATAAACTCGGATTTGTAATTAGGAACGCCTGGTCAACGTCTTTAACAAAATTATATGATTGTGTAAGTGTAAATGTCAAAAATTAAGTTCCGACGAATGTGTTACTGCCAAATATGTGCTCTAAAATTGTAATAATATATAATAATGAACCAATTCTTGTAGTTTTGTGCCATTTATTATCTTGTATGAGTCGGTTGGTTATGTTAATTTTGTCATAATTTCCTACTGGTTAAATATTACTCTGAGGTTGAATGAGAAGCTAATTTTCAAACAAAATAAGTCCAATTAATGAAAGCTCAGGAGGATGGGAAGACAACTTTCTCAGCCGGCATTAAAAACTCCAGAGTGCTTTTGAGCACTTAGTAAAATTATGTTACAGCAATTTTACAAACATTCCTTTAATTACTATGTAGTAAAATTAACTGTATGAATCTCATCGATGCATCCGACTAGGCGGTTAGGCTGTCCTAAAAACAATATTTCAGTGCAAAACTCATGTTATGTGGGAAACAAAAAATATTAACGATTTTTTTTTAAACAAGTAAACAAGATAAGCTCGGTATTAAAATGTCATTAGATTCAATAATAGGAATAACACGGAGTCGTGTTGATAAGTATGTTTTTGGTTATTAATCCCTGTAAGTATCTAACTGTTTGTGAAGCTTACTGCGTAAAATGCCCTTGACTGTAGCAACCTCTGCTTCGTTATCTTTTATCAATTCCCGCTGACGACGTATTAGCGTGAAAGGTCTGCTATAGTCCGCCCAAATTAGGATTTATGGTGGCGGAGGCAATTTATCCTCGAGGCCGACTTTTTCCTGCTCGGTGCTAACTAAATATTAGCATTATAAGAACAAAGTAGTAGGTAATTGCGTATAGACCCGTAGCTGAAGGTTTTTCTTGGTACTTGCGCCAATATTTACAAGCTTACTGCCTACTTTACTATATTGTTTTTTCTGAATCAATTTACTACCGTGTGGAGTAAGGTGTGTGTTCTAAATATGGTCTGAATACTTAATTATGTAGGCGTCTATACATTCTTATTAACCTACACACAACACAAACACTTAAGTGTCAGATTATTTTTCATATTCTACTTATACGCTTTCTGAAGATACGTTCTTATTCGTCGCAGTAGTCCTGAGGGCTGTCGTTAAAAAATCTATTCATCGCAATTTCATACCTATGCAAGCTCTAAGCGACATCAACAAACCAAATAAATAGCTGCTGTATAAAAATTTTATTTGTTTTATACGAGTAAGTTCAACCTGATTCAACCTTCATACTAAGGAGCTTCACTTATACGAGAACACAATGTCATTTATTTTCATGATGTCATTAATTTCCTTGATGGTTCTAGGATAGGGGGAAAGTCATATTAAAACCCTCATTATACTTAGCGTTCCAGCTACCCTTCAAAACTTGAAACATGCATTCTTTAAGGTGAATTGTGTTTTCTATTTTTTTAATTTCATTCTCACATTTATGTATTTACTTTTGTATTTTTTTGTAGTCGAGAAGAAATGTTCATGTATCTTTCTTTTCTTTAGCCACGAATGAAGCTTGATGAAGCTTTTGGGTTCGCTTGACGGCAAGTACCAATAAACGCCTACCCCCTTTACTACCGTTTTTGCAGGTTACGCACGCATTTATTGGTTTTTGACAAGATTTCACGTGAGCTCATTTTTACACTGCATGTATGTATGAGATACGACATTGGGGCCTTCAAAAAAAAGCGTATTCCTTCCTAAAAGGCAAGCAACGCAGCGGGAACACTGGTGGTGATGCGGTTGTCCATAAGCTGATCACTTCCCATCAGATGACCCTCAAGCTCGTTTGCTCCCTCTTACATAAAAAAAAAACATTTATATTGGACGATAGTATGTGGGGCGGTTCACTTATTACAATTAATCGAACGGTGTTTTAGAGCGCAAAGATAAGTGCTTTTGACTATTCTGAATTCGAGATACATACAGAAACGTAATGCCCAAGTACGATTTATCAGACGAACAAACAATTGAACTTGCTCAGTGTCTGGTTTGCAATTCAGACCCTATCGGGTTCAGAGGCATTCACATTAACCTTTACAAAACCATAGCAAATGGGCCTTATTTTAGCAGTATAATGGTCCTCCATGTTAATATTATAAACAATGTTTACCTTAGGATATCTGTGTAAGTTATTTTTTTCAAGTCGAACACATAGGTAGCGCAGATGTTCATCTTTGTTAAGTACATGGCAGATCTTAGCCATTTTACTTTTTTTTTTTATAAAATAGGAAAGAAATATATTTTTAATCATTCAGGTGTATCCCGTGATAACATCATATTTTAAGTTAATGTTCTAAGGTTATATAACATAAGGGAAATTGTAATCAAAAACAACGAGACACACGACCCTTGCCTTGCTTTGTTTTTTTTTAGTTAATCTATTTTGTCCCACTGCTGAGCAAAGGTGTCTCTCAATTTTCTCCACAGGTCTCTATCCTATTAATATTATAAAGCTTAAAACAATTTTACCCTACATTAAATACTCGAGACTAATTCTGTATTAGAAAAATCCTCTCCGTAAAGAAACCTCCAGCTGAAGGAGCACAGTAAGGAATAATCAACAATACAGATAGTCAATCAAAGTCACTTTTTTGTTTAGCTAAAAGGGGTATCCCCGGAATAAAACAAAGGACCCATCCACCTTGCCCGAAATAGACCGAACGGTTTTCCCCATTATTTAAAAAGGGATTTGTCATGACTTTCCGTAACTACTGTATACCTCTCTGGAACCTTTCGCAAAACTATTTATGTAACCAATATCGTATTTAGAGCTCTATTCAAGTGGGTTTCGACAGCGCGGGCTTCGTATGAATAGTCCTACTCAGTGAATAGAGGCGCTTTGTTTTTCGATCAATCAATCAGATTTCGCTAGCGTTTATAAACTATTTTTTTTATTGAAATAGGCTAGACGACTGTAATTTTTTTTTGTTTACTATCGAAAGACGTTACATTTATGAACGCAATCCTAAAAGAATTACTGCTATAGTATCAATACTACCCGAGATATCACAATTTGAATTGCACATTTTTGGACTTGCCCAAAAACGCTCCATTCAAACGTGTCCTAAGTTATGACGTCACACCAACGTAGTTATAAGGAGCGCGTAAGAAGTTTGTACGACAGCTATATTAAATATTGCGTTTATGAAAATGGTATCTTAACAAAATTGCTTCCTAATAGTCTCTGTTTGAAAATGGTATTATTTTTTTACAAAATATGTATACTTTTGAAATGGACTTGCCCACCCAACTTTGAAGGCCTATTGTGGCTTCATACTGAATCAAATCTTGATTGTGGTTTCACAAATCCATTTGATTTTAATGATTTTATTTGGTAAACATAAAATAACACGCAAAATGCATCATAGTCGTCTACCCTTTTGCCAATGCAGACTCAGGTATACGTAAGTATACTTTAACCCACATTCGGACAGACCAGAACGATGCAAAAAGTTGGATTCAATTTAGAAATCTCTTTTGAAACGCTGCAAACCATATTCCAACACATTTTGGGCTCGGTTGTGGAATTGTGGATTATTGCGTCTGGTACTAGTAAGTAGGTTTTTGTACTTATAGTACCTTAGTAGAAGGTGGTAGAAGTAAACCATTGCTTAAGTTACCGACTACTCCTCCTGGCGTCTTCTTCTTAAGTTCGGTGATCGTTGCCAATCCATCATCCGTTACACTAGGCACGGGCACATCACGCTGAAAAGGAAACTTCTCGAGCAAGTCCTTTCAAAGTTGTAGAATATAAATAATTAAAACAAATTTTATCGTTTGTGGATTGTGGATATAGATAGTTATGCTATTGAGTACTTTGTGTGAAAAAGCAAATTGTTTGACTTGAGTGACTGTGTTTCGCCTTTATCGTTATCATCTCCAACATTTGTACCAAGAGACAAAGTGGGGAGGGGTGATGCGGTGCGCTGTGACGTTGTGTCGCACTGAGACACCAAACCGCCGCATTGTGGCACTCTGTGCGTCAAAAAGTTTGCGGTATAGCTTCGCTCAAAAGATAACACTGACGTATACACGTGAAAGTTGAACCACGAAAATGATAGGTACAAAATACAGACACAGATCGAGGAATGAATTCGCCGACGTGACGTAGCCCAGATAAATGGGTAAAGCTGACGGTGTTTGTCCTGCCCATAGCGCTAAGAAGTTTGGTCGTTTAAAAGTCCCAGAATGTAAACATTTTTATGGCAATGCAGCGCGCGAAAGATGCAAAGACAAATACTGGTAATATTCTATCCTAAACGTCTCATGTTTGAAAACAAACAAAATTATCTATGTTACTAGTCTTTTCTTTGGAATTTAACCTGTTGTATCCCACTGCTGGGCAAAGGGCTTCCCCAAAGATCTCCTTATGTCCCTAATGTGTCATGACTAGTCTACCATTCGCTACCGAATAATAAGTGCCGAATAATAAGTTTTCAGAGGCATGCCTCATTGCATCATAGCTGAGAAAATAGGCTTGTTATAATTCAACGATCGACAATCCGGACCTGTGGTTAGCGCAGTTGCTCTTGGGAGTTGTAATCGATACCCTCCAACTGTTAACTTTGAATGATTTGTAGCTACGATAGACAATGTAAACGATTTATGCTCAGTATGTTATGGGTGTTAGCTTCATGCCAATATGCTTGACTTGGTTTGATACATTCATACATAGGGTGTGAGGTTAGTGAGCAACCTTAATATCAGATTTTATCAAGCCGCCCTCAGGCCTCTGACTAAGCTTAACGACTGACATCTAGCGATGTCAAACGGGACCAACTGCTTAACGTGCCCTCCGAAGCACGGAGATGCTCGAAATATACATCACTAAATTTCGGTCGGGTAGTCACCCATCCTAATTCCGACGCGGCGTGAGTTGCTTTACAACAGCGTACGTCGCCGATTACTGTCACAACTGCACTACGGGCACCTCCTAACATAATATTACATAATACGGACCATAAACCAAAAGGGGTAGTCAGTGGCGCGCTTATTGTGAAGATACCTAAGTTGCTGGAAAAGATATAACAAAATAATGTTATATATAACTAATTCATGTTTTCAGGGAAAATATTATATTTCATTCATTGCTTTGAGCGGCAAAATAACTTAACATAAAATTACCAGACAACTTTGCTTCATGTTACGTAGAAATAAATGTTGCAAGTAAATTAATATCTAAGTGTTTCGCATCCTGTTTATTAAAGTCTGCCGAGTTGTAGAAGATTGGATTGCCATTTAAAAATGTATGAACTGACTCATCCTCGTGCTCGCGGAACGCCATCTCAAATGTAGAGCGAGCCATTCACTCCACATGTAGAGAGATTTCTTAATTAATTACTTCAGTATTTCGCATTAAGTAAAAAGCAAGTAATGAACTTGCTTATATCTCAGTAAGTCAGTTGCTATATCTTTATAAAACTCTACTGTATGTACTATCTTATTTATACATTCATGAACGCAACATCAAGTTAAAAAAGTGAGTGAAATCCAAATAACAGAAGTTTAACAGCTAATTATTCAATACTCTTGCAAAACTATCAAGTCTTGAAAACTATAGAACATAGGTTTTTAATAACGCAAGTTTTAGCGATTCTTTTTGTAAAGTTTATTTTAATAAGTTTGAGTATTATGTGGTATAGCTTTGTATTAGTCATAGCGAATGAATCCACTGGCAGCCAAAGTCATGTCTTATGTCTTTGCTGGCAACAGCTATTTTAAAAAACATAGTAGTAGTAATCACGAAAATACTGTTGTCGTGTATTTTAAAACCCACGGATTCTTTCATGCGATTGCAATTCAAAACATGCCAAATGTTATGAATTTGTCTGACGAGAAACAACGTGACTGTTTCAGGCAAATACACAGTTTATGCTGTTTATTTTAGTTTTGGCATGTCACAGTGAGTTCAAGACTGTTTCAAATACATAAGCTTGCGTGTCCATGTCGATAAAACAGCAGTATCTTAGTAATTAAGTAAAAAATGACCATAAACCAAAAATTAGACTGGCAACTGTGCGCTAATGAAGGTAGGACTTTAATATTTATGGGCGAAAAGGCTTGTGCTTCACGTAAGGCTCTGGGGATGGTCCACGTCATTCATAATTGACGCGGCACCGTCGTAGCGCTGCCCGCAGTGCCCGCAGTGCCCGTAGCATTCGTAGCGTTTGTAGCCGTTTGTAGCATTGGTAGCTACATGAACAGAGGAAATGAAAACCCCGCTTTTATAACACAACGAGCCACAGAGACAGATGGCAAGTGACAGCCAACATTTTTTTTAACAAAATGCTATTTCTGTGTGCTTCGTTGCGAATATATCTCCATTTTTGTTACAATATTTCAAGTTGTAACATTTGACACAGATATAGGGCTTAGTTTCACTTGTAGTAATGATTCCGAGAATCTGTCATTTCCATGAAGTAATTATTAGTAATTTTCTGACAAATTACCTGTCATTTTACTGCAAAGTACCGAGTATAGGTTAAAAAAATTAACAAAAATTGTACTAAAGTCTTAAAGTGTCAACCGAATGAACATAAGAATAAATTAATCTATTTGTCATAGTTTAGAATGGCTAGTTTTACTTAACTTATTCTGCGACTTAGGTCGTCCTAGTTTCTATGAATCTGACAAATTATGGTTCTAATAATTGACCTGATAAAGGGTTGCACCCTGATAGCGGGTTTTCCCTTTTGGAAGGTTTGAATACCAGAAAACTTGTAAGAATTTGTTGATTTGGTCATTGTGTATATTTGAAAACAAAATTCAAGAAAATTAGTCGCAGGAGCGTTTCGAGATATTTTCCCCCCCGGGTGCGTTCGCTTACCATTGTGTATAATGGATCTCCTTAATTGTGCCTTACTGCCTTACGTAACGATATCGTTAACGTTACGTTAAATTGGCTCAGTATACTGTGTGTCGTCGTAAAGGCTGTAGGGGAAATGGCTGCCAAAAGCCGACATAATTGAAGTTATCGTACGAAAAATAACGAGCGCGCAGACCTTATATATTAATGGGGTATAATAAGGGGTTTATTTCATGGTGTTATCCCATCATATTACCTAGTTACTTATTCTCAGGTTAACAAGCAGGTTAATTCTTGATTTGACTAACTTTGCCATATGATTTGATCAGTGTATCGATCGGAATCCATCAAAACGAATAAATTATAAACCCAACTGCAATTACTTTTTTTTCACGTTGCTTCAATGTGACATTTTAGGAAGGTATAAGAGTATTCTTCGACCGAATATCTAGCGGACCTATTGGAAATTTGATCACATTTCGTCGTATTGGACATTCCACCGCCTCTGTCCGCCTATTGTCGGTCGACCTGAAGGTCTGAGAGCCTGACATATGTATATATCTCGTTTCAACACAATACAAAACCACAAAATAATGAGCAAAAAACAATTCATATAGATTTGCTATTTCTTCATCAAACAACAAGGAGAAAAAAAATACGACCAAAAGGTCGACCAATGTGCTTGAATTTAAAAAAAAAATCCCGCTGCCGTTTCTAATATATTATTATCAGACAAATCACAGGTTAAAAACGGAAAGGACAAAGGGATACTTGTCAAAAAATCGTGTAACATCATTACGGTTTAGGTACAACAGGGCAAGTGGTACGTAAAAAATATACGCTAGGCGCGGCTCACACCTACGTAGCTGTGTCATAGCCCAGTCGGTCTGACTGTTAAACCGTGGCTTTAAGTGACCTAGTTTAATACATTCAACGGCATTTTAATTTTTACCACAACCCTGTATCTGTGCTTAATAGCTTGTTAAGTTTCGTGGTTAAACTCGTTAATAGAACACTAACCAATTAATTTCCGGGTTATACCCAATTTCATTTATAAATTGATTTTATTATCTTTAGAAAACCTAACGTTTGACAGTTTTGCGTTTGACAGAACCACGTCTTAGCTAGTCTTCTGTAAAAAAGCTCGAACTGCTTTCAATCGACGTCTATCTTTCTAACCAAGAAACTGCTTTCAGATATTTTATTTATATCAATGCTAGCTGCGTCCAAGTTATATGCGAAATAGTTGCTGGGTGTTATTCACTTAGATTTTGAACCATAAGCTAGAGAGATGCTTCTCTTGGTATTTTTAATGTCGGCGAAAGTCTGAAAGCTTGATGGAACTGGCCGTAACAAACATTCGGTCTGTCTTACGAGTAGGTTCCAATAGTCTTGTACGAGTAGTCCAGTTTTTGTAATAATTCATGACATACAATTTGCACTTAAATTCTTCATCTGTTCTAATAAACAATGGTACTAATTAAAATGAGTACCTAATAAGTAATACGAGTTAAGGTTTATCCCAGAAAACCAAACATAAATTTTAAAAAATTAAGTTTTTTGTTAAAGTCAATTTGTTAAAAAATAATCTGGTCTAGTGCTACCTTTTTAAAAGCTTTCCTGGAAAAGTCAGCGCAAAGCTCTCTACGCTGAAAGCAAACTTTGCTGTCGGCAGCTTTCATGTTTTTCCAATAACAAAGGACAAAGTAGACAGCGAATTAATTATGCTATACTTTCGTACAATGCAAATGATTTTACAATTTATTTCATTATGTATTTTGCTAAGACTGAGTGCGTATTGCTCGATTTTTTACTAATAAAGCTTACTAATAAATAAATAAATTCATCTATTGCGAACAATTATAGCTAATAGTGTTACCCTCGAATTCACAAACGACAATCAACGCTAAGCACGCGCTCACACTCATGCTGTCCCTGTCAGTTCTATTGACATTTTACGGGACAGCATGAGCGTGAGCGCGTGCTTAGCGTTTGTGAATTCGGGGGTTAGTATCACTTAGTATTTAAGGGGTTAGAAAACAAAAATAGGTAATTTAACAAAAAGTAGGGGAACTGTCATCAACTGAGCGCTGGCCGTTTCAATTATTGTGTGGCTACATGTCGGCTGATCCAGTGCCTCAGCATCGGAGAATCCCAACCGTCCGCGAGTGTGCTTAATGTGGTAATGTCATCAGAAATAACTCGAAAACTATCAAAAATCGCGGAACATACATGGGGGTGATTTCGATATGAGGCACCTAAATTTTATCTTCGATCGTCAACTCCCTCCCCGGCCATCCTGTATCATAAAACCGTCGCAGTGGTTGACGAACGCATTAATGAGGCTGCACCCTTAGGTAGGCATAGATAAGTAGATTTTGATCATGCTTGCGACACTTTGCGACATAATCAACATGTTCTACATTACGATAAGCAGTATCTTCAGAAATTCAGTACTTAAGTACTTGAAATCGCACCAAATAATGATCTTCATTTTGATGAAAATAAATGAGTCAAATGCGTGAAATAATGTCTGTTTCCTCAAAAGTCTTACAGACATTAAACGTGTTCGCACACGTTTTTACTATCGATTATAAGGATTTCAATAAATGATATTTTGCTTGTACAATTTGCGGTTAACTCTCCGGTGATGGAAAACTTCTATAAAAATCTGGATAACGGCGGTAGGCTCGCCCGTTGCCACGTTGGGTTCAAATTCACTCGGCGAAATGAAAGCCTGGGATATAGTCGTTTACGGACATTTATTAGAGCCAACGTTAAAAATTTACATTTAATAATGAAAATATTTTAAATAAAATACAACGGTATCTTTGAGTGTATGAGTTGACATAGAGATTAATTACAGAGTCCTATATTCACTGCCTTCTCAGACAAATGGAAATCTTATTCTGCAGCGATAAAGAAAGCTGTTAAAACCAGCTCACTAACGACTACTATTGTGCGGATTTTTCTTTATAAAAATACGAAGTAAATTATTTCCCTATAGCACGGTCTTTTTGATAACGGAAAGAAATTCAATTCTGCAATACCTTGAAAGTAAAGAAATCCTAAGCATAGGAATTTTCTGAATGTAGACGACGACCCTCTTAAACGATTGAAGATCCATTTGAGAAAACGCTTAATAAGATGAGGTTAGTACAATTTTGCGCTTGTAGAATGGTATTTCGCAATCGGCTTAGGAAGGTGATTAAATGTTAAGGTGAAAGTTTCTATAGACCTTGCCGAACAGCTGCTCGTGGACTTTAGGGAAAGGTAGATAGATCTTCACGAATAAATTACTACGCAATGGTAAATATTAAAGCCGTATTACATTATCGAAACTCTTGTAAGTACAATTTAGAGTTTTAGAGCCCAAATCGACAGAAAGGATTCACAGAATTGGTCCTTGCAACCCACGAAAACTGGTGTAATAGCCCACTTCTGTACCACTACAACAAAGCGGTCGTCATATGTTTACTGCATAACTATACTTAAACGTAATTGTTGTCATTTAGACCCTCTTCTCAATTACGGGCAGAGGAATCTGTGCTGCCCTACCAGCGGCCCTTAAAACCTCATTTTTCTTTGAAGGTGAAGGCTTGTTAACTTCTTCCTGTCTAAGGACGTCCCATTAGTGTGGCTGCGCACTTTTTCGAAACTTCAAAGGAAGTGCTCTCGTACCGGATTTTCATTTCAAATAGGTATGTTAATTTATGTTGGTTATTAAAGATTAAACGTTTATACGCGACGATTTACGTGTAACTGGCAACATTATTTTTTTATTTATTCTTTATTGCACATAAAAGGATAAAAATGGCGGACTTAATGCCAGGAGGCATTCTCTACCAGTTGACCACATGGTTAAACAGAGAAGGCGGTGTACAAGATTAATGAAAATTCTTCATTAAAATATCATATCGTCATTTACGTCGCTCTGAAGCAATTATTCTCAATCTCACCACTTATTTTTGTTTTGCTAGAAGTATTCTGTTCTTTGTAATAAGTTCTTTGTAAGTCCTATGAATTCATCACTTGGTAGTCTGAACAAGGCACAAAGCCATCATGCGATTTAGGCAATTAAAGTAGGTGACTGTTTAAATCAACTTGCATAATTCCGAATTAAAGAAATAAATTTAATTTCATTCTATATGGATAATAACTAAAAAATAAGAAGGAGAATGTGGCAGGTATTCAAATTGACGTGGTATAAATAGCTACTTCACTACCAACTCAGTTTCGGAGCAAAATTGTATACATATAAAAACTCTACTTATATTCTGCTTAGTGACTGATGTCATTATTGTCGAATAATCTATGATGGGATAGATAGATGGATATGTTCCTAATTGGACACCGGAACAAAACAGAAAATAAAAAGTAGATAAATACAGATTCACGTGTTACACCCGAATTCGCAAACGCAAATCAAGGTTGAGCATCCCTCAGATAGCTATTAAGCTCTATTGACATTTTACGGGACGGCATGAACTTGAGCGCGTGCTTAGCGTTGATTGAATGTGTGTGAATTCGGGGGCTAATGTACAATTTGGGCAATTTTTATAGTGACAAAGTGCTAATGTTGTGGATCTTAGCATTGTTTTTTTTATACAAGGTCGTATAACAGACAAACATTCGCTTATGAAGCTCACCAAGAAGTATTGATCTGTTTGGATATCAGCTCGTGATTATGCGAACAGCAGACCATGAACTACGAATAATTTTTACCTGACCTCGAACATGACAGGGATAACTCATAAGTCGGTGAAGAAAAACGCTGACTTCAATATTGGATCCAACTTAAGGGATGCTCAGCATTTGGTAAATAACTTGACAAAGGCTGTTATTAAACTTTTTTTTGTTTTGTGCTAAGAATAATTTGACAGTAATTCAAATTAGTTTATATTAGTATTAGCAGGTTTATTATATTACAATTTTCTTCATCGTACTAAAGAGCTTTTTCTCAGTTGATTTGTGTTGCATTGCCTTTGTCCAGCAGTGGTACGTGTAGAGGCAGAGGTAACTCAATTATGCCACACATACCTACTAGTGTCGTACTAGGGCAGGGCAGGTATCTAGTGGTTAGTATTAGGCTAGCTACATACTGTGTTAACTCACTACTATGGGTTTTTGCTTATGTTTAAACAGTCGCTAGTGTCTGCGTATATTAAGTTACTCCGGATTTCGTACAGCGGCGTTGGAGTTTAAATAATTATGCAAAACAGACAGACATAAGCTGCGTATTATATACGAAAATTGCTATGAGTGCCATCGAACTCATGAACTCTACTTAGTATAAGCAGCACCAACACTCATTTAAGACCGTCGTTGCTCAGTAGGTAAGCGCTTTGGCATGGAACCCTTGTGGTCCCGAGTTCAAGCCTGGCTGGAACATCTAGTTTGTGTTCTTTGTGCAATTTGCGCCTAACCCGTGAAGGATAACACCTCCAAGGAACCCAAGCAAGCCAGATAACCGCGACATGCTCTCAGCCCTTCTAATTTGTGTTCAAAATCAGGTCGGAAAAATGTAGGCTTCTGAATGTTCCGTTTACCTTGACGGCAACAATCTATGTAACTGATTACCCCTTTCGGGATACAGCCGTGTATGTCATGTCACATTATTATTAATTTTTTGTTTTTTGAAAACCGCTCTTTGTTTCTTCGCAGAGTAAAGGCCTGGGCGAGGACACTCGGCAGGGAGCTATGGCAACTCAGCGAGGCTCTCACCAAGTCAGATAAGATTAGGAGTGTAAGTGCGCAAGCATACGTACTATGCATATACGAATACATTGTCACAGTAAACATAACAGTAGGTTATCTAAGGCCGCCCGCCGAGTTATAAGCCTAGCGTGCTCACAGACACGCGGCACAGCCCGTACGTACTGCCGCCAACTTATTCCCCCATATTTTATTCTAGCGTGTGCGTGAAATCGCGTGCCGACACGGCGCGCGACGCGCACGCACACATTCAAACCGAGAGCGGCACGTTTGTATGTAGATATTTTACTGTTCTCTGTTTACTGTGCCATTGTTTGGCGACTTGATAAGCGCAGTGGTTAGGTGTACCACATGAGACGCAAAGCGCGCGAGTACAATTCCGGCAACAGCAAGCATGTTTATTGATAGATCAGATCTGGGTCTGCGTTTTTGTGGTATTTCCGTTATTACTGGTATACTTTACTTTCGGGCCAGGACAATTTATGATGTTGTCTAATTCGTATGCTCTGTCTTTAACTGGTCTCTCATTTTAAGTATTATAACCAATTATTAAAAGAAGAATTGTGAAATAACATTTTAAATGACAAATTCCTAAAATTTTTGTACAGTTTAACAAAGCTACAAACCATTGCCAATAAAAAAAACTGATGAAATTCTCTTCAAAAAACGTATACGAGATCACGCATATGAATTGAACCAACTCGAAGTTTACTACGAGTATACCAGTTGCGGATATTTAATACAATTAGTATTCTACATACTTCAGACATAAGAAACAGCTTAGTATTCAGTTAAGTCTTCACTACCTTATGAACTGAGATGAAAAGTAGTATTTCAAAATAGATACTCGTAGATAGCCAAGGGTATAATATCTGCTATTCACTGGGACTTCGCTATATCTCCTAAGTTCCAAAGTACCTTTCAAAGTTGTAAATAATAGGAAATATTTTCGAAGTTTATTGAGGATTGTATTCACTCAACTGCGAAATGATTCTGTTTGGAGAGCCCTATTCAAGCTTACGAAGCGAGTTAATTGAATAAATTCACTAATTAATATTCCTTTGTGATCCATTTCAAAAGGTAAGTTTACGGGCCAAATAAAATATTTACTGAAAATACAACAACCGTTAGTAATTTTTAATTCTGTCTATTGAATGATATCCTCAAGAATTACTACAACAACATAAAACCTTAAGTACATATAATTAACTTAACCTACGAATATGAAGAGTGAAAAGAGTGAAGGGTGAGACTCCACACTAATTGGTTTGATTCCTACACCAGCACAAATTATTCTGTTTCTGTCCAAACCTTAGACGTTTCTGCTTTCCATAACACAAGTATAAAATTTACTCTACTCGGATCATAGCAATGTATGTTGAGGTTGTCCCATATTCACTCATTTATATATGAACTTATTGATAAGTGTTTTCTACATGTGGCTTCTCCATAATGTGCTCTGAGATACTTCTCCATATATACTTTAAAATTATATGATTTAACATTTCTAAATACATGGCGACACGGCACAAATTCAAAATTATCCTCACGCGAAAGTTTGTCCGGGATGATATCACGCGCTTGCTTAATTAAGCCAAGAAATGAAATGAAATTGTGTCTCGTAAGATTATTTTGTGTTCCAGCAAACATTTCAAGATTATTAAATTTCATTCCAGAAATACACATTAATGAATGCGAGTGTAAAGAAGAAGAATGGAAAGCAAATATTGGACTCATCGCTCAAGTCCGTCAGCACAATGCTCACGAGAAAAATCAAAGCTGTCAAGGTTGGTAATACATTTTACTCAACAAACATAATCCCTCTAAGCATTTCACATCACATTTCTTCATTTTACGAATGATCGAATGCATTGATGAGAAAAGAAAAAAGGTTGAAGTAAGAAGTAAGTAATGAGTTTATTCAGAAAACAGAAATAATCTATTCGAATTGTAATAAGGTGAGTAGTTTCGGATGATCATTCAATGATATTGAATGCACCTTTTGTGGCGCAATGAAGACGACCGCACACATTTTATTAAGAGTACGTCAGCCCACATTTAATAAAAAAATATTGTTGCTATTTAATTCCACTCCTTAGATTTCTTATTGAGCCATGTAGTGTAGTACTTCAATGTATTATTCGAAATGTTTTTTTGCGAGGCTATTAAAATATAAGGCTGTCAGATTTCCCACGAGATGTCTGACTTGAAAGAAGCCATTCCTCTCTGCGAGCGAGTGCCGACAGATGCCAAGTGCGTAATGGCCGTAGATCCCGGAATCCCGTAGGAACCTCCCTGAGCGCATTTATCACAGATATTCGTAGCCTTTAAGAACAATATAAGTATATTTACGGCAGGATTCCTATCTTCTACTCGGAAACTTTCTTTAACGATGACAATACTTAGCTTTCTTCCATCTACACTTTCTTACTACGCCATAAATTTTGGAGACCAGAGGACTACGACGGTCAGTAGCTTAAGCGGCTAGGTTACCAAAAACCCATATGAAGATCGCGCACTTGATCGCAACGACCTAACCTGTAAACCCGGTCGCTAAAGACCCCAAGTACCACAATCCTAGATGCTCTTCAGCAATCTAACTTCTTGGTCTTTTGCAGTGCATCCACGCGACAGCCCAAAAGCTGGCGGAGGACTTCAACTACAATTTAACTGAGAGCAATGAGTATAACGACTTTGAGTACTGCTCAGCCAAGTACTCACGCTTCCACCATGAGGATCCCGACGACGATGTCGACGAGGATGACGACACTAACATCCCAACGTTCGCCATGAACAACTCAAACTACATGGAGGTGTCCCTAGAGAAAGACTCGCACTTTTATGATATAAGTGTTAATACTAATATAAGTTGTGTGCACGTACCCACAAATATTTATTATAAAGGTATGTCATGAATCGTTAGTGAAATTGAAAAAAATGCCAGTTAAGCAAGCCAGCCAGACTCTCGTACCTATCACCAGTTAGTAAGCTTCCGCGCTCGATTTTCGCCATTCGCCAGTTAAACCAGAGCTCGATTTCCAATAAACCTATCAATTTACAAGGAATGCTATTTTTTCTCAACAATTCTTATTAAAGTACCTTCCTTTTGTTACAGAGAGAGACGCACTAAATGCGATTTTATGGTCGAAAGGCCTCAATGAGATATTTATAAGTAACTACAAAACCGACCCGTCCTTAGCTTGGCAGTACTTTGGTAGCTCGCATGGCTCACTACGCTTCTACCCAGGCATGCCCTGGAATAACAGAAAGGTTGTGGACACTTACGATTGCAGAGTACAATCGTGGTATATTGAAGCAGCGACATGTTCTAAAGACGTCATTATCCTCTTCGATATTTCTGGCTCGATGACTGGTTTCAAAAACTACGTCGCCAGAAGAACATTGCGTTCCCTCCTCGACACGTTATCTAATAACGATTACGTCAATGTGTATACTTTTAAGAATAATACGTCATTAGTGGTCCAGTGTTTTGTGGGCCTAGTTCAGGCTACGCCAGAAAATTTAAAGACAATCACTGATACTTTAGAGCCGACTAACGGTGGCAAGACACATAAAAAAGAACATGCGCTAGAAGGAAACGCTAATCTCACTCAAGCTTACATAAAAGCTTTTACCACGCTCAAAGAGGTAAGATATTTTTTATTTAATTTTGACTTTGTACTTTCCTTATCGGAATTAAAGCATCTGTGCGGGAAAATCAGTAAAAGGTACTAAAATTGAAACAGGTACCGTAAAAACGTTTCGTCTGATCAAATAAGGTTTCTCTTGATGGGATTTAACGTATTCCTGATGTGATTTACTTATTTCTCGATGTATTTTTCATTTTTGTTACAATTTATTCGAATGAAAGCTTGTATAAAACTGTCGGTTCTAAATATTAAGGCAGCCAAAAAAAAATGCGAGATGTAATCAGCTAAAGCTTATACTCTAAGTTCGATTGATCAGAATGGAGAGAACTAGATTTCCTCATTGTATGTAAACTAAATAAAATATGTGGTAAATCGTATGTTAAGGTTTAGAAAGGCTCATGAACCAACCTTTAGACAGAAATAAAAGCTTAGGAGAAAACTACTAGTCGTAAAATAAAGTATAGAACCCGGCTTTAAATCGACAAATTTCAGGTTGCCAAGAATTTGCGTCTTATAATTGTTATTAGATAGGTACGTAAAATACGTGAACGTTTAAAAAGACTTTGCTCAACACAGATAGTGACTGAAGTTTCATCACAGTGATCTGAGAGTAACAGTAAACAAATATTCTAGAGAAGGACAATCTGCAGCGTCAGCAGTACTCAAGGCTGCAACCAGCTGGTGATGGTGATAACAGACTATGTCCCCGGGAACCTGACCGAGGTTTTCGTGGAGTACAATCGAGAAACCGTGAAGAATATCACCTACACCCCGGTCAGGGTGTTCACTTACCTAATTGGTAAAGAGGTCACCAATGTCAGGGAGATACAGTGGATGGCTTGCTTAAATAGAGGTAACTATATTTTTAAGTTTTGCAACAAAACAAAATGGTCTAAGCCTGTGTCTCAAGTTTCCTAGTATCCTGAATTCTTGACTGTTTTTTTCAACATTTCTCCCACACACTACCTACTTAGTATTTTAACTACTCGTCTTAAGAAGTGTTTTGAATGGATAACAGGTATCAAATTGATATTATACATTTTATATTTATTTAAAATATATTTTATCAATTTGTACACGTATTTTTCATGTATGATCATGCGATCCGCTTTTGTTACTTAAATTCAGTGCATACATAAATATTATGAATAAATATGTGATAAGTGAAACGAGAAGACAAAATTGTTATTCAATGAATTCATATAACATTTTACAAATCGCGTTTTGATCATCTAAATGTTTTTACGTGTCTGAAATTTGCCGCTGGCCAGAAATTAATTCGTATTTACGTCGAACGTCGCTCAATCACGTCAGGGGTGGTATTGACATCCTCTATTTCTCTTTAGCGATAATGCGTTGATTGATTGTGTGTGTTATAAAGAACCATTTGTTACAGAAAAGGTAAACACTTGCCCCACTCCCACTCAGTGAAAACTGGGTTGGGTAAGTGATTACTTGTAATAACTTAAGGTGCCTTCCATATGTTTGATCTACTTACCTACTGCCTAACTATTTTTAAATGAGGGGTAAGAGATCTTAAATGAGTTTTCTTATTGATTATACATTATGTATGTTCTTCTACTTTAGAACGCTTATTCATATAGGTATGAGAATAGGTCAGGCCTCGCTTATGAGTTTCATATCGACTTACATGGGTCATCGCTAACCATGAATAGAATCATTTCTATTACAAGTGAGTAAGCATACTCAACTCCTTAAGTTTATTTAACTAAAGCTCAAATCCCATCCACAGCCCACTTAAAGAACTGGATTCACGTAAGACAACTTTATCTACCTTCATTAAACTAAATCTCGTCTGCTAACACTTTCTGACGAGTAACGAGAGCTGTACGGAAATGGACGGAACCGCAGTGAAGTTAAATCTAGATTCACTGTGTTTTCTATTCAGTGGGTGGTTCCTGGCGTCTGTAGACGGATTAACTAAATATACTTTATGTTTGTAGGTTACTTCGTGCATATACATTCTATAGAAGAGGTACAACAACAGGTATTGAAATACATTAACGTGATAGCTCGGCCTATGATCCTCGCCAAGGAAGAGCCGCCGCCTACTTGGACCCACGCAAACATCGACTACACGGTACGTACAACAGATTGTTAGTATACAAAAGCTAAATTGGGTACCTATCCTTATTGTGCTGAAACCGGTAAACAGTAATTAATAAACGTCTTAGTAATTCGAAAGGCATTGTAATTTTAATGGCTTACCTCCTTATTCATAAAAACTTAAACAGTTCTTATAGAACACGATAACTTTTGTATCGCTTTGTCACTGTCATTCTTGTTGCTGCCGCCATTTGCGAGTAAGTGACAGAACACGTCAATAGCTTAAACAATGCGTTAGCGTTGAGTTCGTTTTTATGAATAAGGGGGTTACAGTTTTCATTTTGATAAGTGTATTCATAACAAATAACGGGCTTTTAGCAGCCCAATTATTCTATGAAATTTGCTTACTGCTTGAATTAGAATTCACCTGCTAGAGAACTCCCTACTTTTGTCATTGTTCATAAAAATAATGTTACCAGTATAATATCTCGCAACGTATGACTCAGATCTTTAAAATTTAGGGGTTTTTAACCCAGAGACAAATTAAGGAACGTATATTGGGGTTCTCAACCTACTAAGATAATTTAACCCATTTTAAACATTTCGTTGAAGAGAATCACTTTGATTCCAGAAATAAAAAAGGTACACGTAGTAGCTCAGTTATCTAACAGGTAAATCGAGTTTCATATCGAAGGGAGATTACAAATTTGCTCCAGGTGCTGGTCACCTGAAATCAGTGTCATGCCACATACATCATGAAAAACTGCCATTTCTAGACGTTTACATATGCTTGCAAAGATCCGTGTTCAATCGAAACTATATTTCGGAGATGAAGTCTACGAGTAGGTACTTTATAGTAAAGCAATAAGATGGAGCATACGATACCAGTTATAGCGCATGTATAACTGAGCCGACCCTACTCGACCCCATTTCTATTATTAAGAGCTCTGAAACATTATCTGATAATGCGGCAGTTGGTGTGTTCACTCTGTAGTAGTAGAACGATATCTATTACATCTGTATTAGGTGGGCATGTTGTTCGTGTAAATTGTATCAGCCATTTACTGAATATGTCGACTTGTGCAGTTTTCAGTTATAGATATTGTTTTAAGGTATTAGATATCTATAGAAATGACGCGGCACTCTGCACGTACAAAACACAAATTTGATCAAGAATGGAGCATGAATAGAAATTTGTTGCATCTTCTCAGAACGATTATCAAATACGAACGTTGGTGAGGACCAAAATGTTGCAAACTTTTGGATTTTTTTACCCAAATGTTATGGTTCTATCGCCAACGATATTTACTATTATAAATGATAATACGTAATTATTATTGGCGTTTGAAAACTGCATTTAGGTTAGTAAAATTATCCAACCACCTTCCTAACAGTTTACTTACTCCTCTCCAACTTATTATTTTGTTGGAAACAGACCTCATTATCTTGCCAAACTATAGTATTGGCAAATACCTAAATTTTTCGGACTAATATAAAATCACATTCGCAAGTTAAAAAAACATAGACATATATTTTAGAATTACTCAAAATGAGGACGTTCTAAACATTTTTATTTGCAACCTTCTTTTTCAAATTGATTGCGCTAAATAAAACGGTGAGACAGACGCGACATCTCAATTAAGCCAGACGCGCTTTGTGCAGCCTAAAAGCTAGACTTTGTCTGGCTCCGACTAACTACGACGGGACTCGAGAGGATTGTACGAGAGGACTGAACGTTATTACAGAATACCTACCAAATCGCCATTTTTATCTAACCTGCTGTTTCTATTGTTGTTCTTATTATATGAGTTTGCTCATTCGGAAACTCAATGGCTTTAGTTTTTACATGTTTTGGAAGAGTTTTGCACATATTTTGAGGATTGTGTGAGGAAGCCAAGTAAAGTTAAGTTCTAATTTTGGTCTCAAACACTTTAGGAGTTTTGACAAGACTTAGAATTGACTTTTAGAATGAGATATGAGCTCCAGCATAATTATAATGTTATTGGAATCCCAGCTTTACCGTGGTTTTATGGCCAACATTTTTCCTGCAAATATTTGTATAAATTAAAAATGTAAAAAATGCTTATTATTTTATTTTTACAGAGAACTTCGCTATGGGGTGTAAGCAGAGACGTGAAAAAGGTAAATCAATAGATGTGATATACTATTTGGTTGTCCCTGGTCGATGGATTTTTTAGTTCACAGATATCTACAGTATTTACCCATGATAGCAACCTTTTTGTAAAAAGTGATTTAAAATCACGATGCCCCTAAAAAAGATAAATTTATCAGTAAATTAAGACCATAATAACCGTAGTAAAATCAATAGACTAAAATATGTTTTGTAATTTTAAATTCCAGCCTGACGAAGACAAGTTGGTGACTTCGGTCGCCATTCCAGCCTTCGATCTAAAGTACAACAATGAGAACAACGACGCCATTCTCCTTGGTGTGGCCGGCACAGACGTGCCCATCGACAGCATAGCCAAGTTGGCACAACCTCACCAGGTAATGTACGTTTTATATTTTAAATATTAATAAATACATAGCATGCATACATACAAGAGGAAACTTCCAAACCAATACGAACACACATGTTCATGCACAGGAAAGTTTGTATTATGCAACGATCTAGTTTGCGACCTCTGGTGCGGAAGCAAATTTTTCAACCATTACCGTCATAAAATCGGTCGTCATACCTAGGATTTTCTGCACTACAAACTATGGTGAAAAAAGTAACTATCGAGCTTCTTTCCGGATCCTTCTAGATAGAAACAACATCCAAACCGGTGCCATAGTTGCATTAAGTGTTACTTACAGTATTTTTAAATGTAAATTATCTCACTGACTTCTCATACACTTGTAAGTTTACATGAAATGCCTTCGACCTTTCAAAAGAGATATTTTCGCGGTCTGTTTTTAATGGATTAATTAACCAATTACCTTATTGCACCTCTAATGAAAGATTACTGGCAATGATTAATCAAGATTTATTGATGAATAGACTCAATAGACTTTACCTGTATGTATGTAGACTATATTTCTTTTTCTATATAGGCAGTTTGAAGGTATCATTGGCAAGCCCTTATAAAAATGAAAAAAAGAACTACTGATAAGACAATGTTATCTTAGGATCTGTGGTTCATGCTTTTTCATTGTTTGAAACGGATCCTAAAATAATAGATGAGAATCGGGTTCGAATTTACAGATTGCTCTCGAACAATATGTAAATTATTAGTACCCTGAGGTCTGGGCTCTGGGCTGCGTTGCTCGATACATTAAAAAATGTGTGCGACGGCGCAACGCATAATTTGACATGTCAATAAAAATATACTTAAGAAAAACGACTCAGAGGCGATGAATGCGACGGAACATCACATCGTAATGCGCTAAGGGTGATGCACGCTATTAGGGAATTGCAATGCAACGATGCAGCGTATCGTTACCTGCTGCGTCTTTCAACATATATTTGAATTACAACAAGGTTGAGCCGTCGGTGACAATGTTATACAACGCAGCGCACCGCGAAGCACTAATGTGGCCGCACCCTTATGAGGCCTCACCTTAACATTATGTTTCAGCTCGGGGTAAATGGATACTCTTTCATCGTGAGCAACAACGGATATTTGCTGCTACACCCCCTGTTAATAACCACTGTGAGTAATCGTTGATGTTTAATAGGATAGCCTATTGAATATTAGATACTTTCAATCTGTTACTCGATCTGTAGGTGGAAATTGGGTTTTAATATGGAAGTTCCGTAATTGCTACCTTAAAATAATAGATAGCTTGAGGAATACTTAGTAGGTTAACTATTTAATTAAAAGAAATATTTAATAATTCTCATAGGCATCAAATGCCGTAGTGGATTTTAGTTTAACCTTTGACTAGGCGCGCCTAGAAATAAATACAAATACACACATCAAAACTGTCTAGGGATATCATAGGGATATCATTTTTCAAATATTTCATGAAGTTAAGTTTGTTTACAAGTTGAGCATTATCTTAGAATAACGCGAGGACAGAGGCATAAGATAAAGGTTAAGAATATTACAAAAAAAACGTTTGATTTTGCTAAAATTTTGACACCTTTTAAAAGAAAAATCTGTCTCTTTTTAACGTCCTTACGATTGTACAATAATGCTACTACAATGAATTTCCTTATACAATCTGAAAGGGCAGATATAGCAATTTCTGTGTTCTAAAAATTTCTACGTTGGTATCAATATTTTAATTTTTACAGCCTCCCAAATAGCTATACTTTGTATGAAAATGCTTGAGATATCCCTAGACACTTTTGAGCAGTGTATACGGTCGCAAGCGAAAGCATACTTTCAATAACATCGAGTTTCCTTCTATGTATTCATAAACCTTTAAACGAATCAATATTTTTTTAAACAACAACCTGTAGTAGGGAAACATATGTCCACTTACTAAGACTTACCACCGAATCTACAAACGTCAATTAACGCTAAGCACGCGCTCACGGTCATGCTGTCCCGTAAAATCCCAATAGAATTGAAAGGGACAGCATGAGCGTGAGCGCGTGCTAAGCGTTGATTGTCGTTTGTGAATTCGGGGGTAATTCTCTCAGTTTGATTTTGGAAGACTTCCACAACAACTATGGACATCGCATACATTTTCTTGACATTTAAATAATTTAGTTTGCGATTTCCTGACAATCGATTGAAGCCCAGTTCCGCTAGCTGCGATTATTTTATTTGAAGTAGGTAGTACCTATGTAGAAAAATATCTACGCAACTTATAAAAGAATACCTGATTCCAGATAAATAACACACTGCAAGCTAACTACAACAGCGTTGACTTCGTGGAGGTGGAGCAGGTAAAATTCATCTTTTGCAAAAAATAAACTGTTCTATCTTCTATTCTATAATATGTGTATCTGTTTTTATTTTCTAAGGTTGATGATGGCAACGGGCCGCGTGTTCTCGGCGAAGAGATCCAGACGCTGCGTCAGAAACTAGTCGCAGGCGCTGACGGCAGCATGAGCGACATAAAAGTGCTCTTCCATTACGATAATATGAGGTAACATCATTGTGATAAACTCTAATAGTGAGACAGATCCAGCTTAGGGTTAACTTATAAGAACAGTAGGAACAGCTGCGGCATCTAAAGAGTTTGATGACATCTGTTGGTAAACATTTTAACAGCTCAGCGAGGTTTTTAACATCACTCCACGAATTAAAAACATGCAAAACAAGGAAAAAAATAAATTCCAGATTGCATACCATGGTGTCATACATTTTCTACAATCCTTATTCTGTTACTTTATTCAGATTCATAATGTGACCATACCGACCATGTGTTTACTGCTTTGAAATTCTGGTATTTGTATTGTATTTTCGTCCATTTCTTTTATAGCATTACATTTCCGGTTCTAGGAGGATAGCCCGTGTCAGACACGACTACTTCTTCAACAAGTTGGAGGGAACTCCCTTCTCCATGGGCATCTCGCTGCCCAAGGGCTACGGAGACACGGAACTGCTGCTGAAAGACAACCCGTTGGAGGCCAAGCAGGGCAAAGAGCTCACTGGCATCAACGTCACGGATTACTTCAGGTTCAGTTATCGAGTTCACCCTGACTGGTGAGTGATCAATAAATCTTAAAATCGTAAAACTTCCAGTTACATTACATTACGACTACTTACGACTATAACACAAGTAATAGTCAGACCACACAGCGGCACACTGGTTGGGACAACGGTGGTTAACAGAACATTCGAAAGCCCATATTTGGTCGATCGCATTTGTAGCCGCGTGGTGAGGTACTAACTTCTAGTACTTACTCGTAATACATAAATCTGCCAGACACGACATTCATTCGGCTCAGGCGCAGAATGTCTCTTTCTCAAAATGTCCTCTGGTCGCAAAAGGTCTCTTTCGCAGAATGTCTCTTTCTCAGAATGTCCCTTTCGCACAATGTCTCCTTTCATTTCTAACTAACTTTAATCATAATTCATTTAGCAAATCGGCTTAGACACACATCCTGTTTGATGTGTATAATATTTTTTTAGATATAGGTAAGCAAATAAAATAAAGATATGGTACGAATCATATTTATTTCTGTTCAACCATAATCATAACACAAAAAACCAGCCATAATCATAACACAAAAAAAATATAATGCATTGGTATCAAGTAAAAATCATAAAGAATTAAAATGGGAACACACAAAATAAAATATACATTGTTATCAAGTTGAAAATGGAAACACTTCAAGGTGTTATTTTACTCTTTATAAAACTATTTCAAAAGCTGTAAAAATATAACTTTTTTAATAAATTGTGGCAATGTCAAATGATTTTATTCTTATTGAACTAACAATGCCTTATACTTTTTATCAAATATATGTCATGTTTTCTTCTATTGCTCAGCACATTTTTACGAAGACTGTTTTTTATTCGCCTATCCCAGTATTTACTTTCTTTTTTCAACTTAAAAACAAACATGTACAGACTTGGTTTTCTTGGTATACGTCCTGTATTAACGCGCCAGTGCCAGCCTTCCATAGCAATTCGTTGTTCTATGGCGTTCGCACAACTCAATATAGTGGTAGACATTTTCAGAACAGAAGTAAACGTGATTCGTACTATATCTTTATTTTATTTGCTTACCTATACCTAAAAAAATATTATACACATCAAACAAGCATGATGTGTGTCTAAGCCGATTTGCTAAATGAATTATGATTAAAGTTAGTTAGAAATAAAAGGAGACATTGTGCGAAAGGGACATTCTGAGAAAGAGACATTCTGCGAAAAGGACATTTTGCGAAAGAGACATTGTGAGAAAAGGACATTCTGCGAAAGAGACATTCTGCGAAAGAGACCTTTTGCGACCAGAGGACATTTTGAGAAAGAGACATTCTGCGCCTAAGCCATGAATTCAGCTCTATTAACATTTTACAAGACTACATGAGTTCAACAGGTTCTTAACTAAAAATATCACAATGCCAACAAATCGGCAGATAGAAAATAAGATATATGATTTGGTTATTTCAGGGTGTATTGCAAATACCATTATCTGGAAGGCCACGAATCTGATAACGCAGAGGAAGAAATATGGAAGTTTTTGGTTCGTCTATCTAACAATGAAATTGATATCACTAAGAAACAATACATAGACGACGAGGATGATCGACCCTTTAAAATTGAAAGTAAGTTTGTATTCCTAGAGTATACTTGGCAGGCAACATTAATAACCTTAGTATAGAATAACTACGATGAAGGGGTGTGTATGAATAAAAAGCGGCAACATGAAGACAATTTCACAACGAGTAGGTGAATTTATGTGATGGACCAGAGTAATAATATCAATGGCTCTGATCCAAAGTAAGGTTTCTCTTGTGCTATGGTAACCATAAACTATGAAGATATTACAAACATTCGGGTCCAGCACAAATATTTTGTTTCATCAACAAACATTAATTGTTTTAGTGCAGGGATCAAATCTTAATTGGCGCTCGTAAGCGCTGCGGTAAAAGGGGCGCCAAACTTTAACTACTATTACTAAGTAACTCAAGATAGGTACAATGTTATTCCTCGTTTTAGGAAGTAGTTAGGAAGTTGTCAAGTTTGTATCGTGCGACAGAAGTCATCTAAGTTGAAGAGTAGTTGATCTTCTAACATAAATCGCCTTACGCCGAGATTTAAACTCTGGCCTCATGAACATAAAAGAAGCAAATGACAGATTTTTAACTGTTGCAATTACTATAAAAAACGTATCACAGGAAAGAGCTAGCAGTAAAGAAGTAGTTGTAGCTCCAGACCAACTTATTTATTCAGACTGATGATAATCAGACCTAAACAAAAATGACACAATGTCTTACATTTTCTCAGCGCACTGCGGCAATGCAACCACTCAGCTGTCCAAAGACGATTATTACTGCAACGAAGATCTGGTAAAACAACTAGTCTTCGACGCGAAGCTCACGAACCCTTTCTTCAAAGACTGGAATGTGAGCGACGAGGAAGCAGAACTGACGGAGAAGTACAACGTCAGCGTGAGGTTCATAGCGACGGCGAGTGGCCTGACGAGGTGGCATTATATATTCGATGAAGACAAGAATGAAGTAGTTGATGATGAAGGAAACAGATGGAAAAATTCTACTGAAGAGTATGTATCCCATTGTCACTGTCGTAGATAAACCAATTCAATACTCGTATATCTTCATATGGATCTGAGACATGGTCACTCACTATGGGCCTCATAAGAAGGCTCAAGGTCACCCAACGGGCTATGGAGAGGGCTATGCTTGGTGTTTCCCTACGAGATCGAATCAGAAATGAGGAGATCCGTAGGAGAACGAAGGTCGCCGACGTAGCCCAGCGTGTTAGCAGGTTGAAGTGGCAGTGGGCGGGGCACATAGCTCGAAGGACTGATGGCCGTTGGGGCCGGAAAGTCCTCGAGTGGAGACCATTCGAGGCCAAGCGCAGCGTGGGACGCCCGCCGCAAGGTGGACGGATGACCTCATAAAGGTCGCAGGGTCTCGGTGGATGCAGGCCGCCTCCAACCGGCAGCTCTGGAAATCTATGGGGGAGGCCTATGTTCAGCAGTGGACATCATGTGGCTGCTGATGATGATGATGATGATATCTTCAGTAGCTACTTCGGTATTAAAACGGCAAGTCGAGCAAAAAAGTTGGTTTTACAACCAAGTATTTGATGAGCCTGAATTCAATTTACCGTAATGTTAGGTGTACAGTCAGCCAAGAAAGTGGTCTATCACTTTTGACAAAAGTTTCTGCGAGATGTAACAATCGCTAAGGTTGACTTTTCTAACACAATGCACAATTATGTTATGACGTTTTGTCTGTTAACTGAGATGCCTGACATTTGACGTCATTGGGTGACTTAGTTAAACCTCATTAAATGCGATAATCTATTTCGCTCAACGAAAACCATGTCGATCGTTTTGAAGAGAAACTTATTACTACTGAAAAAGAAAATCTCATTGACAATTCTACTGTCTAGTATTTCCGTCAATGAAATATTATTAACAATCTGTTACATAATGATAATTCAAATTTGACACTTGGCATGTACGAGCTACGTCGCACATTCAGCAGCCGTCAGCAGCGCCCTACTTACACCGGCGACCGATGGACCCTCAACGTGCAGCGTCGGCACTCTACACCGACGACTCACATACAAACAACAATAGTAGTGTGCATTGCCTAAATCATGTATATAAACCAATAACATTTTACCAATAAACTAGATTTCAACCGACCGTGTTGACTTCTCATTTCCCCACCGCTGCGGCCAAGACACCTTAAGCCGTCAGTATCATGATCAGTAGAGTGAGCCTGCTCTACTGGCAGCGGTTCCTACAACACTACCTACTGTCCCAACTCTTCCCGCTTGCACCCCGGGCACCCCGGGAGCAAGCTCCTTCCCCTTACTATCTATTTATGTATTTATAGTTAGGTAGGGCTAGGGCTCTAGTGACCTAGCGTCTCGGCGCAAGGGGCTCTAGGCTTTCTAGGGAGTTAGTTCCCTTCCTAATCTTATTTCCCTTCTCTGTGCGGCCTGGAGGCGGTGCCTTACAACCACTTAGCTTCCTGACCGTACATAATGGCTCGAAGGACCATTATGTACGATCTCGCGGAGATCAGAGAAGGGAATATAAGATTAGGAAGGGAACTAACTCCCTAGAAAGCCTAGAGCCCCTTGCGCCGAGACGCTAGGTCACTAGAGCCCTAGCCCTACCTAACTATAAATACATAAATAGATAGTAAGGGGAAGGAGCTTGCTCCCGGGGTGCCCGGGGTGCAAGCGGGAAGAGTTGGGACAGTAGGTAGTGTTGTAGGAACCGCTGCCAGTAGAGCAGGCTCACTCTACTGATCATGATACTGACGGCTTAAGGTGTCTTGGCCGCAGCGGTGGGGAAATGAGAAGTCAACACGGTCGGTTGAAATCTAGTTTATTGGTAAAATGTTATTGGTTTATATACATGATTTAGGCAATGCACACTACTATTGTTGTTTGTATGTGAGTCGTCGGTGTAGAGTGCCGACGCTGCACGTTGAGGGTCCATCGGTCGCCGGTGTAAGTAGGGCGCTGCTGACGGCTGCTGAATGTGCGACGTAGCTCGTACATGGCATGACGTTATATCATAAATGACAAAGAGAGCAATTAGTCACTGACGCAAATTGATTGCCAGGGAAAATTGACCTTGTGGTTTCATGACGTTCTAACGAATCTCAACCGTAGGGTGGTAGATCACATTTTTGGCTGACTGTACCATAACGTCATGTAAATTACAGTGTGCAACCTACCTAATTGATATTGTTCACAGTGAAACCAGTACTAAACTTGTCAATTTGATTTAAAAACATGATATGATCATTTTCAGAGTGTTTGGCGACAAATACTTCAACGCCATCGAAGAAACTTGGTACAAAGCGGCTGTACTTCAACACATGATTAACAAGGAGTCTATAGTGATCGCAACACCCCTGCCCATTCTGGACAAAATCATCAAGCGTGGCATGGAGTTTGACAAAAATGGTGATATTGTCATGACGGCTAGTTACGCCATATTCTACAAAGACGGTGATTCTGAGACACCCGCTTCAGTAGTTGGATTCGAGTTCTCGTTCTTGAGCTTCCAGAAAAGGTTCCTCAATATTACTGGAACAACTTCCGATGAGGTGAGGTGCCGTTTGATTTTTAAAAAAGAATGTGAGGCAGGTGACATAAATTTATTGAAGTAAATAACATCCCTAGAAGAGATGTAGCTGGTATTCCATCTATAAATATTGTTATCACGATTTATTTCAGAGTTTCCAATGCAACAACCCTGAGTATGACTGTTACGTGGTAGACAGTTCAGGCTACGTGGTTATGTCACGCGATAAAGAAGATATCGGTGTGTTCTTTGGCGCCCTAGAACATAAGGTAAGCCGGAGTTAAACGATAGCAACACACATTTTTGAAGACTTAGTTGTTTACAACATCCGTTGCTTCCGATCAAAGGAAGTAGCAGAAAACATAGTTATTGATGCCAGGCAGTAGTTTATTCTCTTATTTCATATTAGAAAGATTGTAAAGAATTAGAAAATAGGTAGTCGAGTATTCACTGTTAATATTTCTTATTCAGGAGCTGGGAACGGCAAATGCAAAGTACGTGCTCGGCTCATTCCTGAAGAAGGGCGTCTACGATCACGTGGAGGTATTCAACTACCAGGCTCTGTGTCCTCCTGACGAGCTGCAGCCACAGCCCAACAGCGCCTGGCACATACTCACGGTCAGTACACATTCACGAATAACATGTATACTGTGCCACTGAAAGCCATACCCGTAATTGTATGTAAACGTATGTATCATCCATCATAGCATATGGCAGCTTAAGTAGGAATCTTGTTTGAGATTCGATAAAATCGAAAATAAAAGAGGGAATCCTTACTTAATCAATTTTTCGATTAAACTTTATTTCGTTGGAATAACGGAGCCGATCCTAAAAGTGCCATTTTACAGACTTTTATAGCTCTTCTTCGGCTGATGGCGACTTTCGTTGGCTGATAGCCACTGCGTGTCGATTGACCTCCTGCAACTCTTTTTATTATATTTCTGTATTTTTCAGCCTTTCAACATGGCCTCCCACCTCATCCGATGGCTAGTCGCAGAGTTTATTGTTTTACTGGCAGATGTTGGAAGCTGGAACTGGAGCGCGTACGCTAATGTTATTTATGAAGGTGAGATGAGATTTAGAGATCGAGAACAAAATGTTCATGAACAAAAATCTATAACTTTTCAAAAACGAAGTGTCGATAGCCTCTCATATCGAAGAATATAAGACTAAAGAACTAAGAATAAGACAGACAAAATGTAATAAACTAGCTTAACGAACAACATACAGACTATAATTTCAAATTTAGCATAGCATAGAATATGTAGCAAAACGTAATAACTTGCTTTCGATATCGCTTTGCAATAATTAATTGGACATGATACTCGTAACTATTGTATTGTATTGTAGAAAAATCAGTTGCACCAATGCTCAAAATTTGTTTTCGGATTAGGATCCAATATCTACCTAGACAAAGCAGTGATACAACTGGTGATTTAGAAATGTTATCTATTTCAAAAAATGATATGCTAAGTAGTTAAAACTAACTTTGATGTTGAACTAATTACATAGGATAGAATGTGTAGGGCTGTACTAACAACGTGCAGCGCTCTACGCATGCCAGCTAGCAGGTGCATACACTATTCTCTAAACACCTAATATTTCTGCTTACGTAGCAAAGCCAACAACCGCATGCTTTCCGCTCGCAGATTATGACCTAAACAGCCTGGGCATCACAGAGCCGCCGACGACCCCTCCACCTCCGCCACCTCCAGAGAACAAAGAAGGCAAAGAAGACGAGAAGAAACCATTTTCATGTGACCACAGAATAAGCTTGTACATCCTAAATCAGTTGATGTTCTTGAATCCGATGGGAGAGATGATAATAGTGTCAGAAGATGAGCCTGGCGATTGCCACCCTCGCTACTGGGCGGCGTACATGAGGGAGACGAATTTGTTATTGGTGGTAGTGGAGAATTCGTACGTGAAGTACAAAGATGACTGCCCGATTCCGCCTAACACGGAGCCGCAGCCGACGTCCAACTCGACGACGAGCCGAGAGCCGTGCCACAAGCTCGACCTAGCCGGTCTTACACGTCGCCGGCTTGAAGGATGCTTCACATACCACGATGGGGTAATGTTAACATTGACTATTATTTTAAAGACTGTAACAGGGAAAATTCTATGTAATGTTGAATGAAAACGTGGTTGAATTCAAAGTTACTCCTAATTCACTACGAGTTAAAAAAATGCTTAGCAGTAAACATTGAATAATGTACACAAAGCTTAGTCTACTGCGGGGACCTGAATCATAGCTAGGTATTTAGTTTACAGAGCATTTTAGAATGGAATCAAATGAGTTTAAATCATCGTGGATAAAATCAATAGGTAGTTCATTTTGTAGCAAAATATTCAGTTATTTTATTGGACTATACCTAATCTATGGTAGGTAGTTTGACCAATGACTACGCGTATGTATGCTACTAACCTCATATTTACACTAGCCTTTGCCGGCTGACACACTGCCTGACTAAAAGTGCCGGTCTAGCTTGCAGACTTACAGAAAAGCGTCTATTGATTTGGCAGTTAAGTAAAACTTAGCTAATAACACAGACGTAAAAGAATGACGGACGGAACATCATGCTAAAAAATGTGAAGCATGCAAGGTGCTACAATTTCGTTTGTTGTACACGACCTGCTACATTCACACACTAGGTGCTACAAACTACGCCTTTTTACTCCGTGTGACAGTGCCAATGACACGTGCTAGTCACGCACACACCTAAACTGGCAGCTGATATTGATAATATGCTTCACTCATGATTAGACGAGGTGACGTCCGTCTTTCTTTTACTTCTGTGGCTAATAATTGAATTATTCCAACAGGAGAGAAACATAACGGCGTGCGGACTCGGCAGCATCGCGCGCGTCGACGCACTCGTCTTCGCTGTGACCCTGATGATCACCGTCTTCCTGTCGGGCCAGTTCTGACCGAGATGCTTTGGTTGACACATTTGTACCTTTGTTACTTTCGCAATAAAATTCGTTGCACCTTTGTTAATTTTATTTCTGTAACCCGGACACTTTTACCTGGTCTTTTGCGAGATTTAAACGAAAGATCATTGGAATAGGCATGATGACTGTATTTTTTTTTTGTTTATTATCGAAAGACCTTACATTTATGTAAACAATCCTCAAAGAATCACTTCATCTGGATCAATACCACCAGAGATATCACAATTTGAAATGCACATTTTTGGACTTGCCCAAAAACGCTCCATACAAAAGCGACAGTGACGTCACTATCGCTGTCACTTTTGTATGGAGCGTCTTTCGATAATAAACAAAAAAAAAATACAGTCATCATGCCTATTCCTATGTATAGATTGAGTGGTCGAGAAAAGAAGTTTACTAGGTGTGAATTTTACTAACGAAATTTCAAAGTTGAGGTAGGTAGTTAGTAAAACACTTTCACATCATTCTTACTAAACATTTGACATATACGTAAGGTTGTATCATCAGACGTAACTAATTTGCTAAAAAGCAGAAATAAGTGGTACACACTTTAGGCCAATTCTTAAAAAAATACCTCAATAAATCTTTCGAATTAAAAATAGTATTGAGAACAGAGTTTATCATCTAAACACACAGTAAAAAAAATCTTTTTTCTTGCTCATAACTATTTATATAAGCACACACAATTGCACTCACTTTTGATCCTAAGTGTAGGTACATCAGCTGGAAAATTACATTTGCACATTACGGAATCTTATACAATACTTACCAATACTTCGTTTCAGTAATAAAAAAAAGTAACTAATGATGTCAATATGATTAAAAAAAAACTTTAACAATATTCTTCATGGCGGAAAGGAATAGGTACCTGTAGTACAAAAAAAAAAAGTTCAAGGTAGCAGAAAGTATCGAACCGGTCGGTTCGATATTACTATTACTATTTATATTGTATCAGCAAATTTAATTAACAACACCAAACATGTGCCAAAACCATGTTGCGATACGAACATACCCCCAATACCTGGACAAGCTTTAAAGTACCTATCCAGCAACAGGTGAATCTTGCGAACAAACATGGCTAAATACACCCATATTTTTATTTTTTTGACAATTCTAAAGTAATTACTTACCTTTTCTAGCCATTCTCACTGGCACAAGTGCGAAACGATTGTAATCGCACTAAGTACTGCTATCAGCAGCACAGTGGCACCCTGACCTAGTCATGAGGGGATACAAATCGATGCGTTCTGCAGGTAGCGTGGATCCACAAGTCCCTGTATCTGGTTAACGCACTCACACAAGCGGCGGTCGGTCTACGAACTACGGAGAGTAGTCGCTCAGCGCAGGTGGAGCACTGCGCATGCCCGGCCGCGGTCCTCACGCCTGCGTCATTCCCACCTCACTAACACGTACAATATTCGATGAAAAAGAAAACCTGAAACTGAACGGTGGAAGAACATGAGTGCTGGTGCTCAAGTGTTGTTGGAAGTGTTACGATAGGGGCCAAATTAGATTAAGTGTTTCTGATGTGCAAGGTCGGCTCGTCGGCGTTCCTGCTGCTTCTCCTGTCCCTCGACGCGAGGGACTGCATCGCCAGTGCACACAATGAACCCAAAATTCTGCTCAGCTCGTAAGTAATCGACAAAAAAACTAAAGATGTACTTGAATACTTGAGGAAGTCGTCTGCATAAATAGGCTTTATTGCGAAAAACCCTTGTGGGTTTTCATCCAAAGTATGTAGGTACTTATGTCCTTTAAATAAATAACCTTTAGATTATAGGTATCGTAGCGACCGAAATTAATAAGAATGTTATTATCAAAATCGGGATCAGTGTTTAAAGTTTAATGCTACACGAAACAAGCTCAAAATATAAATTATCTTATTCGATTATCTTAATAGATGTCACCTTATGATTTTCTGATCATTGACATAACAATTATAATTATAAGGCTAAAAATCAGAAAACAAAAGTGTTAGGTACAAGATAATGTTAAACCACTAACTGGGCGTAAGCTGTCTGTCACTTTTTTAAATATTTTTGTTTTTTTATGTTTAGAAAGAAAACAAGATGTTATTTTATCACGTTGTCATGGACGTGATCAAATTGTATACTCATGCTAAATCGGGCTTACCATTGTGCCTTGTACTTGTTGACTACACAACACTTCCACTGATGAAAGTTTAGCATTAAAACAATCATTTTTGACATACAGTCAGTCTACACTTTAATAGGAAAACCAAGGCTATAAAATGCTGCCTGCTGCTGGACAAATACAATCATTGAAACCAAGTCATGCGTGGCTATAATAAATCAATTAGTTGACACCTCCGTTGTCGAATGGTTGGAATAGACCACATAGATGACAGCACCTTGTAGAATTCTCGTATCGGTCTAGGTATCAAGCGGGATTTAAACCTACGTCTTGCGCAAACCGGGCGGCTGCTCTTTACCTTTAAGCTACTGAACTTAAAAGTTACACAAATTGAATACCTACAAAATTACGAATAAATTTAACTTTGATTAAGATTGTCTGAGTCTACTTTAATACTTTCATTTAGCGTACAAGCATGGGCTGTCAAGCTTGGCACGGAGCTGTATCATTTCGGGGAGTTCATTACACGAAAGAAAGAAGTTCAAGATGTAAGTATTAACTTTAATTTTGTAGAAAAGTACACTGGAGCAAGAGCAATGGTTTATTCAATTTTTTCATATTTTAGAGTTTTAAATCAGCTCAGATCGAGCCTAGGGATGGAGAAAAGCTAGTGCAAAGTATGGCAGACGACATACGAGCGATGATGGAGCTCAAAATAAGCGCAGTTAAAAGAATTGTAGAAGCAGCAGAAAACATGGCGTTTGACAAACAAAACGAACCGGTGCCTGAAGACTTTCAGTTCTACAACAGCAAGGAAATGGAGGAACCATTAGACCAAATGTTTACAACTACACAGGAACCGGAATTTACTTTCGAAAATTGGGTTGTGAGACCACCATCTAAAACCGCTCATATGGAGCAAAACCCTCACTTTTCTTACATTCCTGTAAATATAAATTATAGCAGTGTGCATATTCCAACCAATGTTTATGCGTGGGGTATGTAAAATAATACATCGTATTGAGTCAAATTATTAAGTGGTTGACTGGTATACTATAGTTTATAATGTGTTTTATTACAGCCCCTGAAGTAATCAAAGGGATCCATTGGTCAGAGGGCTTGGACACTCATTTTATAAATAACTATCAAAGTGATCCAACTCTTTCATGGCAGTATTTTGGAAGCTCCACTGGATTTATGAGACACTATCCAGGTATAGTATGCGGTCCATATAACACGTTTATCGACTTTCCTTACGCTCCCGATGTGTTTTTGTAGTTGTGTAAAATAACATTGGTTTCTTCTCCGTCGTGTATTGAAATAAAAATAAACGATACTCACAAGCATGATAAGGCTAACAATATGAGAAAATAATGACATTGAAAAGACAAATTATTGCTAAAAATATCCTGATAATCACACGCAGGTATTTAAAGAAATGTTAGATTTTATTCCAGAAGTAGGAGAAACAAATGATGGTTATTGCATTTGGAGAAATAAGTTTACTAACTGCATTTCTGATTTTAGCAATGAAATGGCGAGCAGACCCGGTAGACATATACGATGCTCGTACAAGAGCTTGGTATATGGAAGCAGCTGCGAGTCCGAAAGACGTGATTATCCTAGTAGACCGCAGTGGATCCATGACTGGCCAAAGACGCGACATCGCAAAGCACGTTGTAACGAATATCTTGGACACCCTTGGAAATAATGACTTTGTGAACGTATTCACATTTTCTGACGACGTGGAGGAAATTGTACCCTGTTTTGAGGATTCTCTTGTGCAGGTAGTTAAAATTAAGAAAAGACTACTTTTTAATTCTGGTGTGAAATGCAAATATCATATTTTTTATACATTTACAGGCAACATTAGGAAATTTACGAGAGTTGAAATTGGGATTGGATAGTTTCGAAACTAACGAAATAGCCAACTTTTCAGCAGCTTTGACCCGGGCATTTGAGCTTTTGGAAATGTATAGGAATAACAGCGGTGGAGCAAACTGTAATCAAGTGAGTACAGAAAGAACACGTTTTCAAAAAATTATAGAAAATGTTGATTATCAAAAAATTTTGCAGGTTAAGTATTGCACGATTCAAGCCTTGACTGTTTTAGGCAATAATGCTGGTAACAGACGGCGTTCCATATAATTACAAGGAACTATTCGAGAAGTTCAACTGGAAATACGACACGCCTGTGCGGGTGTTCACGTACCTGATAGGGCGGGAGGTAAAGGTAGTACCACTCCAGGTATTACTGTGTGTCGTAGTCATTGTGCGACCTGCATAATGCCTTCCCTTCGTACTTACCTGCCAGTACACCTAGAATGTGGTACTCTTCTTGTCTATTTCTCTTATTGTTCTTATCGATGCCAACACGCATGTAAGTGGTAACTTTTGGAATTTCAACTCTTTCTTCCATCTTCATAACGCTTTCGCTTTTAGTGTTTAGTTTCCTGTAGATGATTGAGTGAGTTTTACGTAGTGTTGTGAGTAGTAAAAGTGTTGTCTTTAGAGTAGTATATCACTGGAATGAAACAACTTTGTTTTTTTTATCGTAATATAACAGTAGGCCGTCGATTAAGGCGCTGAAATTGTTATTATTTAATGTTTAATTTAAAAATAGCCTTTTACTTCACGAGGCAACGATAACATTGTAGCCACTTAATGAATAGGCATTCACACAAGCACATAGTCACCAGCGTGTATATGGAGGATTAGAAGAGTAACAGATGTGAGATGGGTGTAGGTGGCCGACGTCAGGGAGGTGAAGTGGATGGCGTGCGCGAACCGCGGGTACTACGTGCACCTGAGCACGCTAGCGGAGGTGCGCGAGCGCGTCTTAGAGCACGTCAACGTGCTAGCCCGCCCCCTCGTGCTACAGCGAGAGAAACATCCAGTTGTTTGGACTCCTGTCTACGCTAATGTTACTGTAAGTTATTCTAATATGGTTTTAATAAGAAAAAATGCGAAGTAGAACTATTAACTCATAATACTCTGAAATTAATAGGTACAAGGTACTAAATAATAGTTCAAATAGCAAATCAAAATACAAAAAGGATCACTAAGGGAAGGCAAATTAGGGCTCCTGCTTTGCCATGTGTCACTGCAGTATAGGCACTACAGAGATGTTGGTATTCTTGAATAGTCCGGGGCGGACCTGTTGATAAAAAAGAATGCTAAAATATCAGATAAGTTTCAACTCTGAGAAGATGAATAAGATGATTTTGAAATAGTATTGTGGTTTCATTATTAGGATCCAAAAGTAGCAGACTATTTATGGGATCAACGGGAAAGAGCTGAACAAAAGGAACGTTTCATGAGCCAGCGACGAGACAAGAATCTCTTCAACTCGGCACAAGAGCAAGACAGACGATGGAGAATTACCCAAGTAAGAACTAAATGATATCTAATTAGCAGAAGTTAGCCCGTGGCTGGCGCAGAGAGATCAGCCGATCACCAGGCGACGATCGCTGTTGTAAAGCACGCCGGGTCTGAAATGAGATGGGGTTAGTGATGTGTATTTCGGGTATCGCCGTGTTTCGGAAGGCACGTTAAGCAGTTGGTCCCGGTTGACGTTGCTAAATGTCAGTCGTTAAGCCTAGTCAGAGGCCTTAGGGCGGCTTCATAACATCTGACACTAGGGTTGCTCAGTAACCTTATACCCCTACAACAATCCGCACTGAGCCCGCGTGTGGGAGTATGGCTCGTTCCACCTCATAGTTGAGGTGAGGCCTGTGCCCAGCAGTAGGACGTATATAGGCTGCTTATGTAGAAGAAGTTATCCTTTTTATACTCTATAACTTTAATGTTCTTCTTTCACAGATGAAACAGGGTCAATATAGTGAAATTGGAAACTCACGCTATCAATTAATGACGTCAGTGTCCATGCCTGTTTATGATCTCCGTCACAACGAGGTACGTTAGTCTCTGTGTAAATAAAACAATCTTACATGTTTTTTACATACTAATTAACGTCCCCAAAATAAATAAATAGAAAAGATAATTTGGGTTCATTGAGAAAGAGAAAGTGAAATTACTTAACTGGTATAAGTAATTACGATAATTATTGGATTCTTTAGAATTGACTGTTCACATATCACGCCAAGTTCTCTTCTCAGCCAACTCGATTAACTGGTTTAAAGTCTCTTCTAAATTCTAAATTCCTGTTTGTGCATGTTTAAAACAATCTTATTGTCTATCTCAAGAAGATTATGTTCACAGATTGGTTTTACATTTTCTACTAATTGGACGTAAGCCCTATCTCTTCTAATATACTTTGAACTTAATCTATGATCTATTTCTTCTTAAATTTTAAAATATATTTTAATAACGTTCCGTTTTGTTTGATGGTTTCCCCTCAGAACATCACAGAGAATGTACTGATAAACGAAGCTTACTGGGTATCAGTTACAAAAGAGGTACTACACTTAGAAAGTTTTGATGATTTAATGTAAAGTTTTTGCAAGATACAAGAGAGTTTTTATGATTTAGTTTTTTGGATTTCAGTAACGGTAAAGTCTTATTTGGCCCCGTTAGCGATGCATCCGTCCTCGATAGAGGCGACTGCGCCCACGCAAGCGCGGTCCTCAGTCGCAGACTGACCATGTGTTGTTCTACCCTTATGGCTTACAGTAGTGTTGTAGTTTTCTACTAGATCGTAGGCGTAGACCAATAGGGTGTTATGATAAACTTTTCTATCAATTATAAAATTAATTTTTCTATGCAAGAGTTATGATATTTAATCCACTACACACACTATCTAATAAAGTAAATTATTTTGCCTGAATTTAGTGATGTCTTTGTAGAGACATTTTGAAGATTGTCTTGTACTACGAGAAGTAAATGTAAATATTTTAAGAGTATCCTGCCGCCCGACTTATGACTCGTATGGGGCTTTTGTTACTTGAGCATCTGTTCAGTTTAAAATTTTATCTTCTTCAGAATGACAAGACTTTTGATATAATGTAAATAACGTCCTCCCTTCCGAAGGGAGTACATTTTGATTTCTAGTGGAAGTTACTACAATGCATTTATCTATATGTTATTACGTTTTATTGCATTCGTACGTCCACAACCAATCGCAGTCCGTAGAGGAGAACGGCCAGATGGAGGTAGGCCCACGCTCTCGTAGCTTTACTTCCTCAGGGATGGATGCAAGGAGACGGACGATCTGGGGGCTTTTATTGGCAGTATCTCACTTGGACCAACACTATCCACATTTACAATAGAAAACCATTGTTGATACTAACACTGACCTAAACTTTCATATCCAACAGCCAATAACAGTCAGCATGATGAAATTTCTTCCAAACAAAAGATGTTTTCTTGACAAATTATTACGACTTTTCATGGGGTTCAAATTATTGTTTTCACTAACTTGGTTAATCTTGTTGTCTTGTTTGTGTTCATACTCACTAACTAAAAATGTCAACAGATTCTTGCAAGGATTCAAAGGCTCCTAAAGGCCTATCTACAACAGTAACGGTAGTGGGTTTCTAGAAATAAAGAGTAGAGTTTTAATTTAATATGATTAAATTATGTAATCTTTTGAGTAGATTTTGCTAGAACCTGTAATTATGAATAACATAAATTAGAAACTCCATAAAACGTAGTTCTATATAATATTATAGAACTTCGCCTAACGGGGCGTAGATGCTAACTTTAATTGCTAGAAAACTAAGCAAGAGTTATAAATTGTTTGTAGCATTAAGATGGCTATTACAGTGCCGAATACATGAACGAGTAGTTAGATTAAAGTTGACTGTTTATGAATAATCAAGTTGTATATTAAGTCATGTATTTTAAATTGTCATGAAAAGTTTTTGGTACTTACATTTTTATTAGATTAGTCATTAATATCAACGTAGAAAATAGACATGTTTCCTAAACGCAATCTAACAGCGGAGAAAAATATTTTTAAGTGCCTTTTCAAATTGTTTAGTCTGTTTTTATTTCAGGGCAGTCTGTTAACTTTGTTTCTAAATATTTCAGATGCGTATAGCTAGATTGCTAGGGGTTGCAGGAACTGATGTTCCTTTATCTGAAATACAAGCCCTTATGACTCCTTATAAGGTTAGTATTAGAAATCTTGTTATATTCTTATTAATGTCTTTGAATCAGTCGCATATTAACAATTTCAGACTGCTATTGATTCAAAGGCGTCAATTTTATAATGTAAACGTTTATTTAGTTTTCCTTCTGCGAAATACTGCTAATGGTTGGTGACAATTTCAGACCGGCGTCAATGGCTATGCATTCATAGTGACCAACAACGGATATATTCTGATCCATCCTGATCTGAGGCCTGTGGTATGTATTTTAGTCATATAAATAATAATTTCATAGAAGTAAAAGGTCTGAGTACGCCTGTCGGGTCAGTACCCACCAAAGCCTGGTTTCCATGGCATGCCGCCACCTTCAACTTGCCTCTGACTAGTTTTCGTTTTCGGATGAGATCGAGAGCGTATATTAGGACTTACAATGATAATTGATCATTAACGAAAAAATCTATACTAATAATAATAAGCTGAAGAGTTTGTTTGTTTGAACGCGCTGATCTCGGTAACTACTGGTTTGAATTGAAAAAAATATTTTTGTTCTAAAAAGTCCGTTTCTTGAGGAAGCTATAGGCTATATTACATCACGCTGTAGTTCACGCGGACAAAGTCGCGGACGGCCGCCAGCGTTAAATTAATTTATAATGCTTAGGTAAGCCGGTCTAATTAGGTGGGTATTTGACCACAATACCAACTGATCTCAAGTGATGGTTTTGTATTAATTGTTTTATCGAAGAAGCCTCAACTATCTAGTTGTTTTGTTACAGTTCCAACAAATTTTAAAACCCAGTTACAACAGTGTCGATATGATTGAAGTAGAATTGTTTGACGACGACAGAGGGCCCAGGAACTTTAGCAAGGAATTGACAGCAGTAAGTATTATAGAAAGTCTACATGAAAATCTTTTTGAACTAATTAAGTTGAGATAAAAGCTACAAAAATAAATTATGTTTCAGCTGAGAAAAGAGGTGATTGACCAAATAACAGGAAACAAACTCATGAATACAAAATATCACATGGATGATATGGTGAGTCAATTTACTGGGAATACCTAATATCTTACTATTTCAATAAATACCGCCCGCATAAAAGCATTTTTTTTTCTACTTTTAGAAAAGGGTGTCCCGTGCCAAAAAGCACTACTACTGGACCGGCATTGCTGACTCCCCCTTCACGCTGGTGGTGACCATCCCCGAGAACTACGGCCGACACCGCATCACGCCGCCCCCTACTGACGACATCCACCGACTTTCGCTCACCTCCAAGAACATTTCGGCAAGGCAGTACTTGTCTGAAAAGTGGAGCGTGCATCCCGACTGGTAAAGAAAGTTTTTTGTTCCGGTGATGGATTTCACTTAAATTGTGCTCCCTTTTATAGATAATATAACGTCTGAATTTTAGATAATATAACGTCTAAATTTATGGTTTTCAAGGATTAGGCGTTCTCAATTACGAATTTTATTGAACTCGTTGGAATGAGTAAGATAACACTAACCATTGCACTTTAAACTATGTCGAAGTTGCAGAAAAGTTCGTAGTCTGGTAATGGACTTCTGACTTAAACATTTTTTTTCATAATTATTTGAAGAACAGAATAATGGGTAGGTAAGTATAACTCGGAACCTCCAAGACTCAAAATAATATTAAAGAACTAGCAGCCGCCCGCGACTTCGTCCGCGTGGACTTAGCTGTGTGTGAAAAAAGATTTTCCCGCTTTAAATAAGATTTTCCCGCTTTTCTGTTGAAATTTTTGAGATCTTAGCTATAAACTTCACGGAGCCCAAGACCTTTCCAACGAATGCAAAACCGTGGAAATCGGTTCGTGCGTTCTGGAGTTATAGCGTCAGGAAGGAAAACCCAACTTATTTTTATATAGTAGATAATATATATCTATGAATTAGAATTGCGCTGATTTTAGTGATATAGTCTTTAGTCCTTATTCTTTTATTTTCTTTAGTCCTTTACAAACCTATACATATATCTAAAATTTCCAGGTTGTACTGCCGTCACTACGAGCGAACATTCTCCTCTCCAGAAGAGGAACTGTTATACTTCTTGGAGCGCGTGGCGAAGCCTGGCTGGCGCTGGCCGGCTAAGCCTCGTCCGCCAGAACATCACAAGAATAAACCGGGACATGAAAAACACAACAGTGGTAACTCTTTTTTAACCCCATTGCAAATAAAGTAGTATTAGCTATCATTTATAGGAAAATTATTATTTATTTATTTATTTGTTAGGTCACTAACAAGACTTACACTAATACAATGATCCAGGATTCCAAATTTTAACAACAATAATGCTAAAGGAAGCCTTACTTATAGGTAACAACGGCATGCTATAGATTTCATTTGACAACATTAAATGCAACTATAAAGGTATTAGTAACAATTTTTGCTAAAAAAAAAAGACTAGACTCAGACTTTTATTTTGCTGCAGTACCTATAATGCATAATGCAATGCATAGGTTATTTGACAAAAAAAGTATACCTACAATCTGCTATCTTCTTACAAATTGCCTATCATTTTACTGCATCTAATCCGAAGAATCTCTATTATGATAAACTGTATAAGCTTTTGCTGTCATTGTGAGCAGATACCTTCACTTTACAGGTACTCCAGACGCCAAGGACCGAAATAAGGTGTCAAACAGCACGCCCAGAAACGAGTATTATTGTAAGTCAAAGCTTTTTTCATAAATCTAGACAAGTCTAAACCAAAACATCATCTCATAAAAAGTTACATATATCTAAATAAGTAAAGTAAGTAAATTATTTCATATTCATCTAACTTTCAATTTATTATATGTGATATGAATTGCAATGAATGTTAAAAACATTATTCTTACAGGCGATCACGGGCTTATGCAAGCTCTAGTATACGACGCCAGAAACACTGCCTGGTTTAACAAGAGCATTTCTGATTCAGCGTCTGATGACAAAGCGTAAGTAAAGTAACATATTGACAAGTACCGTAAAATTACAGCTATGAAGAAATAACTATCAATATCTCTAGTGATATTAAATGCAAAAGTTTCTAAGTCGTAGGGAATTTTGTATCGAATTTAATTATGAGGTCTTATTATATTTACCTTATGGCTCGACTGCGCCATACAGAGATACTAAATTTAACACAGGCGAAGAAAAACATAAGTTTCCAGAGCCAGAGTTTAATAAGCTACCTGTAGCACGAATTACTCACTGTCTGTCGTAGCATATTTGTAGCAGTCGTAGCACAATGTAATGTGATACTAAACTCATTTCTCGGAATGTAAAATTACATGAAAATATTAGTAATTATCGCAATATTGAGGTTAACAGCTACATATTACTACTACCTGATTTTTAAAATCCTTTCTGAATGAAAGAAATTATCCTACTTTTTGATGTAAATCTTACACACTACTTACTAATATAGTTACGAGTAGCCAACTGTGAGTAAAGCTGTCTATGATAGGTCTACTTACTTAAATTCAAAGGGTAAATGTAGTTTATTTAGTTAAAGATTATACATTTATTTTCGATTCTACTCGATAAGGTTACCTATAAACATAGGCAATAGGTAAGATTAATGAAGTAATTAAATAGGTTTTATTTTAGGTAAGTTATTTTACTGCACATTTTGATGTTTAGATCGATCTTGAAATGGATTGTTTTTGTACACGCGTCACATTTACTTATTCTGCACTCCGTTTTATGTTACCATTCCTCTTGGATAGCCCATTGACTAAAGTGATCGGATTATTACCGAGGTAAAGTACTCAGAAACACGGATTCAATTCAATGATTGCATGATTTATAATGATTTATATGATGTATCTGTTATCATAACTTTCAATAAATATAAAATAGTAATTGAGCATTGTACTGAGTATCAAATCTAATGTCATACATTAGTACAAACTACTGTCCCCACTGGTAATTGATCATCATCATCATCATATCAGCCGAACGACGCTCACTGCTGGGCATAGGCCTCCCCCAAAGATCTCCACAACGATCGGTCGTAATTGATGTATGACATTATTTATCAGTAAATCTGTTGTATTATTTATTTCATTTAGTTCTCAAGTTTGTTTTTTTAAAAATGAGGGATTTTTGATGTACTAATTAGCTTCCAGGACGGTACGTATAGAGGTTATTTACATTATAACAATTACATCTACATAGCTGCCTAAGGATCAGTAAGTATAATCACTTGAGATTACATATTGTGTACCTACAGCTAGTTGCAGGTTGATGGGCTAATGAGTTTCTGATATACCTACTCACATGGTTTACAAGTTATTTGGTTTACACATATATTACACCTATGCGTGTCTGTCTCTGGAAGCGAACCCATGACCACCGGCGGAGTACGTAAGATTAATAACCATTGCGCCAAAGGGGTGGACATGACTTTGACATGACGGATAAAGTTAATCGGTTTTTATGTATAGTAATGTTCTGTAGGAATCAAGCCTTTTTTTTTTTTTTAGTTACTTGGCAAATACTCATACGGATATTTTGTAACGAAATCAGTTATTTAAAAATGACCGATGTAAAACACATGCCAATATTTTTAGTTGTTTTAATAGAAAGAATGAAGAAATACGGACTCAACCGAATTATGCCAGTACAGTCAGCTTTAAAATGATGAGTGTTTGTCGTTGCAATGACAGAGTCGTGTCCGTTAAAACTTAACACTGTTTTAGTTCTATAAAACCTTAAATACCTCAGACATATTTGACCAATATGTACACACACATCATTTTAATGCTGGCTGTGCCATGAAAACGCCAAATAACTAAGTTAGAATATGCAAATTTAAAAATGTAATAGGGTGTAACAGAAAAAAATTAGGTATTTTTCTTCTTAACATTGATATGAGGTGCATATCAATGTTCATATCAAAGAAGAAACATACCTTATCAATGTGTGTAAACTCGATAATGTTTTAAACAAAAAATCAGATACGCCTATGTCAAAATACGTCTCCGTTCTCCTCAACACTGGTAAAAATGGGCCTGAACTTTGTAAATTGTCTTAAATCTTCGTATTATCGACTGTATTCTTGAACACAGTTTAGAAGGCAATTGCAATTGTTTATTTTGTCACAGGGTCGAGTTCATCCAGAGATTCGGACACATCGTCGCCTTCCTGTCGACACACAGTGGACTCACCCGGTGGCAGACGCATCCGCCACCACCAAAGGAGCATGATGAGAAGTAAGCCCGATTTAAAATTATAATTTTATAGAACACATCTGATTTTTAACCCATAAACCAACCACGATACGAATACAAGTACATGTCATTAAGAACGTTAAAAGAGATGACATTAGAAGAGGGGCTTAAAAACGTCAATTGGAGATCCAACAGCGGAACTTTTGAACACCCGAATCCTTGAATCATGCTGAGTCGCTATTGTCATTCATACTTCTTTGTTACCTGCCGTACAGCAAAATAATGTATGCGAGCAGAACTATTAAAATTGACATCACATAGATTACATAACAGACATTACATAACAAACATACCTTATTTTGCCTGCCTTGTAAACGCCTAACTCTTCATAATAATATATGTAAAATTTTAGTGGAACAGCGTTTATTGGGAACAATATAACGAACATCTTCAAATTTCGCTTTCACAGACAAGATTTCGGCAGACAATTCCCTCGGGCCATCGAAGAGGTGTGGTACCGTCGCGCAGTGGAACAGCACTACGTGGACCCTCTGAGCTACGTGTACAGCGTGGTGCTGAACACGGACAAGTTCCCATTGAACGTCAGCGCCGCCATGATCACGGCTTCCCACGCGGTGTTCCACGGCGATGGGCACAGGAAGTCGCCGGCTGCTGTCGTCGGCTTTCAGTTCAAGCACGAGAGGCTGGCTGAATGGTTTGAGAACATCACTTCTAGTGTAAGTCAACCAGTATCAACTAATTGAGATTATTCAGCTATCACAGACTTTGACGTCATAACTTTGAAAGCATCAATGAACCGTGGAGGAGATTCGAAATCTGAAACCATCGTCAGCCTTGATTGTCAATGTGCTGTCCCTTTTGCACTTAGGTACCATAAAACATTTACGTACGCGTTTTGGGAATACTATGATCCTTCCACAGGATAAATGAATGTTACCAACAAATGTTTATCTATTGGACTTGATTTAGGAAATAATTATACTTTGTATCAAACTAATTAAAATGCTCTAATGAGCTTATTGGTTTCGAATTAATAAACATTCTTACTTGCCAGTTTTCTTTTACAAGCAAACTAAGTAAGTAAAGGTTATCATTCTTAGCGGTTTTCCTTATGATTTAAAATGATCATGGTTCAAATTTCAGCTTTGTAGACTAGTTTTGGCTGTGCATTGATCTAATCTAAAGAAAAATGATTATGTAGATTTTTGAATCCTCCGCATCCTATACCTATTTTATACCTACAAACTTGACATTTTAAATTTTCAGTGTGAGCATAACAAGGAATGTATGACATGCACGAATGAGAGCTGGGACTGCTTCCTGGTGGACAACAACGGCTGGATAGTAGTCAGCGAAGATGCTACCCAGACTGGACAGTTTTTTGGAAAAGTAAGAAACTTTATTAGCCACTACTTAGAGCATCAAATTGCATGACAGAATTTAAACTTTTGGTATCGTTTTTTGTTGCAGGTCCGCCCAGATATTATGTCAAGGTTGATTGAGGAGAAGATCTATAAGGCTGTGCATGTCATAGATTACCAGGCAGTTTGCTTCAGAGAAAGGAAAACTACTAACTTTGCTGCAGTTCTGAAAACGGTAGGTATTTATATTATGAAATTACTAACCATTGTTTTTATGCAGTCAACTTATTTTAAGGAATAGCAGTTCTCAAAGTACTGCAGCGTCATAGCTTTTAGATAACATTATAATATACTTCTGTCTGTGTTACTTTAAAAAGCTCAGTTATTACCGCAGACAAAGATTTAACAGAATCTGAATGTTTTATTAACTGACTTACCACCGAATTCACAGACTTCAATCAACGCTAATCACGCGCTCACGCTCATACTGTCCCGTTAAATGTCAATAGAACCGAAAGCGACAGCAATACTTCTGAGGGATGCTCAACGTTGATTTGCGTTTCCGAATTCGGGGGTTAGTGCTCAACTCAGAGTTGCTAGTGTTTAGAAGTCTAAGATGAACATTAAAACATACTGAGTGTTTCTTCTAGCCTTTAGAGAACATGCGTCTCGCAATGGCGTGGCTTGTAGCCAGTGCGTTTTGGTTCTACAACTCAATCGCTGGTACGATGGCCCAAGCATCAGGGTATCCCTCATTCGACGATGGTAAGAATCAAACTAGAAACATAGCTGTGTCCGTAGCTACTTTCTTAGAAAATACACTGAGTCACTAACTTCGTAATAAATGTTAGATACTACGTGCAATCTTGACGAATACTATGTGTTGACTTAGAACACTTCGCTGTATGTTGTGTATGGAAAATATGCATTAATAAATGTTGCTCTTACGCGTTGTCAGCATGTTCTGTGCAATTCTGCATGACAACGAATACATAATAAACTATAGACTTACGACGAATCGAATTATTCTTAGTGAAAAAACTTTAAATTCCCGCGCGGCAGAAACATTATTGTGTTCTTAATATTTTCTGTGCATGTAAAAATACACTTAAAATATGATGTTATTATTATGTACACTTCAATTTAATTGTAGTTAGAGTTAATAAAGAACTGTTTGGACTTTATTTTCACACAAATACCCAACGAATAGAAGGGGTAAGGTCACTCCACCACAGCAGTCGCACATCAATGACTTGTAGTAATCAAAATTCATCAATGGAGTCTACAATTGGTCGTAGTTTGAACAACGAAAGTAGTAATGACTCCATCTTGTTTTCAGAGTATGTTACACCCACCGGTGAGTTTTAGTTGAGCACAGTAGTCTATTACATAGATAGACATATAGAGCAATTTATACATCTCTTTTTCTCTATTATCTGGTAGATACCGTAGGATGCATGACTTGAAGATTAAATAGTTGTCCTTTAACTCCTAGCAGGTACTTTTATTAATTCCAGGTTTTAAATGTACGCAGTATAGGTTTATAGCTTTGCAGTTATAGCTTTGTATATAAGTACTTATTATTTATACTAAAAAAGATAATCGATCTGCATGTGAAATATTTATTCAGTTTTTGATATTACCATTTGAACCTGCAACTGCAAATAGAGTATGCAAAATTCCAGTTTTATTTAAATTAAAGTTTCATATCCGCATTGTAAAATATGCTATAGAATTTGTCATTCTGCAAGTTATTTTTACGCTTCAATCCTTTACTCGAATGCCGCGGAAACAACAGAAACATTATTTAATTCTTATGTACAGATTTCAGGATGCTATTTCATATTAATATTATGTATTTTTATGTATTTTTAGTATTTATACATTTACGCAGAGTGCTTGGGTCTCAATTAACAACACGAATTCATTTCGACTTTACTTTTATTGCGTTTCTCTGCAGTAAAATGGGGCATACGGGCCTGCACAACATAGAACACAAAATAAGTAAAGTTGGTTGTGTTTTGTGTGTGCAGCTGCGATCTAACCACAATATTAAGTTTGCATGATTTCCCAGCCAGTTCAAAATTTAAGTTTTATATCCAAAAGGCATAGATTATGTCAATACGTTGTGATTAATATTTTCTTCTTCACAACAGCATACCAGAGCTACGAGAACGATGAAGAAATGGACGAATACTCTTCGAAACCACCTTCACGAAGTCAGGAGCGTGATTTCGAGAAGCTTGTCTTAATAAACAGAACCAGACCTACTCCGTGTGACCGCGAGATGTATCTCTACCAACTGGAGTACAACAACTTAGACGAGAAGCAAAACCAGCCAGTGACGACCTGCGAGAGACCTTATTATGTGCAGCTGGTGAACTATACCAACATGCTGATGATAGTGGTGGATGTGCTGTGTCCGAAGGAAGAAGCGCCTGTCATGTCGGTTGACCCGACTGAGGTGCAATATAACGAGTCCTTGCCTTGCTTAAAACACATGCACCCGTTATACAGAAAACAACCAACGTCATGCATCAGGAATCATACAGAAGTGAGTATCACACACAATAGTGTGTTCACGTTAAGAATGCAGTGATTTTAAATTTAATTCTGTTGCACACAAAAAAACTCAGACCAACAATCTTTGCGTTTGAAATATGCGTATGAGATTCTGCCTAGTTCGGCCGCGAGCTCGATCCTACTTCGGACAATATCACACTATATATTTCTTGATATATAATTTAACGGCGCATCATTACGAGAAACTACGTCATAACTTTTTCATGCTTATTAGATGCACATTTAGCCGGGAGCTTCAGCCATCAACCTTACCTTACATTTGCTCAGCAGACACTTGTTGTATGAGTAAAGCGCCTAGTGCGGGTAATGAACCGGTGGCATAAATTATTCCACTTTATCTGAGATTAAGCAATTAGCATTACAATACCATGAAGTCTCAGTCTCAACCTTCTCTTTCGAAAATTTAACGATGTAAAAATAATATTAGTATTTATTTTCAATATTTCACATTTAGGCAACAACACAACATGGTTAGGTTACCTATCTTACGTGATAACTAGGTATATAGTAATGTTTATTTTGATTGTTTAATTAAATATTCAACGAAACAAATGCTGTTTCAGGAAAGCAACATTGACATGTGTGGAAGGGGCAGTCTACTTCAAAAGGGATTATCCTGGCTACCACTGATCTCATTGCTTCGTTATTTCTAGATTTATTTTACAATAGATGAAAAGAAAATAATTTTACCCAACAAGATTTAAATATTTGACAGGTCTAAAAAGTTGTTACATTTATTGTTGTATAGTTTATCAAGGAGTTATATTACATCTAGTTTTATTTCTTCATAGATTTTTGAAATAAAATGTGTTTAAATATTTAAATTACATATTTATTAGAGTAAAAATAGAAATTTAACATGTCATTCCTACATATCGGAACCATTATGTACCTAATTTTTAGAAATAATATTATTTTGTGGATGTAAGTCAAATATGACGCAAAGGTGCCACAACAAGTAGTAGGCATTAGATTCAATTGTTCATTTCATATCAGATGCGTTATGTATTCTAAATATTAGGATAAATTTTACAGAAATATTCTATGATGTAATTAAGGCAAATTTAAAGTATTGTAATGTCAATAAACAATTGTACCGCCAGAATGGCTTTTACAAAAATTGGCTTTTGCATTGAAAAAATAATTAGGTTTTATACTAATAATTACAATGTCTTTACGTTAACAATAATCAATTTATTTACATAACTTTAGTATTTACTACCTTAATTCCGTCCTGGAAATTTTTCATTACTTTAGACTGGGATGGAAAGTTTTTATAAACTCTTTGGAGTGTGAACTATGAAATAACTTGAAAGGAGATTATTTAAAATAAATATTTTTAGTTTACAGAGTTATTTATTCATAAAAGTGTGTCACAGAATTCTTAGTGTGAACAAAATTCTAGTCTTTAGTATTTTGAATCTCTTGTCATTTATGTAATGTTTAGATGTGGAATATTTTGTTTCATTGAAATGTGATTTAATTGTTTGGTACAAAATAAATACTTATTGTAAATTTAATGACTTTTATTTGTAGTAAATAAACACTACCAACTATGAATAATATTTACAATTTAAAATAAGCACTTACATAGACTTCAATACCGCCAGAATAGTCAGTTTACTCAGCTTGTATATTCTTAGTGAGCTCTTGTATTTCTTCAATAATCATCTGATGTCTCTGTTGCTTCAACAAGCCTTCTTGGAGCTGATCGAGTTGCTCTCCTCCCTGCATGAAGGTCTTGAGACTATGGAGAGTGCCACCCCCTTCACGGTGCTCGGTCACTCGATCTTGAGGGTAGTTGTAAGTTCTAATCTTCTCATTCCTGTTACTTGATCCCACCTGAAATAAAAGAGAAGTTTATTAGAAAAAATATTTATATACTATGAGAAAGCATAATAAAACCTACATCCTCATACATACAATCCAGGCAAGTGACCTGCCTAAGAGTCCAATGACATCACTGATAAAAAGGCTACAGAGATAGGCTATTAAACAGCAAAAACAGTTCAATCTCATTAATAAGGAAATGTTAAAATCACTTGGTAAAGTAAGAGCTGTTGAACTCAGGAGCGATGAGTCAGTTTGTAATGTTAGTCACAATTATTTACAATCAGTGCAGGTATATAATAAAATGGAATAATATAAATCATAATTTATAATAGTAATTACTTTTCTGAAATTCAACATAAAATGAGCTAACCTGTGACTTTCTTTCATTATGGGTCTTTGATGTTTGTTCCTCTATTTGTTTCTGTAATAAGAGTGTTCTGAGCTTTTGCATAGCAATCTGTTTATTTTTGATCTGGGACCTGCCTTCTTGACACTCCACAACAGTACCCGTGGGTCCGTGAATGAGTCTCACAGCACTGTCAGTGGTGTTCACATGCTGCCCGCCAGCTCCACTAGCCCTTTTCGTCTCTACTGTTATATCTCTGTCAGGAATATCTAAATCAATGTCTGTAGGCTGGGGCAATACAGCCACTGAAACAGTACTTGTATGAATACGGCCCCCTTTTTCCGTTGTAGGAATTCTCTGAACACGATGCACTCCAGCTTCAGTCTTCATCAACTGAGGAACTCCAAAGCCTTGAATCAACATAGATGCTTTTCTGATTCCTCCTATATCAGAAGCTTCAATGGAAGCAATGTCTACTTCCCATCCTTTGTAATTAGAATGAGCTTCGTACAGTTCAAATAGCTCTCTTGCAAATAGCATAGCCTCTTGCCCCCCCGCTCCTGCGGTGACTTCCACCAACACACCCCCCTCTGTAAGATTTGGCTCTAATAGAGCTGCCAGCAACTCACCATCAATTTCTTTCAAGCGCTTCAGGTATATTTCTGCTTCTTCTTTAATCATTTTCTTTACCTCACTGTCATCAGTTTCTTTTTTATTCAGTTCTTTGAGGGAATCTATGCTGTCATACAAACTGATTCTTTGCTCAAGTACACCAACTAATGGTTTAATATCAAAAAACCTTCTGACCTCTTCGGCCGTCCGGCGAGCTTTTGTGTTAAGATGTTCATGTTCGAGCATTATGTGCTGCAGATATCTTTGGACAGCAGGGTCTGATAAATTTATAGGATTTTGGGAATAACATCTACGGAACAATAACAGTTTATCAACATTACATAAAGGCCGGTTAAAAAATACTTTCAAAAAAGACATTTTGTATTCGTTTAGCTCAAAATTTTGGAAACAAAAGCCGCCGTTGAGTTGTTTTACAAATTATAAGGTTTTGTTTTGATTAATTCTGAACTCAATTTTCAAAATTTTAAGATTTTGAGGTTAGGAAAACGTCAATTTGACAGATGTTGTTTTTTATACATTATTATGGCTTAGACCACCACAAAATGGCAGCAAATTGTTTTGTCAGTGTCTGAATTTTTAAAGTGGTCCATTCTTCCAATTATCTCATACAAATTATGTTATTAACGTAAAACACGATATGTCTTTTTTTTAAGAATGGTATTCAATCATGAATTTCAGTGATCGCACTTTAACGCCATCTAGTGATACTTCATCTAAAGCAAAACACAAAGTTTCATGAATCTCAAAATAGATGTCACTGTAAGGCGTCTCAAATTAAAAAATGAGAAATGAAATATTCAAAATAGTCCTCAAAGTAAAGTAAAGTATATGGGTACTTACCTAATTTGTCTATGACTACATTTAAATTACATCCGTAAGCATTTTATCATGAATGATCATGAGGATCACTAAAAACTAGGTAGGTAGTACATCAATGGAAAGAAGCTTAAGTCTAGACCTAAAAGCTTATTTAATTGAAGGCTAATAATGCTCACTTAAACTTGCACTGTAGGTACCTTCATATTCATTGTCTTGATTGTAATGCTAATTTATCAAATGCTCGCCTCCTTATCAAGACATTTAGGGCCGGCGCCCACTATCGGCATCGGCACGCTTCAGGATTTTAAGGTGGCAAATAGCAATATACTTTAACATTATGGTAATAAAGTAGAAATTTCCGTGATGTGTTCTCGTAAAAACAAAATGCATTTGTTCTGTTTCTGTTTCGGCATTTTCTACTTTATTGCCATTATGTTAAAGTATATTACTATTTGCCACCTTAAAAGCCTGAAGCATGCCGATGCCGATAGTCGGCGCCGGCCCTTAATGAATAATTCTTATTTTATCGTACTATTTTGTTTTCGTTATTTTGAATTTCCAAAATAAGTCATCCTTCAGGAGATCTTAATAACAAATACTCAATTTGCTGAGTGTTCGCTATTTTGCAAATACCTACGTAAAATGATCATCATTTGGATTTACCATAATTGAAGCTAGGAGCGTCGCCGGCCGATAGACCAGGTACAGTGGACGGCATGACAGGCCATCATGCCGTTGCAAATCGATTCCCATACGTACTCTTGCAGACGTTCCCGGTCCTCTTCCTGTATTCCTGCTCGATCGCCGGCAGCAGCCCCGGATATAGCTGCAGCGGGGTCCGGTAGAAGTCTAGATAACAGACACGGCTATAGACAAGACTAGACAACAAATAGAGCTTAAACAAAGGAAAATCGGAAAGCTACAGCTAAGTACGAAACTTAAGTCTCTTATTTTCAAAATGGCCGGAATAGTGCATAAGGTTAACTCATGAACTGCGGTCAAAATTGATAAACGTATAATGAGTCTATTTCGAAAACCTGAAATGGGTATTTCAGGTCACTCGTCGTTGCTAAGACGCAAGGGTCGTGCGCTTGACCAAAATCGAGTTATAAAATGAAAATAGGTGCCTGATGAGCCGTTGACAGTATGTAAGAGAGTCGCACGTTCGATTTACACACCCCAGGCTTATATTTCAAGATTTATTAAGCAGAGATCGCCTATGTTTTTTTTTCAATAACATCTAAAAGCTTCGAGACACTTAGAACATGAGCATGAACGTTAATAACGTAAGTGAAAGTTTCCCTGTAAATAGATAGGTACTTTTTTTTATTTATTTTATTTGGTATACATAACATATAACAGTCAAATAAGCACAATGAAGTTATAACCTAAAAGTTTTGTTCCAGACTGTAATACTAAAACACCCAAAGTAATAAGTATACCTAGACTGCTTTGTCAAATGGTATTCCCCATTGATAAAGTTTTTTTTAAAAATTAATGCTTATAGTACCTACATTGCTTATAAAACACTAAAACTTAAACATCTTATAGGTACCTACAGAACGCTTTTCTAAATTACTTCAGAGAACACGAAAAATTTTCTTTTCCGCGATTAGGGACCACGTCCGCAATGCACCTAATCGATAGAATTGTTAGTTGGACAATAAGATCTTCCTACCTTCCTTCCTTTTACCTCCAAACTTATTAACTGAAAAATAAATAGATTAGGTTAACCAATAAAACTGTGCCTAATCATGATCATAGAGTACCTAATTACTAGGTAAGTCATAATAAATTAAACATCTTAACGGAACATTTTTTTTCTCAAAGAAGGCAACTTTCCATCTTTATTTTTCCAGCAAAACAATGCATCTACCGTTACGACAATATTTTGCGCCTGAAAAGCCTTCATTACTTAATTACAGCCTACAGGCTCAAACAAAAGCTGCTCGCCAATTTGACGCTAAGCGGATGAAGGAATACCAAACATTTTCTTTAGCGCGATTACCACATCGACCGCAACGACGCACCTATCGATAGAATTGTTAGTTGGACAATAAGATCTTCCTACCTTCCTTCCTTTTACCTCCAAACTCACAAACTGAAAAATAAATAGATTAGGTTAACCAATAAAACTGTACCTAATCATCATGATCTAGATAGAGTACCTAAATACTAGGTAAAATCTTTCGGAATTGGACCATTAAGTCATAATAAATAAAACATCCGGAACATTTTTTTTCGTAAGGAAGGCACCTTCCCCTTATTTTTGAAACAAAACAATACTAGCATCTACCGTTACGCCAATATTTTGCGCCTGAAAAGCCTACATTAATTAATTACTGCCTACAGGTTCAAACAAAAGCTGCTCGCCAATTTGACGCTAAGCGGATGAAGGAATACTAAACATTTTCTTTAGCGCGATTACCACATCGACCGCAACGACGCACCTATCGATAGAATTGTTAGTTGGACAATAAGATCTTCCTACCTTCCTTCCTTTTACCTCCAAACTCACAAACTGAAAAATAAATAGATTAGGTTAACCAATAAAACTGTACCTAATCATCATGATCTAGATAGAGTACCTAAATACTAGGTAAAATCTTTCGAAATTGGACCATTAAGTCATAATAAATAAAACATCCGGAACATTTTTTTTCGTAAAGAAGGCACCTTCCCCTTATTTTTGAAACAAAACAATACTAGCATCTACCGTTACGCCAATATTTTGCGCCTGAAAAGCCTACATTAATTAATTACTGCCTACAGGTTCAAACAAAAGCTGCTCGCCAATTTGACGCTAAGCGGATGAAGGAATACCAAACATTTTCTTTAGCGCGATTACCACGTCGACCGCAACGACGCACCTATGGATAGAATTGTTAGTTGGACAATGAGAACTTCCTTCATTCCTTCCTTTTACCTACAAACTTATTAACTGAAAAATGAATAGATGAGGTTAACTAATAAAACTGTACCTAATCATGATCTACATAGAGTACCTAAACATCTTATCGGAACATTTTTTTTCGCGAAGGAGGCACCTTTCAAGCCTTGCTTGCAACACAACAATGCTAGTATCTACCGTTACGCCAATATTTTGCGCCTGAAAAGCCTACATTACTAATTACAGCCTACAGGCTCAAACAAAAGCTGCTCGCCAATTTGACGCTAAGCGGATGAAGGGCTACCAAACATTTTCTTTAGCGCGATTACCACATCGACCGCAACGACGCACCTAGCGATAGAATTGTTAGTTGGACAATAAGATCTTCCTACCTTCCTTCCTTTTACCTCCAAACTCACAAACTGAAAAATAAATAGATTAGGTTAACCAATAAAACTGTACCTAATCATCATGATCTAGATAGAGTACCTAAATACTAGGTAAAATCTTTCGAAATTGGACCATTAAGTCATAATAAATAAAACATCCGGAACATTTTTTTTCGTAAAGAAGGCACCTTCCCCTTATTTTTGAAACAAAACAATACTAGCATCTACCGTTACGCCAATATTTTGCGCCTGAAAAGCCTACATTACTAATTACAGCCTACAGGCTCAAACAAAAGCTGCTCGCCAATTTGACGCTAAGCGGATGAAGGAATACCAAACATTTTCTTTAGCGCGATTACCACATCGACCGCAACGACGCACCTATCGATAGAATTGTTAGTTGGACAATAAGATCTTCCTACCTTCCTTCCTTTTACCTCCAAACTCACAAACTGAAAAATAAATAGATTAGGTTAACCAATAAAACTGTACCTAATCATCATGATCTAGATAGAGTACCTAAATACTAGGTAAAATCTTTCGAAATTGGACCATTAAGTCATAATAAATAAAACATCCGGAACATTTTTTTTCGTAAAGAAGGCACCTTCCCCTTATTTTTGAAACAAAACAATACTAGCATCTACCGTTACGCCAATATTTTGCGCCTGAAAAGCCTACATTACTAATTACAGCCTACAGGCTCAAACAAAAGCTGCTCGCCAATTTGACGCTAAGCGGATGAAGGAATACCAAACATTTTCTTTAGCGCGATTACCACATCGACCGCAACGACGCACCTATCGATAGAATTGTTAGTTGGACAATGAGAGCTTCCTCCTGAAACCGCAGCTCTTCTGTTCCACATTCCCGGGCTATGGTATGGAGTTATTAGTGCTAATGGCGATGGACAGACGGACCGGCTATTGTCGCCGTCGACCACACCGCTTCCGCGCCTTTTGACACCGGACGAGGCATGGGAGACGAGCGATTTACTATAAGTTGAACATTTTAAAAGGCGATGGCGGGACGAGTTACTCGTAGATTCGCATTTGGAAGGCTGGTTCAGCATGGCTCTAGACCGCGTTCAGTGGAAAAGGGGTAGGGAGGCCTTTGCCCAGCAGTGGGATAACGCAGGCTGATTATAATAATAATAAACATTTGCGTCACTTTTCAGGTTTATTTATTTAGAGTTAAATACCTATCCACCTATCTTCAGGTGTTAACTTACTAACAACTATAAACTTGTTACATTGAATCTTTAAAAAATAATAACGTTGGGTTTCTAACCCGTGTTTCTGTCGCCGGGGTAGAGTTAAGTACCTACCTCATGCTTTCCAAAGCATAATCACTATGTTATTACTTTTCTTTTGATAATCAGTTTGTTACCGTTCGTTCGTTTTAATTATAGATAAATAGATAGATAGATCAAGATACTTAGGATTTACCAAAACTACCACTTACTAATAAGTAATACCTGCATGCCGTAAACTACTGTTGGTGGTAGTACTTATTTTACAATAGTATCTTTCTTTCTTCATATTTAAAGTTCTGCAACTGTTTAGTGCATTACATTAGGTATTTTTCATTACTCATACTCTGAAAGTAGGTCATTACTGACCTGAGAAGCGGGCTGAAAGTAATACTTTTCATCCCTAGGGAGAATCACTTTCAACTGACAGCTGTCATATTATTTTTAAAAAAACTAGTTCTTTTTCACTTAACTATTGAACCATGTTCCAACTTTCTATACAGCCACGATGTAAAATTGAAATAACTTAAAGTTGTGATGTCCAACCAAGCCCACGCGTGGACTAAGATAGCCCACTGTCAAACGTCACTGGTGATGTCCAACCAAGCCCACGCGTGGACTAAGATAGCCCACTGTCAAACGTCACTGGTGAAGTCCACCCAAACCCACGCATGGACTAAGATAGCCCACTATTGCACACCCAAGCCCAAGTATTGATTAGAGAATATATATTTTTTAAATAACTTTATTATAATTAAGTTTCAACAATTTCTTTAAAATAACTTAGCTTTGAGCAAAATATTTACCATTTTTCCAATGATGAAAATAAAAAATAATGGCTGAATAGCGGGCCGGCCACAGGAAAAAAAACAAACAAAATAGGCGGGAAAGCGGCAATTCGATCTTCATGAATTAATTCATGTTTTTATTTTTACTTTCCTCGTATTTGTAATGAAAAGCACAGTGTTTACCTCGGGTTAAAGACTTATTTAGTCCCTCGAACGATTGGCGCCCTCACTTCGTTACGGGCGCCAAACCCCGTCTCGGGACTTAATAAGTTACTTTCACCCCTAGGATAACAATGTACTATTAAATACCGTATTCAAAAGCCTTTGTAAGAAGTCGCTAACGCCTGTATTTTGCGTTACAAGCGCATTTAGGATGCACTTGCGGCGCTGACCACGATCCTATTGTGCTATTCTGCCAATAATTAGATAGAGGAGCCCGACATTTGTGCGAATGGCGAAAACTGCTACAAAAACGGTAATTTTTAACAATTCGTGAAAAGGTAATTTGTAACAGGCTTTTATAGGTGAAGCAGAAAAGGAAAAATAAAAGACTTTTTTAAAGAAATGTTTTCAACCGTTTTTTGAGTGACGTGAAATCGTTGGCGAAATACTCGTATGTTTTTGAAAAAAGACGAGGAATGTAAAAACTAAATGATACCTATTACTAGAGGTTTTAGACAAGTTATTTATCTACTAATTATTTATCTCTAGGATTACTGATTGCAATCAGACGCTTTCTTGGTCTGAAAATGTAGAGACTATATCTGAACTATTTATGTTCTTCTTGTTTCTTTCTATCTTTTCAGTGTTTCTGTGCAGTCGCTTTTTACATTTTTTTTTATATTATCAGTAAACAATGCTTTTCTTCAGATCACAAGTTCAGTGTGGCACCTGACTCCGACCCGACACATATTTTAACGAATTCAAAATTGCAACAAGCGTTACTTTTAAACTCCTTGTGATGTGCCTTTTCCTTTCGTTTTACAAGCAAATGTGTAGTTTAATTACAATGGGGAAGCAGTAGCATTTATATTATTACGCCTATTTAACCCGCATATAGTTAATAAGCAACACGTCATGTCAGCAGCCTATCCTCGCCGGCTAGGCCTACTATTACCTGCCTCCTCACACTTCAGCATGCATCGAGTAGGTGTGACTGATGGAATGGTACCTAGAGCTTGCAACTTTGTATTGAAGGTACTGTGTTGTAGATACGTAAGTAAAAACATTATTTTTTTACCATCTAACTCTCGACCTTTCTCCAAATTTTTAAATTTCCAAAGTTGGGAGGTATACATTTTACCGAATATAAAGCCGGAAATAGCCAATTTTCCGAAATAAAATATCAACAGCATAAAAATGTCCACAGCTGTACAAAGGTCTCTCCTATAGATTTCAAGACTTAAAATTTAAAAAACTTGGATTATTCGCGTAGCTATTTAGATTTTAACAAATATAACATCGTTTGAGTTGCAAGATTTTATTATTTGTTGGTTGTTAAATATATTTTATTTGGTGAACTGTCATAGTCACCAATAGCATTTTTACAGCACGACGTCTGTCGGGGCAGCTGGTTAACATGAAACAGACAGATAATAATTGACAGACTAAATGCCAAGAGGAATTTCTTGCAGTCAACTGCCAGGGTCTGTTAAAAACACCCAATTAATTCAAGTGGTTTGAAGTAGGTTTGAAGTCTCAATTTGTTGTTGGCTGTTTTCTTAAAAAAATATCAATCGATTGCAAAATACGCACAGCACCGACTACCTTGCCCTAAACTAGGCAAAGTTTGTAGGTACCTAATAGGAAAATCCTAATTTTGTTTGTAAACACCGGTAACGTACAGAAAAATACAAACAGACACACGTAAGTTTGTAGAGATCGTCTGGGTTGAAATGACGCGCCCATCCACCGCATCTATGCCTGAAAGGGTGCTTGCTTGTATGCGTAGATGCAGTGGAAGGGCGCGTCATGTCAGCTTGACGATCTCTACCTACTATGCGAGGTCAAACCTCTGGTATTAATAGCCAACTTCATAATTACTACAGCAAATTTTTCGTCAAATATTCGTGAAATAGTATGAGGGTTATGTAAGGGATTTTACTGAACCTCCCGCCGCATCTGTTGTGTTAAAGGGAAAATTATAAATAACCTTCCAGCGCGACGCCCAGGCTTACAGGCACATTCTTAATGGTAGACATCTCACTCGCGTGCTGCATATTTATTCATAGTTTAATTAATGAGCCTGCTACCGATAGCAAGCGGTAATTACGCCATATTAGAACACATTATCGGATACGAGCTCCCATCAATTTAATTCAATGCCGTTTCTGCAAATCGCATAGACAATGTAGAGGGGCCATTTACGTGATCGTCTGTGCATGGTACTCGTAACGTGACTTTGTTCTTATGGTTTGTTAATCTTGCGGTATCTACCTAGCAGTATACATTATGTACATGACAAGACAATTCTGCTTGGTAATCGTACGTGATTTTTAATTTTCTTGAACATTTAATTAGGTACATACAGTAAGTAGTAAGAATCTGTCCTAATATCAGGCAGCTCAAATTAATAACAGGTTACTTAAGTTACCTGTTATTAAGACAGAAATTGCAGCTTTTTCAAGGAAGTCCGGACTTCCTGAGAACTGACCAAACGATAATCGGTGACCGGTTTTTTGTGATAGAAAAATAAAACGTTAGGTAGGTAGAGATCGCCTAAGCTGAAATGACGCGGGGTGCCGCATCTGCGCAAGATTACTAGCTACTAGATGCAGTGGAGGTATATAACGGTAAATTTTTCTCAACGCAATTATGATCTTTAACAAGATCTGTAATTAGGAAATTTAGGAAGGAAGCCCATTCCACTCCTTTGAATCAATCAATTAGGAAGGAATTACCTACCAAGAAAGTTGGTGCGGATTGCTGGAATTTCAACAACATAGGGGTGAAAAGCTTCTCTGCATCTAGTGGTCCGATGAAGCCAACACATGTGGTGGAATCATTATTTCAACAACAAACAATTTGCAACAAATGTGAATCAAAGCTATGTAACATGTTTAATTCCCAGTAGTCATTGTACCCGCCCAACTAAGTGGATTCGGCAAGGTTCTAGCCCATTTGCGCGGGAGCTGGTAAATATTAGTTCACTCAAGTAACGGAAGCCTCGTAAACGCGAGAGCACTCGAGAAGGGACTGGGAATGAATGGCCTGCCGTTTGACTGATGGATGTAAGAACTTATTTAGCCACAGCCTCTGACTTAAGTAATCTCATTTTAGATTCGAATTTAGGAACTTGACTCGGCAATCAAATGGTCGATGTTTGAGTATAGATGTAGGTATCTAGGTATTTACTATTCAAATAAATAAATGAATACCAACGTCGGACGTTTACAAAACGTAAAGATCGTCGGACCCTAAACTAGACCTAACCAGCTGAAGAGAGAACCAATTCTAACTTTTGATGGGTGTCATGCTAATGTCATTCTTGAGTAGGTACCTAAGCTTCATAGTGGTATAAGTAGCCTCATATAACAAAGCTAGCTGATTGCTGGAGCTTTCACGTAAAAGCATTCAATTTAATTAGACAACCAGACAGTCAAATAATAATCAATCATTCTTCGAAATAGGTATTCGTAATTTAGATTAATGACGTTGAGTGTTTTCAGTCATGGGTGATAAAAGTACCCAACAACTTAAACATACTAATATTGCATAGGCGAAAGTTATGATTAGGAAGGGTTTTCGTTAGAAGTTCGAAGGTTGAAAACAACCAAACGAAAATATCAGCTAATACGTGTCATGAGGTAAACAATTTCCAAGTATTTTTTATAATCCTACTAGCGTGACGAATAATCTTCCTTGGGCGTATAAATAGACTACTTATGCCACCTCAGGAACGCAGAGTCAACATCTTTCAAAAAATAAATTAGAGCCTCCGTGACAGAAAAGAAACGTCTTAAAAAGCATATAAACTTTTCACGGCACTTTGTTAAGTAGATTATTTTGTTTCCCGAGCCCATCGAGGATTTATGACGGGGGCGCAGTATTGGGCAAAGTTAGGGCCCGCATTAGTCTTGGGCCATTGCCGCGGCGAGTGCTCCGTTTGCACCCGTTACTTACTGCCTCTTAAATAAATACCGCACGTTTGCCCGATGTGGCCGCGAACAACACTTCACACTTACTCTGCCCCTGCTATAAATTTATGGCGCTCGTATAAATCCGTGGAATTTATACCCGATCTGCTTTATCAATGTTGACAGAAATGGCTGTATATCTTGCCGTAATGGAACCGTAATAAGATCGAGCTGTATTGACAATATCGATCGGTTCTTGCCATTAAATTGCAAACTTCAGAGGTGATAAATAACCTTTATATTTTGACAAGTTCTGTCTTTTTCTGATATAGCAACAAATCGATGCACACAAGCCAATCAAATCTGAGAAGATATTTTTATCGTTAAAGTTTTGAGAACTATGGTTAGGTGTGTTTAAAATGGCGATTAACACATGTGATATCTTAGGGATTGAGAGCCTTTCGCTCACCGCATTGCCGGGTTAAGCTGTGACAAACATCTAACTTCGAGAGAGGCAAGCTGAGTAAATAATTACATCTACATAAATCTGTGCTAAAAATTTTTGTGCTGTAATGTTATTCAATATTATAAACCTCAGTCGGTCAAACGCATCGCACGCAAAATCGGGAATTTTTATGGCATTTGTCATGACGCCTCTGGTGACGCCTTTAATGGCAAATCTACCTTTTGAAATCCGAGTTTACGCGCTCGATACTTTAGAATCTCGAGCCAATCCTTTTTTGTAGTCTCCGGTGCATCAGCTCATCATACAGCATTACCTTGAAGGCTTCCGATAGTTACAAAATTATTAAATATTGTCATTTGGGAAATAGGTAATTTTTTTTTGTAATTGTATGCTTCGTGCTTCAGAAAGCACGTTCGCAATTGGTCACGGTTGACGGCGTTAGATGTCAGGCGTTAAGTTTGGTCCGGAGGCCTTAAGGCGGCTTGCTTACATCCGACATAAGGGTTTCTCACTAATCTTACACCCCTCCAAGACTCCGCACTGAGCCCAAGTGTTGGAGTATGGCTCGCGCTACCTCATAGTTGAGGTGAGGCCTGTGCCCAGCAGTGGAACCTGTATAGGCAGTTTATGTTATGCTTTTTATTTTTTTCCAACCTTACTTCATACTACAAAAGAAAACAGAAATATTTACAGGCGAGCGCTAAAGTTAAGAAATATTTGCACTAGCAAGCATGGTACTCCTGCACGCAAGCTGCAGTCAACTTTCTAGTCACGGCATAAAACAATTCTAGTGTTTACTTGCGTGGACCTAATGCTCTATTAGGCTTTGAGCTGGGCAAGTCGGGAATGTATTCTTACATTATTAATAATTCAATTGTTATTCCAAACTGGAGTGAAATGTGAATTTCTTTGAATTGCAATATCGACAAATGGTGAGAATATCCCAACCTGCCTACGGGATGTGTAGGTAGCCTAAAAAGGGCTAGAAAACCTAAAAGGCTAAAAGCTAGGGCTAAAAGGGGTACTAACCTGAAAAAGCATTTGCCTATCTAACGTGATTCATCTGATGACTGCACCAGTAACTTAATAGTAAAATCACTTCACTTAGCACACTAGTGTCTCTTTAAACATCGCTGTAATTTGTTTTCAAACGATGTGGTCGTTTGATAGAAAATGAATTTAAAGTTAACTCACCACGAGCGAAGTGACTTTGCCGCCCACCGGAATACCATAGCTGCAGTTTGAACGTAATATTGTGAACTTCATACTATGTTTATGAATTGTAAGCTTCGCATTTGCTTTACCAGCAGTGTTATACTATATTTCTGGTTTACTGTACCTAACGTTAATTATCAGCACACGCGAACATAGCGTGCCTTGAAATCAACTCAGAAATCATGTTAGTTTTGCTAGTGTGGATATTAGCTTTAATTATGCGAGCAATAGAATAATACAATTACTAAATAAATATTTTACAAACGTCCTTCTAATGTTATATTTAAGGAACTACTTATAAGTAGCTTTACTTTTTGGACGTTTTAATGAACAACAAAATTATCACTTTATTCATAAGTAGAACACTTAAATCTACTTGAGTTTCAAATTCTATTACCTACTGTTAGTGTAATGTTGCAATATTTTAGTTGCAAGAAATTTGAGGTCTAGGAAGTTCGATTTACTCAGTTAATTAAAAGCATAAGTTACTATTAAAAGTAAATTTATCTATATTCCTTGCACTACAAGAAATTGGTACAAATGACGAAATTGATGCCGACAAACATTGTTTACCAGTCAACCATAGTTATAAGCAAAAAAAGTAAAGTAGGCAGCGTTACGGAAAAGAAAATATATTAGGAATAAACAAAAAAAAAACAATTGAAACTCACGTAGGACAACAAAAATAAACAAGCCCCTAATGAAAATGCTAAATAAATAGAGTAATCCTTTACTATTTAAAAAAAAAAAATTATACTGAAGAGAAGAATTCTAAAACCCAGTCGACAACGACGTTAACCTGAAATCGCCTTAATTTGAGGTCCCGATAAGTAGTTTCATACACACAAATGTGTGTATCCAAAATGGAAACTCGCTTTAAAAATGTTTTTTATACAAAATCAAATATTATTTACGAGCATAGTTATCTGTTGTGAACAGAAATACGAAGATATCGCGATGCCGAATTTGTCGTCTCTCAGCGGGACGCGAATCCATTTATTTATGACTTACCAAAACATTTGCCCTATTATTGTTGTTGTTATGGCTGTATTAAAATGCAATAAAATTTATGATGCTTGTAGCTTTGCTTCAAAGAGCTTTGAACCTTATTTCTAGATGTTATAGCTGAATTTTGCTTTAATGTTAGTTAGGATGACAAACTGTATCGTCCCCTTCAATTACGGTATTCCGAGGAGGCGAGAAGTCTGTAAGCCCTATTCAGCATATTGTTCGGAGGGGACAAATAAACCCCAAAAGGGTGACTTGAATAGACCTCATAACAAATTGATTGTGATTTAGTGTTGTAAAACATTTTAAATGGAATTAATTTAATTTAGCGAATTCGTGAATGCGGAACGGGCTGGAGGCAATCTCGTTTGTGTGGAATGAAATATTTAAAATTACAATTTAATGGGAACTTTTTAACAGTTAGGGACTTTGAAATAAATAAAATTGCATTTATTAAAAATAACAATCGGTGTAAAACTTATTTTATAAAAAAATATTTTATTTAAAACACTCTGTATTTTTGGTAAACAAACACAAATATATCCTGATGTCATGATTAATATTCTGCACTGACATGTATGGTGGGGTGGGTCTATGACCAACCAGTAAGTACTTACTACACACATCAAAACTGTCTAGGGATATCATAGGGATATCATTTTTCTAATATTTCATAAAGTTAAGTTTGTCTACAAGTTGAGTATTATCTTAGAATAACGCAAGGACAGAGGCAAATTAAGGATAAAGGTTAAGAATATTACAAAAAAAAACCTTTGATTTTGCTAAAATTTTGACACCTTTTAAAAGAAAAATCTGTCTTTTTTACGATTGTACAATAATGCTATTACAATGAATTTCTTTATACAATCTGAAAGGGCAGATATAGCAGTTTCTGTGTTCTAAAAATTTCTACGTTGGTATCAATATTTTAATTTTTACAGCCTCCTAAATAGCTATACTTTGTATGAAAATGCTTGAGATATCCCTAGACACTTTTGAGCAGTGTATTTCCGATAAATATTGCCTTTTGTTTCCATAATCTTAACTTACCATTTAATTATAGCCTAAATTTAATAAACCACATTAAAACATTCCGTAGCAGACAGAAATCTTCCTATAATAACAAAAAACTATCCAAAATATACCAGGTAACTAGAGGTCTGTTAATAAAACGAGCGTAAAAAGTCTATTACTGTCGAAACCCAAATGAGAACGCTCAAAAGGCGCAACTAATCAAACAAATGCTCATATCTCATCCATCATGTCAGCCTCACGCCTCCGTTAATCCACAAGAAGCTCATTAAGCCGGGATCAGCGACCAAAAACACTTTTAGGACCAATCGCCCATGTTTAACACTTTTCATTACGGTTCGGACGATCGTGTTATTAAAATAATAGATAGATATTCTTTATTGTACAAAACATTACATTTCAAGCAAATAACACAACAACAATGAGAACAATGTACAATTTAGGCGGTCTTATCGCTAGAGAGCGATCTCTTCCAGACAACCAAAAACTGAACAATGTAGTAGATAAAGATTAGATTTTTCGCCTCTACGAAAAGAAGATGCTGCTTTCGCAATCTGCTATTTAAGGGAATTTAGAACTAAGCTTACAAAATATTGTAATAAATGTAATTTGACCGTTTTAATTAAAATATCGCATGTAGAGCCTATCACTATTATAATTATTGTACTTTCTGTTGCTTTATAGTGAATAAATGAATAAAAATACGACTACCTGTATCCCTTTTTATTTTTTAAAAACTGTTTTCTTAAATGTGAGACTATTCTGCACTTCACTTGAAGAAATATAAGAAATTAAAATTGAAACCGTCAAAACCAAACCAACAATTACAACTATCGCAATAAAAATACTTTCGATATAACACCAAAACTATACAGACAAGCAATTATACTTATACACAATAAAAAATGATCATTGGTAAAAAGGAAAAAAAGGCACTTATGAGTTCTGTTTTCGGCTCTATATCGCTGTATTCATCTCGCTCATCGGTTAGCGCTGTCTCTCTCTGGCTGCGCCGACGCGTCTGCTGAGCGTTTTATGGAATCCAAAGCTGCATTCAAGATACGGTCTGACGCGCAATGCCAACTAAATTCATTATGACTTACCCTACCTTATCAGGATGATACAACAGCAATACCTGCAATATCCTATCCTACTAATATTATAAATGCGAAAGTTTGTATGTGTCGGATGTGCCGTGTTGCTGTTTCACGTAAAATATACTGAATGGATTTAAAGGAAACTTTACAAAACTGTAGCTTATACATCTGAATCGCACATAGGCTAAAATTTATAAAGATATATATTTTTAAACATTACTCCACGCGGATGAAGATGCGGGCGGCCGCTAGTATTTCAATGTTTTGTATTTTAATACGCTTTCTTATTTGTTACGACGAGTGAAATATGTTCTAAAAAGTCCAAAATAAATAGGTTAAATCTTTATTCACAACAGCACTAAAGTGCTCGGCTTGATAAATAAGTACATACTTCAAACAAACTCACCAATTACGCTTTCGGAAGCTAGCAATAAAATATAATGACTGGTAGAGTCATTTCAATAAAAACGTATTATATTTTATTTTATTAGCTAGTACTCCTACTTCCTATAGTGTAGTGTCCTGTAGTAAGCTAAAGCCGTATACTGCAGTCACTGCTATCTATGAAAACAATCTTTACAGGTGTTTAAAAAAGATGCTACGTAGGTAAGTTAATAATGAACATATCGTGTGGTTGAGAAATCATTCAAAAACTGTTATAATGGCCAAGCTGGTACGAGCTAGAAATACGCAAGTCTTCGACCATCGAAAAGAACCGTAGCTTCTAATTCTGGAGATTGTTCTTAACTGCAATAAATAATATTTAATTGATTCCTTAGAGAACCCTTTTATTTTCATGATACCTTTTAAGTAGGTTTTCAAGACTACCAAGACCGTAGCGGCCTCGAGTACTTAAAAGCGGCCCTTATTAACAGCGAATTTGAATATACCGTCCCTCTCAAAACATGGAACGTACGCAAATTGACAACTTCTGCTGTATGGTATTAATGAAAGCTGCATTTATTTTTAATATAAAAATTAAATGATTTTACCTTTGATGACGTTGATCTCTTTCACTCATTGTTTTCAAATACGCTCATGTAGAAACACCGGCAACATATTTAGGCCTAAAACCTTGTTTGTTTTTATGATTGATATCCTATAATTGTAGTGGCAATGCACAGAATTATGGGAACAAAAGCGGATAGCTTTTTTAAACTTATCAAGATATTGGCCGATTTAAATTACGCATGCCTCCAAAGTTTCCATTTCTATAAATCAATTCTGAAAATAAAAGTCGTCCACTAGACTGGCCCACGTAAATCATAGAGCCTAACTACAGTAATATACGTATGTCGTTGGTCATTTCAATCAATCATACTTAATATAAAAATGTAAAGACAAGAGTAAGCTTGTATAAGTAGTATACATTATTGATAATTTCACGCGGCGAAGCGTGATTTTTCACGTGTTCTCCCGAGATGCTAACGTGACCCGGAGCGGGCTCCATTTATGATCGGTGTACCGAAATGGCCGACAAATGGCGAGTAAATGAGAGGGTTCGGTCGCCGGCGCTCCATTCAGGGGATACCTTTTTTAAACCGCCCACGGACGTTGCACTTGAGTTAAGATAGCTCGTTCGTTTCGTGAACTGGAGTCGGCGATTGAGTGAAAGCGGGCCGGCAGTGTATGTGTAGTTTTAGAGACGGGCTGGTTAGTTGTCGCGGTAGTGGCGGCCCGAGGCACATTTGATTATACGTTGAGCGCGGTCTAATCGCGCTCGACGGCCGAACACCTCGAGATCAAACACGAGGCGCGCCGCCAGATATTTTTGTTTCTATTAAACAACACCCGACGTAATAATGTTTAACAATCGTGCAGCGATAATTCGGACAGAAGGTGGCGTGGAGTCGCTTCGACGCTTCGGTCAGAGGAAAGTTATTAAAAACTAGTGTGAAACTTTTAAGGTCACGTAGAATAAGTCATTCGGAAAAGACTTTTTTAGCATTTTTCATTTGTTTTTCTTTCGGCATTAGGTAAGTATGTGGAGTGACCATTTAACGTTTTGTTATAGTTAGTTTGGATTTGTAATTATATTAATTCTGAAACTTTAGCCACGCGCACAAGTGATTACTTTATTCTTGATTAACTTCTTGTTGTTCCCTTGTGTTTTTCAGGGAACTTTCTAAGTTTAAATGAGTAACAGGTTTTTTTTCATTCTACATAGAAATGAGAGACATAACTTTGTAGGTATGTCATAACTTCAATTATTTGCTCAAATTGCCACAATTGCTTGCTATTCAATCTGTTAGCAAAAAAAGGTCTACTCAAAACTGATAAAAAAAAAATTAACAACATGTTCATAAATATACTTATAATTATAAACATTAAGTCAACAAGTGATATTCAAACTGAGACAACATAAAAAAACTCCAGAAAACTTATACAATAAAAGTAAGTATTCCGCAGCGGCTCCACACACGCCGCTGTCCAGATAAGTGGTCATCTGAGAGGATCTGGGATTGTTATTAAATATTTGTGTTGTGGCACGATTAGCGAGCGGCAGCCGCCGCTAATTTATCGGTTCTAACTCTACCAGCGCTAACGCTACGTCTTGTTCTAACAACTGGGCTAGAGCAGGCAAGGAGTTTGGTAATAACATGTTTTGTTTGCTGTCCGATTTGAACATTATATCTCTGTTTGACCATGTGGTTGACTGGTAGAGAATGCCTCTTGGCGTTAAGTCCGCTATTTGTACTTTTTTTATGTGCATAAAGAATAAATAAATATTATTTGTCTTCGTCATTTCATCTCATTGACTGTCTCTTTGGCAAAATGGGTAGAGCTCGTGGGTTGGATCCCCAGGACAAATATCCATGTGACAAACATTTGTCTTTCTTATGTGTCTGGGTGTTGTATCAATTTTATAAACTATTCAGTAGTCAGTAGTTTCGTTTCCATAATGTTTAAATCAGTTTGGCTCTGTTTGGTTTGAATCAAAAGTGTAAAGCTGTCCTAAATATTTATTTATTCGTTTTCTGATGGGTGGTACGAGCTTGATGCCTTGGCCAAGACTGGCCACATGTCGCATCTAATAAGTGAGCATAGAGATTTGGAAGAGAAGCATTTGCCAAGTAATGGGATCAAGTAATATTTATTTTTTAGTATACATATATTGTCTAGTTTAAGCCGCTACTTGAGAGTCTTTAACAAAGCCGCATTAAATAGCTGGATGAGAAACTTAGCTTCTGTTATCATCATTAACAGCCACACGACGACCACTGCTGAACATAGGCCTCCCCCATCGAATCAATTTTCTATAAATTTTTGAAGCTGTTCGATCAGGGGAGGTTATTTGTTGAATAACGCTATTCAGGTTATGTTTATGAACATAAATTAGAAGGGGAATTCATATCCAATATAGACTTCCAAGTGGTCACAAATCTAATACACTTAATTTGAATATTAAATAGCTACTGAAATCTATTTCATCAAAACTCTCCTAAAATAAATTAAAGTATTAAATTGTAGGTCAATCTATAGGAAATGAAACTAATTTGATTTGCATTTTGAATCGAGAAGCGGGGCTTTGACGCCGGTATATCAAACAGCAAACATCATCGTTACAGCGCACGGTAGAGCTCAGGCAAGTTCTTGAGCACTAACGATTTATATTTGAGGGAATCCGTTGAGTGCAAATGTGCACAATTTGCGATAGAAGTGAACAATGTTGGCAATTTTCGATAGAAATGAACAATTTTGGTTTAAGACAATTCTTAATTGGAGTAGTAAATAATCTAAATCAACGTGAATTGACCTTTACATTCTACTCTTGTTTAGTGTAATCACACATGAATAGATATTTTGTAATTTTAATTTAATTTTGTATTAATAATGTGGGAATATCATTAGGCTTTGATCGTCAGGTTACAATAGGTTATAAGGATATAATGTGTCAGAGTCAATTTTTCACCGCAAAATGCTTAGTTTTAGTTTAATGTTGTTGTAAATGTGAAATAATAAAAAACACTTATTTGCCTAACCAATCGAATGCAAATGATTAATAAGTACCTCATTCAGTAACCTAATGAAGTTGAGGCTAGGCAATAATTAGGTACATATTTTATGTGACGTGAAAAAAATCGTTCAAAAAGAACTTGCCCCATTTTCAACATCTAGGCAAGATTTAATAGGCATCATAAGTACGTCGGATATCACATTGAAAGTGCCTCAATAAAGATTTAGAGGCTGGTCGCAGTCGTAATTACGCGAACAGTTGATGCTTAATCTTCCTGTTTGCCGACGTCAAAACAAAAACAAGGCTCGATTTTGTGCGTACATTAAGCGGTGCTTCGCTGCTCTCAGGGTTGCCAGTGGTAATGACGAAGCATTTTCGCTACGATATTATGAAGAGAGTTCGAAAAGGTTATTCAATATTGATACACTTAAAATGACAATGGAACTGAAAGGTACGACTATACTTCTGAGGGATGCTCAATGTTAATTTGCTTTTGTGAATTCGGAGGTATATCGTCAAAATCAACCCCGAATTTGCAAACATCCATCGAGTTACCCAGACTGTAATGACCTAGCTGTCACTTTCAGCTCTACTGGCATAAATAAATACCTAATACCTAATCCTCCCCTTCGTAACTGCTTTTATATTCTCAGTGAGAAAATTAAGATGAATATTATTATTATGTTTCTTACTTGCTTTTTAGCGATACTTATGAGCTGTCCATCTTCTTGTCTTCTGCAGGTGTAAACATACATTGTTCCATAGATTTTGGTATCTCCACATCTGTAATTTATGCTAAAAAAACACATGTTCGGCGATAATTATCGTGCATTTATTCAATATATTTCCAGCGCGAGTGCAGTTAACTGCAGTAAAACTCCTTTTTGGTATAGACTTGTTTATGTAATGTGTTACAGTGCTTCAAGTTGCAGTCGGTCTCCTAGACTAAAGATGCTTCTAGAGTAGACTGTATTTTTCGTTCAGATTTGACTATCACTATCATGGTCAAACCGAACTATAGTGCGAGCAGAAAGCTCTCCATTAACATTCAAGAAACGTGGTTAAGAGTGCCTCCAAGATTCTTACTAGGAGATGGCAATCGGACGTGAGTAGATCTGGAGGTAGAATATTTTGTCATGGTACGGTCCTAGTATTCGCCAGCCCTGCCGCGTCGGATTTAGCGCCTCGCCCCATATATCTCTCGCAAACCGAAGCATTGTGTAACATAAATAAAAGCGTTAAACGCGGGTTATTGTCTATTAAGAATTACTTTTCTCGCGGCGGCTACAATGGCCGGCGCGCTCAAAGCGATGCTTATCTGGTACATTAATACGCGCCAGCCACGCCCTGATCACGAAATACTAGATCCGTTTGTGTTGTGATACTGGTTTCTCTGTTGTGCTCTTTATTTTCACGGTGTATTAACTCGTTTGGACCTTTTGTTTTGTTACTAATCGCTGGGAAGGGTTAATCAGCGGTGAACGGTTTCATTCCATGTTTATATTTTTGGGGTTAGAATGTTTGTGATATCATAACGGTGTGATGTAATCTTACTTGCTTTAGTTTTTATTTTAGACAAATACTTTTAAGTTTTTCTTTATAAAACTTATCTTCACGAGTCACCTATCTACCTTTATTTTATTACAATATCATTGGGTAATACATAGTTCTTAGTAGAAAAAACCCTATAGAAACTAGGTTATTATAATGTTTATGACGATTACCTATTTACTATTTTTTTCTTTGTTTAATTTCTTAACATTAAATGATTATTCAGTACCTACGTACTTGTATTGAGTTGAATCGAGTTTGAGTTTGAAAACCCGGATATCGGTGACATGACGCGCTTACCCTGTATTTTACCACATTGGGCTTAAATTAACTCCGTGAAGTGCGGGCTTCTGAATGTTCCTTTACGCCGGTAAATTTGTCAGTATGCGTTTGACCACCCCGGTAGGATATAGAAAAATAGTCATGAGCTTTATGTATAAGTTAAGAAAATCAATGTAAACTCACCGTTCAAATGCTTCCATGTAGTTACATCCATAATCCGACATTGAAACACAATCATCTTCTAAATTATGTACGCGATCGATTGAATAGGAATAATGGCGTAAAATTATAGGCTGACGACAGAAAGAATCGACGATGCAATTATTCCGATTGGAATTACCCTTGTAAGTAATATAGTAAATCGACAGAGAAATTGCCAACCGAGGACAGATTTAAAATCTGTCTCAGCTCAACTACGGGAATATACGAGAATGGAGCCGTGTAATTTTATTATAATGGAGGAGCGATTTTGAAACGATAAACGTTTGGTTATAATGGAAGTTATGGACTATGTTTGATCAGTACCAAACTTGAGCGCTAATCACATCACAAATTTATGTTGGGAACCGGAAACGTATAAAACCTAGAAATTGTATTTTACGCATTTCCTGTATATTACAGTCATTACATTGTCCACTTGTGCACACACACGGGAGGGTATAACTTAAAATCAATCACTACATCCACGTGTAAAGGACCTGAAATAGGTATTCGTGCTTTGTACTGTCCTACCTATCCTATCTACGGTGACGTTTGAGATTAGTTTCCAAGTCGAGATTTAATATGGTTAAATAGGTTAGATACATATTCTGAAATTATTTAAACAAAATAAGTACCTAGGTGCGAATGAAAAAAAGCCTTTAAATAAATTGCTTGGAATGGAGTTACCTATTCAAGTGTCACAGTAACGCTTTTAGATTAGGTTTCAAGACAGGATAGTTCTTAAATAAAATAAAGGTTCTCGCGGCACACGATTCAAAGGAGAACAGCATGATTTTATAGATGATTGTGAAACCAGAAAAAACCCATTCAAAGTTTTTTCAAAAAAGATTTTTATTTAATTGGTGTGTTTTACAACAAACATCAATGAGTGCGCAGGACATAATGTTCTCAGAACTCAACGTTATAAATTTGTAAACGATGCCACAAAACTTCTGTGTGAATAAAAAACTATCGTAGAATTGTGTAACTTCACTATCGATGATGTACATTGCTTGTAGACTGTTTTTCTTCGACGAATTATATACCACAGAGGAGGTAATGGACAGTGTAACCAGGAATGTTGTCGTTGGAGGTGTGAAACTCAATCGAAGGCGGACACCTGTGCAGTGGAAGTTTATGGGTTTACAACATTACACCTCGCATCGGAATAGACCCCTGCTGGTAATTGCTTCATGAAAGCCCTCAAAACGGTTTATGGCTCAAAAAACACAAGCCACGTTGTAATTAGATACAAATCTACCAATAATGATGATTTTTAAGCGGCAGCTTCTACTCTAATCAGTTTGACTTTTTCAAGTTCTTCCTTCATTTTATTTCTTTTTGTATTCATGGTACAAGTACAAGAAACAAAACAATCAAAAAACAGTGCCTCACCTCAACTATAAGATGGTGCGAACCAAACTCCAACACGGACTCAATGCGGAATGTAAGTTGCTGATCACTGGTCTGACTATTTAACATAACATAACATACCCTCACGATCGTATCCCTAATGGGTTAGCAGAGGCACACTGATTGTTGCCGTCATAGTGAACGGAACATTCAGAAGCCCACATTTCGCCGAGGAAATTTGAACCTAACGTGATAAAGTGGTCTGACTATTTGTGATTTGATTTTATGCCAAAATGTGCTGCAGATGTCAGAAGTTATCAAACCACATAATACAACATTGTGCCTTCACGGTACCTACTGGTCCGTACTATACCGTAGAACATGAACAAATAGACAGAGGAGGGTTTCCTTTTTAATAGGTGTTCTCAGGCTTGAACATAGGGATAATGCAGCTAATTATTGTGAATTACTCTATAGCTCTATAGGTATATTATTAGGTTTTCTTGTACCTCAGCGTAGGTGTGCCTGCATGTAGTAATAAGCATAAGCACACTCTTGCAGAAAAGGCTTAGAAAGGCACTAGTTTCAAGCACTGTGCGGTGTCTGTGATCTGTCGCTGTAATATTTGTTTAACCAGTCTTTTGAAGCAGTACCGTTTCGAAAGTGACCACACAGCGTCGCTGACAATGGCACAATGAGTCGGCGGTGACGTAATCGCGTCATTAATAAGGACGCTCGGTTTAGTCACAGTATAAACCATACAGTAGAACATCTAAATACAAACGTGCCACTCTCGGTTTGAATGTGTGCGTGAGCTTCGCGAGCCGTGTCTCGATATCACGCACACGCTAGCATAAAATAGGGAGGCATAAGGAGGCGGCAGTACGGACCGGCTGTGCCGCTTGTCTGTGTGCACGCTAGGCTAATAACTCGGCGGGCGGCCTTAGATAGCCTACTGTATGGTTTATACTGTGGTTTAGTGTTAACATGACAAATGCGCCCGCGCACAAAGCCGCCGCCGCCGCCCGCGCAGCGCCGCGGGGCGTCCTGACGTTTTCACTTTACACTCTTCAAGTGCTTCATTCAAACCTTTTTTCTGTTGTCTTGTACCTTTAGGTTTGTTCTCAATGCGTAGATGAGATGTGATTTATTATGGTCTTTTCATTCAATGACATTGGGTTTTGGATAAGTGCCGAATTTTGATTAAATTGATTTTTGCAGTGGATTATCTATTTTCACAGGTGTTATCAAATATTTCCTGACACTTTGAAAAAGAAATGTTCATGTGAAACTTATTTTTAGGCATTCATAAAACTTCCTGGGTACGGTCAAGGCCATGATAGGCTACCTATTTACGGTCAGTTGCAAATAATTAAATTTAGCAAGAGCAAGATAAAAAACGGTAGCCCGATGTGCTGTGTACATCGTTGGAATGATGTGCTTTTACCGCTGCTTCTACATGCCACTCTTAGTAGGGTATAATGTTCGCAGGAAGCCTCTGGATTTCGTCTGGTTCGTCGTACCTAAGGTACCTACTTCTACGTGACTAATCTAAGAACCGATTAAAATATTTAACTAAATTCACTGTTGCGATATGACCAGTAAAATAGCCTAATCACTGTCTTTTCATCGACTTCTTGTAGTAAATCAGTGTGTCCATGATAAATCTGTTGATTCCGATAGCATTTTTTTATAAATTTTACCTAAAACCTAAAAAACGTGTCTAGTTCTCCACACATGCGAGTCAGTATACAAATACTCGTTAAAACGTCGCGTAACCCCCAATGCATGTCCCGGGGCACAAGTGCAATTACAGCGAGTAGAAAATTAAATTAACACACACGCACGTCCTGCAACTCGAGGGAGGATTGATGACCACCTCGCCCTGCAGGCTTGCACTACAATTATGAACTCAAAACACTAAGCCATAAGACACATTTAAATTCTAGAATAGCTTACTGTAAGTTGGCCGAGCGCGCAGCCATTTTGCTTCGTCCGCTAATTGTAGGTCCTACCATAGTCATTTCATCGACCAGTACTCTCTGCTCATTACCCTGTGGTTAGTACTTTTCAAATTAGCACATCTATTGTCTCTGTGGATTTTATTGTCTATGTTGATTTGTAGCAAAATATATTAATTAGAATTTTGTGTCTATTGAGGCTATTGTCTATAGTACAATACTCTATGCTTGTTATAAAATAAATATTATAATAAATGAACACTCTGTGTTCCTGTTGAGTAGAAAGCGTGTTATAATTGGTTACAGGCCCGCCCTTATCTATTCATTTGAAGTGGTTTTTATAGCCTAAATGTGTGGTGATTACAAATATTACAATAGACTTGGTCAGGTGGTGTTCGCAATAATAATTTGTGAGAATGTCGTCCAACTACCTCGTAAATATACCAAAGCTAATAAGGAGGTAAAAATACTGTGAATGGACGCCATCGCCACGAGGATTTTTTAAACCTGGAGGATAATATGCTGTGCTGCATTGCGTGAGACCAGAACCTGGTAGAATATTAGAAGTAAGTCACAGAAGATGCTAGAACTAAGGCCAAGCTTATTATGACTACGCGCGATGTATGAACATAATATACAATAAGAGATGTAAAAACTTCTGCAGAATTCTGGAGAAATCAGTGACGAGTGGATCGAATGCCAAAATGTTGACTTGAATATCCAATATTTTGCTGCCCATGATAATGGGGTTCGAATATTTAGGCATCATGATGATTACAACAGACGCCATTATAACAAATCTAGTGGCGTTTCGAATGACATTTGCGAACAAACATGCTATTACAAGAATCAGTGTCCAAATAATGATAGCTTGTACAGAAATGCAAACAATTTTGTAAGAAAATAAACAAACGCATTCAGTGCAGTTTTGCAACTTTGTTGCCATCAACATGTCGAGGCTATGATCACACAACTGGCTATCTTCTTGTCACTTGTTTTATTATTGTTTGTTATGCTAAGATGATGTTGATGATAGTGAGCAAATTAATTACATTTGATCACGGCAGTAGACACACTGTTTCACGCTCTTGTGCGTTGCCGTAACTATGACTTTTACTAAAAGTAATATACAGGGTGTTTCAAAAATACCCCTAAAGACTGGAATGGCATAGAAAGTCAATGAATCTGAAATTTAAGGTGTTGTCCCTTTTTTCAAATCTTCAACGGTTTCGATAAAAACGTACATCAAATGTTAACAAAAATGTTGATATTCATTCGATTTATCGATATAAAACGTAGGGAAGTGAACAAAGAAGGTCGCTCCTGGTCTCTCCCGGTTAGGGTCACCTTGGGTCCATGAACCCAAATTAGTGCTGGGTGTTTCTATGATCGATGTTTTTATTTTACGTTAATTTACTCGAAATTCAAATTAGGAGCTACGACTGTAAGAAATTAACAAGAGACTCCTTTCAGGAGTTTTTATTAACCCCTTCAGTTATTAGGGGTATTTTTGTAACAGCCTGTATACCTAATTTAATTGAACAGTTGCGTAGCCATAGATTGAAAGCAAGCTGAAGCCTCGTTGTTGAATGATTGATCCACAATTGCGCATGATTGATCGCGTAATGAGGGATGGGAAAGCCTTTGCCTTACAGTCAGACATTTTTAAGTAGTAGTCACGCGTATGGTCATATGACTCCATGGTTAGGTATGCCGCCACTTAAACAAAGCTTAGGAAACTTACATACGCCTTACATAATTGTAATGTTAATACCATCTATATGTTTTTTGATGATTTTTCATGTCAACAATTGTCAACGTATATAATTTGTTGATAAGAGTAACTACCAAGATTTTTGCAGGTCTCTTTTTTGTAGATTTTTTTTGTCTAAGGACTGATAATTTTTACCTTTTTTTTTAAATGGATTCTGATTCTGATTCTGAAATACTTGTAAAAGATTACAACGAATACTTTAATGCCTTCGAGTTTGAGTTTGAATAATTGGTGTGAAAAATAATGTAACTAAAATATTTCAAACAATTTGTTGAAGGTATTTAAAATAACTGACCGTTTTAGGGCCAGCACTTAAGAAACTGAAATTGACCGAATAAACACTATCCGTGGAATAAATCAATTTCCACATTCAATTACCTTACTGGGCCCGACTGAGGGTCCTTCCATTTTTAATCGAGACCATGGTTGATTGGAACCAATCAAATGATGTAATTTATGGCTGGTTTTATAGATCCGATCCTTGTCTGAGTTTGAACTGACCTTGAACTTCTGTGGGATGTTCAGGGTCGGATAATCCTTCGTGACTAATCTTGGGTTAGTCACGCTGCATACTGATTGGGCACCTAAAGAAAACCAAGCCTAATCGGACAGCGGTGAAGCCGGTGAATAGGCTAGTGGGTATCGGGGTCTACCAAGCACCCATGGTAACACTCGAGGAATAACGATTAGTATGCTGATTTGGTTGATTATAGACGATAAGTGGTTGGAAGTAACCAAGTCCAAGAAGTTACACGTAATATTATTAATAGATATTAAGGAGTTAGACAGAGATGAAAGTTGTAACGAAACGCAACAAAGCAATTCATTGGTTTAAGTTTAACCTCCGGCGGTGTTTTCTTGTATCATTAAGAAGATACATGATTTTTAACTGCAATTTTTTAAAAAAAAATATAATTCCTACCTAGGTATTAGTGTTATTAGTTTCAGTCAAACAATTCAGCACTGGCCTTTTGCTAAGTAAATTCATAATATGGAATGCATAAAATGGATGACACAAGACGGTAAGGTAACTAGCAAGAATAATAGATTAAGTATGGTTGCTTAAATTGAAGCTCCTTCTAGAATCAGCAATGTTTTCATTAAAATAAGATCACGAAATGTCGGTTTCTGAACGTGCCACCATGCCGGGAACTATATAACTTTAGTTATTATATTATAGTCACACAGAAGCGATAATCGGTACTTATCTTTTTCCATTTGACTCCCCAGTTTGAATTTTAAGTCGTGATTGTTTGTTGTAGTATTATTCTTATTTAGATTTGTAGATAGCATCAAACTCATTAATTCCGTAATCGCGTTCAAACGCGACGAAAACGAGTCAACGTTTTACGATTTACTCCTCAAACAATGTCAACGCGACAAAAAACGGTGAAGTGAGTTGATTAAGCCGATAATGTCGCGAGATTGCGTCGAGATTGGCGCTCCATCAGCGGAGACCGCGTCGCCGGACCAGGGCGAAATGTGATAGAATTAATTCTCAAATTGATGGTTTGCTGCGCACAATGCCGGCACAGCTTTTTGGAGATCCGCTGAAGCTTATTTTGTTTTTTTTTGTCTCAAATATGATACGCTCTGTGTCTCACTTTGAGTTCGAAACTGCGTGTACTGTGCCGTACTTCTCAAACGTTTTGAGTTGGTTAGTTATTGTTTTAAGAATTGCATCTCAAGATCAAAAACGGTTACTGAAGTGTGGCATCCGCTATGTTTTGAACATAGCGAATTAATTGAACCGTCACAGGAGCTTTTTCTAGTCCATTTTCAGTAGTATAGAATAGTATGAGCACCTTTTAATAGTGGAGAACAAATCTTATATCTGGGGATAGAACGAGCCGTTTAGCACAGATTGGTACAAGCGCAAGCGGTGCCATTTGAAACTCAAATGCTTATTGTAAGCATTTGAGCAGTCGCGCCGGACCAGGGCAAAATGTGATAGAATTAATTCTCAAATTGATGGTTCGCTGTGCACAATGCCGGCACAGAGTTTTGGAGATCCGCTGAAGTTAGCTTATTGTTTTTTGTCTTAAATACGGTACGATCTGAGTCTCACTTTGAGCTCAAAGCTGCGTGTACCGTGCCGTACTTCTCAAACGTTTTTACCGAGTAAGTAAGTAGATGTCATGACACTGTTTTGAGAATTTCATCTCAAGATCAAAAACGGTTACTGAAGTTTGGGATCCGCTATGTTCCGCATAGCGGATTAATTGAACCGTCAGAGGAGCTTTTTCTAGTCCATTTTACTAGTATAGAATAGTTTGAGCACGTTTTCAATAGTGTAGAACAAATCTTATATCTGGGGATATAGCGATCCGTTTAGCACAGATTGGTTACGAGCGCAAGCGGTGCCATTTGAAACTCAAATGCTTATTGTAAGCATTGTAGTGGTCGCGCCGGACCAGGGCAAAATGTGATAAAATTAATTCTCAAATTGATGGTTCGCTGCGCACAATGCCGGCACAGAGTTTTGGAGATCCGCTGAAGTTAGCTTATATTGTTTTTTTGTGTTAAATACGGTACGGTCTGAGTCTCACTTTGAATTCAAAACTGCGTGCACTGTGCCGTACTACTCAAACGTTTTTTACCGAGTAAGTAAGTTGAAGTCATGACATTGTTCTTAAAATTTTATCTCTAGATCAAAAACGATTACTGAAGTGTGGCATTGGCCTCTCAAGCTCTGATTGTTCTGAACATAACCTGTTTGAACCGTCTTAGGAGCTTTTGCCAGTCCATTTTCTATATAATAGAATGAGCACCTATTTAATAGTGGAGATCAAATCTCATATCTGGGCATATAACTATCCATTTACAATTGGTTGTAAGCGGTGCCATTAGCAACGAATGGTCTGCGACTATTTGTGAATATTAATTTGTCGATGAAAGAAATATTTGTGAAGGCTGTTTGTGCTAATTAAAACCGTCCAACTTTAGCACTCACTTGATTTGTATTGGTTCTCTAGTGTGTCGTAATTCAAAACAGTACGGAACTCACAACGTAGCAAGATCGTACTGCGCTTGCCTGATTCTTTATTATTATTTCTTATCGGCGTACTCTGTTATTTGGGCATCAATTTGATGTGTATTGCACCTGCTAACCTCTTTAAATATTTATTATTGTACCGACAGGACGGCGTCCACTTTGTGTTGATAATTTGAAAACAATTTCTGCTCGCTGTTAGGCAATACACCGAAGTTTGCTTATCGATTTATGAATATAAATTACCGTAGAGGCTTTTACTATTGGTCGTGATACAATTATTTTAAACTAATGTTTTTGGTTTTAGAAAGTTTTTATTGTTAATTCAATTCAAAATTCAATATTTCTTTATTCAAGTAGATCATTACACAGTACTTTCGAATCGTCAAAAAATATAATAAACTTACATATATCCATCCATAAACAATACATTAAATACATGTACATAATGTGACTCTACCACCAGCGTCGGAAGGTTGTTTCTCCTGAGAAGACCCGGCAAGGAACTCAGCATTTACTCCTTTTAAATAGTCCGATGTTTACAAAGTACAAAATGAATGCATGTATCATACAGTTTTGACATGAAAAAACTGAAGGTGGCACCTGTTCACAAGTTGACGTGTGCGCCAGCCATCATCCCACTCAACCATATTTTAGGGAATGAACCACCCGTCACACAACGCCACCACTGCAGAAACATTTTAGTGTGCATATTCTTAGTAGCATAAAAGAGTTTCTTAGCCAAACCTTTGGGTCCAAGTTAAACGAAGCCTATAATAACGAACTAAAAGCAACAATAAACTTATGTGTAAACAAAAATAAATTAAAAAGGGCTTGTTTTTCTACTATACTTACTGAAAGCTAAAAATGTCGGGAATTTGTTTCCTACTTATTTGATTTTGAGCTCAACTACCAATCAAAAATATTTTTGAAGTATAGAAACAGGTGGTACACGAAAATTCCTGCGGTTCCTGCCGGTGTTTTGAAGTTAGGGCTGATTTCTTATAATCAGACATTAGTCCGAGAAACTATAACTTTGCTGATTATAAAATATTGAAGGTGTAAATATGAGTGCGTGGTTAGGTGTTTTGAATGGTTTTAACAGTTGTTAGAACACCTAACAACTGTTAAAACCTCTTCAATCGCCTAACCCTAGTGTATAAAACAACTAAGTTACCAATTTATCATTTCATCACCTACTATTTCAAAATATATAACGTCATGACAATTAAAGTTCACAATGCCGTAGTTTTAAATATCGAAAGTTTAAAATGTCTTTCGATATTTAAAACTGCAAAATGCAAACTGCAAAAATTGCAAAATATTTCTAAGTACACTATTGGCTATTTGCTGCCAATCTTTAAATAATCGGGTTCGACTCATTTTAGTTAATGTATATGGAGCTAAATTGTTACAATACATTCGAAATCGGAATATAATTATTTTGTGTAGCTCAGAAAAAACCTGTTTTTACATTTAATTGTTTCATTATTTTGAACGTTTAAATATGTCTTTTACTTCGTAGAATTTGACCATCAACACAAGTTTAACATAAATGTCATTGCTATAATAACATCATCATTGAGCCCACACCGCCCCGCCCATTCGTTTTGTACAGTTTTGGTGTTGCGACCCTCAGCAGGGAACTCGAGGGGAGGTCGGGAAATAAGCGGAAATACAACATACAATAACTGTTGTTACCTATTCACGAACCACTTGATAAGCAACTTGAATAATATATTACTTGAATTCGTATTATCAAAACTGAATTAGGTAATGCGATAGAATAAAGGCTAATCTGTTAAAATATACAGTACCTTCATCACTTTAAAAATGGTTCATTAGGTGAAATATAGATCAAATCCTAAACTCTATTGCTTCATGTCAAATGTCGCGGTTAGTACTTTGAAACTTTAGAATCTTTCACTCGATTAACAGTACATATATGTAGATACCGACCTATTCTGTGTAAAAAGAAAAGCCATCGCATGATACGGCAGTCTCAGTCGTTCCAATTTACAAATTAACGACACGTCATTCCCAACCCATTGTAATCAAAACAATTTACTTGCAATTTCTCGCCAAATAGAGTCGTCGCGTTGCCGAATCTCATCGTGTTAATTCGGTCGGTTGCTATGAACGGTAAATACAATAGCTGAGAATACGCATGTAATTCTGATACCACAGTATAAACCATACAGCAGGCTATCTAAGGCCGCCCGCCGAGTTATTAGCCTAGCGTGCACACAGACACGCGGCACAGCCCGTCCGTGCGCCGCCTCCCTATGCCTCCCTATTTTATGGTAGCGTGTGCGTGAAATCGCGTGTGCGTTATATCGCGACACGGCGCGCGACGCGCACGCACACGTTCAAACCGAGAGTGGCACGTTTGTATGTAGATGTTTTACTGTATGGTTTATACTGTGCTGATACTGCATTAGGTCTGTCGAATTGCTGATTGCGTCGGCACGCGATCTATCGATAGCATACGAATCACGGACACGAGAAGCAACCGGAACAATGGCTCGCACCGGACAGCTAGTCGGGCACGCGTCTCGATTACACACAAATCGATTCGAGCAGCACTCCGAGAGACAATTGCTCGATAATATTGCCGCGGCCGCCATAGTGCAGCGATTGAATTTCGATCATTTTGAACTCGGTGTAGTTTTTACTATCGGGTCCAAATCGACTCACGATTTCAGTCAAGGGTAATGATACAAAATACATCGGTTCATGTCAGTACAATAAATCAATTGATCAATATAATTTTAGATGTGAGCAACATTGTTTTAATAGAGCAATATTGCTCTTCACAGCAATTAACCATTACTACAGGAATGATTGAAAACAAACATTACCTTTTATGGAAATCATCTGACAATTACTAATATCTGTGCTAGCAATTCTACCTTAACATTGGAAAAGTGAATGTCTTTGAGAAAATTGCACTGTATGTTGTTGAACAATGCCTAAATCGAAGCATTTTACACGTCTCACGTCACATACAAAATACGTCTGAGGCAGCTGAGGACACCGAGATATTGATATCTGCCAAATCACGTTGACTTTGTTTATCGGCTTAATAGAGAGACAATCACATGTTTAAAATTTTATTTTAATCAATTAGTACGTTCATTTAACAAGAATGCAGAAGATAAAATACATTTTAATCCATATTTATATTTTATTCCTTATACAAGTTTGTGATGACTGATGATGTAGAAATAAACGTTTTTCCATTCCATTCTATAAATGGTACATCTACTAATCTGCAGTATCTCTGTGGCGCCAGCCGGTACGGATCGCATCACCCGTGCCGCAGTTCCACTATTAAATAGACCGTTTTTGTTTAAATCTGAGACGAATTGTAAATTTGAACTGTGTGGTTATCTGACCGCTTATGCACGGTGGTTATGGGCCGGTGTCATGCGACGGGAGTGCGGAATGCGCTTATTGATTCACGCTCTTCTCTTCTCTTCCAATCCCTGATCAATTTCACACCGAATACAGACATATTTAATTGGAATTTTTATAACGCTGTTTGAATGCGTCTGACTTTGAAAGTTCAATTTGACTGTTTAATTGCGAGGTATATTTCGAAAGATATTTTATTTCGTGTGTAATTGGTTTTATTGCTGGATTCACACCGCTTAAGTTAGTTCTTTGTGCAATGAACTTTATCTTATCTTATCTTCTTCTTATAAAGAGTATACTTTGTAAACAAGGTACGGTAGAAAGCATATAGTTTTGGCATATTACATGTATGAACATCCCAAAGCTTAGGTAATAGCTTTTCAAGTTTCGATCCGATACTATAAGTATTACGGAATATTTGAATACTCATTTTAATTGACATTTTTATTAATTATTTTAATTGTATTTGACCTGTGAATTCATCTATTGTGCTTTGCAATTTTTCTTTTATTTTCAACGTTGTTTTTGACATTCTTTTTTGACATTATTATTTGACATTATTATTTGACATCATATTTTATGTATTATTTCAATTGTATTAATCATTTCATAAGTACCGTGCGCTATGTGGCTCATGTGGTGCCCGTGGCGCAGTTGTGACAGTGATCGGAGACGATCGCTGTTGTAAAGCAACACACGCCGGGTCGGAAATGGGATGGGTGACCACCCCGACCGAAATTTAGTGATGTGTATTTCGGGCATCTCCGTGCTTCGGAAGGCACGTTAAGCAGTTGGTCCCGGTTGACGTCGTCAGATGTCAGTCGTTAAGCTTAGTCAGAGGCCCTAGGGCGGCTTGATAACATCTGACATAAGGTTGCTCACTAACCTTACACCCCTCCAACAATCCGCACTGAGCCCGCGTGTTGGAGTATGGCTCATTCCACCTCATAGTTGAGGTGAGGCCTGGGCCCAGCAGTGGGACGTATATAGGCCGTTTATGTAATCATTTCATATAAATTGACGATCTCAATATTAATCACTTATATAGGACATCAATGTAATGTATAATGTTATTTTAATAATGAGAAATAAATAAATCTAATCTAATCTAATCTAATCTATTGAAGTTAAATGCGTTAACTGACAGTTTGTGTTTAATAACGCAAGATTGCGAAAACTCAACGTAAAAGATAAAGAAGATCTGCCACACAAACAATCACAGGTGCAGAGACTGAGCGCTAACAATTCCGCCGCGATTGGAACAAATAAAAACTAAAAATACATTTTAAAGCTTATAGTTATAATTTTAATGAAAACAATAATCAATCATATCAGAGTTTTGTTTCCAGCAAAAATCCGCATTTTAAGCCATACATACTACCCGCCAATCCGGAAATCAATGTTTGACAGTGTACGTTTCACAGCTGCGAATGATGATGTAAATTTTTCACAGTCGTAAAAAAACGTGCTTACTTTTAAGTAATATCATAACAGATTTCACAGTTTTTTATTCGCCCTGATTCAATACAATGGCCGTTCAATGCTAACCGCGAATTTATTTTTATTTAGTGACATGAGAAACGGCAATAACAAATTCGGTTAGATTTTTTCTGTGAGTTACGTTACATGCCATTAACAACGGGACATTAGACAAGACCCCGACGCGGGCGCATCGCATCGACGTTGTTACGGTACAACCGCGATTTCCGAAACGCTTCGTTTCACGCCGCGTTACGACAGCACAAAGTAAAATGAAATAATGTTTGTTGTGACAGCGCTTCCCGCATGACAAAATACGCCCATTTATTTCAGACAACAATGTAGTAAATATCAGTTTAATGACCGTGTCATACAGTCGAAATTACCCTTTAAAAATAAATGTCCCGAGTTTGTCGACTCCTGTTATGATTCTCGAACTAATTCCGACGGAGACGGAATGATAGTCATTTCGTAGTTTGTTCCGCACGAGTGTGTGCTCGCTTGCAAAGTAATACGAGGACGTAATTGCGCCTATTTATTTACAAACAAGAGGCAACATGAGATTTTTTGTTTTTTATGGGCATAATGAAGTGCTCAAACGCGTTCGAGGTATTATGTGAGTTCTGTTTTCTACGGAAAAATAAAATGACAGTTCTATTTTCAGAGAAGTGCTGCATTACCTAGACACAAGCAAACATACGCATAAAAAGAGACACGCTATTATTAGTTTATTAAGTTTGTTATAAGATCAACTAAAATAACCTTCCAACATTAATTTACTATCATTTGTATAGATCTATCTTTGAAGTATTTACCCCGTCAATATTTCCAAGTCAACTATCCAAATCCTTGAAATCAGGTAAATAAACTAGTCAATTGATTCAAGAATACAACTCGGTTATTAGGACATCTTTGCTTCTATCTTATTCGCCTGTTAGTTTCCAGTATGTTCCACACAGCCTGCATCAATTGCAGAAAATGAATTGTAATAGAACAATCGTCTGCAAAACTGCAAACCAAACAAGAAAACCACGAGAGAGACGTTACCCGCATCGCCCTGGAATTTGTCACCGTGAAATACGCGGTAAGAACGGAGTGGAATTGAATTTATTCTGCCCCGATGCGGTATAACGATCTAATAAATCGGGAGGAGGCGGCCGTAAGTCAGGGTTCACCGCAGGCCGTAACTCACGGGCAATGTGCCGCGAAATCAATAGAGCTGACAATACGCGGCCCGAGTGGCCGGCGAGCTGACGCGGGTATAGCCGCACAATACAAATGTGCTTATTATAAGCGCTATTGTTTTGAATAATGATTTTATTTTGCTGGAAGATGTCGCTTTTCAAAGCGAAATAAAGCTAAGGGTTATAACAGGAGGAGGAGGATCTTGATGAATGAATAACTTCCACCTTAATTGTTTCAAAAACTGACATTAATAAGGGATGGTGTACCGACATTAAGACCAATGATCGGCACAGCCTGGTGGTCTAATTCATAAAATGTAGATTCGTGTTCGCGAGAAGGACATTTTCAATCTTTAGGGTCAGCTTTACCTTTAAACATACACTGCTAAACCGAATAAGCCAAATTGCTTTTCTAGGTACCTCCTCTACCGCCTCTAGTTCACTCACTCACGGCCAATGTGTCGCGAAATCAATAGAGCTGACAATACGCTGCCCGAGTGGCCGGCGAGCTGACGCGGGAATAGCCGCACAATACAATAAATGTGCTTATTATAAACAATGCTGCTTTGAAAAGGTAACGTTTTTATTTGGACGGATTGTATCCCACTAAAGTCTTTGATCCGATGATTACTGGGAGAGCTCCAAGTACGGTGGACGGCACATCACCCTACCCATTTCCGGTAAGTCCTCCTTGCTCTATTGCATAGAAATGACATTAGGCAAGAGCGAGAAGAAACGGAAATGGGGTAACCTGATGTGCTGTTGACTGTACACGTAATTTTTGAATCGGTTTTAGTTATTTGGTAAATTAAGTCTTGCAAATGGAACAAGCTTTTTAATAAAGATTCCCAACTGTAATTGTTTATTAACAGTAGCTGTTATTTTTAATTTAACAACCTATACGTTGATATTTAAACTTTCTACGTGAAATATTTGGCCGGCTTTCCATAAATTATGGCCAGATTACAAGCTGTCAATACCGCCAGCCATTCCGAGTGCGAATCGAATAATGTTTAATGGAAACACGGCGCAATCAAATGGCAAGAACAAGCATAAATTTATTAACGATGCTGAAATATCACCACATAAATCGCTATCTCGGCTGTCAGTTTATCGACAATTATTCTTAATTGGATTATGAAAGCGGTGCATACTGTCGACGGGGGCGTAAGTCATGAGCGACCAGAACCAGCCAGCTTTGAAAGGGCTCAAAGGATTCTTCACCTCTACCCATAATTGTACAGCACATGAGCCTTGAAAGGGCACAACGTATTCCTCTGCCCATAATTGTGCAGCCCGTCTAAATACTTATCACTCTGTTTCTCATGCAAAGAACCGACAAAAACACTGATTTATGTCATGTCTGGCGAAAAGCGTCACTAAGCTAGTTGGCACATTGTAGAGGTAGTTAGGTAATGTTATCAGCGCTCTGGTACAAAATAGGCAAAACAATACGTACTCATACTAAACAGTGGCTGGATCTTTCTAGACCATCCGGTACCGTCGGTAGTTTATGTTTCGAGAACGTTACAGAAACCTTCAAAACGTTACGGAAAATTCTAGAATATGTAACTTAGAGATCGGCCGTGAATACCTAAACAATGCACTTTGCCTGGACATAATTTTTTTGTGCTGATAGTGGTATTTCAAAGCCAATATTCCCCAACCGACTACTTCCGTAAGAAATTCTCTTTTAGGAGACATCGAAGCTACTTTGTGTTCCCATGGCAGGATAAGAGGGTTCTTTAGATAGTCCGCACCGCTTCCAACATGGGCCACAAGTCAGCTGAGTGCCGGCGCCTCAGTGATCTCGCAGAGACACGAGAGCCGTCCCATTGGCGGAGTGGAAAGGGGCGGCCCGCCGTCTGCCCGCCTTCTAACGCGACACCGCGTGCTGTGTCAATAATCTATACTAAGAACTTCAGACTATGTAGCTAGGAATGGGTTTGGTTCACGGCGGTGTGCTTTTCTTACAACAGATTAAGCTCTACCAAAAGCCGTTACTTAGCTGCAGAATCACAAAAGTTTCAAAAGTATTTCCATGGCATTTTACAACAGTAGCATACCTACGTTAAATAGTAAACGTGAATGAAAAAGTAAAAAGAACATAATAAAAAAATACATGGTATCCATGGTCTTCCTCTTTATTTTCTTCTACAATTTTGAGCACCTAACTAAAGTTCAAATGTATTAAAGCCTTCTTCTCAGCAAGAATTTGCAAATAAGTTAACTGTTACAGTACCTAAGTAGATACCTTTGCAGTTCGGAGATCCTGAAACCTATAAAAAGTATGCTATCCCACACTTACCTGATCTTTATCTGAAGTAAAACTTATAGGAAAAGATGGTTGAGTCGCAACGTTGATGCCGTGGCCTCGTGGCACCGTAGATCCTGGCTTCTGTTCTTCATCTCAATCGCCACTCAGATCTACTAGATCCTAGTCTGGCCTAAAATTTGACTATTTTTAACGTTTTTATGTTAAAGATATAAGAACGTAGGTAGGTACTCTGGCATAGCGACAAGGAAGAAATAATGGCCACTAGGCCATTATTTCTTCCTTGCTCTTCCAGCCAGAAAAGTTCTGGCTGGAATGGAAGCCAGAAAAGTTCTGGCTTCAATGAAGGTACTGTAATAGTTATTTTAGCAACCGTAAAACGTTACGTTAAAACTGCGTAAAGAACTGATAATGGACTTTCATTATACTTACTGTCTAATTTACAAACTTGACATTCTAGTGAGTAATTATTTTTTTGGTAACCATTACAACACCTTGAATCACAGTATCACAATGTCACGTTCTATGGAGAGGTTGGCTTCATCATACGGTATGAATAAGCCAACGGACCATATATGGACTATTTCGAGAATTGGTATGATTCCTACCAAATTCTAATAGTCACCAAATGAAATTATGATACCTAAGTAGATGTGTTGTTTAGGGGATGAGCATTCATCCCCTAAACATGTATTATTAAATCGTTGTAGTTACTTATAAGGTCCTTTGAAATTTCATACTCGACTTACGAGTAGTGTGGGATTAACTAGTCATGAGTAGAAATTGGATCATATAATACACAATTATTTTAATTGTCATCAAGGCACCGTAATCTAAATTATTTTCAGAACGCCATTTTTTTCATAGATATGAAATAGGGGCTACGAAAACCATGTTCCACCTAGCCATGTAAATCATCTTGCTTGAGTAAGTATTGCAAATCGCTCTTAATCTCCTATTTTCAACAATGTAAGATTTTAAAATTTCCAATCTCATTTTATAATTGAAATAGGTTTACGCACAAGTCGAACAAAATACTTATAAAATTCCTTAGAGGATCGTTCTCAATGAATAGTTGTGTAATAAAACACACTCAAAGGCTGCCGGCAGGGACATGGCATTAACGGCCTAATGGGTTATGATTATGATATTTACTGCGCATGCGATCGCTTAAGCCTTCGTGCCGCTACTGCGACTATTAGTAGCTTACCTACTATTCGGAAATAGTACTTCACCGAAAATTAAAAGAAAAAAAGATATTAAACTAGTTTAAGTGCATCTACTCAACTCTTCTTGAAATTGATTTAACGAATTATTGTTAATTCTTAAAAATATTATTCTTAAATAAATATTTGCGATAATTGTGACTGTTAAGAATTGTAAAGTCGTGAACACAAACCTTAGTGGTTTTTTTCTCAGCATGCGACTATGCACTAATCATGTTATTTAGAAGTTTTGATTTGGTGAATAAATTAAAAAAATATATATTTTTTCACCAAGTGACAAAGTTAAAAGTTTTGGGAGCCTCATATGATATACACTTGATTACTTTATGTATACGAAACTATAGATTAAGCTAATTAGTAACAAAAAATTAAACATCAGATTTTTAAAGTCTAGGTGTAGAGTTCCGGTTTTTACAGTACTGATGATGATGATATGATATGATTTGATTCCTGTGACATTGTGTTTTTTCGGTGTACGGCTGATCTAACTACTCATTTATAGGTATTAATAATCTAAATCGGCTATACTGGACCAAGTTTATTCCAATCCGAATAGTTTAAGCTCCATGTAAACGCCGACTAGAGCGAACTAGTATTGAAAACTCACCTTATGCAAATGAGGCGGCTCGGGGCAAAGCGTTGCCTAAATATTAGTTTAATATTTCGGAGATCGTATCACTGGCGCAGACCACTAGCGATGTAACTCGCTCTGTTTTTATAACATACTTTAAAACTGTAACAGTATCCTATTATCAGTTTCGAAGAACAAAATTAAAATTGAATTTTTACTTCACCAAAAAAACTATATATTAAAAGCGACTGTCAAATTTTTGATAGACTGGTAAATTGCCATTTAAATTTAAAGTTATTGAGTGACTGCTAAATTGTTATAAATTGTTTAATAATTGATTTAATATTAAATGGTTTTTGTAATTTAAAAAATACAGGGCTAGTAAAGATAGTCACTTTAACAATTAGTTAATAGAAATTATTGACATGAGACATGATCGAAACAGAAATGAGGAAATTCATGGCAGAACCAACGCAGCCTACAACCGTCCGCTTGCGAAATATAAGTACAGCACTGCAGTAAACCTTATGCAGCTGTTGATGACAATGATGAACTCAAGCAATTAAGTTAAGACAAATTTAAAAAAAATGTTCTCAGATATTATCTGATTAACATTATTATATTATTCAAGATTATTGTGCACTATTATGATCACATCACAAAATAATTCCTAATATAGGTAAGGTCGGCCACTACGATGCACTTATCCTAATCCGAGCTACAACACTTTGAGTGTGCATTGAATAAATTATGTAAATAGCACTAGGCGGGTTCTCGCTTTCTTGTAAATGATTTGCCGTTTTGGCTCTAATGGCGCTCGGACCACGCACCGAATCTACATATTAGTGGCACAAATTATTTAATTGCCCCCAGTGCGTGTTTGCACGCGACCCGCTTCACATAACGTAAACAGTTACAGTTTCCTGCATATGTAAAACGTCGCCACTGTAACAAGTTCGGCTTATTTATTGAAGTTCAACTTACTGGTTAAGCTACTGTGCATTCCGGCGCTGCTAACAAATGGAATGGATTGAATGGCAGGACTTATTAGAGCCGGTTTACACTTAGCGATTCTTGGGCGATTTCATGGCGAGGCGATCTTGCTGAGAACGCACGGCGTGCTCGCGGAGTACACGCCACGAGTTCGCTGCGATATTACCGCGATAAGATAAAACAATCGGGTGTGATTAGGCTACTAATGAATGATCATTAATTGATTGATTTGTTACACAAAACCTATGAACAATTGGTGGACATAATGTAGAAACTTTTTCTACCAGTCAACAGACAGGTTAAGCAGACGATTTGTAATCATTTCTTTTAAGTAGTCTGTTTGTTAATTCGCAAAGTTTATTTATAAAAGTACTATTCAAATGACATAGTTAATATTCGTAAGTATTTACAAAAATACTACTTAATTAAAGTAGGTTTATTCGTTGTAAGATCCTCATGTTACTAGCTTTGCTTAGTTTGGGGCAAGATGCTGATGTTTGAGTCAATGTCTGAGAATAATTATTTATTTCTGCTACTGCGCATCTCAGATAGTCTCACGTTCAGTTCGAACCTAATCAGCAGTTGGCTTATTGGTACCGTCAACGGCAATAGTTCCTATAGGTACACTTTTGAACCATGTCACGTTAACTTTGCTTTAGTTGTCATAGAACTTATGAAGCAGCTGTCCGATTAGCCACTATAACAAAGTATCAGTGACCAGCCATTTTGGCATTCACTGTACAACGGGTAATAATACCATACTGCTGCTCCTTGCGGGTTCGATTAATAGTCTTCCCCATTTATTTTGTGTATGTACGAGTATTAGAATTTAGATAGGTATACCTAAGTTTGTATTATCATTGACATAACCGTATCAGCCTCTAATCTCATAAACCTTTGATTGGGTGTTGGATAAGTCTTGTGTGAGATCTGATTATTTTTGAAAGAAACGAGCTAATTAGTTTTAGTCGCCTTTAGCGATAAGGCCGCCTAAATTGAACCTACCTACATTCTAAATCTCTGTAAACATCGTTGTGTAATTGTTTTCTTTGTGCAATAAAGTATATCTTATCTTAGTTCATCTAGATCCTTGAAATAAAATCTACTGCATTGTATCCTAGTCTCATTAAGATTCTGATTGAGATTCTGCAACTGTCAATCGTTAGTTATCTTTTAGCTATTTTATATCTTAATTAATTTAAATATGTTAATCATGATGCAGTCGGATATTTGATAAATTTTCATGTTTAAAGATAGAAAAACCAGAAAAATGCATTCGGTCTTGGCATCAGGCGGGAATAATGGTCTCGGTAGCATAATTGGTAGTGCAGTCGCCCGGCTTGCGAAAGGCGCGGGTTCGAGTCCCGCCTGATGCCAAGACCGAATGCATTTTTCTGGTTTTTCTATCTTTAGTAAGATGATAATGCATTATCCCTAATGCTAAAAACAAAATAACCTTTTCATGTTTATTCATGCAATTAGGTAGAATATAGTTTGAGAATGTTCAAACTCGACTATTAATTTTCTAATTAAACTTTATGTTTATCAAATCATAATGTATTACCCAACAAAATTACGAATCAACACAAGCTTTTCCTTGTACTTCTCGTAGCTAAGTACTTACCTAAATCTATAATTATAACGTTACATCTGAACTACCTATAAAAACCTTTTACTTTGAATTTTTTTGCCTATATTTAGAAAAATAAAGTATGAGAGTAACATTGTATGTCACTCGGCAGTCATTTCTGTGTCGCCCACCGCAGTCGGAGACCCTGCGAAACCGCTTCGCGTAATGTTTCCATAATTTTGATGACGGAGTGATTGGATATGGTCTCAAAAGCGAAACCATTAACTTCGCATTCCACTGTCAGTCGCGGGTCGTAAAAAGAAAACTCGCAAGCGAGGTGCCAACAGGGCGGGCCGGCACTTTACCAGCCACCTCGTTCCGAAAGTAGTGACAAATGGTGGCGGCATCTTTCATCTCCTCACTTCTCACAACAACAGACGAAAGACAACTCTAAAATGAACTCTTAAAGGCTAAAATCTTTTCAGCTCGGACAGTGATTAACGAAATGATAACGCAATAATGAAATTCGGAAATAATCGCAAATAGCTCTCCAGACGCTCGAAGGCGGGCAGCACCTACCTGAATTGAAAAAGGCATTAAAGAATTACAAATATGAATTGATTGTTTTTAAAATAAATCGTATCATACGTTTTTAGCCATTCTGTAGCTGATATGTGTGGATCCCGGGCGAAGGAAACCGGCCGAAGTGAATTAGAAAGCGTTAACACAAAATACTTAGCAGCAGACGTTTTTCAGAACTTCGGTACTTTGAATGTCTAAGAATAACATATACAAACAAAGTTGAGATTTACCTTCTTATAACTTTTGTATCGCTTTGTCGCTTTCACTTGATGAGCATCGATACTAAGCCATCGATGCTCATCACACAGATCTTTTTCGCAACTAGTGAATTAAAACAAGCAAAGTTCTTCGATGCTCATACTTGTGTTTTTATTCTATCTATGCATATTCAAAAGATACATTTTTTTTATTTCTGTGAAAGCACAAAATAGATTATGTGGATTGATTCATGATGGGTTGAGGGCCAACGGTCACTTTGAATAAAAAATATAATTTTGTACAACCTGTATTAGTACTCGTATAGTCCCTAACCAAGTTTCATTGCCATCACGGGCGAAAACTCCAATGCAGTTATTGCGATCTGTACTTTTTTACGGCGTAACCCGCATCGCGCAGTGTCTATAGACTTGCGGCTACCCACAAAATAAATTCTGTTTAACTACTTATGTTTTCATTGAAAACTTTATCAAAACCCGCATAACTTGCTCTGATAACTATATGTAAAGGTTTAAATTTTTTCGTCATCCTGCATAAGCAAATAAAAAATACATAGAGGTGAACAAATACTGGATACGATTAATTTACTTTTGTTATTTTAATTAGTTTTTGGTGCATAACGCTTAATAAAATACACTTTCTCTCCATATACAAGTACACCACACTACTCAGTAGAAAAACCTTTTTCATTATTTTTACGGTTAATTTATTTTTCGCATTCAAATGCTCACATTAATGTACTCGCATTTAACTGGTATCCTTCAATTACATGGGTTCATGAATTGCAAGGCCTCGCAAAAGGGCAGCTCGGTAAAGACAGCAATTTTTTCGATGCGCACAAAACACTATCCATTTTCGGATGCATTAGGCCCTAAGCGCAAGCTTGTCTTGAGCCATTGTCTATCGACGATTACTGGAATGGCGCTGCATTACGTTGATGGGCGTCATGCGCGATAATAGCCCTTAATACAGTGTAATTACAGAGCCGGGAATCGTTCGGAAGCCAATGAAGTCATAACTCGTCATTGAATAAATGAGTGTGCGTGATACATCAGTTCCTCGCCAGAGGTCGCCTGTCACTGCCATTATACGACATGGCAAGCGTTTGTAACTCAACGAGTCACTTAATTGGAGGCTTATCAATAAGTAATACGTAGTTACGGATACGGAGCTACACACAATGAAGTTGATTTGTGCTTCAGAAATCAATAAACGTCATAACATTTTAATAAAATTGTAGATGTAATAATGTCACTGCCTTATAAATAGTCTGTGATTACATAGGTACATACATTTCAAAATTCATAAAATTATGAGAATAAAGCACCTAAAAATAAATTGCTAGTAGTATGTAAAACACCACAGAACCAAAATAGTCGGTAACTGCTTATCGTTGACAGTCCCCCTAGGTTACCCCTTTTAGTTCACTTGTGAAATTCTAAATGCCGTTGTGGTGGTTGATAATGCAATCGGTGTAGGTAATAATATTCTGAATAGTAGAAGGTCATTCACTGGCCAGTATACCTACCACCTAGCGTATTAGTTGTTAGCTACAGGCACACTGATTGTTGTCTCACTGAAGCCCACATTTGTTGCTTAGATTTTTATTGTTGCTTTTACATCACCATAGAGTTAGCCGCCAAATTGTAGGTAAGTACTATGAACATAAAATAGGTGTTCCGGCTAGTCTTGAACTCTGATCTATTCCTTTCTAATACCAAAAACTAATACCAATGGTATTAGTTTGCTATCGTAAACAATTATCTGTTTCGAACGAATACCAAATTTTAAATATTTCAATGTAGTTTTGGTAGGGTCATTGCGCCGGTTTGCGGCCTTTTAGTCGCCTTCCCAACTTCACTCCACGAAATCGGTCTGATAAGTCCATAATTCAACTTCCAATTGATTCTGTAGGCGTTGCAGATATAGTCAACTTTTTTGTTGACATGATCATTAAAGGGATGTTGTGCTAGATTTTTTTAAAAGAAATAAATAACTAAAAGTTACCCAAAATGCCGGTTGACGGCCATTTTTATCAGTTGGCGGCCATGTTGAGATCAGTTCGCGGCCGTCTGTTTTACATACAATATTGACTTGCGACTGGTTCAGACTTTTATAATGTTTTCGAAGCCTCTTTACAGTATTTGGTCTAATCCTGAATTTCAACATCATTGGGTATTGGATCCCGATTATGACTAGATGCCTTAAATCCTAAAAATCCTGTTTTCCCTCAATTTTCATCTCTTTTTTTGTCATCTTAACCTTTGCAAGTGTGCACCTAGTGTAAAGTTTACATCTATTCCAACATTTCACGTTTTCACAGGTACGCTACTTATAATATGTGGTCAAGCAATTCAACATCGTATCTCTAATCTCCACAGCACATTTGTCTTCCTAACACACCCTGGTCTTTAATTACTGCAGTAAATTTTCCCTTTGTTCTTTTTACTTCATGTCCTACCTGAAATCCTGGGGGAGATTGAGAGTTTCTATGGACAGCTGTATTCTACGCAAACACCTGTTGAAAGCAAGGCTAAAGACCATAGAGCCAAGTTTACCCGACACTATACCGAAGATATCTCGGACGTCAGCCTGTACGAGATTAGGATGGCTCTCAAGCAGCTTAAAAACAACAAGACGGCGGGTGATGACGGAATAACAACTAAGCTCCTGAGAGCGGACGGTCGGCCGATACTCAAGGTCCTCAAGATGCTCTTCAGTTCTGTCATCCTCGTGGGCAGAAAGCCAAAGGCATGGGGCAAAAGCGATGTGATGCTGTTTCTCAAGAAGAAGGGTGACAAAACTCTTTTGAAGAACTACAGACCTATCTCGCTTCTGAGCCATATCTATAAGTTGTTCTCGAGAGTCGTTAGGAATCGTCTCGCCCGCAGGTTTGACGACTTTCAACCTTCCGAACAAGCCGGATTCCGAAAAGGCTATAGTACCATAGACCACATTCATACATTTCGGCAAGTTATACAGAAGACCGAAGAGTATAACTTGCCACTGTGCCTAGCCTTCGTGAACTATGTGAAAGCCTTTGATTCGATTGAGACCTGGGCAGTATTGCAGTCTCTCCAAAGGTGCCAAATAGACTACAGGTACATCGAGGTTCTTAGGTACCTAAACCAAAACGCCACCATGTCGGTCCGATTGTAGAACCAGAGCTCTAATCCGATCCAACTGCAGCGGGGCGTGAGACAAGGAGACGTTATTTCCCCGAAATTATTCACAGCTGCGTTGGATGATATTTTCAAGCTTCTGGATTGGAAAGGCTTCGCGACATCAACATCAATGGCTAGTTCCTAAAACACCTACGATTCGCCGATGATGTAGTTCTTATGGCTGAGACCTTGGAAGACCTGAACATAATGCTCTAAGATCTCGATAATGCTTCAAAAAGAGTGATTCTTAGGATGAACATGAACAGCAGCCTGGGACAGGCAGTCCAGTCCAGTTGGGGGTAAGTCCAACTTCGAGAAAGAGATCTCTCGTCGAATCCAGCTCGGATGGGCAGCGTTCGGGAAGCTCCTGCATATATTCGCGTCTTAGACCAGTGTGTGTTGCCAGTAATGACATATGGGAGTGAGACGTGGTCGTTCACTATGGTTCTCATAAGGAGGCTCAAGGTTACCCAGCGAGCAATGGAGAGAGCGATGCTTGGTATTTCCCTGCTTGATCGAATCAGAAAAGATGGGATTCGCAGGAGAACTAAGGTAACCGACATCGCTCGAAAGATTGTATCGTTGAAGTGGCAGGGGGCGGGACACATAGCGCGGAGAACCGATGGCCGTTGGGGAAAGGTTCTGGAATGGCGACCGCGTACCGGACGACGTTCCGTGGGCAGGCCCGCCACAAAGTGGACCGACGATCTTGTCAATGTCGTGGGAAGCCGCTGGATGCGGACAGCGCAGGATCGATCGTTCTGGAGATCCTTGCGGGAGGCCTATGCCCAGCAGTGGGCGTCGTTAGGCTGACATGATGATGATTTTTCTCCTTGAACCGGTTCTGGGCCTTGTTTTTTCAGTTACTCAGCCCTTCTGCCACTTAATCGATCTTGAATTGTGCATCTCTAAACCCAATTTTACGAGATGCTTCTCTGATCGGAATTTGGTCTTCGCGAATTTCCTTTAGTGCTTGCTGTAGAGATTCAGGCGTATTAGTCACAGTCTTTTTTTTCTGTTTTTTGGTAGACATCTGTAATCAAAAATTTTAGCTAAACACCAACCAAATACTGAGAGTGATAGAAGTGGCCGTAAACTGACCATATAGTCAGTTAACGGCCGTCTATTTTTCATATGAATTAAGGACGGCCGCGAACCAGATTTGTCTGAACCAGCTGTCTCAGTTGGCGGCCATATATAGCTAAAGATACATTTAAAATTATATTTTGGCGGCCGTGAACTAACCATAGCATTCAAACCAATCTCAACAATCAAAAAACTGTTGCACAAAACGAGACTTTAAATACATTAATAATAGGAAAAAGGAAAATTTATTTCACTCAATGAGTTAGTGCCGCGGCCACCCGGCCGTATACCAACTTAAGTAAAAAAATAAAGTGTTGGTTGGCGGCCACCAAATAAAACCGTTATTAAAGTAATTTACTTTCAAAATAAATGCAAAATGACGTAGATAAAACAACTATGATCACCCATAAACAAACAAAATAGTAATAAGTAATAGTAAATTTAAAATACTTACTTTCGAAGCGAGACCTATTCACTATTTTTTGGGTAACTTTGCGTACGTGTATGAGCTGAGAGCGCGGCAGGCAAAATGGATGATTTATTTCCAGCACGTGGTTAAGGTTGACCGACCAATTTGAAAAGGCATTACGTTTCGCAACTATCCTACTTTTTAAAGTCCTACAACACGTTCGGAAGGGTGAGATAGAATTCTTGTTATTCTAATTTTTATGCGGTTGGTACTTAGAAAGGCCGCGAACCAGCGTAATGACCCTATTCGTCCGGAATAGAAGTTAATTACGATTACAAACAAATACCATTGGTATTACTTTTTGGTATTAGAAAGGAATAGATCTGAACTCTGGACCACTGGATTAAGAGCCAGACTGCTTAACCACTGGGCTACAACGCTCTCCGTCTCCGGACGACGTTTTATAAGCAACCATCAAATGCGCTTTGTTATCCTAACGAGTAGTCTCCTGTCCTGAAGCATTTAAACATTATTCACCATTAGTTAACAAATCGACTCGATCTCATCCATCCAAAAATTAATTACCAGCTGCGGCGTACACGCCATTGTTAATCATAATTCGTTCCGACGCCGACACTGACTTTCTATCCATCAATAATAAAATTAAAACAATGCTGCAATGGCATCGGTACCGCGTGACGAATCGAGTCCGCGTGCCGACTCGATTGCAATGACTCGATTGTGCGATTGTTCGATTACACACATAACACTTTAATATGTAGCTAACATTTTAATCACACGGCGTTTTAAATGCTGTAGAGTCCACGGAGAGTAGTAGTAGAATATCAACGTTTTGAGAAAGGGTAGAGACAAACTAGATGAATGTAGGTATCACCCTGTACATTTTTAGATTTCGCTAACTCTCATAGTTTCTGACTTACTGACTTTGGATTGATCGAGACTATTTTTGGATTGTTTTACTTGCATTTATTTTTGTTATACTAGATAGTATATTTTGCATTATTAATGATCTTGTTTTGTTTCCGAAATATTGGAAATTTAAAATAAATAAGGCACAATAGTAGGTATCAATCCCCTGTAATACGATTTTAACTATCAGGTAGGTATCTATAGGCCCTTACATTTTGGTCCTTCCAGTATTCACCTGCATCCCGTGGATTCAATTCCCTTGCAAAAAAGGCTACATCAACTTAGATAGGTACGTACCTACTTAGCGTAGACCGAGACGAATCGAACCGTGCCGATTCAGATTGCGATCAGACTACGACTGTCGATTCGATTACACACTTAACACTCCAATAACAAGACAGCACACGCCGTTCAACAATATTGTCTCTATCCAATCAACGAATTGCGTGATCATTATCATCATTCATCTCTCGTGTTAGATATTTGGAAACTCATATTTTATACAATTTCTGTACTTCGTTAATTTTTGATAAAGTAAGTCAAGAATTTATTAAAGATATCCCAGAAAAAAAACATTCGGTCTAGACTTCAGGCAGGATTCGAACCATCATCTTCCACATACCGGACCGCTACTCCAACGACTAAGCTACTTACTGAGAACCTTACATACCGGACGAATCTCTTTTGAACTGTAAGCCAGGGTTGTTCCTTTAATGTTTAGGGCAAATCGCTTTAACACTTAAAGGAATGTTTTAACAATATTATTGTTTACGATAAATATGAAACTAGGTATGCGGAAGACACTGGTTCGCCCGCCTAAAACCTAGTTCCAATATTTTTGCTCTTATCTCTATCTTTAATAAAGATACAGCATTGGTAATTCTATGCTATTTCATATTTACAGAGAAAACTTTTTTTTTTTTTGCAAAATAACTGTATCGGATAAGTTACATAAAGTTACGTAGTTTCTAATAAGTAACCCTCAAGCATTATGTGTCGCCGACAGGAAATTTTCTATTTATGTCATTTACAATGGACAATTACATACATTTCTTGTTCTTTCTACGCATTTCTTTGTCTACACCAAAGCAATTACAATAAAGTATCCAACTTACATAATTAGGTCCTTTACATGGATACCTAATAATAGGAAGGGGTATACTTACCTTTACAAACTCATGTAAAAGACCTAAGTAATTATAGGAAGGAGGTACGCATACTTACTCAGTATTTTATGCATATTAGATATGGGTAAATTCCCTTCCGCTTCCAAAAATAAACCTTAGCTTTGCAATATGAGTAGAGAAACTGACAGCAAGAGACTATAAGCTTAAGTATAACGAATGCTTATGTTTGACGACCAACTTGGTGTAATGGTTGAGAAGTACCTAGTCTTCCACAAAAGAAGTCGCGGTTTCGACTTCTGCAATAGGAGAATAACTCGTGCATGTCTGTTTGTACGAGTATTTGTCTGGTGGTTGTCATCATGAATGTATTTACAAAAACAAAATTTAAGTATATTCATTCGTTGTCGCATAGTAGGTTCAAGCTCTGTTAAGTTTTGGTCTAGTCGACGTTATTTTATTATATTTATTATGAAATTATTTGTCGTTAAGGTATTTTATTTAGATTTTTTTAATTAGGTGTTGTGTGAACATTATTGATAAATGATAGAAGATTGTAATTGCTGCTCTAGTTCTGATTAATAGTAAAAGTTAGTATGCCGTTGCAAAAACTTTTGACTGCTGACTATTTCCCAATTACTATTCTAAAAATAAGTTGAACGGATGATTCTATTGATGTTTACCTAAGTACCTAGTCGTTTTTGATGATTATGAAACTTGAGGCAAAACACCGCCCCGCGAGATCCAACGCTTGGTTTGTCACTCACCGGCTAGCGGCGCGCGCCTCACCGCAGCGCCCGCGCATGACCCTGTAATTTGGCCGCGCGTAAAGAACCCGCTCGTTTATCCGAAACACCACCAACAAAAGCGCTTACCTCGTCTTAATTAATATGATTAATGACAAGAGCCGCGGCCCCGTTTTGAACTCGCGTTATTGTTGTAATCGAGAAATAAATTAATTTTATTAGTAGTCCTTTCTAATAGAATACCACTGGAGGGCCGCGCTCACAAATGAGCGGACGTTTAGACGTTTTCTCGGTTCGTTACGTTTCTCTAATTTAAAAATTGGGCGTTAAAGCCCACCGATTACAATTTTAATTTACGATGTTGCATAGATAAAACAAGGAAATAAACGAAAATTGTGACGGTCTATAATGGTTTTTTACTAACAAGGTATAATCCCTAGTGCCATTATATAGACTATCACTTTTATGTTTGAATGTAGCCGCTGTTCGACCATTGCCACCGAAATTAGGTACCATTACCAAGTTGGCAGCGGAATGTTAACTAGGAGTACATACAAAGTAATCAGATTCGTTAGTAACAGAAGTAGTGGGCAATACAGTTTTATAATAGCACCGTATCTGCTCGCGGTGATCATAATTGTAAAATAATTAAAGCTGTTACGAGACTTCGCGGTAAAACAAATAGAATTCGCGCAGACGTGTTACCCCTTCAAACATATTTTCTCATGTTTCTAAGTTAAACTGCGGCGTTGTAGCTTAAAGGATTGTGGTGTTTATGTGTGTTGTTTTAGAGTGTTTTTTCGGAGAGTTAGTGGACTGAGTTCGCTCTCGCCTCGGGCCAAGATCGTGGCGAGATAATTAGAGACCGCGGCGCGGTGGGAGCCATAAAAACGGCAAATTGACCGGCGGGATAACCAGAAAGGCACAATGTGTTAGATAATAATTTCCAAATTACAGGTTATGGTGTTTCGCGGCCGAGGCTCGAGCGCGCCTTTTTTCTCCGACGCCGACTGAGGTGCTAAGGGCAGGCTAATTATTATTTGGGTACGAGAGTGAGGATTTTAATGCAGCTGCTACCTGTATAAATATTTATTATAACAATATTCAAACGCCAATTTTGATGGAATCCAATTTTGATCGTAATTAAAGTCGTAACGAAATATGGCCCAATAATAGTTTGGTGTAACAAAACGCTTATCAAGTTTAATCACTTCTGTAAGAGTGCCCAATTAAGATATGCCATACAACCGACTTACTGTGTGAAATGGGTAATTAGTTTTTAACTTAATTTGCTAACGAGCTTCCATTTAAAAAAGATGAAGTTCAACTTATCTGCCTAGTTAAGTGCGCATACAGGTTCTAGGGGAAAAAAATGATTTAGATAGGTACTTATGTTTGAAGCTACACTTACTCGTAATTATTAAACATAATTTAAGGAAGCCTCCCGAAGCCAAGACTGAATGTCTTTTTCTGGTTTTCGGATGTTTAGTAATGATGTAAGAACTTTACATCTTTTCGTATGCAGTTATGTTTCCTATACTCACACCATTGCTTTAATCACATTTTGTGCAGTTCTTCACGAATCCTGTGTAAGAACTCGAGTACGAGTATTTATCCTTACGACAAATCAGTTAGACGAACAATAGTTACTTAGATGTCGAAATAAAATAGTCAATATACCTACTTACTTGTGGTAAAGCACTTGCGTGTGTGAGGTAAGTAAATACATAATCAGTGAAAATATGCCAGCAAAATGTCCGTCGTTGAAGAAACAGTTTTTTTTTGGGATCTGATGTTTCTGGTACCTTCGTTATTTCTGGTCTCCATTAGATAACTAATAACTATGGCTTTCTAACTTTAGTAGCCACGACATAATTTAACAAATTTGAATGTGCATTTTTAATTTGATTCATTTACTTCAATCCCATAACTGAACAAATATACAAAGTGAAATTTTATCTCTCAATAATTTTCTGCCAATAGTTACTTACTTAAAACTTTGAGACAGGTATGGTAATCTGATATTCAAAGCTCCTACCCTCTATAAAAGATTAAACGGAACCGAACCTGCCGAAATGCCCCATCCTTACTCATAATGTAAATGAGGTTATCTATTCACCCCACAGAGCCCACAGCTGCACGAGGCGTAAGACAATAGGTGCTTCGCGCGTGCGCGTGCGCGCTATTGGTCCGTCGCGCGGGGCGGGGCGCACGCCTCCGCTAGACCAGCGCAGCAGCCCTGCTGATTCCGACAGTCTGTGGGTACTTAACTAATGATCTACTCCAATGCCAAATTTACGAAGTTTCGAATAACTTTGAAAGGCAGTGAAGACAAAAAAAATGTCTTTTAGCGATAATAATAGATAAATAAATAAAACGAGTATGATGTTTGTAGATTTGTGTATTATGTGCAATTGAATAAGATGGCCAAAATACCAATACTTTTTTTTTAAGTAGTTGTATGCTTGCTAGCGCTCTAGGCACCTACTAAATTTATTTTATTTCGTATTTCTGCATTAATTCTATAAAATAAGGGATTTTTAAACATTTCTTTCATAGTTTACTCTAACAGCAATTGCTGAACAAAAAATTGCTTAATTTTTCTTGTTGAACAAAAAATTGCTGTAAAAAATTCAACTAAAATGCTATGCCTATGCAAAGTTTTTAACGGAAATAGAGTAGGTGGAATAATTAAATTTGCCCAATAGAAGTAGGTGTAGCTTGCAAAATATCCCTGCAAGAAGAATTAAAGAACAGATATTTAAACATAGAAAATACCAGGAATAAACCAATCGGTCATGGTATCAGGTGGGATTTTAACCTGCGTTTTTGCAAGCCGGGACGTGTATTTTTGTAGGAGTTCAAGCTAAAATTGACTATATCAGGATTAACTGACGGCACTGGGTGTAGAGTGAGATCAGCTTGGAGTGAACAAAAAAAATGCATAATGTCGCTTTTAAACAATTGAAACATAGAATCATTTTTTCTTTGTAAGACATTATTAATGAATATTTCACGGTAATGAATTTACGTCTAACTTTATGAAGAAATAGGAAAGCCCTTACTTATTCATAATTATCTGCACAAAGGATTTCCTTAGCCTTGGTGGTCGTAAACAGTGACTGCCATTCCTGAAATGAAACGGTAACTAATGAGTAAATGGCATGGTAATGTCTTTGTTTTATGCTAACTACCTACTTCAATCTCTGTTTTTGACAACTTTTGCAACTTAGTTTCGTATTTTATATTTCTTAGGATTTCTAGCTGATGATCATGACGATAGGAGATTTGTGTGGTAGTGAGGTTTTGTAACTTCTTTACGTGTGCAAGTCAAAATGAATAAATTTTTCATAATTTATTATTCTTAGAAGAAGAACAGTCATTTAAACCTTGGTGCTTAAGGTTTTAATAGGCTACATCTTCATAATATATTTTTTTAACATCACATCAGTTCAAAGATGTTTTTTTCATTTTTCCTTTGTCATATTTCATTTGACCTAACAACCACTGTACACATTTTTGATTATTCATTTGATATCATTTCGTTGCACCTACTTGATTGTTATTAAATCGAATATCATTTCACAGAATCATTACACAATTATAATGTGTGAGAGGCATTATCTCTTCTTGATGATGAATTCAACTAACTACTACATTGTTCGTATAGAAAAAACCTTCACAATTACACAAAAACGGCAAGTCTCATTCTACAAAGGACATGGCTAATAAATTCATTTTATTCATTGTATGTGAATCTGATATCAAATGAATTCAGAAGGTTTTAGAGTGGGTAACAAAACAGTTCAGTTGAGCAAATATTAGTCGTTGAATAATTTTTGATATTAGTTCAAGTGAAAAATAGAACTTGTATTCATCAAACTATTATGACAAGCATTAGTGTGAATTGAAAGAACAAATAAATAAATTATATCAAACGAACATTAGGTCAAATCGGAAATATGTGAACAGAAATTACGCAAACGGAAATTAGATTAAGCGTTTGTAGGTCAAACGAAAGAGAACCGTTAATCAACAGGGTTTATGGATATGAGTATGCGATGAGCTTTACCTTTGTAAATTTTATTATTCCGCCGAATTTGGCTTTATGCTTACCTGAGAGCATATCAAATAAAACCCCGAAAATCATCATATTTATCGACCAGTCCTGACGTCTATTAAAATTTAATCTCGAGATTACAGACTCGATTCACAGGTAGAAAGCCGTGAATTTTGAATTCCGGTTTGTTTGTCCACCAATTTCTTGAGCCGTGTCCCAATACGATTGTGTTTGCCAATGATAAATGGTCGCGCGCGGCGCTTTTCATCTCGTGCGTTCAAAGGCGCCGACGAGAAAACTTGACGTTCCAATTCAAACTATAACTTGTAGGGATAAAGTAACATGTTCCTTGAAGAAATATAATTACAACTCAGGACTAAATGATACGGTACTAATCAACGCTGGGTATAAACGCGGATAATGTGGTTTGATATCGTTTGAAAGGAGCCTTTCGGCGGGTAGTTTTATTCAGCGATAATGAGTTTATTCAGGGATTTAATCGAATGAATCGTGGTAAGCAAATAGTGGTTGAGAGCGGACTGGGCTGGCTGCGCCGCGGGGAGGATCCTTTGTGGCCTGGAGTATGTGGAGTGCTGCAACAATGGATGGGATGTAATTAAACAAGACTTTTTGTTATAGTTTCTATAATTGTATTCCCACATGACGCTTGATTCTCAAGATGGCTTTTAAAAACAAACCTGTTCGAAATTGAAAACCCGCTCAAACTTTTTTAATGACTCTGATAACCTAATGCTTTTATAATTTTTCAGATTTAAACCTACTAATAAAATTTTAAGTCATAATGTAAGAATTATTAGACCGTTACACATAATTTGTCTGATCAGCATGTAAAAAAAGTAAACCGCAAGCCAGGCACATTAAATTTCTATTTTACACGTAACGTTTTATGTAAAATAATTTATTGTGTGTAAAAGCTGAACTGTCACGATGTATAATTCGAATAACAATTACCTTACGTTCATAACGACGTTACACATTAGATAGTACGAAAGCTAATGTGTTCGGAATCAATAGGCTAGCTACAGTAAATTTGCTGACGCGGTGGCTTATTCTGTTCAATTTTGTATCTTATGATCTTAACTATAGGGGTTTGGTGTATGTGAGGGGGAATTAATGTAGGGTGTGTATGTTTGGAGGAAGCGATTCGGCACGGTCGGGGAAGCGGCGTGACATCGCGACAAAGAGTGCAAGCAACCGACGCGTTAGATAAAAGATAAACGACACGACCACCGCGCGACTGTCATTTGTTTTCAATAAACTTTCACCGCAATTCAGGGTTGACAACGAATTTGACTTGAGCAATTTTGAAAAAACAAAAAACATCTTCAAAACTTGGTTTTTGATTTAACTACGCTATAAAGTGAAAGTAAAAAACACAAAGGTAATGTAAAATACGAATAGCACGCGGTGATGTGAGCACATTTAATTTTTAGCAGTGGAAAAGCCGTGTCGAAAAATAATTAAAAACTTCAAAATATCACAACGGATTAGGTTTACCTATATCTCGAATATTTTATGGGTTTGTTTGATTCATATACAAATATATTTATAATACGTATACATACGTATTAATTTTAATCCTTTTTGTATCACAATATCTGAAATCTACATTAGATAGTTATGGGATAAAATAATTAGATTAATAAAATAGAGGATATCATGTATTGGTACTATCTTGTATGGTGTGCTAATTACTTATGTATCCTCATCTGGTATCTGCTATTGTTTTATGTTTCTTAAATAAAAGAGTTTCTAAGACAAGTATTAGTTTAAACTTGTGTTTTTCGCCCAACAGAACCCGTTGCCCAACAACATCTTGCCGTACCCAACCCGGTAACTTAAAAAGTGAACAAAAACGAGGTAAACAACAAGATTAACAGGATAACAGGCGAGGCGACCGCGAAAACTGATAAACATACTGTTGATATGCAAATGCAGGTTTGGGCGCGTTTATAACAATGGCGTGCGGTCGCGCATGCGGGTGCCTGTACGCTTCACTGACGATTGCTGTTTATCGACATTTTGGCCTTTAAATAGCAATAAAATGATACGACATAAATAAGTATTATTTATTTATTCTTTTTGCACAAAATTAAAAATAAGGTACAATTGGCGGACTAAATGCCAAGAAGCATTCTCTACCAGTCAACAGAGAGTTTAGGAAGATGAGCTGTGCAACTAGCTAGAAAAACAAAGATATTTTAATTAATTATAATTATACGTACAATGAGACAATACATAAGATATACCTAAAATAACATGTATAATATGATAAATATTTAGTAATATACATATATCTATTGCCAAATGAATGTGATGAAATGACCGATTAAAAGTGCGTAGTATTGTCATTTTATTTGGTAATAGTTTCATCTTTAGTAAAGCTTACTTTTGCATTATTAGACTTAGGTTTACGCTAACAACACGTGCAGATATTGTCACTATAGTATCGCTATAGAGACATGTTAAACTGAGTTAGACATCACCCAATAGGAAACAGAAACTACAGACGAAGTGGCTGCGGAAAATATTACATTTTTAACATTTCATATTTTGGAATCAAGTCTTCGCTCTACAGTACCTAATTGTCTATACAGGGTGAGTTTTTCAAGTGAGCGTGGTAGGCCAAATCCTAAACTATGAGGAATATCGAAAAATCCTCCAAGGAGTTTCGAGACCGATTTTGACAAAAAATGAAACATACAGTATCAGATTGAGATTTAACAAAAAAGTTTTTCCTAGGTTTCCCAGAGAGGAAAGACCTTTTTTCTTTAGTTTGCCATATAATATAACGCCCCAAAAATTTATCCTTGTGAGCGAAACTACGAGATGTCATAATAATACATGTCATGACCTTTTTTTTTTGGAAACCATCTGCAAAATTTGAGTAAGTAGGTATGCCGTTTTAATATTTGCCGAAATCGGCCTCAAGTCTCCTTTTATTTTTAATTTTATTCATAGTTGAGGATTTGACCCACCACGCCGACTTGAAAAACTCATCCTGTATACAAGATTAATACCTATCTTGTTCTAAAATAAACCATATAGATCCGTTAGCATTCAATTCGCCAATGATTTTTTGCAGTTTTTTGTTTTTTTTTGTAAGTTTGGGGCACATAAAGTGTTGAAAATACGAAGGCCGACCACCAAGGTGGACGTGTGACTTTATAGGTTTTTAGGGCAGGAATCAAGAGTGCTTTTTATTCGGCTGATTGATGATGATCATGCATAAATACCTAAATAAATATCTTATTCTACAAGCTCTGTTCAGTTTGAGCCATTCGTTGAACTATCTCAGAGAATATTATTTATTACACTTGCATTATACCTCTAATATACCGATACATTCAATTACGCCTGTCTGTACGCGAGTTGAAGAGTGAGGTCCTGACAGAACGCGCCATGCAGCGTGATGCGTTTTTAATTACAGCCTTGGTGCAGCCTCTATTGTACACAGAAACAGTGATTTACTAGCCATTCTACTATAGTGAATCTTTACATATGAAAAATATTAACTTTTGATTAAAATGTTTTTTGTTATTCTTTAGTCGAACTTTACATCTAAAAACCATACGTTCTGGTTACACAGATTAATAGTCTGTTAGCGAAAACAGAAGAAGGATATTTCTCCGATGGTTTAAGGTTGTGTAAATTGGACAATTTGCACCTAACTCTCCGGTGATGAATAATACAGATAAAAACCCAATAAACCTGATAATGTGGGTGGGTGTGCCCTTATCACGACGGAGTTTAAATTCGACCTGCGAAACGCGGGCTTCTGAATGGTACGTTCACCATGACGGCAATTGGGATACAGTCGTGACCGTAAGTATGTAAAATGAATTAAAATACATCGACTCACGCAACGATTATAACAAATTATTCGACCTAACATTAATTATGAGTACTTAATAGCTACGTGTATCTAAAGAGAACAAAAACCAACATGATAAGTTTCACTAAATTACAGCTGTCAGAATTACAGAAAATCGCCGTAAACTGTCTTCGTGGATCAGAGTTAATACGAAGTAGAGTTACCTCTGTAATTAGGCCGATCCCGCGCCCGCCGCCAAATGGTCTGCCGGCAATCAATTAAAACAATATTTGAAATAGTGCTCCCAAAAAAATAAAAAGGAAGTTCTCAAGCTATAAACATTCCGTGTTATGTCCGACGGTAGTGCTGTCTCAGTCTAACCCATCGGGTTGTCTCCCTCGCGCTGCGCCGATGCGTCTACGCGGGCCATATTACCGAGAGGATGCGCGTTGGGATGAATTATGAGCGGCATGTTACCGCCAAAGCCTTGTTTGAGAGAGCCAAAAGTAATTAACTTCGACTTAGTTGAGATTATGACTTTGAAGATACCTTTGAGTTCACATGAGACGATCACCGCCGCGCTCGTAGTTGCTACGGCGTAGCACGCCCGCTACGATGTAGTTGTTACCGTTTATTATGTTACAAAATGGTTTCTGTTTCCAGTAACTTAAAATTAAACTTAAAATTCCTAATTCACATACATCTTTGAAAACTTATTCTACGGTTTTCTTTTTCGAAATTAATTGAACATTTATTACATTCAAAACACGTTTGAAAGACATCAAGAATTTGACATTACTAAAGAAACCGCTTTTCTAGTAGTACTTGCTTAAAGTATACATGTTTTAAACATAATTGCTATAATAATACAGTAATAATTGCGACTCATATCTTTCACTGTTATTGCCATCACATTAAAATATAAAGAACCAAATTATACTTATTAAACGAAATATCTATTAGTGGCCGTATGTCATAGTATACATGACGGAGCATATAATAAGTGTCTTGTTTTGATGTTCATAAATTGTGTTGATAGTACGCTCGGCAACATCACAGTGTGGTCCAAGGATAAATTGAATAAATAATCATCTTTATTGTGGCCAATGTCCAGGCCAAAACTTTGATTACTGTGCCGTATTTTAATAAGTCGAATTTTATTTAACAAATTCATTAATTATTACATTGTGATTTATGATTTTTAAAGCCTCTGCACTTAATTATATTATAATTTATAACGTCACTATGTTTTGCACTGAAATGAGGCTAACTTAGTGTAGCTTCATGTTATCAGCTATATAACAAAGTCTGGACCTTAAGAAGTTCGCTTTTGAGGTGCTTTGACATCAAATAATATAAAAAGATCTCCATTCAAATCAGGTATGCGATTTTGATGGACTACTCTTTGTTTACCCTGTGTAATAACACTTTCAAAAACCCAAAATAACGGCCGGTTTATTTATCCCGCCCTGCATTGATCCCCCATTCTGAAATACAAAATCTACCTAGAGTCTAACTACTTGAAATTTATTCAAATTCTTAGTTTGTATTTTTATCTGACAAAATTACCGCGTGTTTGCATAAAAAAACAGTTCTGGCAGAAGCGCTCGCGATGCCATAAAGATCCGTTTGATCCAGAAAACTCGCACTTAGAAAGAAATTATTATTAAATCTCCTCTGCTTATGTCTTGGACACGATCCCGGAGCCACTCGAGCCGCTAATCGAGTTTGTCGGTCGATGGTATCTCCAAACTGTACGTTAATAGTACCAACGCCTCCATACCTCCCTGCCCTCTCCCTCCACTCGAGCTCGCAGCCCGCACTCCCGAACAATGGGAATGTTTAATTCAACGGCAAATCTGTCGTGCGTGATTCGATATCTGTATTTACAAATACGTAATGTGATTTTGATTAGCATCGATGTGATGAATAACGGTTAAAGTACTAAAATGTCTTTTAAATTTTACATCTTTACAGTTTTGAGGTTTTGGCACTCGTCGTTAGAAGATAAATATTTTTAGTGGCAATTTATGTATGCAAGATTGGCAACAAAAAACACATTTTTTTTAAAAAAACCTTGCTCAATTACAAATATCAGTGTCTGAGACCCACTGCACTCTGCAGCTTTACTTTGAAGACAAATAAGAGTCATGTGTAAAAATCTTAGTCACTGTGGACTTGGCTTTCTAATTAGGAACGATTTGATTGGTAAGGGGATGTGCTAGGTAGAAGGACAAGTATGAAATCACTGCATTCTTAACGTAACAGACTATGGAATTGAGATTAAAGTGTGTAAGTCAATTGTAATTGAGTTGATTGCATTGATATTTTTTTACCTAACTGCGGAAAAGATTATAGGCTAATAACGTGGCATTACATATTGTTTTGGCGGAATTATACTACCACGAAAACAGATTCCACCAACCGAACCGCGTTATACCACTCCCAAACTAGGTTAACGTGTCAAAAAAATATCAAACGGGCCTAGATTAGCCGGAAGCAATACTTTACTGTACCACAAAGGCGTCCATTTGCTTTGAATATAATAGCCATTGTTCTAGCCCCAAATATAATCGCGGGAAGTTACCCTGATTTATCGACACCAGTGGCATAGTCTGCTGCCATGTTATTACGCAACTCTGACTAGGAAGGGCCAAAGGTCAACTGTTACGAAACTCGTATTAAGTTAACTTATCTATTTATTTATACAAAATAGTAAAAGATGCACTAATAAGCTTTCGCGTAGAGTTCTTCAAGAGATGTTGCACTTGTCCATAGCGCTTTTGTCAGGCAGCCAGCACGCTTATTTTTCACAATCGTTGAGGAAAATGTCTATAGAGTTTTTATGTTTCAGTACCTTACGCGAGAAAAATAAAATTCTGAGTGCATTTAAGTAAAGGCTGTTTTTTGGACCGTTTGTTTGTACCGGTAGCTCGTAAGTGTTTCAGTTATAAACATATTCGGTCTCGAGACTCGAGACATTTTTTATATGTAGGTATTTCACATGGATTTGGCCTACCACGCCGAATGAATTATGAAAAAGATTTTGAGTAAAGTGCTATCACAACAGCTCTGTACGTCAGCCATTCTCATTAGTAACCACTGCTACATTCACCCACCCCTTACTCATTCCGTTTATTTCATTTTCAGCTGGATTCACGTTAAGCGAATAGCAAAGTAAAAAGCTTTATTTCCGCGCGCCCCCTCAATTCCGTTCGACCAATATTTTCTCTCACCGAAAAGTATTTTTCTTGAAATATTTAAATTTCGATTGTTTCCATTCATTCAACGTTGCTGTTATTGTTGGGGTTGAAAAGGAAAATGGATAGATGATGTCGTTGCTTATTATTCATTGTTCACGAGGGCCGAGGGGCCCCGGCGCCGCACCTTTTCTTCTCCTCGGTGATTTAGCTCATTTTTTAAGTAACAAAACAAGTAGCGCCTTTCGAAATATTACACTTCATAAAAAGAAAGCTGTTAAGAATGACATTGTATTACCCGAACCTTTCGCTCCCTCTCCGAAATATTTTCAAATCGAGATCAGAATAAAGAAGCCGTTTGATACGCCGCCAAATCTATCGGAAGTACCTTTTGTTTAACTGTTCGATATAAAGGCAATTCAATCACATTAATAGCTTTGATTAAGCTCGCCATATTTTAATCCAAACATTCAATTCAAATCGATCGGACACGCTCGTAATCAAAAGTCCGTGTTGCAACAAAAAACTAATTGACAACAATCAACACTGTTGCAACAAAAAACAATATTTTCTATCACTGTCATTAATAATAGTTAGAAAAAAGTCATTCACACCTTTGCCGCGCTAACATGACAAATGCGGCGGGCGGCGCGCACAAAGCGCGGCCTGCTCCGGCGCCGCGGGGCGCCGCGCTCAGCCTAAATATTAATTATCTACAACACTACGAACACCTTTTAGGAGATTATCGCACTTTTGTGTAGCGTAATGTAACTATCTTTAGATGTAGATAGCGCCGGCCAGTTTGTACGACTGTCCGATTGTATCCGGCTCGAAGGACCGGGGCGATTGTTACACAGTTGCTCTATGTTTTAAGTTTCTATGGGTCGCTTTGATGCACTTTGTAGATTTGATCTACGCATGAATATTATAGGAAGTGAGTAACAATGTTTTATTATTTTTGAATCTTGAGTATTATCTAAGTCGACTATTGTTTGACCATTTCCTGTGAACTATCGTTTTCATTGAAGCAAATTGAATTATTTTTTTCGGCATTTCTTCGTGTGATTATAGCTAAATGGAAACCGCGGTAGCAAAAAGACATTAGGTACTTAATAATACCTCCGCCCACCCGTCCTCATTACACGACTCCTCGCCACATTCAATTTACAAATTGACATTTCCTGTGGCTACAAATACATAGCAGGATAACAAATGTTTTTATTACTTTTATCGGCACATTAGCGTGCCGGCCGATAGAGAATTATAATTTAATTTTGCGGTGTGAGCGGTGTGTGGCCCGAGGCGACAACACCATGTGGCGAGGCTCGGTCATCCACCAAAATGGATGATAAATGTAGAAACAGCATTAAGCAACCATATTTTTAACCATGTTTTTCTGTTAATCCTTAAAAGGGTATGTTTCTTATTCCAGGATCAACCTTTAAATCCAGGTTTTGGTGGTGATATTGCTGACTGATCTAACGCAAAAACTATGGATGAGAATAGTAACATATACTTTATCTTTTGTTTATCTTTTTCAAGTATTTCTATCCTTTTTAAATTAAAGAGAAAATATCTTATGGAGAAAGAAGCATTCAAAACCTTATAAAGACTCGTTTGATCACTAATGGATAGTAATTCCTATCACTTTTGATGCTGTTTCCACATCTCTACAATTTTGCAGATCTACGTCTATTTAAATACAAGAAACATCCATAACAAAAAAAAAGTTCAATTGGAACGAGTATTGCCACAAAGCTATTCCATAAAATTAGTCAAACCTTTATAGCTTGGATCGAAGTCGACAGCCCGTTTGTAATAATTACATGAACGGCCTGGGGCCAGCAATATTAGCACTACTCGGTTTCACGACATTGTCGGGTGACGGATAAATATTGGTCTGGTCGGGTGTGGGGTCAGTCGCGCCACAGTATAAATATACAGTAGGTTATCTAAGGCCGCCCGCTGAGTTATTATCCTAGCGTGCACACGTGACACGCGGCACAGGCCGTCCGTACTGCCGCCTCCCTATGCCTCCCTATTTTATGCTAGCGTGTGCGTGAAATCCCGACACGGCGCGCGACGCGCACGCACCCATTCAAACCGAGAGTGGCACGTTTGTATGTGGATGTTCTACTGTATGTTTATACTGTGGTCGCGCTCTCGGGACAAAAGATAAGTCATAGCATTTCAATGCGACAAGCGAGATGAATTGTGGCAGTCGTAGTAATCATAATTACTGATAGGTATATGGCATGATAAGCATGATGAGGTGTCCGTAGTACAGTTGTGACGGTGGATCGGCAACGATCAACGATTGGTGACCACTCGGCTGACGGATAAATATTGGTATGGTCGGGTGTGGTATCAGTCGCGCTCTCTGGACAAAAGATACCTAAGTCATTGCATTTCAAATCGACAAGCGAGTTGAATTGTGACAGTCGTAGTAATCATAATTACTGATAGGTATATGGCATGATAAGGATGATGAGGTGTCCGTAGTACAGTTGTGACGGTGGATCGGCAACGATCAACGATTGGTGACCACTCGGCTGACGGATAAATATTGGTATGGTCGGGTGTGGGGTCAGTCGCGCTCTCTGGACAAAAGATACCTAAGTCATTGCGTTTCAATTCGACAAGCGAGATGAATTGTGGCAGTCGTAGTAATCATAATTACTGATAGGTATATGGCATGATAAGCAGGATGTCCGTAGTGCAGTTGTGACGGTGGATCGGCAACGATCACCGTTGTAAAGCAACACACGCCTAGTCGGAAATGGGATTGGTGACCACTCAGACTGTAATTTATTATTGACTGTATTTTTTGGGCATCACCGGGGTTTGGAAGGCCCGATAAGAAGTTGGTCCCATGATGAAAGATGTCCCGGACTGACATCATGTCGTTGAGCTTAATTTTAAGCCTTTCGGTGGCTTCATAACATCTGACAGAACGTTGAACACTAACCCCTCCAACAATCCGCACGATGCGTGTTGGGGTAAGTATGACTCACGCCACCTCATAGTTGAGTTAGACGTATTTATTTGAAGGTATGTAACCGTTTTGGTCCAATAAGATCTGGAATGGGGAAGTTAAGAAAATTTTCTTCAACACGGGTTCTCTAGGTCAGGTCTATGTTCGGTGCTAATACTCGTCTAATTTCTCATCGTTTTCGCTGCTTTAAGCAGGCAAGGAAAGAATGCATGAAAGCGGCGTGGAAGTTGTGATCATATTTCAAATTCGAAGGAGGTTGCAAGGGGAATCGGGGTCTTATTACTGCGACAGATGTGGAGTTTGATGGCTTTGTAAAGAAGTCAGTTTGTCAAAACACCTTTATCTAAGCACTATGCGTATTAAAATGAAATTTAGTTAAAAGGTAATTTGGACTCATTTAGAATATCTGATTAGCAAAGTAAAAATCCAATAAAGTAAATAGAGGTTACACATTCATTCTTAAGCTATTGCGTAGATAGTATTCAAAGACTACAGCAATGGCTCTAATTCAAGATTTTATAACAAGAACCAACATTTCACAAAAAATATTACAAACAAGTTTTGTATTCCCGCCTGTGTTACCGAGACGGCGATAAACATTCAGCCGTTATTATACTTTCGTAAGTTATTACTCAACGATCATCTAAATTATCCACGTATGATTTACACGTCCAAGTGCGATACAAAAAGTTAATCATTGGAAGGAGATCAATGCCACCGTCTCCACTTCACTGGACGCCGCGCCGTAAGCTCTGACAACTAGTCAAATAAATAAAGCCCAACAACAAATATTGTAATAACCAAACTCACCGAGCAATACTCACACTACGCACCCTAAACAATCAAGTGAAAATGTGACCAACCCATACAGCATTTAAGGACTAATGTCGTCTTACTCTAAATGCCAGCCAAAATAAGCTTCTTTCAAATCCCGACCGAGTGATATACAATTTCACGAATCGTTCAACTCACAATTCTCACCGCACAATAATAAGAATTGAATTCGTCTGTCGGTTTAGTTTAACGTAAACTTTTATGGGGACATTAAAGTAAAGTGGGAAATCCGAAAAGGAGTGTTAAAAGTCCGGCGAACAGATGGCGGCGGCGTGCGATGATACAAACTCAATTATTTACACTCAATAAAAAGGACGTTATACGAGTATTAGAAAATAACCTGCTAAACAGTCAGATGAGTTCGAGACAAGGCAGTGTTTATGACATAAGAAATTACTGAGAAGTGATAGGTGTTGGACGAGCCGGCCATATGGAGTGCGTACTCGCCGAGGGCAATCTGCGAGGTAATGAGTCGACATTGTCGAGCTTGTTCCTGCGAAAATGAGCGTTGGAAGTATTGTGTTGTCATTCTCACCCTACACTTGAGAATTCTTGTCAGCTGAACAGTCTATGAAGAAACTCATCTTAGGCAAGCGCTATGAGGATGCTGTGTGACGGTTAAACAGCCTTTATCCATCCCTTTTCCGACCGTGCGGACGCTCATTTGAATGAGTGATGCTATCATACATACATCTCAAAAAATTCTGTAGGTACTGATAGCCGGAAAAAAGATGTGCTAGAAATATAATAAAATATGCTTAGGTACTACTTCAATGACATACTCATAGTAGGTACCTACCAGTAGGTATAGCAATATTTTTTTTAATGTTTGAATTTAAAGTATTATTGAACGAGAATTATGCGAGAAAGAAGAGAAATAGGGAAGTACCTACTTACCTTTTTAAAATAGTGCGCCGATAAGAAAATCTTATAACGCTTGATTTGACACAAAATTATTTTGTAAAGTGAAATCTTGAGGAACTAAGAAACCAAGGAAAACTCTTCTTAAGATTTAGGATCAGGTAAAGATGGTCTAATGCCTATGTTTTACATATAAGACAAGATAAGATAAGATATACTTTATTGTACAAAGAAAACAAGTTACATAACGATACAATATAATGCAAAAAGAATTCATAAAGGGGTCAGGTGTCATTGCTAGAGCGGATCTATGTTTCAGAGTTGTAGATATATTACTTACCTTCCTGTATTTTTTTTTAAATGTTACTATAGTAATGTGATGATCGATAAATAAGTTTTTAATCCAAAAGCGTAGAGTTCCCAAATAAGTTTCAACAAACCTCAGTATCTACTGAAGATTCTTCTACGCATCGCAAATTCTTACAAACATTTTACTTGTAGGCATATAAAAACTTAAAAAAACACATTATTTTTCAAAGTAACCTGATCGCGGACCTAGTAATTAATAAAAAAAAACTCGGACCTCACAAAGCCATTCAAACTACCATCTGAAGTGGTTAATCCACCGTGCTTGATCCGCAGCATTTACGGGTCCTTGATTCAGTCACGGCAAATATAACTAATGTTGGTAAAAAAGGCACAGGTAGACGCAAATATTTGTGAACAATTTGTAGAATTCACACTTAATAAGAAGATGGTGCGTTAATTTTTTCTATGAGTGACCAGATAGGTCCGCGGCGGCACAGTAAACAGAGAACAGTAAAATATCTACATACAAACGTGCCGCTGTCGGTTTGAAAGTGTGCGAGCGCGTCGCGCGCCGTGTCGGCACGCGATTTCACGCACACGCATAAAATAGATAGATAGATAGATAAACACCTTATTGCACACAAAATAACACATTTGTAAGGAATACATATTCACATAAAAAATGTAAATGTACAATTATTATGGGGGAATAAGGTGGTGGCAGTACGTACATGCTGTGCCGCGTGTCTGTGAGCACGCTAGGCTGATAACTCGGCGGGCGGCCTTAGATAACCTACTGTTATGTTTACTGTGGCGGCGGCGCGCTCAAAGGATATCATTAGGCTGGTCGAGATGAAGGTGCTATGATTGCGAACGATAGCACAACAGGTGACAGACATCTCTGGGATTGTTCTGATTGCGTTATAGATACATTTTATTTGTGATTTAAAATGTCGGGGCTGGGTTTTTTTAAGGACGCCTTAAGAAAAAAACGTATGGTACTGTCAATAAATGTAAAATTAAAGTAGATAGGCAATGCATGCAGATCATAGGGCACAAAATCCACAGCACAAGCTTTGTTTTGTTAGGGACTAGGTGGTGCTGTGTGAAATACTGTCCAATAGCTTATTTTTTCAAGGCTTCGTAAAGGAAAAACAATTTCCAAGATTAAATAGTCAAATGTAGAAAAATGACATTGATTAGTGAATAAAAAATATGAAACTAAATATAGAAACTCTGTAGTTGTCAAACGGCTGATCAAGACAATAATTAATGAATTAATGATTAATCGCATGTCAAGCGATATGATTGGTCTCTTGAATTTTCACAGAATAATTGTAGTTACTTACTTGAGGTTTGCCGAATAATTTGATTGTATTTTTAGGCCCCGTAGTTTATAGCACAAAGTAACTCTTTCATCTGGCTAGTTAACAAATCTAAGAGGCTCGGGACCGACATAAGGTATTCTGTGCTTTGCAATGTTTTATACGGATAGAATAAAACGTATAAAATTGCACAAAAAATAGAAGACGCTGAAATATTGAGACAAAATTGAGACATGTACCTACAAATTACATTATTTTTTATGTCGCACTAAGTCTGAGGCACTTTAGTGCCTTACCGGCGACGGCCGCCACAAAGCTCTTGTCCGTCAGAAAATTGGCACGATCACGACTGCTAATAACGTCTCCGGACGAAGCTTGTACCACAGTATAAACCATACAGTAGAACATCTAAATACAAACGTGCCACTCTTGGTTTGAATGTGTGCGTGAGCGTCGCGCGCCGTGTCGCGATATCACGCACACGCTAGCATAAAATAGGAAGGCATAGGCAGGCGGCGGCAGTACGGACGGGCTGTGTCGCGTGTCTGTGTGCACGCTAGGCTAATAACTGGGCGGGCGGCCTTAGATAGCCTACTGTATGGTTTATTCTGTGCTTGTACACATGGTTGCGCAGGCGCATTCCCGTGCAATATCGCTTCGATCCCGCCGCTAGATCATCTGCAGGCCAGCCACGTCCGCTATACCGTCGGCTCAGCGCAAAGAGGCTCATTAAATTCAATCGGTCGAAGAGGACAGAAGCGTCACTTACCCGCCACTATGTAATTTTGAGGTATTAAAGTAACACACGGTACAGGACGCGGTATTGTTTAGTATGCCGAATGCGAGAGGCTAATTTCGGAGAGATGAGCAATTATATAGAGTCCATTTGTTGTCCGGTTCTGCCTAATACAGGTAATTCGGTGTGAGATGAGAATACAGTTATTAAGACGATTTAGTGTGTTTATTGCTCATTTAAACACGAAGGGAAGCCAGTAAATTAATATACCGACCTACGAGGCAAATTGAGATAATACACTAACGTCAAACTGTGGAATAAACCTTAAAATCACTATCAAAATCATAATCCACAAGCCACCCAAGACACACACACCTTTCGAGATTTGCCATGCTTTTGATGGGGTTGTGTAAGTCAGGGAAAGGGAAAATAGCTTAGTGTCTAAAAATCTTATTCATCTTGAGAGTTCAAGACGTAAAATAATTTTGAAGGTGAGGGCAGGGCAGTACCTAATTTGTATTGAGCCCTTTCCCCCAAAAAGTTTCGTGACATACATAATATTATGTCAACAACATGAGTGCCTAAATACAGTGTAAATTGGTGATAATTATGCTTAAGAATAAGTACTACTTAGGAGAACTTGCACCAATTAACCTAAATCCAACTTTGACGATTGCAAAAGCAACTCAAACCAAAATTCGCAATCAATTCAATATAAAAGGTAGACGATGCAACTCACCCTAAGAATCAAAAAGCGGCGTCAAACAACAAAACATCAACTGAGTCACCGCGTCAAATTCCTCGATAGATCCGTGACGAAACGAGGTTCGTATAGTAAAAATTAGCAACGGCAAACTCGCACAATAAGGCCCAGACTCCACCAGAGCTGAGCGGAGATGTGCGGCGTTGAGCTGTGTTTTCAACAACCAATAGAATCACATCTCCACATCTCCATGTGTGAATAACGGAATTCCATTGGTTGTTGAAAACACAGCTCGACGCCGCACATCTCCGCTCAGCTCTGGTGGAGTCTGGGCCTAAATCGGGTCTCGGAAGGTCCGCAAACACGAGGGCGTGTTGCGCAGGGGCCATTAGAACGATAGTTAACACCCCCGCGCATTAGCCAGGGACGATTTACTCCGGAGTGCACTCGGCTTTACCCAAACATTATGACAAAATAGCTTAACAGTTTACCCTATGTTGTTAGAATTATGAGTCATCTAAAGATTGTCACTTTAATATAATATTCTTTTGGGATTGTATGATAACATAAGCGATTGAGTTTGAGCTGTAGATATACCCAGATACTAATGTTAAATGCACAGCACAAAATTCTATTCGGTATTCGTCAGTAACCTCTCAGCCACTGCCAATGATCGCAAACGATTGTGCACCGCGGCCCCACCAAACGCCACAAGGTGCAGGCCCGCAACCACGAGGCACCCGGAGGAAGGCTACTTCACGGCATCCGGAATCCGCGGAACTGAGGTCACTAGGATTCTCAAGTGCCACTACGGCCTCCTGGGCCGGCAACAGCGCGCATCAGCAACACTGCCATTCCTGATGGCAAGCAGCGGGTGGTTGGGAAGTCCACCACACTTGCACGCCTGGCGCTTCCTGGTGGTTTTCCGGTCCACCACCAAGGTGATATATAAGAAATTATGTAAAAAGGGTCATCTTATCCATTGAAAAAAGCCAATGATGGTCATAATATCGTCAGATTAGACTTTATTAGAAGCTGAACATGTTGATGCAAGTAGTGCTCGACCTTTAAGCTGGAGCTAGCTCAATCGTGCCTAAAGACTAGTATCGCATGCAATTTATAAAGGTAACACGTCGTCAGTCGGGCTGCGGCAGTTACTGCGTGCCCTGGGGGGCGCGGTGACCAACCGCTCTGGTGTCGGTGGAACAACTTCGGAAAAGTACAGGTTGAAATTAAATTAATAATTTTTCGCGTCATTTAAAATCACTTAAGTACTGGAGAAATTCAACTTTAAGGTCGTAGTAGGTATGCAGGTAGTACTGAAGGCAGTATGTACTATGAATGCATTAACTAAACATAATTTCTGCATAGATACAAGATAGATACATACAATCTGCTGCCGGTCAAACCGCGTTCATTTTCGCACATCTATTTATTGCACAACATTGAATGGTACAAAAGGCGGACTTAATGCCAAGAAGGCATTCTCTACCAGTCAACCATAAGGCTAAGCGGAAAATAAGAGAGAGAGAGATATCTCGAGTATGATTGAGACCCAAACCCTTTTAAGCAAACATTTTGCCAACCCCTTTTAGGCCAAAACAGAGTCTTTGTTTCTATAAGTGTTTTCCGTCACCAATAACTTTATTTAGCTCATATCAATCCATTTCTGAATAACAGGGTTTTTTTGTGCAGCGAGAACGCTAAAAAGCGTCTAACTGAGAGTTCTACTTGAATCTATGGCAGTGCGCAATACATTATAAGGCATAGGCATAGGCCTCTGTAAATTGATACTTATACAGGGTGACTGTTACCAAATGTTTTAAACAAGCTCTATAGGACAATATAAAACTATGTCTTCATCGTTTTTTTCAAACAGAGGTTTATTAGATGTGTCAAAATATCCTAAAAAGTAAGTCCATGGATTGGGCTTATTTTCGCGAACAAAAATGATTTCTACACTTCTAGTTCAACTTGTGTAATAACATTGTGACGTGCGCTGGCGTATTTTTCAATAAAACAAAAAAACAACAACAAAATTTTGAAAAAAATACCCATGAAACCCCAAAAAAATGTTTTTTCACTAAACTCTATTAAATTCCTGATAGGTACCACCAAGTCGCTCTTAAAAATTTGCCACTTAAGTTCAAAATCAGCCTGTATGATTTCACTTATGCAAATTAAGCGGACAGCTCAACATTTTCCCAGTAGAACAGTTTAAGTTCCACTTTATATCGTTTCCGTTAAAGACATTCAATAGAGAAATACAAAAAAGTTATTACCCAAAAATAAATAAACAAAACAATGCGTCTGGTTTTTGATTTGATCTCGCAAAATTAATGTATTACATTGAACTATCCTAAAACTTTCTCATTGTTTTCGGTTTCACTTGTAGATATTTAGGTGTTTGATCTCTTTCCAAAGGACTGGCCGGGGAAGGGAGTTTTTGACAAAGGTTTTTCTGTTTTTGAGACTTTGTCTAGCAGTGGCATCCCAGTGGCTAATTTATATAAGGTATATCTCTGATGCCCAAAGTGCTTTTACTAAGTTCGGGGTCAGACACGTAAATACATATAAATGTGAAAAATAAATGATTTTTAAGTAAATATGTCATAATAATAATACCTAATGCATACGTTGCTTAAGATAAAATTTGTGCACAGATAAAAAAAATACACTGTATATTTTTGGCTTGGCCTAGCACAGGATAGAGACCTATGGCAGAAATTGGGAGAGACCTTTGCTCAGCAGTGGGACAAAACAGGTTAAAAAAAAAAAAATTTTTCGTCAAAATTTTGGTAAGAATAGAAATAAAAGGTCTTACATGGGTTGATATATGAAAAAACCGTAAAATATTCATTCTGAGATATAAGAACTTAAAAATTTTCAAAGCACAAAATTAAAAGTTATAGTCGGTGAGAGGTTGGGAAACATATGAAAACGTTTTTAATAGAATAGGAAAAAAACTGGTTATGCCAAATTTTTATTTTAAAAACAATTGTTTCATATCTACGAACAATTACTTGCGTAGTCTATTTAACATAAATGTTTTAACTATGGTATCTAAATCATTACCTTCATGTCGGGAAGCAGCTTCAATATAACATTAATTTGCTAAAAATTAATAGTGAGCTTTCTTGGCTCCTTAACTATTGATTAAAAAGCTAAAACCGTAAAGTGGGATTAAAAAACTAATTAACTTCGACGTCGACCGATTGGTGAGCAAAATTTAAAACTCATCTCACTAAATTTACTCAAATCTGATTAAAATACATCTAGTTTAAAATATCAATAAACGTCAGCCATTACAGTTCCGATGCAACCTCTGCTTAACCACCTACATATTAATAAAGATCATCTCCAATCGCTCCAACTTTCTCTCTCCCTCGCACACAGCATCGATAAGTACCCTACTTCTTTAATCATTGCAATTTCGAAACAAGCTCAAGTGTTGTCGGTGTCGAATAAATTTTGTATAATGTAAACGTGATAACAATTTAAATTCCTCTGTAACGGGTCCGGAGCCGACAAAAACAACAAACAAAGAGCGCGCGCCGCGATTGGCGCTCGCCGTGGGGCGGGCCCGCCGCGACCACTCCCGCTCCGCCACTCTCGCTCGCACACCCAGTCCTTATCTTCCGCTCCGCTGTGCGAGACGTGTTGCCTGAACATTACCAAAATCACACATCTATTTACATCGCGAAACTGCTCTGCGCGAAATGCCTCGGCCCACGCGCGAGTCCTACGGAGATCAGAAACCGCCGTTCTCATACATCGCCCTAACTGCCATGGCGATCTGGAGCTCGCCGGAGCGCATGCTGCCGCTGTCAGAGATATACAGATTCATCACGGACCGGTTCCCGTACTACCGGCGCAACACGCAGCGCTGGCAGAACTCGCTGCGGCACAACCTCTCCTTCAACGACTGCTTCGTGAAGGTGCCGCGCCGCCCCGACCGCCCCGGCAAGGGCGCCTACTGGACGCTGCATCCTCAGGCGTTCGACATGTTCGAGAACGGTTCTCTGCTGAGGAGACGCAAGCGTTTCAAGTTGCATAAAGGGGAGAAGGATAGTTTGAATGCAGAGTTGGCAGCGTTGGCGAGTTTCAACAGAGCGTTTCTGGCGAGACAGGCGGGAGGTTCGGGCGGCATGCACAGTGGGAGTTTGTATTCTCCGGCGGCGTTGTGTTCGCGGCCTAGCCCGGAGCCGGTGGAGGTAGATACGACAGCGTTGCTGCCAGCGGGACCGCGCCCTCGTCGTGCGTTTACGATCGATGCGCTGCTGGAGCCAGAGCCGAGGCGCTCGCTGTCGCCGCCGCCGCCGCTGCCGCCGCCACTGCCGCCGCCGCACTGCCCGCTGCCGCTGCCGCCGGCGCCGTACCTGCTGGCGGCACAACGGTACCACGCCGAGCTGCTGGCCGGCCTGCAGCAGTCTTGCCTGCCGCCGCTCTGGACGTGGCGGGACACCAGTCAATTCTCACATTATACGCTTAATTCATGAATGGTAAGTGTTGACAGTATTATTTTCCAGAAATAACCCGGTATCAAGTAGGGTGACACTTGCCTCTAATGAACAACAGCACTTTAAAGCTTCATATTTCGCATTTCTAAACACAACCACAAAAATAACGATGTGTTCGGCCCATGAATGTTTGTCCTTGGTGAGAATCGAACTCACAACCCAAGCACTAAAGACATCTACGCTACAAAAAGCAATTTCAAGACTAATATGAATAGACATGTTGGAAAAAGGACGAAAGTATATCTTTAAAGAAGTTTTAGTCATTCTCAGAAAGAGTTTTGTCAAAAACCCTTAGCTGACCAGCATGTGTAAAAGGTCAAAGCAATAATGAGAGTAAAAGAAGGATGTTATGTACATAACGAACGTAATTAAATAAATATCACTGTATATTATTCCACACAGCGCCACCTAGTCCCAAACTAAGCAAAAAATGCTTGTGCTGTGGAATACTAGACAACTTAGACATACTTAATATGTACAGTCAACAGCACATCAGGTTACCCCATTTCCGTTTTTTCTCTCGCTCTTGCCAAATTACATTTGTTCGCGATAGAGCAAGGAGGACTGAACGGAAATGGGTAGCGTGATGTGCCGGCCACCGTACATAGGAAACACCCAGACGAGTACAAACAGACATGTTCAGGCACACAAATCACACCAATGTTTGTACTGTTCGGAGATCGAACCCGCGACCACTGGTATTAAAGCCCACCTCTGAACCATTACAACAAATCGATCCACAAAAACGGAGAAAAAAACCGATGTGTTGTCAGAGACTATCGCGTGAGGAGAAGAATGAATTGCAAGTTTCATATCTTAACGGCATATTCTATTCTGAAATCAAAAGGCTCCTGTGAATAAAGTATTACCCCCGAATTCACAAACGACTATCAACGCTATGCACGCGCTCACGCTCATGCTGTCCCTTTCAGTTCTATTGACATTTGACGGGACAGCATGAGCGTGGGCGCGTGCTTAGCGTTGATTGACGTTTGTGAATTCGGGGGTTAGTCTATCGATGAATTCTCACGACTTCATAGCTACTTTCACTAAATCGTTACCTACACAGAAGCTAAATAATGGTGTTAATGACTTTTACAAACATTTACGGCAACAGCTGAACTCTAGGTGTTTATTTCTTTATTTATTTTTAATAGCAGCTTACAGCCATTTAACCAAATTGTTAGCCCATCAAAGTTTACCAAATCGTGGTGAATCGATCAAAACAGTAAGAATGAAATAAAATAACTAGTCTAGCCATAAGTTCTGTTTCTAACCAAAACGCTTTTTTACTAGCATTAGCAGCGATTTAGGTAATTTTTAAAAGCTTTTTTTTACTTTTACTAGAAAAAACTACTTTATTGCTGATGTTAGCCTTTATTATTCATAGTAGTACGCCGACCAAATTTCTTCACAAAATCATTATCTAGTTTTAAAGTTACAAACAGACAGTAACAAGAATTTAAAAAAAAAAAATATTTTCAGTCAGTAGCAAAGTTTGCTCGAACTGTCAATTACCGAAATACTTTAACCAAAAAATACTTAGAAGGTACGGACAATTAATGTTACAATAACATTTATTTTTATTATACGTTTGTTGATTATTTGTATAAAAACAACAATAAATGACAAGCTTTGTCTTCTTGAACGTCAGCTTTTTACAATGTTTAAAATTAGCCGAAGTTTGACAACAGGTTCACTTAATTTTTTACAATATTTCTGATTCTCTATTTAAAATTAGGTACAAGCGGTTTAAACGAAATGAATGGAAGACATGGAAATTCTCTCCTTGTAATAAAATTTTAGAAGCATAATTAATGTCTAGTTACTGAGTTAACGGCTGAAGTTAACCGTTAGTTAGTTTACTGCTTGGTAAGTAAAGAAGTGCTGGTTATATTATGCGTTTCGAAACAGAAGACAACGGTCGAAATAACAATTAAAAAGATTTCGTCAAACTTAGCTCTCTTACTTGTTAATCTCATTGGTAATTATCTAGTTATGCATTTATACATTGACCAGGTCCGGGGTTTGTAATTCTCAGCAAATTTAAGCTGCCAGAGGATATTCACTACTCTCCGACAGCTATAAAAGACTTAGGGTTGGTTGCACCATCTGACTTTAACAATAACAAACATCAAAATTTCAGTTAAAGTACCGGTCAGGTAAGCAAAAATGACGTCAAATTGTCAAATTTGACAAAAACTTTAACTTTAACTTCTACTATGGTGCAACTTACCCTTACATTTGAAATTCGCTAAACTCTCCGCAACTTACTGAATGAAAGTACCTACTCACATGAAAAAGTTTGTTAAAAAAAAGCGGTCAATCTTATTGGAACCCACGATGCCACGAACAAATAAACATTATTCGGCGCGCTGATAGAAAGGAAAAGAAAAATCATCAAAACGCTTTGTTTTTAAAGAATAGTGATCACCTCCGCCCATGGACAACCGCAACACCACAGGCATCACGACAGACGCTGCTTGCTTTTCAAAATGGAATACTTACCCCCGAATTCACATACGTCAATCAACGCTAAACACGCGCTCACGCTTAAATGTCAATAGAAGTGAAAGTGACAGCATGACGTGTGCGTTGATTGTCGTTTGTGGATTCGGGGGTTAGGCTCTTATCTTACGGGTCCAGGTTTCATACCTTTTTCCGAAACACTGCCGCTGAGAAACTCTTTCATATCTTAAATGTAAGTAGGTACGCCATAAAAGTGACGCGTGAAATGAGCAGTGGAGCAGCGCTAACCATCCAGGTGATGAGCGTAGAATTTTAGTTTGCGTGTTGTGCCATGATGGAAACGAACTGCTGGAATAAGGTCAGACAACAACGCTTTGTCTACTTTTTTTTTCAAAAAGAAATGTAGAGCCGGAAAAATCAGTACTTTCTACCAACAACGTCACCAAAAACCTTTCAAAATTAGAACTGATTCAATACATGATGATGTTTATTTATCATTAATGTATTTTTTTGCATTACCAAACAATAACAAATCGTTGAGTTTTTGAAGCAATTTGCCAGCTGGGACGCTCTAAACAGCGGAATGAATTTTGTTAATTTATAACTTAAAGATCGGCATTAATTAATATGCCTGATTCTATGAGCTAAATCCTAAGTAAGAAGGCTGAAAATAAAGTATTGTACCAAAGCACTAGGTTTATGGATGTCTGCACATTCATTTAACCTTTAAGAAAGAAGTTGCACGATCTAGCTCCTAGTTTTAACAATAATTGACACTTACCATGACTGATGGTTGCCATTAACGACCGTCTAAGTTACCGTTCGAGTTGACATGGTCAATTTAGTAACTAAAATTAAAACCCATGATTAAACTGTATAGAATGCATTTTTACTCGCAATCAGCTAGTTTAAGAGTAGTTTTTATTAAAAATATGTATACAAATGATAGTTTTAAGTACAATTATTATTTCAGTATATTTCCTGTTTTCCCCGTTGCATTGTTGACTACAGACTGACAAATGAGATTAAGTAATAGTTTCCTTCGGAGCCCGTAGCGTGAATAAGCTTATGTGTCAGTAGATAAGGCACACAGCGTGGAGAACTGATGGTCGTTTTTTTCGTCCTGATTATAGTTACCGGCACGTGCCGGTTCGTTTTTCTCCCCGAACATGATAGGTTGTACTCTCTAAGTAACGCCCCAAGTGCGTGCACCCTTCTGGGACGCCCATAACCACGTTCCTTGGGGGTGATAGTCCTCTTCGCTCATCCTACTAAATAGCACGAATAAGTTAGAAAAAAAAATCGATTGCAAAACATGCGATACAAAATCAAAATCTTAAAAACATCGAAACAAATAGTTCAGATATTTTCAGTGAGTCTAATTTTGAGGGCTTTAAAAAAACCGTTACAATATTATTTTTCCCGATTCCCGATACTGGTTAAACAAAGAGGAACCATTTCGCTCAAGAGTGACTGTTATTATACCTCGGCAATAAACATTATCTTGCTTTCCAAGAGAGAGGGCCGTCCCTCTAGGAAGCCTCCTCAACCCGAAAAATAATTCTAACAAATCTACTAAATGCCAGAAGCTGGAGTGATTGAACTTCCTAAATCCTCTGTTATGCCTTGCGGTTGACTGGCAGAGAATGCCTCCAGGCATTATGTCCGCCAATTGTACTTTTTTTTTCTTAATTTCGTGCAATAAAGAATAAATAAATAATATCGCAGGATAAAATCTTTCCCTATGCCGACCATTTGCCACCCTGTAGGTATATTTATAATGTCGAACTTTATGTTTAATTATGTATGATTTACACAAGTATCGTTCACAATGGTTTCTTGACACAAACACAATAGGATATTTATTACTCTTAGACAAAGCTCAGGCACGTTGCAAATATAAAATAATTGTATTCAAGCACATCTTGACTTTACTGCTGCAGGCATAAATACACAGGAAGATGAAGGGTTAGTACCATCAGGAATTATCTTAAGTTCCACCAGTTCATGTTTAATGAGCCTGTTAGTGACGATTGATGGAGACGCTGGATTGTTAGCCTATGGTTATGGGTTCAATACCCAAGTTGCACATACATACATCTGACCAATGAAAAAAAACAAGTAACTACTAAGTGTTTCTTATGTGTTTGGGTGTTTCGTTCTAAGTCCCAGGGGAACCTTCAGAGATGGTTGTGGATTTTAAAATAAAATAAAATGTTTAACTAAAAATTCGTTTGAAATCATGAAATTATTTTTTATTAGTCTCTGACACCCACAATTCTCATCACATTATTAAAACTAGTAGAAGTGGTTTAGATAAACTAATGTCAAGGTATGGTTGTTTTAGAAATATCCTCATTTGTGTCGATAACTTCTCAATAAACCAGTATAATTATGTTCCACACCAAAGCTGTCTCTCTAGACGAAATGAAAGCATAAACGTTAATCGTTTTATATAAGACATCATCATTGGACACCTGTGTCTGGTAGTAGGTGATTTCCCACACTTTTACAGCGGAAGCACCAGATAAGCCAAGGTATTAATTAGTAGAAACGTTCGGATAGTAAAAACTGTTTACATTTGAATTCAATAATGAACGGGAAAGTTCAACTTCAAACGTTGCAGGCATTTTTCTGCTTCTTAGCTCTGGTAATCATTGCAGGGAAAAAATCTCGAAGTTTTTCACTGTTAATACTTACGTACTGGTTTGTTTTGAAGGCGACAAACAGCATAGCTGTTTCATCAATGAAAGCTCGGTCTCATAGTGTGTGTTCTTAATTATCACTTGGTATTTTGTTTAATCTAAATCTATTTTTTTTATACAAATAGGCTTGTCACTGATGACTTCCAATTGCAATTAATAAACTAATGATAGACACGACTACTATCATATCAATCGTTACGTCAAAATATGTATTCTGTACATATAAATAAGTGTGGCTCTACCACTGCTGTATAGTGTACTGAGAATAACCGGGGAAAAACTAGGCTTAAACTCTTACCAAAAGGTATCCTTTTTTCAAAATTTCTAAATAGGGTTCTTTATGAGGTAGTTAACTAATACTTTTATGAATATTATTAATATTTATAAATAGTTTTCCGTCTAACATTGCAAATGAAAGGTAATCGTTTCGCCGGGGAAACTAAAACACGCCTGCTGCGAAAGTGAATAGAAACGTGTTGCATGAAGATTAATACAAGAACACAAACACGATAATACATGCCAATATATGCTGAAACGTTTATGCAGATACATTGCATATTTTACTACAAAAACATTAGAAATTTCAGTCAGCCGGACATAACTTTTAAGTATTTGATGTTTTTAAATTGCGACTGCTACTGTAAGATGGTCATCGGAAAATGAAATTTGCAAAAGACTGGATAAGTGAGCAAGTAAACATTTGGTATCTAGTCTTTAGATCGAAAAAATACGTTGAAGTAGAAGTCATTTAAAGTGGACAAAAAACTGCTAACTAGGAATTCGGGCAGGAGATCGTACTTTAATAACAAATGCACAAAGAGATACCGACACGCAACGTGGCCCATGTCATAATAAAAATCGGCTTGATCACATTAAATACACAGAGGAAAATAGGCATTAATGTTTATAATATATGAAACATGCATATACAGGCTATGCTTTTTAAGTGGGCGTGGTAGATCAAATCCTAAACTATGAGATAAAACTATTATAAAAGACTCGAGACCGTTTTTGACTAAAACTGAAACTGCATACTTACTCAGATTTTTGAAAAAACATTTTTTTCTGCCGAATATCGGACCTATTGTTCTTTTGTACTTGTAGAGTCGCTCATTAAAATCAAATTCTGTGAAGTAACATTATATGACAAATGAGGAATTTGGAATAATGGTCAATTATTCCAAGTTCCTCATAGTTTCGGATGTGACCTACCATGCCCCCTCACCTTGTATAAATTACAAACGAAATGCAATACTGCAATTGCCTAAGATACATGGAATTCATAGCTCTCTTAAAAACAGGGTTTCTACCAGAATGTCGGCATACAATTTTATCGGACACAATGTTTGTTAATAGACGTGATTTTGATCAATAGGAACCCAATAAAATAGGAATTTAAGGAATGTCAAACAAGAAATAATATAACTTGAAATTACTCCCATTTTTCTTGCCACTTCGAATGTTCTCTAAATTATGAAAGAATTCATCAAATAAGCCATCGTCATTTTTGAATGTAAGGTATTGGTATTTTTTAACATATCCCGGTGGAGTTATAACAACTAGCAACTAGTTACTAACAACTATAATTGCAAGATCTAACCACACAATGCTGATAGTATCATATCAGCTGACAAACTAAATTAATAGAAAATTAAGTGGCCATCAACTCAGTCACAGTGCAAGTTAATGAATATAGGGGCTGGTTTGCTATCACGAACTCCCATTTGAAAAGCATAGTGATTAGTGTTGCAGAATAAACTTTTGATTAGTTGGTAGTTCTCTAATTGTAATAAAAGGTTAACCTGACTGAATTATACAGGCTGATCAATCCAAATGGGTCAGTAGGGACCAACAACTTTGAGAGATAGCGAAATCTGTTCTTAGGAACCATGGCTTCGTTTTCATTTTTAATAATATGGCATTCAAACTTTTTTTTAATCTGTCATACATAACCGGGAACCAAACCTGTTTCCAGTGTGAAAAAAGGCCACCCTGTATTATTATGGCATTTTGTAGCGTCGATAATAAGGATCAAATGCTGGGAAGTAACATCATATGGAAAACTAAGAAAAACGTCTCGTTTCAAATAAAATATTCAATTTTTCCTTGCATTCACGACGCCCAGTAAAAAGGTGGTTCTAAAAGATACTTTTATTTTTCTGACTTTAATCTACTGACCCATTTGGATTGATCAATCACCCTGTGTATCAATGCACTGCTGAAACTACTGTAGGTAGAGATCGTCTAAGCTGCAATACGCGCCCCTCAACCACATCTAAGCATACAAGAGTGCTTGAATGCGTATAGATGCAGTATAGGGGCGCGTCATTTCAGCTTAGGCGATCTCTACCTAGGTAGAAACTACCTACCTAGATAGAAGAAACCCCTGTAACAAATTTTAATTGTCTAGAAAATTAAAATTTGTTACAGGGGTTTACAAATACATCTTGAAAGAAGCCCCTGTAACAAATTTTAATTTTTTTTTTAATTTTCTAGAAAATTAAAATTTGTTACAGGGGTTTCTTTCAAGATGTATTTGAGCACTGAGGAAGGATTTTTGAATTTTTAACTTTTGTACTTAGAACAATTAAAGTACTTACGGATGGGCGAACCCGGGTGGCCCGCTAGTATCTCATACTATTGATTTCAATAGTGTGAGTATGATATTCAATAGTAAAATAATCCGTAAAATGTGGGTGCGCTTTCCGAATTAATTTAGCCGTGCTATCTATAACGCAAACTAGATCAATTTTATGAATAATATCAGCACTATTTTGTTGTTTACGCAAAACTCTACACTGATTCGCTGCATTCGGACAATTATACAATATCAGACACCCCCGAATTCACAAACGCAAATCAACGTTGAGCATCCCTCAGAAGTAGGTATAGCACGAATTCACAAACGCCACTTAACGCTAAGCACGCGCTCACGCTCATGCTGTCCCGTAAAATGAAAATGGAACTGAAAGGGACAGCTATACTTCTGAGGGATGCTCAACGTTGATTTACGTTTGTGAATTCGGGGGTCTGTGTTTCAACAATTTAAACTGCATTTCAACGTCATGATTCCCGCGGCTGAAGACAGTAGTCACTTCAACAATAGCAAATTGATTGATAGTTTAGGACGGGTACTCGTATATTAGATCTCGACCATGCTGGCCATAATGTAAGATTACCTGTGTCTGTAATTTAAACATTTAACATCGATATTATCATCAATAGGTACTAAATCGTATTTATTTTCAGGCTACTTACACTAGCAGCGATATAGGTATTCGCCAATTGTAGCGGTAGCGGTAGGTAATTTTTTTCATGATGAACTGACTCAATAATACAGGCCAATTAACTTCTTTATTTTCCTACAGTAATTGATTGCTTTAGATTATAATTGTATTAGACATTGGAGAATACCTGCACGTGTAGAATACACGTAAACAAAAATCAATATCTCTAATTTATTATTAATCCAATGTTCATATTAGTTCATACTGTACGATAGATAATTAAAAGTTTCCGAACAAGAAATATTGTTGATCTAGCAAAGAAAGTATAAAATATCCACACAAATGTGTTTAGTGTTCCTCCAAAGGTATCTAATTTCAAATTAGTGTCACGAATTAATAATAGATCAAAAAGCCTCATTACATTAAACATATCTACTTACATATTATGAGGTTACAAAAATACACACATCAAAAGTGTCTAGGGATATCTCAAGCATTTTCATACAAAGTATAGCTATTGGGGAGGCTGTAAAAATTAAAATATTGATACCAACGTAGAAATTTTTAGGACACAGAAACTGCTATATCTGCCCTTTCAGATTGTATAAAGAAATTCATTGTGGTAGCATTATTGTACAATCGTAAGGACGTTAAAAAACAGTCAGATTTTTCTTTTAAAAGGTTTCAAAATTTTAGCAAAATCAAAGATACACACATATAATCCCCGCGAATTACTATTGTGCCTGGCCGCCATTATCATGACGTATGTTTTGACATCTCAACGCTCGGTACCGTTAGCAACAGTACGCGAATTGTGACCACGCACTTTTCTATTGTTATTGATTTATTTAAAATCCATAAAAATAAAAAAGGTTTTTTTAAACGTTTGTCACGTGACACAAAACGCTCCATAGTGATCGAGTTTAATATGACGTCACTTACATGTAAACATCGTTTGACAGCTCGTAGTAGATGTCATGTGCCACAGATTCAAAAACAGGCAAGTGACGACTCCCAACCCATTGCAGCGCCATATTGATAAAGTAGCGTTTTGGCACGCTATTCAAGTATTGAAGTTTTAATTTGATATTTTTCAGCAAATACATACCAGAAATTTAAAAAAACACTTTTACTGCGTTCCTAAAACTCTACTTCTTAATACCAAATGGATTTGTAAAACCTGTCAAATAGCCTATTGGCGAGGATTATAGACATACTCGTACTTAGACTAAGTGCAATAAAGTATACTTACTCGTATGTCATGTTCCTAGGTAAAGTAATCGAGTTAGATATATTTATACTAACCATCAATTATATTTATTATCTGGCCAATTTGAACAAACTGATTAATGATCACAATCATTATTAATCAGGCAAGACTTGTATAAAGTAATATTTGATTTAACAATCATAGTTGTTCTTCTTAATATAATAGCTAACCTGGCAAGTTATTTACTTAACTCATTAAGAAAATTAAGAAGAAATAATAATTTATTTAGTGTTTCTTTTGTACAGAGGTGACCACATCAACCTTCACAAACCCATTGCAAAATGGTTCTTATGTCCACAGCTAGAGGTGCCCGTATGTAAAGGTGTAACGATGCCATTTCTTTTCAGCCTCGTGAACGTTACAACCTCCACGATGGCTGAAAACTTCGTAGTAGCTTAACCCTACATATAAAGAAATCTGTGATGAAAATATAAAGAAATCTGTGATGATGTTGATCTTTCGAAGATTTCTGTAAGTCTGTCCAAAAAAAATAAAAGCTCCGCAGACATACAGAACGAAATTTAAATTCAAATTTCAAAAAGACAGATACTTTATATTTTGATGTAGGGTTAAGCTACTACGAAGTTTTCAGCCATCGTGGAGGCTGTAACGTCCACGAGGCTGAAAAGAAATGGCATCGTTACAAAGGTTGATGTGAACGCCTATGTACTCAAACAGAGGATATAACACTCATTATCCACTGTTCACTTCTAAACACAGACCTCTCTCCTCTTTTATTTACTCACCCACCGCCGTAATGGATTTATTTATTTGGCTTATACAACAGTTGACAATCGATACATTTATATATGACATTAATGGTACTGGAGACGAACTAGATAAACAACCTGAATAGCATAAGCACGACATGATATACATTAGCGTTCCTACCGGATAAAAATCTCAACAATTAATATAATAACAATAGGTATATGACGTGTCAAACGTATGCCCAGAATTGGAGCACCCGTAGGGAACCTAGAATCTCATAATACCTACGTATCATAATCATTTTCATCTCGATTAGTCACTAACAGTTTTCATTAAGATAAATAAATGGATGTGTTACCTACTCTTCGTTTGCTCAGAGTTCTACGGCTCAGACTCACTTTTGTATTATTTATTATTTATCAACGTTAGTTGATAATGTTGTTGTTGTATTTAAAAAAAACATACTTATTGTAATTTAGTAGATAACGTATTATTGAATAGAACATGCTGAAAAGAGTAACTGATGACTTTCTTGCCGGTTCTTCCCAGTACAGAAACAACCTTCCATTCCGACACCGGTGGTAGAGCCACATTATTTGGTGAATTTGGATCAGATTAAGTGTTTAATTTGTTTAGTTCATTGTTTTTAACGGTTCGAAAGTATCGTTCTGACTTCTGTGGAATAATCGGTGGTATAAAATAAAATTAAGTATAGTCGTAACGTAACAAGTAATTGGTACTGTGTACTGTACTGAGATCGAACCGCTAAGTAATTCAAAGTATTTGGCAAATAAAAATTAAAAAAATATTAAAGAAACTTAGTTTTAGTACCAATGCAATGGTCTCTAAAAATGTAAATTACTATTAAAGGTTTTGGCCTTCCTACCAATACTATTTAGCCTTCATTTAGAAAAATAATATTTTATTAATCTTTTTTTTAAATAAAATTAATTTGGAACTATTGCTTTATTCAAGTCTTACTACTATAATTAATTAAATAGGTAGATGATTTAATTAATTATGCCTCATTAATCACCCTGTTTTAATGTAGTAGATATATTGGCCGGATAGTATGAATAACATACTTAAAGATTTATGATTTCGGCTTTAACGTTTCATACGTTTATTTATTTATTCTTCATTGCACCTAGAACCCAACACAAAGGTTCAAATAGCGGCCTTGAAGAATATGCGGCGTCCGATTCAGTAATTCCGATACATCGGGCTACCCATCTCCGTTAGGATAACTACGGAGATGGGCGGCCCGATGTATCGGATAGTAAAAAAGCAGGAGCTTTTTTACTAAATTTCATTTCTTTGCACTAGAGCATCGACGAATGAGACCGGAAATGGGCACCATTGACCGTACCTAACATCACATTTTGCTTTTAATAGCAGTACCTACAAAAATCTAGCCACTTTAAGGTAAAAAAATTGGCCAAAGGTACATTAACTTTGAACAAAACTATAAATCGTTATGCCACGGAAATCATTAAAAAGAAACTACGTGGACATAATTTAGCAAAATGAATGATATCTACACATAACATACTGTCATCATATTATACTTAAAAGTTTATATTTTTATTTTGACAAAGTGGGATGACCCGCTGTAGGAGTGTCAAAAAGATTTGAACCACACCCTCAATCATAGAAGGTCACGGGATCAAATAAGCACCTCTTTGAAGTCCGAAGTATTACAAGATACAAAGCCATAAATGAAAGATTATTATTTTTCAATTAAATCTACACGATAAAAACACTTAAATTACAATTTTTCATTGGCCTTTGTACGTGTTAAGCGATAATAGAGTAAATGAATAAATGTCAAAACCCCTATTCCCTCCCACCTTTCTTATGCGCCCACGCATCCGCCATTTTCCCACCAGCATCCGGCGTATGCAAATGGCTGTAAAATTAGACTAATTTATGTTTTCTTTGTCTACAGGTAATACGTCGATGTTTACGATCGATCTCAGGAATAGCTCTAGCCATAAGGAAACTACTAGAGACAGTTCGTGTTATGACTAACTAAATTAAATTAGAAGATTAGCTAAGACAATACCTAGTGAACTCGGTGAAAGAACGTGCGAGGCACAACCGCTGATTAAGTGTACAGTGAGTCCAATTGACTGAAAGACCAAGCTGATAATGGAGGAGGTAAGTTGGAACATATAAACATATTATACTCTCAGGACTTTGTTCTAAAAGAGTTAGGGCACGTTGACTGTTCCCGTCATGGCGAACGCAACACTCAGAAGCCTTCGCTTTATCGGATGAAATTAAACAAGACATAGTGGTGCAAGTAGCTCAGCGGTGACAAAGGATCAGCAACGCTGAAAACCTAATGTACAGTTGCAGAATAAAAAGGTTGACCAGTTTTCAAATAAATTCATTTACGCGTTGCAAGCACATGTTACCTCTTTAAACTGTATAACAGACTTGAGTGTTGTGTCGAAAAGTATGCTTTATTTTAGTAGAGTATGTTCCTTCACGATTGACAGTTGAATCAATACTTTTTATTGGTTTGATCTTGACATTACGCTGCAGTATCAAGTTTGATAAATCGAATAATTACATCATCTTTATAATTATTAAAACTACAAATGTGATTAATAGTTCCTGTCAGTATCATCATTTAGCAAGCAAAAATAGATCTTAGGGTGGTCAACCTTTTTATTCCACGACCGAGCTAATATGTACTAAAGTTATCCACTGAATATAATTTCAAATAAATTAAAACTAATACAAAATGTCAAAAGCGTATATGTTATATAACTGTTCAAATATCTGCAAAAACTCAACTAAAATATACGTTTATCTACATGCAATTTCTAATATATGCTTATAGTTTAAGCTGAAATAAATAGGTACCACACCTATAAGCAAAACATCGACTATTTCAGCAAAATACGTATTATTACTCCCTATGAGTACAGGCAGGTGTTTGTGTCGTATTGAAACAAGTACACATTTTGTTATGGAATACTATGATTAGGTACATGGAACCCCGATTCCGTAAAACTAACTAGAAATAACCTCTCCCTAATGGGTACAACCTGTAATTTATTATAGATAATTTAATGAATTATCGAGCAAATCCTCAATGCAAAGCAACTTATGACTGTCAGTGGCCACACTTGCAAGGCAAAATATTTTTAATCTCATAAATATTTAATGTTATAATGATAATTTTGCCGCAGAAACTTGCTCGTACTGTATTTAAATCAATTAGTGACCTCTGGGGTACCACTTTTTCAATATATTAGTAATTAATTGAAGTACTTTAAATATATGATCATTTTATGAGATAATTTTATAATAAACGTCAGTAAATTGAGAGAAATTATCAACTGCCGGAACAAAAGTAAGCACAACAGATTTTTAAGAGTGGTTGCTGCCTGTGGGCCAGTTGCAACAGTGGATTGGCGACGGCCACCGTTGTGAAGCAGGCCACGCCGGGTCAGAAATGGGAGGGGTGGCCACCCCGACCAAAATTTGCTGATGTATTTTTCGGGAATTTCCATGCTTCAGGAAACACGTTAAACTGCTGACTGCTCTACTGTTGATTTAATAATAAAGAAAGGTCCATGGCCTTGGAGAACAAGATAGGTGCACATTGATTGAGTGCATTGAATTTCACTTACTTACTAGGTACTTAACTTATCTTATCTTTTTGCCGCTTTATTGCTAAAGCCGGTAATCAATTTGTCTCGTATTGCCTAGTACGCATTTTTTTGTATTACATTTCTCATACTCCTCACTTTTGCGAAATAACATATTATTAAAATGCCTCTATAAACATATAACTTTGAGCGACATAAACAAACATCATGTGATTAATAGAAATAGATAGTTAAATTATTCCTTTAGCTGATTTTTTTTATTTATTACTTAACATAAAAACTTGTTTCATGTTGCTGTGTAGTAGAAATCTAGCTCAAGTACATTGATGTACCAATGTCCATAAATAAATAAAATAAAAACTTACAGAATACATTGTACATTTTTTCTTTTAAAAAGTGGTTTATTCGCATCGCACAAAAGCAATAAATCTTACGCAGAAGGTCGCTCGATTGTTCTCTACTTTACGCAACAATTCAAAATAGTGTCTGAAAAATAAACAGTTCCAAATTGAAAATATAATAGTATTAGTGAAATAAGATAAAAAAAATATACGCCGGTGATGGAAAACAATTGAAAACCTGGGAGGCAAATCAAGCGCCAAAAAATGTTTCACAAAGTACTTAATTTTTTGCTTGAAATTACTTTTTGGGACACCCTGTATATTCAAAATTGACAGAATTAATCCGCTAATACTTTACAAAGTCTATGTTAAGTAGAAACTTATTAGCGTGCTGCCCCAGAGACGGGATAGCGATGGTCGCCATCTTTGAATTCAAATAAAGCTCGGCAAAGACGGCATATTGACAAACCACCCATTCTGCGATACATAATCCTACATAATCGTGAGCATAAACCATTTGTATGTTCTAGTTAGCGATCATAACAAGTCTGTTCATGAAAATAGACATTTATAGGATTTAAAAATGACATTTTTTTTTTATTCAATTCCATCTCTGTTTCTTCTCTGTTTTTTTAAGCATGTGAAGGCTTTTGTAAATCTAAGTTTTCTTTTGTTTTTCAGGGGGCGCAACAAAGAAGACCTTCTCAAGATCAATGTAAGGACAACTATTAATCCTAATTAAAATTTTAAAACGAATATTATTTTAGCGGTAGATCAATTCTTGAATCTGTGATATTTATGTTAGAAATAATAAATTGCCCTGTAAATATGTACAGCTTTAGCCAGTGTAATAACGACAGTTATAATTTATTGTAGTCACTATAGAAAAATACAGATAAATAATATTATGTGTTAACAGAATACTTTTGTTGTTATTTACCGTTCTGAGTTGAATCTTGCGTCTTATTGGGTCTGCTTTACAATAAGAAAAACATAATTTCACGAAGTGGAAGGAAGTTCCTTTTGAAAATATATCTCTTCCCATAATGTCCACTAAAACGCTTTTACTTTAGGATGGATGTTATGTTATTATATTAAAGAAATAATCATAAACTATTTAAATTCCTTGTGAAGCATAAATATTATAGGCACAAAGAATAGGACATGACATAACACAAAGACGAGCAAACATCAATAATAATTAAAACCAGGGATTTTAAACTGCAAACAACGGCAACCAATTCATCTATTCAGAAAAAAAGGAATACTTATTGAGACATAGTAAACTTGGTATAAACCTTTAAGATTTAGAAGTACGGTCAATGGCATGACAGGCTACTTCATTTACTCGGCTTTTCATTTCGCTCTTATTTTATAAATATTCTCAAACAGGTCGACAAGAGCAAGATCACAAACAGAAGAATATAGCCTGATATCTCGTTGACTGTACCGTCCTCTTTAGGAAGACTTCACTTAATAAGAGTACCTACACGTTTCTAAGGTTGATCGTAGAGGACCAATTAGCTGCAGATCCCATACGTAGAAAATTGACAGGTGAGTATGACGTCAGGGACTGGTCTACACTACACTTCATTAATGCGAACTGAAACAGGCCGTTTAGGACCACGAGGAGGGACAGGATTGCAAGGATTTCAACTTAAATTTAAAAAAGTGTTACGTGTTACTCACTTTTATTAATATCTGAAAGGTATTATTTACTTATTTTAATAGCATTCCAGAACTAAAAATATATAATGAGTCATCAGAGAATATGAAAACTTTCAAATTTTTCGATGATCTCGTCATTGTTATTTAATTATTATTGTGTTATACTTAATCGGATGGGATAATAATAATGTTGTTTCACCAAACTTACAACTTTCAGCGTTACCAAAACGTGCTTGTTCGGAAAGGTTTGAACAAAGCCAGACAACACATTGTCATCAGCAGGGTGATTCTGTGCAGGTCCGTTAGTCCAGAATTACAGTGTTACTCTATGGGCTTAAAAGAAACACGCGAAGTAAATAATCTGACAGGAGAATCAACTTCAGGATCAAAAGGAGTTTGCAGAATTGCTCCACTGGCCTCAAAAATACAAAATGGACGACCATTAACGACCGTAAGCTCCATATTGGTAAAAGATCTTCCAAAAATTGTTAACGAGTTTTTAATTGCGCAGTGCTCTCGCGCATTATGAGTGTAAGTATGGACATTAGCGAATTGGACACGCATTCAACGGACACGGATTTATATGGATTCGACAAAAGCGCTTTAGTAATATTTTTAATGAAAAAATACTACACTATGAGGTCACATTGTCAAAGAACAGAGATTTTGAAACTTTCCATTTTTATTTTATTTTGTTGTGACTTATCGGGTTTACAACGGCATTGTTACATTTGAAGTGAGTCACGTTTCTTACTAACATTGTGCCATTTTATTCATTTACCACACTGATTAGCAAAAATTAAGAGACATTTAAAAAGAGACAATTTTCAAAATAGATAAAACTTCTCAAAAATGTATTATATCACTCACTCTTTCCAATATTATTTTATCTTCAGTGATCATCATTCTTTTGAGTAACTGCTTCTTCATTACTTCTTTGCACTGACAGGACTAGTGCCAGCTTCATTACCAACTTTTTACTTTGATATCAAAATAATGTGACGGCAACCGAGTGGTGGCTGTATGAACAACTGCCTTACATGAAAACAGCAAAAGTTTCCCACATGTCATAATTTGCAGAATCACGCGCTAGATGTCGCTGAGCACCCATTCACAACTTAAACAAAAGGCGGAGCTTATGCCTGTAATCGTTACCGCCTCCTGGCGACTTTGAACAAAGCTTGGGTCCATAAAACGGCGCAGTCACAGGTCGTCTTTGGCGGGCGCGTCACAAACGATATGTCACGGCACGTAGTACAATGCAAACAGTCGGCGTGTGTGTCGGTGTCACAACAGCCGGCGCCGGCTCGAATCGGCCACAATGCTGCGCCCGCGCCGCCGGCCGCGGTAAAGAGCGCGGCGACAAAGGCTTTGTGCGCGGGCGGTCGCCGACGCTGAAAAGCAAACTTCACTATTCAAATTGCTATGTACTTTCCATTGCCGCTGAAGAAAGTACTGATACTTTTGTCTCAGTCTGTACTCAGGTCTGGAAGTTTCAGATGCTTTCGTTATTTCTGGTTCCCATGACAAATAAAATGTATTTATATCGGTCGAATCGGGATTGTTACCATGTACCTTATTTTTAACTAGTGTTAGATATTTTGGCACTGTTGGAAACGCCATGATCACGGACGATGCGATTTGAAAGATTTTAATGTTAGTGTAGTTATAAAGCTTCAAGAAAATAAAATATTTTTATTCATAATTCACTAGAAAGGTAGCTGTAGGCTAAGCTTGCACTGGCTTTTCAAAAGAGAAGCATTCTACAGGTCGCCAGTCTATAATACAAGGGACTCTAGGCACTTAGTCACGGCCAACGGCATTTCAGGCTACAGATTTCCGGTCAGCCGTGCTATTCCGGCGGTGCACATCGGACATCACTTCACATATCGGTGCTTCACGCTTACCTCAATCATCAATACGCTTTACTTTGAATTAGTATTTTCTCTCATTTTGTATGAAAATAATTAAAAAATATTCTTTGGCTTAGTTCTTTTCTCTCAAACGACGACTGTCGCGAAGGAATGGAATTTTAAAGTTACCTCGCACAAGCGAAGTGAGTTTTGGCGACCACCGGAATAGCATAGCAGTCCTCCTTCCCCTATTACAAGGGAATGTCAAAAGCGGAAATGGTTAAAATGATGTGCCGTTGCCTGGACAATGTTACCTCACCGTACCATTTTTAAGGTAAGCCCATTTTTAAAGTATCTACCTTGCAAGAGGTGCTTTAAATAATTAATGAAACTAGTATGACGTAACATATTTACAAAACAAAACACATTCTCACTTCCATGTTAAACTAATATCCAATTAGGGACTTACGGTACAAGTGTTGTAATGTCTCACGTCTCTGCAATGGCCTCCTCTCTATTTGCAACTATTCCCTGTTCCCTCTATGCCGCAATATTAGTTATATTTTTCATTACTATGTCAGAATTTAAAATTTCTGAGTACAAACTACAAATCTACCAGCATAATAGTAATTTAAAATGAAGAAACATTTTGAATAATAAGTTAATAACAGTATATGACCATATTTACATTTTCAATTTTCTGCAGGTGTCACTGAAGTATGAGCTAATATTTATCTAAACATCAATTTAAGTATGCTCGCAGTCAGTAGCTAACTAGTTCCATAAACGTTTGTTGCCAAACCAGTAGTTATCGCGCGCAGTCATCTCACCGAGTGCGGCGTTAATGCTAAATGTACCTTATACGGAACCACTCTCGTAGCAATCTAATCTTTGCTTAGATAGCTTAAGTGGATCCACAGATACCGAACCCCGTAACACGGGTAGTGTCCGCTATCTAAGACACATCAGCGATCGCGAATCTGACTCAATCACCTGTCAGCCTTTATTAATGTACTCTTCATTAGACACCACCTCTGATCTGCCGCTTTCAATTGAAACAATATTGAATGCTTTGCCGGCACAAGAGTAAAATAAAACGGTAGAACCATAAACATTCCACATTTACATTCGACCTCTGGCGGCCGGTCTGGCTGTCTCCTTCTGGCGCGTTGCGTCGTCCCTTTCCCACTGCGCCTGATCGTCTGCGGGTTTCGGGCTCATCTTCTCTGTTTAAAGATCCAAAAGGGAGATAAAATTTGTATGGCTCATAATGTTTTAACAGTCTCGTCGTTTGAGCGCAGCAGGCCGATGCCCAATTTAATTTATCCTGCTCGAGTCCGTAATAATTGAGTCGATTCGTTCTATGCGCGCTGAGCGGCAGAAGCCGCCTGTTTCAGAGGCCACATAATCGATTCCTTTTAATTCATTCCTCCGACTCTCACATCTGGCACACGCATTAATAGTCAAAGTTTAATTGCTATAGATATTTTACATTCATTTATGAAGGATTCACGAGTAAAGTCAGCTCCAAAATGATGTGTGTATCTGAAGTATTTAAAATCCATCTAGTAGTTTTTACGTGGAAGACCAACACAGCACATACATCCATTCACACATATGAACTTTTGCATTTATAATAGTAGGATATAATTATTTAAATGTTTCTATCTTATCAGGTTGACTGTCTTCTACAAAATAAAACAATAGATAACCAGTTATTGACAAAAATAACTTCTCCCGTTTTCCCAATATTTCCCTTCACTGCTCTGGTTCTATTGATCGTAGCGCAATGAAAAGTATACTATAACCTGCCTAAGAGTATGATGAATAATTGTGCCAAATTTCGTTAAAATCCGTAGAGTAGTTTTTGTTTCTATAACGAATATACAGCGGACGGACAGACAGAGAAAAATTTTACTGATTACATTTTTGGCATCAGAAGCGATCCCTAATCACCTCTTGATAGTTATTTTTCAAATATATTTCATGTACAGAATTGGCCTCTCTACTATAAGTAGATTAAGTAAATTTATTATAAGTATAGATGTATTAGGAAACAGGCATGAACCTATGTACCTTTACCTATTTCAAATGTAAGGCAACTGTAGAAATTTCATCCAAAAGAATGAAGAATGATGAACCTTAGGTCCAAGCTGCCCACACAACAGCAGCTTACTTACGAGTTACAAATTAGTTGGTTTATACGGCAAGTAGTTTAATTCGAGTCGGACATAGGAATTTGCCCAGCAGTGAGACAGGATAAATTGTTTATTAAAAAAACCTTATATTTTACTGAGAAAGTGTTAAAGGTAGTTAAAAGCATTGATTTTGTTAGATTAATTTCTTATACCCTATGTTAACGATCCTTAACAACTTTACAGTCCAGGAAATAAATGAATTTACAGTAATGATTCTTAATATGTGACTCATCACATGGGACAAATAAGTTGTCAAAGGAGTACAAACCAGGTGTCGATCCTTTTCTTGTTTGCCTCAGATGTCTCAGGCAGAGCCTTATCATATATTATTTTACGGTATCCAGGATTACATTATAGAAAACTTCGTCTGAATTAATAAGTTTTGGATTCAATAAAAATATGCCATGCAGAATATTCTGAATCTGCTAATAAGTAAGTAATAAGTACTTAATTCCTCAAGACTTCTCAGAGCTATATTTCTGGTGATTCAATAACGAAACCTTGAACATACTGATATTCTAAAAATGATGAAATTAACTTGAAAAAGCCACGTAAAATATATGTAATATTTATGGAGTCGAACTACTTCAAAAAGTGTACACTTACTTGATTTAGATTACACGCTTCACTTGATCTTGTTTTGCTAAGGCTCGTGCAATAAATATAATCAATAACCTACTCAGTGAATATATGTATATGTTAGTAAATAGCTTACCGAAGCATATCGGGGAAAGAAACATGTTTTGTTGTCTATATTTGTCTACCACTCCATACTGTGATAGAGCAGGACAGAGCTTCTGATTCATGGAATACAAAAGCTGAGAGGTGAAATTATTAATCTAACCTAATATTATTGCAGTTTATTCGAAAGTTATGAAAATACTTAGGTACAGGGGGAAAAACTTGTTTTTTCTAAAAGCAATCCAAGTAATATCGACTAAAGATGTATTCTCCTTAAGTAACTACGGGTTCGATGAAACCAACCCCCGAATTCACAAACGTCAATCAACGTCAAGAACGCCGTCAAACTTATGCCATTCCGTAAAATGACAATAGAACTAAAAGGGACAGCTATATTTCTGAGCGATCTTCAACTTTGATTAGCGTTTGTTAATTCGGGGGTAAGTTGTGTAGTAAACAAACTCTGTGAAGCATACGACTGACTGGATAACTCGATTTGAACACATTTGTTTGACAGTACAGCCGCCCGCGGCTCCTCAAAGGGCCGACGTCATCATCACGCGACATGCCCCTAAAGGCGATAAAGGAATAAAAGGCAAAATATTTCGAGAATCTAGTGCTCATACATTTCAAATACTAATGTAAAATTGCATACGAAACTCTACAAGACTATTCTAAACAATCGGATGCGTTTCATTCCTTACGAAACTAATTAATTTCACGTTTTATATAGGTCTAAGGAGGCAGAAAATGTGCCGATTTCCGGTCTTCGGCCACCCGCGCCTTTTTTAATTCGGTTAGGATTGTAATAGTTTAAAAGCAGTGGGTTCAAATTTGCCTTGGAATGCGTGTTCCTCGAAGGAATATATTTAAATTAGACCATCACTTTTTTGCAAATAATTCAAACTTTACGTGCTTAAGTTAAACCATGCAATTTAGATCCTAGCTAGACTGGTACTTTTCACCAATTTGTCATGCATGGTTAATCTATGTTTTTTTAAATATTCTATGCGGTTGCTCTGTAGACAAGATCTATCCCAAGGGAAGATAAGATGAGGCGAGATGGCACAGAAGTAGCTTTTCTAAAAACTTTTGGGAACCTATTACTGACAGACCCGTTAGGTTTAGGTCACGAAATGAATGATGAATGTCAATTTTTAAATAATAATAATAAATAAAGAGCTTATACCTTAAAATTTCTCATAAATGTCTTTCCATGATTGAGTAAATTGTATACCTCAGACAAAAGACAAAAACAGTGATTTTTCAAAAGAAGCATTATGATGTCGAAAAAATTTAATTCCATTTTACCATTAAGATAAAACGAATTTCGCAATGTGTCGGACAGGGAGGATTGGTCACAGCTGTCTCTTAGAAGCCACCTACATCAGCGGCTGGCGGCATTCCACAAAGCGACTCAACATACACAAATAAATAACTTGGGAACAACAAATATTTTAATAAGCACCTCTAAAGAATTGTTCAACGCTTACTTATGAGTACATGTACACTGGGTCGCGTATGCCACCTGCATATGCAATGAAAACTTTATCTCAAAACAAGCGAAAGTAGTCTTAATAATCTTAGAAGTAAGATTAGTAATGGTTTGTATGGTTGAAAATAGTTTTGTCAATGCGCGCAGACGGCATGACCAATGTTGGAATATGGAGTCGGCGAACAGCGATCTTTTCGAAAACGTAAACTTTTATAGCAGTATAAGAAGAGCCGATGGAAAATTGGTGAGGTAAGCGTGAAATGTGGCAGATGCGCTTATGCAGGGACCGGGGGCTGGTCCTCCAGTCGGACAGAATAAATATTGCCGCTTTATGCATCTGGTCTGGAAACCGATAGACGAATTCGCCACGCAAATTAAACAATTGTTCCTTTTCAAAGGAATGCCTGTACAACACATTCACGTGAGTTGTGCCATAAATTCAGAAGAACAAAGAAACGGTCGGCAAAGGTATTTGTTTTGGACAGTGTAGGTACTGACTATATCAATAAGGGTGTGTAACGTTGCTATGCAAAATTCTTTCAACGATATCTGAATAGTCGGCATATACCTAGCCGATGAAGTATTTTGGTAAACACATTTAGTCATATAAAGTTGGCCTCAACTTGGATGTCATTGTTCAAAAAGCGCCTTCCTTATTTAGAACCACGTTAGGAACCTATTCGGTAAATTGAATAGAATTTTAGTAGATCGGTCAAGGGCCGCGTAAAATCATCTCTGGTCCAAAGGTATCTAATTTTGACTAAGAAAATCACACAGGCTATCAATTTCAGTCTTTTATCTTATGCTTGCCAAATAATCATTATTTGCTATAAAGCAAAGAGGACTGAGTAGCATGTCATGCCGTTGAATGTACTCATAATATATTTCATTGCAAAGAGATAAAATTAATCTACGAACAGTTTGGCTCTACATTTAGAGCGGGTATTCATTTCTGCTCACTCTAGCAGACACAACCCTACCTCTAATGGATATCATATAGATGACTGTACAAATTTGACAACTTAGCGACCAAGATTGCATCGGTTGCGAAGCGACACGGTTAAATTGATACCTTTAACAGATTAATAAGTCGGCCTTTTGTACTATTCTGTGCATTAAAGATTAAATCAATAAATAAATAAGACGAGAGTATCCAAGTAATATTTTGGTGCCTTCTAAATTTGTATGCTTACTGAATATCAAGAGAGGGCAATTCAGTTGTTATTCAAGTCACTTTGTCTGCCCTGCTGAGCAAAACGTTTATTTTGTTTTTTGTTTAAAAGAGATGATGATAAAACATAAGTCACATAAAAAATTACACACCACAAATAATACATATAAGTACTCAATATGTCGGTCCATCTTGACGTCATCTCATAATTCAACGAAGTACGAGTGAGTATCTCGACTAGTCTAGGAACTATTAACATTTGACAGGGTAAACACCACCCTGTATCACTATGAAAGAGTTCCGTTTAGACAAGGTATTAAGAAACGGTAAATGTCCCGATTCTTTCTTTCTTCATAAGTTTTATAAGCAATGGAGCACACGGAACGGGAACATAAACCCTCAAATAGGCTAGCACACACTGCATCCCGGCACCTGTACAGCCGCCCGCGGCTCCTCAAAGGGCCGACGTCATCATTACGCGGCCACGACAAAGGCACAATCACACCGCCGGACGAAGCTAGTGATACACAAAAACCGGACCCACACAGATCTGCTTGGTTAAACTATTAGCTTTACTACAATGGCTACACAAAAAAGGTCTTTTGGCTATAAATCAATAATTTAGGCAATTTGTCTTTTGAATAACTTCAATGAATGCTTTGTTATTGAACTGCATAAAGTCAAAACAAATCTGAAACCCATTGCACATTCTTTACGAATAAAAGGTTGGAACGTTTATGATAGTTCTATCTAGGTATCTCAGGATTCACAACACATAACCCTTTCAGTATAAACCGCAATGACAACATTAAATATTAATGGCTGACAAATCTGTACTTGTTCAGCACTTGTTCAATGGATGTGGAAACCAAGGAATGCTTGTGTTTCTGTAAGCCTACATTTTAGAGAAAAAGTAAATAAGAAAAAAGTTGGAACTAAATCCATTTACAAGCAGACACAAAAATAAGGCGATAAGTATAATCGCCATTATTTGAAATCATCTGTAAAAACGTAGAAGTACTTTCAAAAACGGATAAATTATGAAATAGTACATGTACATTTTTGCATCAGTAAAGATCATGGCTGAAATAATTTTAAACCCACTCAAATTCATACATTTTCAATTACGATAAACTACATCAACTAATAATGCCTCCCGGCATTATACATTTTCCGCACACGGAGAGAATTCATTAACATTAAAAACAAAACTTAAAGAGTAAATTAATCCGCGAAGGGGCATTAAAGATGTGCAATAACATTTTTAGTGGCAGCATCGCGAATGACTTGGGCAAAAACGTGGTTGATGCGCGGGAGTGCAATTTGACGTGGAGTACGTAAGCACTGCGCCAGACTCGTCGGCGCACGCGAGGCCGCGCGCACGCAGACGCTTGGGCACCGAGCTTTTTTAACGGCGATTTACAGCATATTTTGTACATTACGTAACACCATAATGTATGTTCTGACAGCGTATCAATTTTTTTTACTAAAATTCTGTTCGTTGTTGCTGCAAAGCAACTGGCATAAGCATCTTTCCAATTTCAAACAAAATTGCATGGTTAGGACGTAGTTGATAAATTTTCTTAAAAGGGATCATCAGATAAGCTTTTTTCATCATCATCATCATTTTCAGCCACACGACGTCTACTGAACATAGTCTTCCCCTATAGATTTCGTAAGCGGTCGGTTGGAGTCGGTCTTTATCGATCGATATCCTGTGGCAGGCTATACTCATCAGGTATCCGTCCACACAGCGCGTGGGCGTCCCTCGCCCAACGCACCTTTCCTCAAAGGTTCTTCAATGGTAATGACTTTTTCCAGGACTCTCTCGGACCAAAACTAGTAAGTATTCCCCTTCATAGGTAACTAGTTTAGGTCATTTGTGTAAGCTACTTTTTTGGAATTAAATTTCAATCTGAGACTGGTTTGGTGTGATCAAGACTAAACAAAATCTATTGAACTGCAAAAAAGCTCCCCTAAGTATACGAAAAGCGTTACATAGAGTAAAATTCCAGCATCGCCACCTATTAAAAATTGACTCAGTATTTTTGTCTTAATTAAAACGATTAAAATATTGAAGGAAAGTATTTTCGGTCAACTATAAAAATGTGTCTCAACGACGTGATAGTGAGGTAGGTTAGACAGATTAGCAGATCAGCATATTTATACGTAAGAAAAAATATATATGTCTAAAACAGAATTACTAAAGTACAATCGGCTCTCACTACAAGTCCGATTCAAAGAGTTAGGGTAATAAAACATCCCTCCCAGACTTGCCGGCGCACGCATCCAGACGCGCGGGCACCGATACCGAGGGCCCAACCCGGGTCACGAGCCAGACTGCGCACAGGCAAAAGAATTCGACTTGCAACAGTACTCATTATGTTAGCTAAAGTAATACAGTCAAGTTGGGTAACTTTGAGTGAAATATTGAATCCACTGTTTAAGAACAGTAAAAGTACCTACCTAATGTTGTTTCTGGTTTGTTTTTGATCCAAACCCCTCAGAGACTCAACAACATCTTTTAGTAAGAGAACTTGTCAACAGTAACTGATCTGAAAGAGTGGATTCAATGTTCAATGAAATTCAAAGTTACCCAACTTGACCTTATTCAAATAGGTACTTATTATTTTAATATCTATAAGCAACAGCAAGGAGGTAGGAGTCCAGCTGAGGGGTAGGGCTCACGGTTGCGATTCTATTTTAATAGTATTTTAACTTTTTATGGAGGTTTTGGCTAAAGAACAAGTAAACCACCAAGATAATAAGATAATAACCAACCTGCATGAGGAAATGGATGATGGAGATCTTTACTTTTGCTCTAGGTCCTACCTACCTACTGCAGGTAGGTTTCCAAATGAGTTGTTCATATTTCCAAATAAACTCACATATCATCAGCAAGTTATCCAGCAGAAAATCGAATCGTCGAATATTAAACAGACAAAGACATGAATAATTGGCACCAATAGAAGCGAAAAACAATAGGTTCACATAATAGCATCGCTTACTAATACCCTCTCGAAACGCTCCGCTTTCATCTCGCCAACTCTTGCGCATCTTTTTGGCCCCGAATCCATCAATTCTCGTGATGGATGGACCATTGGACCCGGCTGGCAATCGAAATTCAAATTCGCTAAATCTTCCCACACGGCATCGAAAACAGGTCGGGTCGTTAACAGCGTACCGTCATCCGCGATGCAATGTATTTTAACATTGAAAAATCGTCTTTATGCTGTCGTGATAATGGTGTTGAAAATGAGGTTTAAATGGGATGCGTGTACGCACGGCGCGGCGAGCGCTGTGTTTGGGTTTTTTTCTGTTTGCTCTGGAGATATTCGCCCTAAGGCATTGGGGGGTTGTGTGGTGGGTGCGGAGGGCTTCGGGGGGGAGGGGGGAGATCCGCGCAGACGCACGGGCAGCAGAGGCGTGATTACAGGGCTGCGCGCGGCTAATCACTCGAGCAACATGGCTAGCAGGTACGGCCGGCAGAAATGTTCACCCGACAAACAACTTTTTAGTGTGTTTAAAAACTAAACTTGGGGTAGGTAAAATCAGGTATAACTTCTGCACTTTTGTAAATCATAATGAAGCTTAAGTGTCATCTTACTTAGTACAAAATAAAATAGCTTTCCGTGGTCTGTGTGCCTGTTGGTATGACCTTTAACCACATAAACCACGCAACGGATATCAATGCGGTACTCCCTGTAATTATTTTTTTGGGTGGTTCATAGGAACTATTCATGCTTGCTACATCTACAGAAAACATAGTTCAATTGTAATATTTCTGTCATATTGGTAAAATAAATAAATCCAAAAGGTATCATAATCATGCGTCGTGTTCTGTCGGTACTTTCGTCCGTCCGCGCCATCATCGCGGGCGCATTGTTGTTAATAACAAACAAGACAAAGTCCCGCCGCTAACTGCGCCCGCGCCGAGACGCGCCGACACAGTATAAACCATACAGCAGGCTATCTAAGGCCGCCCGCCGAGTTATTATCCTAGCGTGCACACAGACACGCGGCACAGCCCGTCCGTACTGCTGCCTCCTTTTGCCTCCCTATTTTATGCTAGCGTGTGCGTGAAATTGCGTGTGCGTGATATCGCGACACGGCGCGCGACGCGCACGCACACATTCAAACCGAGAGTGACACGTTTGTATGTAGATGTTCTACTGTATGGTTTATACTGTGCCGACTCCGACGCCTGCGCAGAGGTATGTACGACTGGTTAAACACCTCTCTCGGACTATTGGATCTGAAACGTAATCGGTATAGCATTATAATTAGTGATTAACAACTGTTCTTGGATATTGAATCTAGTTTTTGTTAACGGTTTATTGTTAAATTTTGCCTGCTGTTTTGGCAGGGAGGATTTCAACTGTGCACCATATTTATACCGTACAAACTAAAACATATGATAAGTTGAGTTTCTCGTTGCTTTTCTCCTAAACTTCAATTTAAAAGGTATTAACGCTTTAGTTACATTAAGTCATATTAAAAACTATAATTTCCGCTCTAACAAAGTTTGTGTTGCTCTATAACTGCGTTCAATTCATAAGGCACCAAATCGGTTCAAATTAAGTATACTTGGCACTACTAGTTTCAAGAATTTGTAGGTTTCAAGAATTTGGAATTCTGAAATTCCAAATAAGTAGAGCTTTCAAAACAATGGACAAGAAATATTAAGTTAACTCAGATCAAAATAGCCTAGTACCCCGTGTTTCTATCTTTAGAATAAACAACATCTAAAAATAACAAAATATACTACCTACCCAATTAACTATAATATTATTACTGCACATACCCTGACAAAGTAAGTTTGTTGCCCATAGCAAATAAGACAAAATCCTCACTACCTGCTATGTACCTGTATCCACCATAAGTACCAAGGACTTAAGATTTTGTACTTGTTATGTACCTGTTTCCAACATAAGTGCAAGGGACTTGTTTCTGAATCAGGTTCTGCACAAAGTGTCCTGCTAGAGGGTGACACATCTTCCATATTTATAGATCCTCTTGTGACTTTTTTCCCAAGAATAAATTCAATACAATTTGTCTATTTTGTGTCCACTTGATAAGGTTATTGATTATGCAATATGTGATGGGTGAAAACGAGGAATAGCAATCTCCAAGCAGAGGCAGGTTTAAATAGACGCGATATAAGAATTATGAATGTAATGTTATTTGTCCTCGAGAATCTGAGATGTCACTCGATCATGCCTTACTCCCCTATTTCCTCGCGTTAAATATTAATAATTAAAATAATAAACTGCCAAACTGCCAGGTCCTGTCCCACAGCCCATATGGCTCGCGCCACCTTATGGTTGAGGCTCACCTCAGGCTGGTTGAGGTGAGCCTCAACCATAAGGTGGCGTGAGCCATACTCCAACAAGTGGGCTCAATGCAGATTGTTGGAGAGGTGTGCGGTGGTGGAAGTAACTATGTACTCTAATAATAACAGTCCTTAATATTATGGTTATTATTGTTTTTAGCATTTTCCATGCAATATCTTTACTAAAGATCTGAAAACTAGAAAAAGACATTTGGTCGTCTTGGCATCAGGCAGGATGCCGTTAATATTATCATAGTCCAAAGTTACTTCCTTATTAAATAGTCGTGCCTTAGAAGTGAGAGCTGACAAAACAATAATTTGTGTGACAAATCATTTGAATTAATTACTTACTACAACTTTCTGACTATCGTCTTCATTCTACTATTGTCATTCACCATCCCGTAAATAAGAATGTAACCTAGTACCTATTCAAAATATTAAATGTATTTTTGTTTGCTAATTTAAGTTTAATTCTCTTCTAAGGGGTTATAAAGTACAATTCTAAACCATTAAATCTCTACCTCAAAAAAGTAATTCGATGCCACACCACTGACAGATTGGCGGCGCTAGCATCGCACCCTGTCTTTATTTACACATCAAACACTTAGCCGGAGCCTGCCGTAAGTCGATAATAAACGCAGAGGAAGTCTCCTAACGGATTAGTGTCATCAAACATTACGGTTTAAGCACCGATGTGTGTAATTTGCCGTACCCTGGCGCTCCCCGAGCTTGTTTGTTCAACCCTACTCTTACGCTTAGAAATAATCTGCGTAATGGATTTTTAACAACATGCGCTGATACACAGGTTATCGACATTGATGCAAATGTATAAACAGTGCAGTTTATGAAACTGACAGAAATAATCAGAATTTCTAAACTAAACATTTAACATTGTTTGACAATGTGATCAGGCATCTATTTCGGATCACATTTTTGCTGGTTATTTATTCCTTTTCAAACCATATTTTTTAATGCAGATAGGTACTCAATATATAATTATTTCCTACTTTTGGTTATACTTACAAAAGGACAAGTCGCTATTGCTACTAAATATACAAATATCTGCAAGTAAACGCGAATAACAGGTCTTTTCATAAACCAAAACACTTACTAACCACAAGGCAAAAGTACACCTTCTTAACCAACATCATATGACTACCTAATCTACTTCTCAGACTTCACTCAACATTTACCTCATTACACGCGACTACTGGCTTCTTAATTAAACTCATTGTGGAAGCATATAAATTAAAAAACATTCACACACATTAAAATCAATATGCCTAATTCATTTAATTACAAAGAATTCGAAAAATTCTGAAGAAAACTGTAACAAAGCAGTCCTTAATAATGTATTATATGAAAACACAATAATTGTAACAGTTATAAGCGCAGCGTATGCTGAAAGAGCCTTAGTAAAAATAACGAACGTGAACAATTCATAAAGAATTACGTGCCATGAACATCCATTCAATTTCCCGCGTAAAAAATGAAGATACGAACAACATTAGCAGCTTCTTTGTCGTTCGCTGGAACTGATTTTGCATCATTACAAACGACGCGAGATTGATTCGGGCACAATGCACGTCAGCGTCGGGGACCGCATTGTTGTAACAACAAAATGAAGTCGTAATGAGTAGGAGTCAACGTTGCGATTGAATTAAAATTGCCTTAATATTGCGGCTTTTGAGCGCTGACATCTGACAAGCGTTGCGAGTTGCGCTGCTTGTCGCCGCGACCGCAAGACCGCATACTAATGTGTGCCTCCGTTTTAATTGCATGTATTCGGTGTATAATAATAAATTTGTTATTCGAATTTCAGACTGTAGGCCGGGATTACACGGTTAGCCTGACATCATTGTAAACTTCTTAGGTAATTGTGGCAATAGCAATGACTTAGATGAACGCTTCGGCTAAAATATAAAAGGTTCCGATATCAAAATCTACCTAGATAGGTACCAGGTCGATCAAAGTGTATTCCAAACTTTTTGGGTGAGTTTTGTTCACCGTTTTTGTCAGGATATATGATACCATACTAGGTTCCATCCCGATCAGCCATACAAGACAAGCCCACAGTGTTGTTACGACGAAATTATTGAGGAGTTATGAATCAAAATTGCTTTAAAATTTTGTTTTAATATTTTGAGTGCTGACTTAAGTTAAGACGGCTGTTGTGAGTTGCGCTGCAGTTCGCCGCGACCGCAAGACCGCATACAATGCGTTATGCCTCTATTTTAATTGCACGCATTATTAGGAATGACTTTGTCGTTGCATATTATTGTACCGTATCAGCCAGAATTATACGGTCAATCTATCATCGTCCTCGATTAATAAAATATGGGAATTACAACGCCCCGAAAAAACTTTGAACCTAAAATTTATGAGGTCCCGGTTTCTAACCGAGTCGCATAAACTGTTTCGATTTTTGTAAGTGTTTAAGATTGGTCAAAGTCGATCTGTTCGTAGGTAAGTATTACATTTATTAGGTTGATCATCACTCTTGTAAAATGCAGAACGGGCAATTATAGCGTTGACTTGACTCAATGATGAAGGCATTTTGCTAGTAGTTGCCCACAGGACATTGGCTAACTACTAATGCTAGACTATCGTGTGATTGATACAGTATGAGTACATCAGCTCGGTGCCAATAATGCACCTTTTAGACAACTGAACTTCGCAACAATATTAGTCATCATCGGTTTCTAAGTGACCTCAGACTTGATCGATCATGTCATCATCATCATCATTTCAGCCGAACGACGCCCACTGCTGGGCATAGGCCTCCCCCAAAGATGTCCACAACGATCGGTCCTGCGCTGTCCGCATCCAGCGGCTTCCCGCGACCTTGACAAGATCGTCGATCGATCATGTAACCGTAGCCATATATTGAAGGTAAGTACATGGTAACTTGACCATAGTTGAGCATTTAAACAAAGTAATTATTAGGACATTGAACCCTTATTACTCACTGTTGATGCAAGAGTTAATAACACGATTGATAGGTGCTACTACGCTTTGTTTACAATGTGTAATATAACCAACTCAAGGCGGGTTTAATGCTTTTATTACGCATAAATTAAGTAGACATAGTTATAGGTCATGTTTACTATTTAAGTAATAAGGAAAACAGAGGAAAATATAACTATCGGTCTAACAACAATAGTCAATCAGATGGCGGGTAATGGAACTTAAAAGTTTTAATTTAATGTTTATCTCTTAACTCTACATTTCATAGATAACTTAGGGTAAGGGGTCTGAATCCATAGTACCATACGAGAAAAATAGATCATATTACTATTGGAACTAACCAGCAACGCAACCTCCTCAGTAGGCCTAGTTTAAATATGAACTTTTATTTTGTTAAATTATTGTACAATTTAGTCAATCGTGCTTTGAATTCGATTCAATATAGAGTTTGATATGGTGATACCGTGTTTGGATCAATAATCGTCCGTTTCAAAGGTAATTGCTTATACCTACCTGCTATTCCAACGTAATGTTTTGCAACGTGGAACAGTAAGACTTACCTATGTGGCATTTTGAGCAGGAAATTTAAAAAAATCGCAGGACAATCAAATTTCCTTAAATTTGATTTATCAATCTCAAGGTCATGGAGTAACCCATCAGATTACAAGTGACGTTACGACATTTATTTCAGTTATCAGCACCAGGACCAAACTTAAGAAAGTACCTACTCAAGCTTCAAACTAACGTGAGAAAACCGGCAAATTGTATGTCGGCCCACACAGGTGTAGAGGTCCGTATGTAGTCATAAATAGGAGAACGGCATATTTAGTATTCAAAGAATTGTCTTTTCTACCGTACCTAGTATTAAAATACTCTCATTCCCAAAGTGATTAACTTGTTAATTTGTAAAGCCTACGTAAAGGCTTTGAAAGTTTTCGTTTTAACTGCATTAGAATATCAAATAAGCAAGTTTGCCTGGTTGTCAGATTTCTATAGATTGTATTTCGGTGAGTGTGCTATAGAATTCCATGAGCTTTTACCACCCTTCCCTCACATAACAGGTGGAATATATTCCGTATTTCACACTTCGTTACTCTATCTTTAGGTATAATGAGCACAGCAAAGGAGTAGAATACTCTGCCTGTCTTGTCTTATACCTACGAGTAGGTACAACCCATCTCAGACCCACATCTCCTCCCTTGGGGTAGATTATGGTGGGGAGCAAGAATGTTTAAAAAAATAACTATAAGGCTAGCTCCTTAGTAGCATGAAGATGAGGTATCGTAAAATAAATAAGTTTACGTTTTCCAACTCTGTGTCAGTAGCGATGTTTAGGCTGAGTCCTTAACAAACAGACGGACCTTGCAAAACTTCAAGGGTTCCTTGTTTACGATATAACCCTAAAAACGTACGCAATAAACTGCTGTATATCATTGCGGTAGTTATGGCCAGTAATAAAATTTCAAATATAAAAACCAAAATAGATTTATAATAAAGAAATAGGTAATCTTAAAAGCTTACTCAATAGCAGGCGATAAATCTAATGGCTATATTTAATTTTATGCAAATGCCTCATTCGAGTAATTGATATCCAGACACTTTATTACCTCGCGTGCAAACATTTAATAAATCGTTTATGAGTAACAAACTCAAAATCACTTACAATTTGTCTAATGGACACCGATTGAGCGTACTTCCTTACGCTTGTGCAACATTAGCTGCTGAACGCCTTAGTCACGACACGGCTAGAAACAAACTTGCGTTCAGTTATCCAAATATGACACAATGAGGCTTATTATAAGATAGGAATGCAACAATAACAAACAGGATAGATGTTACAATAGGGCCGTACGTGTCAAGTCCCGCGCACTCGGCATTACAAACATGAGACAAAAAATGGCGGCAACCTAAACGCAGCCACAAAAAGTGGCCGAACAAAACGGTATCGGCGGCGAGATCAAACGAGGAGACCACTCATTTCACACCATCACCGCGTTGAGGCTCACACGTGACCTAATGACGGTTAGGGTTGACTGCACAGGAAAGAGATGATAAGTAGATACAAATTAAATCTGCAGCTTTGAGAGACAACTTTTGGCGTCAACCTGTAAAGCAAGATCAATAAATGTGAACAACCGTTGGTTTAAGACTTTACAAAAAAAATACATTGGACACACATCGCCGAACAAACCTTTATCTAGCCTAAGTTTGGTGGGAAAGGAGAACTAATGTTTTACAACAATGATCCCACATGACATATCTAATCCCATGTGGGATCATTGACAAAACATTTAAATGTATTTTTTTGGCATGGAAACCAAAAGAAACACCCACCACCCAGACCAACACCAACCCCTACATACATAAGTAGGTGAGTACTGCTTCAGGTTATTGCATTGGTCAAACTGAACAGTTAGACCCAAAAACGCTACTCATACTGGTTACGTCGTTATGCTCTTTGGGCGCAACCAACTAATTCTGACTATCCTACTAGAATAGATAAAATAGTCCGACCCAACTTAAAACCACCACAGAAAACTAAAATTTAAGAGTCGACAACCCTACAGATAGCCCGGCGTAGTATATCACGTAAACACCTCCCACGTCTGATACAAACTCGACTCTATTAGAATAAGATAAAATCAAAAATTCCTGAAAGTGGCAATTCTGATACATTTAGCTAAACACGCGCCGTAATGGGCATTGGGCAGGTTGAAAAGACGAATTTGTGCAAAAAATGAGTTATTAGCAAACAATTGAAGCTAATGGATTTAAGACGCGATTGGCCGGAGTGTTCTTTTAACTTTTTTGTGTTCAGTAGGTATGTTATGTTTCGTGATCTTTTCCATACGATTTGGTTCTGCAACTACTTTATAGGATCTGAGCAATAGGTAGTTTTGGGGAAAAAATAATTTTGTCTGTAGCTTTGGTGCGGCTTGATAACAGCGGAATGTAAGGTTTATTCACTAATTCCTTAATAGGTATCTAAACAGATGCTGATATTATGTCTGTGTGTAGGGAAGTAAATGACTAGCATCTGTTCAGAAATTGATGAAATAGTTAATGCTCAGATATTATTGGTAACTTGGGTGTATGGAATTTATTCATATCGGCAGTATAGACCTTTTTGGTCACCTTTTCTGCTACGATACATTATATCTAATGGCGACTGTACCTAAAGATTGATGTTTATTTAAACGGCCTTTATATGTCTCACTGCTGGGCACAGGCCTCACCTCAACAATGAGGTGGAGCCATACTCCAACACGCGGGCTCAGAGCGGATTGTTGGAGGGGTGTAAGGTTAGTGAGCAACCTTAATGTCAGATGTTATCAAGCCGCCATAGGGCCTCTGACTAAGCTAACGACTGACATCTGGCGACGTCAACCGGGACCAACTGCTTAACGTGCCTTCCGAAGCACGTTAAATAGGTACACATCACTAAATTTCGGCCGGGGGATGAAAAGATTAATGTTTAAGTTCTTCTAAATCAAATAATGCCCATCACAACACACACAATAGTACATCAGAAGAAAGCCGAAGTGTCGAGGCACAATCAGAGCTGTAATTAACGTCGTGATTAATCACCAATCAAGCTCCTGCAACGAGACAGTGACGTATCAACGAGGCGTCGCACAAAGCGATCAATTATACTGTGAAATAGCTCATAATCAGCGGACATGATGATAATATCCTTTTTCTAGCTGATAATGTATTACTAAATAGCTTTTTATAACAAACTTGCGACGAGTCCTGGGTTTGCACGGCTTTTTTATATTTTCTGTAAAATTAAATGTAACCTGCACGTCTTATACCTACCTACCATACAGAAGATTATTGGAATGATAGAAAAAAACTGCATCAAAAACCTAAGCGTGGTTTAGAAGGAGGTAGCGGAACTACAGAGAGGAAAACATCTCATTTTATACTATGTAGAGATTATATGCCACCATATCATTGCGATCACCGTTGGTTTTAAATCTATCTTGCAATAAGATAAAGTATCGAAGAATAATGGGTTAAATTGTAACTGTTTACAATGTCGCAACTCACAATTGAGTTTGAAATGAGTTTATAATATCGCCAGATACATTGTAAACTAACGAAGTTCATAATCTACCAACATACATAATGACACACAACATATTCAGATAACTGAATCGTTTTGATCCTAAGTTCAGTACTGTAGAGCTGGTATAGCGCTGGTATACTTAAGACAGTTAATCATCCGAACACTCACCGCATTCAGAGAAACAAGGAATCACTAAAGGTTGTTGTTAAATCAGGTTTAGGTCACAAGCTCGAGGGGCGGGTCCCCGACTCCCAGATACAATCGCCGGAACCACGCGACGGGTCGCCGTCTTTCTCATTCACCGACATTGCCGACATAGGTACAGTCAGCCAAAAATGTGGTCTACCACCCTACGGTTGAGATTCGTTTGAACGTCATGAAACAACAAGGTGAATTTTTCCTGGCAATAAGTTAGTGTCAGTGACTATTGCTCTCTTTTTCATTTATGATATAACGTCATGCCAAGTGTCAAGTTTGAATTAACTTAGGTTACAGATTGATAATAATATTTCGTTGACGGAAATACATGACAGTAGAATTATCAGTGAGACTTTCTTTTTCAGTAGTAATAAGTTTCTCTTCAAAAAGTTCGACATGGTTTTAGGTGAGCAAAATAGATTATCGCATTTAATGAGGTAAGCCACCCAATGACGTCAAATGTGAGACATCGCAGATAACAGGCAAAACGTCATAACATAATAGGCATGACGACCAATTTTGAAATCTTCTTTCGTGATAAAGGTACACATGTATTGTATACTAAAAAAACTTTATTTCGGTTTCAAAGGTCAGTTTAACAAAGTTTGAGGACATTATTCTAGTATTTTATCAACAGCGCGCGAAAACGCTCGCAGGTGTCATGGCGTCCGTGTGACGTATTTGTAGTGTAAATATCAAGTGTCTGTCAAACTCACTTGTATGAAATACGACAGTGACATTTGTTGATTTCCACGACAGTGACGTCATAGTGCGTGATTGACGTTTGAGTCAAAATGGCGAATTGGAGTATTTTATCCTTTTACTTTATCGAAAATCTGATTAATCTCAGATTTTAAAATCAAACTAAATGTGTCTTTTGAATCCTTTTAATATGTTTTTTCCCCTAATGTATTCAAATCGTTGATTATTTGATACTGTCGTCATGCCTATTGTGCATGTGTTAAACTCCGTTACAAAAGTCAACCTTGGGGGCTAAAATGGCGACATTAGACGTTTCATATCTGAAACATAATATGAAACACTTTGAAATCCTAAAATGGCAACTTATTAGGTGAATCATATTATGAACATAATATGTTTCATATTTGTTTTTCATACAATTTGACAGTTTTGTATGGGAATTCGTAAAATGGTGCACTTTTAAACGTCAAATTGGAGGAATGTTAGATGTTTAGGGTCAGTTCGCCTGTTCGCGTCCACCACCCCGTTCGCGTCCACCACCCCGTTCGCGTCCATTTTACGGAAAATCCTCGAAATTAAGTAAACTAATACAACAATTAAAATACGTCACTAATGCGAATACTTCAAAGTTAAGTTCAAAGACACACGCACATAAGGACAAATAGTGTGCAGCGGCGCATTCGGATGTCTTTTATTGATTTATGTGAATTTTAAGATACATTTTTAACGAATAAAATGAGGTAGACGCGAATTAAATACATTTTATTTAGAACTTAGCGTTTGCGTCCGCTATGGCCGCAAACTATACCTACAGGAGATAGTCATAAACCAAATTGCGTCCACAACTTTCTTGAATGCAATAAAACTAACTTGCTTGTAAAAATAATTTCAAATGTATTGTTCATAATTATGATACATTTTTAACTAAGACTACTAATAATTATATTTTTAAATGAAATAAGTAATTCCTTTCATTATTTTTATTAGTCAAGACATTAATTAGGTCTTCGGTGACAAGAAATAATGATGAAGAGAGAACATAAACTGAAGACCATTTAAAGAAAGCGTAAAATGAAATGCGAAATGAAGAGACCTGATTACTGTATATTCATTCATAGACAGACCACTGGAGAACAGACACAGGTGGTCTTATATGCTACACAGACGGATTCAGGAAATAATCAATCAAACTCTTGGTTGCTGGCGTGCACAGACGCACTATGTGATGATGGCTCGGCGATAAAGAGATCAGTACGCTTGGGCAGGCTGGCCAGCATTCTTGAAACCAAAATTTATGGATTCTGGTTTGCGCTTAGATAGCAGGCAAGCGTCACAACGATGTCACAAAAGTGACGGTCTACACAGCGACAGCAAGGTAAGAGTAGCACTGCAAGCATTCAACAACCAGCGACAACATCAGCGGTTGTCAAGGAATGCAAATCAGCGCTAGGGAGACTAGCTGGCAAAGCGGAAGTTGGATGTGCAAGGGTCCCCTGCCAAGAGTTAATGCTGGCAGTAAAGCAGCTGATAAATTATTCCTGCGAAATGGTCTACAATTAGCGTCCAGCTAATTGTCATTTTTGGAAAAACACGTAATTCTGTAATTTATCTATTAAAAAAATGCAATGTTTCGAAAAAACTAAGTTGATCTTAAAATAAACTAGAATATAATGGATACATTATATATATTTTATATATAAATCAGTGCTGGAGCATTTTTTGATTCACTGTCAAATTTAGCAACTGCACTAAATGGACGCGAACAGACGAAATTACCCTACTAGGTGACAGCGCGGAGCTGTCAAATTCACATAGCAGTAAACATTATTTAATCGTTTTTAGGATAAATTTAATTATTCCTAGTAAAATGTGTTACTGTGAATTATTATAATGACCCCAAGAATACATAATAGTGACAATAAATTGAACCAATTTCCAAGACCGTCGTGGAAACGACACTGAAGGTTTATCACATTTTGAATGAAATTCCTGAGAACTTAGTTCATCACATTTACGTTAACTTGCTGTATTCTGGTGAATATTCCAATATTATCGAGTAAATAAAAAACGTTTTCGTTATTATAATGTGTATTATTTAAAAAATGTGCGGCATTAAAACCTAAAAATCTGCTCCCAAATAAAGTCGTCTTTTACGCCATTGCCGAGGCAGAAGTTTGGCAAATCACTCGGGCTTTGTTGTTACAGAGTCATGTCTCCTTGCAAATATCTTCAATCTCAAGAACATGCCTAGCTAGCACCAATTTCTTGTCTTCATTCATCGTTTCCGGTCGGAAAATGTTTTTTATCACAAGTTTTCACGAACATTATTTACAATCTCGATTGACAGCTGTGACATTATTGTTCTTAGGCCACCTGTCACGGTCCTCATTGCCAGACATAAAAATTGTAAATTAAAAACATTTTACAATTATTAGTGATAATAAATCACAGAAATTCAATATTAAGCTACTTTTTAAGCCTTAAATTATTAGTTGTAATGATGAAAATATTGGTTTAATGAAAACCGTTAAGTTTACAAATATTAGGCGCGACACTATTTTTTTGGTCATCAAACTATGTCTAAGAGTCCAAGCCATGAAATAAATTTAAAAAGAAAAATATGTCTAAGATATGAAACGTCAGGTAGGTGTTTCACTTTTCATGTCGCCGTTTTACCGTTTTTAGCAATTCACCAGATGAAACGTCACTTAGATGATTCATATATGAAACACCTAAAATGTTGCCGTTTTAGACCCTTCTGTCAAAGTGGTAGACCACTTTCTTGGCTGACTGTACCTACATCGCCGACACCGGAGCCGGGGCGACGCCGACACCTTGATCAGCATGACGACATTGTCTCTCCCATCGAGGGGAGGGGCAATTGATTTAGAATAGAAACATTCCTGATGCGAATGCGATTGTTTGTCGCGCTCGTAAACTGTGACGTTTGAGGAGGCACGATCTAGCATCGATTGGTTTTTTTTACGATCAACAAAGGCAGAACGTTGAGTTAATTTGAAATTCTCTTACCACTAAATAGACATTACGAAATACTTGTACCTAGTTGTGCTCAAAAAGTTTTATAGGGTTCCATGATTCAAAATGATATTAGTGGGTTTCACCTGCCCTGTGAGTCACAGCCGCTGTTATAAGCAACTAAACTAGGGCCAAAATACACGCTTAGGAACCTAGGGAAATATCAATACATATACAAAGTTAACTGGTGAAAATAGGTTTTTCAAGGGGAAAAAAGAAAATCAACAATATTTCTTTTCTGGTATAAGTTAAAGGAGATTTTTTTAGGATACGTCGTTTTTTAATTAGCCAGCTGCGTGTGCTGGGATAGATTGATCCCAAGTGCTTATACTTATGTTTCAATTAGTATTCGGACTTTACTTTGACTTTAAGTTTAGGTGATCCTAAGTAACTAACTTGTTGGACTACTACTAAGTTGTGCTTGTGGCTATATTACTATCTGTATTGACTACTTAATTGAAATACAGTGCTCAAAAGTGTCTAGGGATATCTCAAGCATTTCCATACAAGTATAGCTATGTGGGAGGCTGTAAAAATGTAAATATTGATACCAACATAGACATTTTTAGAACACAGAAACTGCTATATCTGCCCTTTCAGATTGTGTAAAGAAATTCATTGTAGTAGCATTATTGTACAATCGTAAGGGCGTTAAAAAAAGACAGATTTTTCTTTTAAAAGGTGTCAAAATTTTAGGAAAGTCAAACGTTTTTTTTTTGTAATATTCTTAACCTTTATCTTATGCCTCTGTCCTCGCGTTATTCTAAGATAATGGTCAACTTGTAAACAAACTTAACTTTTTGAAATATTTGAAAAATGATATCCCTATGATATCCCTAGACAGTTTTGATGTGTGTATCTTCTCGAAATAGATTCAGAAGCAACCGGCTTTTTAATGTTACTAACGGCAAAACAAGCAAATAAAGTGCTGTAATTGCCAATCTGTTGATAGTAAATCAACATCTTCAAAGGACAATAAAATACCGTCATTAAATATCTAACCGTTTTGGCAGAGCAATTTGACCTTTCAATGACGCTTTGGTAATTACTTAATAAATAAACGTAGAAACGGTTTAGTAATTATATAATTTTGTATATTTGATATACCAGATTGAATTTGATTATTTTTTGTGGTCCTTCATTAAATAATTGCATCATTTTTAATTACAATTACATACTAATTTATTGTCAAACTCCCGCTTAATTATACGCCGATTTTGTTGCGTTTTCCTGCTACGTTAATGAAGCAAAGTAATTTATAAAATGCCAAACTAATTTGAATGATAAACATTACCGGCACGAAATAAAACAAATCAACCTAGGATAAATTAGATCACAGAAAACCACGTTTATAGTTATTATAAACTGTTAAAAAGAACAAAGCAGCGGTGCTTTAACAATCCCCGTCTGATCGAGATTTCAGTTGAATATTTTGGCGATATTCCGCCGGCTTCTATTCCTGTGAGGATAAAGTTTCGATTCCTTCGAACGATCACATAAAATACCCTTGAGGCGATATCGCGTTGGGAATAATTACCAGTTACGGTGTCGGGAAAGCTATAAAAACGGCAAATCGAGGGACGAACGGATAGGCACAATGTGTTAGATATTAATTTCAAAATTATAGGCTATGGCGTTTCGTGCAAAGGTGTTCGGGGCAAAAAAGTCAACAGAAGTGCTAAGAGAACCCGATTATTATTTTAGGCTCATGTAATGATCCTTTTCAAACAGCTGCCTTAGCAAATATTTATTATTTGAATGAGATTAGGTGTTTTTTCCTACGCTTATTACATGTTGGTTGTATACAAACACTTACACAGCACAAAAAAGGAATAAAGTCACGATGATTCTCATTTATATCTCATAATCGTTTGTAATGCATTCCGACTAGGCTTTTGAGTGGAAGGCAGGCTTTTAGCCATGATTTGAAAAAAGGACAAAGTCTTTTTACACTGGAAATCAGAATACCAATACCTACCATTAGAATGAAAATAGATAGAAACCCTTGGTCACATTTAGGAAGCTGAGGCAGCAGCCGGGAAGCGCCAGAAATATAACGGCTTCAATATCCTTATTATGCATATGGACATTTTTGGTTATGCTTGTCAACTGTATGAATTTTGAACGTTGCCTAGGTATATCTTCTAAATGCTTATGACACCCAAAAATAATGCATTTTAATATTTAAGCTTATCGAAGCTATGACATTCCATGTGTATCCTTTTAGACTTAGGCTTTTGTAATGTCATGCCTTGTGGTGCTATGACTTATCACAAGTAGCAAATATGGAAATTAATATCATGCATTCTCCGTTTTTGGCAAAAAGTTATGCGTTTCAATAGGTTACCAATGTTTTAGACCCCATAAGAAATTATTCTGCATGCTCTAGTTTTTTTTTGTTGTAATTTTTAGCAATGTAGGTTTACAATTTTATACTGTATAATTTATACTGTTGGTATTTTAAGAGGAGACTAAAGCGCTACAACTGTAAACATAGGTAGCTTTGACGCCAATTGTGAAACACAATTTACACAATACTAAACAATTAAGAGAACAATAAATAGTATCACCTATTTACAAATAAAATGTCTTAGGGTAATTAAGGCTTTGTATGTTTAAATACAATAAAATTATGTCTACAAATGAGTCTACAAATGAAAACGAATGACGCATTAGGTTACCTACATATTTCTATGGAAACAAACTGTACATTGTAGCGTGAACAGTTTTGAGGCTAAGCGTCTTGAAAACCTTGATGCAAAGCGCCAAATACGGAAGACGATGCCAAAACCCTCTTATACCTACACGTACAATTCGGCTGGCCAGTTATACTGTGCGTCTTGCAACCGAATTTTCAAGTCCAAGTTCGGTCTTGCTAGTCACATCAGAGCCCATCGCCAGAAAGACCCAACCTGAATGGTTTGCAGGAGTCGCCATCGCCGGACACGGTGTGGACGACATGATGATGATGATGATTTCTATGGAGCAAAAAATAGCAAGTTGCACAGCCCAAACTTCCTAAATTCTCTGTTATGCCTTGCGGTTGACTGGTAGAGAATGCTTCCAGGCATTAAGTCCGCCAATTGTACTTTTTTTTCTTAATTTCGTGCAATAAAGAATAAATAAATAAATAAATAGAGGTATACCAGCCGGTGCGAGTCCTGAATACTCATAGGATTTTAGTTTTTTTTTTTTATCTTATTGCACATTGCAAAAAATGTCGGCCTTAATACCAAGAGACACACTTTCTCAAGTCAACCACACGGTAAGACCGTGGTACGACAGAGAAATTGCAACAGATAATATACAAAAGAGATAACTAACGTCCTCTCTTCCTACATACTTCAGTGCCTCAAGACAAAGGGTCTTAAGGTTCTTAGAAACCATCAAGTGTAGTTAAATTTTATACCTACTATACTTACACAAATTAACGCATGATATTATATGTTTGGATTAAATAATGTTGTTGTGGATGTTATAAAATGAGTGCTTTTCGCAACCAAACTGCACTGTTAAAGAAGTTTGGTTTTCTGTTAGTTAAGTTTAAAACATTTATGATATTCTTAATAAATTAATTAAAAAATACCTGTGTGGTATCGAATCGTGACGTACGGATCTGAGAAATGGTCACTCACCATGGGCCTCATAAGGAAGCTCAAGGTCACCCAACGGCTATGCTCGGTGTTTCGCTACGAGATCGAATCAGCATGTAGTCATGTAGCCCAGCGTATGAGCAGGTTAAAGTGGCAGTGGGTAGAGCACATTATACGAAGAGCCGATAGCCGTTGGGGCCGAGAAGTTACCGAGTGCAGACCATTTACCAATATCAGCGTGGGACGTCCAATTGCAAGGTGGACGGATGATCACATAAAGATCGCCAGGTTTCGGTGGATACAGGGCGCCTACAACCGGCCACTCTGGTAATCTATGTACAGTGGACATCATGTTGATGATGATGAAATGTTATTTACAATTGATTTTAGTACGAGCTAAATACTTTTTACACTTTTTTCACGGCATTGTGTCCACTGCTCATACTTTTGCTATACACAGCACATTGTTATTTTAAATAAAGCATGAGCAGTTGAATAATATCTTAATGACGTATAGTAAATATTTATTTAAATCGGATAATATGTTTTACGGACTAGATTGAAGGTTATGGAATGTTTTTTTAATGCTTACGTCAATCATTTACATGTTATGATATTTAATAATTTAAACACAGCTGTTCGAAGCGGTAGACAATTTGATGTGTATGTATCATATTTATCTTACAAAAACATTGTAATATCATAGCGCAACACACTATTTGCTTTATTATTGGAAAATATTGTTACATATTTTACTCTTGTGACAACTGGACAAATAACTTTTTAATATAGGTGATCCAACTCAATTTTCCATAACAGGTATTGTGGCCTACATCAGGCCAATAAAAGTAACGCATCTTCAACGATATGTTGCATGTATAAATATATGATACACCTAGGTAGCTCTCCGATATTATCATAGCCCTTTTTCGATTTGATGATGAATATTATTTTTGTAGTGGCAATCGCACGGAAATTGAAATTTGTATCTTTTCAGTTGACAATTATTAATATTAAGTGGCTTGGTAATAATATATTCCATAGCTTTCCCAACAAATTATCAAGATATAAGTACATAGGTATTTGATTCGAAAAAGGCCATACAAAGTTATGTGATTAGTCATTCAACCAATCGTCCGCCAACAAGTTTTTTGCTTCGCCCGATGGTAGAGAATCCCTTTAGACATTAAGTCCGCCAATTGTCTTTTTTTTAGTGCAATAAAGAATAAATCAATCAATTCTAACGTGCTCAGGGCATAATGTGGAGTTGCAGCAGTGTGAACTGCTGCAAGACAATTCTTGAGACACTATAGTGCCATATGTTTTGGATAATTAGATAAATTTTAATATTGTCTTACTAAGATTCAAGTTAATATTCTTTAGCTGCCCATATATACCTACAAATCAATTAATGTGATTTGATAAATTTAGTTTATGAATATCAGTCAAACCAACAGCAAGTATTTAGTAAAAGGCCACTCATGTACTTAGGTAACTTGTTAATTAATCATATTCCGTACAAGAAAACCGCACTTGTCTCTACTTTTTAATAGATGTCTATCTATAATTTAGACAGGCCAATAACAATATCATCTTGGGAAATATTCGAGGAAAAAAATCAAAATAAACATTCCTTCTTTTTTTATTTTGTATACTTATACATATAGGAGGAAATATGGTCACTCATCCAGTTCAGGCCATTTAAAATAACCCAAACACATAAAAACATAACATAGTGTAAAGTGTCAGTTACACTAACTGAGCTAACACTATGTTATGTATGTGAGTATGGTATGTTATGTCTTTACATCACGTCATCAAAACGTAGAATACAACTGAACGCAACAGTATACCTACTTGAAAAATAAAACTTAGACAGTAGTAGGTAATGCTATCTACCGAAGATATTTCTAATAAATAGCTTAAACATTGTGCGCAGAGTGTACAAACATATATGCATACATAACACCTTCATAATAAATGAAACCTTGATTAGTTTTCTAGCCGTGTTTTGGAATAATTTAATGGTTTCAATTGGTAACAAACCCACCGCCGCGGTGGTAGGTCAAATTTAGTCAGCAGCAATCTGTATACACAATAAAAATACATAGTATAAAATAGAAAACGCGTATTGGTTTAGATTGTATAGTATTATATTATACAGGGTGGCCCAGCGACAGTGGTCCAAAAAATTTTGGACCACTGTCGCTGGGTCATCCTGTATTAATTGAATATATTGTATTATTTTTTTTCTTTTTGATTAAGTTGTACATAGTGTTTAAGGTGAAATGACTTGCTAATGGTGTTTTGTATTGTTTATAAGCTTAACAGTGATTTTGTTATTTCATTGTTTACTGTGCTTTTCATAAATAAAATAAATACCTGAGTTACACAAAGTGCAGAGTTATTATACATTTGATATTATAGTCACCAACGTATTTTGTTTAGTTATTTCGATTTCAAGTTTTGAAATCACTTTGTATCAGGCCTAATTTAACAAAAAAAAAGTAATTACTTCAGAAATGCCTTCCTGGCTTTAAGTCGTGCTTCTTTCTTTCAGGTCGTACTTCATGCTCTCCCGCCACATCTTGCAATATTGGCAACGGACTTGGCAGTTCACTCCGCGTTTTGAAACCCACCACGTTCCCCGGTGTTCCAGTACAGGGCCCTAACAAGGACGTCAATGATTCAGCAGATCGGCACAATCCAATATCACGACCTATTAGAGCACAAACGTACCGCGTTAACCGTGAGTTAAGCGTGAAACAGACCACCATCGCGCCCGTTTTTTCCGCCACCGCAACGGCGATAGGGACGCCCCCCACGAAGCCTTGCAATGTCACAAATATTCCTAGCAACTATCTGTATGGGGGATTTTCTTTTCTGAATCTACTATAGCTTGCAGCTACGTTTATAACTACTGGATATGCCGTTTCGTCTGAAATTTTAGAGGATGCACTCACGCCATAACAACACGGCGGAAACTTTTGGTTCTACTAGCCCAGTCAAATAAAAAGAAGTGTAGGATTTTATCAACGTATCACACTAATAATAAATTAATCGACGTAGAACTAGATGAACCAGCGGATGAGTTTATCAAAAGGAAAATGAGCAGGGCACAAGGCACAACAAAATTGTTGCCATCGTGGCACAAAATTTCTGTATTATAAACCACATAGATGAAAAAAGCAGCGTGGTTGCAATATTTCTTAAGTTACTGTTCAATCTGTTAAACAGTAACTTTGTGATTTACTGTCTGGACGAGGCATTTTATATAATACAGTAATAAATTAAAAAAATAAACCACTGGGCTTCTTCGGCCCTTAAGGACAAGCACAGCATTGTAAATAAAATGGTCACTCAACCAGCGACATCTTAATTTAATGTTATTCTTTTTTTATAGAATTTCCCGTGTCTTCTTCCACTGATTGAACTTTTTGTGTTTTCTAATTTCCACTTTCAATGAATTTTGGCCTCACATAGATGTTTTATTTAATTTCAATCGCAGCTAGATGTATTCATTTGGAGGAATGAAAATCTTGTTTTGTTTGATCTTTAATGGCACAAAAGTAATATCGGCATATAGGTATGACAGAGCTACACTTTGAAAACTCTACTTTTTATCGAAACAAGCAAACCATTCAGCACGATGAAGATTTAATTACCACTTAGTTAAAATAACCAATCGAAATCACGGAAATCAGGTTGTAATAATCATTGAACTTCAATAAAACAAGTCATGACTAAGTAATAATTGTTCCATTTAATATACCTACTCAATAATATAATTACAACAAAACAATATTTACAAATAAAATGTAGTGTCTATAAAAATAAACAATAAAATTAAAACCTTAATATCCTTAGCTAAAATAAATAACACTTTTAAATGTACATTACAACAACATTCCTTTATACATTTAACCTTTCTATAGTAACATTAAATGAATAGGATCATTCAGAAGCGTATTTACAAATACTGACATAACGATTGTTATTCAATCAATAAATATTATTTTCAGTGTAATTTCGGTGGCAAACTAAATAGTGATTTTAATAATAATTGAGTTTATGTTGTTAAAGAAAAAAAGAGGTTTACAGCTGAACTGACTGAAATAATATAAAAAAACTTTTTCTCTTTAACAGAACAGTTTTAAAAGGCATTTAAAACCAAATCAACTAGGAAATACAAGGCAAAACACTAATTTAATAATGATATTTCTAATTTTGATACTGACAAAAGAGCTGGTTTATCTTTAGAAAACCGATGCAACGGAATTGCCACCATAGTACACTTTATTCCCTAATTTGAACGGCAATGCTTAATAGCCTATGGAATGTTTAGTATGCCCAACAGTAATTCCTTTTCTCAATAAATATTCGACCATTACATTACAAGCTACTTAATTAATTTAATTAACTACACGTACCCTACGACTGAGATCTCTAATATCATGATTAACTTCCATACATAATGAGTTTTCTGATTTAACTGAACCTTAATTCAGAGATCCATTTCCGACACTACTTTCTAATAGGAATGAAAAATGTGTTTGTTAAATGCGATTCTTTAGCAGAACATGGAATTATATTTGGTACAAACACAAAACCGTGGTACCCGAGCGTTTAACTTTTCCACTTGAGGTATTTTTAAGCAAAGTCTTGTTTGCACGGTTAATCCGTCTCACATTCAATAATCACTGATGAGCTAGATCCAGCTCTAAAACAAATTGAGTACTTACAATCTAGCATTGCACGAGTTATCTGGGCAAGGTGCGTGGTGGTGTCACGCAACCGGCATGGGCGGCGGCGGCAGGTAGCACGGACGCAGCGCGTGCGCCGCCGCCTGCAGCAGCTCGGCGTGGTACCGGTGCGCGGCCAGCACGTACGGCGACGGCATCTGCAGCTCCAGCCGAGACACCATCGGCATGATCGGCTGCGGGTGAGGCGGCGGAGACGGAGAACACCGCGGCGGCTCCGGCTCTAGAAGCGCCTCAATCGTGAACGCTCGCCGCGGCCTCTCCCGTGGCAACATCGTCATAGTACCCACTTCTGGCAACTCCGCCGGCTCCGGACTCAACTGCGGACACATCTGAGGCGTGTATAGAGTCGCACTCGGCATTGCCGGCGGCGGCGGGGCGCCCGCTTGCCTCGCCAAAAATGCTCTATTAAAGCTCGCAAGCGCTGCTAACTCCGCATTCAAATTATCCTTCTCCCCTTTCTGCAACTTGAAACGCTTGCGTCTCCTCAGCAGAGACCCGTTCTCGAACATGTCGAACGCCTGAGGATGCAGCGTCCAGTAGGCGCCCTTGCCGGGGCGGTCGGGGCGGCGCGGCACCTTCACGAAGCAGTCGTTGAAGGAGAGGTTGTGCCGCAGCGAGTTCTGCCAGCGCTGCGTGTTGCGCCGGTAGTACGGGAACCGGTCCGTGATGAATCTGTATATCTCTGACAGCGGCAGCATGCGCTCCGGCGAGCTCCAGATCGCCATGGCCGTTAGCGATATGTACGAATAGGGTGGCTTTTGATCACCGTACGATTCTCGCGACGGTCGCGGCATTTTCACTTTTTTTGTTGAAGAAGCAAATGTTTTTGAGTTATTCAAAGGAAACACGTTTGATAGAGCACGTCACTCGTGAGCGAGGTGTGAAGAGCAACTGAGGCGCGGAGAGCCTGGCCTGGCACTCGGCCCGCCCGGCCGGGCGGCCGCCGCCCGCGCGCGCCCCGGCCCGCCTCGCCACGCCCTCCCATTGGCCCGCTGCCCGACCAATCACAACACACCCGCATCAGGTTTAATGTCGGCTTTCGCTCCACTAACAAGGAATTTAAATTGATATTATGTTTATATTGCCTCCAAATATCTTTTGTGATGACACCGCTTTTTATTTAGCGTATGTAAATTACGATGATACAGAAAAAGAGATTTGAATTATACACCAATTCGAGGATGAATGAGTGTTATTAAAATTCTCAGCATTGTAATTTTATCGGCGAGATGAAACAGTCACGGCAAATTGATGAAACTCAGTACCGTAAGTGAATTTTAAATTGTAAATGAGGTGCTTACTTACCTAATACTTGCTATTCACATTAGAAGTAGGCTATTCTAACGAGATGGTCTTGATTTTTTACAGATAAGCAATAGGAACACTCATTTTATTATTTTTTAAGTGATAGAGGCTCGCGTCGCATGGTTGCGTTCCGTGCGAGCATCCTGTAGAATTTTGATCATTTTTGTTCAATTTAAAACATTTATATATTTATTTTTTGATGACCGATTTGGTGTACTTAACTGTTGAGTAGTCGACTTCTACACCAAGGGTCGCGGGTTCGATCCCCGCACAGTACAAACATTTGTGTGCGTGAACATGTCTGTTTGTATTGGTGTGGGTGTTTCCTATATAATAAGTATGTATATACAAAATAAAGAGTATTTAAGATGTTTATCCGTTGTCTAGTATCCCATAAAAACGGGCTTAATAGCTCACTTATGGGGCTAGATGGCGCTGTGTGGAATAATGTCCAAAGATATATTATTTATTTTATTTTTATTCATTCACTAATCGAAAATCAACAGTACCTATTTACCAATTTCATAAAATTGTAAGCTCGAAACATTTGAGGAGTAAGCTCATTCTACTCCTTGCCGTTCCCATTATGAATGAGTTACCGAAACTGTTAGAGCGGATTGCTAAATTATCAACATATAGGCTACTAACATAGCTTTTATGTAATAGCAGTGTGAGCTGGTATCTGTCAGAAGTGCCTTAGAGGTGACAGGCGTCCCTTCTTAGGTCCATTATTCTTATTATTGAAACTAAAACAGACTTTCATAAACTAACCAACTTACCCTTATACGTACCATAGCAGATTTTTTATTTCTCGAGCATGCTCTATGTTATAGAACATGGCGAAAAGGGTACTGAACTGCAATGGTGTGGCCTAGTATTCATTACCTACACAAACTGTCCGACACCGGTGCGGTGGTAGAGTCACATTATGTGAGCATACCTGAGCTGCAAAGGTTCACACCGGGTCTTCAGTACATAAACTGTCCGACACCGGTGCGGTGGTAGAGTCACATTATGTGAGCATACCTGAGCTGCAAAGGTTCACACCGGGTCTTCAGTACATAAACTGACCGACACCGGTGCGGTGGTAGAGTCACATTATGTGAGCATACCTGAGCTGCAAAGGTTCATACCGGGTCTTCAGTACATAAACTGACCGACACCGGTGCGGTGGTAGAGTCACATTATGTGAGCATACCTGAGCTGCAAAGGTTCATACCGGGTCTTCAGTACATAAACTGACCGACACCGGTGCGGTGGTAGAGTCACATTATGTGAGCATACCTGAGCTGCAAAGGTTCATACCGGGTCTTCAGTACATAAACTGTCCGACACCGGTGCGGTGGTAGAGTCACATTATGTGAGCATACCTGAGCTGCAAAGGTTCACACCGGGTCTTCAGTACATAAACTGTCCGACACCGGTGCGGTGGTAGAGTCACATTATGTAAGCATACCTGAACTGCAAAGGTTCTTGCCGGGTCACGTTAGCTGACTGGGTATTTAAAGATATACTTACTTATTTTTATAATTCTACTGATGTCTATTATTTTTAGATTGGTTGATTAGATCAAACGATTTGAAACTACCTACTTGTAACAGGTCTCTCTAAATAAACAAATTGCCTATTTTATCTTGAATAGAACTACCAAAATGATAAATGTTATAAATACCAGCACTTCCTCTTTAACTTCTGAAGCCAAAGAAGTTAGTATCCAAGTGAGTATTGACTTTCGAAAATGCTAAAAAACTGTATCGCATCGGTCACGAGACGTTTTTTACTGCCACGCTGTTGGAGGTACCTACTGTGTACCGTTTCTCCACTGCATATAACGTGGTCGTGGTAGGCGATTTGTAAATATACTTTATACAGGATGTTCCGAAATTAAACATTGAGGCCAAGTTATAGGTAGCAGTTCGGATTAGAATAGAGGAAAAAAAAAAGTCTTTAATGAATTTTCAGGTGATCGGGATTTTCTTGAAAATACATACATAGTATAGGTACATACCATCACACCTCTTTCCCAACGGGGTAGGCAGACTTCTTTTACGATCCTGAAACACACCTTACGCTTCCTCTACTTTCATGAGTCCTTTCATACATGCTCATCGGTTGAAGGTACTCTTGTCCAGACCCTTTCTGAGAACATTATAATTATTATTTTGAAAATAGAATAATTTTTTTAGATGGCAGATTGTAAACAGTTTTTTTAAAAAAAGTTTTTTTTTTCTAAATGACTATCATACTTTCATCTCGAATCAGTGCCATAGTTTCCAGACAAAGGTAAGCAAAGGTATCTATCTATCTATCTAAAACTCATAACTAATTTGAAGATTCCTCCTAGCAAAAAAATATATAATACTGTATAGGTAGTAATAATAGAAAACCCCCCAAATATTCTTTGATAAGAAAGATAGTTGTTTAAAATGAGTTAAGGAATAAAAACCTAGAACATTTCTATATGTTTTATGGGAGATTCAGCAACAACCTTACATAACATTTTGATGTTTTCTTGCCGTAATCCACCCGTCCGATCGTCAAAACGCCGGTAGAGAGTCAATCCATACAAATCCTATCTGCCTAACTACATTTCATGATGATTCCCTTGATTTGGTAAAAAATATAATTTAAAATTAAAAACTTATTTACTAGGAAAAATATGAAATAACTTAATGGGAGTATTACTTTAATTATATTATCTGTTATCATTTTCTTTCCCATTCGCCGTTACAACAGATAGTCCGATGTTCTATACAGTTAGTTTTAAAACTGTATCATATCATAAGTCGTATTCAATCTTTACTTCAGAAACAGGCGGCTTTCTGTTAATGCTTGTAAAATTTAAATTTTTATTCCACAAACTCCGAAATAAACTGAGAATCGTCGAACGTTATAATTGGAAATAAATTTATATCGATACGAATATCTCGACCATTTTCCATCGAGCACGGTCAAAGCGATTTAATGACAGGGATAGAGTTTCATAATTTCTGTCTTAAGTAAGTGTGTTTACAGTTCAATTTCGTGCGTGAGCATTAGTGTTGCGTATGTCTTTCGGTGGGTGTAGGTTGTGAGCATGCGGGCATAGAGCGAGTGGTGCAAATTCGTCACGGATGCTTATCGAGAAGGCAGTCGATAAAGGCGAGTCGATGTTTCATTATTACAGGGAGGCGCGGTAATCACTAGCCGACGCTCTGCTTTCGACGAGCTCTCACGACGCTCATTATACTCTATGTTGATCTTTTTAATGTCCTGTCCGATGTAAAATACAAATTGTGGAACGCAGCTTAAACGAGCGTGTGAAGATTGGTGTCACCGCATATGTTACGACCCATCAGGCAAAATTGGCGTCAGACGCGGGCCGAAAAATGTAATTAGGGATCAACCTTGAATCAAGGTATTTTAGGTTCTCTTTTACCCATCTCCCGGAAATTATTCGTAAATGGATTATTTATTATAACCTTTATCGGCCCATAGTCACTAATCAGCTAGAGAGAGTCCAGACTAGAGATAGTATGAAGCCAAACTTTTAACATGAATGAGACTCACAGTTTTAAACTTATTCAATTCCATTTTTCTGTTTTAATTAAAGCATTCCGTATGTCGATTTACAGGAGAATACTTACCTAAGTACCTGCGCATAATGGAATATCAAACCCGTACAATAGTTAACCATAATTCTGATAGGTCCTTATGTAAGAAGGTATAAGAGATACGATGACAACCCAATATAAATATTCATTAGATTGTAGTTCTACTTATCCAATCCTCAACCTGAGCTCTGTTTTTTTGCGGCAAATTAAAAAGGTGAAGCTTTTAAGTATTCTTTCAATATGATATTATCTAAAATTATTCTGAAATCGCCTCACCAAATATAGTGTTTAATACAAAAAAAACAATAATTACGCAGCGTGGTTATCTTAACTAAAATCTTTTAACGTGTTTTATAACTATCACGATCGAGATACCGTCATGTCCGAGACTCTATCAGTAAATTCATCACTCTTATAGCGAAGTAGCGAATAGAATAATGTATAAACATTTTAAATGATGAGTTCTCCTTGTGTCAGCGATGTTGACACTGATCTGAGCATTTATTAGATTTAAATCGCCGACCTACTGCGCACAAGAACCAACCTCAACTTGAAGCGGTTCGAGCGAGACATACTCCATTTTTTTCTTTTAATCCTAGATTGACTAGCTGTGAGTCCAAGGTGCGACTTTCACAGCTTTGCAGGGCAATGGGGTGAGTGAAAGGCTCACAGCCCCTAACATAAGATACTGCAACACGCAGGCTCGGTACGGTATGACAAACTTTACCCTGTGTTTCGTACTAACCACAGAACTAAAAACCAGTGTTAGTGACCTCCCATGGAACTGTGACGTACTGAGGGTCGTTTTTTTGACTAAAATGTCATAGACATCCGGCAGTGCATCTTGTTCTTTACGCTGTTCATTTTTATATTTATTTGTTTTTTATTTGGTTCTTTTGAGAACTCCTTGTTTCTTCTATTTTATTATGTACTAGCGACCCGCCCCGGCTTTGTATGGGTGCAACGGGATGTTATTGTACATTTAAACCTTTCTTTTCATGTACTCTTATCCATTAAAAAAAACGGAACAAATTCCGTTGCGTATATAGTTTTAAAGATTAAAGCGAACATAAGGACAGAGAAAGCGACTTTGTTTTATACTATGCAGGTATAAAACAAAGTCTATACTTTGATCCCATTGTAAAAATCGTCTGTCCTATTTTCTGCATTTCTGTATGTTTTGGGGTCTACTTAGTCAGTAAATTTTTACGATTTTTCGATTATTCGCGAAATTTTGTTTAGGGTGGTGCTGTGACCACCCTAACTAATGATATCTGTATATAAATATCACTACCAGACCTGCCTTGCATAGCTCAGATGTTCGATGCCGACTCGCCTTTGCCACCGAGCCGATGCCACCTCAATTATTGGCCATCACAAGTTAATTAATTCTAGCCGCGCGTCTAGGCTGGCGCGACTCAAAAAAGCTCTTAGGGTGCGTCCGCCATTACTTGCATATTTTTTGTTATAGAATAGACGTTGTTTTCGCGCGCCCTCTCGCCTTAGCCAGAGGGTGATTTATGATAAAAGTTATAAGCCGCGTTCTTAATATCAACGAGCCTTTTAAGCAAGCCCTTTGTAGATGCCGGCGCTGAGATAACCTAATTAACAAACGTTATATATCATCGGTCAGTGGGCGAGCGCAAATATGAGATTTTATTTATTAACCGGGACGAAATATGTACGAGAGGTGAATGTGAGCGTCATATATTCATGCTGGCTTAATTGCTTCTTATCTTGGATCGGCAAATCGTTGAGATCGCAATTTGGGTGTATAAACAGGGTGTTGCGCGAATGAGCGGTAGGTAGCATCTGAAGCGCCGCGACGCGTTTTTCCGTCGCGGGCGCAGGCCCCCGCGGCTCTCATATTTCATCATGATCCATTACCATTGCAGTCTCTAAATTACTTGGCAATCATTTTTAACTTAACCAGAAGGGTTTTAAAGTCTCAAAGTTGTTTCCCAGAATTCGTTATGAAAATGCTTCTAATTAAAAGCTTATTAAAAAAACTTAGAGAATAATAGATAAGTAGTCAAGAAAAACCGTATGGCTGACAGAACGTTGCGAGCCGCAACACCCATCGACCACTGCTGTGTGTTTTTTTCTAAAAATCATTCGTTTTATTCCCAGAGACCCCAGAGAACATACCAAATAGAAGTGTGACTTCGTAGTCCTGTAAATAGAGAGAGACTCTCAAAAAACATTACTGGAGTTGGGAAACCTGGCAATGTACAACAATTATACACGAAACCGGGGCAGACAGAGAGTCTCCATCGGACCTTCAAGCTTTAATTAATACGTCTCTTCAACCTTCCGAATGATTCAGTAAATCTCGATCTCTATGACTAAATGATAAAGATCATATATCGTAACAATCTTGCCAAAAAAAGAAATCAAATAAGTTTTGCTGTCAATGCATAGCGCATTGAGAAAACTGTTGTTGCAATTGAAAATTAGACTGAAAATAGGCTATTTTATATTTTAGCATTAGTGATAGTGCATTATCACCTTACTAAGATAGGAAAACCAGAAAAGGACATTCGGTCTACTTGGCATCAGGCTGGAATCGAACCCGCGTCTTTCGCAAACCGAGCGCCTGATGCCAAGTTAGACCGAATGTATTTTTCTGGTTTTCCTATCTTTAGACTGAAAATATTCTTAAACTGTCACACCCACGCATTAAAATTTGTTTAAAAATGTAATTCAACGTGAACAAGCTCTTTTCTTTCTTTAATGAATTAATGAAGCATATTATTATGAATTAATTTCCATGTTACATGTTAGACTCGCCTGTCTAAACGGTTGAGTGGTGGAGAGCCCGAGGGCACTAAATCCGCTGTTTGTTTTTATTCTTATATTTCATAAAACGGCGAATGAAGAAGATAATAATATGCCATAGTCACAGCTCGTTACTTTTCAATAAAATGTGTAAAATGTGCAAATACCGCCTACTGGGCCGTTGGCGAAGTAGTAAGTGGACCTACTTATTCATGTAACAGATATTGTATTTGTTCTAAATACGCGCCCAAGTCATGATGTACCGTATAATGTCATTAGAACTGAAAGGGACATCTATGCTTCTGAGAAATGCTCAACTTTGATTTACGTTTGTTAATTAGGTGGTATGTCAAGCAATTTTGTATGAAACAAACATTAAATCAAATGAATAATTAGACAGGCCAATAGTTTTTAGGTAAACTAAAATCAAATCAAACGTTCATAGGTCAAACCAAGAAGAACTAATCCGTCCACTAGAGTAGCCATCTCCAAAAATCTCTAGATTGTACCTGATTCCAAACACAACCTTTCAGTTTTATCTTGTACTACCCATGATGTGATTACGAAGCCGCTCAAATCAATGATATTACAATTGAAAAGACGTAGATAGATTATGTCAGTACCGACGCAAAGTCAAAAATTGTTCACTGGCCAACGTACCTATTTGACCTTGTGTACAAGATGGCATGATTATTTACTAGATCGTAAACGAGAGAGATACATGTTGCGCAGTGTTGTCTCAAACTGTCAATGCTTTGGTCAGGTGTTCGAAATCCTGATTTCGGGTGCCACTTTTTTAGCAGAAGTAACCCATCTACGTCTTTTAATTATAATATCATTGGCTCAAATCATATCCGCGGCTATAAAAAGCCCCGATGAACAATAAGCCGGTGCGAGACGCTCACGTAACACTTGTTACTTGCAAGCTCGAACCAGCCGTCATTACCACAAACCGCTTCACCCTCTCTACACACACGATCTAACCTCGCCAAACTAATACCAACCGTAGGTATAAGACTGAAAATACAATTTTAATCGCAGAAAGAGAGTTTTATGCCGTTCTGGCGAGAACTCGGGATGCAAGTCGGCGTTAAAGAGAATCCGATTATTGTTATTGAATTACACATAGGGTACGTAGTATAAATAAAACTGTTACAGTGCAACTTTGAATTTTTTTTATTTAACTGTTTTATAATTGTTACGGAATACTTTGGTGTGTTTAAAAGTACCTATTCAGTTCTGATTGTGACATACCGGATAAGCCCAATGAGATTATTGGATCTATTAAGAAAGAAAGAAAGAAAGAAAGAAAGAAAAAACGTTTATTGATTCTGAACATCGCAACAGATAAAAACATACAGAACAAAGTGGTTAGGAAAAAAAATAATTAAAACAAACAATAGAAAAACAAAGAATAATTTCCACCAGGCAGCAGTGTCACGATGTCCAAAATTAAATGGACCCCACTCAGCTAATGCCTGGACCTGATAGGCTCAGACGCTGATTTTCAGTGGGACCAACTGAGTGGACGCACGGACATTCGCAGCGACTAAACAATGATAATTATAAAAATAAATATTTGAAATACATACAATATAATGTGACGTGTACCTACCCAGTGTAAAAGTGTGCAATACAATACATAAATACTTTGGGGGATGTGTAGTGTAACTACTGTGTTTGTGTGCGTTCGAACAACAGAACAAGCGTGGCGACGTCACGTCGCCCGACCTTGGGCCAAAGTGCAGTCATGCATGCAGCATTACAGCTGCGGGGCAGGCAGTTACGAGACGCGCCTGCGAGGGGCCGGTGGTATTTCAGATGAGTGCTAGTAAGCAAAACCAAAACGAGATAATTGAAATACGGAATTAAGTAAAATTAGTCAAGAATTCAAAATATTATATGTCAAAAATCATTATTACTACAAGTCATCAGCCAAAATGCAAAATAAGTAAAAAGAAAAAGTGTATTGGTCGTCAGTCAGGTAAGGCATGTCTAAGAAATATATTGTTTATTCTATTGATTCACTCAATAGTTGTAAGAAGCTCGATAACTAAATTTTCAGTTTTCCTTGTTAGCAATCGGGTAAAAGGACAGGAACGAACCATATCATTCAACCTTCACAAAACAAACCGTCCAAAGTCACGTAGAAAATTTTGCAAAAAAAAAAAAAATACGCGAAACTATCTGAATGTTTATTGAGACAAAACGATTTCTATTACATTGACATACAATGAATAATATGAGCTGTAATGTAAAATTTTTGAACAATAGACAGCTGTCTAGCTAGATAATCTATGGAAAATCAATAAAATGAGAGGGAAGTAAATTCTAGATTCAAGAAAATTAAGCAAATTAGAAATTTAAATTTAGAGATTAAAACCGAGTACTTGATCTTAGTGTTACATTTATTTAGTCTGTGGCGCAGGCGTGGGCGTCGCAGGCAGGCGGCGCGTTTGTTCCGCGGGCTGTTTCAACAGACACCGCTCCGTATTGTTTACGACTAGACATTTTCTCAGTACCTACTCTTAGTACCTAACTACAGGAAAATAAATTCTTATTCAAATTCCATCAGCCATCACATGTAAAGGATCATGTCGAAACTCTTATGTTTACTGGACGAAATAATTTAGCAATTTTTGTTAAGAATCCAAACATTCACTGATCACTGAAGTTTTCTGCTTTGCCCGGTGGTAGAGAATGCCTTTAGAAATTAAGTCCACCAATTGTACTTTCATTTTCGTGCAATAAAGAATAAATAAATAAAATATAGTCTTAAGGGCCTAATACCTAATCTGAAGGTCCCAAGATCTTCAGTGCAAGCTTCTAGCCCGTCTACGTCCGATTGTCATCTCTCAGTAACACCCTAAGCCGAGGCTCGGCAGCCTGGGGGTACCCTTAGGCACGTTACTTAAATGTTAGGGGTTGAGAGCTTTCCACAGACCCAATTGCCCGGTAAAGCTATGAAAGTCACACCTTGGAATAACAGCAATCAATTTTTAAAAAAACCTAGCCTGTTGAGACGGGAGAGCTGCTTTTGGGTTGAAAGCTAGCAAACTGCAGTAAAAGGCTCGAGAGTGAAAAAGTCAATCCCTTACATAGCTAATCTGTTAACTAGATGCAGTACAAGTAATTCACAGCTACTCTCGAAGGTTGATAACCTCGCCAATCTATCAATGCTTATTAACCATTTTCTACACTCATAAGTACAAAATATGACCGAACTGTGTGAACAATACAAAGCAAATACATTGTTAAGAACATAATTAACACAACCTAGTACTTAAGATTTCTAACTTGTCACTAAATCTCTTTTCTAATCGAGTTACAGAGCGGTACAGTCGCAAACAGCCAAAGTGTAATCGCACAGCCGGTATTTTAAGAATCACTACTATAACCTCTACTACTACGACTGGACTGAATATTGTAGTGGCTGACTAAAGTTTCATTTTCGGTTCTGGCCAATAAAGCAATTTAAGCCAAAGTTACAGTTTCAGGCAAAGTTACAGTTTCAGCCAAAGTTACAGTTTCAGCCCAAGTTACAGTTTCGGCCAAAACTACAGTTTTGGCCACAAATTGACCGAACCTTTCCGACATTCCAATTGTTAATAGTGATTGCTTGTTCTCTTTATGAATTCACTGTGACTAAAGTTTCGTTTTCAATTCTCGTCAATAAAGCAGTTTCAGCCAAAGTTACAGTTTGGGCCAAAGTTACAGTTTCGGCCATAGCTACAGTTTCGGCCAAAGTTACAGTTTTGACCAAAATCACAGTTTTGGCCCCAAATCGACCAAACCTTTCAGACATTCCAATTGTTAAAAGTGATTGCTTGTTCTTTTTTATGAATTCACAGTAAAGGCATTGCAGGACCATGGCCCATACTTTCATAGGCATTGCCCTTTCGGCTTAGGGAAAAACTATGATAGGAACTGAGGGTTATTGTTTGATTTGCCCAAATATGCCGTTTTGACAATCCTGGTACAAAGTTCTTAGTTTTACGCATTAGCTGTGGTCAACTATACTAGAATAACAATGAGAGTATTATTGCAAGAGCAATGTCCAGTTAGTAACAATTACAGTAAGACTTAGATATGAGTATGTTACACTCACTGATAAATCAGTCAGGGAAATAGAGGACGTATTTTGCAGTGTTTTATATTAATGATTCATTTGAGTGGCTTTTGTTATAATTTCTTAAACTAAACTGCTTCTGCCTCTCGTATTTCTTTTAGGTATCTAACGTATCTACGTTAAAATGATAGGAATCACGCGATTGAGCATTATGAGGCTTGTACGGACTGGCTTATGGTTGCGTAGGGCATTTCATTATGGACTCTTGCGGGTTAGACTAACTCTTTACCTGTAAAAAAATACATTTAATATGCACAAATGCACGTCATTTAATAACAAAAATGTATGCTTAAACATTTTTGTTTAACTAAACATTTCTGAACGCACTTTGTAACAGGTTTTTCTAAATAGGCAGTTATACCTATTTATTTATTTTAAGTAATTTTGTTTACCTATTATATTATATTATTATAATCAGCCTGCGCTATCCCACTGCTGGGCAAAGGCCTCCCTACCCCTTGTTTACCTATTACCAACTTTATAATGACAGGCAGTTTTGCTAATAAGAGTAGGTTAGACATAACAACTCACATTTCAACGCCTAGATAAGTCCCACTAGGAAATGAAATGGTGGTGTCTTAGCACGTAAATTCAATGGAACATACGTTAGCTCGCTCGCAAAGTCATTACCCCGATTTTGTGCCGCTCAGTCGGGTAATAAATGGCCACCGCCGTGCCGTGTGTGCCGTGCGCCGTGTGCCGTGCCTGCACTGCATCAAAGTTTATGTTAGTTTTCTCTTAAACAGCGCTGAGCAAACGAACCCAGCGCCACGTCAAGTCCACGCAATCTCGATCACACTACAACCACCACACAACTACCAAAAACTACCACCGCAACAAGTAATTTTCCCTAAACGCTTTCCAATGCTGGCTTGACTCTACTCCTGGTGCTAATGCACGGAATAGCAACGTCAATAGTTAGAACGAAACAAAAATTTACTGTAGCTAAACGTATTTTAAGTGATTTCGTGGTAGAAGGTTCGAGGAAACGGAAGCACCGCGTTCTGCCGGTAATGAATTTGCGAGGGCGGGGGCCGCCTGAGAAAATAAATTACTTCGTTGTTTCCATGTTTTGTTTTTCAAAGCTTTAGTTTGACTTGAGTAAGTAATGGGTTAGTGGGTAAGGCACGGAAGTTTTGTACACTTCTATAATTGTTGATTTTAATATTCATGCTAGCAACCTTGCAAGAAATTGTGGCAGAAATAAAGTCAAAATAATTTCTTTGTAGTTATTATTTTTAATTTGAGTTTGTTTTTAGCATTTCGTGTTAGAATTGTTTATTCAGCGATATTTTGTAATACATGCGATGTAGGAAACGCAAACCTGCTTTTATTTTCCATTACACACAGTAGTAAATAAATCAAACAAGTGTGCTTACGTTAATTCGACGGTTTGACTGAAGTTTAATTGATGGTTAAATCATTATTAACAATTGGATTAACGTCTATTGCAAATTGAAAACAACAACACACGCTGTAATTGCGATAGCTAGGCTTATAAACGGCAATTTAATAGTTTTTCGTATCGTGAACACCTATTAATGTTATAGGTACAGAGGCTACAAATCAATCAAAGAAACAGCGCTGCAATTAGCACAATAAACAAAAAGCCGATGTGAAGGAGACCGTTAAGTACGCTTCACACCAAACGGCGCGAGCGCAATCTTTACAATTAGTAGAGGTAGACAAAGCGTCAATCCTACTAATTTTATAAATGCGAAAGTTTGTATGTGTGATGTGCCGTGTTGCTCTTTCACGTTAAAACCACTGGATGGATTATAATGAAACTTTCTTGCACTGTTTTTTCAACTAAGCGTGGATGAAGTCGCTGGCGGCCGCTAGTACAGGAAATAAAACTTAGCTTGCATGTAGTTTATGACACTCCGCGAAATCTGTGCGTCATCTGTTAGCTGTACTGATTTTTTAGAAATTTAAACCTTACTCGCAGACTTATTGATCAGATTTTGTGCTGAAGATCTGTTTTGCGATGCCCACGCCTACGGGGATTTATCGTCGAACCCAAGAACCACCATGCTCTACGATTTGGTTCCTGAGATGCTTCCTTTCCAGGAAATTGAAGCTAAGTACTTACTCGCCGAGCGTTTCTCCAAGGCCATGAAGTTCTTCAACAGAGAGATTAAAAAGCAACACGTTAGTTACTACTCTAGTGTTGCATGTATCGACAGACTACTTACCATCAGGTACTTTGCTTGTTGGGCTTGCAACTAATCCTACTATCCTACTAATATTTTAAATGCAACGTGGACGTGTGGATTGATGGATGGATTGTGTTGCTCTTTCACGTAAAAACTACTGGATGGATTTTAATGATACTGTACGATAGTATAGCTTATATAACAGAATAAGACATAGGCTACAAATTATAAAAGAATATCACTTTTTACCAAAAATTTACGCAGTCAAATCGCAGGCGGCTGCTAGACGGCGTGGAGACACGCCGTGCAGTCTAAATCGCACTCCATGCGGCAATCGTAAGAAATTGAATTTGGAAAGAAGCGCGGCCGGTGCCGGGACTGCGACCACAAGAACGCTCACCAAACACCGAGCCGTGAATAACAATTACCCCGTTGATTACCGCACTGCGCCGCGTCTAATAATTCACTCTATGGCCTAAACTCTGTAATTACGCGAATGGAAACGTCGGCTTACCGTTTGAGATAAAAATCGGACGAACTACGGACAGGCCTCGGTTCCCGCGCTGCCCTCAGTAATTGCAGCCTTTCATACAAACAACATAAACATTTATTTTTGTATAATCAAACGCCCGTAATACTAGTTTCATACATGCAAATGTAAAGGCTCTAGTTGGTAATTGAAAAATAATTCTAGACTACTCAGATGCGCTTACTTATCCAATGAAAAGATGAAAAATCATCCTATGCGAAATCATGAATGTATTTAAAGCCAGTGAAATCCACAGCTTTCATTATAGGTATGTATTGTTTAAAGTTAACAATCCGTTGCCTAATTGAAGTTAAAAAATACAAAATGTTGTGCCACTTTGTACACGAAGATCAAATTTTCATGTTAGGTAATTGTTCACAAGATATTTCTTACCAATCTATCAAACTGCATGTTTTCTTAATCTACTAAACACACGGTCCAGAAGTCGATTTCAATTAAATTAACTATTTCATACAAATACAAATACTCCCAGAGGTAACCTCTCCTGAATGCGTAATTCTAGAACCCAATAAATATGCACAAATACTGCACAAAAACCATTCATGTGCATTTGTTTTCACCGTTTGAAAAAAAAGGCACAAATAATGTGGGAATACTGTCATTAGTGCCATTTTCACGCAGAAATAAGACGCAAAAGACGTTTTTTCAAACCTCATCTCATTATTATATATTCGCGCGCATGTATCACTTTCACAAAACCCATTAATTCGTGTTTAAAGTTTACTTATGTGACCTTCCTTTGTTTACAAAGGCCATTAGAAAGAGTAAAGATAGGTTGTTTCGGAGAAGCGACGCGCGGCGTTCAAATTATAGGGCCAGCTAACTACCACGCTTGGCCCTATTTCACGGGCCGGCTTGGCCCAAACATTCCAATTAGATTGTATAATGACTCCAATAGAATCTGAATTAGTAGGCTTTGTGTTCTTTGTGGTTTGGTACACAAAATTGGGAACGAAAGTGGCTGGGTCGGTGTTTTGAATTTTTATTGTTGATGTTGGCTTTTACAATGAAAATAGACATCTGTTTAGTTTTTTGATTAAGGATTCATTACGATACTTATCATATCTGGCAAATCAGTAAACATGCGATAAGACTGCTTATAAGCATTATGCCAAGCCAAGTTTGCGAAATTCATTTAAGTGCATGTGAGGTGGTGTGAAAAAAATAATATGTACTTACCTAATACATTTACCCCCTGATTCATAAAAACGAACGCAACGCTATAGCATAGTTTAAGCAATTGACGTGTTGTGTCACTTACTGGCGGCAGCAAAAAGAATGACAGTGACAAAGCGATACAAAAGTTATCGTGTTGTTTAAGAGCTAAGTTTTTATGAATAAGGGGGATAAAGTTTTACAATGAGATCCACATCCATAGATAAGTCAGGTGAAACTGACCCTGGACTAGGTAGAGCTTTCACTATCTAGGAATGGTGGATTCTTCGTTACAAAATAAGTAGTATTGGCAGACGTAATAATGCCTGGAAGCATTGCCTAGGTACAAGTCAAATATAAATTTCGAAGAAATCACCTATGATTAATACACACACACACTTATAAGAATTGTTGCAAATAGCAGACATACGATGAATTACAAGATGACATGATTATACTGTTACGTAGAAAATCGTGAGGTCGATTTTCTTTTCATTTATTTTATCAGGAGTCTGTCGATTTGTGTTTTTTTTTAAATCTCTCGATTTCAGAAATTGATATGAGACAACACTAGCAGCTTTGTCTTGTTCGCATCACTAGAGATCACGAGAGATGTCAGCTTCTGAAGACTTCAGACTACTAAATATTACTATTTTTATGTTTTTTAATTCATTTCAGTGCTTTTGTTCTCAACAAACCAAGTAGTTTTCATATAGGTATTTTTCTAAGCCTAATTCTATAAATTCATTAAAAGGCATGGCCTTATTCACTTTTTTTAATTCCAACATTTTCGGAGGATTTTAGTCTTTGCCATGGCAACACACCGGCTCGATATCGATTTTGCGTAGGTCATTGCGCTCTGCCATTTTACTTTTCGAAACCGGCGTACGCGCTGTAGTTCCAAATATCTTAAACCCCTGATACCGGTAAGTTGCAGCTCGAAGACCAGGATTAGTGGAATCCATCGTGTTTGTGGTGTGCTGATTAATCAGTGTCGCTTTTTTCCAGCTCGTGATGTGCTTGGTGTAGACGTGACCGATGACGTGGTCTACGTGAAAGTGTTAGTTTTTCCTCAACCCGGAACAATGCCCCGGAGTTGAATTGCTGGAGAAAGCATTGAGCGTCAGCATTAACCTCCAATAGGTATGTTAAATTGCTTATTTTGATTAGGGAATCCATGCACCGCACGTTGTCGAGGCACGGCTAGGTTAAGTCACTTCACGCCGCTATTTCTGAGCACCTAGGCCATAAGCACGCCTTATTACTGCATCTGCTGCCTGCTTATGCTACGGCACCCTCGCTTTGCCTCTGCAACTGTGGTTTCCTGCATTTTTCTGCGTCTTGGGACCCTTCTCTTCGTCTCAGTCCCAGACACGTGTGTCTTGTGTTAACGCTGGTGCCTGTAACGCTTACAGGAGGTGTTCAGTACGGGCGAAGGCTGCCCGTAAGTGCTAAGTACAGGCAAAGGCTGCCCGTCCATGCCAGTGTCCTGACTGTCTCCGTGGAGTGGCCGAAAACATTCCACGGGCTGTCCGGACCTGCATGCTGCAGCCCTCAGTGCTGTGTCCCACCGGATCCCGCAGGAGAAAGAAGTAGGATCTTTCTTTTTTTATATTTTTCCACGCATTTAGAGCGTGGTGGCGCCCCTCATCTTAATTATTTTGAACATTATGATCAAACAAACGCTCGGTACCTCTCGTCACCCAAACCCAAAGGCTCCTGAGTCTGGCCGGCTCCAATAGGGCTTCATTTTCTGTGCCTAGCTTTATTTTAGGCCTAAGATTTCAAGGTAAATAAACTAAATTTATTTCAACCAAAATTTGCTTTAATTTCATAATTGTAAAACCCAGCTTCCCATTCTTTAAGGTAACAATGGCGCCCAACGTGGGGCTTTGACTTGAGGTAAACAACATGTCGAATAAGCTATGTTGCTGAGCGTTTGTTTTTTCTAAACATGTTAGGTATTTTCTATTAATTAATATTATTCATAAACTCTGTGATTTGCTGTTAATGTTTCCATTTATTGCCTTTGTGTTTGAGGGCAACTTGTAGGTATACTAGTTTGCTGTGTGTTGTAGTTATGTACCTTCTTGGTAACAAGTTCTGACCTACTTACCTCTTGGTTATATTCTGCCAATATAGCCCTTTTAAATTATTATCATTGTTGGGACTTGTTAGCAATAATGAGAAGTACCTAGTGTTATTATTCTGGTATACCTACCTAAATTATTTCTAAGTGGTACTCAGGGTACAGTACTGTAGTGTATAAATAATTTCATAACTGCTATTATTGTTAGGAGTGTAAGGCGGGCATAGTACGTCACGAGTGGTATACAGGGTGTTTTTTTAAAAAAAAAAAAACAATTTTATTTTTAGGTTTACAATTTTACTTTTACCTTTTATATACAGTGTACCTAGTTTTTAATTATTATTGTAGGCACTTCGAACCTCCCGCCTTACAATACAATTTTATAATAAGTTGAAAGTTTGTGAGAGCCAATTAGGATCAGTAGCTTTGAGTTTGGGTATTAACATAGTTCAATAACATGGAGCGACCAATTGCTTATCACCTTCTGAGAAAGGAGGAACTGTCATATGAGGTTGAGATAAGGGACACCAAACCTGGAACTACAGTAGAGGCCCTGCGGCTTCAAGTAAGGGAGCTAGCTCGTACCATACCTGACGAGGTGTTGGAGACGTCACGTAACACCAGCGAGGAGGTAGCTGTAGTTCTGAACAAGCTAAATGAGATTGAGAAAGGCCTATCTGAGGACTCCTCCATGTCATTTAAGACCTTCAACCGCCTCAGAGCTATTGCTCATCACGCATACCATCGCCTGTCTCGTGTGTCTGCCTCTCATGAGAATGCCGAGGATTTCACCGCTGTGCAAGCCCGGTTGAATGGTCTGCTGGAAAGGATAGACCGCCGGTTCCGTGCCTTCAGTGCCTCATTCGAGGAGCCACTTCGTGAAGTGCCTAGCGTTGTGTCCTCGGATCCTTCATGCTCCCTACGTGACCCCATTGTTGTGCAGTGTTGTACACCGACAGAGCGTACTGTCTCCAAGCTTAACCATAGGTTTAACGGTCTTACATGTGTTCGTTCCTTTTTGTTGCGATTGTCAGAGTTATGCGAGACTCGCAATGTCCGAGAGGATGCTTTGTTTCAGGGTGCTGCGGAATTATTCACGGACTACGCGCTCACATGGTTCCGTAGTGTGAAGCCAACTGTAACTTCTTGGCCTTCATTAAGGAATATGCTGATCGAGGAGTTCTCTCCCTACGACTTTGATGATCGGTTGCTTGTGGAGATTCGTAGCCGTACGCAGGGGGCTACGGAGTCAGTTGCCTTGTATATTGCAATTATGATTAACTACTTTAACCTTTTGACCCAACCTCTACCAGAGGCTGAAAAACTTAAAATAATTCGTTACAATTTGCGCCCTAATTTAATTACTGCTCTAGCACTGGAGGACATTCCGTCTATTGCTGATCTGAAACGCAAGTGTAAAATTTTAGAATATAGTTTCTTTCGGGCAACTGGATTCGTAGAACCTGCCAGGCCTTCCTCTGCATCCCTGGCCTCTGACCTGGCTTTCAAGGGAAAAACTCCAGCAAGGGTAGAAGTGGTTGAAGCCTCTACACCTTTTTGTGTTCGTTGTAGGTCAGTTGGGCATGCTCTGCCAGCCTGTAGGTCGACAGAGATTGTTTGTTACCGTTGTGGAACCAATGGTTTCACCACCCCGCGCTGTCCTAAATGTTCACCGCACAGTGCTAAACCTGGAGCAAAGGCAATCTCAAAAAACTAGTTTTGCCGGATCGAGGCAGGCCTTCCCATCCAAACTTTGATGATAATGATTGGGCAGCGTACCTGTCCCAGTTACGTATATTTTTCTCCACCTACCAGGTTGCTTCGATTCGATATTTTAAGCGTGACGAAGATGTTCGTCCTCATTTAGTTATTAGTATCTATGAAGATAAATTGTATGGGCTTTTGGACTCAGGGGCTAGTATTTCTATTTTAGGTTCTTCGGCGGGAGATAGTTTTATTCAGGCTGGAGTGAAGCTTCAGTCGTGTGATGGTTTTGAATTTGTGGCGACTGCGAATGGCTCGCAAGCGCGTGTGTTGGGTTATATTTATTTACCGGTGACGCTAAACGATGTTACTCATATTATTAATTTTTTCTTGTACCTGAAGTGTCTACTCCTGTCATATTAGGAGTTGATTTTTGGAAAGCCTTTAATTTAGCCCCTAAAGTTTTTCCTGATCTGTCTTTTGAACAGAGGTTGGTGGATGCTCCACAAATCTCTGAACTTAGGAGTTTGCATAATTTTGATACACTGACCCCAGTACAAAAGCAGACTGCCACTGAAGTAGTTCATCTGTTTGAAGATATTTCTGCTGAAACAAAAGGACTCGGTCGCACTGACCTAATTACCCACTCTATAGATACTGGGGATACTCCCTCTATTAAACAGAGATATTATTGTATGTCGCCCGAACGTCTTAAGGTGTTGAACGGGTTGTTAGATGAAATGTTGGAAATGGGGGTTGTAGAACCAAGTACAAGTAGCGGCACGTAACTTTAGCGCTGGCCGTTTCTGCGCAGAAGACGAAAATAAGGTATCACAGGGGTTTAGAGGGACGAAGGGCGAGCGAGCGGAGCGCTGATTGGCTCTCCGGTCGCATTACGTCCCCCGCACTGATGTCAAGTCCCGCGCACATCCTAGAGCACCGTCGCGTACAAAATCGTTTTGTTATTGCTGTTAAGTTTTGTTATAGTTTTTTTGTTAAGTTTGTTTTTGTTTCGAAGAGTAAACATTACTATTTATATTTCATATGTGAATATGCCTAGGAGAAATAATGTTTTGAAAAGACAAGCACGAAAAATGGTCTATGACGTGCATTGTTTTCTCTGTGATACTCACATAACGTTTATGTCATACTTTCTAGCAATCATCATAGCGACACTGCGAGCCATCTATCGCGCACAGGAGGGCAACTTTCCAAAATTCAAGGCTAAATAAATACCAAAAGTCATACCCATCGCCTTAATATTTTTTTCATAATTATTTTTGCTACATACTATTTTAAGTTTGCCAGTCCTTTAGAATAACATAATGAACATTGTTTCAACTACTAATTATTTGTTATATGATGCTTAATGATTACTTGATAAAACTCTCCGTGCGCGACGGTACCATGCGCAGCTATCCCTTCCACGGTTCGCTCAGCGCTAAACTTAGGTGCCTCGACCTATACCAGCCCTTGGAATAACCCAGTTCTTTTAGCCTCTAAGGCCAATGGTGAGTTGCGTTTCTGCTTGGATAGCCGCAAGCTAAACGCAGTTAGTAAAGGCGATGCATACCCTCTCCCCTACATCTCTCGCATCTTAGACCAGCTCCGAGAGGCTAGATATTTGTCATCCATCGACCTGAAAGCGGCGTTTTGGCAGATTGGGCTTGACTCGCAAGAATCGCGCGAGAAGACAGCCTTTACTGTCCCTGGTCGCGGTCTCTTCCAGTTTGTCGTTATGTGTTTTGGTTTAAAGGGTGCACCGGCCACTCAGCAGCGTCTAATGGACAAGCTTTTTGGGCCTGAATTTAGTGACAAAGTCTTTGTCTATCTCGACGATATCGTCATCGCTACGTCTAGTTTCTCCGAGCATATTACTCTCCTACGGAAAGTGTATGAGCGGTTAAGAATGGCTAACCTCACGATTAACCTCCAAAAGTCGAATTTCTTTAGAAAAGAACTGAAGTATTTGGGCTATGTGGTCGACGAGCATGGATTACGTACTGATCCTGCTAAGGTTCAATCGATCGTTGACTATCCTGCCCCTACTAACCGTAAAGAAGTCAAGGCTTTTCTGGGTACTGCGTCATATTACCGGAGATTCATTAAAGATTTCAGCTCTATCGCTGCTCCGTTGAACGCTCTAACCAGTACCAAGAAAAACGCACCATCCTTTAGTTGGTCGGAGGAGGCTGACCTTGCTTTTAACGAGCTGAAGTCTGCTCTCGTCTCAGCCCCAGTGTTAGCCTGCCCGAACTTCGACAAGCCTTTCGCCGTGCACTGTGATGCTTCGGGCTATGGTATCGCTGGCACTTTGACGCAAGATCTGGACGACGGTAAGGAACACCCTATAGCTTATGCAAGCCGTTCCTTGAATAAAGCTGAGCGTAACTACTCTGCTACCGAACGAGAAGCGCTGGCAGTAGTCTTCGCTATCGAACACTTTCGTCCTTATCTGGAAGGTGGCCGACCGTTCAAAGTCATTACCGATCATTCTAGTCTCCGGTGGTTTTTCAACTTGAATAACCCAACGGGTCGGCTAGCCCGATGGGGTTGTCGGTTGTCTCCGTATGAGTTTTCCATCGAGCATCGAAAAGGTAAAGAGAATGTCGTTCCGGACGCTTTATCACGGGCAGTACCCGTCATGAACATTCAACCTGTCCCCGACGATCCTTGGTTCAATAAAGTCTTTCAAAAGTGTAAGAATTATCCTAAAGCTTGTCCCAACTTCGTGGTCAAAAATAACAAACTATTTCGTTACTCCAAAAACAAGTTCGGTGGTGATCCCGGTTACGACTGGAAAGAAGTCGTCCCCGCCTCCCTTCGAGAGTCCTTGTTGAGTACGAACCATTGCGGTGAGCTAACCCCCCATTTTGGAATTTTTAAGACCTACAAACGGTTGGCTCTTCGCTATTTTTGGCCAGACTTGTACCAGGATGTTGTGGACTTTGTGAACAAGTGCGAAGTATGTTCCGCTTACAAATGTTCTCAGGATGTAACTCCTGGACTTATGGGCGATCCGAAGGTAACCACACGTCCCTTCCAGACGATAAGCATCGACTTGGTGGGTCCCTTGCCGCGCTCCCGTGCGGGTTTCACTTACTTGCTAGTCGTGTTGTGTTGTTTCTCTAAGTACTGCCTCCTATTCCCTCTGAGGCGAGCTGTGGGCAAGAATATTGGTAAACACTTGGAAGAGGGTGTTTTCCTCGTGCATGGCGTGCCGCGTACGGTGATTTTGGATAATGGAACCCAATTCACCGGTAGCGAACTAAACGCGCTTTTCACGAGGTATAACATCCCCCAGATTCACTTTACACCCAAGTACACTCCCCAAGTGAACTCAGTGGAACGCTACAACCGCACTATTGGAACCTCACTCTCGATCTTGGTTAAGGACGATCACCGCACGTGGGATATCCACGTCCCCAAGATTCAATGCGCCATGAATTCGTCTGTGAATGAAACCACGCGTTACAGCCCCTATTTTTTGGTTCACGGCAGAGAACCTATTTTGTGTGGTACCATTTATGGAACTGCTACAACACCGACAGTATCCCTAACGTGCATGCCTAGAACTAGATTTGCAAAGGGTTTGGGTCAGTTGAAGGATGTCTTCGAAAGAGTTAGCACCGCTATTGCTAAGGTGCACGACCGAAGTAGAAAATATTATAACCAATCTCGTCGTCATGTCGAGTTTAAAGTTGGTGACACGGTATGGAAGAAAACATTTCCCTTGAGTGATGGTTCTAAATTTTTTATGGCCAAGTTAGCTCCTAAATTTGATAAGTGTAGGGTGGTCAAGAAATTGGGCTCCCTTGTGTATGAATTAGAAGATGCCGATAGTGGTAAACCCCTTGGACGTTGGCATGTGAAGAATTTGAAGGCGAGGTAAGCCTTCCCTTTTGGAGGTTGTTGTTGGGTTGTTTGTGGTGTTGCAGCTGTAGCGCATGGCGCGACAGACTGCAATACAAGTGGTGAGCAATATGCCCTCATAGTGATGTGTTGATAGTGCCCTTGGCGTATGGACGCCAAGGATTTGAAGGCGTGGTGCGCTTTCCTGTTTGGAGTTATTGGAGGTCTGTGAAAGGTTTCACAGCTGTAGCAAATCGCGCTGCTGGCTGTGCAGTGTTGTTGTGGGTCACGTACCTTTAGGTTAATTTTCAGGTGCGTCCAGTGGACGTGTGGTCCGCCGCTAACCATCGGCTCACCACACCACCACTGATCGCCCTGTGGTTAGTTTAGTTTTTTAGTTTAGGTTGCATGTTTTTTATTGGAAATTAGTTGTTAGGGAACATCGACCCCTGGACCGCTGGTGGCAGCGATAAGATCTGTCCCGGGCGATTGATATCCTATTTTATAGGATGGAATGTTGGTCAGAAGAAATAGTATGAAATGAAAGCTGTAAGCTGTAAGAAAGAAGCATCCCTGGACTGCTGGTTGGCAGCGTAAACATCTGTCCCGGGTGATTGTTGTCCTGTTCTACAGGATGGAAAGTGATGCTATAGGAAAGGAAATAAAGATTGGCTAGTTGTTAGGTTAAGTTGTCTGTCTTGTGGTGTGATGTTTTATAGTAGGTATTTTGAAATGTGTGTTGTTGTCTCAGAAGTGGAAGTGTTGGGTTAGGCAGCCTGGTCCGACATCAAAGGATCTGTCTGTGTTTGTTGTTAGTGGTTTTTTGAAGCCAGTATAGCCTACTAAGTTACTTGTTGTTGTAGTGATATTAGTTATTAACTTTTGCATGTTACTCAGATAGTACCTACATTCTATTGAGTTAGTTTTTGGATGATAGTGTTTAATTTGTTGGTTGTTAGGAAGTAAACTTTGTTAGTGTCAGTTTTCGATAGTGGTGCAGCCTAGGTGTTATTGCAGCTATAATTTTATATTTTTGTAGTCTATGTTTTATGTGCCAGAGCCTACAATAGTTTTCGGAGCGGTTGGTTACTCGCTAAATAAGCCTTACCACCAGGAGCGGATAGGGAACTCCATCAAAATAAGCCTTAACCCCTTTGTGTTCTCAAACAATACTTTCTAGTTTATTTACTTGTTTATTTTTATTCCATAATTTGCCATAGGAGCGGGTAGTGACTCTTAAAATAAGCCTCACCACCCGGAGCGGTAGGTAACTCCATTTAAATAAGCCTATACCTTTAAGTTCTCACCCTTATCTTGTCCCTAATTAGTTACATCCGGTTTCAGTACGGAGTCACTTGTTTTCTTTTCTTGTTGGTTCATCCAGTTACTGGCGTTAGCCATAGCCAGGCATTGTTTGTCCCACCTGATTGATAGGAACAATATTGTAGTCTATTTGATAGGAAATATTATGTATTCTATTGATAATTTTGTGTAGTTTATTAATACTTATGTTGTTCTAGGTTGCACCCTAATTACTTAGGTTTCTTTATGTTTGGTTGTTGCGTTATCAGAGGACGCGTGGTCCGCTTGCCTTGCGCTCGCTCACCACGCCGCCTCTGTTGACAGACTCCATTCTTTTGTTGAAGGGTAGTGATGAGCTGGAGGGCCAGCTCGAATTTTTCTCCTTTCCGTCGAAAAATTCTGGTAGGTGGGGAGGTATTGTTACGTAGAAAATCGTGAGGTCGATTTTCTTTTCATTTATTTTATCAGGAGTCTGTCGATTTGTGTTTTTTTTTAAATCTCTCGATTTCAGAAATTGATATGAGACAACACTAGCAGCTTTGTCTTGTTCGCATCACTAGAGATCACGAGAGATGTCAGCTTCTGAAGACTTCAGACTACTAAATATTACTATTTTTATGTTTTTTAATTCATTTCAGTGCTTTTGTTCTCAACAAACCAAGTAGTTTTCATATAGGTATTTTTCTAAGCCTAATTCTATAAATTCATTAAAAGGCATGGCCTTATTCACTTTTTTTAATTCCAACATTTTCGGAGGATTTAAGTCTTTGCCATGGCAACACACCGGCTCGATATCGATTTTGCGTAGGTCATTGCGCTCTGCCATTTTACTTTTCGAAACCGGCGTACGCGCTGTAGTTCCAAATATCTTAAACCCCTGATACCGGTAAGTTGCAGCTCGAAGACCAGGATTAGTGGAATCCATCGTGTTTGTGGTGTGCTGATTAATCAGTGTCGCTTTTTTCCAGCTCGTGATGTGCTTGGTGTAGACGTGACCGATGACGTGGTCTACGTGAAAGTGTTAGTTTTTCCTCAACCCGGAACAATGCCCCGGAGTTGAATTGCTGGAGAAAGCATTGAGCGTCAGCATTAACCTCCAATAGGTATGTTAAATTGCTTATTTTGATTAGGGAATCCATGCACCGCACGTTGTCGAGGCACGGCTAGGTTAAGTCACTTCACGCCGCTATTTCTGAGCACCTAGGCCATAAGCACGCCTTATTACTGCATCTGCTGCCTGCTTATGCTACGGCACCCTCGCTTTGCCTCTGCAACTGTGGTTTCCTGCATTTTTCTGCGTCTTGGGACCCTTCTCTTCGTCTCAGTCCCAGACACGTGTGTCTTGTGTTAACGCTGGTGCCTGTAACGCTTACAGGAGGTGTTCAGTACGGGCGAAGGCTGCCCGTAGGTGCTAAGTACAGGCAAAGGCTGCCCGTCCATGCCAGTGTCCTGACTGTCTCCGTGGAGTGGCCGAAAACATTCCACGGGCTGTCCGGACCTGCATGCTGCAGCCCTCAGTGCTGTGTCCCACCGGATCCCGCAGGAGAAAGAAGTAGGATCTTTCTTTTTTTATATTTTTCCACGCATTTAGAGCGTGGTGGCGCCCCTCATCTTAATTATTTTGAACATTATGATCAAACAAACGCTCGGTACCTCTCGTCACCCAAACCCAAAGGCTCCTGAGTCTGGCCGGCTCCAATAGGGCTTCATTTTCTGTGCCTAGCTTTATTTTAGGCCTAAGATTTCAAGGTAAATAAACTAAATTTATTTCAACCAAAATTTGCTTTAATTTCATAATTGTAAAACCCAGCTTCCATTCTTTAAGGTAACAATACTGAACACCTCCTATTGGAGGTTAATGCTGACGCTCAATGCTTTCTCCAGCAATTCAACTCCGGGGCATTGTTCCGGGTTGAGGAAAAACTAACACTTTCACGTAGACCACGTCATCGGTCACGTCTACACCAAGCACATCACGAGCTGGAAAAAAGCGACACTGATTAATCAGCACACCACAAACACGATGGATTCCACTAATCCTGGTCTTCGAGCTGCAACTTACCGGTATCAGGGGTTTAAGATATTTGGAACTACAGCGCGTACGCCGGTTTCGAAAAGTAAAATGGCAGAGCGCAATGACCTACGCAAAATCGATATCGAGCCGGTGTGTTGCCATGGCAAAGACTAAAATCCTCCGAAAATGTTGGAATTAAAAAAAGTGAATAAGGCCATGCCTTTTAATGAATTTATAGAATTAGGCTTAGAAAAATACCTATATGAAAACTACTTGGTTTGTTGAGAACAAAAGCACTGAAATGAATTAAAAAACATAAAAATAGTAATATTTAGTAGTCTGAAGTCTTCAGAAGCTGACATCTCTCGTGATCTCTAGTGATGCGAACAAGACAAAGCTGCTAGTGTTGTCTCATATCAATTTCTGAAATCGAGAGATTTAAAAAAAAACACAAATCGACAGACTCCTGATAAAATAAATGAAAAGAAAATCGACCTCACGATTTTCTACGTAACAATACCTACCTTTAAAACATTTTGGTGTTTTTTACAGCAACATATTCAGACAACTGGGGATGGAAAGATTGGTTAGGTTTTATTTTATCAATGATAAAGAATTTGACAACTAGGCCTTAATAACGGCTAACTTACTAATTGATCTAGGTAAATGTCAAACGGTCGAATAAACGGTTATATAAATTAATACCTACGTACGCTTTAGGTACTTTAATTTGATAAATAAATTATCTTATTGTACCTTATCTACGTGTAAGCAGATGCCTCATGGTTTGGTTTCACCGACAGGATCCGTTGCGACGCTGATGGATGTTTAGCAACCAAACCGAGTGATTAATTAACATCATTTTAATGCTGCTACTCTACCGGCGTAATGTGTTTGTGTACAAAAAATCCTATTAGTCGGGCTATTGCGCCCAAACATTACACAGAGGAGCTAATGCCCTAACAGAGCAATGTGTGCAACCACCGTCTTTGAACAGGTTGAATTAAAGGTGTCCATGTCCTTAGAAAGCCTACTGAAAATATGCTTTTTAACATAACATTGCATTCAATTGATATTTACAGCCTTTCTCTGTTAAAAGGAAGAAATCAGAGCTAGGATACTTTCCGATAAATAGGTTTTTAAATGTGGGATGGCTCGTCAAGAATTAGGCGTTCTCTACCATCCTTAGTAATGGTAAGCTAGCGCTAGAATGGGTGGTGCTTATTTGACAGCAAGATTAGATTAGATTCATTTATTTTTCAAAATTGAAATAACATTATACATTACATTAATGTCCTATATAAGGTTATAAGGTTAGGTTATCAAGGTTTATCGCTAAGCTTAACCCCTGTCCAATAATCCGAACTGGCTTGCGCCACCTCATAGTTGAGGTATGACTGAGCCAGCAGTGAGACTTTGTTAAATTCAAAAACTATTAATACAATATTTTTAATGGGCTTTCTAGGGGCATGGACACGAAATAAAGAGCATTCCTTGAGCCGGAGCGAGGTGCGTTACGTTCGGTATTCGGTAGTGCGTGTCATAGGTCGTGTCTTAGCTCATCAATCTTGACGCCTATTAATTTGAAGGATAAGATACTTGTGCGTCAGCTCTCACTCACAGCTGGGGCTTGTTGGCCAACTACGTTGCCGACGATAGACTACAACAACGTATCGTACACTTGTACGATACGTACACTTAACTTACTTAACTTAACTTAACTTTACTTAACTTTTTTACCTAAGCACTTGCTTAGGTAAAAATATTAGCGAATTAAACGTACAATTGGGCGATTAGTAACAAATGTCATGATACTGCCGTGCTATTCTGGCGGTGCACATCGGACATCACTTCACATCTCGGTGCTTCACGCTTACCTCAATCATCAATACGCTTTACTTTAAATTAGTATTTTCCCTCATTTTGTATGTAAATAATAAAAAAAATATATTTGGCTAAGTCCTTTTTTCTCAAACGGCCACAGTTGCAAAGAAATTGAATTTTAAAGTTCACTAGTACGAGCGAAGGGAGTTTTGGCGTCCGCCGGAATAGCATAGCTGTTTATAAAAAACAGCATATCATGTTGTAGAGAAACTAACGCAATAACTTGACAGCTAACACTTAAAATGTGTGCATGAAAAACGTAGGGTACGTAGATGTAACAAATAAGCGACACTCAGAGGGCTTTCTAGGGCCATTGATGGGTACGCTGAAAATGTGATGCGATAAAACGATTACCTATTCCACTTATTTTGGCCATCCCCCACCTGCAGCAGAGAGAAGACAAAGAAGAAACAAAAGAGAGTGTGTACTCTATGGAACCACACGAAGAAGAACATAATTTAGATATTATGCACGCTAGCACCCCGGCTGGCACAAAGCGCGGCCCGCGCTGGAACACGGCCTACAGCGCCATTGTCGTGCCACAAAAGAAAGGGAATCACTCGACATGAATAAATATCTTTGAATAATGGCCTCGCTGCCTATAATGAAATGTTTTATGTATCGGTATTATCGCGTTAAATCGCTTTATACGCCGCCACACTTATGTGCAAGTTTTTGTACCGTTAGCGATCCGTCGGCGGGTCTTCGGTGGCTTAACCACCCGTGCCTTCTTCTAACGATCGTTACTTTTTACAACGCTACTTAGTTGGTAAAAGAAAGGAAATAAATTCAATAAGAAAATTAAGTTATTAACACAAATGAAGGGTTAATAGAGCATGGGAAAGTAATGGAACAAAACTACTTGCGTTTTGCTGTCAAACGTTTGTTTTTTTATGTTAGTTTTCCTGGTCAGAGGGTAAGTAAAGGCATCACATACGTTGTCTGCAAACTGACTATAATGACGCAAAAAAAATATGTATTATTTATTTTACTTCCGTAAGAAAAATCGCCCTACGGTTTTTACTATAATTAGATAACAACTTTTCCATCAATTGTTCCCTTTTTTGGCTGAGCTTGTTCCAGCCGGGTTCCTCTGAAGTCCACGGTGGATGAATATCACCTCCGTGAGAGTTTAGTTCAATGTTAAATCGTTTTCAAATAAATCAAAAGCTGTATGAATAAGCAAATATTCATAAAGCATATTAATGCTGTAATAATCGACCACTCTTCATGTATTTAATGATATGCTTAGTTAAGACAGACCAGCTCTGGAAATAAGAGTACAGGCCGAACCTGACATCGTCGTTCCTTATTTTTTGTCTGGTAAAGTGACATTTGTATTACCAATTCTCCCTACTATACATTATATGTAGGTATTTGCTTGAGAAGGTTATCTGTCAATAAAGTGCAAACACGATACAAATGCGGTTTACAAAACCTACTGTAGATTCTTGAAAAAATAAAATACTTTCGTTGGTTGAATAATTAACAAAATACTATCTAATACCATTTATACAATGGACTTAGAAGTGAGTCCTTTTAATTTGAACTGTAAACAAAACTATCTACTATGTAAACACGTGGGTATAAGAACCATATTGAATTTGAAAACAAAACGACTTCTTCTAAGCGGTTACGTAAACCTGAGCATTACAATTATTATTTTGCGGTTATCCAATTATTTTTATAGGCCCAAAGAGATCAGTTAGATTATATTTTCCGTAATAACTTAATAAATTTACGCGGCATGGGCGGGTACCCGCGCATTTCCATTTTAAAACAACAATTACTATGTGGGTAAGTCGTAAAAGTTACGCCACTTTATTATAATTTGCTTACTGTTTAAACACAATTCATAATATGCCTCCACGTGTGTAACTTTAATTAATCTTGTGTACTTTTAAAACAAAAGGTAATTGGGCACCCGCCGTTAAACAATAGTGTCCGCAATCTCAACTTCTCATTATCTAAATGTACGCAAGTACAGTCAACCAAAGCTCAAGCATAATACTAAACCTCAAATTGACTTGCGTGAAGTATGCAAACTCATAGATGTAAGAGCTCAGCTTAGGCCAGCTCTACAGCGTAAGAACTTATGCTCACTGTACGAAGTAACGGCTCTCTGTATAATTTAAAAAGTATACATGCGTATATAATTTTGCTTGTTAATGTTAATGATGAATGATAAAACTAATTCAAGTGTCTGTAATGCATAATGACAATTGAAATACTCAGAGCCCGTGCAAATTACAAAGTTTGAACGGCCGAAAATGACTCTGTCTTAATAACTATTATTTTTTATTTTATCTAACTTAATACGAAGTGTCATTTCAATGATATACATAAAGTTTTATTTAATTACACGACACGGTAAGGGCTATTTAAATTACGCTGGTTCCCGACTGCGATCGGAAGTTTTTTCCATACAAATTGAAATCATCATGATTGTAGGTACTAATTGATTGAAAATTATATCGCGCTAGTATAGACGCTGTGAATAAGTTTCATGTACTTAGGTGCTTATAAGGAATGAGATCAAGACCCAAGGCTTTCCTCACACTGCCCTTAGAGCCTGTTCACACCTAGCGTTCTTTGGGCGATTTCTCGCCGTGGAATCGCGGAATCGCCTAACAAACGTTAGTGTGAACTTAACTCCGTTCAAGGGACATATTGGACTGTGTTTTATACAATTAAAGTACGAATGTTACCTTTACACTACCTCAAAACAATTGACTTGACTTCTACAATGAGTTTGTATGTCAAAAGTATGTTAATCCGTTCCCAGTATCCCATGGCACACAATTTGGGGCTAGATCGCGCTGCGTCGAATAATGTCCAGTGATATTTACTTATTTATTATTTTTATACAATAGCTCGGCCTGGATGACTGTAGATGTCAGTCGTGAAGCCTAGTTAGAGACCTTTGGGCGGTTTGATATTATCTGACATTAAGGTTGCTCACTAACCTTACACCCCTCCCACAATCCGCACTGAGCCCGCGTGTGGAGACATCATAGTTGAGGTGAGGCCTGTGCCCAGCAGTTGGACGTATATAGGCCGCTTATGTTAAGTTTAATCCCTAATCCTCAACATCATAGCTGTCCAGTACTAACGTCACGTAAAAAATACCCTCCAGATTGCTCTCGTGGCTCATTTTCCGGCGGTTTCCGAATCGAATAGTATTAATTAGAATCTGTGCCGGTGCCCGGAGCGGAGTGCCGAGGACACGCTCCTCCACCGATAAATCAATTTAATCTAATTTAATTTGAACCGAGCTTCCTTCGGGACGCGGTCACGCAACCGTAGACGCAATGTTATTTCAACCAATTACTTCAGTATACCTACTTGCTTTTATGTAATTTTTTTAACTATGGTTCCCTCTTAAATCTAAGTGTAAGTATTTATGATATTATGAGACAAGTGACTGTCGTTTACCCGCATATCAAGAAATAGAAGTAGAAGAACGTTTATTAAGATTTTTTTTCTTCATTTCTCTAACACACTCAGAATTAATTTAGATGCGTTGATTTTTACGAGCTCATTAAATAAATATACACTCGTAAGTCTGGATGGAACACCAACTTTTTGTTCATTGTACAATTTGCGGCTAACTCTCCGGTCAAGGAAAAACCCAAGCAACCCGGATACCGCTACTAGAGTAGGCGGTAGGCTCGCCCCTTACCACGTTGGGTTCAAAATTCTCTCTGCGAAATGTAGGCTTCTTAATGTTTCGTTTACCATTCATATGCTAAAAAAATTGCTGCTGTCAGCATGTTCTGTCTCTCAAATATGTTTTCCTTTAAAATATTATTGTGGACATTTCCTTTAGTTTGAGTCTAACTACAAATTCACCCAAAATAAGAGGCTGTTATATTAAAAGTTTTGATTGATTACTTAGCTATTAATTACTCTTCTGACATCGTGGCCTAACAGTAAGAAATATATTTGTAGAGATAATCTCACCTGCACTGCACTTTTTCATTACTAAATGTTATCCATTGTATTCATGCAAAGTAATAAATAAAAATAAAATCTCTTTACCAACCAATTAGCTTAGGTCAACATTGTTGATAACAATCAATAAGTACATTACAATTATTTATGACCAAGACAAGTCGTAAAAAGTGAATTTAATTAGTTTAAAGTCGTTTTGCTAAATATATCGTGATTAGTCGATTTCGCCATCAGCCGTGCTATTCCGGCGGTGCACATCGCACGTGCGAGCATCGATGTTGAAATGAGATTACCTCAATCATCAATACGCTTGACTTTGAATTAGTATTTTCTCTCATTTTGTATGTAAATAATCAAAAAGTGTTTTTTGGCTTAGTTCTTTTCTCTCAAACGACGACGGTGGCGAAGAAATGGATTTTTAAAGTTACCTCTCACAAGCGAAGTGAGTTTTGGCGACCACCGGAATAGCATAGCAGGTACCGACTACCAACACGTCTTACTGGGTCAATCTCATTTGTAATCGCCTAAAAGATTATCAATCACCGCCCAATTACTGTTTAGAAATGCTATAGGTATCTGATTTGCACAACTTTTTGCAACTGAGCTATGGTATTCCGGCGGCCGCCACAAGTCACTTCACTCGTGATGAGTGAACTTTGAAATTCAATTTCTTTGCAACTGTGGTCGCTTGATAGAAAAGAACTAAGCCAAATAACATTTTTTTATTATTTACATACAAAATGAATACGAATTCAGAGTGCAGCGTATTGATGATTTATGTAAGCGTGATGTGAAGTGATGCCCCCCCCTCGCCTTTGTAGATTATAAGTTGGGTTTTTGGGAAGCTGGGAAGTATTCACGAACAAGAGAAAGAGATTCGAAGCTAGAGAGGATCGTGGTAAAACATATTATTAAGATTCCGGAAAAGTAAAGGAATAAAATAATAAACTGTAATATTGCTGTGACTTAAAGGGTTACACGTTTTGGGACGCTAAACAGAATCTCTTTTACCACTTGTGCGCAATACATTTTTGAGTCTAGAATCTTGAATCTATCTACGTACTTAATTAAACAACAATACAACACATCAACTGCTTTGTAACTTTATTCAAATGTTAGTATGTCATTTTAGTTAGCCACTTACTACCGACTATTCAAAGTATAATGCTACATATAATAGCACAAAACAACTAAATGACCAATTTGTTCCCACCAAATTGAATCTGACGTACGGTAGCCGTCCGCATTCTTGCCACAGTGTGCATCCCAACAATAGCCTGGAATACCAACAGTGTGATGGAGTGACTTAATGAGAACGTTTCCACTGCCCAACTGTGATGCGGCACGACAGTGTAAGTATTTTATTTTCATGCCAAGATTTCGACTGCTGAGAATAGGCCCCGTCAAGGTCGTTAGAGCGGTTGGTTACTGGAACCAGAAAATCATAGGAGCACTAGCTCCTATGATTTTCTGGTTTCAATCTCATTTTTCTTCAAATTCTCCTTATCACTATTAAGATAATGGTTGAAGGCAATTTTTCCTTTTTCAAAATATTTTCGATCTGGCAAATAAGTAACATGCACACCGCGACTAGATAATCGTGCTCGTACCTAAATCATACTAATGGTACGACAAGGCGTGGCAAAATTTTTGGTCTCGGTGACACTCTTTCTTTTAAGCAATTGATGAATTTTTGTGTATACGAAAAACCAGTTTGAGCGTTACTCAAGTAGTTGAAGAACGCTCAAGTATTTAATTTGCTTTTGTGAATTCGAGCATTGGGTTGGCAAGACACCTTTTGAATAAAAATAAAAAACATAATCAGCTCGATCGGAAGCTACTATGTTACAGACAGACGAATCACCACCACCTATTGAAGAATATAATATTTTGTTTGATGTGACACTAAATTGTATTCGTTGGTCCAACGCGCGCGCGCTCTGCTAGCGCGGCCACACAGCGAGCGCTCTGTCACGTTTCCAATGAGATCGGAGACGCGATGACACCCTTGAAATGTTTTTAATGCCGTGATTTATAGAGCAAATTAAACATTTGACTTGCCGTGAATGCTGCTGAGTGGATCAGTCACGCACGGACAGCGCTCGACCGCCGGCTGAGAGCTACGCGACGTCGCTTGTAGGAAGCACGAAGTTGTTACAATTTTAGATAAGCGCGCTGCTACAAAACATGAAAAAATAAAATTATCTCGCTGTGGGACAATATAGGCTAAGTAAAGAAAAACATTATCTAAATATGTTAATTTTATTTATAGCATTTTCTATGCAGCATCTTCACTAAAGATCCGAAAAACAGAAAAATACATACGGTTTTGGCTTCAGGCGGGAATCGAAATCGCGTCTTTCGCAAACCGGGTGACTGCACAAACCACTGTGCTGCCGAGACCTAAATAACCATAATTTCGTAAATCGGACATCACGTTCTCTATCAGACACGTCTGTCACCATACTTTTTGGGCCAAACCTTCGCGAATGCATTCTGCTCGACGCGCCATCATAATTCGGAATCTTGATTCGCCAGGTTCCCGATTCGGCTCCATGGTAACCTCTACATCCTTGTCCACTAATCGTCCTGCATGCATAAATATTTGTACAACTTTTACTAGCGACTATTCCGAACTATGTAGAGCTAGCCGAGTCTAGAAATATGCTTAAATAATTGGGATTAGTTAAAGAAGGGGATAAAATTAAATAAAAATGGCAGTCGCATGATAAATGGCCGCGTTATGAGTATTGAATATATTTTTTAGGAATAAAATATATACATTTGAAACCTTCGTTTAAAACCTTTTTGAGGTTCTTTCCGTCTTGCAGAATTGAAGCCTATCCTAATTAGAGAGCTCTAGGTTACGCTTGTAACTTAACTTTATTATTTTAATCACAAATATAAAGTTTTAACCGAGGTGCCGTTTAAATTTTTCCGGATAAGCAGGTAGAACTGCATGCGACGAATCATTATTAGATACGCTCCGCGTCCGACTCTTCAATCGAGCTATTTTACGATTTCACCAAAATCTCATCATCTCACGACTTACCAGGGCGTCCAGCTGTTCATGTTGGAATGAGAGAACAAGAACATCCACCTCATAAAACGCTACTGCCGTTTTACCTCTTTTTTACCTAAACTCCAACATATCTTTTGGCAAAATTGGCAGAAAAAGGTTCATTTTAGAAAACAATGTGTATAATTATGACACGACCTACTTCGCGTATGTATTTAGCGTACAGACATTAAGTCAATGTTATCTTATCAATGCTATCTATGCGCAAACGGTCAGCCTAATCAGGGCGCGCTCTTAGGGCCTGTGAGGAGATGATGTTAAGCAGAAATCACAGCATTATACAAAATATATCAGGTAATGTTTTGATCTGTACATTCCTTCACCAATTGTAAAGTTTGAACCAATAGTACTGCCCTCTGAGCCCGAGTAGCACCGTTTGCCATGAATCGCACTTACACTGGAGGAGCAAGCAGAAAGGTCGTGTAACATTTGGCACAGCGGCGTGCACCGCAAGCACCCATTGTCAGCGTCACCCGCACATAAAACGTTCCTCGTTACGCGCCTCTCTGCTACAGGCTGTGTTCAAATGACCGAACATAACCATGGAAGAAAATAAATAAACACTGCCCGTTCTAGCATTGGGTTGATGTCCAAATGGCCGACCAAAATCATGAAAGTAAATAAATACATAAACATAAATTGTAGCATTTTAGGTTGAGGAGACTCCCAGCCAGGAGCTTAAAGCGGCAAATGTCGTGCTTGCGTCTACGTATCTATGTCTGGAGGATTCTGTTACGGGGTAAATCTCTCGCTTGCTTGAAAATATTTTGATTGTCATTTGTTTTTTTCATTTTGGTTTGTACCTAGTTCGACTTGAGTATTAAGAGTGCGTATAAACCCAGCAAATTATTAAAATTCACCCGCGCCCCCCTCTCTGCGAACACTATCGCCCGCCAAACCACAACCATCTCTCTCGCTCGCTCAAGGCGTAGCTTCCGTAGTATACGTAAAACAATCAGATAACACAGTGGACATTCTTTTTGTGAATACATTACCTACATTTTAATGTGTGTAATTTTACTTTGTATATAAGTTGTATGTTATGTTGTAAAGAGTAGTCTCATCTTTTAAATTATTTTTAAGGATCGGTATGCAAAAGGTTAAAACAGGACCCTATTACATAGATTACACTGTCTATCTGTCACCAGTTGATTTTTTCACAATAAATACTAAAAACTAGCAGCCGCCCGCGACTTCGTCCATGTGGACTTAGCTGTATGTGAAAAAAGATTTTCCCGCTTTTCTGTTGAAATTTTCCTGAATTTTCGTTGCTATAAACCTAACGGAGCCCGAGACCTTTCTAACGAATGCAAAACCGTGGAAATCGGTTCGTGCGTTCTGGAGTTATAGCGTCAGGAAGGAAAACCGCACTTATTTTTATATAGTAGAGAAGATATAAAATATATAATTAAATTAATATTTTAGAGTAAATACACAAGCGGGTTTTTTTTGCGATCTTTGTTCTATATTAGTGACGGTAATAGGTGGACGCATTTGTATATTTATAAATAGAAGCTCCCCGGTGTCATGATTTGACCTGCCTTTTTTTTCGTGGGGAAATCTTCATGGATACCTCGCCGCCCGGGGGGACGACGAAGTTATGTCGGACTCCTACCGAATAAAACCCCGCTGCCGCTACCACGCGCCTCAAGGCGCTTGCAGGCCGCACTGGCCCCGCAACCCCACGTGTCGCCCTTACGGGCCTCAGCGAGTGGGTGGCTAGTCCACCACAAGGCCACGCCTGAGTTCTATTCGCTTCGCGGCGGTTGGACCCTACCACCGGTATTAAGCCCCCTCGCAACGCCAAGGTGAGAACTCATGACGGGGTGGTTTGACTCTCCTCCACCAACTGAACACGAATTAAAGGGTGCATCCCGCCTGGCGCGATTGTCAGCGATTATAATAATAGATTTTCAATTGTATCTGGTTTATAGGGCGTTGAAAGGTGAATGAAAAATGAAAATGAATGCCAAAAACATCATCTTTATTTCAAGTATGTACATATTATACGAGGGTCATTCAATAAATACTTACTTAGCCTACAAAAAGTAAAGGAAAATTTTGGAAAAGTGGCAATTTATTTTTCAACATAGTCTCCTTTCAGTTCGATACACTTAGCACAGCGATGCTCAAACTTTTTTTTAACCCGTCCGAAAAATATTTTTTGTCAAACTCTGCAAAATAGGCCTCCGTGGCAGCAATAACCTCCTCATTTGATCAATATCTATTCCCGGTGAGTGTTTTTTTTTCAGATTAGGAAACAGAAAGAAGTGGGAAGATTCATGGCTACACTCAATTCTTGAAATTGTTCTAAGCCAATGCCTACACTAGTAATCCCAGTGACAGCGGCTGTGTTTATGTCTAGGTTCTGGGTTGGTTGTGGATCTGACGTGTTCAGTATGAATTCACCTCTGCACATCATCATCATCAACCTGTTGCAGTCCACTGCTGGACATAGGCCTCTCCCATTACACGCCACTGAACTCGATCTTCGGCTGCTCGCATCCAGCTCCTGCCAGCCATCCTGCGCAAATCATCACTCCACCTTGCCTGAGGACGTCCTACACTACGCTTGCCGAGATGCGGTCTCCACTCAAGAACACGTTTACTCCAACGGTTGTCGGTTCTACGGCTAACATGGCCAGCCCACTGCCACTTCAGCTTGCTAATCCGGTGGGCTATGTCGATAACCTTGGTTCTTTGCCGTATCACCTCATTTCTAATTTGGTCCCGCAGATAAACGCCGAGCATAGCCCTCTCCATAGCCCGCTGGGTGACTTTAAATTTGTGGAAAATTTCAGCCTGATCTTCATTTTGAGCTTGTGGCCGACTACTTAGACTGCGTCGTCGCTTCAATGAACTGTAACGAAAAAGTTCAGCTATCTTCAAAAAAAAACATGCAAAAATGACACAGTAGAAAAAAAATGCGGAAGCCATATTTTGCGGAATTTATGTTAAAAAAATGTTTTCAATAGGGAACGCACAAATTACCCACTATTAGGAAAGTCATTTGCAATTAGGCATTAAAGTACTCGTAGCAAGTGGCGTTCTGAGTCAAAATATCGCTCGGCTCATGCGTTTTGTGGTTGCAGTTTTTTTTTTTTTAAAAGCAGCGGCCAGGCACAAAAGTATGCGGGAAATGGTTAATTTCGGCGTCTGTTGGCGCTTAGTTACTCTCAAATTACTGATTAAAGAAAGGATGGTTTGGAAAGTTATAACTTTATCAGAAATTATCTAACGTTATTTTTAAAATGATTATTTCCCATTCGTGATTTTTCTAATGACAGGTCTCCACTAGTTCAAATGTTATCGATTGTACTGTAAGAATTTAGGTGGATACATTTCTGGAGTATTCTTTTCATTCCTCGAGTAATCATTACGGTAAGTATTTTTTTATTTTTTTCTGGCTGACAATAGTCTGTAGATATAGGCTGTTACATTTTACAAATTCAATGTTGTTCTGTAAAATAAACACAGTACTTAGTATATTTACTCACGTGGTAGTAACTAGTTATTGCTTCATCCAGCTTCAATTTTACTCAAAAAAAATATATCCCAGGATGGAAAAGCGAGTATGGATACTATTTTCAAAGAAACCTACATAGTCGACGACGCGCATGCCTCCACAACTTCATTTTGATCACACCTGTCAGCTTGTGAAATATTTTGAGATGCAGCAATTCCGAAAATTCAATATTATTTGAAAACAATTCACTTACAATAAATACCTGGTGGATTGAAACAAATTCCTTCGAAGTCAACCTATTATTTGAAGAGACCAACTAAAGTCATGTGATTACTTAGCATATACTTTACACCATCTGTTTACGTCATTTAACTAGAGCGACTCAAATGAATTTATTTCTCTTAAAATACAATACAACATACCTTCGACAATTAGCTATCCTTTCAGTTTGCAAATTTTTTAGTTCTCGTTTACTAAGTCCTTTTCTTTTCCCCCATTTCACTATTTATTTTGAAACTCGGAGCAGCTAAGAATTTGAGCGTAGTCTTCTCGTCTCAACGGAGCGATCGGTACTGATGTGTGAAATAGAAATATGTGTCAAGCTTCAGAAACGTGCGAGGGAAGATGGCTTATTCCGCGGAATCAAAACGTATTAAGTGCCAAAAGTGTTTAATCGTTATAAATCCAAAACTAAAAGAAATTTTAAAAAATGGCTAGACATAGCCCTTACTTATTTTTCAATATAATTATTTATAAAAAAATTGTCATCATAGTAATTGCCGTGTCAAGTATAAATCGAAAAAAAGAGAAAATCAGACGTAACTTCGTGATTTTTTTTTATCGAGATAATTTAATTATTTTATGTTTTTGATCAAACACAACCCTTGCAAATATCATGTGGCGTAACATATATTAAATTTTTTAAATTTCATCTAGTATTTATCACGTACAATCAAGAATAAGATTGGTAGTTTTGCTTTATGCGCACTCTTAAGTACCTAGTTGTTTATTATTTCTAACTTTTTACCTAAATATAGATACCTACAATTATCAAACAGTCACCTTCATTTTCTCTCCCCCTCCGTTACAAACCCCATAGTTCCCAACTCTGGGGCTCAATTCCTGCGCACTGACTGACTTATGCCGTGCGATGTTATTATCACACAAGATTGATATCACAAGTACTGACTTTACTTGTTTAGGTGATACCAAACCACTTTAATAATGTTAGTAATATTTTCACGTTATGTTATGTTGGCTGCATGAGAATCAGGCCCTATTCCAAAAAAAACAGCTCATCCTGTAGTTCCTTGCTATCATCGTTACCTCCGCAAGGTGCGCGACTCGTCGCAGTATAATACTCAATAAGCAACCAGTTGACAATGTTGCAGGCAAATTGGTATTCTCCACCTGAATGCGACGACATAACCATTTCAGAAATATCGTCAACGAGATGTGTACTTAAGTTCTCACAGTAGATTCAAGTCAAATAGGAATTGGTATTGGCTCATTGGAGATATTGTGTGTCGTTGTCATGATCAACAGCAGATGTGAGACTGTGCATAATCTGCTCCTGTAGATATCCAAAAAGGCGGGATGTAGGTATGTGGGCTACATCAAGCGAACTTTTAGGAACTACATTAGTGGTAGGTAAACTTACACGTCTGCCATCTTATGATATCATTTCCAAAACATTTTCTTCAAACTACAAGCCATCTGCCACTTAGACTTGCCCACTTATCCGCTGTGATACGTAGATGACTTTCCCGAAGAAATCCCTAACGCAAATCAAAATTGAGAAGCTCCTACAAGTACTTATAAGTAGTCCTAGTTTATTTGCATATCTTAATTAGGTATGCAAGCGCTTAGTGAAGCAATTTGACAGCCCCTGCGAATGTCCGTGCGTCCACTCAGTTGGCCTCACTGAAAATCAGCATCTGAGCCTATCTGGTCCAGACATTAAATTTCCATCCATTCAATTTTGGACATCGTGACACTGCTGTCTTGTGGAAATTTTGTTTGTTTTTCTTTTGTTATTATTTTCTTTTCTCTAACTGTCACTTCCACTTGTTTAGACCACGCATGTGAGGGCGTGCTCAAGCTTGATTGACGTTTGTAAATTCGGGTTTTTTAAATCTTTTTAATTCTGAGGAAATTGTTTGATCAAAAATAAAAGATTGTTTAGTTGCAGTTTAGTCGAAGAGTTCATTTACTAAATAAAGTCGTTCCCACACAGACATAAAACAGAGACTAACCCCCGAAATCACGAACACTAATCAACGTTGAGCATCCCTCAAGACGTTATACGGGACAGCATGAGCGTGAGGGCGTGCTTAACGTTGATTGACGTTTGTGAATTCTGGGGTAATACTTGTATTTGTAACTTAAACACTTATCAAATTGTGCTTCAAAATGTCCCCTGCATTTAATAAATTAATTGGTGACATCAAAGGCAATTTTCCAGTGTTATCAACTAAAGGTGTCGCTCGAAACCCGCCCGAGGGTAAACGGCCCAATTCAGCCATTGCTCTTTATTAATTACCAAAACGGCCCTTGATCCGTTGAACATAAATAACAAAAAATGACGCGCATCTAGCATCTACCCTAACGTCACGGGTGTTGAATCCACCTATTACATTACGGCACCCCATGCCCGAGCGAAGTTAGGCCCGGCGCCCATTATCGGCATCGGCAAGGAAAAGGATCCTACATGCAAGCGCACACTATCGGCAATCATGCTTAAGGATGCCGAGGCGTCCTTAAGGATGCCGAACCGCAGGTTGCCTCGGCGCCGGCGGCGTACCGAAGGATGCCGAAGCATCCTGAAGCATGCTCAAGGCTGCCGATACAGCAGCCTCAAGCATGCCGAAGCGGTATTTTCGTATTACGATCACATATCACGGAAATTTCTGCTTTTTTGCCATTATGTTTAAGTATATTGCTATTTGCCACATAAAATCCTGAGGCGTGCCGATGCCGATAGTGGGCGCCGGGCCTTAAGGGAGGCGATTCATCACGTTTAGAACGTAACATCGTATTTCAAGTTGTGTAAATCCGTATAAACGCGTATCACCTGCCGAATGTTTTGTCCTGGTCGCGGCCGCCATTGTTCCGAGGTTCATGTAAATTGAAATCGTACGTTGATATTGATAGGGGTTCGGTCGGGGTCGGTTAGTGCTTTTTAAGGAATAATGTTGTGTAATAGTAACATGCAGAGAAAAATGCAGTATTTAACACAAGTTACAATTTAATATTTAATTCCATCTACACATCACCCAAATTAATTTTAGCCGACGAACGAAATTAAAATAATTGTGTAGGTAAAAATATAACATTTTCTGTGACTGTCGTTTGTTTATGTAGATAATTAACTAGATTTTGTCTAATCTCTGAACCTAAACAACGTTTCCACTCTCCCTAAAGATATGAGCTGGGGTGGCATGCCGGCTGATATCACTTCACATCTCGGTGCCTCACGCTTACTTCAATCATCAATAGGCTTCACTTTGAAAGAAATAGTAGTAGACCTACAGGTATTTCCTCTCATTTTGTATGTAATTAGGTAATCAAAAAATTATATTTGGCTTATATTTCTTATCTTTCAAACGACCACAGTCGCAAAGAAATTGAATTTTGAAGATAACTCACCACGAGCGAAGTGAGTTTTGGCGCCAACCGGAATACCGTAGCTGGTGCTTGCACGGAACAGATAGAACAGGGTGCTTGAATGACCATTGATGTTTGAATTTCGTCTAAAGACATAACTACCTACATAGGGATGCTTTAGGCCTTTTTCAGCCCTATTATAAATTTGTCTGCCGAGTTTGTTATTTTAAATGATTAAAGAGGCATTAACTCACTACCTAAATACCATCTACTTATAAGACTTCGTTTAAAACCACTTCTAACAAAGCGTTTCGGTGGATCTATGAGTTCAAAAGCGAGTAGCCGAGTGGTCGGTTCAATGAATGAAGCATTCGTTCATAAAGTTCATTCAACTGTCTCAATGGCAACAGTTACAAAAACCGATAAAGGTATTTGTGCCGTAGATAATCTGCTTACAAAAAATACAGTGAGCTAAGTACTTACGCCTTGAGATTGTCAACTCAGACCACAATTAGATGAATTTTGTTTATTTTTGGAAAGAAATGTAGACTATCTATCTTACTTTTTTTATGAGACGTTACAGAGATAAAATAAAAACCCTACGTTATATTTTTAGTTACCAAAGCGGAATTGCATGGAAGGACCTATTTAAGTACTTACCTATAATTGTTGTTTTTTTCTGTATATTTTTTCATCTATTTGTAGCTTTTCAGGAGGTTTATCGTTAGCTATTAAGCTCATTAGCACCTTATGTAGTTAAGCGACTTTTTAATTTTAATTAAACACTACCTATAGAACAGGCAGCACTTTGGCAATAGGAATATGGTACGATTGTAGTTATCAAAGTAAATACTTAAGTTGTAATTCTAATTCAATTGGCTTCAATACAACAGGCACATGGATAATGATACCCTCAGTACCTATACTATAAGTCGTGCAGCAGTCATTATCAGGCAATACCTACATGCCTACGTCTCGAGAATATTTGGGTCATCCTATTGTTATCTACATTTAGTAAATTTACAATAACAAAGCCTAATAATTCAAAAAGAGGCTCGTTAACAACATCGTCAGTTAACTAGCTGAAATACTGCAACATGTCAATTTACTCAAACAACGAATCAAGACGATTTAAATTTAAAAAAAATGTCTACAGTCATTTCATGGAGCCAATGAATCACCTAGGTATATAGAGATCATCTTAAATTCTACAGAGAATTTCACGCGTTCGTTATTCAGTAACCTAAGTAATTAAATTTAGATTTTAAAATATATACACTTTTAATATTGTAAATACTATATTTTTCAAAATCATCACCCGATGCCGAAAGTCCTTTTTTGTGAATTTATTCTAAAATCGTGCAAGCGTGCGGTGCGCGTCGTCGTAGTGTTGTAGTCGTAGCTAGTCGTAGCGCGGGGCGGGGCACGGGGCGGGGCCTAGCTGGCTCCTCCCACTCTGGACTCCATAGAATGAACAAGGGATAGAAGGCTACTTACTCGCGTCTGTCTTGTTTACGCATGGTGTATTCAGTACTGTGAGTACTGAAGATATCATAACAAAAAAGTTTATCTGATTGGGGAGTTTAATTAATTCGTTATTTTGACAACTGTTCTCCTCATAAATAGTAACCAGATTAATAGGAAAAAAAACTTTAATAATCTATATAAATAATGTTTGGTAATGATTTTTTGATAGAAGATCGTCTAAGCTAAAATGACGCGCCCCTCCACCGCATCTACGCACCAAAGAGTGCTTGCTTGTATGCGTAGACGATCTCTACAATGCCAGTTGGTAATTGAGGACATAATTTTAGATTTAGACATTGATAATTTTAAAATCTGCTGAGTTATGATTTATTCGTCTGATTAATTGCGTGTAAGACTGAAAAATCTGCTCTAAATTGATTAAAAACTCTTCTGTGAGTTGCTGTTCAATGGCTTGTCTGCAGCTAACAAGGATGCCGGCGCACTCGCAGCTATCGCGTGATTGACTGCACAGACGCCTGTCCTGTTAGTATAAACTTGCTTACTTTCATAAATATAAGCTTAGTTTATTAACTAGCAGTACAACACTAAGAGCAGAAAGGAAAGGAATTCGTGCACTTTACTTTGAGCTCGAAATTATTAAATTCATGATTTACCTACTTATACAAGAAGACCATTAGGTACACAATACTTTAAAATCATCAAAAAACATTTGCCACTTATTAAACGAGCATAATACTTGTTTGTTGGACTTAAACGTTTGTTTTCTTGCAAGTGATTTTAGACTTTAGTATTGAATATTAATTTCAGATTGAAACCTTCACGGGCTCCATGGGGCGGGGGGAGGGAGTGATACCATAGTGGTTCTTCATTATTTCGAGGTAAGTACATAGGTGGGCACAACACCTACATCTACGGCAACGAAACCTCAGCATTTATGAAACAGTCATATAATGTTTACTTCACACTACAATCGTCACACGCTGACTAGAGGAATCAGTATGAATAAACCCCTTCTGTTTGCTCTTGAGCTGTGGCTTGTTGTGCAGATATGATAACTAGAATGCCAGCCCGACAGCGCTTCGCGTCCCACCCATCACACGCGTGGCCGACTCTGCTGCCTTTAAGTTTAAGCCTACCTGCTTAAAACTACTAATTGAAATTGTACGAAATTTAATATTGGAATCAAAATTGGTTTCCGTTAAAATACTACGCCGCTATCGAGGTTTTTAATTAAATTTTACCTACATAGGTAAAGATCATTTTCTTGTTCTATTTTATCAGCTGTGTGTTAAGTAACAAAAGAGAGATGTTACGTCCCAGAATTTGATCCTTTCCTTATAAGCGATACTATAAGATGGCATAATAATACAGGGTGTCATTTTTGTTCAAAACCCACAGGATTTTTAGCACGATATCGACTCCTGCTAAAAACAAGAGTTTTTTTTCAAAAATCGGAGTATGCAGTTTTAGTTTTTGTTAAAATCGGCCTCGACTCTTCTGTCGATTTTTCTATGAAAAACTGGGGAGGAGGGTGGTGAAAGAGGTCACGGTCCCGTCAACTTAAGCGGTAAAAAAATGATATCCTTGGTCATTCCAAGCGTTTATTTTACTTTTGTCAGCTGTAATACTTAGTAAAATAGTGATAGCCTGACCCATACCCTTTGAATGATCGATTTAGTTCATGAAGAAGTTTTAATCGATATAACCCACTCATTATTAAAGCGTACCCACTATTAGGGCTCTTAATTCTCTTATCAGTGACTCAAGTTAAGAGACCGTGTTGCAGCAGCATTAGGTATTAGTGCTTCAACAGTGGCAAAAATATCTAAAGAAAGCTACGGTAGTAGTGGCATGGAACAGAATAAATTATCTACACCTAAGAAAAAACGTCAGCCCTCAGCAGTTGAAAATTTTGAAACACACATACTATTTAAAAGTTGGGCAAACATCCACAGTACATTGCGCCGAATTTTAAAAGTCCATCAGACGAAGCCATTAGCAACTGCTAGAGTAGCATCTGCTAAAGTGTAGATCATACGTGGAATAAAATAAAAACAACAATAACAACTTATACAATGTATTTCTTAAGTGTGTAAAATACCTGATCAACAATTGTACAATAAATCATTAAAAGTTTACGTGTATAAACATTTTTGTTAGAATCTATACAAATATTACCATTCTACTAAAAACGAATAACAAACCCAAATACAGCATTGGTGTGACATATCCTCACTAATCTGTTAAAAGGTATTTGTGCATCACTAGAAATTATAGACACACGTTTTGTCCTTTATTTTAATAAGCCCGCAATTTTCCTTCGATTGATAATCCAAATATCGCCAGACTATATGATAAAATGCAACAGTGCTTCGTCTCTTTCTGTCCAACTTCAGCTCTTAGGGAACTATGTATGTGTCTCGCTCTTTTTGTTAGTGCTCTATCCGGGTTCGGTACTCGTATGCTAATGCCATGCACCATTTACAGCTTTTGTGTGAGCTCAGGGACAGCCTTGAACAAGTCTGCGACCAATCCGAAGTCAGACACCTGAAAATTGCAAATAACATTCAAATGATTAACTTATCTTTACTTCTGGGTGGAATGGTAGCGGCAACAAAGTTTTAACATAGGCAAATATATTTTATATCCAACAACTGGGTCGCCCTTTACTAAGTTGGGTTTCAATCTGCACGACGGGCTTCTGGGTGTGCCGTGAAACAAAATACTCGCGTGAAAGTCTGAAACAACTTACTAGGTTCATGTAAGTGATTCCAAACTTTTGCTCGCGAGTGTATTTTTGCTTTCTGCTATTCACATTTTCAGATATAAGTTATACATTTTTGACTAAGGTTAGTCAGTTTCTAATTAATAGGTTATGTTTACAAAGAACTACTTTACTTAAAAGTCAGTTCACATCATTTGGTGAAATAGGAATTATCATAATTAACAAATTGTCTCAAATAATGATGATAACATACGGAATGTTCGAAGTTAACTAACCTTCAACTTCTTGACTTTGATAAGGAGATATTGAATCAGTAATTAAACATTAGCTGATAAAGGTGCTTATCATCTCAGAACCACAACATTCAATAATGTTGTAGTATGGTTTTATTATCAGCATTTTTATTAATGGTTACTTTGGTAACACTGTGTTGCAATGTTTTTGAACGCATTCGCCTCATAACTTGAAAGTAAAAAAGCAATGTGTGCTGATATGATTGCAATAATATCATTGCTCAATTCACGGGTTAGAAATGCAAACAGTGAAATGCGAATTGGTGATCACAAAAACCCAAAACACGTTTTGATCAGTTTGATTGTTAAACCTGAGACTTATAGATTTGAATTTGATCTAGCAGCAGTTAAACTTAAAACCAAAAATTATTTACTCAAAGAAAGTTAGTATTTACCTGGAAAATAGGCGCTTCCGGGTCCTTGTTGATGGCAATGATGGTTTTGGAGTCCTTCATGCCAGCGAGATGCTGAATGGCACCACTGATGCCCACAGCAATGTATAGATCCTAAAAATAAGTTATCACATGATTAAAACATTTACACTGTTAGTGTGTATTATGTATTTACAAGTCTCTAAGCTGACTATGGAAGTGATGTAGTTAGGACTGTCCTAGCCATTGAATCTCATCATCATTATTCAGTGTGAAGTAAGCGGGCCATGTTAGTTACCCCTGAATTCATAACAGTTTTTCAAGCCATTACGAGTGTATTAATGTCAATTTTACAGACAGCCCCCCTTATTCATAATAAAAACGAACGCAACGTTAAAGCATAGTTTAAGCAATTGACGTGTTGTGTCACTTACTTGCAAATTGCGGCAGCAACAAGAATGAAGGAGACAAAGCGATACGAAAGTTAAAGAGCTGTTTAAGTTTTTATGAATAAGGGGAGAGACACCATGAGTTTGAAGGGGATCTCAAATTTGATTGACATTTGCGAATTCGGGGTCAAGTTTAAAAAGTGTTGTACTCACGGGTGCTACGATCTTTCCAGTCTGCCCAATCTGAAGGTCGTTGGGCACGAAGCCGGCGTCGACGGCGGCGCGGGAAGCTCCCACGGCGGCGTTCAGCTTGTCAGCTAGATCGTACAACAGCTTGAAGTTGTCGCCAGACTTCAGGCCACGTCCTGTGGTAATAAATACGTTGAAACTTTAACTTTAATATCTATTATAGCAATGTTTATTTTTAACAGGACAGGCCTAGTGCTAAGCGTGAAGCAGGTACGATGCCACAAGTGGGTGGAGCGACCGAAGCGACACCGTGAGACCGGTTAATTTCTGTGTGTTGTCGCGCTACTTACGCAACTTTGTTTACTTATCAATCAATATTTAGGTATGTAGGCTATGTTTTTCTTTCATATTATAGGTTATACAATTTTTATTTTCATTATTCATCAATTTTATAATTCAATAAATACAAATCAATTTACTTCTTAATGAATACCCATTTGTAATATTAGCCTGTTGTAGGCTTTTTCCAGGTCTAATTAAAATGGCGTAGAGATGTCCCAGAGATGTTTTTAAACCTCAATTATGCACACTCATTTCTACATTTTCGATGTTATTTATATAGGTATCCACTTACCGCCAGATACAATGTTCTTGGCACTCGTCAGCTCAGGCCTGTCAGACTTGGTTAGCTCTTGAGACACAAACTGGGTGAGGTCAGTCTTGTAGTCACCCTCGGGAGCCTTCTCCACAGCTGCTGAGCCCCCCTCCAGAGGTTCAGGGGCAAAGGCTGTTCCTCGTACAGTTATGACCTTGATGGCATCTTTGGCTTCCAATGTTAGGACAGCATTGCCTGCAATATTAAATATTAGTGTTAGACTAGTTTGAAATAAAAAAATGATTGAACATAATGGCAATTTCTCAGGATATCATGAAACTATCTGACGTATTCGTTTTTATAAACATTATACAGCAAGAATCAGCAAGTAGTTAGCTAATACTAGATGGTAGGAAACAATGTGCAAATAATACTAAGTTATTCTAAGATAATACTAACCAACTAAGCACAATGCACTTGTGAAAGAAGGGATAATAAAGTTTGAAATTTTTCATGCATTTATTTATTAACAGCAAAAAGTTATAAGATTAATACCTGTCTTCTTCCAACTGAGAACTAACCTACTAGTGGTTACTAATTAAAAAATATCTAAAAAATATAAATACCTGCATAAATGGTCCTAATGAAGGTGTTAGCATCCTTCACTCCAATAATGTCAGTGATTGGTGATACATCCAGCTTGGCAGCCACTCGAGGCAGCAGAGCCTTGCCAAAAGCTGTAGCTGGAGCCAGGATGTGTGTGAATTTAAACTGGTTCTGTGTGGCCAGTATGAGGGGAGTCAGCGACTCAGCTGTGAATCCAGCGAAGGCATCACTCTCAGCTACTAGCACTTTGGATACACCACCAGCTTTGGCAATGGATTCAGCAGCCTGTAAATCAGAACACAGTTGAAGATATAGTAATCTGTGAAGAATTACAAACAACAGAAACTATGAATACAATCATTTCTGTTTTGGTTTTGGGACTGATGGGATATGAGTTGCCTGACATGCTGTTGATAGTGAAACACCACCATGATGTTTTTCCCTCTTTAGCATTATGAATGCTAAATTGCATGGAACCTAGATGGACTGTTCTTTTCTAGTAACCTTGCTGCTGATGTTCTGATGTGCTTATTTCTGCAGTCATTTGTGCCTTAGAACCCACTTTCTATGTCGAAAGTGATAATAACAATGTTTTACATCATAGTACTGATCTTAAAATTCTGATGGCTGGTCAAGTCATAATCTAAAAGTAAAAAGAACCAGAGATTTCAAAAAAAAAATAACGAATAATTAGGGTCTAAAATTCAAGTTATGTGTACAAATAACATTTAATTGACATTGTAACACCACCATGACATGTAAAGTGAACTTGACCTGTAAGCTTACTAAAATTTACCCCTCCATACAAAATGTTTTCCAACAATTGTATTGTTATTCACAAGTTACTAGGATATGCAAGAAGATATGATCATAACTTACAGGGCCGCATTTGGTACCAGCAACAAGTACTGAAATGTCACCACCGATTTTCTTAGCAGCACTCAGTGTATTTTGGGTAACGGCTGACAGGGCTTCATTATTGTGTTCAGCTATAACCAGCGTACTTTGCAGGCGTCGCAACTGAAACAAGTAGGTAGGCAGATAAGCAACAAGACTTAAAAATGGTCAATGGATGGGTCTGTGGCAAGATTATTTGCGTTAATAGAAACAAAAAAGAAATTGACTAACCTGGCTTGCCAGAAACAGTTGCCTGCTGGACTGAGAAAACATTTTGATTTAAAAAGGTACAACCACTAAAAAATCCACATGAAAGAAAAACTTTTCAAAAAGGTTACAAAGTCCACTATCTGCTTGGAGTCGACAAATGACAGATTGACTTGACTGACAGCTGCAACGTGACGTTTTCTTGGATAGTGGTGAACGCATGCATTTATATTGAAACATTCATTTTTATATAAACACTAAATAAACCGGGTTTTCTGCAACATATAACTACGGTAAAAACTACTGTTTTACCGCCGCCAGTCCGCTCGTGACCACGGCACATGCAATTGTCGCCGAAACGTCGGGCAAATACAGGTAAAACAGTAGTTTTTACCGTAGTTATATGTTGCAGAAAACCCGGTTTATTTAGTGTTTATATAGTGAAAAATGCAACAAGAAAGTTTAAAAACCTACATTCATTTTTTTTTAATTTTTTCACGAGATGAAGTAAATTATTATTTTTTGTTTCCGGCTTATTCATAATGTGAAAATATTTGAGTATTATTTTTTTATTCATATTTGAAGTGAACTGGATACATTTTGGCAGTTTGTATCTCTCTGATCTTCAAAAAACGATCAGAGGTGGCATTCCGGTGGACATCACTTCATTATGTCGGCGCTTCACGCTTACAACTCCGAAATAGTATTTTCTCTCATTTTTTATGTAAATAATTAAAAAAATAATATTTGACTCAGTTCTAAAAGTTCTTAGTTCTTCTCTCAAAAGAACACAGTCGCAAAGAAATTGAATTTTAAAGTCAACTCTCCACAAGGGAAGTGAGTTTTGGCGCCCACTGACCTACCATAGCAGGTTTACTTCACTAATCACGTGGTCGGTTCGTGCTAGCCCTACAGTGCTCACTCTGCACTCTGACTGTGAAGTTTCATATTTCTATGAATTTTATGTAGCGTAATCGGCGATTTTCAGAATCAATTTATAATAATTAAACAATTTAACATTTTTTTGCCACAATTCATTTAAAACAATTTATTGTCCTCAAATCACATGTTGGCTAAATACATAGTGCTCACCTTCAGGGGTGGCCTTCCGGCTAAAATCATCTCACATGTTAGTGCTTCAAGCTTATTTCAATCATCAATAAGCTAACTTTGTATCATTTTTTAATTATTTTCCCTTATTTTGTATCTAAATAATTTTAAATGTTTTTAGCTGAGTATTTTCTCTCAAACGATCACAGTCGCAAAGGACCATATGGGTTAGTCAGAGGCACACTGATTGTCACTTCAAGGAGAACGGAACATTCAGGAGCCCACATTTTGCCAAGGGAATTTGAAGTCAACATAGTAAGGGGACGCACCCACCGCCGTGATATGTGTAGGGGTTGCTTGAGTTTTATATCGGTGTTTTCCATCACCGGATAGCTAGCCGCAATCTGTACAATGAACACAAAGTAGGTGTGTTCCGGCCAGATTTGAGCTCAGGACCATCTGGTTCCTAACATAGGAAAAGCGTGCCTGAAGTGTAAAATAAATAAAAAAGTAATTTGACAACAAACCTTTAAAAATGAACTGTAAATTAAAATGGTTAGTAAAATGTGTTCTATTTATCATAAAGCATTTTTCTTTGTGGCAAAACTCTTCAAGTTTCTTTTATTATAAAAATGTGAGGGTAGTAAGATGTTCTGTAGTTCAATCGAGAAGCTGTTGAATTACTTGACCCAGTGTCCCAGATGCAAAGTCGTGTTTCATTACTTGTCGTATGCCTTTATCGAACGTGTCCATTCCCTGTTAGTTTCTAACACAGTAACAACACCAAGCTACCACATTTTATACTTAATAATATGCAGCAGAAATTATACTATCACAGAAAAAGTATATAGTTTTTCCAGCTTATGTAATTTATTTATAAAAAATATTTTGCAAATGTTCAATTGAACATTCAATGCAAAATTATCTGCATCCCATCCCGTTTGCAAACATCGTCTATTTTAACGTCTGAAGTATTCAAATCACAAATAGCTATCTTATCAATTCAAGCATAAAAAACACTCAAGAACGAGTAGCGCATCATTTTATTCGGTTTAAAGGTATTTTTCAGGTGTTTTCATTAAATTCTCTTGTTAAATCTGTTTTTAAAATGTATTTTCAATCAGTCGGTGAAATAAACAAACAATATGTAGCTGTCACTGTCAGATTCTGACAGACCTTTCGTGGTGTTTATTTTCTTTCTTTCGTAGGTAGAGGTACGGTTTACTTCTTTTGTAAACCATTCATTCATTTCATTTCATGTAAATTCGGCGACCGTGTGCAGACGAGGCCAAGGATAGCAATTCCTTTGTAATAAAATAATAACTATGTCTTTACCTATCGTTTCTATCACAAGACGAGAGACATTCAGTTCGTGCCATAGACTGCACAGGTAAATATTGGATTAATTAAACTTACATGGTTTGTGTTATCATTTTCAAATTTCGTATAGTTTTTCATAAGCTTACAAGATTGGTGACCTTTGGGGTTATCGAACCTGTTTAGAGGCCAACGTTGTTCATATCAATTTTTAATCACTCGTTTAGCTCAAAAAGATCACGATTTAGTTACTAAGTAATGAAAATCATTAACAAGTGAATTTATTTCAGTCCTTTCTTAGGTGAGAACGAAAATAAAAAGCTATATGGAAAATGCAACAATCCCAATGGACATGGGCATAATTATGTTGGTAAGATAGTTTTATAAATAAAGATATTCATATTTCCATTCATTCATACGCCACGACAAGGTGTTTTCTCATGAGGGGTAGTTACACACTGCCTAGTCTAACTTTTGCATTTTTTTCCAGTTCTTGTGACAGTTAAGGGTCCAGTGGATCCTCAGACTGGTATGGTGATGAACGTTCATGATCTGAAGACCTACATGCAGGCAGCTATCATGGACCCATTGGACCACAAAAACTTGGATCAAGATGTGCCATATTTCAAAGCTGTGGTAAGATGATATTATTATTATATTCTTTCACAAGATTGTGTAATAGACATGCTATAGTCATTAGTTTTTAATGAGTAAAATCATTTGTGTCATCAAAATATCCTTTTCCTTCATAATTAATTACATCATTATCAATTATTTATTTTGAGGGCAAATGTCTCATGCAAAAGGATTACATTACCATGGTCCTTCAAATTTAATTTGTAAATAGTTATAGTCAGTTAGGTTTTGAAACTTATCTTGCCTGGCTTTCAATAGGTGCAGGTTCCAATGCCAGGGCCGATTGATTGATTTTAATATGTTACATTTAAAATGTATTGTTTCACAGGTTAGTACAACAGAGAATCTTGCTATATTCATTTGGGATCAACTTCAAAAAGTGATGGACAAGCCCCAGCTGTTACATGAAGTCAAAATACTAGAAACAGAGAAGAACCATGTTGTCTACAGGGGCGGCACCACATACCCTAGGAAGAAATTTGACAGCTCCACACTCCACCCAAACAATTGCCACAATGTCTCTTCGGATTCAGACTGATTATTTTAAGTTATAACTTTACCCCCTTATTCATAAAAACTTGAACAGTGCTCTATCATCATGTTAACTTTTCTATCGCTTCATCGCTTTCATTCTCAATCGTTTACTCAAAGCTGAAGCGTTTCGTTAGTTTTATGAATAAGGGGGTCACACTTTAACTCGAATTTATTTTGATATGACAATATAAACTTTTATAACCAATGTTAAAACATTAGAATTTAAGTGTATAAGTAATGAATCATGCATGTTGAAAATAAAACATTCCACAAAGTAAATAAGTGTATTTATTTTCATTCAAATCAAAGGTTTTTTTTATATCAATGGCGCAACGCTGCAAAAGGCAAAGTATTTCCAGTATTTTTCGGCTGGTTTTGCCGCCACACATACCTGTCCGTAACATTTTAACCAAGCTGCCATATACAGGGTGGCCCTAAAAATCCTGAATCGAACGAAACAGGAGGATAAAGGTTACTACTTACGAAAAACCTGTCTAACGGTGTGTGACCTTACATCGACAGTACAAAAAGTTTAGAAGTTGTCAGATGTACGTAGCAAGAGGAAGACGCTTCGAACAATTGTTATAGATAACACTAATTAGCCCAAAGGTGGCCCCTGTATATGGCAGCTTGGTTAAAATGTTACGGACAGGTATGTGTGGCGGCAAAACCAGCCGAAAAATACTGGAAATACTTTGCCTTTTGCAGCGTTGCGCCATTGATGTAAAAAAAAATCCTTTGATTTATATCAATGTGGTGCGCAGACTACCTTTAAAGCTAAGCTATGCTGTGACACACATTAGAGCCTTAATAATTGTAAGAGCGTTCTCACTCAGTGACTTTCGCATCGGAAATTAGCAACTTGCATAAACGTCACGCGCAGAAGAAGGCCGCCCCGGTGTTTTAGTGGGTATTCTCACCCCTTGCAGGGGTGGGCGAGTCCCACACCCCCCCGCTGCCCCCCAAGCAGCGGGAAGTGCGTAAAGGCATTTCACCGGGTTAAAAAAAAAAAAAAAAAAAAAAAGGTCTATGTAATCTTAAAATATTAAAATAAAATCGTGATGAAAAATGTATGAAATGTTTCGTCGGTGATATCTGATCACGTACGTTTGGCTTAGGTAAAGTGACCTATGATCTAGTGGTAAACCACGAAAGAAAGCGCCTTGAGTTGCTAACAAGGCTGTATCTGGTTGCCTTTGTCCCACGTTCCAACCGCAAGTGAAATGAGGGTAGGTAAATACCTATTTTCACATTACCTACCTAGGGCGTTTCCGAGATTGCAGATTTGTACCTTCAAAGTCAGTAATATTATCAAGCCTATTTCCACCTCGGTTTACATGCATGGCGTACCTGCCATGTAAAACTACCTATTTCTTTACGGAAGGAAGCAAATACTAGGCTAGGTACTTTCAAAATAAACAAACATTCGTGGCAATACAGTTTTATTGAAAAGTCTATTAGGTACATTTATGTAGGTATGTTACAATGTTAAGTTACATCAAATGGTAAGAAAGGAAGAAAAGCCTTATGAATTTCAGTAGAGCGCTTTTGTCATTTAAGTATGTCATATCTTTAATCACAGAATTTATTTTGGAAGCTTTTTACCCTTAAAGCAGCGTTTCCACTAGGCAATACGTGACGCTCAACATGTATGGCGATGTTGCACAACAGCGCGCGTTGCTTACAACATGACGCCCGGCTTGTAGGTAGTTTGATACTATGCGCACCGATAGGGAAGTTGCACGTCGTTCATCGTCATGCTGAGCTACATATCGCACGACAAATGTTGCCTAGTGGAAACGCGGCTTAAAGTGCACAGTGTCATTTTACCTTAAAACGTGCTAGTTTATTTTTTGCAGTGCCTAAAAATCTAAATCTAATAAGGAAATTGACAGGCCTGATCTGCTGGCCTCTATACCATTAATTTACAACTTTTTGTATTTGTGCGACTTACCCCAGAATTCACAACGTCAATCAACGCTAAGCACGCGCTTACGCTAATGCTGTCCCCTAAAATGACAATAGAACTGAAAAGGACAGCATGAGCGCGTGCTTAGCGTTGATTGTCGTTTGTGAACTCGGGAGATAATCTGTCTTACTGAATGCATAACAAAAGAGTTTTTTTTTATGTAGATGATTTGGTCTTAAATATCAATTCTGTCGTCATTCCGAAAATTGGCTTAGAAAATTAGGATATGCAGCGCCCGCGATCCTACATAAACCCAGGGCTTGCCACTGTTGATACTGAGGGCGACAAGTCAACTGTACACATTAAACGGTTCTTAAACCTGATGCTATTCTAGGGTGAAGCCGCATAGTGTATCAACCACTCCTACCTATATTTTTATTAACAAACTAATGTTTTTACGAATGTAACAACGCAACTTTAAAATGAGGCCTCATTCTTACGCTGGACGTGTCACCCACTTTATTCAATACCAACTTGTATTGCTCGTATACCGTTTCTTTGTTTATATGGTCAGATGTTTCTAAATTCTCTGCACTTTTTCCAACACAAAAACCTACTAATAATAGGTACCTTTCGATTTGTACCATAAATATCACATTCAACTTTTTGGTGAGCGGTTTAAAAATAAAGTTGTCTTCAGTTTAACTTGGTGATATTAGGCATAGGAGAACAAAATATACAAAAAGTAAAGGCCTTTTTTTTCGAGAAAAAATTACGAGACAATCTCAACATTAAATTTTTTGTTATAAAATGTAAGTCTAATGTCTGCTTTAGATTGACTTTCCTTTTAAACCTCTCACACAACATATTGTAACGTATACGGTAATCGCTTCCGAGACATCCGCCGTAACAATTTCCCAGGGTAATAATCTGTAATCTGATAATTACGAATTTTTATGCGTTTACATAATTTTTAGATAAAATTTGAACAAATTTCAAAGGGTCAATTCATACTGTCTATTCGTAGCGACCTAGAATATTTTTAAATAATTTCGAAGACTTCTAAGCTGCATCTATCACATAAACCTTACGAAATATCACACAAATAATAATGTCTTTATTCTCTAGCTTACCCATAATTTTATAAACACAAATCAAAATACATCTATTTCTAAAAAGCCACAAATAACTATACGCTATTTAAAATTGAATATAAATATTTCATAATTAAAACGCAAAATAAAATGTAAAATCATAAAAATAAAATGTAAAATAATAGAAATAAAATGTAAAAATAATAAAAATTTATTGTAAAAATAATAAAAATGAAATAAAGTTCATAAAATGTATAATAAATTGATATTATATTACTACATCACAGATTGGCACTAGAATAATCTTGAGGCCTTTGACCGACTCTGACACCAGTCGCCTGATTCATGGCTGTCGAATGATTTGATCATTTGGTTTCATGAATACTTGGCTTTCATACATAAAAATTAAATATACAGAGTAATTAATAATAATTAAAATACGTTTCTAAATCATTCGACAACAAGGTTCTGGATCAGGCAGCAGAGGCCCCTGATCATTCGACAACATACCTACATACTAACACAAAAAATACGCAATACGCATGACCGTAACATAAAGTGACGTGACGACTCCTATGCAAACGAACTACCACTCAAAGCAAAAAATAATAGAGCAAGCTAGATGGGAACTAACTGGCTACTGCCACAGCCACACATGTACATAGTTCAGGCGGGCTAAGATGCGCACAGTAACAATTTTGTCCCGCACTATCTCGTGCAAGTCGTATGGTCTTGACGCGATATAACGCTATCGAGATGCGCATGTTCGTCTCACAGACATGTACGAATATTATGGACATGCGTATTTCCGCATGAATTACTGGCTCACTATTAAATATTAACTTGTACTCTAACAACCCTCTTCAAAACATAATATACATATGGATAAAACTTCTGTCAAAATATACAGATTTTAAAAATCTCATAAAAATCCAATTTCTTATCTAAATAGCTTACATCTATAATGATCACTGAATACTGTAACTCAGATGTTAGATAGCTAAATCGTCTTTTTTGCAGGGATGTTTAACAGTGATGTACGGTATGCCCAATTCGAAGTCGTTTCTTGGCCAGTACTTGAGTTGTGGTTTTTGCTCTGGTCTTTCTTCTAGTACGTTGAAGTAGGCGAAGAGGACTAGTGCTGTGTAGCTAGCGATGAAGATAAGGATGTGCCAGACGCCGTGCATGTAGGGGAAGTCTATGGAGAGCCAGGCGTCGCAGAACAAGCGGTCCAGGACCCAGCAGAACACGGCGAGCAGGCACACCGCAACGCAGCGCAGGCCGAGGCGGTACACGCGAGCGCACTTAACCCTGAAATACAGTTAGTTACATTTAGTTGCCGAATCAGATAAAAACCAAATATAAAAATTTCGTTGGACATACATTTTTCGACGAGCGCTTTCGATACCCGCACGGTAGAAACCCATGAAATTGGACTTGAATTAGCTCATCTTGCGGCTAGATTAGATGGCGCTGTGTGGACTAATGTCCAGTGATTAATTCTCATAGCGACATCTAGTCCCGAACTAAAAGAAGCTAGGCAACGGGATAACAATTAATTGGAGTAGGTATGCAATTAATGGGTATAACACGCATGAGCATATAATGCAGAGAACTGCACATCTGTAATCTCACATTTAAGTTACCAAGAAAAGCCTTTCTCATAAAACAAAATCAAAACTAACATGCATTGAATTTATACCAGTTGGCAAAAGAACTCAAGCAAGAAATAACTTTTTGAATATGATTAACGTAAGAGTAAGTACAGATTGAGATTCCTACCTTCCCATCTCTTTGTATAAAACCCGATGGCAGGAACAGCTAGTGTCATAAGAGCAAAGGCGTTGGCTGCTGGCTGCATGACTAGGGCGCCAGTGGAGATGACAGAGAATACAGTACAAGCTAGTGCTAGTAGCCTCCTGTAACAAACAAACATCAGTCAATATCATTATTACAGGAAGGTTGTCCGCAAATTGTACAATTAACACAAAGTAGATGTTCCGGCCAGTCTTGTACTCGACGAGACCACCGGGTTCCGAGACAGCGTGCTTAACCACTTTATCAACATAATATTCAGAGAATTCTGCCGCGTGGTCTTCAATTGGAGGCTGAGACTAATACAGAATAACAAGAATTCGTACCTTGCCTTACTAACGTCACTGCAAGGGCTCGTACACATAACGTCGTGCTACGACGCAGCATCTTGATTCGTTTCACGGTACGACGTCGTATCGTGGGAATCCACGAGGAGCAAAGAACACGACATCGTCTTATTAAAATGACTCTCGTTATACATCATTGAAAGTAATTGATATATCCTGTATCTTCTATTTATGTGTTTCTTTATTGTTCTACTTCTTAAAATCAACGTGTCATACACATGTCCGCTAGTGCGGTCCATTTTTAAGGTTTAACAGCGACCGACTACAGACGAAATCGTGACACGTTGCTATATCGTGTCATTCGCTTGTCGTAGATAAGACGTTATACCGGGAAAGATGGCGCGTCGTAGGACGATGCAAACCGCGTTGCAGCGTGTTTAAGTGCACGAGCCTTAATCACAAAAATGTGTGCCCTAATGTAAAGTAGGTAATCCCCCACTATGGCTGATCAAAGAGGGAGTCCCAGAGTTTTTAGTCGGTAGGCCACTGGGTTATTTCCTTCCAGTGGAGAGTCCGACATAACCTGTTCGCTCCCGCCTGGTAGGGTATGCGAGAAGCATTTCCTCAGGGTGAAAAAAGTAGTTAGGCAGCCAAATGGCAGTTTACGGAATTTAAGATGCCTGTTTGCCGAATAAAAATCGAATATCTTACAGTATCTCGAGGTACCTACAAAAATGTCACCTTTTATCTTGAGATCTGATTGTCAGCACAGGCAGATTATCAACGGTGGATGGGATATCGAGGCCTTATCTCGTTCGCATATAGGTAGTATCGTCAAAAACTCCTGCAGATCGAAATTCTAACTTCTAATCACATTTATCGTACAAAATACATAAAACGTTTAATCACATTCGTTTTTATTGCCTTTGGGCAATTCAAAATTTAACGACCCTTGGTGTTGTAACGGAAGAGACGCCCTATATCTTTATCATTATAGAATAGCCGAATAGTAGGTATCTATAGCCTTTTATCTTTTTATAATAGGATCTTTCAAGCACAGGCAAAAAATGCTATCTTTCCGTGCAATGCGTCATTTTTACGTTCTACTAGTAAACAAGGGCGAATTATAACTAGTACTCTTGAACTGAATCTACTTGCTCACAAAGCAATCGTTATCAGCAATGTATCAGAAATGCTGCCGTTGCTTGTTTTGTTTGATATTATAACTGGGGCAATAGTTCACGGGGCAGCTGTTGGGAAGATGCGGAGTTATTTAAGTAGGTACCCAGCTTAATATTTCAGATAAAGTTCTGATATATAGTTTGGGTAAAAGTGTGGTATTTTTTTTATTTCGGTGCCAGTTTTAATGTTTTTAGGCAAAAGGTGAAAACGAAACCCTATTACTGAGCCTCCGCTGTCTGTCTGTCACCAGGCTGCATCACATTAACCGTGGTAGCCAGAAAGCTGTTCTTTTCACAAATTATAAATTTCTGTTGCCGCTTTTCATTTATTTATCCTTTATTGCACTACATTGAATGGTACAAAAAGCGGACTTAATGCCAAAAAGGCATTATCTACCAGTCAACCATAAGGCTAAACAGAAAAGTAGAGTAGGCGGTGCTACAAAAATAAAATAACATTACGGTGGGTAATTAAGATTAACGCTACAAATAGATACTAAAAATAAATAATATTTAGGGGTTGGGCCTCTTACAACACATAAACGTGTTATTTTTTCGTATATTTGCTCAATATTAATAACGGTATTACTTGACAATATTCTCAGCGGTACCTATTAAGCTAAGCTGTTGAATAAGCTTGAAATTTGAGAGTATGTAGTTGAATATTACCTTTCAAAATAAATAATTGTATAAAAATAAAGCCAATATCAATATATGAAATCTCCCTTATAACGTATTTTTTAAGTTTTTTTTTTACACGCGCACGAAGGGTACCATCCCGTACCATCATGTACGGGATGGTAGTACCCTTCGTGCGCGAGTCCGTTCCGCACTTGGCCGGTTTATTGTTGAGATAAAATTTATCACTGGTTTTCCACCAAAACCGCAGAGCCGAGATATGGTCGATAAAGGTTTATAATTCTAACGATACATTATCATCTAGCTAGATATCGGACTAGGTACTGTACTAAATTATTATCTGTATAACAGATAGGTACTTTTTGAATCGAGACAAATAATACAGTTTTGCTGCTTATTTATTAGGTATTTCCGGTCTTGCTCGAAAACCCGAATATTCGGGTCCGGCCGCTACGCCCTCGATCCGCGCGGCTCTCGGCCGGGACGCCCTCGACTTTCATATGTTTGTCCGCGACCCCCTATTTAAATTTGAGTCACGGACGAGAGCCTCGCAATTAAGGGGGTTGCGTAGCAGCCGGACCCGACCTACACACTCCATCCATCGCACCTTAGCCACAGCTTGACGCCTCCTCTTTTGGCTAGCCTTCCGCAAGTCGGTGCATCTTGTCGGAGGTCTTCACCAAGAATGGCCTTGCCCTAACATTTATCGGCTCTACGGCAAATGTGGAAAGCCCACTCCCATTTCAGCTCATTAAATTCTGGCATCTACTTCAACCAAGTCAACATGGTTATATCCAGCGTCTTAGGCCAAAACGATTTCAAACGAGAAAACGCCTGAACGATACTCTGCGTCGTGGACATGCAGGAAATGCTATCAAGTCAATTTGGAATAGAAAAGGAAAAGCCAATGTTTATCATAGTTCATTCTGTTTGCTGAGCTGTTTAGCGACACCAATTAGCAAATTATACTCTCATCTGAGTTAACGTAGCATGACTAAACTTCAGAATTAATTCATGCTAAGAATTCATTATCATGTAGGTACCTAAGGTAATATTAACCAAGGTTGAATGTAACAATGGACCAGGGAGCCGCTTCTCACGCATTCGATATTATACCTAAATCACTTGGTATGGCAGAGTATCTTTTGAATGCCAGTTAATAATTAAGTTGGCTTTATACAACATAGATATCGGCCCTAGATTTACTTTACTGAGCTTACAGATTTACTGAGCGGCATAGGCGACCCGCATCCACGGAAGTCCTGCAACCTTCAAGACATCCATCGAACTTGCGTTCGTCTTCAAATAGTCTCTATTCTACCACTTTTCGGCCTCAAGAGGCCATCAACTCATCGCGTCATCGCGCTACGTGACCCACCCACTGCTGATCCGATCCGAGACGTTTCACTTTAACTACTATGCACTATGAAAACCAAGAGATCAAAACAGAAATCTGTAACGCTTGGGTTGCTGACACCAGTAGGTGTGTCCGTGTCGTGTGTCACAAAACCTACGACGAGATTAGGACTGATTTATGCAGCCGCGCTACGCATCCGTGCGAATGTTTGTGAACGCGAATATAAACATTTCGAGTACTTAGGCTTCAGCTAATTTGGGCAAAGGAAAATCAGTATGTACCTACTTAGCCTATAGCTAATTTGGGCAGAGGAAAATCCATAAACTGAAAGCTGAAATTATACGACACAAACTGGATTGCGTTTCTTATCTTTTTATATAAAGGATGTTGTATATGGAACAAGTAAATATATTGAGACATCATGAAAATTAACTTGGACCCAAAGAAAGTACCTTGTGTCATAAAAACCAGAAACAACAATACAATGTGCAATATTTACCTATTTCCTCCGAAGATTTTTGGGAAGTACCTTCTAGGTAGGAACATTGCAAATGCTGCCATAAACACCCATAGTATTGCCAATTCATCCAATAGCTGGCCTGAAACACATAAAATAATAATATTGCTTGAAATCTCATTAAAATAGAACAATCAATTGATAGATTAGGTACTTAATTGCACATTTAAAAATTAGGAAATACACTCAAGAACTTAATGCCAAGAGACATTCTCCACGAGTCCACCACATGGTTAGACAGAGAAATGAAGATAGTGCCCAAAATTGAAAAGCTTCTGGTTTTCTTTGGAAAGCTTAAGTATAAATTAGAACTTGAACTAAGTGTAAAAATATTAAGTGCTAATTTAAATATTATGTTATTCAAATTTACAAAACATAATGTACAAAGTTATACATATAAATATGGACAACCTTGTTATTAAAAAATATATAAAACCTTACATTACAAAACAACATGATTTCAAAACAAAGCAACTCCATTAACCTGCATAGATGAGAAATATTTCATCACATGAAGTAATAACATTTAAATATTTCAAATATCAGACATAGTTCTGGCTGTAAGTAAGGAAGTTGTATTTTAATAATTGTTCTGCACCAGCACATTCATAATCTGTATAAATATTGTCTGTAATCAAATATTTTCAAAAAGTTTGGAAAGAGGACAGGGGTGAGGTACCACAAACTATTTATGTTCCAGAACAATTATGATCTTCAAATTAAATCGAACAGGAAATGGACTGTGATCATTTTATAGTTTAGAAGCCGGATGTGCTGTTATCTGTACATCGGATATTGAGATTTAAAAAAAAACTACTAAACAACAAGATTCCAACTAGAATCCAAGGAGTTATTTTAATTCATAATACTCACCGACTAGGCTCAAAGTGGCGTGGAAGTAAGCTGAACTGAGGCCGACAATCATGAGCAGCACCCACAGGACATTGATGGCAGGGTTGACGAACTTGGCATACCCTTGGAAGAGGTGGATGAGCACCGGCGGAAATAGGAAGAATAAAACATTGCTGACCTAAAAAACATCAAAACTGTAAACATTTTGCCTAATGTCGAAAAAGCAAAACTATCTTGTTATTTTGGATCAGAATTAGGACGAATAAACATTCTTGAGACTGAGCCAAAAGTCAGCACAAATTCCAGTGTAATTCACTTAATTGAATAAACTGGATATTTATATGTAATTTAAAAACCGTATGAGAACCGTAAACATTTACGATTCAAGACAGTTTGTTTTCAAAATAATAAGTAAGTACAGCTTTATCGTTCAGGCCCTTTCATAAACATTAAGTTGTTTTGCAAACAATAAATGAAGTAACGTACGGTGTTCACGAATTCAGCGATCACAGGTGATATGGAATAGTTGGATTCGCACCAGTCCACTGGAGAACTTCCACGCTCTAAATGTGACCACATTTCTTTGTTTACCAACCACGTATGAACACAAGTTTCAAAATATTACAACACAAAGAAAATGCAGTGCTTCCACTGCATTAATAAATACTGTTAGAAAACAAAGTCACACAACAAAAACATATCTTTACAAAATGCACTTATTTTAATAGAATTTCAGGTAAAATAAAACACAAAGAATTTGTTTGCCTCGGCAGAAAATACGCAAAACAACTACTGACGTCTGACGTGTAGTGACGTGCGACGCGAATGAATTGAGCGATTAGCAAAAAAGTTTTGACTTTTGTTTGACATCTGCCAGACTGCCAGCTGACAATGCCTCGGACCGAATTGCGCTTTCAATATTTTAAGCCTTAGCACCAAGGTCCATACCGAGATCCATCGACTCCGATACCCATAGGTGAATACATTCGGCCAGCCGTGAAAGGTGACACTTTTGATCAGATTTTGTGTTATTTCTGCAGTTTCTGCATCTTTTCATGCTTTATTATAAAAAACAAGGCATTCACTCATCCATCATACGGCACTTAGGGTTTCTTTTGTGTCTAGGAGTGTAAATACTTACAGGATTATTACTTACTTACTTTGATTACTTACGGTAGTATTGGTCTACTTGCTTCACGAAGTTCGAAGCTAAAGTTCACATTTCTGTGGTAAGGGCTAGAGACCCTTATCCCCATATATATTCCGCTAAAATTATGTTTTTATTTGTTTAAAAATTATTGCCTAGAAGAGATTTATTATTGGTTACAGAAACAAAATGTTGAGTTTCTGGATTTATTAGAACTCGGACCAAGGCTAAATGATAGTCACTTGCGTTGCGTTGCGTTTGAAACTGGTCCGAATTGTGCTACGTACACTGCGCTGCCATGGGTTCATAGAATTCTATGGAAATTGTAACAAACTATTGACGTTTTGGTTTTTCTAAAATAGCAAGTATTTAGTTTAATACTTTGGAAATATTTGAAAATTATTTGTAAATGCCAATAACCGTAACATATTCACATTCAATCAAATCGAATCTGAATCAGCCATTGGAACCACATCGCTGGGCAAAGGCTTTCTTCCTGAACAAATATGAATAATACAACTTATCCCGGTTCAGGTAGGTGCATTTAAGTGTAATTAGTGCATTCAGCAGGAACCTAGACCACGTCCATCAGCACTGCATTTGATTATTTTCCTACTACTCATTATCATTCAACTTATCATTCAACTTATCAGTTTACTCTGGCCATTGCCATTGCAATTTTCTTCTGCCTGGACCCCTTGACGTCGCTGCTCACCCGCAAAGTTAGTCAAGTTCGGGTGCGACCTTAGTGCGCAGCTAAACCTATTCCTCAGGGGCTCACGTACCTACTAATCTTTTGTAGTTGTCGGACTTTTGTCGTAGTAGTACGCGTGTGGCTAAAAATGGGCTTTTGTTTGGGTCACTAAAACTCATTTTCGTTGTTCATCATCATCATCATGTCAGCCGAACGACGCCGACATCTGGGCATGGGTATCCCATATGGATCTCTACGACTATCGGTTCTTTGCTATCTGCATACAGCGACTTCTAGCGACCTTGACGTCGGTTGTCGTTCCACCTTGTAGGTAGAGGATAGGACCTGCCCATGAAACGTCATCCGGAATTTTCGTTATTGGTCCATCTACGTAGGTAGGTACCTTCCTAAATAACTGACTTCATAGGTTTACTTTTAAAAAATATTATCTTGTCTGCGGAGAAGTTTAAAGCGGTGTGGCGAATAAAGGTGTTTGAAAATAAATTGCGTTGATTTCAGAAACAGACAACGAGACTTACGAAAATTGGGATTTTCAATCAACAGCCAGCAATGACTTTATTGATCAATGGGTGAACCTTACCGTGGAGAAAGAGGTGCTGCGTGGAACGAAAGTGCGGGAAGTAAAACTCAAGTCGTGTCCCCAACGTGAAGATTATGAAGTCGTAAATATTGATTTGATGAATTCACCGTGTTCTGAAGAAAATTCTTACTCTAAGTGAGTTAACTTTTGAGTTCATTATAAAAAAGATAAGATTTCCCAGATAGGTACCTCCTGCTGAGTCTGAGAGAATATAATGTTCCCTAAATGCTGTAAAGCCAAACCAAGTTCACCTTCGTAGCTATCTGGACATAGGTACCTACACATTGCATACCTTCATTCCTTTACTGCTACATTATCATCTGTATGTTTGCAGTGACGACAGAGATTTAATTCGAACCGCACATCTCCTTTTTTTCTTCAAAGAAGTTTTTTTTTCAGTGTTATTATAACACGATAGGTACCTATCTAAGTAGTTCGTTTCCAGTGTGTCTAGGACTCCGCCGACATGCCGATATATTATGAAATCCTGTGACTAGCGATCATCCTCCGCCACATTTCGCAGTCGCGGCAGTTATGTAGGTAACCCTTCTAACATGAACCAATTTTCAGAAATGGTACGCCTGGAAGATGTAACCCTAAATTAAGTCCAAGTAGTTCACGTCCCAGAACAAATTCGATGTATATTAGACAAAATTTAGCATCGCGAGGTTATATTCCTGGGTTGAAGGCGAAATGCGTGCAAAGGTGTCCAATGAGGATAGCCGAACTGGCCGTGCCTACCAAGAGACAGTGCATCGATACTTGGAGGAATAAATGTGACGTACTTCCAGCCTTCATGGTATTTATTTACTATTTATTACTGAGTTGGTAGTAGTACAGGATTGCAGGTACACTGAACGTCGCGTCGCAAAGATGCTTAGCGAACCAGAGCTTCTAATCATTCATTACGCTCGAGCGCGCTCCTAAATAAATTGAAGTTTCCAAAAATATTTTCCGTGTGATTAGTTATTGAAGCTTTGAAATCCGTTCGATTTAATGGTAAGCGCAGGCATCACACGTGTCACCCAGCCTGTAAGGTAGACCGGAAGACTTGATGGAGGTCCAAAGATTTTAAGTGAATCCGTATTCGGTCGGTGCTGATTGCAGCGCACCACTATGGAAATCTATCATCTATCTATCTGTATTTCTGCAAGCGAGTGATAAAATTCGCCAGCATCCCTGGGCACAATTTGCCTACTCCCAAAAAACTGCGCTCTTGTTTGAGTGACCAATTTCAAACGTTGCATCATTAACTTGTTGAATTTTGGGCACTTTGACCTAGGTGGAGAGATTGAGACAGCAGGTGATGGATGAAAAACCTGTCATCCAGGTAGCGGATGCCATAACCTGTTTTACAAAACGAAAACCGAAATCTCGGAAATCCACTAGCAAAAGGTAATAATCCTCGAATTCATTCATTCATTTTGAATTATAGCCAAGGACCACCTCATATCATGTCCTTCGTGCCCGGTAAGCTGTACGCGTGAGGAACTTATGAGTGCCAACGACCATGCCGCGTGCCGCTATGGTGGCGGAGTTTTGGTCAAATAGAATATAGCCATCGACACGATAAGAAGAAGAAGAAGAAGAATAGCCAAAAAACTTCAGATCAAGTCACCTCTCGAACGAAAATAATGGTTTACTGGTTTAGGAGTTACGTTGCCAGAAACCGATTCACATACCTTCTTAGACAGAACTTTTTGCGTCGGGGTTACAACTAAAAATAACTTTGTTAATTAATTAGTCTAAGAAACCTCACCCCTGTTTGCTGAGCAGGTTGAGGTGATGCCCACAGCTACTTTGCACCATCGCACCGCTTGCCATCTTTAGGGGTTTCATCCTTATAATCTAGAACTGCCATAGTCTCGTACCGTTTTAATTTCTTAGATCCTTCCTAGGCATGATCTCCCAGCCGAGGATATCGCCAACGAGGATGGATTTCTTCAAAATGTCCCTGGTGTTCACTTACTAGGTGTTCGTCTATCGGCCGCAGATTGTTGACAGATTTAATTTCATTCAAGAAATCTAACATGAGGCGTCTAAGTGCCCAGTGCTTTACATTAGATTTGATCATCTTTTTAGTATTTGGGCAATATATTTGACAGAGATGTCCATTGGGAAACTTTTACTTTTCAGATCTAATATGCAAAATCATCGAACTAAGCAAGATGACAAACGAATTGCTGAAATAGAAAAATTATGTGCAGAGTTTGCCAAAAGAATAGCACAAAAACTTATTAAACCACAAAATCTAAATCTGAATCCCGAGTAAGATAATTTCCTGTACTTTGCCACGTAATGTCCAATAATATTTACTTTACTAAATGAACTTAATAATGTAAACCTAAACATGTTTGATTTAGACTAGATAAGTTGGCGAAAGTGGTCGCAAACGAAATGATAAAAATTATTCAAAATCGTAAGAAGTTTAATGTGGATGATAATATGAACAGAAAAATTCACGCCGATATATCAGCTAAGGTAATGCAATGTATCACTTATGTGACTACAATATTTGTGTAAATGGACTTAACTACACGAGACACTGCCGTGGGACCAGTATGCCAGATGTAGCAGGGAATTTTATGGCATCATCTTCAACTTTAGAGAAAGGTTCTCCAACTGCTATGTTAGTCTCATCAACATCACAGCATATGGACTTCTGACAATAGGCCAACCAATCCGTTTCGTCTACCTATATCCGTGAGCTGTCACTGTCAAGCAACAAATTACTGATACTAAATGCGAAAGTTTGTATGGATGTGCAGTGTAGCTCTTTACGTATAAACTACTGTATGGATTTTAATGAAACTATACAATAATGTTGCATATACATCTGAATAGGACATAGGCTACAATTTATAAAAAAAATAGGCGTTAGTCCACGCGGAAAAAGTCACAAGCGGCCGCTAGTTGGTCTATAATCCTGGTAAATGCTGTTGACAGACTTGTATCCATAGAAGAAATCAAACACCATAAGTCCTGCAGCTCTGTAAACTCCTGAAGTCCGAATCTCAGTCTCTATATTCATGAACCATATTTATTAGTCGTGCTAGTGAAGTAAATTTTATTAATCATAATATTATTAGATTTCAGTATGGATAGCAACTATTCTCGAGGAATCATCATACAAACTTCTAGAAGAGGATTTAAGAGGTAATATTATCTTTTCAAAATAGAAACCCATCGATGAACCACTAAACGCGCCACTAACATAGTTATTTAAAAGGCATGCTCTGTCTAGAATATACCAAATAACTGATTTATTTTTTCGGTCTTTCTTTATGACCCCTTCATTTTACTTATTTGTATGTTCATATTTTTTCTTCATTTTAGCTGTTAAAAAACAATCAGCGACAGAAGTCCTAGAAGAGCGAATAATTACTTTAATCGGGTTTTATCGTGAGAAGGCATCAGGTTTATTTTTATTTTTTTTGCACTTTATTCTTATTTTTCACATTTTCACACAACACGGCTGCTAAACTGTTTTTTTTTATAATATACTTACCCGTATGTTTCAGAGTTAGAGGAGGAAGAAGGTCCCGTATTGGATTTTATAGATCATTTGATACAAAATGTCTTGGTTAGTCGAATTTTGACCATCGCATTTTTTGGGGATTCGTAAGACAGTTTTAATAAGTGATACATTTATTTTCAGACTATTTGTGAACCAGAACCAATAGCCGTGAAGGAAAGCGAGGAGGAAGAAGAAGGAGACGTTATCTCAGAAACTGTATCAAAAGCTAGTGAGGAAAACAACGAAAGTAGTAATGCACTACTAGATTATAATAAAGATAATGAAATTGATACATCAACGCTATTAACAAACGGCACTTTAGATATCGAAGATAGAACAATCGATAAAACTCATGAATATAAGCCCATAGATTCAGAAACAAAAAATAGAGGTGTAGAGGAACTAGTTGATGAAACACTAGAACCAAGCAATGAATCGGAAGGTATAGAGCTAAATGTTAATGAACACATAAAAGGAGAATTAGATAGGATATTAGAATTAATCGATGTTGCAACTGCCGACATTGAAAGCGAAAATAATGTACATGAAAAGGTGGAAGTCATTACAAACGAGGCTGTTGATTCCAATAACGGATTATTGCCTAAGGATGAATTAACAAATAACGCAGATGACACTAGTGAACTAGATAATGGAATAAGCCTAGTCCAAAGTTTAGGGGCTGTAGCATTAACTGATAATACTGATTCTAATATAAGACATGAAGTAGAAGATAGCAAGTCCAATGAATTTGTACAGTCAGAAGACGAAAATGTGAGTGACTCCTTTGAGCTTTTTGACGAGGCTCTTGACGAAAAGAACAAAAAAGTTAAATTTTCAGAAACAAACATGGGTAATACACTTTTTTTTTTACTTTTTTTTATATTCTAAGACATCATTTTAAGAATAAATGCACCAATAAATACTTCACTTGAATTTTCAAGGTATTTTTCTTATCCTATTTCCAGGTATTCGGGGATCCACCGGAAAACTAGACGAGGGAAGGTAATGATTACGCTGTATAAACACATTATTCTTAAATAATTATAAATATTTCAGAGCTTTCGTGGCTTATATGCATTCCACCCCAGATCATTTACAGTCTGGGGTTTAAACCTGGCCAGAACACCTATGTTGTGTTCATTCAGTATAAGGCGAACTTTTCGGTGGTGGAAACAGTAACGAACAAACACCCGGATAGCGACGATAGGCTCGCCAGCCAGTCATCTGTCAATATTTCCTAGGGTTTAAGCTCTAACTACTAGGGTCAAGGTTCAAAATAATATGGTCTCTAATGTGCCAGGATATGGGTTAAGCCCATTAACCGAATTTCATCTGAATTCTGTTCATCATGCACTGTGATGGCGACAGTAAGCGTGATTGGATTAGCAGACCAATATTTCAGGGATCAATATTGACTGTTACAGTGGTAAACAGCAGGAAGGAGAAAAACATTATGGAATACCAAAAATATCATGGAACCATTCCACTGAAAGTTTCAGACCACCTAATGAACATTTGCTAAGTAAGTAAGAATATGCATTAACTTTAAATCTTCAATTACTTCTCTTACCTGAAAAAAAAATTACAGGTGATGCTGACGAGTCCTGGCCCGAAGATATGGTTACACCAGTTCTGAAGCCTAGTGCAAGTGCTAGCAGATCTATCACATCACTTGGAAGAATAGTTGAAAATGACGAAAAACTTTTGCTATCAGATGATGAAATCCGAAGCAAGTCAAGTTTGGAAGGCTTGCAACAAAAGGAAGAAGAATTATTAAGAGAAAAACAGCAGAGTAAAAACAAAATTTACGAAAACGTTTTGATCAATATTGAAGGTTTAACTGAAGAACTACAAAGGATTAAGAACGAAAGAGAAGCCATTGATGAGAAGCCGATGTTGATGGACTCGCAAGAAGATCAGGAATCTGGTCTTCAAGCATTAGAATCATCGATAGTTCCGATACAAGTACAAGATATAGAAGTAGAAATAGATGCAAGAGATCCAACACGGTCAGAAGAATTAAGAACTGAACAAGACGATCTTAATTTTGAACAGCTCATAAAAGAAGGCTCTAGTTCTTTAAATATACCGGACTCAAAAATAAATTACTCTCAAAGTCAACTATCGAAATTGAATGAAAGCGCAATAAAATCAAATGATGTTAAAAACCTCGCAAATGTTAAATATGAAGCTGTTCAACAAAAACATAAAGCTCCTTATTCTATGTCCGGGTCAAAATTTGATTACAGTTAGTACACACACTAATTTGAAACCATTAGTTTGAGGTGATTTGAAAGTTTTTTTAACGGAGTTAATTATTTTTACAGAGGTGCATCCAAAAACGGCACCATCATGGCTCAGGCGAGATCATGGAAAAGGCGAGCCGACGGAAGACTCAATCAGAGGTAATTGAGAGCGTTTATGCTCCGTTTGTGACCACACATTCTGACGCTCGTACGCAACCTATAGATTACTTCCCGTTGAGCTAGAATCAAGAAAGACACGAAGCAATGCCTAGCACAAGTAAAAAGTATCCTATACGTTTGTACTGAATCGCACTTTTGATTCATTGATTTTTCACGTATGAACGATAGGAGAATGCAAGTGACCAGTTTTTAAAATCGATTGATTATTTTCTGCTTCAATTATAACGTTATCACAACCATAACAATAATTAAAGATTACAATTCAAATGCGAAGTCCATTTTTAATTCGATTTTAGCTAAATTCAAGCGAAGAGAGCATAAATATCTCGACTTCTTTTCCCAGGCAAATTCTTAGACAGTGACATCAGACGTTGGTGCAAAGACTTGGATCGTATGTTTGCTAATCTGGAAATGGGTAACAATTGGGTGGATACTTCTTGCAGGAATATAATCAATCTCAAGCATAAAAGAGGTACGGCGTATATCACTCGAAGTTCTGACTTGCACTTAGTTTTAAATTAGCAGCACTTGAGGTTAACTCCTTTATTCATTAAGACTCAAACAACCCAGTACCATTTTACCTATACTGGAAAGTTGTCTCTTATTCTTGACAACATCATCAGTGACGGTTTCAGCACTACCTACTTGCATTGCAATGCAATTCGAATCTGTAGGAAAAGAAGGCGAAGAATAATTTAATATGTATCAAATTGCAACTAAAAATCCAAGAAACAAGTATCACCTAGTTCTGCTGGGTCTAGAGCCACAACAGACACGCTTCTTTTAGTAACGGCGACCGGCGGCTTAAGGTCGTAGCACGTTACACCGGCACCGCAACTGCACGGCTCCGACCTAGCAATAATCTTGTCCTTCTGAGCATTAAATTGTATGGTGTATATTTTGCAATATTAATGAGAGACATTGTGCTTCAGCATCTATACATTCGCAAATTCACCGATCGCCGATGCTAAAAGTATAGCATGCCTGCTGTGACTCCTAGCTGCGGCGAGCCCAAGTTAAGCAAACCAGGTACCTAAACTGCGCGTGCACAGGTATAATCGTACAGGCAGCACTGATTAAGCTTTTACGAATAGGTTGGCATTTCTTTTTATTTCAGAAATTAATAGCTTATTTGCACCAAATGCTATCAAACAAGATGCTAGAGATCTGGCAATGCTTAAAAAAGCGATCGCTAAGGACACAATTTTGTGGACTAAGTTGAACCAGCGCGCATACGAAAAACTAAAAATCTACCAAGAAAAGGCCAAGGTATAAACACTGCTATCCTACCATTGGATATCAAACAAATTAATGATGCAATGTTACTTCTTAAAATATCTATGATTTGACAAACACTTTTTTTGTAAACATAACTCATTGACAAATAGGTATTTAATCATCAGTCAAAATTATCATTCTGTGACGTGTTTTTTTTTTGACGAAAAATTTTTTTAACGTTATATTTGTTATTGTAAGTTTGCGTACGAACCAATGAATAAATAAATGAATCATTATATCATATTGGATTATAAAATTGTTAGCTGTCTTACCTAAATAAGCTAGTAGAGAAATAAGGAAATATATAATTTAATTTCTTTTCAGATTATCTCAGCAGAGTATCGTACGGTGTGTGATTGTAAAAATATAACTAAAGTCAAAAAGTCAAATCTGTAAAGTGTTGTTTTCAAGTGCTACCTTTTTTGTAATTTTTTTAATTTTAGAGGAGAAAATAAAATTCTAAGAGATTATAAACTTATTGGATGTATTAATTCTTACCTCGAAATATGCTTACAAAATATTCACAATAAATGCTTTTGTCACTTGTAATGTACTGTGATCTGATTGAAGTCATACTTCCGCACATTGGAGTCTCTGCACCCGGAGAATATCCACTTTCCGTTAAAGGACAGATCTCGTATGCCATCACAGTCGGAGCCGGTGAGTTGAACCCTGGTAGTAGCATACGCTTCTTGCAGGGATATAACTGTACATGTGCCATCTTGGCGTCCGACAACGAACAGCTGATTAGGGAGGGTTAGCAGACTCAGGACTGGGTTTGCAGATTCATGCCACTCTCGGATTACTTCGCCATTGTTTAGTCGCAACTGCACAATCTGTCGAAATAAAAAATAAGGTCAGTGTTAGTGTATTAACCAAATTGGATAATTTCTAGATTTATTGGGTAACATTGACGTTTACATCATGTTAATCTACCCACAGTAGACTGATCGTGTGAACTCAGCTTTGATTTTAAGTACCTAAGGGTTTAGAAAGTGTGTTTTAGGTAGAAATAGAATTGCGTAGGTAATTAAGTAATCCTTATTTTCGATGATGTTGCTTAAACTGGAAGAATCAATAAACACAAAGGATGTTTTAATCATAATTATTAAAGGGTGACTACCTTTCCATCATTGCATCCCAAGATAGCAGTTTGGTCCATTACTATGCAGGCATTACAAGGAGAATCCAACTGTTTTCGGAAAATTTCCTCTCGTTTAGCCACATGCGAACATATAATTAGACCACTTTCACAGCCAACTAATAATAGTTTGTTGCCAGTTCCTACCTGAAATCAATACAAAATAATTGTTATATCTTCATTTTGCTATCATCATCAAAGATTTTATTTCTGCACCAGATTGACTGTTGATGAAACAGATAAAGAAGCTTAGTTAGTTTAGCTTAGAAGTTTTTTTAATACAAGGCCAAACCTGGCCTTATTTGGGTAAGAAGCACCCTCAGAAATTATTTAACAAAAAATAAAAAAAGATGAGAAAGTTTTGCAATTTTTATACAAAATTTGTTTTCACTTGCCTGGATCACTATTGAAACTGATCATCATAACTTCTAAGAGACTACTGGAGGAGGTTTTGAAAACCTCCTAAAAAAATTATCTTGATAGTTCCAGAAACATTAGCATCAGTGGTAAACAGTGTGAGAAGAACACATACCTCTCTTTCATTTTCTACTCCAACTTCTTCATGTGATGTTGTTAAAGCACAGCAGTTGATTGGTCCATGGCCTTCTAAAATATTATCAAGGCAATGTGATTCTCCTACATCCCACAACTTGGCTGTGCCATCTCTAGAAAAAAATATAAGCTCAAAAGAAGTATTCAGAAGCAAGCTGACTATTGTCACTGCTGAGAATAATGTTTAGAAACCTACACTTCCACCAGCATATAACATAATTCTGATGGTCATACTTGTATGTACAGTCGGGGAATGAAAGGTGTGACCACCCTAAGATCTGTTTTTGCTTGCGTAATGATGACATTTACAATAAAGCATACTTTTAGATATTCTCTAGCCTGTTACACAGTTTAAAAAGGTAAGGTAAGGTGCATGCAACACATAAATGAATCTATTTGAAAACAGGTCAAGCATTTCATTTTGCAACTTTACAAAAAATAAACTGCTTGCTGTTAATTTAAATGAGTACTATTAATATCAAAATTCATTGTACCTACTTGCTTACAGTCACCACATTTCTACCTTTTTCTACAATAGCAACATCAGTGACTGCCATAACATGACCTTTTAAAGTCACAGGGTTAATTCCTGACTCAGCAGACCAGATTCGGCTCGATCCATCAGCACCAGCAGAAATCACCACAATACCAGAGGGGAAGAACCGACACTTGTAAACTGGGCCCCCATGGCCTTTTAACTCAAGATGGATCTCACCTTAAAACATTATTTATTATAAGTAGGTATAAACAGGTAAAACAATTTGTGCAGGACAAAGTTACCTAAATAGTTATAAAATAAAGGACATTTGAAACAGTAGTAATAAGCTGCGCTGACCTTTAGTTAGGATTTAAACCTTGTATAATATGTTTTACAAAAACATTAATAAAGAACTTTTTCAGAATTCCAATTTATTTAGGTGCATCTTACATTTAGATATCAAACAAAGCCTCACTTGTTCTGCTATCCCAAACTAGCAACTTATCCTCCTCGCAAGAAGACACTGCCATTGAATTTTCTGCTGTAGATACTGATAAGACAGCCTTCTTGTGAACTTTATGCGCTTTTGTAGGAGCAACAAAAGCTACTTTTAAACCTGATTCAATATGTTTAACCACTAAATTTAAGCTTGCATGTGAAATATACTGATAACTGCCTGTGAAGTCAATTTTGATTTTGTTATCAGCTACGTTTAGAGATGTTTTCAATTTGTCATGGATACTAGTTTGATTAAGATATTTGGAAGATATCCAGGCCTCGCCTTTGGGTAATCTGCAAATAAAAAACAAAAAGTTTAATGAAAGTTAATCATGATGAAAACAAACCGAATCTTTAACATATTGCGCTAGAAACATTGCCACATAACAACGGTGGCACCTATAAACAAACTGAAAGCATCTTGTCTGTAAAGTTATCAAATAACATCAATAATTTTCAGAGTTTTCTCATTTTGAATTTCAATAACACCGGTAATGTTTAGCGTCTTGTACTTGCCTTATGACATCGTTCCAATCACATTGAATAGTTATTACAGGTATCTTTAAGTTTGAAGACATTTTGAAAAGTTTATGTTTTAATAATTTAATTTCCTAACTAGGAATTACTTTTGCAAACTTTTAGTGTTTTTCACAAACGAACTCCAGAAATCAGCCAGAAAACCTGTCAAAAACAATGACTTTTCGGAAAATTAAAAAAACTACCGTCGCGTCAATCATGACTTTATTTCTTTTTAGTGCTTTCGGAACTTCCGAATAATCAAATTCAGCCAATAGTGATGTGAAATGTATACAAAGGAACGCTACTCATAAATGTATCCACTGCCGACAGTGCCATTGTCGGCAGTACTCGGCAGTCACCTCCAGTGGCGTGGGGACTGCGGTGAGCTCATGAGCTGCGGTACGGTGCGCGGTGGCGAGTAGCGGTGGTAGTAGAATAAGTTTCGTGGTAAACATAAAATCATGATATTAAAAAATGTGAACAGTAAGTAACTTCTACATGCAGAATATTTAAAAAAAGATTAATATTCTCCGTAGGATAACGCCAATCTCAAAACTATTTTTCATCCATGACATTTGTTCAATTACTTTAATCGGGCAATTGAAATTTTGCTGCCCGTCTCGATTGGCTTTACAACCATAGACTGCTTGCCAGCATCTTTTCTTTATGGTAACTGTCAAAATATGACAGCTGTTGAACAAGGAGAGTATCGCTATTGTGATTATGTTTTGATTTTACAAAAAGTGGGCGAAGCGTACTCCAATTTCATCAGTGCCTGAAAGTGTTTGTTTTATTTAGTTTGTATGGAGATAGGCCAGTTTATTTAGGGATGTTAAACATCAGTTTCAACAGTAAAAATGCATTTTTCCGTACCTGATCTGCAGCAATTTCATGATGACAATGGGATCTCATACACAGTGAGTTAATTTGTAAATACTTTATTTTTGTTTGGTCTTTCTCATGTGGTATGTGGAAGGCTACAGTTTTAAACGATTTTCAGTCGGTTTTAATTGTATGTAAGGATAACATTATATCAAAAAATAAATTGTCTTGCAGGGCTACAATATCCATATTGATGGATTTTTCCACTGCACGGCGCGATACAAACAACTGCTTAGTCTTCATGAGCAGTTGCAGGCCCAAAATCCTTACTTCAAACTACCACAGTTCCCTCCAAAAAAATTATTCCTTACTAGCTCTCAGCTTGAAGAACGGAGAGTCTTATTAGAAAAATACATTCAACTGGGTAAGTGAGATTATAATTTCAGTGCATCACCGCGCGATATAATATTGATTTATTTGCAAATAAGACAAATTACGTTTTAAAACGCCTTCATAAATTATCTAGGTATCTAAATAATGAAGATATAGATATGTCGGCGCGAGGTAGGCCGAGCGGTAGGCAACTCGTCACCGGCATCTTGTATGGGGGCTTCCTTGCCGGGAAGCAACTCAGTGAAACTCAAGTAGCAATCCATTCTTAATAAATCTAGGAATCACACACGTCGGTAGGAGAGTACGGTGAACATGACAGGTTCGATAATACACAAAGCAAAAGTATTAAGCGTATCGTATCGAATAAGTAGTCATCAAAACGAACTGGCCCAGAGTCTGATTCAACCACTGCAAAGAAGACGTCTGAAAAGACTGCACCTATGGGACATCACAGTATAAATATAGTACAACCATGAAGGCAGCCTGATAGTGGTCAAGGCATGCCTACACGCCACTGTTACATTCAACTAAAAAAACTGCTTATAGTCTCAGGACTGATTGCATGTTTGTAAACAAATATGAAAAAAAAAAAAAAAAAAAAATTAAGCGTATCGGAATCCATTGTTCGACTCTGTCCTCGTGAAAGCGCGCCAAAAACTGCTAAATCGATACTAGCGCCACCACACTGTGTTCACTGCACTTTACCACCAAAATTGACCAATCAGAAAAGAGTGCCGTGTCATCCAGAGACTAAGGCAGTCTATTACTCTACTCTATGCACTTAAGTGTAAAAAAACGCAATGTTGCCAGGTGTGCGCGCGAATTGACAATATTGCCAAATATGCGCGCGACGACAGATATAATAGCATTTTACTTTTGTTTCAGTGGGCCAGAATCCTATATTAGCAAACTCTGACCTTCTAATTACATTCCTGTATTCAGCTCAGCAAGAAACCCACTGTGTGAGAATGCATGAGGTGGACATAGAAATATCCCTAATGAATGGATACAGAATACCACTTTCCGTGTCTTCCATCGATACCTCCAGTACAATATTAGATATTGCATGTAATTATATTAATTTACCAAAAGAATTGACAAAGTATTTTTCACTGTATCTGTTTAATTGGAGTTGTGCAAAAGACGGGCAGCCGTCTTTAAAAAAGCTGGAAGATTATGAATCTCCATACATATCTCAGAAATATGTAAGGCCGGATGATAAAATTGTTTTAAGAAAAAGGTAATTAAGACCTATTTCAACCATTGATTATTTTATTTTCTGAATCCAGAAATTAATTTGATGTTTTTTTACAGTTATTGGGATCCTTGCTATGATGTTGATTTGATGATCGACAGAGTATCTTTGGACCTTCTGTATCTGCAAGTAATTGAGGAGATAGATTTAGGATGGATCATAGCAGACCCTCAGACTAAAGATATATTATCCTCATATGCTGCTAAGAAGCAAAAACGTGAGGTGAGTAACTTTGTTCATTGTTTATTGTATTTCTTATCTTTATAATCGACACTCAAGATAGATGGAGGAAACTGTTTGAAGTTATAATTCCTTTTGTGTAAGTTTGTTACTTTGTTTTTGATAGATTGGGTTACTTCAGTCACGGATAAAAATGCTTCTTCAAGTGCAAATTGTAAATTGACACTTATTTAATTATGTTGTTTTCAAGTAACATTTTATCAGTCAATTATTACTGAAGGGTAAAAGGGTGAATTACAATAAGGTGTGACAGGTTTGTGAGATCAAGAAAATATTAATTGTTTTGTTTGTAAAGAATGGTTATTTATTGCGAAAATGAAATCAATAAAAAAAACTAATCAATGATTCCTTTGTGATTTGCATCTCTGAACTACAACAATCTTTCTGTTTCTTAGTTTGCTATTTAATTTACTTAAAAGAGTATATCCATTTTTGTCTGTTTGCTTAGTAAGGGTACTATGCAATGCCGATTACTGCAATTTAGTTAGACCACTAGTTCAATATACACACAAGAATACGCAGATATATTTATAAAATGTATTTTATTGCACTAAACGGTTAGAGACTTAATAATATTACAAGAACTCTTAAAAATTAATTGCATTCTTAAAAACAATTGCTTTATTAGTGCATTGTAAATAATGTAAAGTTAAGATGCTAGTCCTTAGGAGTTTTGTCACCTTCTGTTCTCTTGTTTATTCAAGTAGATACTAAGCCAGTCACTCAGCTACTACCCAGCCACTAGGCCTGGGCTTACGCCAGCCAATAATGGCGAAAAAAAACACGCCGCAATTGTTCTATTCAATCTAGAGCAATATAAACTAAAAAACAAAACACACATGCTTTGCTTGCGTAATATTATTTTATCATTCAGGACCGGTCACTGGTCCTCAAACCCAAAAAAATATTTCTCAACTCACAATAACATAAATAACCCCATAGGCCATAAAAACTAGTAGACAGGTTTTTTCTGGGCTGTGGTAAAAAAATAACAACAGGTATCGTTAACTATCCCACTTAGACGTTAGATGACTTTTTGACCTATGGTTTAGAGAGAGTGCAATCTATGTTTATAAACAAACATTTTGACGATTGTACAGCAACTAAATGTGCTATGTTTGTCCCAACAAATTCAAATAATCAAATAAACCAAATGACTCCATTGATAATGTAATCGCAGTGTATTAATTAATTGACTCAGTGGGAAACACACTGACGACTTTGTCTTGCTACAAGTGAATTTTTTCCCTCAATGAAGACTGCTCTGTCTCTGTCCTTGCTCATTCCATTCTTCATTACAGTACATAGAACTAGCGCGAACTCTCCGCCACTACGACAGAATACCGGCAGGGGAGGCGCTGACGGCGTCCTCTAACGTTGGCGAGGGCGGCACCGAGACCATTTGCCGCGTGCGAGTGTCGCTCGCGTCCAAGGAGCTGACTCTCACCAGCATCACCAACCCGGCGAGAGAGCACAGGTTCAAGGTCACCAGGATGAGATGCTGGAGAATAACCACGCTGCATGCGGTGAGTGATGAAAATGATACTTCCATTCATAATCAAGGCCCAATCAGAGTGCTTTTGACTACACCTATAGGGTGATCATATGGCGCTGAGTTGTTTTTCGCTCAACTCAAAGTCAACTTTAACGTACCACTGTGAGGCACAGGACTCACCCTAATTATGAGAGCGCGTTCTACACTTCAACACACGGGCGTATCTTGGAAAGGTGTAATTAAGTTGTGATAAACCCTCCGACTTGCAACAACAGCCGGAACCAACGCTTAACGAACGTGTCTTCCGAAGCCTGACAACTACTAAATTTCAGTCTGGGGTGGTTCTGGTAGAAGTACCGCTGTACAATACGCCTAGAATAGGCGTCGCCGTTTGCGTTTTAAAAACAGCGCTATAAAACATGTAGCTACATGTAGTTTATCAACAATAGTGAACAATCAATTTATAATGAATCTGAATAGGTAGGTAGGTATGTAGGAATATTCTCGCTTTCCATATCAATCAATTTGTTCAATGTCACCCAGCAGTTAGATACTAGTTTATTATTTTGCGCACTATTCGTCATTATTTGTGATAGATATAGTTATCACGCTTTTTTACGACTACATACAGTATCAAATAGGTAATGCAATCTAGTGGTATTTATATGAAAATATCTTGGCGAAGTCCTAATCTCAACCTCAACCTAATCAAGACACAATTATGACTGACTATGATGGTTATAATAACACTAGGTACCTACTCAAATACTGTTGCCCCCCCTAACTGTATACAGATATCGATGAAAAATCAATTAACGCTTGTCTCACAACAAATATGGCGTTGAATTGCTCATTGTTAATGACAACATAAGTATGACACACATTGCAGAATTCGTCAACATAATCAGGTGGTTATACTCGATGTTGTAGTAGTTAGCAAGTCGTAAGTCAAATATACACAATTCATGTATTCTTTTCGTCTTTTTTAGATGGAGAGGCCGCAAACAAACGGGCACGGTTCTCTGCTAGAGGATTCGAACAAAAACTTTGAGTTATCGTTTGAATATCTCGTTAGCAAGGATAACTTGAAATGGATAACCTTGAAGACGGAACATGCAACCTTCATTAGCGTGTGCCTGCAGGTAAATACACACGAACAGATTTGGTGCATGCATTTTAGTGAATATTCAGTACTGCAGTCGAATAAATTACAGTAGCTTGCGACTTTGACCATTGGCGCAGTGTGTTCTGATAGGTTTTCTTACAAAAGCGCCGAAGGTCGTGGATTCCCGATTTGGGAAAACATTGTTATTATTTATTTTTGTATTGAAGTCTTACAATCAACATATCAACAATCGCCAGTATCATTTGATATTGTTGTAAAATATCCCAGATATTCATTGATTTACTGATTCTATCACTAAGAGAATGCAACAAAAGTCATTATGGTAATAACCCAACTGCAACCCGATAAGCTTGATGTGTCACATGTTATAAAAAATCTAAAAACAGCTCAAATGATGAATTTATAATTAGTATAAGAATTAACTATCATAAATTGATATTCACTGTTTGACCGTAAATAATCCCAGTCAATTAAGATATGGTTTTAACTGTACTAATCTCTGTGTACTCAACTCATACCAGTCCATATTATTTATTTATTTGCCTGTTCAATATTTTTTTTAGATAAGACAAATCAAAATAAACGTTGCTATGGCTAAGAAAAGACATTTTAGTCTCGGTCATTAAACTAGCAAACATGGCCGCGCCGTGGCCTTGAGGTTAAACTTTTTACCAAGGAAATTATCATGTGTGGTCCCAGGCTCAATACCCTGATAACTGCAGTGACCGCTGGCACGGGTAACACGTAGATCGCGGGTTCGATCCCTGCCCTAGAAAAACTTTCATGAAACCTCAACAAATGTTTAAATCACTTAACTACACTGCTCAAAAGTGTCTAGGGATATCTCAAGCATTTTCATACAAAGTATAGCTATTTGGGAGGCTGTAAAAATTAAAATATTGATACCAACGTAGAAATTTTTAGAACACAGAAACTGCTATATCTTCACATTGTATAAAGAAATTCATTGTAGTAGCATTATTGTACAATCGTAAGGACGTTAAAAAAGGACAGATTTTTCTTTTAAAAGTTGTCAAAATTTTAGCAAAATCAAACGTTTTTTTGTAATATTCTTAACCTTTGAGCCTTACATAACACTTGAACCCTTTTCGCATTGCATAAAGTTCAATTTCCAATGACACTGGCAACTGTCAAAATGTATTTCTTAGATTAGTAGGACTGTAATATAATGGACACTTGTCACGAGATGCGCTTCAGAGACTTTTTGTGACAGACTTCATTTCACGCGAGCTTAGCAGTTTAATATATCGATTTGCGATTGTCACTTCAGTTCGTATTTCCTGAATAGGCATGATGACTGTAATTTTTTTTTGTTTATTATCGAAAGACCTTACATTTATGTAAACAATCCTCAAAGAATCACTTCATCTGGATCAATACCACCAGAGATATCACAATTTGAAATGCACATTTTTGGACTTGCCCAAAACGCTCCATACAAAAGTGACAGCGATAGTGACGTCACTCTCGCTGTTTTTGTAAGGAGCGCGTAATAACTTTGTTCGACAGCTATATTAAATATTGCGTTTATGATAATGGTCTCCTAACATAATTCCTTCATAATAGTTTGGGTTACAAAAAGTGATATTGTTTTACAAAAATTTAACACATATGAAATGGACTTGCCCACCCAAGTTTGCAGGCCTATTGTAGCCTCATTTTGAAACGAATTTCGATTGTGGTTTTACAATAACATTTGAAATCAATTATTATTTTTGGGGAACATAAAAAAACATGCAAAATCACTCATAGTCATCTACCCTATTAGTTGGAATAAACGGTTGGTGGTTTTCAGTCGATAGTGGAAGAGTTGATGCGGCAGAAGAACGGCACGGGTCCGACTTCTCCGCGGTACCTAAAGCGCGCCAGCCTTACGTACATGCGGCGCGACGGCTCCAGCCAGCTCATCACGCCCTCGTCCTCCAGCGATACCCTCAGTGAGGCCGTAAGTACTGCACGTTGTGTCTCCAGTCTCTAGTGGGCCCGCAACCACGAACCACCTAAGGGGGGCTTCTTGGCCGCATCTGGCGGTACGGCACCGTTGGCTCGCGACCCACAGGAAAGATCAACCACGGATCCTTGGCCCTCACCAATGAGGGTTTTCGAAACATTCTTTGCCACCAGGCGCCGCTTCATAACCCTTATTGGGTTCACAACTGTTTAGACCCGACGGCTACCTCATTGGGTTATACTTATTACTTGGGTTGAGACTTTTTCTGCCACTAGACGGCTCTTCGTAGCCGTGGGGTCCAAACAGCTGTCAAATAGCACATGAGCACAGACTCAGAAAACTCTCATTGTGTCACTACCGATTGAGCGCCCCAGCCCCCACCACATGCCACAGGGTACTCGAAGGACCAACCGCTTTGGGCCGGTAGTGGGTGGATGTTCCACCAAACTGCCACTCAGTTCTCTTGGCTTCTTGGTGGTTGCTTCCGGTGGTAGGCCACCGGTACTAAGCCCTCCCGCCACGATAATATGGAGGGGAGGAAGAGGGGAAAGCCCTCACATCCCCGATGATAAAATGCTCATTGAATCCAACGTGATAAAAGGAAAACCTACCTCCACGGTGCTTGGGAAATGTAACTAAACCATGCATATTTAGTAACTACACTACTATTCACCATTTAAAATATTTAAGTTATATTGCTTTGACCCAATACAGAATCGTTGATGTCTGACAATATTCCTTTTTTGATTACAGAACGGAGACTCGTATACTTCGGGTAGTTCGAGGGAAATCTTTTCAGTCCAGAAACTTGCAGAAAAATTCTCCTCCGTCGCATTCAGGTCCGGCAAGGACTGTGTAGAGAATAATGCTTTTGAGGCTATCGGGGACGAAGAACTATAAATACACACAAGATGAACAAAATCAATCGAATATATCTTCCAAAGATCGGTTTGTAGTTGATAAACGAAGTTGCCAATAATATTCTTTAGTCTAGAATGTATATAAATATTCAGTTTGTACCTAATTATAAGTGTACAGTTTTGACATTTGACTCTGAGACTTTTTGTCGTTCTATGCATTAAGGAAAAGTGCATACCTACCTATTTACGCTAAGCTAATTATTATACCTAGAAAATGACTTGCCATATCTATCAGATTCGCTTTGCACGATACTAAACCACTACATTTCGATGCTATTTGTAAAATAAATATACATACAAATCTTCCCGTAGATGTTCATGAATGATTGTGGGAAGACAGCAACAAAAATCCACTATGTAGTTTAAAAAAGCTAAGCGAACAAATAGGTATTCGTATTTTTTAATACTCTTTACAGCTTATTTACGTAAAGAATGCCTAAAAAGATTTGGAATAAGACTGGGTTTACGAGCTGATGAAATGTGATTTTGCTGCAAGATTCGGTAAGAACTATCAAATACAATTCTGCTTTATCCCGTTCAAAAGTGCAATCTTGAGTCAGTTCCAGATCAATGCACATATTAGCTATTCAATTATCGATTCATGTCAAAACTTAAATTCAGTCCCATCCAACCCATCATGTTTATTGACATGTTTGCCAACTGATGTTGCCAGTTTGATTATCCTTTTGGATTCTGGTGGTAGGTATGATAGATTTGAGTGCGAATGTTGCGGTAACATCTCGGCAAGCCTTTCCACTAGTTATCTAGTATGAGACCCCAGACGTGTAAGCAGGCTACACATAGCATTTATTATAACATGATATAATGCTCGTGTGACACTAAATTAACGGCAAATAAAGAAAACCGACATAAAATAATGTTACTAAAACTGCTAAGATCAAAATATTCATTTAGTTTTACCTTACCTTCGATCAATAATATGACGTCATCAACTATCATGAATGACACTTCTTGCGTCTATCAGCATATTTGTAGTTAATAGCAGTAGGTTTAGTTCTCTAACCGAATATTAAGTTATAAACCACCTAGTCTGTAAATCTCTTTTAATTTTAGTTCAATACGGTGATCAGGGGATGTTGTATGTTTGTATTATTATCTTTTCTATTTCAATTTATGGCTTGCATGTTTTTCTAAATGTTCCTGAGAAATGAAAATGAAATGACAATTTAGTTAGGTACCGTACTTAAATTGTAAAAGGAAATACCATATCATGGAAAGTTATTTAATTGTATTTGAAAATTATTTGGATAGTAATTGTTTTTTATTCATGTATTATAAGCATTTTCTTACTATTTTGCTTTATTTTTATGTTACAACTTTACAATTATGTACGATATTTTTTTTTATTTTACCTTTTATGTTATTACTACTGCCTAGTAGACAGGTTAGCACATAAGATCGAACAATATACTTCTACTTTTACTGCACTGTATGAAGCTTTTTATAACAGTTACTACTGGCTTTGTGGTTTACAAGTCCAGTAACTAGTCCAAAGTTGCAATGGTAAGCAGAGACGTTTTGACGCATCGACCTCACAACCACTAGACTCCTGTCAAAAGACTAGCCTATCAACGTATCGGACTTATGCGTCTTGTAATAAAATCGATGTTAACAGATTCGGGCACTTCAGTGAGCTGTCATAAACCAATCAGTAATTTGCCCACCCCCCGCGCTTCACTCCTCGTCATGTGGTGGACAGACTGCCTTTCATGGAAGAAGTCAAATATCAGGAGCTTAGTGCATGTGGGGTGGTTGTTTTGTATCGAGCTCTAATCAATATCCTATTATAATTGGCATGTTCATTTACGCCAGGACTCGTTAAATCTTATATGTCACTTTCCTTTTCTGGCTTACGTTTACGTTTTTGCAAGTTATTCGGCTCAATACGGAATTTCCTTTACTTCTTTATTATTCTTTCAAGTTACTTGAACTCTGTATAAATGATGGGAGTGCCTGACAAGATTTGAGGTTTGTCAGAATTGGTGACAATAATGTATCTCACTATCTGTTTACATTTATTTGAACGAATATTTCATGTACTACCCACAACTCCACCTCAACCTCAACACTGAATAATGTCTAACGCTTAGGCTGCGTTTTCACCAGAGATGCGCTGCGAGGAATGTGTTTTAGAAACCAATAGAATCGCTTCATTGAGCGAAGCTAAGTAAATAGAGGGAATCTATTGGTTCTTAAAAACATTCCTACCAACGCATCGCTGGTGGAAACGCAGCCTTACACTGCAGCCTCTTTGACTGTAAATACATACATTTTTGTTTAAATAAGCTTCTATGTCCAATATCGTGTATTTTATCGTACCATAAGTATTTTATCATATTGATGTAAAAGACTACTATTATGTAACTATTATACCACTATATTATAGGTAACTAATTGCGTAAAAGAAATTATTTTCAATGAAGTAATTACACGCAAAATACCCAATTTATAATATATTGTAGATATTTTTTTGTTAGTGGACCAATTTGTGATGCCAAAATGCGTTCTCAATGTTTTGTGTAAATAGTTCATGTAGACTACATTAAGTAGCTAGGTTGATAGCAGTCTCAAAAGTACTTAGATATAAGTACGGAGTTTAATATTCATGTGCCAATTCATAGAAAAGGCTACCAGAAAGGATTACTTTGTCTTAAGCTCATAGCCCATTATACCGGCACCGCAACTGCACGGCCTCAATCCAGCAAATATCTTGCCATTAAAGTTTGAGCATTTAGTCGTACAATAAATTTTGCAATATCAATATAAGAAAGCCTACGACGAGCTATCGGTGAGCTGTCAGCGTGCTTGCTTTAAGGTTCAAATTTGAATGGCAAGATCCGCGCTGGGTCGGAGCCGTGCAGGCATAATGTGCTATGACCTTTACCGGCTTTTCTATAGTGGCGTAAGTTAGAGGAGGATACGTCGCGGTCAGACATTCTCACATCTAGGTAATCATGTGATCTAGAATCTAGTCCACTGAAATCCCGCCAGAAGCTACATAGTATGAAGATCTTTCAATTAAGCATTAGAGTACACGGTGCAAGAACAGTCACGGCACCGTATTCCGTATTTTATCTTGCTCTTGTCATGATACTTTTTTGCAATAGAGCAAGGACTGACTGGAAATAGGTAGCCTGTCATGCCATTGGTCGAACCTACTACAGGCACCATGCATTCTGTCTGCCCGGACTTCTGTACCTCCAATTACTGAAGTAGAAAACATCAAAATAGTGGCTAGTGCCTTGTTATTCTTTATCGCTCCGCACATAGCTTTGTTTTGTTTCATTTAAATTTGGCCTCTAAAGTAAAAAAACCTGAACACTGTAGTCTTCTTTATCTGTTCATTTAAGGCGTAAATTCTGCTTAGCACTCTAGCTTCAAATACTTACGTCACCATAGAACTGTCTTTCCACATTATTCCTGTAGGTACAGTCAACAGCACATCAGGTTTTATTCAGGCACCCTATTTCCGTTTTTTTTCTCGCTCTTGTCAAATGTCATTTCTTTGCAATAGAGCAAGGAGGACTGACCGGAAATGGGTAGACTGATGTGCCGTTCAGAGTACATAGAATGTGAAAAAAAATACTGATCCATTTGAGCAGTGTTGCTCAACTTCGATGTGTATAGTAGTAATATGGACGTAAATGTTTACGTGACGCGGTACCTTTTTTTTCTGTTCTCTCAGAGAGATGTTTCTATTGGTATACCTCTGTATGCAAAACATTAATATTGTATTCAAAATTGTATTTCAAAATCCTACTATTAGAAGTCAGCACAAGTGTACAGACTACAGAGTAGATAACTAAGTATACCACTTGAGGGTAACATGTTACTAATACAGCATAGAAATTAAGTTCAAAACTTTGCTGCAGCTCAGGAAGGGCCTCCACTTGTCTTGTTCTCAGATCTTTCTCAATGGCCGCGATTCCGCCAGTCAGCATGCATACAACGTAGAGACGTAATTTTAGTCTAAGAAGTTTCACTTCCAAAATATGTTCAAGCAGGGTAGGTCTGTGTGCGCTGCGCCAGTAATATTTGACTACTAGGCACTTCGCCACACAACAGTACAAAGTCCATGGTTGGCAGTCCATCTTGTCGCTACGCAACTTGTTCCGCCATAATTTCCTAGCTTACGCATCAACCTCGAACTGGTAAATAGGCACCAGTAATTTGTCACTTATTCCCCTAAAGCTCTCCGTAATGGCACAGCGACAGCTGTGCAGAATGGTGTCCACAACATTATACATTAGTCACTGCCTCACTAGCAACTTCAGTGCATAGAGTTCTTACTGCCACAATGATTGTATAAAAACCTTTTCTCATATAAATAACATATTAACATTGTTGTCTATTATAAATTTATATTTGTTTGTTATTATGGTTATGTAAAATTCAACTTATTTTTAGAGGGACCATTTGTTGACTAATAATGATTTATTAATTATACACTATTTGTATTTATAAAATAATGCCCCAAGTTTCAGAGGCCATAATTATACATCTTTGCCATATATTTTAATTCTATTCCTTTTTTACTATTTTTAACAATTTAATTTTGTAGTTAGATTAAATAAAATGTTTTTTCTTTTTATATGATAATATTGTGTTTTTTTTCATGTACTCTGTACACAATACCATATTTTAAAAATTCAGGATGAACAGTAGAGGTTACTTAAAATATCAAACACTATCCTCACTAGCTCCTCATTCTCTAAAGGGCTGCCACATAAGGTTTGATCAAACAGCAATAAGATAGCATAGCACAAATTGACCTATTTTCAATAGGAGACCCTTCCCTGTGGGTTTAGGCTCTAACTCTGTTATTGCTCGAGTCACAATCATTTTTGGGGTGATGTATGTATAAATTTAAACAAAGTTTAATAATTAACTGCTAGATTTATTAAATTAAATAGATACTATAGTGCACTGAACAACAATCATGATTAATAGTTCTTTTCCCATTCCTCACGCTCAAGCCTTTCTTTCTTGACCTGTTCTACAACAGGGGTAAGGTAGAGCTTATCTTCCTCCAGCTTGGTCCACTCATCCTTGGGCAAGATGGACTTCTGCATGGACAACTGAATAGCACGTACCATGCGGAAGTTGCGTTCATCAATTACATGGTCAGGGAGACGACGTAGAGCTTCTTTGACATCTTCGTTTTCATACAGGCAGTCATCTCGCATTAGTCCTAAAATCCAAAGAATAAATATCATTAAATATATGCCATATTAAAAAATAAATACATATATAACTACAAACCAATATTTCATGTTATAAATACAAATATACAAAGCCCATAGGCACAAAATAATAAAAGGCCATTGGCAAGAAAGTGTACAGGTTAGAAGTTAAAATCAATACTTGGAAACTACTAAAACTGACTTGAATGAGGAAGCATATTTAACAAAATGTGTTCACACATACCGTATCTATTAAAACCTGCCATATTGTATGCCCATTTCTTCATGCTACCTGGAATATTATCAAAAACAGATATTATATAACAATATGCATTGTTGCCACAAAGTAAGTGATGATATTTTAGTACAGAAAAAATGTCTTACAAAGCCTTGCGGTAACTCTTAGGGCCATGGTTTAGCCTGAAATTTAACTAGAAAAGCCAAAAATTTCACAAGGCGCAGCTCACGCGAAGTTATTAAAAATACGCATAGAAATTTTCGTTGTGTCAGGTCGAGTCACTTGTCAGTGTCAATGTCAAGCTTGGTTTTTTTTTTATTAAAGACTCAGCCAGCAACCAACCACTATACAGCCGGCGTGTGTGTAGTAACTAGCTATTAGGCAGAGAGCAGCACAATGCCGTCAGAAGAGAGAAACGAAAAAATTAATAGCGCAGTTTCACTGGCGCGTGAGACACTGAATCTGCTCGTGCGAACCTGGAGCCGAGGCACAAGACGAGTCGTGAGTGTAACAGAAATTTGACAATAGTTTATCCTTGACTGTCGAGTTCGTGTACGACGCACCAAAGTGCAAAGTGTTCACGCGAACTAAAGGGTGCGGTCCGAAATAAGCCACAATTGTTATTACGTGTCCCGTAATTGATGAAAGCGCGCTATCAGCGGCTTAATACTCAAACCGTTGGCAGACATAGTTAAGATTCTTCTATGAAACGTAAAGCACCCATTTCTACGTAGAATTATTCATGCAGATATAATATCACAAAAAATAGCATACAGTAACAGCAAGACTATTCTGCGAACAGTAGAAATAATGAATATAAAATTGTGGGGTATTAATTATTATCATAGCTGGGCACCGTTATCAGTTAACTTCATTAGTCGTTAATCCGATAAAGGTTAAGTTATTTTCGTTCAAAGTTAAGGCGTTATATTTCAAAAGAATTAACGCAAGTTAAGATCCTAGACTGGAGACCATTCGGGGCCAAACGCAAAGTTAGGCGCCCGCCTGCAACTCAAGCTGTGCGGTCCGTAATGCGATGACAGGTCTGTGAGTGCTCACGGCGATAACAGGCGTCCCGAATGCAGTCCGAATCGAGGTACAGGCGTCAGAAGTTTGAAAAATCATTACTTTATCTCGTTAAGTTATTTTATTGCTTAATTTTACTTAACTTTGTCATACTAACGCCTACAATCAACCGTTTTTTTTTCCGCCCCTATCAAATGGGTGTGTAATGTATGATATAACTTTAAATCATTCAGAACATAGACAGTCGAATGAGATAACATCATTTGATAAAATTATACATTTCGTTTAACGAAATCATATAATTTCAAATTGAATCAGCTTTAAACTGAAATAAAATTGTTTTATTTAATAAACGTTTGCTATAAAGCTTACATGGTATACTATTCAGAACAACTACTACTTATATGATATAAAAATAAATGGTCTAACAATCAAATACATTAACTTTTTTTTTACAAATCTTACGATTGTTTATAATCCATAAATAAATAAACACATATATAACTAATGTTAAAGATCAAAACAAGTGTAGTTTTTTTTGAGCATTTTTATATGTTTATTGGAAGCCCTAGTGTGACAAAATTAAGTTTAAACAAACGATAAAACAGTTCACATTTTTCAAACTTCTGACACCTGTACTCCGATTCGGACTGCATTTAGAGGTTGTCTGCTGGATCTTGACTTGTGTTAAAAATGAAAAAATGAAAAAGTTTATTTTGCACAAATAAAAAACAAAAAGATTGAATGTTCAAGATTTTTTTGCTGTATCTTCTAAGCGAGGTGCTAGGATGTGCTTCCCCTCACGCTACCTCGCACCTCGCCCCGTTCTCTCACCAATTCGCATGACGTCATAAAGCTAGGTGCACAGATGTTTCAAACGGGTTGTACCGTATTATTTGATGAATTCTTTGAAATAGTATGTGTTGCTTAGACTTTTATAGCTTAGGCTTCCGGCGTCACCGTGTGCGGCGAGTCCTTTTTAAAATGTATGAAAACGAATGTTATATCTTGTGAAATTCACCACCAGTTTAAAGAGGTCTCCGGAATGCACAAAATGTCATTTACAAATACTCACAGCACATATTTCAACCCAGAGCCGTAATAGCAACTGTAACAATCAATTAATTTTTATTTTTTTGTGTGTCAAATAAATTTTATTTATTTCTTTCTTTCTTTTTTTCAGCTGGGCCTTACTTTGCCAGAGGCGCCAACTACTGTGTACAAAATACTTTGAAGCATTGAATAAAAATCACTAGGCTGTCAGTTCTGCTAGCTCCGGTTTCACTCAAGTCTGTTCTAATCTTAGAGCATTAGAGTCTAAGGTTGTAATGGTAATAATTTTATTTGCAGCTGGTGGCTGCATTTTGTACAGCCTGGCAAAAAAGTCGTGAAATTAATGAGGACGCCACTTTCGTTAATGTGGTCACCCCGTATACTACGACACGAACAGTTTTGATAGTTTACTAATTCAACTTTTTTTTTAGAGGGAATGGCTATCTCGTTGTCCCTATACAATCTCCCCACTACTTATTCGCCTGACGCAATCATCGCGCGAACCACAGTAAGGACACTCCTTTATCATCAATAGGTTTGATCTCGCGTTCGCACGAACTAAGTTCGCGCGAATGCATCACGTGTCGACCACCTAATAGGACACCAAATTCTAGTTCAGTACTTTCTCATTCCTATAAGTTTCGCGTTATATTATTAAAACGCGTTAAATTTCTTTGAACATTATCTAGTAGAATAATGGAATTAGTCATACAGGTAGCCAGGTCAATCGGGTGAACCGCTAGGTGACAGAAATGCAAAGGCAGTGGCACCAACACATTTGATTCCCACCACACACAAACACATTATCTGGACGGTTTGCTACTACCAAGCAAAAAAATTAAAGATTCTTCTAAAAGTTTCTTCTTTCATTTTTTTGCTTGGTAGTAGCAAAATCATATTTTTTTTTAAATTAGAAACAACAAAGCAACAAAACATTTGCTTATTCAAAGTTTGTCCTCGTTGGTAATAACCATTTTCTATTTTAATGACGTGTTATCATGATTTTCTCCTTTCTTCGGTATATTCTCAAAAGCTGGCTCAGACGCTGCTTTGAAAATTAAATTAAAATTAAAACCTAAAATCAATAAAAAAAAGTATCAATTAGCTAAAATGTGCTAACTTCCCAATTTGTTTTTTTTAAACACAGTATTGCCAGTGATAATATTTTTTAGTTCCCTTTCAGGACTTTTTTGCCAAGCTGTAATTTGGGGTATTGTGAGGTATACGAGTCCGGCCTCCAGCCGGGGGGGCGGCCCGAAATTGTATGTGTGTGTAGCGATGACTTACTACCGCACTCAGAGACGTCAATTAACGTTAGTGGTTCATTAGAGTCAACATTGTACATTCTTAAAAGTTCTTTATTCTATTTATTATAAAGTCTCTTTTGAAAAGTGAAATTTTGATTCTAATCAACCATTAACGTTAATTGACGTCTCTGAGTGTGGCAGTTAGACAATTAATACTCTAAGGTTGGGTTGCACTATCTGACTTTAACAATAACAAACATCAAAATTTCAGTTAAAGTACCGGTTAGGTAAGCAAAAATGACGTCAAATTGTCAAATTTGACAAAAACTTTAACTTTAACTTCTACTATGGTGCAACTTACCCTAAAAGCGATGGTCTTATTATTTTGTGGCGATGGTGTGTAGGGTGGTCCCTAAGTTCCCATAAATCCCATACAATATACACGCGCACGGGGCTTGCAAAGCTCGTGAATCTGAACACTGCTACCACCATGGATTAAAAAAAAAGTTGTCATTTTTAGAAGAATGACAAGATACAAAAAATAAAAATGTCGAAGGAAGAAGAGAAAAGTGAAGAAAAGTAAATTCACCTTTTGAATATTGAATACAAAATGTGAATTTAAATATTTTACTGCTCTAAACAGGGTCTGTAATAGATATCTTACAAATGATAATTATTATGGATCCTCAAATACATTGTAATGTTTACGAGAGGTCCGATGTGGGGCTTACGAGTGTCAGATAAAGTTCCGTCGTTGCGCGTGGTTTGTTCGTGCTTCTTATCAAGTTGTTTGTTTGCTTCAAGTGAACTTCGAATGCCCTCGCTCGACCTCCTAGTTCCCCGTCCCGCTTATCATTATCAGCACAAATAAAACGAGAAGGAAGGTAATTAATTAATCAGATATCGTCGCGCATTCACGCACTAAACACTTTCATACGTGCCTTTGTATTTTATTTCGTTTCGTCGTAGCTGAGTACTTAGAACCATTTGCATTGAAAACTCCGTGTTACAGTTTTTGCTTGTGTTAACTTTAATAGTTAGTGATTTTTTCCTTCATCCTGCATCCAAGAGGAGGAATGCCAAGTGACTGTCGAGACTGTTTGGGTATTCGTTATCGAATTAACTCCCTTCACCAGACCTGGAAGTGGCTGCATCAGACAATCGCCCTTCACGAGTATCTGATCTCCCTCTCTTCGGCTGATACTGACGCTTGTTGCGCTTTGCACTAGTGAACTAATTAGTGAGGACCATAAGAACTCTATAGTAATATTTTTCTCATTACAATAAGTAGTATAGTTATTTGACTTTATAAAAGTAATTGTTACGAAGTTCATACAGAAAAGTCTCTGTTTTCTCACCTAAAATAATAAAGTAACCTTTTGAAATGGCCCAAACAATGATGAAGAAGATTGCAATGAGCAGTGCCTGTGTTATGATTGGACTCACCAGAAGGGCAAGCTCCCGCAGCCTGGCTACAGGCATTAACAATGCGTCTGCTAAGAAGAAGGAACGTGAACTGCCAGCAGAGGGGGAGATCACCAAATCTGTGTTTATGTCGCAGTCAACAGACATTTACACAAACCTGGCTATGGAAGACTGGATGTATCGCAACATGGATTTCTCCAACCACCATGTCATGATGGTTTGGCGTAATGATCCATGTGTGGTGATTGGAAGACATCAGAACCCTTGGCTAGAAGCAAATGTGCCTCTTTTGAATGAAAGGGAGATTGCTCTTGCTCGGCGTAATAGTGGAGGTGGTACTGTGTACCATGACCGAGGCAACCTCAATGTCACCTTCTTCACACCTCGTGAGCGTTATGACAGAAAGTACAACTTGGAACTGATTAAGAGAGCACTGTTCCGTGGATTTGGGATCAAGTCCATCATCAATGAGCGCCAGGATCTCATTGTTCGAGACAAATACAAAGTATCCTTTTCAAATTATAAACAAACAGAAAAGTTTCAATTAACTTACAAAATACTCACTTGATTTATTTGGAAGTTATGCTTTTTGTAGTGTCACAGAACAGTGTGTTAGTTTCTATGAAATATACTACTGGGTCTGGATTAAAATCCTGAATGGATTTATGGAAAAATGGCCACAATGTGTCAGTCATAATTAATTAATGTTGTCTGGCCCATAACTAATTAATGTTATTTATATTGCATTAGCTACAAAATAACATTATCTTGAACGAAAAAATTACTATTTTCTTAATTCAATTGAAATTAATTTAGAATGACTTATTGATGTCTTTCCTACAGACAAAGGCCGTTCGTATCTTTTCGTCTCATACAAAATTGTGTCATTAAAGATAGCATGATCATAAGTAACTGAATGCTAGACTGAATGCCTTTGTTCACATAAATAACTATTAACAACTCTAGGTATTATTCAGAAATTATTTCCTTAACAACAAACTATTAGGTATCTGGAACAGCTTCAAGGCTGAGTCGTCTGACAGGCTACCACCACTGCACTCTTCTAGTCAATGCCAACAAGACTGATCTCAGCAAGTCTCTAGCTAAACGCGAGGTGAGTGCTAAATCCTACTGTGACAGGACCTAGTAATTTAGAACTGATCATTATCATCATCCATCATCATATCATTTCATTCTTAAATCAATTTGTAGAAGTTCAATACTATGCTGGGATTATTTATTTATTCTTTGTTAACTATTTATCTTTGTGTTCTGGTAATTTCTAATCAAAGTTTCAACACGACAAAGATATTGATTGGTTGAATAGTTAAATATCAGTTTCTACATATGCATGTATTGATGTCAAAGATCATTTGAGCTTCTGATGAGTCATTGTTTGCCACTAAGTACTTGTGCATAGTTTGTGCATACAAATGCATTTGTTTCTAGGGCTTTGTTTCTTTTGTCCATTTTGATGAATGACAATGACTTCTTGGACAGTTCAACATGTTGTGTAGAATTCAAACTTAAACCAGTAATAGTTTTTGTTTAGATAATGGTGTTAACATTGCTAATAATATTGGAGAACAGTCTTTAGTGTATTGGCTAACGGTTTTTCTTAATGTTTTAAAACAGCATGTTTTTTAATTTTGTTTATTTCACTAATCATTCGACATTCCATTTCCATAAGTTAAGGTCAGTTTTAATTGTATTTAGCATGGCATACAGACGAACGCGACGCCGTCCACTCGCTCGCCCGTGGCCAACCTCGTGGAGCTGGACACCCGGGTCACGGTGGACAGCCTGCAGACAGCCGTGGGCTACGAGTTCCTGCGCACACCAGCCCTGCACCTGGAAGATGGCGGCCCGGACATGATTGCCAAGCAAAGAGGATTCCAGTATGTGAACCCTACTGATGATTGGTTCCCAGGTATGTCCCTTACGACCATTATTTATTCAGTTACTAGAATAAGTAAGAATAAGTAGTAAGAAGTAAGAACCAGAAATCAACAAAGTTATGAATTTGCAAAAGTCACTCAATAATTGTGACTGGCTTTTTATTATTTTGTATAATCTATTTTGAAACATAATAAAACATCTAGAAATATTACTATCAATATTGTTACGTAGTGAGCAGTATTGTTGCTAGAAGTGATACAGATAGGACTTTGACATTATTAATCACTTGTTGGTTGGCTGGTTTTATTATCTTTAAATATTTTTTATCTTACATACCTACTTGGTAGATGATTTCTCCCCCAACTATTGTTTGTTTACAACATGCTTATGCTGTATGTATTATATAGTAATTTTTAACATATAATTTGTGAACCATGAATTTAGCATGTAGTTTCTGACAATCATTATAATGTGAACATTTTGTTCAGGTCTTGCGGAGTTGAAGAACGAACTCCAGACCTGGGACTGGTGCTTCGGCAAGACACCAGACTTCAGCGTCAGCCGCACGTTCCCCGTGCCGGAGGAACTGCTCGCTCCGTCCAAAGTGTACGCGTCCACGCAGGAGCTGGTCATCAGCATGAGCGTGGTGAAGGGTCTCATCGATGACGTCACTCTGAACATCCCGCCGGGACTCGTTGAGTCCGGCTTCCACGGCGAGGCCTCCGTCATCACTCACCTCAAAGGCAAGCGGTTCACTTCGGAGGCCTTGACAGCGCTCCAAGAAGCCATGCTGACGCGGCACTCTACTGCCGACGTCAGGAAGCTTGACGACAAGGAACAGTTCGTTGCCAAGTGCTTTGATCAGGTAGTTAATACAATCTAAACAGTCTATTGTACTACATTGTATAGGTGCTATGTATGTTATCTTAAAATAAACATTCTATGTAGTAAATGTTATCTTGAGAGGTATAATGATAAACCACTCGTCTAAAGGCCTTTATTGTAAATATTAAATTTAGGTGGTGTACAAAATTATATTTTTATATAAAGAGTAGTATCTGTATTAGACGTAGTATAGAACTGCCTGTCTGTATGTAGTTGCTTACTGTGCTTATCTTCCTTCCATTTCTAAAGGTGTTTGGTTTCTTGTTTGTCATCTATCTTTTGGTCTGCTTACTACATTGTGTTCTTTTAGTTTAGTGTTATATTTTAATTATTGTATTCCTAAAACTTAATATGACCTTCATCAACTTTCTCTAACAATCACATTTAGTATGATCATACATTTTAAAGTTACACTTTTGTTAACTGCTACGACATTTTAATACCACGTCTATTTCCTGCTTTCGAGTTGTTAGCCACTATGTCAAACTAAAGTCTTGGTTTTACAATCCATCATTCAGTCCTCTGGCATAACATCTGTTGAACTCAAGACCTACAACATAATGTGCTTCACAAAGCACGAAACCTTACGTATTGAATTCAAGTGGATGGCTGCAATGAATAGGCCTAATCACTGCACTTGTTAAATGCAGATTGAAGGTCACTGACCCGGGCTTCATACCGACAAATCCGACACTGTCGGCTTAATCTCAAGACCTCGGAATTTTAGGCAGAGTATTCTGATCAATTGAATGGACTATTAAGTTTTTCGCATACTATACAACACGCGAGTTGCACCTTTGTGCCAAACGCTGCAAGAATGCATCATATCATTTGTTTTAATTAATTAAATTATATTTTTTTGTAACTGCATTAACTACCCATGTAGCGAACGTTTGTTTAGCATGTACTATGTAGAGTATCTTAGACTACCTAGATAACCTGGAAACCATTTCATTTCCTACCCATTGGTTTTCTCAAGATCTGCCCTCAGCGGGAACTTTTTTGTATGAAATGGATTATTACTTGTAAGTTATTATTTAGTTTGTGGTTATTTTAGTTAATTAAGGTCAATTCTTTGTCATGAACTAGGTCAAAAGCTTGATTACCCAGTCTGATATGGTACAAATACCATATAACAACAATTGTTTTTTTAATGTAAATACATAGTGAATATAAAATAAATGTATGTAAATAAAGTACTGAGTTGTAGTATAAATTATATTTTATGAATTCTAGATATTATGTAAACCATTTATGGCAAAGTATATAGTTGATCGTGTATTATTTAGACTAATACTATAAATGTGTAATAAACTTGCACGACATTGAATTTGTTTTTTTATTTTATTATATAATTTTTACGCACGTACGTAATTGAAAGCTCAAGGTGAAGGCTGTCATTTACAATGCCGTCAATAAGGTGCTGGTTTATGATCAATGGGCTTAATCAGCCGTTCGTAAGGAGGCGTAGCGTTAACCAAATATACAGTGGTCGCATACAAATCAAAGGCGGGTTTTGAAGCATGCGCACTTGTCCTCGTACAACAAAAACCCGCTTGGAGCCAGCTCTTCCTCTCGCTTTCCGAAGAGCCGCGGAGGTGGTCGGCGGCCGGCGCACGCGCAGCCAGTCTGTGTCCGTGCAGAGACGCGCGCGCGCACCGTGCGCCATATTGAATTGCCACCGGTTGCCATGACAACCGCGTAAACAAACTACGTCGCCTTACCGTGTTCGCTGTATTTTTGCAAGGCATTTAAAGTTGAACTTTGGAAGTGTAGTGGTATAAATTATATGTATGATTTCATTGCCAAGAGGAGACAAGTAAGTATTAAGCTTATAATTAAGTGGTTTATCAAACTGGGCTTACAAAAGTGCCTAGTTATTTATCATGATTTAACTTATCAAAGATTACTTGTAGACAACAAAAAAGACCGGTAATCTGACTATGTAATAAGGTTAGTAGGTACTTATGTTGTCAGTTGGATCTGACTGATTAATAATTATTAATGCCCGGATAACCGATAAGCCGTTGGTTTGGTAGGTATTTTCAAAAGGAGTAATTATCGGGTTCATTTGAGGGAAAAAACGAGTAAGGTCATTATTGGTTGGGTAAATAGGCACCTACATCATAGTAAGATTAGTAGTCATGTTGATCTGTGTTATTCTCTAGGTATATCAATTTTATTCCATCGTTCTCCTTAGCCTACTTATAACCATGGCTTAAATTCTATAAGTCAAAATAATAATTGCTCTTCGTTTGACTCGCTAAAACTAAAGAAGGGCCAAACCGTTTTTACTATTTTTTGTTTTGCTGTTTAGGGGAGGCTCAGGGTGAAAATATTACCGCGATGTTAAGAATAAATATTATCACTACCTATTTTAGTTGCACAAAGGATCGACGTTTTTGTTGGGTGTCAAGAATGTAGCATTTGGTTTTGGCTAGTTTTGTAATATTTTTTTTTAGGCAAAAATAGCGAAGGAATTCTTGGAAGAATGCTGTGCTGTGGTTTGAGTCTAGCTAGGGCCGGTAAAGATGGAGTTTTTTAAACAATGACAAGCTTTTCTCTCGCTTTCCTTTTGTTTGCTGATTGTTTATCAAACTATTTTTTCTCGTATGTAATTAAATGTTCTTTAATCCATCACAAATTGGAGCGACGTTCTCCAACAGCTTTGCGATTCCAAAGGATGTTATATCAATTAAAACATATCACTGTTCCTCTACAAATTGGCGATGATGTTTTAGTAATTACACGGCTTCAATTATATTTCATTTTTAAAATGTTTGCTGGATATTCCAACTAAAGTGTTGGCAATTAGGAGCGATTACGAGTATCATGTTGTGCCGAAGCAACACATTGCTGAAATACTGGCTCAAGAAGGTAGATGTATCATAGTGGCTTCAAGTTTTAAATACTTTTATGTACCTAAGTGTGTGGTCAAGTCAGGGATCTGTTTAAAAGCTACGCACCACAAAACTAACCGTAGGTCTAGGTACGATTGCTATTGTTGATTAAGGGTACCTAGGTAATCCTGTATCAACGCGGGCTAAATAATAATAAATACTTAGATAGATGAATACGTAGATTTGAAGTCAAAAAATGGATTAAAGTTGGATTTGAGTCCATAGGTTTAAGGATAAAGGATACTAGAATAATGTTGAGTTCCATCGAACACTACAAGTCTTACGGACCATAAGAAAACAAAAGATAGGTAGGTACAAATGTAGATAGGTAGTAAGGTTACCTACGTAATGTATAGAAATAGGATTGTTATTAGTATTTGAAATGAGATACGAGGATACTGTATTGCACAAATAAACAGTTACTGCAGTATTTCATTACAAAACCTCTTATTTGAGCCTAAGCTTGGAGTTCATCGATCATATCGGGAAATAATACACATTCGTAGATCGGTACACGACTCTAGGGTCTGGTTAGCCTGTTGTTAGTTACTTAGACCTACCTACATTGCGGTAGGTAGGTATGCACTTTCAGATGGCTTGGCTTCACGATTGAAGATGGGGCACGTTCGCCCAGAGAGTTCACTTTCACCTAGATTACAAGTAGTAACATAGAAGTGCCTATTAAAGTACCAGTTATCTTTAGTCGGACTTATCATCAGCTGTAGTGAAATAACCGGTTATTTAACAGAACATTTTATCAATTTCTTCAGATATGTTCTTTTTACAAATTACCAGTCATTTACCTACTAAACAGCATATCTACTATACTAAGCAGCTAAAACATACTAAGCAGCTAAACTAAACAGCACTGCATTTTAAAACTAGTGTCATAATTATTATACCTACCTGCCTACCAACTACGTTAGTTCCCCTAGCTGGACATAAAATTGCTTTCCGTCTAGATAGGTATTCATCTTCGAAAAGAAGTGGTAATTTATAAGGAAGATGTTGTTTTCGCTGAGGATCTAATTTGCACTTTGGCGGAGTTGGTCTAACTTCCGGAAGCCTAATAACTTATCGCATTAAGTCGAACTGTTACTTGTGCAACATTAGCGGTAATAAGCTTTTTTCTATCGTCTGATCTTTGTATAGGTATTACTTATTGCTTGGAGTTAGAAGTCATATTCACTTGTTAGGTAAAAAAATACGAAAGGAACTAAGATTTTGGAGACAATATTTTTGTAGACAATTAGCACCTGCAAGGTGTCTCTGTTACTAAAGACTAAAAAGTGGTTGTGAGTGGATGAACACTTAGACACGAAATAGGTTACACAATATCTTTATGGAATCCGCATTCTTAGGAAACGTAGATAGCTATAGTTAAGTAGCTTGTAAGTATAAACTTAGACCTAAAGCAAAAAACAAACAAAGTGGAATCATAAAAAACATAGATCGCCCACAAAGATAAAAACCACGGAAATTCGCTGTGAAGTTACTAAAACATCAGATGATTTAGCAATAACAATAACAACTAGAAAATAAAAAAACCACCTATCAAGCTACATGTGGCTGGCGCCTGACCTTTGCACCAAAAATATTAGCAATGCTTGAATTGTTATAAAGAGTCAAGAATTTTAAATTAAGCAGGCTTTTCAAGATACAGTCGTAATATCCTGGCATCCTGCCGCGCGGCGCCTACAAAGTACCTCCACATTTCTTTCGAGGCTGTTTATGCAGCAATCGCAACAAGTATGCAACGTGTGCAATTATAACAGTTTATTGCATCGATTATGCACTTAGCAGCAATCGATCACAGCTGTAAGTCGAGACGTTTTGTTAGTTGAGGATTTGTGCATCGGAAACACGCTACATTGTGGAGCACATAAAATTGAACTTTATGTAACTAGTTTCGTATTGTAGTATCTTTAGTGTCTCTACTCGTCTGCATATTGAATTATTCATTGCTGGGGTACTGATATACGAATTGAATATGCCACCTCAACTGACGTGATCGTTTTCTTCTATGTAAATCCGCGATTACGCGCTCAATGCGTTTGATCAAGTAAAGTCGCACTAGGCCCTCTGGACTGGTTCAATACCAGGAGGCACCACTCGCGCCTTGCCGAATCTGTAAGACCAACTTTCAAGTAGTGTAGTGTAGAAGTGAGCATAGCGTACACCTGGTTCCCCAACTGATCAACAGAACAGGGCTACTATGGGGCCCTGGCTAACTTACTAACCAGTTGGAACAAAACACTGCCCAAGCGTTAATTAGCTGTTAAAATACTATCTTTCCTTGCTAGCTTTTTCGCACACTCATTATAACTTAAAAGTCTATTCAAATTATAATTGACCTAATTACCTTTGCTTACTAAACTGTTGATCTCGGTCATAAGTTAACGTGTATAATAATACAGGTTTGATAGTTTAACAACGGCTATAAAAAATAACAATTAATATGATTAGCACCTAGTTATTGGTTCACAACGTCTCACGGGCATTTTGCGCAAGACCATTTATAATGTTTACAGCTTTCGTATATGCATTGAATTAATGAGATAGGTTAATGTGATCCAGCACCTAGTATGTATGGTTATGGATGATAGCTTTGTGCTTAAATTCAAGAATAATCGCTGCCAATGCAGATTACACGTCCGTTAATAGATAGTAAAGCTTTCGGGCCGGGTAAATATTGTTAGGCGTCTCTCTATACCTACAGACGAGATCCAGTTTGGTTCCAGTATACCTATTTTAATATGTATTACTTAGAAAACCGGGATAGTCCGACACATTCATTGAGGGGGCGCACTACCAACTGTAAATAAATATCCAAGTTGACTATTTTCAGAAAAAAGCAACTGATACAGATAGAGAAACAGCGATGTCCATGTAAAACCAAGTAATATATTTTATGTTCATAACTTCTACCGTAAATACCGTCATACGACTCTTACGACGAGTAGTTGTAAAATACTCATTACCCAGGTGTCACACACGAAGGTATTTGCAAAATTCGCAAAGCAATTAAAATATGAATGATTGGTAAGTTTATGATCAGCATCCTTTAAATAAGCATTACGTAACAGACAAGCTTAATTTTAACGACAATGTTTATGCTTCACTTGTCCTTATAAATATGTAAAACTCCAAACATTGCAAAATAATAGTTAACTTTTTTATAAATAAATAAGCAAGGCACATCTCATAGGCAAGGCACACTAGCCTAACAGAAAAATATCACAAAATCTTCTAATAGTATCTTCAGGTTTTAATTTGCGTTTATATTGGCTTTCAAATGTTGGGTGACCTCTCCGCTCCGGAACTGCGGATTAGGTGCCTAAGGCAAGCCGCAGTAGAATTTCAATTTTACCAATGAATTTGATGTCGGCAACTGTTTTCCATTATTTGGCTTCTTCCGTGGTGGAAACGGCTAATTCCGGCTTTCATCCGCTAATTAGCTACAAGATTTCGAACACGGCGCAAAGTTGCATGTCTTTTAGTTTACTACGGCATTACTGAGAGTTTTACACGAACCAGTCGCGAAACATCAAATAAAGCCACGTTTCCACTAGCCACTAGCAACACGTGACGCTCAACATGTACGGCAACGTTCCACAACCAGCGCAACATGACGCCGGTCTTGATAGGTCATAAGTACTTTGTGCACTGATTCGATACTTGCGCGTTGCTGATCAATATGATGGTCTACATGTCGTGCAAAATATCGCACGGCAAATGTTGCCTAGTGGAAACGCAGCTTAAATGTTACTTCAAGTTTCAATAACTATGGTGTGAAATATCTGCGTTCCACATGCTACAGCTCTCTTGCGATAAAAATACAACTTTATTATGATCTTGCTTTCTCTGTTGTCGGTAGTAGATATATCTTGAGTGATGCCCGTCGTGAGTTCGTGACCAATAACACTTGGGAAGTGGGAATGCACGCATCCGTATTTCCATAAATAAATACATATTACGTTGAAAGGTGTTATTAAGGTTTTGAATGGGACCAATTCGTGGCATCCATTTCGTGAGCTGTACTTGGCGAGCTATTTTATGGAGATGGTATTAACGCAACGGTTATGGCTGTAGAATAACCATAGAAACGTTATGAATTGTTGAGAATTGTTGACGTAAAAAAAGATTTGTTGACGTAATAGTGATAGATTACTATGTAGAATGCGTTCCAAAGCACCTTACTTTGAAGATGAAAGAGTTAGAACATTCAACAGCGAAAACATTCACTCTCGTCATCATCAACAGCCACATGACGTCCTCAGCTGAAGATTGGCCACCCCCATAGATTACCAGAGAGGCCTGCGACCTTATTCAGGTCCTCCGTACACCTTTCGGGTCGGCGACTCACGCTGCGTTTGCGTTCGAATGGTCTCCATGGCATTGAGATCTTCACTCCACACTCAGAGGAAGCATCAAAAGACATCAGAAAATGGTGAAGGCGATAGTGATAGGTCACTTTACGTTGGCCGTTGATAATGGTCAGAGGTCCTAATTCTAGCGTCGTTGGTCGTGAGTTCGATCAACTTTCAAACAAATTGGGCGTATATGTAGAATTACAACAGTATTGTGTTGTTAGAAATACCAACTTTATCTAATTGTCAGGCCTTTTATTTTTTTTGTGAGTCCTCTTCGCTTCCCGGCGGTTGGACCCTACCACCGGTACTAAGCCCCCTCGCCACGCCAAGGCGAGAACTCATGAGGGGGATCTAATTGTCAGGCCTACTATATCAACATAGAATCCATATAGTTCCTATGTAGTTACTTCGTAAACTCTTCTTTTTAATTTTAAAGGCTCTTTATAATTTCATCAGAAAATTTCGCAATGTGCAGCCTAGATGATGATAAATTACTTCAGGATAATGATAGACTATTAATAATCATAGATTAGCGAAGAAACTTGTTTTCGTGTGAAGGTCAGGTCAATAAAATGTATGCACTAAGCAACAAACCAAGTCGTCTTAACAATCCGACTTGGGTGCACATTTCCGAAGAAGAAGGCTAATAATGTCGTAATATTAAATAGCTCCTACCCTTCTTCTTTGGCCTTCACCTTATCGTAGTCATAGCTATATGATGAATCAGTGATTGCAGTGAAGATAATTTGCTTGTCATATGCACTCTTGTTAGGATTAGTTTCATCATCATTATCATCGATTCCTGGCGACGTCGTCCGGCGCTCAACACCGATACCCCGATTTCTAGCCATTGGCGTCTCCATCCCCTGTTTGAAAATTCTCAACCAAGAGAGCCGCAATACCACACCAAGAGCCTTTTAACTAGTAACTTTGCAAAATCTGACCCACAATGCCTCGATATTCTCAGACGCCGCAGAAATGTAGCCTGAAGTTGTTGCTGTCTCATAATATGATACACATACTTACATTCAGGTAACATACATTGTCCTAGTAACAAAGTAAGGTTTTCCCTTGTGTAACGAAAATAAAAAACCTGAAACTATATGGCCACAAACATCTGTTTCACCAATAAACATTTCTGCTGGTGCGAGAATTGAACCCGCGACCAAAGCTGTGTAACTTAGTGATGTCAGCGAATTCGGGGCTAGGCACGTTAGGTATGTAGGTTTGTTTCTACTGACTATGTCTATGCAAATGAGTTATAACAAGTAATCCTTGATGTTATTTATTTTATAAAATGACAAATCGTTGAGTTGTATTTGTAAATAATGTAAAGGTGTTTGAATGGGAAGATAATAATAAATAAACGTTTGTCAAAGTTCGTGAGACTAAACCATAAGCGGAACATGATTTTAGCGCTAGCTATTAATTGAATAACTGAACAAAATAATATGGCATTAATCTGCAAGATCCTTTGCCCTTCGAGGGTTCTTTTTTGTCCAAAGGGTGATACTTAGACTAAAATTATATTTTTTTGTTTCAGGATCCACTTAGTCGACGTGTCAAAATCGAAGATGGAGAAGGACAAAATAGTATTTAAGGTAAGTTGAAACTAAGCTTACAAAGTAATTGTTCCCAATCTGGGTCAGGGCTAAAGGTCGAATCAAAAACAACCAAATGACATAAGCATTGCCATGGCTTAAGTAACCAGCGTCTTTTCGGGGTATTATTATCCACTTTAGATCCCGTATCCGTCCTCCATCAGGCAAAATTGAGGTTAAACGTTAGCCCATTAGCAATAAAACACACTATTTGTAACATATCAATCTAAAGATCTAGCTGACAAAAGCTCACTGTTAGTAATAACACAGTTCGCTTACTTCACAAACCTGTCCGCCAAAATGTATCTCTCTGTTGTCTACGGAGTCGAGAATTTTACTAACTTATTTATTTGAGCTTTTGAATGTTGATGAAAACCAAAGTGTAAATCGAGTAAAATGTAGTTTATTATTCTTGCTCGATCGGAAAACTGATTTTTCATAAAATTATTTTACTGACTCTTTCCTGCGGCACTGCAACTGGTTAAACACTGCAGAAATAAAATACAGACAGACAAGTTCCACTGACATGTGTATGTAACCGTTGTTCTTTGTCAATTATCAACATAGGTATTTAGGGTAACTTGAGGTAACTTTACTGAAGCAAGTTCCAACCAACCATTTGTTACGTGCACATTAATCAGCGTGTCTGTCTGCATGTGTTGCGCGCCGGTCGGATGTGTCAGACGATTAGCCGGCGCCTGCGCACCGGTGACAAATTACGCGGTCTAACGCTTGTCAGATCTGTTGCACACGAATGACTTACTTTGCTGTATGTACCATTTGACATGGGCTGAAGTTATTGCTTAATTTTTAGAGTTTCCGCCTGCAGCTTCGTCTGCGTAACATTCGTAAATCTTTTCATGGGTTAACTAGATTTTATAACATTAGTAACATTTTACAGACAGCTTTAGACACACATTTTGTGCCAATACGTGCAATCAGCACAATATAATAACTAAATTATCAAAGTGTTACCGAAAACTACTTTATCATTTTCATAGGAAGGACGAATTTTAGAAAAACTAACTGCAGAACCTAAAACACATTCAGTCAGTCACATTTTAAGTGACTGACTGTTACTGTGTTTTTTTCGAGATGAATGGCTCTTCAAACTTATTCACAAGCTACCGGTTTTTACGAGTTGTATACTAATCAAAAGATCTAATCTTCAAAATTAAGACAGCATAAAAAGTTCAGACCGCCCGAATTTTTCAACGCCACTCAAAGTGTCAGCAGAGTGGAAAGTGACAGCTGTACTTGTAAACGTTGCTTTAATTCAAGTGGCTTTCGCAGAATTCGTAACTAATTCGAATTTCTATGAGACACAAGTAAAGATCCTTCTTCGGAAAGATTATCAATTACCAGCGGTTGCCCGCAACTTTGTCCGCGTGGAACACACCCATAGCGTGATGTCTTAAAGCCTATGGCCTTCCTCAAGAAATGGGCTATGCAAAACAAAAAGTATTTTTCAATTCGAACCAGTAGTTCCCGAGATTAGCGCGTTCAAACAAACTCTTCACTTTTATAATGTTAGTCTAGATTGTCATTAGTAAGATAAATATCGTTGTGCGATCATCAATTGTTATTAATAAATGACAATATGCACAAACAATAGGTTCCAAAGTGTTCCTGTCCACTGTGGTCAGTATTCCGAGCGGAAGTGAGTGCGGGCAGTGCGGCATACTGGCCGATTGTCGCTCACATTGAACCACTGACCCGAATATTCCAATGTGCACCACTGCACCGGCCGCATTTTTGCTTCCAAAATTCCGTCTTTATAAAACGTCCTTATCAATAAACTTATATCAGAAATTAAGGGCGATCACTTTCACAGCTTGACTTGGTCGCTTAGTTGGCAATGATCCTGCCTCTATACTTACTTGTAATCTAGTCCCAGGACCATATATTTTTGTATGGCGTACGCGTCACTCAAACCTTTTTCTTAATTAGTGTCTATTTCATATTGTCTCCTTTACTTTTTCACACGTTAGGAGCTCTCTTAGGTGCTTGGGAGTTAAAAGGCCCATGTGAAAAGGTTTTTATATTTATTATGTAACTTTATCTATTTGCAAACTTGTATCCTCTTTATTTGAATTTTTATTTTATTCTTAGTTGTTAATTATTTTTTACTGTCCAATTAGGAGTTTCCGGACATTAAAAAAGTATGCAAATGTAAGTACTTAAACACAAATTGATTGACCTCCTTTAAACCTACTGAAACTTTACTAGCTTATCTCAGAAAAGTTATCAAACTGCAGTCACGCGATAAAATGTATCTGCCATTTGATTTCCGGATGGTTAATTAGGGTTCTGTGACCGATGTGCAAAATGAATAATGATAAAAAAGGCCATGCTTAAAATTTATCTACCACCATGTGTTTTATGTGTTGACCAGTTTACGAATCAAAGAATAAACCATATGTTTTGAGGTTGGTTGTCCGCCTGTCTTAACAGCAGTCTTACGGTTCACTTGATTATGAGTTAATTAATACCACACTAGCGTACCCCGGGCGCCGCAACGGCAGCAACCGGGATAATCGCTAGGATGATGATGATGATGATGACACACTCAAACATTTATACACTCACACACGAATTTATCTCACTCTCTCTCACATACGCATACACACCCTCCCAAAAGCACATCGTTGGTATTTTGTATTTTTAATTATTGTACAAATTGCAAGGCGTCATATTGATGTTCTGCGCCGGTGGCACCTCTTACCCTAATGGTTGCCACAGAAAACCAGCGTCATGGCTCTTCGTCATGGCACAAGCTGAGTGGAAACCATTTTGGTTTGTGCGTCACACAATTTTATGTTAGTCTTATTCTGTTTTTTATTTTTTCGTTTTGTTGTTTATTTTATTTTTTTTCTGTATTTTTATTTTGTATTTACGAACTGTGTGATGTCACCAATAAATTTTTATTCTATTCTATTCTATTGTTCCAAAGAGTAAAAGTACGATTCGAATGCTACGAATAAAAGTAGGAGTCCATAAGTGAACAAAAGAAACGCAATATTTTGCTCGTTTTCCATTGCTCAAGCTAAGCTCAGTAAGTTTCCAAGTAATGTTTTTTTAATAATTTTTACTGTAATGAAAATATAGGAATTGTTTTAAAAGCTAAATTAGTTAAAGTTAGTTTAAGTTGTTAAGCAATCATTGCAAATTATGTTGTGTATACAATTTTTGGATTGCTGTCTGGCCTTTCAGAAGTTACTTCCACATTGTGGACATGATGTGACTGCAATTAAATCTGTCTGTATACCTTTGATAAATAAGTAAATAAAAAATTGCACGGAACGGATAGTTAACAGGCCGGACCGTACTTGACTGGTTTCTTACAATATTGAACTACTGAGAAATGATTCCGCTAATTAATTGGATATGTTCTGCTGCAATTTAAATACTGTCACATTCTCACGTTGCGTAGTTTGTCGTAAACATACCGGTTCCCACTCGTGCATATGTTATTGGCACACCCAGCAATTAACAAACCATAAGTCACTCTAGTTACCAACGAATTCATAGATCTGGCAAATTCTGAGACAAACAATAGGCCTGTTTATATGCAAATTAAATTGCAGGCAATGCTTCATGCACGCGGTTGGGGAGTCGTGTAGGGCCAGCAAAATACGTAATTGCACAACACGCATATAAATTGACTTGAAATTTTGTTTACACTGCTTTAAAGTGCGGACTTGAGAGTAGAGATTTCCATTATTACTAGCCATTCAGTTCAGAAACAAATGATATGCCAATATTTGACGTAATAAGAGAAATGCACAGCAATATGCAATGGAATCCTGCTGGATTCACAATTAATTGATAAAATAACTACTGAAGTGAGTGCAGGCAGGCAATGCCTGTTGCTCTCGTGAATCCGCGACGATCGTCGTTAACTTGCTGATATATTTTTCGGGCATCTACGAGCTTCGGAAGGCACTTCAAGCAGTTGGTCACGACAGATGTCGCTAAATGTCAATACTTAAGTCCATGAAAACGTCTGTCAGCAAGGTTTATCACCTTATCACCCTTTTCAAAATTCGTGCTCGCGCCACCTCATAGTTAAGGTAACGCCTAAGTATGCCCAGCAGTAAGACAAACTACTACTTAAGTAAGTGTAAGGCCTGACGTTTGTAACATCAATATTCAGCTTATAGCAATGGCAGCTTTTATGATTTTGTCTTTGTTAATTATTTAGTAGGTAATCTGTAATTTGTGTGATTGGAAATTATGGTTAAAAGTGTTCTGCAAATTTTGTTCCGAAGTGTCTTGCTGACTGTATGAGTACGAGTATGTATTCACTTCAAAGATGTCAGCGACTGACTTACGACCGTTGACTTGATCTTTACAGCAAAAAACCTATTGCTGCATTTGGTTCAATTAAAGTACTATTATGCAGAGCTCATTGCCTTATACACAGTTCTTATACTTGTTCACGAGTTGCGCCCTAACCTTAATTACTGTGTTTCAAACATTAGAAAATCATCTATGTAGGTATGTATGTCCTTCATGTCCAATAAAGTAATACAAACCTGCTTTTTCAAGTTTCAGTGTTCAGGGGTGTAGGTGTACAGTGTGTGTAATATATGTTATAATTAAAACAAAAACAACATCATGTGCGCAGGGTGGTGAATCGCAAAAAGTATCTGCAAAGAAAAGCAAAGAGATTGCCATTTCTCGTAAACATCAGCAGTTGAATTTACTAGTGTCATGCCAAATTTCCCACAGTAAAACTAAACCCACCCAGTGTCTCATCAAGCATTACTTACTTACATAAGTGGAGTCATTTGTAGCGACATCAATAATTTGACGAAGGGTCAGTTTGGCAACGTCACGTTGTATGGTCAAATCGCAAATTGTGTGAACACGGTGCGTGTCGTAAGGCACCGGCCGCTCGGAGGCCGATCGCATTAGCGTAACAATGACGAATGTCCCCATTGCACTCGTTAATAAAGCAAATACTTTGGTGAATCATTGCACTCTTTTTCACCTTTAACAAACCGGATCGGGTTCAGGAAAGCTTTAATCGCTTAGAGCTTTTAAGCTCGACCAGTTTTGATTCAGGTGGGATTTGTCACTACAACTATGAATTGCTTTCTGTTTTTGGTACGGCTCATTGTTTCGAAGTAAAACAGAAATGTAGTACTTCTAGGGTTATCAATGTCATAGTTTCATTTAACAGCGGTTTAAGTTACACTTCTTCGATATATAACAAAGCAACTTTTCGTACTACCCATTGTAACGAAAGTCCTCGGGCACAGCACGTAACTGCGAAACACATATACAATCTTTAATTGCGTGACAGACACTATTTTAAATGATTATTTGTCATCCTGGCCATGATGACAACTTCTGTAAAATAATCAAAATATTATATGAATACATAGATGTACATTATACATTAGATATTATATATAATTGTAAGCAGAGCATTCTACATATAAATGAATTTAGTGAAAAATGCTTTGTATTCCGAACCCGCCCACCATGCGGTTTGAGGTCATTTCTTGAAATGTACTTTTTTCTAGCATTCATATTGGTTCAACAAATTCACTATGTATTGTTTACACCTTTTCGTAATGCCTGCAAAAAGCGTTGAAGCATGCCACGACTTTGACATGCCCAGATAGACATGTGTTAAATTCCAGAGTTCGCAATGCCTTCGTGGATCGCGATTGATCACTAGGGTTGATCAAACCGGTCCTAGATACTAACAAGAGCCTTATCTACATAATACGATGTGTTATTTGTAAGAACATATTTAATATTTCATATCTTGGTTTCAATGAACATGAACTCCGGTCAATGACAACTGCACAGTGACCACGCCAATAATTTATCTGAACCACGGATTTATCACTAACATGTACAAGTATGTGAGCTATTTTGATTTTTTATTTTTAGACTGTTGTAGTCAAGCTTCGTTTACCATCTCCTGTTCTTCTTATATATAGATAGTCAGTACAACTTTCGAAACAGGCCCTGTTTCCCTATAGGATAATTTCTAGAGTCGTATATTGGCAATGTTATAGCGACTATACAGCGACTCTTAAAAAGTGAAACAGTGTGTAATTTCAGTAATGTAGCAGCCCTATCCGGATGGTAGGGCAGATCGTGAGCCCGCGGCATTCCTCCAAGCCTGCCGAGTGCCGACTCATTAGGCAGCGACCAAGGCTCGCCATTGTGCCACTCGGAGCTCGCCTTCATGCGTATTTACCCTAATGTCACTTACCTTCGTCTCATGACCCGCCATTTTAGATGATTAATCAATCGCTATTTCAACTATGCCGTTTTGGACTTTGTACTGTCTGCCAAGCCAAAAAAACATCCGTAGGCTTAGGGTTTTAGGGCTGATTGCCAAAAAAAGGTTTGTCTGAAAATGTTATATTTAACACCTCATCTGAAAAAACCGTAATGATCTAATCTCCAGAGATTAAATCTGGAAGGGTCCACCCTATGCTATACATATGTGCTTGATTTGATTGTTATTTAATAATTCGGAGAAAGCTGTTTACGCTTAGCCTACACTTAACCAATAATTAGCTCTGCATCTCTCTAACTTTTCTATTGCTCACCGAATTCAATTATCCAATACCACCTTACTTAGATAATCATCATTATTATTCTTGATAACCATAACAGCTTGTAGGTATATAGGAATATTTCCACCTATGTTTTTACAAATAAATTGGTTGATTGTGATCATAAGACGTAGCTTTTCCCTCAGATGACTACAGAGGGTGACCAAGACTCTCATTCACTCGATTCAATTGACATACGTGATTATGATCCAGCAATGGCAATTAAAACAAAAGCGATAATTTTGTCATTTTCCAAGTTTAATGAACCAATAATGATATCTATTGAATTTGGCACACAGAAAACACTAGAAAAACTAATGACAGGTAGCAATGGTGAAACGAAAGTAGCTACACGGGTCGCGAGTGGCGTGGATACCTGCGCCGGCGTCGGCGGTGGTGCTGGTAACGATTTCTTTCTCACATTTTTTGTGTTAGTGCGACAAGATGATTGCTGGGAAAAGTATTTGCCCCCAATACTTTTTGCTCGGTTTCTGTTAGATTCAATTCGACATACGGCATTTGTTTGCTGATAGGCATGCAGAGGAACTGCTAGGTGGTAGGTAACGTTTCTTCGACTAGCTAAAAATACCTCTCGACGGATAAGTTGAGGAAGTTGTTAATTCTGTCATCGTTGATGAGGTAGGTACCTTTTAATATTTTCACCAGAAGACCCGTAACACCACGGCTCATTAGGGGCGCTGGTTTCGCGACCTGATTTTCGCTCGGTAAGGCATATTCTTCTCAGCATTTGTGCGTCCACTGCTTGACATATGCCTCTTGCATGACTCTCCAAGAAGATCTTGATGAGGCGAGTCTTGTTTGTCCAAGTCGGTCCTAGTCGGTATTGCCTTCGTTGTTTACCTAAACCATGTTTTAGGACTCGATAAATATTGATGTTGTTTTCTCTTGATTTTCAGTTAGTATCAAACTTGTTAGCTGCGTGGGTGGTATTCTATATTGACAATAATAGGTGACATCAATTATTTACGCTAGAAGCCCGTAAACCGTAAAAACCTAAATAGAAATAGTTTATTTGCCAATCATAGATGGCCCTAACATCTTAGGTGTCATGGTGATATTCTAATATTATCTACATTTGATACTTTAAAGACAATTTAATTTGCATAGCTTTAGTTTGCCTTGGACCGGAGATGCGCGTGCGTTCCTCAAACGGGTTCGAAGTCAGGGCTGCGCACGGGTCAAGGCTCGCCGGAGCGTCGCTTGACACCACTGGACAATTCAATACCTGTCTAAATAGGTCTCTACAATCAAAGACAGATTAACGTATGCTAACATCGCTAAAAACACATATTATGGAATCTTTGTCACTGGAATCTCCGCTTTCTATGTTAAAACCTCCTATTTTATTGTGAATTCTATGTCATTTTTAAACTGTGTCTGATGGACAGGATATTTAAAATAATTTCATATTTTCTGACTAGTTCTCGTGCTTGAAAATGGGTTATTGTTTATTTTAATTTTCATGCAAAAAGTCCGTCTTATCTCGTCCCCCAATTGCCATGTCAACCTATATCGTACTATAGGTGCCTTGAGATTTTATCTATCAACTTTTAACAACAAATGAAAAAGCTGATCAGCAAGATCACCAGATTTCAAAATGTCAAGTACTTAACCATTTTGACGATTGACATTGTCGCTCAATAACGTCAATCAGACTTCGCGCTCCTACTACCTACTGACTGGTCCACGATAACTACCTATCTTGTTTCATTAACTTATAGTCCAGTCATTTAAGCTTAAATTAGGTAAGAATCTCGGAATTCGAGATACCCAGCTGTAAGTCTGTAAATACTTGTATATTGACACCCTAAAAGTTGTCTCAAAACCTACATATGGTAGGGTGTACGCAACCATCAAATTTCAAGGTCAAATGTCACAAAAATCGATTTTTTGTAAATATCTCATTTCCTTTGGGTTTTTTGCTATTTGTATGTATAATCAATATTGTAGAATACAAAATTCTCTACAAATTTTGTTTCAAATTTTTTTTCATACGGTGAACCGTTTTCGAGATAGAGGGCGGAGAGCGCGCGGTCACAGCATCACTTCAGGTCAACCGGTGCCACCGGTCAAAAACTTAAAAAGTGAAAAATGTGATAAGTCTCGATCATCTTCGTTATCTGCATAACGTCAAGTCTAAAGAACTTAATAAAGCTGTGCAGCTTCCAAATATTCCACGAACAAGTGCAGCTGCTCATAAACATTGTAAAAACAATAACGTGTATATTATCAAGTTCAAACTTGGTTAGGGCATGATTTGGAACCCCAGGTATAGGGTTGGGCAATGCGAAACGATTTTCGACAACGTTGTTGTTTTTACAATGTTGATGAGCAGCTGCACTTGTTGGTGGAATATTTGAAAGCTGCACAGCTTTATTAAGTTCTGTAGACTTGACGTTATGCAGATAACGAAGATGATCGAGACTTATCACATTTTTTCACTTTTTAAGTTTTTGACCGGTGGCACCGGTTGACCTGAAGCGATGCTGTGACCGCGCGCTCTCCGCCCTCTATCTCGAAAACGGTTCACCGTATGAAAAAAATTTTGATTCAAAATTTGTAGAGAATTTTGTATTCTACAATATTGATTATACATACAAATAGCAAAAAACCCAAAGGAAATGAGATATTTACAAAAAATCGATTTTTGTGACATTTGACCTTGAAATTTGATAGTTGCGTACACCCTACCATATGTAGGTTTTGAGACAACTTTTAGAGTGTCAATATACAAGTATTTACAGACTTACAGCTGGGTATCTCGAATTCCGAGGTGAACTTACTATAATGACTGGACTATTATAACAGTACATCGAAGTACGTCACTGTGAAGCGTCAATAATTTTACGAAAAAGTAAGTTGAGGTAGTTTAGTTAAAGTTCACTTTTTGGGATATTTATTGCTTTAAAATATTGAAGTTATTTTTGTAGTAGAAAGTTTGTTAAATAAGTTTGTACCTCCAAGTACATGTTACCGGAAAGGGAAATCCTTGCCAAGTCGAACTGTTGCTTGTTTTCGTTTCTCACCACCATGAACTAATGAATCAATCTCGTTAAGTAAATTGTTGTCTTTAGATTATGTATATTTAGGTATTTCGTCATTGTACGTACCTTACTGGATGTTGTGACCTGACAGATTTTATATAAAGATTTACAATCGAGATAGAAGTACCTACATTGAAATATAATTCGAACAGTTTAATGGGTTAAAAAAATCTACTATTTATGTAGTCTAGCTACTGAGTTGGGTTGAGTTAAAATGGGATCTCCATGGAAAAAACATACGCTCACGGCTATATCCCAAACAGGTATAGTCAGGGGCACACTAATGTTGCCCTCATGGTGAACGGAATATTCAGAAGCCCACATTTTGCCGAGTGAATTTCAACTCAATGTGGTATTTAAGGGGTGAGTCTACAGCCGTCATCCGGGTTGAGAGCGTCGTAGCCCAGTGGTTAAACACTGGCACCCGGGTAGTCCAGAGTTCACGACTGCCCAGAACCCTATTTCGTGTTCATTTGACAACTTGCGACTAACTCTCCGGCGATGGTTTCTGTTAGTTGTCTGGTAAACGAGTTGATCTACATAGAAACGTCCTTTTCAGGATACAGGCTATTTTCTTGTCGATGTCGGAATTTTGCCGAGATTGAATAAATCCTTTAGTCAAACAACGTTTGTTAGGCGCTGAGCGACACTTTTAAATTTGTGTGAACGGTCACTTAATAAATAGCTTGGAGTTAAGTTTGTGGATCAGAATACTTGCAAACAATTTTAGTGGTTTTCTAAATCGTCTTTTTAAATTAATTACTGCCATGTATGTACGGTGGACGGCACATCAATCTTCCTGGGGGGTATCGAAATGGGGTAACCTTATGTGCTGTTGACTGTACAGTCGCTTTCGCATTTTTGATATTAAGTAGTGTTGTTGATAGCACGGTGTATTGAACCAAATGCTGTATGTCCGTGGCCAGTGGAGCGTGCCCTGTTCCGGCACGATGTTTCGACGTTACTAATGTTATTTTTTATTTCGTCCGACAAGCGAAAAGGTACGGCCAAGTACAGCGGGTATCATTTAATACATTTCCTATATGAGTCTCTTCACCTTGGTGAGAGTGTAAAATATAAAATACAAGGATGGCAATCTAAGTATGTTTATCCGTTTATAGTATCAATTATCACTTACATTTAGTTGCTTAGCTTGGGGCTGTGTGGAATAATGTCCAGTGATAGTTAATGTAATAAATCTTTTATTCTTACCACATCTGAGGTCCACATTAACAGGTAATAAATAAGCTTTTTAACATAACGCGTTGGCGGGAGAGCGAGTACTTAGATTGCTCGGTAGAATTCTCGGGATCTTGGGTTCGATTTCAGGATCGGGCAAGTATGTATCGGAATTTAAATAAAAATAATTTATTTATGTGTGTATGTGTGTATTTGTCCTATCGTCTTTCATGGCACACCATGACAGACCAATAAATCACAGGTTTCGGTTAGGTTTAACATGTTGCAGCCAGCCAACAAGCATGTGATTCCATCGCCTTTTTCGTCGCATCGATCTCCCATATAAGCGCTTTTTGCGCTGTGCACTACTGCTTGTTTCGATGAATTATTTATTTTTTATCCTTTATCCGCTTTGTACAAATGGCGGACTTATGCCGAAGAAGGCATTTTCTGTCAGTCAATCATGATTATTCCTTATTATATTAATATTACGTTACTTAATGATTATTTTTATAAAACACGAAAAAAAAATCTATAACTAAAATAAGTTTTATCTCGGAAAGCCAAATAAGTGCTAGTGTGTCAACCCTGTATTGCCTGGTCAGTCAACTCCAATTTAAGCAGTGTTCATATCTAACGCAATAAGTATACCATAATTACCGTGCCTTCGCCGTGTGGTCGTGTGCATCCACACAAATCATCTCGTGTCACGCCGGCTGCGCAGACGCACGTCGCCTGATTGGACTCCTATCAACTTGACTGATGGGTTTAGTATTACCGCGCTCAAATTCATATTTCGTCTTAACACGTCTATGAATCGCAGCTATTACACGATCGTACAGTTTAACATGTATAGTATAAACGCTGCAGTCAATTACACTGTCGATCAAATATGTAATAAGTAGCCGCTTATAAGAAATAAATACTTAGCCAATTCACAAAACTAGACATTTCCTGGCGAGCGCGTTACTCTGACGTTTATAAAGCACGTACGCTACGTTCACGTTGCGTACCCGTTGAACGCATCATTTAGGCACGCACGGGTGCAATAGGATGTTATTAGACACATAAACCTTCCTCTTCAATCACTTTATCTATTGAAAAACCGCATCAAAATCCGTTGCGTAGTTTTAAAGTTTAAGCATACATAAGATATAGGGACAGAGATAGCCACTTTGTTCCATACCATGTAGGGAAGCGTAACGTTCTCGCTTAGGGTTTGCGTAGAGCTTTTGAAAACTTCGTATTAAAATAGTATAAATATTGTTATTTTCCCATGTGGTTAAGCCACATGGAAAAAATTGATGAAAACACTTTTGCTCATCAGTGTGGGATACCAAATGCCAATATCTGGTATTTATAAGTTTTTTGTCAGTGACCTGACATATCATATGCATGTTATTCACGTGTGTGGTTGGGACAAGTTCATAGGACACAATTTAGAGGGTATTATTCACAAGTAGTTGTACGCATATTAATTTCTAGTAAGGTACATATATCAGCTATTGTATTCTAATTTATTTAGCCTGGATAAGAGCGAAGGTTAGCCCCGTCACGACCGATCTCGGTGACAAAGCTAAGGCGGTGGCACATACCTCTGTACATGTCATAAACATTTGCGATTCTGATGAGCTTGCTATGCGAGCTTCCTGGTAGATTAGCCTTGGATATCCAACTGGCTTTTTATTGAATCGTTAATTCAAATAATTGAATTGCTATTTTTCGCAAAGCTTATTATATGTATTGTGTTGTTTCTCGTGACTTTGGCAAAGTAATGGCGCTATTCAAGTTGTTTACTTCTCTGTACTCTTTATATTATTTCTCGGTTTAGGGTTTCATATTAACGATTGTACTTCGTGTAGAGGAAGTAAAAGGCAATACAGGGTTCGTAGTTGTTGACTATTTACTTACTTTTGGACTTATGACTACTAACTTAAGGCCTCGGGCATTAGGGTCATCATTCGTGGGTTTGGACTTGATCACAACAACTCGTATACAAAAGACTGGTTGACGATTCAAGAATGACCCTGGCAATATATACCAAATCCGCAGCACTCTTTGCTTAACCTGGCAATTAAATAGTAAGGGTCCTTCACCACTTAGGCACTGAGCCGTTATACTTTGGATTGGGTAAAATTCAGATTCTCTAAAATCGAGGGTAGTCGAAGAGCAAATTCTTTATTGCACATTACATAACAATAGTGGTTTACAGACAAAGCGTTTATGGTTTAGCTCTAAGTTAATTAAAGTATTATTTTTATCTTCGGTTTGCGCTCAGACACACTCCGTTAAATCTACCAGTTTACCCGATGCACTTCAATTCAAGGTCGAACTCATCTTCGCAGCTAAGAAAGAACGCAAACATATCCTCCTCTCTTTTTTGTTCTTAAGTATAACCTGTAATACCTCAAAGAACCAGTTCTTGTTTTAAGTTATTTGCTCGCTTCAAAGCAACAATTAGCGTTACTAATGAAGACTTTGCTGTCAATTTGGAAGATGCAGGCATCAGTCACGTTTTGACTATTATGATTTTCAATGTCATGTCATGAGTCATGACGTAGATTCGTCTGGTTATTTAACAAACTGTTCCTGTGCACAATGGATGTACGTTCGGCCGTGACATTTCGTTTTCGTTTAGGTATTTCGACTTTTTTGTTTTCTGAGAATAATGTGCCCTTTCTATTGTTACTGTGAAGGTGTTATTGAATGTTCTTATACAATATCTATTTTATTGTTCGAAAAGTCAAATGAACTTTGTTTATTGTTTATCACACCTGCTATTTCCAAGGTTTTTGTTTGTTTATCAATTAGTTACCATCAACAATTTAAATGATAATCTATTGATTTTTTTAAATAATCTAACATAATTAGTATTTTTGAAATGTGTAATCATTTTATCTCCTTGGCAGGTATTACCATTTTGTACTACTTATCACAGTGATAACGCTTTTGTTTTGCTAGCCAGACTGATAAATGAGCTGTCCTAATTAAGAGGTATTTGTGTTGTATTGTCTATTTAGAATAAAAAATAAGTTCATCAGAAGATGTTTCTTAAATGAGCTAATCAAAAGAAAATAACTTGGCGAATAACAATTTATGTATTAATGAATTATAGAAGGCACTACGTACCATGTGGCTTTGAAAGCCACTTACACGGAAGTGGCATCACATAACGTAGGAAGTGATGTGAAAGCTAGGTGACCTAAGTGAGATAGTGACCTCAAATCTAGTTACAGCCATAATTGTCATGTTAAAGAGCTATAAATTGATATGGTGGTATAAACCGTTGCAAAAGAGCAGGTACTCTCCATCTGACAGATCATCGATTAGACCATGTTTTTGAGATGGCTTTTGGGTGTTTATGCAAGTGGGTAATATCTTGTTTGCGAAAATAAAGATACTATGAATTAGGGAAGACCTTGTGTATGATTTTTTTCTTATATTGAGTACTTTGATTGACTATGCCGGGAATCATTTAAATATATTAAACTGTTCAATATTCGAACGCTGAATATCTATTACTGCACTTCAAAATAAAAAAAACCTGAAATATAATGGTCAAATCGAATTATCCAAACAAAATTTACTTTACAATAACAAAACATGAATACCTACTATAATATTAAATGTTTTCATAAATTCCCAGAATCTACACAAATAAATGTGACTCTACAACCCGTGTCGGAAACTTTTTATCCTAGCAATAAGTTTTACATAATCTCAAAAAAACAAATTTTATTTTGCAATCTTATGTTATCAAAACCAGAAAGTCCTTGTATCGGTTGCTAGTGTGATTACTAATTAGCTTCCTATTTCGTCCATTTCAACAGTTATCAGTGTTTGAGCACAGCCGTCACGCGCCCGATGGCCTAGATCCAGCAGACGGCGTTATCACCCTGTTCCTATGCGCATGCGACTACTTTGTACCACAATTTGTTCACACATTGTTCGCTGTACACACCGCGTGCATTTGTAAACGTCGTGTCCTGATTTGATGCATTAAGTCATTATGTGTTTAGCGTTACATTTAACATCCTTGTTATTAAATGTAATTAGCGGAATTTTCATAATGTAATATCATTTATGTAAATGCATTTATTTCTAGTCACGCATTGTGAATGTCATTTAACAGGTGTTTCGCGTGAAATATTGACAGTAACATTACGGCTTAAATGAGAATAAAATTGGAAAGTAATTCGTTTTTAAATGTAGAAAGTATTCTTCCTGTTTTTAAATTGAATGACTACCTTTCCAGTTAATTGTAAATATATTTCCTTTTGAAAATTATGCTTAATTAATAAAAATAAAAGTTATTTCATAAAAATAACTTATGCTCACGGCTATATCCTTAACAGGGTAGTCAAAGCCAAGCTGACTGTTGCCGTCAATGGGTAGGGGACTTTGAAAAGCCTACACTTCGCCGAACGCAACAAAACCCAACGTGGTAGAAAGTGCCCTGTCGCGTTGCAATCTGGGTTGCACGGGTTTTTTGTTGTTGTTTTCCATCACCGGTGAGATAAACTAACGTTTTAAGTGTATGTCATGGCAATTGTACCCGATCCTTATTGGGTCAATTGTAAGTGTATTTATGTGGTTATGACATGGTTGTGGTGTCATGTAGTTTTCCGAGCGTTAAATATATGTTTTTAATATAGCGTCATTATGTCGCCATAAAGAGTGGTTGCGCGGGAGTGGTGCAGGCTGCAGGCGCGTGCGCAAGCCGTATATCGGTCGCTGGTAACAAGTTAATGGGACATATTCACTTTCGAAACACGATTACCCGACCACACGTGAGCACTTATGATGCCATAATATTAGTATAATTTATCCTCAGGTGATTAGGTATGTCATCAAAAATTAATGTTCCGGTATGTCTGCCAGTACAAATGTAAATCACAGCTGGAGCGTAACACGTCCAATTTAATAAAAGCTCTTATTGCTAGGAGCTTGCTAGGACGCTCGGATAGTACAATGTCTCTCGTACACTTGCAGTGTGGCTGTGTTACAATGACTTAAGTTTCCATTTGAGTCAATTGCATTATTTTTTTATATCGAGATAAAGCAATTTATCTATCCTACTAAAGAAACAAAACACAATTATTTAAGTGATAATTAATTGTGATGGATACCTCATATTTCTTCTCTATGCACCAACGCGGATTACTCTATCTGGGCATGATAACAATTTTTGAATTCAAAATAAATTAATTCCTTTGTTTTTTGCCTTTATATGATGTACCATTTTTGAATGCAATTTACTTATTCATTGCTCTTCTATTTTATATACGTTTCTTGTCAATGAGTACTTATTTATAAAACCGTGTAGGTAGTATGTGTAAAAATATACTAATTACATGTTGATATTCATCGGAGGTAATCTAATACATTTAATTATTTCAGTAGACTCGTATCTGTGTCTGTAGCATTTCCGTTTCATATTGACGGAAAAGTTTGATATTTTTTCACAAAGCGATTAAATCCATCACTTTGTTCTCGCATGTTTAATATGCGTATTAGTAAATCCCTTACTAATTATTAGGAATAAGCTATCTGGTAATGCACTTCAGTAAGTACCAGTACGTAGCAGACAGACGGAAAAGCTTATCTGTGTAGCTAGACGGTCAATCATAGACGCAATATTTTCTCTGTAAAGATTATACTTGTACGTACAGGTATTGCACTTGTGGTACCTATTTAAGTTCAACATTATAATAGATTTGGTAATATAATATCCTATCCTACTAATGTTATGAGTGCGAAAGCTTGTATGTGTGGATGGATGTGCCGTGTTGCCCTTTCACGTAAAAACTACTGAATGGACACCTTGTGTCAGTAATTACTCTCATAACGTACAAGAGTTTATTACACAACACGATGACAGAGATTAACTGTCTCTAGGAAACAGGAACGAGCGCCAGCACGTGAAGCAGGCTGGAAGCACGTTCTTCTGTTTTAATATTCAGTCAACTTTGTTAACAACCTCTCTCCACCACACATGGGGTAAGCTTACGTGTGTGGCTCTCTCCTACTGCAACAAAAAAGTAAGGAAATACGTTGAAATGTCCAGGTTCACTGCTACATAAGAGTATTAAGATCTTCTTATTAAGCATTTGACTAGGGTAAGGTCTTAAAGGGTGAGTGCTAGAGTGATGGTGATGTGTCTACTGGGGTAAACATTTACCATCAGGCGGCTTGCATGTGTATTACCCACAGACGTTGTATTTGAAAATTTACCTTTGCTTCTTTGCTTAAGCCAAAAGTTTCAAACTAATGGAAGTATTTGGCAGTTTGCTACTGTGTAGTTGATTCCTATTGCCAAAAGTTTAATTAAAACAGAAATCAAATCATATCCCTCCACTCGTGTCACGCACTCCCATCCATCGAAACGAAAAGTAACATTCAAAGAAACGACTTCTAATCACTTTCGTTTGGTACAGCCCTTTTCTAACACAACGGTGACAAATGACAACTGACGAAACTCGTTCAGGACCGAAACTTTCCTCGGGTCTTGCGCATGCCATGTGGCCGAGAGACGAGTTTGGCCACTTTTCCTCCACCGCTAGAATTCAATAATATCTCAATTACCACCGTCGCCGGCGCACCACTAATGACATCAATCACGCTGGCTGCGCCTGCGTCGCGGAAGTCCATATCTGAAGGCACTTTTTTAGGATACGTGCCTGTTGTTTATGTCACAGACCAGATAAAGAAATTAATGCGATTAATTTAAAGCAGTTTGTTAGATTGTTTTTAATTGATTTGCAAATGCATTTTTGCGTAAGCTTTAAATTAAAGTCACTTTCGGAATTGATGACAATTATCAAGTCCTGCTCAACTAGAGAAAACCTGTTCTTGAGATATTTTAAAAATTGTTGTAATCTATTGCGAGTAAGCAGTGTTGCCAATAATCCCAATTGTAATGTCTTGAGAATTTTTACACTCATCAGTCAATTCTCTATCTTGACTAGATTTGACCTATGCATGTAGTAATCTTTAGCAAACATTAATTGTGACTTAATTGTCAGTTGTCAGTTTTCGTTTAAGCTTTTGACAGAAATAAATTTCAAAAACTCGATGTGAATGCGTTGCCGTCCCATGCAATATTTCCGAAATACCTTTCCAAAGCTTGGAGATGAGACGATGCAATAATGATTCATTGAGTAAGCATTTAGCAATGCATAAATCATTCGTCTTCCTTCTCGTCTACTTCGAATAAATCTATCAAAGGTGCTGTGCACTACCTGTGAAAGATAGGAGGTCCATCCAATTGAAGGGAACGAGATGTTTTCTTGAATTTTGAGATAGTTTGAGCTACGTATCATGCAGTCGCAACGCATTTGTACCTGTAGACTATCTATGGTTATGAACCCTAACTGTATAATTTTTACTAACTCACTGTGATTAATTAAGTTATTATATTTTTATACCAGCTTTAATAAACAATCTTATATCGGCAATGCCCGTTCTCTTCAAAACAAGTTGCTTATTAAATCTGCAAAACATAAGTAATTGTAACAGTTATAAACCTCTTAAATGATCGCAAAATAAAACAAAAACACTGAGTTTAAGTATTTTATTTATCAATAAAAACAAACAAATGTGTTATTTAGCTGTGCATACCAAGTCAAAAATAGCAAATCAGAATTAAGATTAATAATTTACCTACATCGAGGGAAAGATAAATTTGTTATTGCGCAGTTTCAATCAGTTTTGTTACGTAATCATCCTTATCGTGCTAATTACGCAGTTACGACTTAACGAGGTGAAATAGTTATTTCAGTGCCGATAGAGTTTAATAAACTCGAAAACACCTGGCCTGCAGATATAATTGTCTAGGGAATCTTACACTAAGATTATTTGTGACCCACACTTAGTAGGCCATATTACTGCGTTTCCGCCAGATATGCGTCGCGAGGAGGAATGTGTTTTTAAGAACCAATAGAATCCCTCTATTTACCTAGCTTCGCTCAATGAAGCGAATGAATTAGTGACAGCACACCCTCAAACTCGTGCCGTTCTATAGGACTGAACTGACGGCATGGCTTTGTAAGTGTTCTCGACATGAATTATTGACGTTCGTAAATTCGGGGAACAGACTGTTATACTTACTTATTTAAACAAAAAATAGGCATATTTTATGCTTGACACCTAATTTTCACTTAAGTACCTTGGTTTGCAATTATATGATCTTAGTGTGTGTGTGTGTGCGCCCCAAATACTTATTCATTTATTAACATTTAGGAATATTTAGAATACCTATTAGTGTTAGAAGGAAGGAGAAAACAAGAAATTAAGTTGTGAACTAGTTTTATACTTACTTGCCTATCTGTTACATATGTATATTTATTCTGGAAACCAAACTGTCATCAGTATATCAATATTCCCAGCACTTACCGAAGATGGTTGACCTCGGGTGGCGGGCACGGCTGCCGCCTGGAGGGGTTATCATATCAGCCGATAGTGGGGCCTGGCAGCTTCCACTACCGACCCACTTATCTTACTTATGTATATAATGCTCGTATATCTAATGCTAACTGCTACAAAATATGTTGCTATATGCGCAGTGCGGCATGAGATTCACGTGGCTATAGGCTATCAATTTGTATATAATAAATATAAGATAATCTTTGCGAACTTATTTTATCAGCATCCATAATTTATCATTACCACCATTAGATGTACTTTGTTGCATCTAATGGTCTGATATCTTGTGAACCTGGGTTCGGCCGTTAGCAAGAGAATCCCACTAATATTATAAAGGCGAAAGTTTGTATGTCTGGATGTGCTGTGTTGCTCTTTCACGTAAAAACTACTGAATGGATTTTAATGAAACTTTACAATAATGTTGCTTATACATCTGAATAACACATAGGCTACAATTTATAAAGATATTGTGTAAATTGTTGAAAATATCAAGTAAATATAAAAATGTACACGGAATCACGTGGTATGGCATGACAGACGGCTGCTGTCATTAGCGTAACTATGGGTGCGTTCCGAATTGAGATATCGCGCTAACGTCCATCTAACGTCAGACAATTTGACGAATCCGTTCATTTAAAGTCCACTTAAGTCCACGCGGACGAAGTAGCGGGCAGCCGCTAGTTTTAAATAAATCTGGTCTAGCTGGCCAGGCTTTTCTGAAAGAGCACATTATGAGTGCTTTACTTTACTTTGTAATTTCAATTATTGTTATCAAACAAAATTGAGAAGAGTAAGTAATGAGCTTCTTCCTCGGAACCCTGTCAGTTGGTGAATCTACGCGAACGTCGTCCGAACTATTGGTACCTCTCTGACATTATATGATTAGTTATTAAAATCAACATAGAGTTGCATTATTTTTATTTATAACCAACAGAGACACGAGTAGTATATCCAATTGATTTAACAATCACATTGTAACAAAATGCAAACATAGTTGGCTCTTGAAGTTTTTGAGTACAGAATGAATGTCACTCTTTTTGTTTCCATTCATCAAACCACTAAGTGATTATATCGTGTTATTACATGTGTAAATGACTATAATTTGTGTGTACACATGATTTTGCGCAACTACACATTACGCGGTTTGGTTAACGTAACATGTGAAGATGACATCGTGGGTATTATTTTAAAATATTAATGATGCTACCTACATCAGAAACTTCCACGTCCAAAAGATGTCGAGGTCATACAGGAATTGCTTTTAGCTTTGTACAAATTGATATGGAGGACAATTTTATGTCTAAGTACCCGTAGCTTTAACGGCGTAGGTACATAAATGTGATTGTAGTCGACCAAAGTCTAAAGTTGGTTGATTAATTAGGTTGTTTATACGATATACGACTACTGACATAACAAATATGACTCTTGTTTATTTGATACATCCGACTTACGTATTTGAATAAATAGACGTAAAACGTACTTCCTAGAATTATTTAATTGAAGTGATACTTTGAATCATTTACGTTTGTGAAGTTAACCACATTTCAAGCTTATCTAAATCTGAACTTCGGACCGTCCGCCTACATAGGAGTAAGTTCAGAGTTCAGGCTACGCTGAAATGATCGTTATGCTCTAGCTGAGATGTATCTATATTCAACGTTCTTACACTTGTCGGCTATTTGTTCTAAATCCAAATAATTATCTCTTTTAGATTGACTTAAGTCCTAAAGCTTTGTTTTAATATGTCACTCCCAGTTATTTATTATTTTTTAATCTAAGCACAAGATAACCATGATAAAACTTTATTTATAATCATACAGTTTGGTGTGACAAAGTGAAGTGTCTGGCGCCCTTATTGTGTCAGATGAATGGGATCAAAAGTCTTGGCACACTTATTGTCTATTTATTATATCATTTATATTAAGAAATTTAGAGCGTCCACCTACCAATGTGTGAAATATGACGTATAATAATACATCACAAATTTGGGACAAGCTCACACCATGAAACAAGCTGGCAACACTTTATTAGAATTGTCCACGCCTGGTCCGCCTACCTTCGTGATTGGAGAAGCAAAAAGTGTAATTGATGAGCACATGGCCCGGATCACGTAAAGGGCCGGCGCCCACTATCGGCATCGGCACGCTTCAGGATTTTAAGGTGGCAAATAGCAATATACTTTAACATTATGGCAATAAAGTAGAAATTTCCGTGATGTGTTCTCGTAATAACAAAAGAACCGCTTCGGTATTGCTGTTTCGGAAATTTCTACTTTATTGCCATTATGTTCGAGTATATTACTATTTGCCACCTTAAAATCCTGAAGCATGCCGATGCCGATAGTGGGCGCCGGCCCTTATAATGCTTGCCAAAGCCACTTGCACAATCCGATAGATAGCGCTGTTGACCGCTCTGCCTTTCCAAAATGTCATTAGCTTTACATTATTCTTTGTTGACCGTTACGTTGCGCTATTGTTATCCTTCTCTAACTACCTACGTGAGAGTACGTTCACTTGAAACCATTGAAACCTAAAATTGATTATATTTTTGGTAAGATGTAGCAATGGTAGGCTACTGACCGGACAATACCTTACCTGAACTCTACTTCAACTTTCAGTTTAGGTGCTCGGACTTTTATGATTTTTGTAAATCTACCATTTTTTGACAGATGATCAATAATTTTACAAAGATTAAAGAGATGTTATCAAATAAAAGAAAAGACAATATTGCCTGATTAGTCTTAAAGTAGGAAGTTTTCTTCTAATATTGATATCAGGAGGTACACTCCGTAGCAAAATTTCGAAAGGCCCAAATTGTTACAAAAATCAAGAATGTTGTTTGTTCAAGTTATTATTTAGTTTTTTATCTATTTTGCACCAGTAACCTTGTTTTCTTCTCAATACATCTGTACAGGGGGTACGCCGTGCGTCATATTTTGTGCCGATTAGATATGCTAGGTATTTAATACCTATTTGGTCGCTGAGAGGTATATGCTGTATGCACTTTGACCTGTTTTATCACATCTGGAAGAAACCGTGTCATTATTTTTATTTGGATATCTGAAACGGATGTATGTAATTGGCAACATAATTTTAACGATAATTGTGTTTTGACAAATTATATTCTGTCGTCATGGGTGGAAGTAAGTAGTATTAATAGGCGAAAGATGCCGGTTCGATTCCCGCCTGATGCCAGAATGACCAAATGTCTTTTTCTGGTTTTCAGATCTTTAGTAAACTTACTAAGATTATGAAAAATACTTTTACCTAGCCCCTGTAAATATTTATTAAATCGAAAAGTAAGGAAAGGCCACATTTCATGATCCACTGGGTATTTTTTCAAAACCGATATTTTCGAAACAGGATAGTCTATTATTTGGTTCACCACGCCCAGTTGGGAAAACACTCTGTATACGTATAACAGGCATGAACCGTCAAATTATTTCTGGCACGAATTATGCAATTAAATACTTAGACATGTATTATCACATGTAGATGCCGGTCGAGGTGCAAACACTTATCTGATTGCGAATTTATTATCATTTGAATGTTGCCTATTAAATGAAGTAGGTAACATAAACTCGAATAGGTCTTGAGTTATGTGATTCAGTCGCAAATAGTGGTCATGAAATAGACACGTTACAAACGCTGTCTATGGTCACAGTTATGTGTTATTATGTGGTCATTGTTACTGTTTAATGTTAGAAGATTATTAGCTTAATAGAAGGTCGCCAATATTCACAACTGAGGTAGCAATAGTTGGTTACACACTATCCATTTGTAATGGAAACTATAGTCCGTTCGCGTTAAAGAATGCAGTGATTTTTAAATTTAACTGTGTTTAATTTTACTGTGGACTTGACTCGAAGGACAAGTATGAAATTACTGCATCCAACGCGAACGGACTATACGTAATAATATTTGAAAGAATGGTAATAAAACGCTGTAAAAACGCAGATGTTTATATGTTTCCGTATTTTATGGTACGTGAAATAAAACGCTGGTAAATGTCTGCTAGCCAGAGTAGGCGATGTGCGGATCCACGGATGTAGAGGCATTCACATCAAACCTTGCATAGGGGCACCTTTTACTGCTGACATAAGACCCATTTTGCAATGGGTTTGTAAAGGTTGATGTGAATGCGTCTGTACGTACAATGTATCCGATAAAAAAGAGGTGTGTTTATTAATGTGATGTATCTAAAATTGTGTATAGTTTGGTACGAAATGTTGCCTAAACAGCCCATTCTGATTAAGACGTATTGAAGTACATTCATATTCTTGCACAAGTAAACATGCTGAACATGTTACAGCTTTGTACTATTTTGTATTATGTAATGTAAGAAAGATAGTGATTATTCACAAAAAGTTTGTCATTTGAGGCGGTGTTTGGACTCTATATTACGTTACGTCTAATAGTGGCAAAGTGTAGGCTTATGACTGTTCTGTTCAACATGACGGCAACAATCATAGTGCTTTATGTATTACTGATGCAAATCGTCTATCAAAAACGAGAACATATTCTTAGTTGCGTCTTAAAGTGACCTTATTCAAAGAGGACCTTTCCCTGAACTGGGACCAAGACAAGCTTAAAATTAAATAAACAGTAATAAAACTTGTCCAATATAACAAGACCCACTTGGTAGTTATGTTGTTGGAATAGTTTAGATTCACCAACCCATTATAGCCTCGCGTTTACATATAAATAACTCTGCAGCAAACTTATTTCACTCACGAGTTGCTGCTAAGGATATTAATTGCAATGTTTGTGAGCGCCAACATGACCGTGTAATCTTATAAAGCACCAATGTTATGGCGTGCTGAATCACACACTACATGAGTTCTGCATTAAAGGTGAAATCACTAAATTTAGTTTCAATATAACTGTTAATTTCTCTACATCTACATGACTGGTAGTGGTTTTGTTTCGTCTTTCTGCGATATCATTTTCAATTTCTGTGAATTTGCAAACCTGCGTTTAATTTATTTATGAAAAAACTGAGACGCCTACCATATTTGACGCCAAACTATTAAAAAATTACAGATTTTGATGATACACACATAATGTAAAAATACTTGCACTACCTTTCGCCGTGGTATATTAATAATACTCGTCGCTTGTTTTTTTCTACTTGCTGTTCTTAGCAAAAAGATATAGGTACGACTGCTGTTCACACTTGAAGAGGTAGCTGTACCAGCCCAGCCCAGCCCCCATACAATTAGGGATATTTTATGTTCTGCGATTTTCGACTAAGTTAAGTTAGGTTGATTCTAAGTAGGCATGGGAGAACGATCTTTAATGTCGAAAGGAAAATTAGTAACTTGCAAATGAAAAGGCAAAGGTAGGTCGTTCACCATTAAAGTAAGTCAGATTATTTTGTGACGCTGTAAAAATTACTGGCATACGACACATACCTGTTAATTCGCAGTACCTAAATTGAAAATGATTCTAAATAGCTATAACAGCACCGTGGATCAGGGATCGTATGTCGTAAGCGCTGGGCGAGCAGCGCGGGCACAGACTCGCTGAACTTTGCCTGACCCCTGCCCCTCCTACCGTGTCTTCGGCGCAACCGGCCTGTTCCAAATAGATTAGCGAATTAACTCCATAACTGACGTAAACGTGTCAATTAACACCTGAATGAAGTGTAGTTAAGATATGGAAATCAGGCAATAGATATACCAATGAAAGTATTTGGCTTTTAAAAATTCGCTAATACTACGTATGCAGTCAGTTGATTCTACAAAAAACTTGTTGTACCGGAGCATTACCGGAAACCATTTATTTTGTTATCTTAATAGTACCTACTAGTGTGTTCATTGGTGCATTGATAATACCTAATTTACAATGTCAGAACCACCTACATGTGATCTCTTTACACGAGATCCTATTTAATTTACTGTAAGTTCAGATTTCGAGATAGGTATGAAATCGCTGATCGTAGTGGAATAATTAAACTTTATGTACAATACCACATAAAGATCATGATTAACTTGCATTTTGCAGTTTTAATTATTAAACAATAACACAAATAAAATTAAATTTACTAGTGGCGGGATAGCCGTGTTGATGAAGCCATGAAATTAACCTGTCATATTCAATCAAAGTTCTGGGTATTATTATTTATCATTCTTTATTAAGCATGGACACAAAATTCTACTATCGCAATGCACCTATTAATTTTATGTTAGTCGTTTTGGTCAGGGTCTCAATTTAAAGGATTAGCGATAGTGACAAATTGATTAAATTACCTATTTATGTAGGTATTTATATAACTTAAATTAATCACTTTACATCTCATTGCTCATTGTTTGTGCTGTAATGAAATATTTTCAGAACACATTTAAATCAAGAGAAAATGATTTATACACTTTTCGTAGAACCCGTATTGTGCAAATTTGTTCCATAAAGATATCCAAATTAGGCTTTCCAGGTGCTTTAAGATTCTTCATATCTTGATCTTAACATCAACGTCGTAATTGAAAGAATTGCATCACATTATCTTGACAAGTTATCATCATCAAGTTTTGACTCTATAGAGACCTCATCAAAACTGCGTTGTCATTAAAAATGCAACCTTCGTATTGCATAAACTGACATCAGAGTTTGTAACTGTTCTTATCAGTTATCAGAATCGGAAGATAAAGGTCCTGGTACAGTCAATTAGTATTTTCAAGTGTATGTTGCAACTGTAGAAATGAGGGCAGGTTTGAGTGCGCGTGACCAGCCGTCTGCTCCATCCTCTGCCGCCGCGATTCGGCACGGGGATTAAATTAAAAGTCAGCCATATATCACGAGAGTGGCCACTGTACGTTTGCGAAACCTTTCGGATGTGATGCTTACAAACTGGCCAACCAGCTGTTTACCTACGGTTTTTAAACATATTTAACAAAACGATAAGACGAGGAAGAATATAGACTTATATTCATAAGGAGCAGTTGACTGAATTTCCTTCGGATTCCCAAACGCTAATCAATGAGCAGCTATTTCCAAGTCAATGCTTGACGATAGCTAAGTATCTCTCACTTTTAGTTCTTTAAACAATTTATTTACATGAGGGCATGTGTTTGAAGGCTCAACTCTGATCCACGTTTGTGAATAGGGAGGTTACTGATAAACTACATAATATTCCTACCTAGTTTATTCTTTGTTATTCTCCATTTGATTTAATCACCGCTGCTATTAAAGTTTTGGTTTTTAGGGTTTCGTAGCGGCAAAAAAGGAACCGGATTGAAGTATTAATTTTCAGTCCAAAGCTTCCGAAAATTGCGTGCATTCCATTAAATCATTCAGTTCTTTACTGCTCCAAGATGCGCCGAACCAAATTCAAACCACAGCCTATTCTTGATTATTTACCCGTAGTTATTAATTCATGAAGACCTAACTGCGCAATCAAAAGACAGTTTTTGCATACAAAATGCATTTGATCACCAGGTTAGATGAGTTATGCACAAATGACATCATGTTCAATTGTTTTTGTTTCAACTGTTTTGCAGGTGTAGGACATAAATTATGCGAAGTTACGTCAGAAAGCTTGCAGAAGCCATAGTGAAACAAATTGGCCTTATGAAGAAATGCCAAGAAGCTTGTTTAAAGACGATAAAGATTATCGATGAAATGGATCCTTGAAGATAGCATTTTAAAATGATAATAATCTTAAATGATGATTAATTATTAAACAACCAGTAATTTCGTATGCTAAAATCATACTTTAGTGTCTGCCGAATACTTAAGTTATTTCGTAAGCGTATTGTGATTGTTAATATTAGAAATACCTTTATAGGTTACAATAATATGTATTTGTCAATGTAATATTTTTAAAATGAAGGATAAGTTGAATTGACGACGTGTTACACCGATTGCACGGCTTCATTGTATTTATGATAGCTCAAATCTGTGAACTAATGATTGCAAGTGAATGACAAATACGTTGAGAATAGTAAAAAAAATTTAGTACCTATAACTAAAAAGAATGAAGTACCAAGTTAGGTGTTTAGCAACAGTTGGAGTTTTGGTGTACAATTTAGCGTATCGTATATTCATTAGTACATGTGACAAAATAATGCATAAAATGCTAATTGTTTTTCCGTGATATTCTGTCTATGTTCTATGATCGAGCTAATTTTCCTCCTCATATCACTGTCTACAAGAGTTTTCTCCGACTGTCGCATGATTATTAAGTAACAGAAGTCATCAATTACTAAGACTAGAATGCATAGCGACACACGCATGACCTGATGGCTAGATTATGAGCATACTTCACATGATCTTTAATGCATGTCGGAGATAGCAGGCTATCTCAGGGAGCCACGGTTCATTTTCACCGCTATCGTATGTTGCAGTACGTAGTCACTCCTAGAATTTTCCATCCGTTTTGACGCAATGAGAGTGAAGATAAGCGTGTCTTTGTCTATGACAACTGCTTGCTGCCGGGTTGTTATAGTAGATAGTGGTTGTAATAAAGTTGATTGTACTAATGAGTAACTATAGTAACTAATGTTACTGCATTTTTAGTACCGGTAAAACGGGGTGAATCACAACTGCGGGGTGTATCACAACACTTTTTTGGATGAAAAATATACAACGTGGTGAGAAGAAAACATCACCAACCTTGAAAAATTTGAGTTCATTTGAAAAAACAACGCCAGGTTTTATTATTAAACATGTTAAAAAAGGTTGTTTTTATTTTTTATTTTTTTTCCTTCAAAGTGTTGTGATTTACCCCGCTGTTGTGATTCACCCCGTTTTACGGTAGTAGAGAATACTAGTTTAATAAGGATTAGACTAGGATACTAACCATGCAATAGTCTGCATAGTTATTCTCTCTTTAGTGTCGACAGGCTGTAATTATTAGAAGACTAGAGTCAAATTCTATCAGAAAGCGGCAAAGAGAAAACGTCATAGACACTTCCGAAGCATCGTGCTCATCGGAAGTAGATTAACATTTCGGTTAGTTGTAATAGACTATTGAACTGTTTATGGCAGTCGCTCTTTCAATCTTGATATTTAAGAGTATGATTGAATGAATAGTAGATCGCTATTAATCAATCATTGAAATTGCTGCAATTTCATTCCACTATCTTATATAAGAACCATTGATTAAGCGCACCAATCAAGATCATTTATAGAGATTCTAAATTATGCATGCATATTAGTAGCATTGTCTTCCGGATCGATGTTGGTATATCTCGTAAGACATCTGCTTGTGAAAGTAAGGAACAATGGCAGCAGGTAAGCATAAAGTTGTTATCGTATAAAATATTGCCCGCACGACGAACAAACAGATCTGATCTGCGTGATAAATGATTGTAATAAGTACTTGTCTCGTCTTATTCAATTGTTTGCGAGGATCGAGCAGACTCGAAGACTAGGAAGTCAACTGTGTCTGAACGACACGAATACTGTACCATAGGCATTTTTTTTCATAATTTTTAATGGAACGTGTCAATGATTTTAAACCTTTAGGAATATGATAGTTGTAGCGAATCTGACGAATATTGGGTAAGCTGCCTCATTTCTCTACATTGATGCACAATAACGCCCGAAGTCGCAAACGCAAATCAAAGTTGCTCAACAGGTTGCCCTTACATTTATAACTGTCTTTGTCAGTTCCATAGACACTTTACGTAAAGCATAAGCACCGTCAAACTTATGCCATAAGCATAAGTTTGACGGTGTGCTTAACTTCAATTCACGTTTGTGAATTTATGTGTTCATCGTATAGATAAACAACCCTTTCCGCTGAACTAGTCAAGATAGCTCATCATCATATTATAACAGAAATAGGTAAGTAGTTTAGGAAATAATGTCATTTATGTAAGTGTGTTTTTTGGATGTCAGTGAGTGTAATGCTCAATTTCAAAACTTTATCTTCTATAAACCGAACAGGTAGTTCAGTTGACCAATATTTTAAAGATGCCTTTTATTTTTACTTTTTCAGCGCATTGCTTCAGCCTAAGTTGACAGCGTCTCAAATTGATTGTATGCGGCATATAATTGGGTGGTCGCCGTAATCTGATACAAAAAACAGAAATCTATTTCCTACACTTTTACAAAGAGAAGGTATCTTTTGTTTAAATGTATGGATAATGTTTTTAGGCGTTTGCCAAGATTGCAAAAGTTACGATCTTATTTATTCTTATCACGCTTCTTGAGTAATCTTGTTTTCACTATATGTGTTGGGGTTTCTTACATACAAAAATATTATATCATCACCATAACTGTTCCCAGTGTAATCTGTAGGCGGTTCCACCATATCTGAGGATCGTGGTCGGCTTCGGGGTTGCATTTGAAGCGGATAATACGCCAACACCACTGTTTCCCAAACAGGACAGAAACCGTCATCAAATACCTATTTACGTTTTCATACGACCGAATATCAAAGTTTAGATTGATTTAAGTAGTCCTTTAACTCAATGAGGACGACATACACATATACTCTTATAGCCCGCTCGCGTTAAGAATGCAGTGATTTTTTAATTTAATTCTGTCGCACACAACAAAAACAGATCCACAACCTTTTCGTTCGAAAGTATTTTTCAGCTGGTCACTGAATGGACTTGGCTCCCTAATTAGGAACCATTTGATTGGTAAGGGGACGCGCTAGGTCAAAGGACAAGTATGAAATCACTGCATTCTTAACGCAAACGAACTATGGTATATTGGGTGTAATTCTGATATACGAGTACTCGTAGTACCATGACATTTGCGCAGGAGCAGGCGGTACTGCGCACGCGCTTCGCGACCTCATTACTGTCGTGAAATGTCTGAAAGGCGCTGTTTTGATGCCGACTATCCTTACGAGCAACATTGTAGGATGTAGGTCAAAGACGAACTTATTAACCGGTTAATAGTTACCGGTACTGGTATAGTCCTAAAATATCTACAACTGGACAAAAGGTTAATAATTAAGTAAGTGAATAGGATTCACAAGCAATTGTAAACTTCCACATTTTTAATTCTGACTGGTAATTGAATTGAAACGGAAAGATTACACTTATGCAGTAAGTAAAGAAAATCAAAACCATGCACGCATATCATAAATATCAACAACTGTGCTGCAATAAACGCGATTAGCACAAGCCGGAGTTTTATTGATTTACTTGCATAGGTATTCACGATCTGCCTAAGTATTTATGTTCATATTGAGTCGGTAAATTACTTGTTCTATTGTTTTCCATATGTGTAATGCATAAAGGATTAGTATTGTCAAAAAATTACTATCACCCCTGCAGTGAATGAGTTTCACGCGACAATCAAATGCCGTGCTTATCTTAGATAAGACTCACCTGAATTTCAAACATTTGAAGCAGCTGATAATATTGATAACACATTAGTTTGTTGGATAGACTAATTGGCTCTGTGGTGGGTCATTAACCTTTATACCAGGATACTGAGCTGGTCGCTACCTACATAGGTACCTACTTGTTTAAATACATATAGAAAAGTGACGCCAAAATTCAAAGGGGCAAACTGAGTCTAGCTGTAAGTCCATAAATAGTACATTGTTATCCTAGGGGTGAAAGTTACTTATTCAGTCCCGAGACGGGGTTTGGCGCCCCGAACGAAGTGAGGGCGCCAATAGTTCGAGGGACTAAATAAGTCTTTCACCCGAGGGAAACACTGTGCTTTTCATTACAAATACGGGGAAAGTAAAAATAAAAACATGAATTAGCTTAAGAAAAAATGAGGAAAATAAATGAAGATCGAATTGCCGCTTTCCCGCCTATTTTGTTTGTTTTTTTTCTGTGGCCGGCCCGCTATTCAGCCATTATTTTTTATTTTCATCATTAGAAAAATGGTAAATATTTTACTCAAAGCTAAGTTATTTTAAAGAAATTGTTGAAACTAAATTATAATAAAGTTATTTAAAACATATATATTCTCTGATCAATACTTAACTTTAAGTTATTTCAAATTTTACATCGTGGCTGTATAGAAAGTTGGAACATGGTTCAATAGATATGTGAAAAAGAACTAGTTTTAAAAAAAATAATTTGACACCTGTCAGTTGAAAGTGATTCTCCCTAGGGATGAAAAGTGTTACTTTCAGCCCGCTTCTCAGGTCAGTAATGACCTACTTTCAGAGTATGAGTAATGAAAAAGCTATTTAAAACACCCATTTTTGCTCGGAACAGGGACTTGCTTATTATTACTCCCTACACAAAATAAGTAATATAGTCTTGTACCTACTCTGTAGGTAGAAAAAGTAAATGTATACCTAAGCTTTCAGGCGATATGAAACATAAAACGCCGCCCTTAAAAACAAAACAATGCTAAACCAGTCTCTTCCGAACTTCACTCAACCCTTACTGATTAATGATAGGGTCCTTTCCTCACAAGATGCTCTAACCATTGCTGAACGTTATTTAGTTAAAATAGCAATCTAAAACGCTAAACCGTTTTTTAATAACATAATTGCTAAGTACATTGCGACGTGTTTAACCGGAATGCCGAGAAAATTTAATTTCTTTGTTGTAAAGTTTAATTTTGTTTGATGCAGCGAGTTGCAGCAGCAATTAAAAGTTTCACCTGACCCACGACCCGTGTTTTGTTTTGCGTTACTGTCGCAACAACTAGACTTGGTGCGCAAGGGTCTTTACACATCACGACTTTAAAAACATCCAATAAAATAATTAGAAGCTATTTTGTGCATTTGCTTCTTGTTGGTATAATTAGTGTTCATTAAAAAACTTGCAGCTAGTTTTACGGAGATGTAAAACACCGAAAAGTAGATTTAATTATAGGCTCGGGCGAGCCTTACCACATTAGCGTTAGTTTCACTCAGTGAAGTGACTGCGATGATGGCAGTCAATGTGTTTCGGCTACCCTATTAAGAATGTTTGTTAACTTCAATTTTTGGGCTACCTGGACTGGGCTAAGTAATTTTTAATTTTGTCTAACAAGTAATATTCTTTTTTATTGTGCAATAAATAATATTTGGCTAGTTTACAAACCGGATTTCACCCTGCTAAACTTTAAAAAACAGATCATCCTGTGATCTGCACTACTGAGGAACTGCTCTATCGTTAAACACTGTGTCGAGCTTTTATGGAAAAAGGGATAGTCGCTAAGTCGTCGGGTGTAAAGTGGCCGCAATGCACTGGCGTTGCACAAGGATGCCGTGCGCAGTCATAAAAGACTGTCATTCGCAGATCATTATATATTTTGCTATGTTTACGAGATACTTGTATGATTGTCTGGGCAAAGTGTAAGAATGCGTGTTACCTAACACATAGTCACAGCAATAAAAATGCCGGCCTAGGAAATAATTCATCTTGATTCATGATCTTCATTCCAAAAGTTTTTTATGCTTGATGGTAAGCAACTCAACAGTATATAGCCTTGGAACGTCTTGGGTTGAGATGATGTTGTTTAGTTACTACTTATTTAAATATATTTTCGCTTTTAGTTGATATTCGTAACACGGGTAAGTTGCACCATAGTAGAAGTTAAAGTTAAAGTGAATTTTTTTGTTAAATTTGACAATTCGACGTCATTTTTGGTCGTCAAATTGTCAAATTTGACAAAAACTTTAACTTTAACTTTAACTTCTACTATGGTGCAACTAACCCTAAGCGTTTCTCTAACTCATATAAAAAAAACCTGTACATCTTGCAGACGTGGCATTAACCTGTTTTATGAGCTGTCTACACTTTGATATTTCCTGATAAGTGCCTCTAGTCTGCCTTGTCAAATAGGGATTCAAGTTTATTGATGTATAATAAATTGTTTGTTGAAAGAAATAAGAAATATTGTAAGACAAAGCGTGTAAATACTATTTTTGTAAATTCATACTTAATAAAGGTACATATTAAACACTCAGATCAATACAAACCGACATTTTCATACACACGAATGTGTGTACTGTGCGGTGATCGAACCCGCGCTCTCTTGTGTAGCCAACTTCTAAACCACTACACCAAATCGGTCGGTAGTATGATTCACGCATGGCGTCCTTTGGTTTGCTATCCTGTTTTGTTTTACATACGCATCTCGTTAGCGTTTACCGTTGAGGTTGCTGGCTGGCACTAAAATCGATGATTGACATTAATCACTCCACGGCCGTGGCGTCTCGGCCGCGGCGCCCGTGACCGGCGCTTGCGCCACTCGCCGACAGAAAGGCCCCGAAATTCCCACGGACCTTGTCTTGGATTGCTCGTCCTTCGAATTCTGCCAAGGCCATTCAGTGAATGTTCAATAGCTTTGAGCCGAAGCACTTCACGCTTTAATTTGCCAAATATAGGTTAGAAAGCTCTTGACCTATTGACTTTCTGACTAGTTTTATAAAGTCGCTTGTATGTAAGTGAATTGAGGAAGCATGTAATATACCGATGACTTTATGTGTAAATGCAGTTCAAGACATTGAGCGTTCTGCATTAGAAGCAGATACCTACTTATTTATGTGATGATAATGCATCACGATTACAACGAGCAAGAGACACGATTTTCAATTGGCCGACATAACTTGCTTGGAAGTATTCAGAAAACCGCAAGACTTGACAGAGATATTTGATTTCACAGTTTTTGAAAGATATTTACGGTATTATTATGGGCTTTGAACAAAAAAAATCTCCAATGGTAATTAAGGGAGTCTGCTTAGAGGAGTGTCACTTAAACTTTGAATATATCTACATCACATACTGTTTTAATCCATGTTAAGGTTTACTTCAGGTGACCAGACTGATTATTTGCATTCTTAACTCTAAAATACTAATAATCTAAATACTTGTTTCATTTTGTGTAGCTTAATATTTGAATACTAACTATTTATGTGTTCTCCTTTCAGGTAAACATCTGCTGGCATCATTGTGCGTGAGTTGACTATAAGCTCGCATCTTAACGCGCACGATATGCAAAATCAGCCGACCGGGACACGACTAGGGCTCTGCTACTGTAGGGCTGTATACTGTTTGACAAACCGAATTCATAGGTTATTTTATTTTAGCATTAGGGATAATGCATTATCATCTTACTAAAGATAAGAAAACCAGAAACGCGAACGAGAAGACGACGTGGGTTCGATTCCCGCCTGAAGCCGAGACCGAATGTCTTTTTCTGGTTTACCTATCTTTAAACAGAATTAAATAAGAGGTGAAACGCGAAATCCGGGAGTTTCGCTGTCACTCAACATTAAGATGCTCTTAAATGATGGTGTCGCGGAACATGTTACATGCTTTGTGTAACAAGTAGTCTTCAACGTTAGGCTTGGGGGTCGACACCGCAGGAACATTTAAGATGTTTCATACAATTTTGAAAGGCTGAAAACCAATGAAAACTAGTGCAATGTGTATACGTTTTCTGTATTTCAAATAATTAATATAATATGGCTGCATAAGAATGAAAACTTTTTTTTAACGCAGGTTATGTTTTTTTAAGTTTAACGATACTTTGATACGAATGAGAGTTACTACTGTACATTTTCCTGTAGAGAACATCAAAAGCGCTTTTTGCCCCTGATGCAGCACAAAGAAGCTTTATTACTTAGTTCTCCGCTCTCAGGCTTTCGTGTTAATAAAGCTCGTGTTTATGGTTGCTGTTAGCAACCATGAATATTATTGTCAAAGGTAATTCTCAACTAGGGCTTAAATCACAAAGTTAGATCGCGGGCAGATGTACGAAACCGTGTCACATCTCCGGCTCGCAAGTCGTCGGCCTTAACATGACTTCATCAAAGGGCCCAGTTATCTAACCGCTGTTAAATAACATCTAGCCTTGACGTATGACCGCAACTAACTTTAATTCAATTAAACCTATTGACCGTCGACACAAATAGGCATCTTTGTTGATAATTATAATGGATGCAAATGAGAAACATGTAGGTAACTAATTATATTGCAACATGACAGGTGACTATTAAATAAGTATTTGCTACACGCTTGTCTCTTACGATGTTAATTATTTATGCAGAGGTACATCAATAATAGTGTACTCATACTTCTAGCAACTGGATTAACAATTAGGTGAGTTGGAGTCGGTATGAAAATAGTAAATACGCATATCTTTCAGTGATTCTTCGATTTTTGTCGGCTCTACCAAGCAATATTCGTACATATTTGGCCGAAGGTAATTAATTAGTGACATGAGCGATTTCAAGAGCATGTATTGCGATAAGAATAAATATTTTTTAAATGGACATAAATGTTTTGCTTCAATCAGTAAGCCAATCGCACTTTACATACCCTTTTATGCTGTCTCACCGCTGTAGGCAAAATCTATTCCATTTAATTCAGATCATCGTTCTAATGATGAATGATGGATATAGCATTATTCACCAGAATCGCCGAATACGGGTGTCAGGAGTGTCCGGGCAGTGTTCGGAAATATTCACAACAACATTTGTTCGATCTGGCTAATTAACATAGGACTACTGGATCTGATGTCCGCTCCACTACTGGTAGACTCATACCTATTAATGTAAAAACGATCAATCTGCACGCAATGCTGAAATGCTATTCAGCCTGTCCTTAATGAGCCAATAATCATACATTTCCTCAATTTGTGTTCAAGCAAAACCGCCAGAAGTGCTGCTCTTCATCACCTAGTTACCTGCGCCACTCGTACCTACTATTATATAAGCTAGCCGGTACTTCAGTAGTCGGTACCTCTGAGTTTATACTCTTTGTGTGATGCACTTAGTATTTTATGTCGAAAACGTTAAATGTCAATATAGTTAATATGGTAACACATACAATACCTACTTCATTAAAAATATTATGTGAATAACTAGTGTGAAGACATCTATTATGTTATGCCATTACGGCACATCCTGGAATTTATTTTTCACACACGCAGGATCACTCACTAAGTATTTACTTTATGGTTTTGCATGGATGAAATGATTTTTGTAGCAAAGCTAGCACTTTTAATTATAAGTGACTAGTGGCCGCCCGCTACTTCGTCCGCGTGAACTTAAGTTGAGAAACAAAAAGTAATATTTCTTTATAAATTGTAGCATATGTGTGATTCTGATGTAAAAGCTACATTATTGCAAAGTTTGATTAGAATCCATTCAGTAGTTTTTACGTGAAAGAGCAAAACGGCACATCCACACATACAAACATTCGCCTTTATAATATTAGTAGGATTTATAAATTGCATGGAATTTAGTGACACATCATAAACATTCTCAACTTTTTTCAATTGTACATACCTATTATGTAATCCGTTCCGCATTTGTTCTTCTGACCTTGAACTGCCAGTTGACAGAAGGAGTTAAATAATTGCTAGCAACACCAGCCGAGCTGTGAATGCCGCACGGTGTACGTCGTGAAGGTGTGATGGCGGGATGGTTGCGAAAGGCCATTGTTGCCGGCGCCAGAGCACCCGTGTGACTCCGCCCTGCAAGGGTATAAGAAAGCGATGCTCAAACTTTGACAGTGGAAAAAGACAACTATTTTTTTATATAAAGCGAATACTAAGGAAGGAGGAAGTATGTACAATAAACATAACCGTTCACCATGAAGGCTGGATTGGCTGGAATAAATGTTTAAATGTTTATGCTCCTGTGAAGAGATGTGGATAACCACAGTAGTCATTGTAGTGCACCGATTCGAAGTCACTCTACTGTCAATCTAAAGAGCATTGGTCGGATATCTCTAGCTAGAAGATAGATTCCTAACAAGGTTATCTTTAAGAGAGTAATGAGCAAGCTGAAGTGACAGTTGTTACCCAACATTTTCTGGTAGTACCAAAAACTGTTTCTGGTATTCGAAATATTATTCAAGTCTAGCAAGACCGCATCTTGGTACTTTAGGCTGTATTTTTTTCTCGAATACTCAGTTAATATAATATTGAAATTTCGTGCGTGACATGTTTTGTGAGACACCTAAAGTGTCTGATATGATTCATAGGTCATGTTAATTACAAATCTATCTATGCCTATAGTTTGAGAACCGCCCTTCTCTTGTACAGTCAGCCAAGAAAGTGGTCTATCACTTTTGACCAAAGTTTCTGCGAGATGTAACAATCGCTAAGGTTGACTTTTCTAAAACACAATACACAATTACGTTATGACGTTTTGTCTGTTATCTGAGATGCCTGACATTTGACGTCATTGGGTGACTTAGTTTAACCTCATTAAATGCTTTAATCTATTTTGCTCAACTAAAACCATGTCGATCTTTTTGAAGAGAAACTTATTACTATTGAAAAAGAAAGTCTCACTGACATTCTACTGTCAAGTATTTCCGTCAATGAAATATTAATTTCAATCTGTTACTTATAATTCAAACTTGACACTTGGCATGACGTTATGTCATATATGACAAAGAGAGCAATAGTCACTGACACAAACTTATTGCCACGGAAAATTGACCTTGTTGTTTCCTGGCGTTCAAACGTATCTCAACCGTAGGGTGGTAGACCACATTTTTGGCTGACTGTACCGAACGGGAGCCTTGACTTGTCTGTCTTTGTCGATGACTTACATTGTTATCGAGTATCGAGTATGATCACATTCCTAACATTGGTGCTATTCTTCTCTTGGACTAAATAAATAAAACATCACGATAGCATGCGGTTGGGAAACTTTTGGGTTGCACTTGAGTTAAGTGGAAATATGTCTATTGGGCAATGTTCCTATTTACCGATTGTTTGAAAGGTAATCAAAAACACTGGTTCCATTATAAACATTAGCCCGCCAATTTCGTTAAGTGGGAAAATAAAGACAGAATTAAACCAGTGTTGATTTTTAGAATTTTATTTAAGTGTTTAGCCCATCTGCGCTATAACAGTTTAAAAAGTATTAGTTAGTGTAACTCCTGCCCTGTCCGAATCCTAAAAAAAAATTGTGACGCTCAGGTAGTTTTCGTAATTTTGTTACAACAGCGCATTTTTAAAACTTATTTTAGCACTGCTGTATATTGACCTGTAGTAAACTTCACCAGGTCATCGGTCCACTAGGTCCGTCTAACATCAAATATCTCAAAATTATTTAATGTTTAGAACATTATTAAAAGTGCCGTTTTTTTATCAAAATGGCTACCAAAGTCTATCGACTTGCCATCGAAATGTATGAACAATTTGCATGTATATTGATAGTTTGCAATGATGAAAAAGCTTTTAACACGTTATTTCACAACTATGTAATGAAATTCTTGTACCCGCATCTGCGTAGTACAGACACGTACAGACAACGACACTTCAAGTTACTACGAACTGTCAAATATCCAAAAGAACTTTGATCTTTATCTGACAGATATAAGGTCCAATACAGATTGCATGAAATTTTCAATGAGTGAGGCAGTGGTATACGCACATTTTGTCCATAATACTACAGAAGTACAGATGCGTGATAGTGTGACGAACGTTTATGAGCTGAATTATTCACTAAAATGCCGAGATAGTGATCGTTATAGTAAAAGCGAAAACCAGTCTTATGTAACCTAGTAACAATCCGTATTGCTTTGTATAATATAACAATACATCATGGCAGTTTCGTTTTCGCCGGTATAGTACGTATAGTGTTAATTAATATCAAAAGAGTTACTTCAGAAATATAAATAGCGCAAATGTTTATTGTTGTTTGTGTTGTTAGGGTCGTTGATTTAATTTCATCAAGGACAACAGGCATATGATGGACTCGCCGTGATTTGTAAGTCAGATGATGACCAATGTCGCTTTGATGACGACGTTAGGTTCATGCCTGCAGTAGTCCACGGCTGGAGAAAAGCCTATTCCAATGTGTGCCACAACGCCCTGTTCCGAATCGTCCGCATTCAGTCCTATGCAATGCAACCCACCTTCTTCAGGTCATCAGACCACCTGGATTCCGATGCTGCTCAGTGTTCTTCATTCAACTCGTACTTTAGCTTGCAAATACGTTGTTGTTGTAACTTGCAACTTAATTGACCAGAGCGACAGTAGCAGCAGACGACTTAAACCCAGAAGTCCAGTAGTTAGTACCCCGATGACTTAAATATGTGACAACCTAGGAACGTTATTGATTAATTGTCTTGAATCCTGAATTCATGATTGACTCCGCTCCTGTCCCGGTAATGAACCTTAAGGTGACGGGTTATGCCAATAAGCGTTAAAGAGGTGACTTTCATTGCGTTTTATGGCAAAAACATTGAACCTAAGATGTTGAAACTGATACAATATTATTACTTATATGTTGACCTATAAGTGTTAGTTCGAAAACACTAGTTTTTAGTTCTTATTAGCACTCAAAATTCAATTCATATCTGCAGAGTGCCGCAAATTTCTACATCATTTAATACTCTTTCGAGACATTGTGGTCTAGAATCGAACTTGGTATAGGGAAGCATAGCAGTCCAGCCATATCTGTTACTCTTTATATTCGTAATTAGCTAACAAATTAAGGATATATTGGTATTTTCTAATTAACGGCTATAGAGCAATAATGAGAGATTTTGCTCACACCATTATTTGAGGCGTTATATCACGTGACTGCACTGACAGCGCATGCGTGTGAATGACTTGTCACTTAGACAGCGTAACAGCAGCGGCTCTTGTCAGTCTATGTTATGATGTGTGTGATGTGTATATATTAGTTTTCTTAATAAATATTTATAATAAAATGGACAGAAACCATGATTTTCGTAGAATCACGGAAACATCCCGCACGACTTGCAGTTATCACAGCACAGTGAGCCCAACAAACGATTGGAGCTGCAATGTAAGTACCTACCTAAATATCTACCTGATTTAATGAAAATTATTGTTATGGCAATGAATGGCGCAATAATTCATATTGTATTGTGCATTGTCCCTGCTGGGCAGCTAATTCAAAAGGCAATCTGTTTGCCTAGGTACATAATATAATATTGGTGATTTTAGACTCGCGTCAAACTTTTAATGCACAGAGTCACCTCCAACACAGAGATTAATTTGTTTGAGTTAAAGTAAATCGTCTGGTCCTTACCGATTTGGGCCAGAATGAGACTGCCTTCTAGGCCTTGCCTGACTTTTTTTGGAAATATGATTTATTATTTATCTTTGTTGTGAAAGATAAAAATATTTGTACATTGGAGTTTTTCATGTGGGCGTGATAGGTCAGATGCTAAAATACCTAGGAGGAATTTATAAAAATGGTCAACGGAGTCTAAAGACCGATTTGGACTAAAACTGAAACTGAAGACTACAATTTTACAAGATTAAAAACGACTTTTCCTTCTTTGCCAGATAATGTTACTTCGCAGAATTTGATGTTTATAAGCGACACTATGCGATAGCATAATAATATAAGGGTGTATTTTCTTCGAAACGAAGAGGTATGATTTCCGGCTAAAAAGAAAGTGTTTTCAAAAATCTGAGTAAAGTTGCAGTTTAAAGTTTGTTGAAATCGGTCTCGAGACTCCTTTCAACATTTTTCTCAATACCTCATAGTTCAGGATTTGGCCTATCTGCCACGCCCACTTGAAACGTTCACTCTGTATATTGTTTGTCCCGTGAACTTACTGAGTTGCGAGTTACTCTGCTTTGTAGCATTACTTTAGGCAACCGAAACCTATCCTGTGAGCAGCATATGGTCACCCTTTTTAGGAAAATCACCCTTTTATAGAAAACCTTCATCTTTTTTAATCAAAATTTTTTTTTACAGCTTTCTCAATTGGCTTGGAAAAAGCCGTAGCAGATAAAAACTTCCGTTTTGACCAAAAAAAAACAAAGACAAGGCAACACCTAGAGGAAGGCTTGTTGCAGACCCAGTTTACGTCATGGAAGCCATTTAGCAAAGAAGGAAAAAACTTTGCGTTGCGTCAACTATGCCAAAAAGATAAAGATGGTACATTAAAAATTATATGTTGTTGGCTTTGATTATGTTGTATGAATAAATAAATACAATCATTGTTCTTGTGAATGTTTTTTTAAACCGTATTTCCGAAAAGGTTGTTTATTGACTTAACCGATGCACATTACTCATAATACACTTTTAGATACAAATCCAAGACATAGGTACACATCACGGTACCTTCATCGCAATTCCTCCAAAATAATGCTTAGTTTCAAAATACGAGTACACAGGATGAGTTTTTCAAGGGGTTGTGATTCTCAGAAGCGATTCGGTAAAGGATTCTCCAAACCGTTTTGATAAAATCTAAAAACATAGTTAAGTACCTACTATGATTTCGAAGAATCTTATTCCTTTTTTAGGATTTAAATCCGCTTGGGATTAAACTGTATTTCAGGTTTCCAGCCTTTTCGTTGAAAAATGATACGCCGAATTTCATTTCCTAACCAACGTTTCACATTCGACTTTGTCAACTAACGATTAACAAATTTTCAAAAGGCAACATTTCATTTGAGACTATTAATAGGTATGCCGATTATTAAAATGTCAATGGACGTTTCGGATAGTTATAATTTGTCAAACCCTTAGATTGAAATTCTATGGTCAAACCATTCACTTGGCTACACAGCTATTAGATTAGACGAATAACGTTTGGTCAGATTAACTGTTTTCTCATTGTACTACATTGTCAGATTTAGGTAAGTTACATCACTCACATTTAGATTATTTGCCCATAATTTGGGGGGGTTTTGGAGGTTTGGGGGGAAGAACGATAGAGGGATTAACCCCGGACACCACACTTGCGCCGCAAAAATGTTTTTTTTTTTTAATTTGTTAGGTAGTCACGGGAAATAATAGGTGCGTAGAGCGAAGCGACGAGCATGTTAGGTGTACATGAACCAGATGAATAATTATAAATAGTCAAAAAAAATATTTTTTTCATACATTTCGAGGTTAGGAAAAAAAAGCATTTCCCGGCCCTGGAGTTTTATCCGAGGGTTGCTCCACTTCCACCCTTCCCTCCAAAACCTTTAAACGTAGGGGGGTTTAAGGGTTTAGGAAAACAATCTAAATTCCTTCCAAATTTCAGGTCGTCTATTTGATTTGGGAAAAAATTGCGGATTTTGGTCGAACGCTCTTGAAAGTGACGGATTTAGGTGGGATGTGTTTAAGAGTGACGGATTTAGGTGGGACGCCCTGGAAAGTGACGGTTAGAGGTGGGATGCTCTAAAATTGATGGATTCAGGTGGGACGCTTCTAAAAGTGACAGATTTAGGTGGGACACTCTTGGAAATGACGGATTTAGGGGAGGAGTTTAGATAATTTTCCCATGATTTTGGGGCGATTAAGAGTTTAGGGGTAGGAAAGGTTAGTAGTGAGGCAAACCAAGATACCACTCCCGCGCCGAGAACATGTGTTTTTTTCTTACCAAAGTGTATTGAAAAAGTTTTTTTTCGGACTATTATTTCTGGCGGCTAGTTAATGCACACCATAATAATATTTACATCGAAATAACCATTGTGTGGGCAACTGAATTTATTTATTTATTTGGCATACACAACAGTACTGGAGACGAACTAGATTGACAACCTAAATAGCATACGCACTAAAAACTCATAAAAAGTAAGTTATATCTACATAACATTAAATAGTTATTAGAACGAAACCCCACATAATTCAACATTCGGTAGATAACAAATAACCGGATTAACCACACGCTAAATGAAAAACAAATAAAATTATATGTTGAGTTTTTAAAATGATCATTCGGCGTAGTCAAATTCTGCAAAACGCTCGTTGGGAAATGAAAATCGGCCTGAAATTATTCGGCGATAAGGCAGAGAACCAGTATTTTGCCTACCAGACCCACTTGGAAAATTTGCCCCGTATACTATTGAAATCATTTACTTGACCCGTCGACGATTGTCGCACGCTCACATCAATCATCACCTGGAATTGGTAAGTATTCTCCCACATTTGTACGAAAATCATTAAGAACCCTATTCGGCTTAGTTTTTATCACTCAAACGATCACAGAGACAAAGTTATTAAGTTTTACAGAAGGCCGAAATTCTAATGAAATGAAGCACGCTTCAGTGCAGTGTGCATTGAGAATGACACCCCTGCTTCTTTCGCAGTCTAATGAATAATCGATCTTTCAACAATTTGATCCGCGTTATTAACTTAAGCCGACTCAGCGATAGTACAGGGGCTAAGCTGTTTTTTTCTTCAGAAGCAACAGGTTCGATGCCTGGTTGAGTAAAAGTTCGCCGAATGGATTTTCGTCAAAATCTGTCTCCTTCGAGCGTACAATGCTCAGCTGGACAGTTCACCCTGTATAAATAATTGCAATATTCACAAATGCTCAGACGGTAAAGCTCTATCCGAATATAGCATTACTGTCTTTTTGGCCGGCACATTCACAAAAACACTTGAAAAGATGATGTAATTCGAATTCTTTAGAATTGTGATAAAACGGTACTAACTCGGCTGTTAAGAGCTTTTATCGAATTTCGGTATAAAATACATTTATGTACTTAGCTAAGCTGTCTCATAACATCTTAAGTCGTATTTTAGTTTCTTTAGTTTTCCTATGAAATGATATCTCTGAACCTTGTACTACTCTGTGATACACACAAAACTTGTATGTCATACTTTCTAGCCATCATCGTAGCGACACAGCGAGCCATCTATCGCGCACAGGAGTGCAACTTTTCAAAATTCAAGGCCAAATTCCAAAAGTCATTTGGGATACCCTCCGCCTTAAATAAAGTTCAATATCAAACAAGATCAACAAAAAAACGGTTGTTTTCTCAATCCCAGCAACAGCGTCTGATTCAACACGGACTTAGCTCGTGCCTTGCATTTCAGATACACTCAATTGTTAAAAATAGAACAGTATAAAATACGATAACAGGGTTCGTAGTATAAATTCGTACAAAATATTTACTCACCAGTGATAGCCTCTTAAGAAGGTCTGTATTCAGAGTCAGATAAAAATTAAACTCGGTACGTTTGCTTGTTTACTGTGTTATCGAGACCGTTGTCATAGCCCGTCGTTAAGTGGTTTTGATTTGCAATGATCTGAAAAATTTCCTTCATCAACAATATTGTTCTCGATTCTTTTGTTATCTGTTGGACACGACGTAGTTTCGAGAATTTTTGATAAACTTACTTAAAGTAAACATAATTAGTTCAATGACAAGGATTGCAGTATACTCAGTGGCGTAATAGTATTATTTTTAAATGCCACTGCAAATCTGTAAACACGTCATCATCATGCCAGCCGAACGACGCCCACTGCTGGACCTTTTTTTTTTTTTTTTTTTTTTTTTTTTTATCGTAGGGCGAATGCCGCCGACCCGAGATGGTAAGGGTCGACCCTGTGACCTTAAGCATACTCGTCCACCGGGGGGCGGACGAGTTATGTGGGGCTCTCCATCTGGGGGGGACTTCTTGCCAAGAAGCCGCCCAGAGGCATACCCACTAAACACCCTACGGCTTCCTCTCATCGCTCTTAAGTGGGGGAGTGTCATGGGAAACTAGCCAGTGGCCCTCCACCATAACAACCCCCGAGCGGGGCTCACCTACACGGCGAGCCAGGCGGTTCCTCTCCCTGGATTTCCAGGGGAGGTGGCAGGTACGGCCGAAGACGCCGAGCCGTCCATGCCGGACTGCGGGAGAGGCCTGTGCAATGCCGGCGCGGGAACCCCCGTTCCGCGCGCCAGCAGGCCCCTTCCACGGAGAGGGCGGAGACCACGGGCAACTGTTCGTCGTCTCCTCCCCCTCCTCGCCCTTCGAAGCGCGCTAGCGAGAGGATCGTTCTCACGCTCGCGCTCCGCCGCCTCCTTCTCTGACATCACCTGCTCGCAGAAGGCGGCAAATGCCTTCCAGGCCTCCTCGCTCGCTAGCATAGCTTTAGCTATACTAGGGAGCGTGAGGTCCTGGCCGACCTTCGCCACCAGCGCGTCCCGCTGCGGAGCCCACGACAGACACACCGCAAGGGTGTGATGTGCCGTGTCCTCCGCAGCGCCGCAAGCGTGACAGGAAGGCGTCTCCTCCCTTTGGATCCGGTGCAAGTATGACCCGAAGCAACCATGCCCGGTCATCACCTGCGCCATCCGGAAGGAGACAGCACCGTGGGGACGCTCAAGCCACCGTTTTAGTATCGGGGCGAGCGCGTCGAGGGTTCGTCGTCCGAACGGAGTTAGAGCGAGGGCCGAGGCCCAACGCTCCTGAAGACCCTGAAGGGCCCTCCTCCACACGGCATCCCGCTCGACGGGGCAGTAGCGTTCTCCTACTGCCCTCCTAGCCGACGCATCCCAGTATGCATCGGACCAGACCACGGCTTCTAACTCCCACGGAGGTGTCCCAGCGATCACGCAGGCCGAGTCGAAGGCTACCGTTCGGTAGGTTCGACCGACCCGCTGCGCTATGACACGCTGAGGCCTCCTCAAGAGGGAAACGATCTCCCTCCTGTAAAGGGAGTCGGACCAGACTGGCGCCCCATAGAGCGCCATAGAACGTAAGATGCCAGCGTAGAGTCGCCGACACTTGGAGCCCGGTCCCCCCAGGTTAGGCAGCAGATAGGAAAAGGCATCCGCCGCCTTCAGAAGACGCGGCAGCAGCCCTCGAAAGTGCGGGCCGAACTGCCACCGCGAATCCAACGTCAGGCCAAGATAGCGCATCTCAGCCTTGACTTCAACCCGGGAACCTCCCACGCATATGTGAGCGTCGGGAGCTGGACGGTGCCGAGGCGCTGGGAAATAAATGGCCTCGGTCTTACCCGTCGCCACCTCCAGGCCGAGCAGGCCAATCCTGCCCACGACTTGGTCCGGGCTGTTCTGCGCGCGACGCGCGGCGTCATTGTAACTTTTCCCCCGAGCTGTGACAAGAGTATCATCGGCATAGCAGATGACACTCGTGCCCGAGGGAAGGACACCGCGGAGGACCCAGTCGTAGGCCATGTTCCACAAGAGTGGTCCAAGGACCGACCCCTGCGGAACGCCCGCTTCAACCTGTCGGTGCTGCAACACCCCCGTTTTGTCCACGAAGGACACCGACCTCTCGCCGAGGTAGTCCCCGACAAGTAGCTGGAGGTACCGGGGCACTTTAAAATAATCAAGCGCCCTGATAATCGCTGCGTGAGGGAGGGAGTTGAAGGCGTTCTTAATATCAAGGCTCACAGCCAGAACGCCCTCCCCCCTGTCTGCCGCCTCCAGGGTTTTGTCCCGGAGGCCCCACTGCTGGACCTCCCCCAAGGATCTCCGCAACGATCGGTCCTGCGCTGTCTGCTTCCTGCGACCTTGGCCGTCTGGCCAAGGTCGCAGGAGGTGGATCGACGATCTCGTCGATCCACCTTGTGGAGGGCATACCCACGGAACAATCTGTTCTTTTCATTTCTACTGTAAATAAGTAGATACATTCTTGAAGTCATTTTTGTTTCCCTGAATTAAATACTTATAGTTAATTAACCAATTTTCAAAAATAAAATACCTATGTCTTTTCTGACTTTGCTGATCTCATTCGTGTTACTTAAAGTATCATTTATTTAAAGTTTTACTTTTAGCCTTCGGGCTTATCGAAACATGTCAACACTGTCTGGCGCGTGTGTAATTAGCATCGATATACTAAATGATGATAACAATACATATTGTATGTTAAACGTAGCGACATCTCTTGCCATTGGGGTGGGATTAAAATATAAAAATGATCTATTGCTTAACAATGAAAATCGTAGAATCCTTATTGTAAATATAACCAGTATTTAATACTTATTTTAACTATGAGGAAACACTATGTCTTAAAGGAATTTGGGTGCGCGAGGTTACATCTAATAGTTAATCATTATTTTTACGGCTACATGAAGGTGTGTACCGTGAACGTCTGACAAAGCGCAAGAGGTGATCGCTCATCGACGTGCATTCCGAGCCACAGATAACTGCAGGATTGCAACATGCGTGCGCGGGCGCAGGCTGGGCTGGGATGACCAGTGAACATTACAAATTGTATTTAGTTGCTCGATTGACATAAACAAATCTAAAAATAAATAAATGTTCGTCCTTGTAGGGATGATGCTTTTAAGAATCAATAATATTGCCTAATTTTCATTTTATAGGTGGGTCAAATCTTCTACCTATTTTTTTTTCTATGTATTCAATATCTCTGGGAGATCTGTACATCCCTGGGCATCTGACCTTAAATTTAGCGAAGCTCGTATTGTGGGTGTCAGATACTAGTTACCATTATTTACGGTTTCTCATTGTTCTGTAAAATGTGCCTCTAAACGGAACAATATATTCTTGTAGTGTGTGTACGTTAATATTTTCTATTCAGTAGAGAATCAAACAAGTGAAGCAGAAGAAGCTGGTTAGTCGTAAAACAGTAGAAACAACATTAATTTTGGTGTAAACCCAAATACATGTGCAGATAATAATCGGTTCTCATAAACAACAATACATGTGTTAACTGAAAATAATTCATAGTTGGTATTTAGCAATTTACTCTTCGTTATTACCGTTTGATTACTCCGCAAAAGGTTCACTGTGCCAATTAACTGTACGAATAGCTGTAATTACTTCCTAAATACTTAGGTATAAAGAAATATCCGTGGAAATGTCTATTGGATGCGTCATTTCAATGCGCATGCGATATTTGGTATAGTTAATGAATCACGCTAGTCAAGTAGGCGCTATGTTATTAATTATGATGTGCTATATCCACCTGCCGAAAACACAAACAATACAAGACATTGCCAGCCAGCCCACGCTCAAGATGATTCAGTGGCATCCTCGAGCCGCCTTGACGCCCCCTTAAATCACTGCATCTAATTGTTCATATGCCTTATGAAGAATTTGCATATCTTGCTTACACCTTCATTGTTAACTGCGTGAGATTATGGAGGTATTCGTTGAGTGGAGTGCATTGAACATAAGCTTGGAGTTTCTGTCCAGTCATAGTAATTGAAAGGGTCAACTATTAGTGTCTTTACCTTAAATGTATGGAAACCATAGTCAATTTGCTCTATTGTGCAGTGCAATACATGCCAAATTGCGCACACCGACTCTATAAAACTCAACATACACGACGATTCAAATTTTTGTAACAAAATATAGCTCGTAAAAAGTCGGAAGTGTAATTAAGACACCTCCTCACCACATCCGGAAGTGCGATGATGTGTTTTTTTTCTAACATTTATTGTCATTTCGAAAGACTTTAGTGTATGAAAAATACACATAGTGTAACAAAAATACTGATCAGGATTATTTATGGTAATTCACAAACTCACTTTATTAAAACTTAAACTTTCTTGTTGCATTTTTCACTATATAAACACTAAAGTCCGCTCGTGACCACGGCACATACAATTGTCGCCGAAACGTCGGGCAAATACAGGTAAAACAGTAGTTTTACCGTAGTTTATATGTTGCAGAAAACCCGGTTTATTTAGTGTTATACTAGGCTCTTACGTATTTTAATGTTCCCAATTCCAGCTTTCTAGACTTAGTGGCTTTGGCTGTGCGTTGCTAGTCAGTCAGGACTAATAATGTTGTAAGAACAGACAGACGTATTTACCAGTAATTACCAGGACCACATAACTACACAATGAAAGGCAAGGCAAACGCCGACGCAGTGCGATGATTTGTGGCGTCCTCTATATTATTGCCTTGACACCTTTGCAAATCCCTACAAACGAGTCCAATCGATATAAGAACTTTACCTTAGACTTTCGAATGCTTTTTTACACCGCTGTGAATAATTATATTGTAAATATCGTTTTTTTTGGAACAGTGTTTACTGGAATTGACTCTACAATACAAACAAGAGTGCTGCCAGGCTTTCACCGGGCTGAACTATTAGGTCATAATTAGGGTTTTTAATTTTATTTCCATTTTTCCATCACAACTTCTAAATAAAACAATGCAACCGTGACGAGATCAGCATAGCCAAATTAATTATGCAAAAAGATATTTTTATTAAGTGGAACGTATCTACTACGATATAGTTGAATAGTTGACTTTTTCTGAAACTTTACGGAAGTTTATTTCTCTAAAAGAGTCGTTTTAGAAGTATGAAGATATCACGTCACAGTAGTGCTTTTGCACCTTGGAAATAGATTACGCGTTGTAATGTTGACATAACGCGAAGAATTGATAACGTTTCCCTAAAAAATAATTTGAAATACCTGAACATCAATTTGGAACTATTTCGATGTCAGGCTACTATTATTCCATTTTACCAATTCTAGCGCGAATTTCAGAAATATGAACTAAAAATAATTTGTGACTACGAAATGAACTGGTCCTCTAAAAACTATAGTTACCAGTTGGGGCATTAATTTATTTAATAACAAAATTGTAAAAGTTAGGTGAAACTGCACATTCATCAATCAATGAGATGAAAAATGACTTCCAGTTGGGTTCAAATAAATATGTCCAATTAAACAACCCATCCGGTATATTGCGGATTTAACGAATAAGGCGTTATGATTATACATTATGATTCATGAACGCTAGTGCCTATTTCTTACATGCATACTCTTCATACCAACCATTATGATCGCGATGACTGGCATAGCATCACGCGTCACTGCCAATACGAGTACAGCATCGCACTTACGAGTTCTTTGAATAGCTGTATTGAATTGCTGTGCTGACACACGGAGATTGCCTATTGATTGCATTTAGCCACCTGTGCTTTATTGTTTCACGTACACCGGCTTGGCTTTTTGCAAAAGCACTGTTTCAACGTTGTTTAACTGGATATACTGAGATTATAGTCGTTCGTTTACTTAGATACTTGTGATGCAAGATGGCTAGGGCTTTGTAGATGGTGTGTATTATGTACTAAATGCACTGTGTGTAAATTGGCAATATCTATTTTACTCAATCTATGCAAATTACAGACCTTTAATGTTACTTTATGCTTCTTTTATCTATAAAGAACGTTAGAACATACGTAATATTCAATATGTTGTTTTAAGGTACCAAATCAACATAGTTGTACATTGCTTTAAATGTAGCGCTTAGCTTTTAGTTTCTTTGTTGATATGCAATGAAGAATATTATCTAGCTATCTATCTATTCGTTTATAAATTCTATATCCGGTTAACATAATCGTGTAAGGAATGTTCGATTTCCCGGCCTAGTAATTATTTTTGTTTGTTTTAAATGGTCGTCCGCCTTATTTGGGTTAAAATGACATCATGTTAAATCCGAATGGTTTTCGATTGGTAACTTAGTCCATATGGTTGGAGAAACAGATTGTGCTTCTGTTTGTAGGCATTTGTGTAATTTTGCTAATTTCTCTTTGAGTTGTATAAGCGCACAAAATGCATGGAGACTGTTACTTGAACTGCATACTTATTTTTGTGTTCAATGCATGTCGAATAGCTTAAATAATCTTAACGATATAATCAAGGACTTCATGTTTTGTGAGATGTTTGCACAATACACTTTCAACTTTAAACAGAGTGTTTCAGAATCCTAATTCGTTAGGTATCCTAGAATGATTACAGCGAACTAAGTGCTTTGTAACTTATAGGGGTCATGCGAATCGATATCTGAATAAATGAGCATTATTTGGATCCAAAAGGCAGAAACCAGCGTATTTGTTGTCGTTAACATTCCATGATTGTGTTTGTCGTGTATGTAATGTAATATATTACTATATAATGGCATAGTATGGTTATTAAAGCTCGTACGCATTATGTGCCTGTGCCCTATAGGTCACGGGTCACGTATCGGCTTATTAACGATCGCACGCGTATTAAATGCAAGTTGAAGCTAATAAGGTTTTCAAGTTTGTTAAATAAACATTATTCAGCACAGTTTGGCACGGAGTCTCACGTTCTGTTGCTTATTGTATTTATTGCACTCTCAATTACTTCTTTACAATAGAGGAATACATGTCTGTAGAGCTTCGTGAACATAATGAAAGAGTAACTCACATTATGTTTATAACCTGTGTGTGATGGATGTCGCTGTATTTATACTGCTTACTATGATGCTTTCAATTTCATTTTGTTACATATCTGTAAAGGAAACATTTTGAATGTCAGCTATCCATACAAACTTTTAAAAATTGCCGCATTTCCCCGATAGTTTCAGTTAAATATTTTAAAAGCGTGTTTTTGGTACATTGGAAACCACACTTTGTAATACGGTTCTTATGTCCGGTTGGCAAATCCATCATAATATTTGAGCACTGAACTTGTCTCCGTTATATTCGTGTATTTAATCAAGATACGCTACTTAAGTTTATAAGAAGTCAACCGAATAGGAGTATTAGTGAAGGAGGCACCTGGTAAGTGTTCAGAGCATTCCTATTGTGCCTAGGCCTCATTGCGCATAGCTGTCTGTCTTACAGACTATTTACATGCGAAAGCCTTATTGTTGTGTATAGTTTCACAATATTCAAAGAAACGTAACAACTTGAGCAATTTGTTTTCCAACCACGTACCTAATTACGAGTTAAGCAAATCCTATTTCGCTGTCAAACATAGCTTATTGGGAACTAGGTTTTAGAAATACTGATTTCAGTATGTCGTCATTTAACTAGTACTTTGTTATGTTTTAAACCCTTAAATTATAACTGATCGGTAGAGTTGCATTTCCACTGTGGCCAAGGAGTAAGTTACTGGAAAAGTTTAGACCTTTTTAAATAAGATGATTGATGCAATGGGATTGCTTACGCGAATGCGGGTGTTGCACTGTTTTGTTCCTTGCAGAGTGTAACAGTTCACAGCGCAGTGCAGTGAAACAGCAATAGTGAACACCCACCTTGCTGAGCACGAAGGAATGTCCATTAGGTACCTATTACGAGTAGTCTTTGGCACACACACACATGCAGGACTTGTATGTGACTTGCCCTCGTACTTCCTGTACCTTCCCTTCAATTCTACTCTATTCTTTTCAGTATTCATGAGATCTGTTTTTGATTGATATTTTTAATTCTATGAAGTCGTATCTTCCTCTCTCCACAACATTTATTTAGACCAAATACTTAACCTATATAATAATAAAAGCCATTGTTTTGATGCCAAATTGCCGAATGCTTTAATGATGATTGTACGACAGGGCTTAATGGGTCTGGCACTTAAGGGTGACCTCTGTAGGCTTGCACAAATAACATTATTTTGTGCGGAGTGCGTTTCTCGTGTTAGTGGAGCGCCTGCGCACACGTGTCAGGGTCTGGACATGTCGCAATATGATGACGGCTAAGTTCGTCCACAAGTGTCGGGCTTGTTGACTCGTTGCATTCAAGTTGACAGTTCGAGAAATACGTTCACCTAAATTTAATGTTCTTAGGCTGATCGGCATTGCGTGCCTTAAGCATACCTAGATTCCACGGATTGTAATTGAGAGTTCATCATACATTTTAAAATACAAATCATTCATCTATGACGACTGACATTTTAAGTTAATCTCTGCTATTCTATTTGATCTTTTTCTGAATGTCAGGCATTTGAAGTAGACCGAATGTTTTTACTACTTACAATTGAATGGTCTATCAATATTTAATTCCAGAGTATCTCGTTCTTCTCAATAATTGAAATGGCTTAAATGATGATGAATTTAGTGTGATAACATTTTGTGAATTTAGATGACAGAATAGGTACATCTATTTGTTTTTCCTAATAGCAATTACGAGAAAAACAATAAAATAAACATGTCACTATTAGTTAGTAACATGTAACTCTACGACGCTTCTTAAACTGTTGGTCAAAAACCCGAGTTAACTTGTTAACTGTTAATGATGATCAAATACTAGTACAAGGTGTTAGCCAAATGCCACAACGATTGATGGTGATCTAACGTCAGTGTCAAACTTGAACTTTGAATAGCTACATGTAGATCATGCGATACAACCTGTTAAGCTCTGTTAACCGTATCGTGATTTATAGTCCATTTGGCCGTGCAAAAATAATCAGCTACCCATCTACTCTAGTAATGTGGCTAACTGGCCATTATTCAGGTGTTGACACTTCAGGTGAAGGTTAATCAGATTAACTGGGTCTCTCTAGAGATAATCTTGGATATAGGCGTATTGTGCAGCAACTAGGTGGGACGCGAGCTTAGTTCAACATAAGAACCCCATATCTAGTAGGCTTTATTGTTTTTATTAGAAGCTTAAGTTCAATAAAGTCGTATTCTACTTTGAGACAGGTTGTGTAATTGGGTCTAATTTAGCAATAATTTATGAAAGATAACTTTTAGAAGCTATGAACATTGTTAAATATACCTTTCGATAATGAAATGTATTCTTCCGTTCATGTAAATATTGCATATTCAATTAAATTTTCCTTGACATCAATATAAAACACCTATTATTTGACGCTTTGTGGTTTATAGTGTAAGTTTTATCTAAGAAATAAATTATCTCATACAATTTCGTGAACATAACTTCACAGCTAATGTCACCATAAAGTTCTCATGTGCCATCATATCGCTAATTTATAATCTATTAAAATTTACGACTGAACCTTCAAGGCTATATAAATAAGCTATCGAAACTGAGTCCAACTTCGTGTTGCACCCATTTTGACCAATGCTATCAAGTGTCCTTAAAGTTTAAAGAATATAATTGCTCGATTTCTGGATAATCGTAACCGGATGTACGGCACAGGTTGACCTCATCCATCAACAAGAATCATATGATCTCGTTATTATATTTAATCACGATTCTCGTTCGATTCATGCAAACCAGATTGATCGTGACCTGCCACTGTTCGATCATCGCAAGGAGATCGGCCGACGGCATCCTACCATGCGCGAGGTGCAATAGAATTACGAAATAAGAAATAGGTACGTAGTCTGAATTGGGCACTGAACGAAAAAAGATGAACGTCAATCAAAAAGAAAAAAAGCTCTGACCTATGCCTCTACAGTACGTAAATAGTAGTTATTATGAACCTTACGTCTGTGAAGTGAGCGTATATTTTTTCACTTTTGTGACGTGACTGTGCCTACTCGTACACCTATGTGATGGTTCGTTTACGAAACGATTTGTAAGACAGGCGTTAGACATTTTTATATCTTCTGTCTGTGTGGATAATGTCATAGTTTCTTCATACTTCTCAGTAGGGTATTTATTAGCTTATACCGCCCTTCCTACAAAAGCTCCATCTAGGTTTCAGAATATCTTAATATTTTTTCCTGGTAATAGAAACCAGGGATTATGGGACATATTATCATCATCATCATCAGCCTGTTTCAGTCCACTGCTGGTCATAGGCCTCCTATTACACGCCACTGGGATCGATCTTCGGCTGCTTCCAGCTCCTACCAGCCGTCCTGTGCAAATCATCACACGTGACATACGCTGATATGGGACCTATAGCCTACTCCACATCTGCGCAGTGGGTCCAATTACCACTGTGATTCTATGATATGTTTATGTATGGGTAGATTCATCCAGACCAGTAAGTATCGAAGATCGGGTCAGTTCCCCCTAAAAAAAACAAAGGAACATTTCGTCAAGTTATTGAAAACGATTTATATGTTGATAAAAGCTACGCATTTCGGTCTATGTGACCCTACTAGTACATCTTATTTTGTTCCAACCACTCGGCCAAACAGTTTATTGTTTCTAAGAATTATAATAAAGAAGAAGTACTTACAAACTACAAAGTAAAAACTTTAAGCTATGCTATTTAGCACACAAATGAATTCGACCCGGATGGATCGTTCAAGGACTTTGCCTGCAATATTAGTATTGCACTTTAGGAAGACACAGCACTCGTGATCACTATTTGATCGTTTGTTCCTGTGCTAGGGCCTGACTCGGCAAATATGCGGACGCCTTCGGCATTCCTAATTTCGATACTCAAAGTTCAACCTTAGCTGAAGAATCCGTGTTACAACGCGCACAGAAATGTCAGCTAAAGGTCGTAATGGTTGCCAGAGCTTTTGTCATAAGACACAGCTTCGTATGTTACGCTTCGTGACTCGAGCGATTGAGATCAACTGATTAAATCGACGATGCATTTAATGTTTAGTTCAAGCCGTTTTTCGTTATCATCTTAACATCATCCGCAGCCTGACTAAAGCCTAAAAGCCTGTTAACTAAGCGAAGTCTGTACTATATGCTGACTTGGCTGATAAAAATATTCGTATATTTCTAAATACCAACTAGATAAATTCCCAAGAGTGTTTAACTAGGCGATTTTCATGACATCTTGTTTAACAACTCTGTAACTATCCCGTACTATAAGTTTGGTAACTTAAGAATGCTTCGATTTAACGTCTTAGACGTCTTATTTGACACATTTGGTATAATAAATATGTCAGATTAGACGATTGAGACTTAACTAAGACTCATTAGCAGACTTGGGGCCCTTGGGGCCCCAAAAAAGTGTAGGTATCTAACCTTAAATGGATGACGTTCATATTATACTGTCTGTGGCCGAATATTGACGTTGTTATTAAATAGCGTCACGGTAATAGCACCTTGGCGTTTGTCGTTTATTAGAAAAACCATCAGGATCTACGGGAAGTGTCTCACTTCACCCTCAATCTTAGAAGTATGACTTGGTTGGTTTATTCAAACATTCACTTTGTACTGTAAAACATTGGACGATTTAAAAAGAGTAACTGCTGAGTTTCTTGCCGGGTCTTCTCAGTAGAAACAACTTTCCGACGCCGGTGCAGCGGTGGTAGAGTCACATTATGTGCATGTATTTAAAGTATCGTTTATATATTGTATTATTATGTGTATGTTTATTAAATACTGTCATAACGTCGTTTAAGTTCTAATACCGCGTATGTAATTTTTGGCTCTTTTGACATTTTGATGCCATTCGCTAAAGCATCTGAAGACGCGTGAGAGACGCGTAGAACTTAAACGACGATAAGTAATTCGTGATTCTAGTTTAAATAATGACTTCATTCTGATAATATGTTCCGTGTATACTTTATCAGAGAGTATAAAAATTTATTGTATTCTGTTATTGGTTCAGATATGTTTAGTTTGACCTTTGACTTAACTGCAGTTTAATAGACATTCTGTTGACCTTTGTACCTACCTAGTGAAGATTTTTATTATACTCGTATTGTTGATTAAGTTAATGATAAAACGATATGCATATGTGGTGAATACCTTAATATTTTTATTTATATATAATTATTGAGCCGTCGTTATTGGAATACTCTTACTGTAAAAAAATATGTGTAGTGAATAGCATTTCAAATGTCATGAATGTCTTTCATCTTACAACATCGCTACTTTCATTTGTTATAGAAGATGTTCATTGTTCCTTCAAATCATTATTTACATAATATTGTTAGCATTGTAAATTAGAAGTGTTTGAGTGCAACTGCTATTATACATTTTGACAAGTTCGCTTCCTGTGGCATCTCTATAAATCATCGCATGCGTCGCCTCGCGCCGACAGACAAGAGTTTCGTATTGCGCAAGCGACTCTGCATTCTAGTCCGCCGCCACAGAATAGCCTGTGACTTTTGACATTGTCGCCATTTTATAACATTTTCTTTTCCGTCTTAATTGGAATTCGAAGCTGTTTAGCATTTCGGAATGGAAGTGACACATCGATTATGATAATTTCTTTACCAACATTCGGAAAGTCAATATTGGTTTATATCGTAGTTCCGATAGATAAGCTAATGGCTGATAGATAACCAATTAGCCATTATGAGTGCAATTTTGATAGCTTTTGTCATAATATTGACATAATACACTATTTGTTTTGTGTATATAATTAGCAGAATGCATTTACAGATAATATAATCTCAAGAAACTATACAGAAGAGGGCCAATCAATCACCTAATTAGCTGTCAACCTCTTCATAAGCAGGTTGGTAGGTATGTCTTCAAAATAATATGCGAGTATCATGAATATCCTTTAAATGCCAATACACTTATGACCACTTTGATCGATTGCTATGTTGGCGATGAAAGTTACCTATTTGAGTTACTTTAAATGAGTAACTAATAAATTTATAGAAGCAAATTTTATCTGATCTAAATAAGCCATTAGGTTGCCTACCACTGCTGGGCAAACACACTGTCTGTCTGTTTTGGCCTTTCTCAGGCCGTTGTTAGCAAAGTGCTAAGCTCATTTTTAAAAATGTTATTGTTATGACTGACTTATCCTCAGTAAAAGTTTAACAACAGTCAATAGACAAATTAATATTAATGATTTTGATTCGAATATTAATGTCTCGCCAGAGGTCGTGGCCATTGCTCTTTGACAGGTCATGCAGCTATTATAGTTACTCAAAATTAGGTAACTTTGGCTATGACTAATAATGCACTTTCCGTTTAACAATTTTCAGAAATATCTCATATTTCGCAATATGAACGTCATTAGTACGAGTGGTAATCATTTCAGCGAATGTCCTACAAGTCAAGAAAACCAATACGTGGTATTTGGTTATGAGCTTAAAAAGTTTTTTGCCAACCAAACAAATACTCGCATCTGATTAGATCCTGTCATCTACGCCACTTAATTTGCGGTCCGGTAGATAATGATCGTATTCTGTATTATTTACGCGGCGGAACAAGACCGGAAAGTTATCGCAGACCAAACCTGCCACAACAGTTTTAAGGCCGCGGGGCCCGTTAGTATGCGATATCAGTAATCAGTGTGAGAGTAACAAATGGCGGCAATTAATATAACTCGCCACACACTTCACATAAGATAAAATAAAATAGCACATGCAGTGGAACGCTTTGTAAATGAATATAAGGAAAATTGACTATTTTATTAAGACGTTTGCGTAGACTGTCTGAAATGGTATAATTGATACAAATCACAATACAAATACGAGTAAAGATAAAGAGTAAAGAATAACTAGTAAACATAGCAGTTTTCAATCCAATTCAACCTGCCCATTGATCTAGTCTTTTAGTAAGGAGGTTAAAACGATGGCCTACATATTATAAAACATAAAATAAAATGAATCTAAACAAACCCGTTCTAGGGGTTTATCACTTCTGTTTAGGGCCCGTATGTCAATCCTAAGAATTATGTTCGTAGAGACCATTCCGTGCATAAAACAATCGCTGTCAAAGTTCTTCATGGGTTGCAAGGAAGCAACCCGGACGACGGGCGTTAAGCTCGCCGATTTCAAGTATGTTCAGCTTAGAGTACAACTCAGAGCGTTCCCTTCATCATCAAGTCAACTAGAGCTTTCGGGTTTCTCGATGAACTCAACAACGTATACTCTCGTCAGTATTTCATGTAGGTATTCGTTATCTACTGCGGGGCGTGACGTGGTACGTCGGTGCGAGATTAGAGGCCCCATAAAACGATCACTCACGTCCATGTATGAATAATTTATTGAACTGTCCGAATGGTTTTATGATTGAAATTCAGATGTTTGGCAATAGGTCGACCACTTTATCATTAACGTACCTTAATGCATTTGGTTGCTATACGCACATTTGTTTTAGTTTGTTAATTTTATATTAGGATTTCTTTTACAAACTTCCAACTATACTCGTCGATACATATTTTTTTTAGGCATTTTTTTCGTTGTTTTGATAGTTGATAGATGTTTTGAGATAGTTAATAGTTTTTTTTATGCGTGTTGTGGTTACCTTTAATTGTAAGAACAGTTAGCCATAAGCAACCATATTTTATCATTTGGTTCGAAATGCTGATTCTTATGTTGGTGATCCTATAATAAATAAATAAATATATGTAGTATCGAATTGAAACTTTGCAAAAATATGTAAGAATGTACGAGTTTGTCTTATTAATAGTAGAATTATGCCTATATTGTGACATTTTATATCTAGGCATTGCATATTTAGAATTATTAAGTGTGGAATGTTTATTGTTATACCAACCTCGACCCCCGAGGATGAATTTCACAACCGTGCATGATTTACCGTAACAGGTTGAATATGGAAACTCCATCATTTTCAATTAGTCACGGGAATTTGATGTTTATATCTTAACAAATAAGTGTGAAAACCATCGCTACGAAAAATTGGTATGCAAAAATCTATGAATCGTTTCTTCGTTTTGTGAAATATTGGTTTTCATTTGCATTTTGACTCTTGTTTTAATTCTTTTTACCTTTGAATGAACCACAAAAGTAACATCAATAGCGTCATCAGCCTCTTTCAGTCCTTTGCTGGTCCGTCCGCGTTTCTTGCCCTATCCTTATCTTAGCTTGACTGGCATACAAAAACGGCCTATATACGTCTCACCGCTGGGCAAAGGCCTCACCTCAACTATGAGGTAGAACGAGCCATACTCCAACACGTAGGCTCAGTGCGGTTTGTTGTAGAGGTGTAAGGTTAGTGAGCAACCTCAATGTCAGATTTTATCAAGCCCTAAGCCCTCCGACTGGGCTTAACGACTGACATCTAGCGACGTCAACCGGGACCAACTGCTTAACGTGCCTTCCGAAGCACGGAGATGTCTGAAATATACATCACAAAATTTGGGTCGGGGTGGTCACCCATCCCATTGCCGACCCGGCGTGTGTTGCTTTACAACAGCGATCGTCGCCGAGCCGCTGTCACAACTGCACCGCGGGCACCTCGTTGCTCATGAACCTTACTGCGTTTAAAATGAAGTTTCACTTCATAAAGGTCTTAATAAAACTCTCTTGCTCATTCAAGCCTATAAGCTGACTATGCAAAAGTTTATTTTGGTCCTACTGGGTGAGCAAGGCGCGATTAATAATGGTTGTTTCGTTTTCTTTGCCATTATTGTGGAAGCTCACACATCGGGTGCGCTTGAGGTGTGAGGTTTTGGCATCTAGGTACTTATTACACCTACTCGCGGTTGTGTAAGCTTCGCGAAGGAGCGCTGCGAATGCTGTTATTACACTAATTATCAACCCATTCTATTGTCTAATCAAGTAGGTTACTGTGTGAATAGCCCAAGGGATATAAACTTAATATGCATTCGTCATCATAGATCTGTCACAGTTTACTGCTTGACAGAAGACTCTTCCTGTTACCAAACTGAAGAGCGTTGAACGAAGAGAATGTTGTAATTCTGTTTATGTTATTTTGTGGCTTTTCAATCTAAGTAATAATAACTTAAATACAAAAAAAATGTGGCTATATTATTAGTATACCTTCCGCCATACTGCTAAATTGATTGATGCTACAATAATTCAATTATCTAAAACTCTAGTATGTAAATTAAAATAAAATGATTAAACTAACTCTTGAACATTCATTGTCGTGAAATGTCTTTGGAATATTAAATTACCTCATTTTGATTTATAGGTAAACTTGTCCATAAAAACCTTCATTATCAATGAGTTAAATCACAGATGAAAATTAATGCGTATAAGTTGAATCATCAAGCTTAAAATATAGAAGTTGGTGATCAAAATCCGACAAACTACCTAACCAGGTAAATAAAGTAAATAAACAAAAATAAATAATAATAATAATAAATAATCTTAGATTTTGTCGCCAATCACGTTAAACATTTCACAGTGCCATTAATTTTTAGGTACCTAAATACATCATGTCATTAGAGTAATAATAATATAATATAAAATGTAAGTAGTCTGTCTCTAGGAGTAAGACAAATAAGTCCCGTGCGTGCGACCGCTCGCGGTGTGATGTGCGCCTGCGCGCTCTGACGCGTTGATGTCTTTTGAGGCGCCGACTGACGCCCATTGAACTAGCACTGCAAATATCAGTAATCACAGGGAATGGGTAGATGATATGAGTATTTTAATATACGCATAGCATATACCCACTCCTTGCTATAGGTGTAGTATTTGTTGTAAATGTTGAAATCATTTTTTTATAGAAATATAGGAGCACTTCCCATGGACCTTTTGGTATGAGGAAAATGCATGCGTTATCTAGATTTTAGTGTACTAAATATAAAAAATATTAACAGCTAAAGAATACAAGATTTCTGCTTAAGTCTGTGTAAAATGTTTAAACTGAAATGTGAAACAGCGAAATATTAATAGAAAATATTTTTCTTAGTCTATGTGTCTTTATACACATTTAGTTCAAGATGATCCTACACTCAGATCGTCAACATGAAGCCGAAATTGCGCGTGTTCTTCAACATACTGTTTCTTAAACCACGGAAATATCAAAAGTGATTGGAAAAATACCTATATTTTCATGTGATTTATTTTTAAGACCACTATTTTATATCTATAAAATCCCATAAATACACCATTTGAATAAAACTTGAAAAAATATTAAAGGTTATGAATAAAATTGAGATGGCATGATTATAAAAGGTAAAATATGTTGTAAAATTTAATGTAATGTTTAATAATCTGAGCAACTAGCGATGGTGAGATTGTATGGTATTACAAGTTTCGTACGTTCCACTTTTTCATATAATAGAAACTCAGCTCGATTGTAATTATTTGTTAAGAAAATGATGATGACTATGTGCAAAAGGTTATGGAGTTATACTTTTTTTGCGGTTTCACAATGCAGTTCATTGTTTCCTTGAACCCAAAGATCCAAATTGCTATTTGTTTTTAAACAAATATGACGTCTAGCTCGGTTGGTGAAGATCTCGATTGGTGGTCGCTCTGGTTCGTATCGTAAATCGTTAGTCGTAAAAAACATCAAAAGGGGCTAGCTACGAGTAACATATGCCGAGTGGCGCCATGTAGAAAGCGCCAAAAATGAATGGGATTACATTAAAAGTGGCGCCTTTTAACGTAGTCCCATACATTTTTGGCGACAAGTCAAAGCGACATTTAATCTGATTTCAAAAGTCTTTTTAGGCGCTTTCTACATATCTCCAGGCGGCTTGTTTCTAATACCATACCGAGTACCTTGGGATTCTAAACATAACTTATCTATACCAATAATCGTATTAAAAAGCTAATTGAATAGTTTGTTTGTTTAATCAACCAAACAAACTCTTCAACGCGCTTGTCTCAAGAACTACGGATTCGAATTGAAAAAAAAAAAATGTTTTGATAAAGGTAGTCAATTTACTAAGGAAGTCCATGAGCACGAAGTCGCTGGCAGCCGCTACTATTTCAAAAAGAAGATGAATTCATCTCAAAAGAAACATCCGTAAACATATACGTATTTTATCAATAGGCTAAGTGACTTTTTACAATGTAGAGGCTTGAATAAAGGGACTTGTCTTGTTGTTAAAGGTATATGCCTAAACATTGGTGAAACAAACCTGGCTGCCAGGTAAATGAAACAATCGGCCGGTCTGTTAATGGTCTCGGTAGCACAGTGGTTAGTGCAGTCGCCCGGTTTGAGAAAGATGCGGGTTCGATTCCCACCTGACGCCAAAGGACCGAATGTGTTTTTCTGGTTTTCCTATCTTTAGTAAAGGGACTTGTCTGCTGAAAACTGTAAAATGTGTTGCCTGGTCACAGTGGTCATATTTCAAAACTTCCGATGCATCCTTGGCAAACTGGGGCAACTTCGTTATAAGATTCACAAGTGATACGAGATAATAATTACTACATTGTGGGAACCCCTTTGGCCTTCTGGGACTAGTCACTTCTGTTTTGTTTTGACAGGGTGACGCGGAACGTGCTGTGGAATTAACGTCCTGACGTTTTTAGTGGCAATATTGGTTCCTTTGCACATTAATAATTGCTGAATCATATATTTGTACTGAAATGTAATTGTTTCTCCTAATGGTCTCTAGCTGTATTCTTTTGGCTGTTTAATTACACACATATACATACATACTTTGCTCATGTTGTATGTTTTAAGTTTTCCTAAATATGGTCATTAATGATTTTGCAAGTTACTTCCCTTAAAATATCGTGGGAATTAGTTGCTTGGTATACATTTTGTAAATTATACTATGTAAATAAATAACACCCATGCATCGTATTAGTAATAACGCTATCACAATGTTGACCAAAAATACTCAAATTAGTGTACCTATTATTTTTACAAATTCGTCATATTCGTTGTTCTGCTTTGAATACCAGCAAAATTATTATTTATTATCTACAGGAGACGTTCTTAACGTTAGGACTTTAATGTTTACGGTAGTGCGTAAGCGTGTAATTAAAGTAGTAAGCGCAATACATTCTATTAACCTAATGGAGCCAATATCGTGGTTTGCTATTCAAAAAAACGTCATCTAACGACAGAAATAGAACTTACGAATGATTTACCATGTGAAAATGTAAATTAGATTGTACTGTGTTACATAGCAATCAATCGAAGTTTCTTTCGTGAGGAAATATTTGCCTGTGTATACTTGTTTTTATCCTGCTTTTGGTTTTGTTGAACAAACGAGTCATTTCGACTTAGATCTTATTACCTACTCACTACTACAAATTCTGTCTGTATTCACCTGATCCCTTATCTGTAGATAACGAACAGGTCATATAGGTACCTATATGACGTGTGAGTATAAGTACACCAAAAGCACATTAATAGTGTTTTTACAAAAGTTGGTAGTTGCTTTAGACGTTGATTAGAAAAAAACGGACACCCTTCATTGAGTTTTTCTTTTATAAAGGTATGTTGACACACATGTAATTGATTGGTTAGTTTAAAAGGTCGAATAGTAACTATTGTTTTAACAATGTTGTCACGAATGGAATAAACGTTTTGTTTGATTAGTTTCGTAATTAAAAGCCCTATTTATTACGGCACTCGCAACGTAACGGCCGCCGCCCTGGGAACTGGCGCGCCGTCTTCTGTCTCCGCGTCATAATCTTCTTCTTGCACATCTGTTATGCAACGAGGATCACTTCCTACACATAGATGCATTGCCTACTTACGCAGATACGTAACTACAGTGGCCATCGATCAAATAGCCATGCCTAAAGATATTGTTTGGCCAAACTACGTAAACAATAGCCATTATGCACTTGTACCAATATCAACTCAATATTTATGATATCGACGTATTGAAAGCGTGTATGTTGGTTAATTTATTTATAAGCAATTAATATTATGATGAAAATAGGAAATATTGCAATAAAAATGTGTTGAAATAAAAATCGAAAGTGCTGATTGTTGTTTGAGGAATTTGATTTAATTGAAATGGTATATAAAATAATCTTACTTTATTTATTTGTGTCATTATTTTGTAGCCCGTAATTGCCAGTAAACATTTTCACAGGTATTGACAACGTTTACGAACTTCGCTCTTTTCCCTAAATTGCTTCTTTGTTCAAAGTGCAATGAAGGATAGTACCTATTTGTCTTGCCATCAGGCATATAATAAACAATACATGATAAATTTCTAATGTATGTTGAACATATGATTGTTCATATAGTAATTTAACGAAAGCAATTAAATATTTGATGTACAACAAGTTAGGAGGTCTTGCTATGAGCAAGACACTTATAGTTTTAACTTTGGTTTTCTACCTGAGTTTCACATCCTAGTGTATGAGCTGTTTATAGTCCCATATAAATAAAATAAATGAAACCTCAAATACTATTAACTATTGTTAAGTAATCCTCAGGTTAATATTGTATATAAAATTTGACATTGAATGTCGAATTGAGCTAAGTGTAGGCCACATCACGTCTCTCGTTGGACATTTTTAAGCTCGGACGTGTCCGCACGTAAATCTTGTTAATTACGCTCCCAAGGGTGCCAGTTGACGTGCTAATGAATATGCACATTTCCCGTCGATTGCCTCACAATTGTTTCTAAGTCAGTGGGTAAGTCGCCGAATTATCTGGCATCTTCCACATTATAATAGTTGCGTAAAGTGCAGTTTCCACGGTGTTCGTGGACAATGCCGGTGGTGCAACGGTGGCGGTGCGCGGCTCAGTCGCACGCGCCGCCTTGCACTGTCAACTCCTCAAGCCCACTCGATGCGCCAATTGTGATCTGTGCTGTCTCACACGCGCGCGTTCCTAAAGTGCTATCCCGTGCAGTGCTGTGCCTATGCGGATTGTTGTTTTGTTCACTTGCCGAATCCTCAATCTACCTAATCATCGTTTGTGCTGACGGTTATTAATCGTGTTTATTTGTATTCTTTTGTATATGATACATGACTACAGCGATGTTTGTCTAAACTGTCGTAGTAATGAATATGTTAAGTGGGCGGGCGGGCGTTTGAAAGGTCGCGGGCGGGCGGCACGCTGCCTAAATGCTCATTAGTTTTGGAGGTTTCTTAAATGCCTGTAGCATTGTTTTTATTTACATTTATTTGATGTTTATACCCAACGGATGTTACTTGTCTAGTTTTGAACTGTTATACGAAAGTAGTTAATGTAATACAAGAGTACCCAAGCAGATGATGTCACATGATGTTAGAATAACTTTATTTGACTGATATCGTCTAACAGGTGCAGTTAGCGTAGCGATCGGAGTATTGCCATTGGATATACCACTTTTCTGTCTAGCGACATAAACTCCGCATGATCCTGTCCTGACTCTCCAGCTGGGGTGCCCATAACCTTACCTTAGCCAAAGACTTATACTTTTCTATCTCGGTACCAGGGTAGGATTCGCGATCGCGTATCATTTAAGTCAAAACCCAAATAAAATTTTAAGGAGGTATCATTGCTTTTTTAGGTTATTCACCTATCATTCACAAGTAGGTGTATCTCAAATACCCCTATTACTCGCCCTGGCTGTAGTTGACGAGAGTCATCGACCGTCCAGCGCTTTCCCCGCAACCACCCACTACAGTTACTAACGGTCAGTGTATGCTAACTCACGTGTCACAGTTCAATGCTCTAATAACTCACACTGTATCGTACTCTGGATACGCAGATTGCACTTGCGCCAACCCCTTTCGCTGCCAATGTTGGCCCCAACGTTGGCGCCCAACCCAACGTGATTAACCGAGCAAGTCGAAGCAAACATCGACTCTATTGCGCTGGTTTAGCATTGGCCGCGTGATTGGATGCATTAGCCAACAGCTTTAATATGTATTTCATATTATAATAGCGTCTAATATCGTGCGTTATTATTGATCATTATAATGTGAAAGTGAGTTTTGTATCACAAGTAGAATTGCTTGTATTTAAATAAGAGCTTAACGCTTCTGTTAACAAGCCTGTTTACGTCAATGACGCATAATCTTCATTAACGCGGATCAATTCTTTGTTATAAATAGATTTACATCTAAAGTGAAGAATACTAAATTAATAGATCACAAAAAAGTTTTAAGTACGTATATTTTTTTCATTTCCAGTATTATTAGAGCTGTTAAAAAAGAAACAATACCTATACGTTTGGAAGCTTTCAAATCTTTGAAAGTTCTGTTAAATATTTGATTACCTCTTCCAAACTTAGGTGGAACAGCTACATGTTTTAATATTTTCGGCAGAAAAGCTGTAATCAAGGTCACAAATCTAATACTTATTGTTAAAAATATAGTCGTATTTAGGTAAACAAGCAAGGTTGCTTGTCCTTTAATTTTAATATGTACTGGGGTATAATGCACACAAGACAAAGTTAATTATATCGCTGATCATTCAAGCAGCGGGAGACCTGTTAATTGTTTGCAAATTCCATTAAGCGTAGATTTTCCCAACATTATAAATATTGTGGTTTATTCCAACATTCACATCACACGATTAAACTGATTTGTGGCCGCATTGTGCAGTTTACGGCTAAAATGTTTGTTGAAGCAATACATATTCACATTGTTAACTTGCTGCAGTTTGCGAACTTGTCCGCGTAAACTTAGCCGTAAAACCCTATTTTTACTTAAGTTAAACATGACAGTGATTTTTTTACCTTCATCTATAGTAAAAAAATTATATATATTTGCTTTCCGTGTATAACTTAAATCCGAAATGCTACAGATATTCATTTAATATGTACTTGGTTGCAGTGCAAAGTTTCATTAAAATTAATCTATTGGTAGGTATTTCATTTGTGTCTGTTACAGTAAATTAGAAATAAGTTATACATATTGTGCACATATGGCATCTGTATAATCTGTTTATAGAATACTTCCAAAATGCTTGATTTCGGTTGAGTTTAGTTTATTCCCAACTAGTGAAGAACAGCAAAGAAGATAAAAGTAAATCTCGTATTAAGCAAGTAGCAATCTATTGAATACCCCAATAGTTGTTAAATGAATATTGGATTGCGTCCATTCCGCTTCTAGTAATAAATTCATAATTTTCAACGGCTCTAAACTGTTGAACTTGTTATTGAGCATTGTGAATTCTATTAGACGTGGCGAATTATGTTCAATCTGCAGTGAGTATTTATTTACCTTGACAAATGTGTTACGAACTTAAACGATACGATATGAGTTAGAATTTAGTGCACCATACTTACAAATAAAAAGAATACGCTAACTAAGCTACTTATATCTATAAACATAATGATGAGTTGCTAAATGTGTTGGTTCATTCAAGAACAGCTGGACCAATTTGGCTTTTCATATTCATACCTATTAGTTGACGTTCAAAGATTTTTTTCTCAACGAGAAAAAATAGGAACGTTGCACTGCCACTGTCCCAACTTTTCGACAGAACGCCGGCTATAAAACAAAAATACTCGGAGTTAAGTAACGTGCTAACAACTCTAGGTACCTCAATGAATGGCTAGGCTGCTGATTTTTCCATGGCCATTTCTTTTTAGCAAAATATTTTTTAGTCTGGTTGAAGTATTGTATTCTAAAAGCTTTTATGCTAGCCATACCCTAGGTCAACAATGTTGTTGTATGTCCATGTCACGCATCGAGCGGGCGGGACTCGCGGCCGCCGTGCGCGCTCGCACGAGACCGCAACTGTATTGATGAGTCCCGCTACATATTATAGACTATCGACGACGACTGTGATGTGTATTGGTCCGTTAAACGTTGCGTCTAGAACACATTGTTGGGTTAAGAGTAGGAAAAGTTAAGCAATTAGCCTATATACTCAGAGTATTTTTTTGAAGTAAGAGCCAAATTTTCAAGTGTTTGAAAGAACAACGACTCAATTTTGACTTTGAAAAAGTTTTGTTTTCTACAATCGGACATTCTCCTAAGCTCTGCACTTCCCCACAGCATGTTAGTGATTACAAACCAGGGTTATTCTAGTTGCCAGGGCTAACAGCAGCCATTAATGAGGATCCGTATTTCTGGTGAGAAAATTTTAGCTAACTGATCGTTTGCAATTTTTAAAATCTATATCATACTTATACGCCATTAAATAAAACCATCAAACCCATACACATTTAACACCTGTGTAAATCGTGACTTAAAAATCGCATTTATAAAGAGTGATTTTAAGATTATTACAAAACTAGAAAAATGAATGAAATCTGTTGCGTACAATCCAATTTTATGATTATTGAATTTGTTAAATGGAAGTTAATTGCCTATTTCCTGAATAATAACATGATATTTTTATATCATAAAAAAGAATTGTTATGAGAGGTTTCAATAAAATCAGAGATCATAAACTTACCTACTAAGACGTAGGGATGATAATCTAATTAAGTACCTGCAATCATTTCTTAAGATCATCGCTGCCGAGGCTATATTAGCGTCTAATGGCTTAGCTTTCAACCATTATAGGCCTAAAGTGACCTTTAGGTCCTTTTCACTTTATGAGACCTTTTACTGCCCCCGGCTGCCGTTAATTTCAGTTTATGACTGTTTCATCATCATTATCATTCAATATCGTTGAACACTCTTACACGCAGCTCTGTCTAGCCCCAAATTAAGCAAAGCCTATAACAATGGTATACCAGACATCGGATGAACATTTTTTTAATGAAAATCCATATAGTAAACATAGTAAACACCCAAACCAAACACAATCAAACATATTCATATTCACAAATGTTTTATACTACTGCCCAAGGATCAAATCACGCTGCGTTCTTCTTTAAACATCTCAATCTAAAAACTTTTCTGCTACAACGGCCACCAGATCTGAAAATGTTATGACCGATTAAATCTAAATGTAGTTGGTATTTAGCTGTAACTTTCTTGAACGTACAATAAAGAATATTATCCATCAGTCAATCTACAAATTAACTACTTCGTTTAGAAGCACCTCACGAACAGTATCATTTGCTAAGAAAGTGCACATACGAGTTAATTATCATTTCCACTTACTGACATATGAATATGGTTTAGAGCTGTAGAAATCCTTAGCTACAAAAGTTTATAGCTTCCGTTATTTATCTATTGTTAGCAACACTGTACTAGTGTAGTTAATGTAAAACTATTGTGAACTATTGCATTTTATTGCGTTTGAATCGTCTACCGATCCAATCCAATAGTCAATGTTACACAACCCGAGATGAAATGTGAGAATTTAGTGAAAACATTGTTTTTTATTACATTATCAAGTACCTACAGTTATACTCTATTGCAACTGTGCAGTACTGTAAATACAAATGAGTTCTTCAATAAATTACCGAGCTTTAAACATTAATATGTACCAATAAAAGTTAGCACGAGACTTCAAAGATGACACAAATCAATGCATATGAATTGAAATGAATCACTAAAATGTACTGGTATGACTTAAAAAACAACTGCACTAAATCAGTTAGTAGATTTTTTGTTTGAAAAATTACTATTATTAAACTTGAGTTCGGATACAACCTACCTAAAAAAACTAACTTGGTTCAAAGTGCAACTAATCGCCTAATAAGAATTGAACTGTGAGTACCGACAGATGATAATGCTAGTGGACTGTCTAGTCCAGCATTGAGGATTGAATATACGATGGGTAATTATATGCAATCCGTAAAAAGATCTTGAACCGTTAATTATTGTATTACCTGTAGATCGGATCGTCATACACTCATCGTGCGGCCTCCACATGTATATTTTCGTACTTCGGAAGTGAAAATCCGGCTTTAAAACCATTGTTTTTCCTGTATTGCGCTATCTGTAGAAGTAATTCGAATCACAATGTCATGAATATATTAATAGCATTATGTTACGTGTAGAGGGCTCGATTGAAAATATAACATAACGTAATGTAATTACATACCTAGTATAATATCAGGAACACATAGGTACACTTACGTAATTTTTAAAAGGTGAATGAAAAAATCAGAACAAACTACTTACAAACAAACAAAGACTTAATTACAACTTAACCGAATTTAGTTATTAGATTTGCTGCATATACACAAATGCAATATGTTTCACCGCGAGTGGGATCAAATAGAGACAAGGTCTAATGATCAGATGATTAATTAAACTATACGTTGATGGATTATCAGGACTGTACATAAGAGTAGTGTTATAAATTAGATCTTCAAACGTCCGGTTATATGCATAGGTGCTATTTTATATCTCTACGTTAGAACAAAAAATTAACAAAAGTTCGCAATTTGTTATATTTTTTTTTGTTATATAGTGCCTATTTGAAATGACGAATGTTTTTCATTTTTAGGTAATTTCTTCAGTTACTTAAAATTTCTGCAATTACCTACCTTTATATTTAACTAGCTCACCCGGCGAACTTTGTTCCGCCTTAAGGGCAATAAATAAAAAAGGTAAAAAAAAGTATCCTATGTCCTTTTCCTGGCTCTGAACTACCTCCATGCCAATTTTCAGCTAAATCGGTTCAGCCGTTCTTGAGTTATAAGTGGAGTAACTAACACGACTTTCTTTTATATACAGTGTGTTTGGGAACCGGTGTCCGACCCGTTAAGGTGAAGTAATATGATCTATTTTATGAATAAATCCACCATAATTAAGCACTTTTAATTAATTTTTTTAAAAATTTTTTTTAATTTATTTCAGGTAAATTTTACCTGCGTTTCAAAGGGTCTCTGATGACAGGGTGATATTCAATTTGTCACAACTTCTAAACTATTTTACTTGGAACTTTGATTTTTGCTTCAGTGTTTAGGTGATGTCTTTGGGTATCCAAAAAGTTAAAAATAAATGTATGTTGACAGTTTAGTTTTTCTGAAAAAAAAAAATGTAAAAAAAACTAACAAATTCTATCACAATTTTCAAGTTCAAACATTTTTTTGAGGTATTTTAAGGGAGTTATGAAAAAATGATTTTTTGTCAGCTTATTGCCTACTTTTGTAGCTGTCCAACGATACCACTTTTGTGACTGTAGGACCTCTAAATCGGCAGATATTGCAAACTAAAATAACCCACCCGTACACCCGAGAAAAAAAAAAAAAAATGGCGGCCATTTTAAAACAACTGGGGCAAAGTGCTTAATTATGGTGGATTTATTCATAAAATAGATCATATTACTTCACCTTAACGGGTCGGACACCGGTTCCCAAACACACTGTATATAGATTACGTACTTAGCATTCTGGGTCAGACTTAAAATTAACCACCAATTCCAGAAATTGGTTAAAAAATACTTCATAACGTAAGCGTTATGAAGTATTATTATCAAATAAGGTACTAATTTCACGAAAACTTTTAAAATAATAAAACTAGTAAGGTTTTGGTAATTCCCAAGTTTTCGTCTAGAGTTGTTACGTTTGTACGCCAATATAACAACAAGGTCTTTATAAGTTAAATTATTTATCCATTCACATTTCTACCTAGGTTTCAACCTAAGTTCAAGCTAAAGTTCATACGTGATTGATCAATGGATTCTTGGATAATTAATCTATCATACATAATACTCATGTCACCGTAACAAAGGCGTAATAATATATTATTCACAAGTTTATTGAAAAACCTTTAGGACAATAACATACACTTAGTTAGCTCATTATACGGAATGGGGTCACAGATTCGCCGATAAAATAACTAAAGATGAACTTTAACTCGGGTTCGGCAAGATGCATTGTGGTATGTATTGCGAAACTACGCCTCCATAGATCAAGGACTGTTATGATTATAGTCGTAGCTAGTGCGATTGTGGTGGGAACGGTCGCTCGAACTGCAGGTTTCGATCGCCTAATTATAGGGAGATCCGATTCCGACGTAATAACTCAAACAGATATACCTAGGTTATAAATTATTTATTTCGAAACTTATGTCAAAGATTTATGAATGAGGTGATATACAGGTGTGAAATATTGGAAATGCTACGAGTTTCAAAACTGGATTAAGGCTGAGTGATAGACCACTTGATAGTTCCGCTGCCTAACTGCACTATTTGTAAACTACATTCGATTTTGATTTGTTATGTCTATTCTAAACAGCTATAAGCTAGGCAAAAGATTTCGAATAGATAGAAAAGATCGAATAATTCATTATCAACGTAATATTTTAATCCCATTGTTAGATTTGAGAATCCGCAACATAATCTAAAATTAAAGATTCAACCTAGTTTGTTAATTTCCTTGCTCATAATGTAGATGTCTATAATATGACTGAGGAAACACAACTAAACCGGGTCCTACACAATGCGAGCGATTTCAGACAACTCATGGGAATAAAGGTGGTTCCACATTATTCTGATTGCGCAACGTTGCAACTCGCGAGTTCTGTGCAGGCCAGGCGGTGTCATCTGCATCTAGTGGTGCACCCTAAGCTCCGGAAGCGACCCCGCGCTATCGGTGCATCTGCTGCGTTAACGGCACATCAGTTGCATAAAGCGGTTGCACAATCGGAGCAATTCGCTATCGGCTGGCTCGGGCGTGCGTTAGGGTTGACACGCAATCTCAACTAAGAAACGAAACTATATCAACACTTTGTTATACGCTGAAAGAACATTATCCTAATTCAAGGGGGCTAGATAAGTCCATTGATAAGTGAAAATTTCGTGCTCCGAAAGAATAAATGTTCAACAAATCAGATTTCAATTGCACATTCCAACTGCCTCCCACTCGCAGTCCTTTTGAATGTAGGCCACGGCAATAGCTTAGTAGCATCCTCATTTTAAGTATCAAGTGGTTGGTGGGTGGCCAGTGTTTGTATATTGATTATTGACCTAATGATTGCCATAGTAAAGCCAAAAGTGTCATCGCGAGTTTTAGTTGTTATGTTATTAACATCACAATTAAAATATTCACTTCCTAATTTATTTTTAAATAACTCACTCGTTTTATTAAAACAAGCTCTATAGCCGACGACTCTACAGATTGCAAAAGTACAGTTGCATTCGACTCACAGTGATAATGTTTCTTGATAACTACGGTCTTTAACCTTGATAATTTTTGGTGAGTTCACAAAGTTCAAACGGCAACCCTATCGCACATTGTGGCGCACGCGCTTTACTGAGAACGTTCCCGCGTAAACGACGCAAAAAGCTTGGGAACCGCGTCCGACAATAATGGCCGACATAACGCTCGAATGTTATCGTGCCTTACAACATCGCCGCGTTCCCATTGCTTGTGCCTGTGGCGACGCCCTCTGTCGCAATCTAATAAACAAATAATTAAAATGATTCTAAATTAGACAGCAACCTTTATAATGATCTGTCCCACGGCCAGGCTCATACATCAGCTCAACAGTATGAGGTACCACCTCGTAGGTGAGATACGAGCCGTACTCCGCCGTACGCTCCAGTAAGACTAGTGATGTACCCTAATGTAAAGCATAACGCTATCAAGCCAACCGAACGTTCAACGATGATCTCTAGCTAGCGAATTCCGCCCGGGTCCACATATTCAACTTGATTAAGTACTAATTTTACATTTTCCAAAGGCCTCCTACCACTTTTTTTGTAATATGAAAATCTGGTTCAGGCTAATACAAAGTTATTAATAGCTATTAGTGCTTATAACTTCACTTTTGACCTTAGATATTATCTTATCGTAGACGAATATAAGTTAGGTACTTGAGTTTTACTGAATATATTCGAACACAATGTATTTGTCATTCAACTTCACGTTTTGTTTACAAAACAGTGGGAAGTTGCTCTCGGTAACTGGTATCCGTTGGGTATTCAATGTAAATTGTTAACATTTTACAGCTAAAGAATTTCTTTTCTTCGGTTATAATTACAAACAAAGCATCGTAAACAAACAAACAACAAGCCGCATTCGCAATTGAACTCGCCACTCAATCAGTGCCAAGACGTTCTGTTCCGAACAAGCATTCAGTGTACTTTACCTCATCATTTTATTCAAGGACACTAAAATGGAGTGATAGTGAACACAAAAGTTGCGAAATGTTTATACGAAAGCGGGGACATCGAAGTGTAGTATTATCGTTACAAATTTAAGCCCATAATAGCTTTGAAATGGTAAACGGCAATTATGTTTTGTACGGGGACAGGCCGTCCTCCGAGTCCGAGATTGTGGACGACCATGTACATACTAAAACAGCCGAAAGAAAGGCTCGACGCAAATCTCACAGGACGGCTAACGAACTGCAGTCTACGTTGAACCTGGCTCAGCTGGACAACGAAACCGATTCTATAAAGTACGAGAAGAGAGTAAAAGAGCCGCGCCTACTCCGCTACGTGCCGACTACGGATGTTGAAGAGAACTTTGTGAGCGAGAAGTTTGAGACGTATGATTTGAAGCCGACAGATGATAGGCCAAGGAGGTACGCGTTTACCAAGAAGCCTAAGAACCCTACGGATGGTTCGGTGAACTACGCGTACTCACGCTCCAGTAGCAGCTGCAGCTCGCCCAACGGCAACCTGCCGACGATCTCGGAGCACGCGGAGCAGTACGGCACGTACCGGGTGCGCCCGGTGCCCAGCCCCACCATCAACGACCTCATGTCCGGCTACGAGTCCAAGCTAGACAAGTACTTCTCCAAACCCAGGGAAGTGAAGAAATTTGCGGCAAAGGTAAGCTACAATGTGAGTTGACAGCGATTTAGAGAATTTACAGTGTTTGTTGTCTAACCTAACATTGCATTAATTTTCAGTACAGTTCATTTCATTAAGCTATGGACACAAAAATACTTCTTTAACGCAACTCGATTGCATATGATTCGCACCAATTCTACTTTTCATGTATGTAAACAATGGTTAACTATGTAGATTCGCTTAATGAGGAAAAAAATATGTGTTATTCTTCAACATGTATGTACATATACGTAAAGCTATGTCGTATATTTTGCCTAATTTATAGACTATACAGAGTGGTACAATAAAAAAGGCAAGACTATCATGCGTCGAGAGAGAAACGTATTAATACGTCGTTCTCAAATACGTGACCTATTAGTGGGAGATAAAATACTGTCTCCGGGTTTGTTTAATGCCCAGCCAGATTAAAATGAGACGCGCTGACATTAATTTAATGTGACATAACGATGAACATTTTAATTGAGACACATGGCGCTGACATTGTATTTCGCATGATAAATTGTCAAAGCATGTGTTTTGTTTTCTAACATAATTAATGCCTTGATTAAACATTTAACTGAAGTTGCATAATCAAAAGAAAGTACGAGGCTAGTTTTAGGTTGAAACAATCACACGCAAGACGGGAAATTTAACCTGAAGTTGGTAATTGACCTAAATCAGTACTATGAACTAAACATTCTTAATGGTTTGTCATTAGGAATTGCCAAAGTGAGTAAGTAAGACAAGATGATGCAGATATGGCGTAAGCCGGTAGTTTTCTTGTGTTTGATCATCAAACTGTAACTCTTTTGTCTGTAATTCTCTAAGTCTATTTGCTTCAGTTTTTATCAGTTCGAGCTATACAGCTATTGAGCTGTTGTATACAGGGTGAGTTTTTTAAGTGGGAGTGGTAGGCCAAATCCTACACTACGAGGAATATCGACAAATGCTGAAAGTAGACTCGAAGCCGATTTACTCTGACTTTAAGGAGATAGATATTTTAACTGTATACTCTCAATTTTTTTTTTATAATATAATGTATGTGCGTAAAAATTTGCATCTTTTCCAGAAAAATAGTGATGTTCATAAACTAAATACTAGAAATAAAGCCAAACTTAGAATTCCTAATCTTAGACTACACAAAGTAGGCAAATCATTTGTTGGCCAAGGTATAACTTTTTTTAATATGCTACCTCAAACTCTTATTGAGCAGCCTCTTTACAAGTTTAAGTCACTGGTTAAAGCGAAATTAATGAAAAGAGGTTACTATAATGTAGATGATTATTTGAATGATAAGAATTTGTGGTCATCATAGATATAATCTGCTCCTCTGCACATTTTGTGTCTTGTCTATACTTGATATGGAACATATACTACTATTGTAATCAAACAAGATTGAAAAGAGTAACTATCGAGTTTCTTGCCGGAATCTTCTCGATAGAAGCAACTTCCGAACCGGTGGTAGAGTCACTTTGTTCATTTTGATTTTCTGTCTTGACGTGTCATAAGTGCTTGTAAATAAGCTTACATGAATAAATGATTTTTTTACTTTTTTTTTTTACTTTTTTACAAGAAAGTTTTTTCTAAGACGGGAATCGAAACTGTACCATGCTATCTCATAGTGTCCCTTAAGGATCAATTTCTGGGAAATAACATAATATGACAAACTAAAGGAAAGGTCTTATTTTGAATATTCTTTTTTACTTTACATTCTTTCAAAAACTAAGAAAAATAAAATTATCGATAAGATAGGTACTCTTGAAATTAATGACTGGAATACTCGGCGCAGAACTCTTCGCTCTCTATCACAGGTGAAAAATTGCCAGGCGAAATAATTCGAATTTAAAATAATGAAAGCGACACTATGAGATGGCATAACATAACAGGGACCTTTTTTTTAAAAAAAAACTACAGGTTCAAATCCCAGCCACGGACAAAGTTCTTTGTAAAATCTGAGTATGCAGTTTTAGTTTTTATCAAAATCGGTCTCGAAACTCCTTTGAGCATTTTTCGATATTTCTCATAGTTTAGGATTTGGCCTACCACGCCCACTTCAAAAACTCACCCTGTACAAGTACTTCTAGTTATTATTTATCAACATACGAATCAATAGGCATTGTTCGCTATCGGAAGATAAACCTGACACCCGTTAATAGACTGCTGTAAGAAATATTAGCAAATAACCTACCATCACGAAACAGCTTTAAATAATAATTGTAACAATCCACTATAAATGTGAAAAAAACAAGAAAAAATTGTTTTGGGAACAAGTGAGAACGATGATATATTTTTTTAATAAAGAACGTGAGTTTCATGTATAGTTGCGAAGATGGAATCTGTGTTACAACCGCCGCCGCCTTTTGGTGTTGAAAATAATTTGGACAACTTAACTTCGGAAAACTTAGGTACAGAGTGGGAAAAATGGAAGAGGGCATTTCTGATTTATTACGATGCATGTGAACTTGATAAGAAGCCTGCCAAAGTGCAAATAAATATATTATTGCACGTTATTGGAGGCAGGGGTCGAGAGGTGTACGAGCAATTTGGTGCGGAATATGAATCTGTCAAAAAATTGATCGAAAGGTTCGATGAATTTTTCATACCGAAAATTAACTTAACGGTTGAAAGGCACAAGTTTTTTATAAGAAATCAGAATGAGTTTGAGTCCATTGATCAGTACGTATTTGACTTGAACAAAATTGCTGCCAAATGCCAGTTCAATGATTTATGTATTGATTTAGTGCGTGATCGCCTGATCTGCGGCTTGAATGACCCAGTGTTGCGGGAACGGTTATGGAGAGAACAGGATCTTACATTAAAAAAGGTTGTGGCAATATGTCAAGTAGCTGAAATGGCGCGTGTCCAATCCGGCCACATAGAAGAAGAAAAGGGCGACTATAGAGTCCACGAAGTGCAATCCCACCTGTATGAAAATAGGGAATTCTATCGTAATTCAGTAAGTGGAGAAACAGTAGTTCATGCAGTAAAAGAAGGTGGAGCTAGCCCGTTGATGCGTGGATTTCGTCGACCACGTGGCAGAGTGAGCGACCGCCAGGGGACTTCGACAAAGCCCGTACATCCACGGGACAGCGGTTCGTCAGCTGTGCAGCGGTTCAGACCTGAGCAGTCATCACGTGCTCCAACTCGTTACGGAAGATGCTCAAGATGTGGCTCAAGTCATCACGGCCGGGGCCGATGTCCAGCATTTGGACAACGGTGCAACAAATGTAGCAAAATGAACCATTTCTCAAGAATGTGTATGATTTTTTATGCCGCAGGAGGAAATCAAACCCGCCAGGTAACTAATACTTAAGACTGAAAGTAAGATCGGATAGTACCATAAAGCACACTAGGAACTGTAGTACCTATCAATATAATCTCAAAGATATATTTGAAGGTTTGGAATAAAGGATCATGAGTTGAATACAATAACAATAAATGACTGCTCGGGTGAGGAGGCGTGAAATGGTGAAACTCCTTGAGGTTACCTTTGCGTATATCTTCAGCTTCTGATAATTATCTTAAGAGGCTAAATAATTAAATTGATGAACCTAAGGTCATTTCATTATTGATGATGATTTATTGATAGACGCGAAATAAAAAAAAAGTCGATGAAATATTATGTCTTGTAAGATTAGTTTTATAGGTTTAATTAACAAAAAAAAAACAGAAACAAAACACATATAAATGTTTAAAAATGATGTTCATAGCTATAAACGTTATTTATTTAAAAACACTAAGCTGAAAGACAGGGAAACAGAAAGATGTGATAAGCTTCGCGATTAACAATATTTACCAATTCTGTGCTAAGGGTATCAGTCATTAATACCAGACAGCCCGCACTCAGGTGCCCCGCAGCAAATGAAAGCGATGCAGATGTAGGTTAATTATCGATTTCGCAATGAATTTCATAGTTCCACCCCAGTTATAACTTATAGTGCGTATCATATCATATGGTGCCGGGCAGTCGTAAATATGATTAGGGTACCGATACTTGCTCCGTAGAGGTACTAATTCCATAAAATACTCACTTTCCATTTTTGTAGGGTTGCTAGAACCGTTGTTTGTTTCCGGTGAGATTATGAGTTTAACTGAAATATTAGTGCATCACAGTTGCTGTTGCGCCGCCCGCCTCTGTCCCGACGTCGGCTTCAGCTGCTTATCGCCTTGTCTGTAGAATAGTCTGTAGAATAATCAGCCTGCGCTATCCCACTGCTGGGCAAAGGCCTCCCTACCCCTCTTCCACTGACTGCGGTCTAGTGCCATGCTGAACCAGCCTTCCAAATGCGAGTCTAACTCGTCCCGCCATCGCCTTTTTGGTCTGCCGCGAGGTCGTTTTCTTACTTTGAGGCACCCACTTGATCGCTCTCTTAGCCTACCGCTCATCCTGCATGCGGCAGCATCCTGCAGTCTCTAGAATAAAACTTAATAAGATTAAATCACAATAATTATTATCGATATTCGATTTCTAACTGGTGCGGTGATGTACCCCTGATACTATGAGGGCACTGCACGTGTTCCATGAGAGGCGCAGCACAGCCACTATTAGATGGATGTTAGCCCTACCTAGAACTAGGTGTACGGACTGGATCATACATGCATGTACGCTAATTAAAGAGCTTGTCAGTCTCCAAGCACGTGTTCCGCGTTGCAATCTCGCGGTAACGCCCGTCGGGGACTAATGGTGCGGTGGTTGGTATGTACGGTACCAGCATTTCTGTCGTAAGTCACTAATTTGTTCCGACAGAATAAGTGGAAGACTTGAAGAAATGACCCTTTTTTAAATAAGCTACCTATCTTGTTATGAGTTGGTAAAAACATTATCATTAGTTACATACATATAATAGCTTAGATAAAATCGTCATTGAATTATATACTAAATCTTCTTAGACATAAGTAGGCAGGCATGTCTAAGCTACGAGTATCAAGCTTTTAAAAAAACATTGACACTGTGGTTTTTAGCTAAGCTTTCCTGATACGTGAAATAATTGATTGATCACGAAACCACTACAACTAAGGCAGTTTTAATGTTAAAACGGCAGCTATGGTATTCCGGGTGGCGCCAAAACTCACTTCGCTGGTGGCGAGTTATCTTTAAAATTCGATAAATTTGCGACTGTGGTCATTGAGAGAAAAGAGCTAAGCCGAATTATTAATTAAGTTATTTACTTACAAAATGAGAGAAAATACTAATTCAAAGCGAAGAGTATTGATGATTGAAGTAAGCGTGAAGCACCGAGATGTGAATTCTTGTTAGCCGGAATGCCACCCCTGATAGAGGAAGACTGTCAGTGAATATGGAAGACTCACTAGGTAAACTGTGTAACATAAATTCCTGTGAATAATCTCGTTTTAGATTGTAACCCGCTGAGTTGCTGGGATTTTCCAAGATATTTGTTGCATACATTAATGAGAAGGTCTTTTACGAAAGCTGACAGTGTTACAATTAGGTAATGCAAAAATATCCTTATATAGGTAGTTAAATGTTATCAAGAGTATAATCGAAGGATTAATACTTGTTTAAAGTATTTGTAAGTAATAAGCTCGATTGTAAAACACCACTTTTATTATAAAGATTGCTCATTAAAGGATTTAGTGCAGGGTTGCATCATATAAGTGAGCTTATGGTACTAATAAAATACTGCTCAAATAAAATGTGTACTTAAGTGGGTAATTTAAGTGTACCTATATAAAAGAAATGCTTATATATTATTATGTTTACCTTAATAAGAACAGACATTATAACTTGAACACAATGCTCGACAGATAAGTCACAATCGAAATCAAAATAACGCTTTTGAGATTTTGAAACATAAAAATTGTTTGTGCGGGAAACGTGGTGAGAGGTCATTTTCAGAATGGTAGGATTCGGAAATTGAAATTATATGTAAGTAAGTAATTATAACAATACGCATCTGCGAGTATTATTAAAGTCAATCAATCCAGTTAACTACGGTTATATATTTGGTTATTGATATTTTATTACCGATAGGTGTTCGGATGAAATATGCACAATTCTGAATCCATAGTGTCGTTTCGGTAGTTAGATAACATATTACGATTCAATATTAAGAAATCAAATCTTAATTAGCACCGATATTATAAATTTAATCACGCCCACACATATTACTATTTATCATCATAACAACTGAAGACGTAAATCACAATTGATAATGAATTCATGTCGGTAGCTTTATCAGAAAGTTTTTTTAAGACTCAAAAGAAATATAGATGCGAATTATATTAGACACGATCACATTATGCAAGTGGTTAATACAAATGAATAAATCTGAAGTTAGAACACGAGTAAAGTTATGATTATTATTGCAGTTTAATTAAGACCGAATGTATAAGTGGCGCCATCGGTCTAGGCTTGTTGGATTACGTTATACGAAACCTCGTACTAGGTACTCGTGGATTCATCGTTGGTAAGGAAACTCAGGTGAAGTGTTCCTTATTGCAGATAACTCTTAAAAAGGGGAATTGGGATAACATAGTTATGCGGAAACTTGAAGATCAAGATTAATCTAACCCAACTAGAGCCATCAAAATTAGTGCTCTACTAAGATTATCTGCCTTAGAGTGTGTTTGGAGATGGGTCAGAATGTTGAAATAGTCTGACTACCCTAGACTCTAGTCTGTTTGAGATATAGTGTGACAAATATAAAATAGGCAGCGTATTTTATGCGATTTATACGCATTATTAGAAAACATCTGCAGTCGATCATGCAGTGCACTAATTGTTCTTTGAATAACATATTATTGCCATGATTATAATTAAAATATGTAAAAAACTCCTTAGCGTGTACAGACAGCTTGGTGAAAAGTATCGCGTCTCTGTCCTTAAAATAATTAAAAATATATTTAATCACCCTACAGAACTTGCGACACTAAACGGCAACTTTCTTCCTGCCAAGTGACATAATAAACTTAATTTTAATACACCACGTAACTAGAGGGCTATTTTAAAGGCTTGTTGCGAATAAATGAGGCAGATTATAAATATAAGTGGCTGTTATGTTAATGGAGACGATTAGAAAAAAACCGAAATTCTTTCGGCGAATTCCTTGTTTATTAAGATTAATGATGGCACATACTTAGCATATTTTAAAAATATATTGCCATGTAAACTAGTCGACCGTGACATAATGATATAATGGATAGTTATTTTGTTTTTAGCATTATGGATAATACATTATCATCTTACTAAAGATAGGAAAACCAGAAAAATGCATTCGGTCTTGGCATCAGGCGGGACTCGAACCCGCGTCTTTACCTTAAACACTCGAAAGAAACATTATTGCAAATATTTGACTTTCGATTAAGATGAAACTACGATTTTGATAGGTTATTTTGTTTTTAGCATTAGGGATAATGCATTATTATCTTACTAAAGATAGGAAAACCAGAAAAATGCATTCGGTCTTGTTTAAGGTATATGCCTAAACATTGGTGAAACCAACCTGGCTGTCAGGTATAATATACCAGAGAAATTCGTCCGGTCTGTTAATGGTCTCGGTAGCATAATTGGTAGTGCAGTCGCCCGGCTTGCGAAAGACGCGGGTTCGAGTCCCGCCTGATGCCAAGACCGAATGCATTTTTCTGGTTTTCCTATCTTTAGTATAATGGATAGTTACCATTATCATATTACTAGTAGAGATTTGCCACATAGTAGAAGCTTTTAAATCAAATAATGTTCTAAAAGATGCACGGTGAATATCTACAAGCCTCCGGTGAATATCTACAAGACAGAGAGAACTTATCCAGCGTATGTTTGTAACTAATTTGACGATTTATGCTGTTTTAACCAGCACTTACACACGTAAATGCCATAAGTTTAAATTAAACTACTTAGCTACCGATACGTCTTTGCAATCTCCATTATCGGTCCCAACTTGACGCATTGCATAAGTTTGATACTTTTGGCAAAATTTTGCCGCAAATGTTATTTATATTTATATAACGTAATAAATGTGAAATTAAGCAGCTAATAATTGACTGGCCCTTTCAGCGCACTGGGTGAATATTGCGCCAACTAACATAATAAGATCTAACATACTAAGATTAAGCACCTTAATTTAGAAATATTCATGTTCATTCGTTTTCACACCCAAAGAAGATATCCTAGTTATTTAACTATTTATTTGCTTGTTGCAGGGCTCGCACCCCGACAGCCTGTACCGAGTGGCGGCAGGCGGCGGCGTAGGCGCAGGCAAGATGGCGCGCGTGCTGCGCGTGCTTCGGTGGCCGGCCGCGCTGCTGCTTGTGTGCGTCGCGCTTGCCGCTTTCGTTTACTTCCTTATGCCAGGTGAGTTTGAGGTTTCAAGATACACTTCAACTTTTCCTCCTTCACAAAATTTCATCTTTTACTTTTGAAACCACAGTCAACGGAACATCAAGATACCTATTTCTGGTTTTTACTTTGCTCTCGCCAAATGACATTTCTTTACAGTAGAGCAAGGAGGACTGACCGAAAATGAATGGATGCTCTGGCATGGAATGGAGCCTGTCATGCAGGTGACCATGCACAATGAGTATTTAGTAACTTATCAGTTCTAAGATGCTGCGAGGAAATGTTTGCCAACGTTGCAACAGCACGTAGACTCAATTATTATCCCCTTCTAGTGAATCTGGAGCCTTAGTTAACCACTAGATTTGTGATTCAGCAGGATTCTATTCATTTGCCTGTCACAATATGTGAATTTCTGAACGTTTAGGAATGCATTGTTTATGCAAAACCACATCTATTATGATTGCACCCTAATTAGGACTGTAATCGCAGATGTTACACGGCATACTTAGCAGTAAGCTGTTTTCGCTTGAATCGCTCCAAAAGGTTGCGTCGTGAGCCAAATTCCGCCTTTAACCAACCGACGAGTATTGTGTAGTTTCAGCTCGAGACTTATCTATTGATCCTTATATGTCTTTATCCCTTGTCGGTTATATAGCCAAAGATTGGTGATTGGTAAAATCCGGTGCGTTTGGAAACAAGAACGCTGATGTCATTTTTTCTGACTTATTTGCGATGCACAGTTCATGTCTACTCATAAAATCTTAAGCACTTAGGTATGTAATACAATTTTAACAGTTACATTAGAATAGTTCTGACCAAGTTTTTTCATAATTTGTTATTTTAGTTTGTTTTCTTTTAAATATTATTTTGTATACAATTTGTAGACTCTGAACCGGTGTCTTCGAATTAGTTCTAAGGTAAAGATCTTTTATAATTTTTGGTTTGCTGCGAGCCAAGCCTCAAGCTTAGTGCAGAGACCACCATTATTGTAATTCCTGTCTTATATGTTTAATGGTCAGTAAATTTATTCTTATTCTTCTTATTCTTAAGTATTCAATATCATTGAAGTTCGTGTGAGCACAGTTGAGTAAAGTTTGCGGAACTAAATAAGGGTACATTGAAAGGAAGCATTACCCATACGAAAATACATATGCTATAAATGTATAGTTGATGTATAAAAAATATGTCATTCGTAAGGTGGTTCAGAAAGCCATAATCCACGTAAGCTCTTATACAACAATAGAACTTTGATCTGACCATTCTTTTTGATATCTTCAATAAACTTTTGTAAGTGTTATATTCTCACCTTTCTTAATGATCGTTTCTGGTTTCTTTTACAGCTTATTTTATTATTCTTGAATACCCATAATGTCCCAATTTTGTTCATCTTGAGATGTTGCAACAACTATACAGAATAGCTCGTCTCACCAGTATTTGAACTTCTTGGGGCTGCCAGTCTGCAACTGAATTAGGAATTCTTGCGATTATGAGTTATGGAGGTCTTTGTTCGTATCATAAATAAACCATGGAACCTTATAAAACATAAAACATGCTTATCAGAACCCTAAAGATTGAATTTGGGTTTTCCAAACAACGTTATTGTACAACATTCATGAAACATATGAGTGAGTAAAAACATCACACTTGTTTTTCTCAACCTTTTACAGTTTTATGATACTTCGTAAATGCTGCAAACGGAGTAAACATCCTGGAACGCACTTCAATGTTTCGGATGCGATATGCAGTTGTGGGTCTGAATCGTTTGCACGCATTGACAGATTTTTACGTTATCAAAGTGCGTAGGTACAAAACTCTCCAAAAACTGTAAAAGAGCATAGCCGGTTTTGGCTCAGAAAATATTGGCATTAATCCATAAAGTCATGATGTGTTTATTCGCAATTTGCATAATCTCACGAAATCGTATCGTGCAAATGCGCCATTATCAAAATCTTTTGTTGGGTTCGTGAAAGTGTCTGAATATTTATGAAGAGCGCACTTCGCCATCTGGGCGAGACAGTCTGCTTTATCAAAGTACAAGATGCACATGAAAAGGACTGTAATTGCTATGAAAGTTATTTTATGGTCCTCTCGCTTCCGTTTTGAGCATAATTACCAAGTTTTAACGCACGTATTAACCTTTTCAGCTTTCGATATGTAAATTTTGACTCAATTATTACACGTTTAAGATCGATTTTGTTGAACATTCCTTTGGATTAATGTGACTTGTATTCAAGATGATAAAATTCGGGAATGTTTATTTATTGGCATAATACTTTTTGTGAACTTACATGTTGTTATTTGAGTTAACATTTTATAGATTTCGTATACGTACCTACATTTTACATTGACGCGAAATCACTAAAATAGGTCTATCTTCCTAAGAATGGACAGGCAAATTATCTAAAGCTCATGTTTAAAATTAATAACATTTCGGTGAGTGGGTACCTATTGCACTTCCTTATTAAGAGTATGTCAACTTATTCATACCAACGGGTATGAGTTAACAAACAATGTCACTTAGATATAAATTTTGCCGAAACAAAACACAATGCGATGCGATGCATGCGTTATTGTCTCGTATTATTTATTGGGCATCAACACCGATAGCTGCACGACGTCCATAGCTCAAGGTTTTACACATAGATTTCCAAATGGTTTATTATGGGAAGCCTGCTCAGACCAAAATGTTACCTTTATCGTGGCATTCTGACTTATCTATTATAAATAAAGCCTTACGGCTATTTGTTTGCAAAGTCCTATTAACTACTTAACAATGTTTGGTGTCTTAACTCTCAACAAAAAACCTGACTACAATGGTAGTTTTGCATGCCAAGGCGATCACTGTTGAGGTATTTACATTTTAAAAAACATAATTCAGTTGTAATCACCAGCGTCTATAACCTCTAGGCACGCGTTACGTCCAAAGCTCACCTTTGACCGGCGCGCGCGCACGCGCCCGCTGCATTAGTTAGCCTCAACCAAAATTTGTTGCCGAATAAACATCATAATAACTTTCGACATGAATGACTTAAATTGATCGCTCCCTCCAAACAATCTGACATAAACGGCATCTACATGTTTATTTGAATTTCAGATTTGACAGAACTGATTTGAACTGAAATTAATATCTTCTCTTTACAAATGTTAATTGCATGCTTTAATGTATGCTCGAAGACTATATTTATTTTCTTTTTAATTATGCCAGATCAGAGACAACCCCTTTTAACTCATAAAAGAAACAGCAATATCACAATAGGGACCTTAGTATAATAAGGGTAACACTTGTACAAATTGCCTTCTAAGAGTTTTTCTGTGTGAATTAATGGAATTAAAGGATCTAACCCATTTTTCCTTTATTAAGAACGAAAAAATATCCATCAGATCATAGGGAAGTCATACCCTACGAGATCAAATGAGGAAATCCGTAGAGCCACACTGGCTACAAAAGCTAAAGTGATCATTTATGTAGATCATTGATGTTTTCATTGAATGTAGGCTACATACAACTGCCTATATTGAAATTCTATGGGCTAGGTCCATGTTCAGCCTTGAATGTTACAGGCAGCCATGGCTATGATAATGATGATTCGATTGTCTCAGAACACAATTAGGTACTTCCATTTCCAACACCTACTTAGCTGTTTCCGTATTCGCTAGAACTTGGCTCCTTGAATTGTATGGGAAAATTGCGGACAATTGTTAGTCTTTTAAATTATAAATATTGTATTATATGGGTACTCGTATTTCATTATTGTAAAAGCGAAATAAGTTCCCTTTTAGGAATGGCGCCGTTGAGTAATGTAGGTCAAGCTTTGTGCACTAAAATAAACTGAATGAGACACGCAAACGCATTCTCTGTGAGAGTAAAATGCCTAAAAATAAGTTGCGGGGGCTCTGACAATGGTCATATGACCGGATGTCGCTGTCGCATTTCTGTGCTCACCTTGAATTGGAATTTTATATGTAACGTATTCGAAAAATCGAAAGTTGACCTGCCTTCAGCTATTGTGTTCCTTTTACACCTGCATGCACTTCGTGCGAACTCAAATTTATAAAAAATGTAAGTCCTTAAGCCAGGTCGCGCGCCCACTTTCTTTGCAACAAATAACGTGTGTAACCAAAAATACCTATACATCTTGTGACATACATTGTTTATCACTCACTGACACTCATAGGCACTAGTTTTTGCTGTCTAGGCGAGGGTTAAAACAAACAATTTCATCTTGGACATAGAGCCTCAATGGCTTACTCACAATAGGACTTTTATTTAGCTGCAGTGAAATTAAACTTTCTTACGGTCATTATTCTCTTGAAAAATAAAAATCTCTTACTATTAAGTATCTATATTTCTTTCAGTAGTAGCTCAACCCAAAATATGTAGCCAAAGTGTATTTCAATATTTCAATACGTAGCCGGGAATTATGATCAATGTAGCGCATTCATTTCAGCGATGATTTCATTTCATTAATAGAAGTAAACCTTCGCCTAGCAGTGAGGCAGGTGATGATGGTGTCTTTCATGCTGACTCAGATTGCTGCTGCATTTGGCCATTAAAGAGGTCCGCTGGTTACACCTAACATGTCTCACATTATCCAATTAAAATACGTACGCCTGATTAAGTTTATCTGCATGGTTTATTCACTAGCTACCTACAGCCGTAGTATTTACACACACGTCACGGTGTTTTCTTGTTTTAGAGCTTCGGCCTTAATAAGCACTTTCTTTCTTCTAACAATTCTGATTCAGCAAACGTCCTTGTACGTAAGCATTCAAGCATATATGCACTTGATGTTATATCAATGCCACACGTGAAATCACTTATAAATTAATGAAATCGACCATTCGGAGAACCTTTTGATTTCTAATACGTGCGAGCTAGCGAGCTATTACAATGTTTGCGTTTCTTTTTAATTACCTAATCTCTAATTAAAATGTTGATTGTACTTATTGTTGAGGTTTTTTAGTAATTATGTACTATTACGGCATAATTAATTTACCTTACTGTTTTTTGTCATAAAAGCTGTCGATATTTTCAAGCTAAGTAATTTGTCAGTTTAGTATTTCTAGACAATGAGAAGCATCAATAAGCTCTTGGATTATACCAGCAGGGTTACGCTCCGATACTAATAGCCAAAATCCTTTATTAGCGACATTTAAAAATGGTGTTGTTAACAATCATAAACACAAACAACGACAAAGGTCGTCCTAGATAGATGTAGGCAGTGTGAATTTACTGAAACCTTGCCACCTTTATACAGGTGGTTAGATATCTGAGCATATAGATACCCAGGTTATTAGCTAATTGGGGCTAGGGTTCATTTTATTTTGGACATTGTGACACCGCAGCTGTTTTAAAAAGTTGTTTTTGGTTTCTTTTTCTGTCGTTTCTTGAGTTATTACTTTAGTTTCTCCTTTGTTCTCATTTTGTAACTTGCAAATATCTTGATTAGTTAATTAATGTTTTTCGCCTTCGCTTTTTTTATTCAGGTTGTTAGTCCATCTTCTCACGCTGCGTTTTTAACAAACTACACATTTTTAACAACGCTAAAGCTAAATATTATGTTAAAGTATCTGCCTAACTATCTAAAATGGTAGCTGTGGTTGTATAATAGACTGTAAATGTGCAAATACTCCTCGATCTTCGCAGTGAAGGACAACAGTCGGATGCCTCAGGGTACGTTTGACATTTAGTCACAGCCTAGGTCGCAAATTGGGTGTGAACTTATCAAATTGCGGTTGCTACCGTACTGAGTAACGTTTAAGTGTCACCTAATCCTAGCTCAGAATGTGGCTAAAGGCTATGAAACACTTACGTTGTATGAGAAGTGGTTACATAGGTTAGGTAAATTGCCTAATAACGCTGTAGCGTATTTTAATAGTCTATTTTAGCTTGGTTCTGGTAAATTGCGCTGCATGTAGGGTAGGTGCGAGACGAGTGTCAGTTATGTAAAGATATAATAGCGGCCAATTAGCCTGAACTAGGAGACTAGTCTTCTGGATCACGTTTTACATTGCATCCTGCTCGCTAATTAAGTCGGTTCGCATTTTTTAGAAGTAATTTCTTCTGTCTGCCGATAAGAATTTCTTCAGAAAAACGTTATTTTATGAAAATACACTTAGTCCAACTTACAACTCAATCGTGTTTCTTCATCAGCGATTTAGAATGTTCATAAGTTTGGCATATATGACTGAGACGAGTTTGATAGGCTGCTAATTTCTTTGGAGGTTCTAGTAAAGTGTTTCTTAAAGTAGTTTATGAACCTGAATAATGGTTTCAGAATTAAAATAATGTTAAAATCGGCTCTTTCTTGCTTTGATATTATGATGATGCTAACTTTCAAAGGGTTCTACTAGTTCAAAAGTATTCAAGGTCAAACTATTTTTCACCCCCGCAAGCAAGAAAGAAGGATGTAAGTTTGACGTGTGGATTTGTGTACTTGTGTGTATTTCCAGTGGCATCCTAGTTCCCAAGCGGATGAAGGATTTCGATTTAGTGTTTTTCGAGTATTTCAACGTTTCATCTGCCGTCCCAAATATATTGCTAGTGCATACCAATAAATAATAGTCGGAATCTATCACATAAATAGTATTCTTTCAAAGTTTGCGCAATCAGGATTAATGGTTGACCAGGCTAACTCGGCGGCGCACTCGTGACATCTTGAACTCCGCTTTCACTGCCTCTTCGCGGAGCAGCTGAATAGGCTCCTAAGTTGCGTCACAGAGTATAACATCACTTGATTTATTGAAGCTAGAATAAACAAGAGCCATAATGTTATGTATTATCATTCCTGATTCAAGCTACTGAAATGACATGTTGGAATTTAGGCTGCAGAGAATGACCACATTCAACATACCTACGCTTCGCGAGTCAGCCTCAAGTAAGCACTTCGTTATTTTTGTTTAGGCTTGAAGAAATGGTCTAAAGGCCGCACTCGGAGACGTCAATTAAAATTAGTAATACAGTAATTACAGATTTAAAAACGAATTGAAGTAAGAAATTTACAGCACGCCAAATTTGATACCCATAAACCGTTAAGCAGATGCCTTAAGTATCTTATTTCCATATTAAAAGGACAATTCTGAGAGCGGGCAGTAAGATACTTGTCAGCACTTTCGGGAATGAGGTCATTCTTTCGAGGATTATAATGAACTGACATTTGATGACTGACATAGATTTCTCCCACCTAAGTAAGTAGTTTTCGGTGATAGTTTAATTTCATATTTTTTACTGATTCAGTTATTCAGTTTTACTGGTTGTGATTCCACCGTGAAGTTGGATTTTTAAATGTACAGAGGCGCACACATCAACCATTGCAAAATGGGTCTTACGTCAACAAAATAAGGTGCCCATATGTGAAGGTTGATGTGATCGCCTCTGTACCTCTTCTAGTACATCAAATAGGCAGATGATGAGGATGTTATTAAAAGGACAGTTTCAAATTTAATTCAAATTAAGATCGCTACAATAATTGATGGGTATCGGCTTCTTCACCAATCCTGACGATCATCTAGAAAATCCCAATTCTTTGTACTTTTCGTTAAACGTACCGTGATTTTGGATTTTTTTTCAGAAACCTAACGAATCGGATGTTTCCCAATGCCTATCCGAGACGTCGGGTGCTATTTAAATATTGAACAAAACATATGCTCGATGTTGTTTCAGATAACATAGAATCCGACATGGACAGGGGCAACGCTTCCTACTGGGAGGCGGTGGCAGCCAGCGCAGGCGCGCAGGCGCACAGGGTCCGCCCGAAGGCCGACCACAAACCGGAACAAACCAAGCGAAAAGAAGCCACGAGTCAGGGTACCTACATAAAACAAACTATGGCCGTTAGATAAGTCCTTGTCACTCCGCAAGTGTTCAGCACTTTCGGTGCTTACTGTACACTTACAAACGAATACGCCTAATAAACCTCAACAGTTGAAGAGGCACACATAACTTTGGATATTTTTATAAAGTCTCTTGAGGACGTGATATAATTTAAAATTTAAATTGAAGTGCTATCAATACATACACTTCTACAATTAGATTCGTACTCACATGTCATGACATACTTAAAATGATCAAGGGCTGATCTAACAAAAATACCTTTTACATTTGTTCATTATTTATATTATTTGGAACGTCTATGTATGCTGTTATTTGTTTTGTTATTGGGATTGATCTTTATGTCTGTGATTTGACTGTTTTGTTCAAGTTATGATTTTTTACTTAAAGGCTGCATTGTCATATCATACACCCGCACAAAAAGCTTAAGTTTTGCCATATTAATGTACCTTCACAAGCTTTCAATTTGTTACACAATATTGCAAATCTTTCCATATTACTTTACTTGAACCTTTTTATTGTCATGAATGAGAATTGTGTGTCTTGTATATTCAACATATTTCACTCTAAACACAAATTACTTGTGTAATCTGTACATACAAACATAACATTACGGAATACGTATAAATGTATTTCAAACATTACAAAAGATTTTTTACGCATTGTTAGTTAACTAAGAAGGAATGTTGTATAAACAATAATTACAGGTACAAGAACATCGGAAATCGATTTCTACGATGCTGATACAGATAAAAATTTTGGCGTAGCTGCCATAATCGACTCGGCCACAGAAACAAGTGCGAACAGAAAACTACCGATAGAGCCAGTTTTTCCTGCCTACATCGTGCCTGAAGTCCAATATGGTAACGAGAAAGCTGATGCTGATAAGATAAGGATACCTAAAATACTAGACGAAAAGAATATGCTTCCTGAAGATTCAACATTGAAACCACACATTACTCAGAAGCCAGAAAAACCTTTGGAAATATATTTCAGAGATGGCAATGGTATCACCACAACTTTGGGTGCAGAGACTATAGCCAAAGCGGAAACACTTAACGACTACACTAATTACGGAGAGAAGTATGGCGCTAAGAAAACTGAAGAGCCAAGAATAAAGCCACATATTCCTGTTCACAAAGACCATTCCATACTTCAACCGAACAGAGTGAAGCCGATCCCGCAGGTATACGAGAAAGAGGCCGAAATCCCACCAGAAATTCAAGAATTCTATCAGCGACGCCCTTCCAATGTGGATGTGAATTTCACGTCAGGTCATTCTAAAGTTTTTGGTTTATCTATTGAAGATGCGCAAAAAATGAGGTCTACTACTCAAAGTTCTGCTTATAATACGAGGGTATCGCCCACACTGCCTACATGGCGAGACGGCGATGACTCAACTACGAAAAATTATCCTGTTAACGTTAACTATGATGGTAAGTTTTGTACACTACGATTATAATTCGAGGTTGATGGGGCATGAGGTTTCACTTCAGGTCAGTTACAAATCCAATTATGAGTTGTTTGCATGTTTTTGTTGTTCTTTTCTCTGTTACCATTTATATCTTTCCACCAGTCTAGTCTTCTGTCTCCTGCATGCACCAGCGGGTTAACTTTCCCATTCGTAAACATATTAACTTTTGGGTAGAATTAGTTCATTTAAATCTCCTTCATCAAACACTTGCCTAAAGAACTAAATTTCATTTAACAGTGCCACAATGTCGATCGACGCGCCTTGCCATGTGCCGGGGGGTTCTCCCTTACGACCTCGCCGGGCCAGCGTTGAAGGTGAACGGGGTGGAAATGACAGCCCTGCTCTCGCAGATCGAGTACCTGGTCGCCACCAACTGCAGTGATCGTGTACAGCACTTCGTGTGCGCTCTCTTGGAACCCGAGTGCAACCCGCCACCTTTCCCTGTGAAAATGCCTTGTTATAATCTTTGTAAAGGTGAGTTATGTGTTATGTTATGTCGTGTATACTCGGTAGTACTGATCTAGTGTTGAAATCAACTGAAGCTCACGTATTAAACGAACTGTGCTGATTATGTAGCAGTTGGAAAATAACATTTAAGTACTGCATTGATATAAGCTAAGGCGAATCGTCAAAGTGTACACATTCGACCTGTGGCCTTTTGTAGGAAGGTACGTGAGTCGTAATTGGCATGCCCATTTTTTAGGCATAAACTCCTTTTTTACTGAATTTTCGTTTTTATCCGACAATAAGAAAATACCAAAACCTTTTCAGACAAATCTTAACTCTGTCATAACTTATTCCTATTCCAGCAATCTCAGACAGCTGCGATGGCTTGGTACCGCGGGACCTCCACCCAGTATTCAACTGCAACCAGTACTCGTCTTCGAACTGCCTAGCGGCCCGCAGCCCCTGCTTCCCGCGCGAGCTGGCGTGCGGCGACGGGAGCTGCGTGCCGCGCGACTGGATCTGCGACGGCGCCTCCGACTGCCCCGCGGGGGAGGACGAGGCCAAGTGTGTCGTCTGCCAGCCTAATGAATACAAGTGAGACTTATTTTCAATTACAACCAGTACTCGTCTTCGAACTGCCTAGCGGCCCGCAGCCCTTACATCCCGCGCGAGCTGGCGTGCGGCGACGGGAGCTGCGTGCCGCGCGACTGGATCTGCGACGGGGCCTCCGACTGTCCCGCAGGGGAGGACGAGGCCAAGTGTGTCGTCTGCCAGCCTAATGAATACAAGTGAGACTTATGTTCAACTGCAACCAGTACTCGTCTTCGAACTGCCTAGCGGCCCGCAGCCCCTGCTTCCCGCGCGAGCTGGCGTGCGGCGACGGGAGCTGCGTGCCGCGCGACTGGATCTGCGACGGCGCCTCCGACTGCCCCGCGGGGGAGGACGAGGCCAAGTGTGTCGTCTGCCAGCCTAATGAATACAAGTGAGACTTATTTTCAATTACAACCAGTACTCGTCTTCGAACTGCCTAGCGGCCCGCAGCCCTTACATCCCGCGCGAGCTGGCGTGCGGCGACGGGAGCTGCGTGCCGCGCGACTGGATCTGCGACGGGGCCTCCGACTGTCCCGCAGGGGAGGACGAGGCCAAGTGTGTCGTCTGCCAGCCTAATGAATACAAGTGAGACTTATTTTCAATTACAACCAGTACTCGTCTTCGAACTGCCTAGCGGCCCGCAGCCCTTACATCCCGCGCGAGCTGGCGTGCGGCGACGGGAGCTGCGTGCCGCGCGACTGGATCTGCGACGGGGCCTCCGACTGTCCCGCAGGGGAGGACGAGGCCAAGTGTGTCGTCTGCTAGCCTAATGAATACAAGTGAGACTTATGTTCAACTGCAACCAGTACTCGTCTTCGAACTGCCTAGCGGCCCGCAGCCCTTACATCCCGCGTGAGCTGGCCTGCGGCGACGGGAGCTGCGTGCCGCGCGACTGGATCTGCGACGGGGCCTCCGACTGCCCCGCGGGGGAGGACGAGGCCAAGTGTGTCGTCTGCCAGCCTAATGAATACAAGTGAGACTTATGTTCAATTGCAACCAGTACACGTCATCGAACTGCCTAGCGGCCCACAGCCCCTGCTTCCCGCGCGAGCTGGCCTGCGGCGACGGGAGCTGCGTGCCGCGCGACTGGATCTGCGACGGGGCCTCCGACTGTCCCGCAGGGGAGGACGAGGCCAAGTGTGTCGTCTGCCAGCCTAATGAATACAAGTGAGACTTATGTTCAATTGCAACCAGTACTCGTCATCGAACTGCCTAGCGGCCCACAGCCCCTGCTTCCCGCGCGAGCTGGCCTGCGGCGACGGGAGCTGCGTGCCGCGCGACTGGATCTGCGACGGCGCCTCCGACTGCCCCGCGGGGGAGGACGAGGCCAAGTGTGTCGTCTGTCAGCCCAATGAATACAAGTGAGACTTATGCTAGCATTTCTTGCCAGCGTGTATTAAGCGTAACAGGTCAGTTGGAAAATATCGTTATTGTGGGTGATTATCTAATACCAACCAAATTACTAACCACTAGACCAGTTCTTCAGTACTCGGTTAAAAAGAGTATAAATTACATCTTTAAGAGGTAACTTAGAAGTGCTTTAGTAAGACAATTCATATTGTCACAGCTTACTACGTGCAATGTTTTAGTTCCACTATCTTGCTGTAGATTTTATTGAAGGGGTTTCTTTTTATTGCACTTACAGTCCCGCGACCATCATTGAATTATATCGTAGCCCCCGGAGAATAAACTCCTCAGCAACCTTACGTTTGTAATGTTTTTGACTTACCTCGATCACGTCACCTGACTTATTTTGTATTTGCAATGGTAGCCGGGTTTCTAACTACAACAACAATTACGCTTTTTTTTCTGAAAAAAAGGTTTTTCTTTTTGAGTTAAAACTTGGTGACTTGTTAAAACCAGCGCTATTATTCCAGAATTATTAGGTAGATAAAAGTCAGCAGTCTAGTTTTTTTTACGATCTGGTAAAAAATAAATAGCCAGCTTGATTTATTTGCCGTTACTTCATTCAGTTGCCGAGAACAAAACATTCGAAGTCATCTCTCTTAACGTAGAATGTCTATTATCTCCTCAGATGTCCATCCGGCGGGTGCATATTGAAGCGTTGGATGTGCGACGGCTACGCAGACTGCCCGGGAGGCGAGGACGAGGCTGAGAGTGTGTGCGAGGCGCGCCTGGCCGCCGGAGACACCACGGTTGGGGGGGCAGCGGAGCCGGGCGAGGAGTCTGCCGGGTCCGCGCCGGCGCCCGTCGTCAGGAAACCTCACCGGCTCTCGGCGGTGAAGAGGACAAAAGAACGCGCAGGTCAGTGCTTACCCGCAAGCAATTTTTAGATCACGAATCTGAGCAGTATAGGAAAATCTCCTCCAGTAGCTTAGAACAAGCCAAAAGGCCTGCGCCCTGGCCTAACAGACATAAAAAATGGCGCCTTTTGAACCTAAGAAAGTATTTATCATTTTTATTTCATATATACTTTGTATATAATACGAAGTTGATTAAGTAACGGTTTGGAGTTCACAACTGTAAAAATTAAAAAAACATGCTTTCTGCTTTGAAAAATTCTTGGATGTAACAAAAGCCTAATATGTAAGATAAGGTTTCTATTCGAATAAAGGATAATAAGGTTAGGAATAACGCTCTCTTGTAATGGGATTCCTTATTCCTTCTTCGATCATTTTTATTATTTCTGTGACAGGGGATAACGACAGCAGTAAGGAGCTGCTAGTAACTAGTGACAGCACCAACGGCCTTAAGAGGAACTACACGCGGCGGCCGTCCCTTTCCCGCCTGTCGCCCTACACACGCCCCCCGCCCCTAGAACGGCCCAAAAAAGAGTTGAAGACCCAAGAACCCGCGGAGGAAGTCGAAACGGCGAGAAAGCCACCAAGGATTGGCGAGCAAAAGCCAAAATCTGATTCAGCAGAGGACGTGAACATTGGCGATCTAGGATTCTTCGAAGACATAGAGAAAGTGAATGAAACACAGAAGACACCGGTGGAGGTTCCGCAGCCGATGCCAATTGCAGGAGAACAACAACCAGACCAAGGACTGACGCGCCTGGACAAATCGTTGAACAAACTCGAGAAGGTCATTGACGGTGCTGCTTTGTTAAGGGTGGGTCCAGTTTTTTGAAGTAATTTTGTAGTAGTTGTATTTTTCTACTTATTATGAGGGCATTGCTGTTCTCGAGGTTCTTGGCCCAGTGGTTTAACACTCTGGCTTAAAACCCGTGTCCCGAGTTCAAAGGCTGTAAGCCTAATATTTGTTCATTGTACAATATGCGGCTAATGAAATTATCAGGTATAGGAATACCGATGATGATGGGAACAACGGCTTCAAAAACGCTCGGTAAAATGTGGGCTTCTGAACGTTTCGTGTCCCCAAACTTCCGTCCCTTTGTGTCAGACTTCCCCGTTAGTGATATAGTCGTGAGGGTATGTTATGATGCTCTGTTTTCTTCTATTCTCTATTACCGGGTGCGGCAATTGAACTGTCCATATTAAAAAAATAAATATTTTTATTTACTTTGAATATTTATTAATATATTTTTTACATATGAAAATAAAACGTCTAAAATTATATTCTTATTTATTCTAATGGAATACAACTGCCTTTAGCCTGCACTACAAGCTTGAGTCTCTTTCTGAATGAAGCGCAGGCTGCTCGAATAACGTCGTCATTTAAACGGTTCCATTCTCGTGTAAGAGTAGTTTTGAGCGCCTCCACTGATGTGTGTTTTTTAGCACAGGCCTTCGCTTGTAAAACACCCCAAATACAAAAGTCTAGAGGGTTTAAGTCGGGCGAAGACGACGGCCACATATCTCGGTCGATCAGCACAGGAACGTTCGCTTTTAACCAATTTTGCGTCCCAGTTGCTCTGTGCGATGGCGCCGAGTCTTGCTGGAACGTCCAATGCTCCGAATCAAATGTCTTGTGTGCCCACGGTATCAATCCTGTTTTTAAGACTTCATTTTGATAGATTTGTTGATTTATTTTGGCTTGGTTGCGACCCATTGGGAGAAAAACAAGCGGAGAACGTCCTTTTTCGGACACCGCCGCCCATACCATGATTTGGTCGGCTCCTTGTCGTCGAGTGACTCTCAGTTCATCTGAATGATCGCTGACACGTCCTTTCAACCACACACGGTCATTTTGTTTGTTAAGAAACTGCTCAACACAGAAAGTTTTCTCATCTGAAAATACCAGGTTGGGAAGCTCGCCAGTGTCGAGCAAGCGAATCAGCTCCTTTGATCGAGCCAGCCGTTTGCTCTTTTGCAAAGCAGTGAGTTCTTGCGAAAGGTCTTTTTTTAATGGTTTAACCTTAAGCTTTTCCTTTAATATACGACGAACGCTGCGGTCGCTCACCTTAAGATCCTGGGCGAGCTGATTTGCTGAGCGCTCTGGATTTCTGCGTAAACGATGTCGCACCTTTTCGACAACTGCTGGCGCCGTTGCAGTACGGCGTCGACCGCCCCCGTAGCGTTTCTTAACACTGCCAGTCTCGTTTAATCTTTGGATAGTACGACGCACAAATTTTTCGTTCAATAGAAGATTTGGTAGCGCTCGACGAATGTCGATGTTCGATTTTCCCTCCAAATAAAGAGCAATCACTGAATTGCGTTTTAAATCCATTATTTTAAAATTGGAACGTTTCTTCTCACGACCGAATAGTTTTGAAGTAACATAGATAATGTGTCACAGATTATATTTTCAAATATAATCGTTCGATTCAGTAGTTCGAATTTTAAAATAGTTACAAGGAGGCGGACAGTTCAATTGCCGCACCCGGTATATCACGTACGTTTTTCATTTTTACAAAACGACTAAACTATAAACAATGCAATTTCAGAAAGCAGCAGCTCAACAAGAAGCGCCCGACTCGCCCGAGAGCAACAGCCCAGTGATGTTCAAAGACGACGTACCTAGACAGGGTTCATCTATGAGTGCGCACGCGTCACCGTGTCCGCAGGGCGAGCTGCGCTGCGTGGACGGGCGCTGCATCACGCTCGCGCAGCTCTGCGACGGGACTATAGACTGCACCGACCACGCTGATGAGGATAACTGCTACACGTGAGCTGGTGATTAGAGTGTCTTCTCCGAGAATCCGATGGCAAAAAGCATTATGTCCCTTGATTAAAACAAAAAGAGGAAAATACGGCATCCGCGTAGGTACAAAAAATGTTTTTTTTCAATTGACTAGCTGTTAGTCCAGGGTGCGACTTCCACAGCTTTATCGGGCAATGAGGTCAGTGGAAGGCTCTCAACCCCTAACCGAAAGTGGCCCAATAGAAGCACGTCCAACGAACTTGTTTTTAAGCCAATGTAACAGCGTTGCGTTCTCGTGCACGTCATTACTCCATACGACTCGACTCACTACTCACTACTCCCCCTCTCCACTCAGACTCCCCCTAGTAGAGTACGCCATTGTCATGTTCCAGTTTTAGATTTCGCGAAGTATGACCGTAACGTATCTTCCTCATTCTGTTTTCGTCAACGATTATGCCTTAATTTTGATAAGAAGCATAGCGCCTAAAGCACCACCTTCAAGAATTCGGACTTGGAGAAGAAACTCGTGGATCATAGGGTAGATTACAAGGTGACAAGTCTGATATTGCGATCTGTTACAGCGAACATTTTCGTAGAAACTGACAAAGTTGGTCACACTGAATCTTTGACAGTAATTGTTCATTTGTTTAAATTCGAATTTAGTAATAGGAATATAAAAATTGTCAGCGAACTATTTACTCGATAAAACTGTTTTGTGATTACCTATTACATTATTGAAGGTTTGGATTGTAAATAATTATTTTACTTAAATGTAATTATGGATACTAAATTCACCTAGAGTATGTGGTTCGAAGTCGCACTCAAATCGTACCTACTTAAAAATTTTACAGCTAAACGCAAGTACCTTCAATCTGACACGTCTTTGTCACATCCTTACAAAAATGAGAATAATGAACTTAGACAATGTTTAGAAAAATGTAACAAAAGGACAATACGTGTGATAATAGTGTACCTAGCTCAAAATGAAAGCAAAGGTTTTTTTAATGTAATGGAATACTTAGCTGATAATATTCCTACGGTTTTAATATTTTAGCCAGTAAGCAAGTACCTATAAACCTTTTAGGTTTCTCAATTCTTAAAGTAAAACAAATGTAATGTGTACCTTTTGACTACCGTCACATCTTTAAGACTATACAGGGTAAATTGTATTGTTTTTTTCAGAAAAGGTCTTGTTAACGTTTCATAAACAAAGAAAATAAACCTAAAATTGATGGATTTTAAACAGAATGACGTCAAGGGACCACAATAGTTGAGATTATTTATTTATTGATTATTTGTCAATGTTTGAAATTGTGTTATTAGTTACGCAAGTGCAAAGTTGATGCATCACGCGACAGGAGTGGCAAATCTGAAACATCAAAAAGTAAACAATTCGTTTGACCCTGGTGACAGTGTTGTAGGTAATTGACACGGAATATGATCTTAAATATTTTTTGTAGAGTACCTAGATTACAGATTTTTTACTTTTTACTGGTAAATAGGTATGTTTACTACAGTATACCTATGTAAGCACGGCCTGATTGCGATTTCAAAGACACTGAAATTACTCCTAACAACAGTTGCCTTGCTACTCGTTAGCATTGGAAGTACTGGAGTTTAGAATTAAGATGTTGGTATCTATTACTCATTAGAATCGAATATCATGTGTTTTTACCGGCGACTTAGAAGTTGCTCAGTAGTTAGGTATTACATCTATTAATATTGAAAGTTGTAAATAATAAGTTATGTATTAAATTACATAAGTTATGTTATGTTATGTTTTGCCTACCTATGTAGTTTTAAGATTTTGATACTTTATTCACGAGTTAATTAGTTTGCACGATGTAATTTATGAATGCAGTGGCTGGTAGATATTAACCGCAACATCTCAAAGATTCAAGGTTCTGTGTAATTTAAAAATATTCGCTTTATGGTGATACAGTTTTTTTATAAACTTTGACGCTATTACAATCACACAACTTACCGAATCGCTACTATGATATTTTATCCATAAATAATATCTACAAAATAAACTGAATAATTATCGCGATCTCTACACGTCGCCGGAGGGCGCGTGTTGCATTAGGCTAGCCCCCTGTGGTATAATTATTATACAAAATATTTTTCTTCACGATTATATAAATTATTGTTTTCAACTTATGAATGAAGTGATATGTATATTAGATGTATTGGAAAAAAACTCTCGTGCCCATCGTTTTGGCAATCATATGTTATCATCATCTATTGGTGCTTTGTAGTTTTTATGTTATCAATTTGTCGATATGCTGTGATAAACTATCAGGTTTCTTGTATATATTTTTTTCTAAATTGACTTCGGTACGTATCTCTTCCAATTTTGGTTTTATTTAAAATTCCCATTCCGTATCAAATATAGATTATTTTTGTATATCGTGACTAATTTATTATGCCTTAATACGAGTATTGTTTCCGTCCATTTCATTAGCGATCGTTAAGTATTATTATTGAATCTCAATTACATAACTTTACCCAGTATTTTTTGTCCCTTAAATTGTTGATTTAACTTATTTGGTTGTGGATTTGCCCATTTACATTACATACTTTTAAAATTGTACAAATCTTTTGTCAGTTAAATTTCGTTTTTTTCTGTACCTACTTAGTTATTAGGTTTTGTAAATATCATAGGTTATTTATGTCGTACATGAGTAGATTTTAAATTTAGTATTTATAATTAGGTTATGCATATTTTACGCCTTTGTACTACTGCGATACCTTTACTTAATATTAACAAGTTATTGCCAGCAGAATTTATCGTATTTAAAATTATTTTTCCCTTTGATAATCCTTATTTACTTAGATCATTATTCTTAATTGAATGATTATTTAGTACTTCCAAAGTAATGTCATAATAAATATTTACCGACAGTGATTTCTATAATATATTAAAATTAGAAATAGGTTTGATACTAACGTAATTACCTACTTGTATGTCTTAAATTATATTGTTTTTTTATTGTTTTTCTATTTACCTACGTTAAAAATATCATCATTAATATTTACGGTTTATTCATAATTTTACTGCCTTATATGCGTTATGATAATGTTTAATTATTTTTTAACATGTAAGTTGACGATTTTTACATGATTAAACGATATTATGCCATGTTAAAAATATACTTCTAAATCTGCTATCTTTATTTTAGTACCTAGTGCCCTTTTTTTGAACACCCAAAGAAAATGACTTTACGTTCACCGGGGGGTGGACGGGTTATGTGGGACTCACCACTGGGACGGTGACACCCAGTGGCATACCCACTAAAAACTCCGGGACGGGAGTCCCGGAGTGATGAGAGGGGATGAGAGGGATCTCATCGTCCATGTTGGAGGAAACTGCGGTGACTGGCACGAAGCCTTCTACGCACTCTAGTACGGTGGACGGCACATCACTATACCCATTTCCGGTCAGTCTACTTGCTCTATTGCTGATGTGCTGTTGACTGTATGTTGTGTGGAAGAATATAAAATATACATTAGTAGGATTAGATAAAAATGAGTATTTTATATTTAACTGTAGGTAGAGACTTAAATTCAAACTAAATTGGTAGCCCAGGGTTTATTAAACGCTCTAGCTCGGAACCCGTATGGTCCCGAATTCGAGTCGGACCGGAAAACTTACTTTGTGTTTATTGTACCTACAATTTGTGGCTAACTGCGATAAGAAAACCCAGCTAAAACGCTCGCCATAAAGCTGGCAGTAAAAAATAAAAATCTCACGAGACTGGGCTCAAGCGAGACCTCGCGAGTTTATGAAGATCCATCTCGCGAGATAACGCCAGTTTCGAGATCTCGCGAGATTAGCAGTTTTGTGTGTCTATTTTCAAATAATAACAATATTTGAATAAATTGGGAAAAAAATAAGTAGTAAGTAGGTATATAAATTTTTTTTTCACGAATCTTTCAAATAATAATTGAAAGAAATCACCAGTATTTTTTACTTAAATCAAACAAAATGTTTAATCTATACTTCTATACTTATAATAAATCTGTAGAGAGGCCAATTCTGTACATGATTATATCAAAAAAATAACTATCAAGGGGTGTTTAACTGATGTCAAAAGTGCAATCAATAAAATTTTTGTCTGTTTGCTGTATATTCGTTATAGAAACAAAAACTACTCAACGGATTTAAACGAAATTTAGCACAATTATTCTTCATACTCTTAGGCAGGTTAAAGTATACTTTTCATTACGCTACGATCAATAGGAGCAGAGCAGTGAAGGGTAATATTGAGAAAACGGGAAAAGTTATTCCATTTTTTACACGTCAAATCTACTAGATAGATTTATTTCATATAATCCAATCCATCACTCTACAGTAATACAGCTTATGCATCTGAATAAGACATAGGCTACTATTTATAAAGATATATCACTTTTTTTTCACTCAAGTCCACGCGGACGAAGTCGCGAGCGGCCGCTAGTAAGTAATAAAACTGGTCATTTATAACAAACATAACATCAAGAAGTAAAAACAATATCTTAGTATCTAACTTGAGTTGACTTATAATCTGATAACCTAATATTAACAAACATTAGATACAGTTTAAAAATTAACAAAATACATAGGTATTAGGTATACCAATTATCCTGTGATAGATTTGAGAGGATAGCGTCGTGGCCCAGTGGTTAAAAACACTCTGGCTCGGAATCCAGTGGTCCCAAGATCAAATCTGTTTTATGATTATGTTTATTGTACAATTTGCGGCTAACCCAAGCAACCCGGATAACGGCGCGGAGGTATGCTCGCCCCTTACCACCTTGGGTTCAAATTCCCTCGGCGAAATGTAGGCTTCTGAATATCCTCTAACTAACCCATTAGGGATGGGGAACCCATTGGGAATGGGTCACACTGTTGTTGTATGGTCGTGAGGTTTGTACTAGTCGGTCCATTAGTGAGATTTTGACGACCGATTTGTGTGCAGGAACACTGTACGTTTGGATTGGTCTGGGGTGCTTCCTTCCTTTAATAAGTATGTATTTACAAATTGAAAAGTATTTATGTATGTTTAACCGCTGTCTAATATCCCATAACCCAAGCTTCAATTAGGAATAGTGTCCGGGGATTTTTTATTTCGACACTGTACGTCAAGACTGATAGGGCGCAGTGTTGGAAGACTTTGATCTTCAAACATTATGGGCCAATTTTGTTTTTAGCATTAGGGATAATGCATTATCATCTTACTAAAGATAGGAAAACCAGAAAAATGCATTCGGTCTTGGCATCAGGCGGGACTCGAACCCGCGCCTTTCGCAAGCCGGGCGACTGCACTACCTACTGTTACTACTGCACTACTGTTTAAGGTATATGCCTAAAACATTGGTGAAACCAACCTGGCTGTCAGGTATAATATACCAGAGAAATTCGTCCGGTCTGTTAATGGTCTCGGTAGCATAATTGGTAGTGCAGTCGCCCGGTTTGCGAAAGGCGCGGGTTCGAGTCCCGCCTGATGCCAAGACCGAATGCATTTTTCTGGTTTTCCTATCTTTATTATGGGCCAAGCTTACCAAATGCCGCACAAGAAAAGTGATAAGAAAACTACCACAGCAGGCTGGTTCTGCTCCTTCATAGGCAACCCCCAAAACACAAGTTATTCGATTCTACAATGTTTTAATAAAATAACTCCACTTACCGAACCAAACTCCCGTACACAATGCAATGCGTAAATGCCATAAGCTCCTTCAAAATGATCCTGCTTTGGCTGTTTCAATTTTTGATAATTACTGCAAAGTTGCAATATTATTAAAATATGCGCGGAGCGGAGGCAATTTTCTCTCGCGTGGCAGCGGCAATAGGCATGATGACTGTAATTTTTTTTTGTTTATTATCGAAAGACCTTAGATTTATGTAAACAATCCTCAAAGAATCACTTCATCTGGATCAATACCACCAGAGATATCACAATTTGAAATGCACATTTTTGGACTTGCCCAAAAACGCTCCATACAAAAGTGACAGCGATAGTGACGTCACTCTCGCTGTTTTTGTAAGGAGCGCGTAATAACTTTGTTCGACAGCTATATTAAATATTGCGTTTATGATAATGGTCTCCTAACATAATTCCTTCATAATAGTTTGGGTTACAAAAACTGATATTGTTTTACAAAAATTTAACACATATGAAATGGACTTGCCCACCCAAGTTTGCAGGCCTATTGTAGCCTCATTTTGAAACGAATTTCGATTGTGGTTTTACAATAACATTTGAAATCAATTATTATTTTTGGGGAACATAAAAAAACATGCAAAATCACTCATAGTCATCTACCCTATTGTTTTTTCTCTTCTTTCTTTAAGCGCGGTGGCTGCGAGTCATGCAGCCAGGTCGCGCGCACGGAGGTTCTACATCGCATCCATGAGAGCTCGATTTAGCAAGCTTATGATTACCTTATTTCCACATTATCCAATCTAATAATTGTGTCTAAACCACCAAGCAAAATCTTCTTTTGACCTAAATTTTGTTTTGTTGATTTCAGCCGTAGTGTACCTATCAACAAAACAACTGAATATTTTTTTCATGCTCATGCCTATACCTAATGTTGGTGTCCATAAATGCTTTTGAGTGACTCACTCAATATCTCTGCAAGATCTATCGAAGTTCTGTGGCGTCTTAAAAGTTGGAGACTACAGACTGTCAAGTATAAGTTGGCGTGTGGCCAAAAACCGAACAAATTTTGACAGTTCTCAGAGTGTGGTGATTTCGGAAGCGTCCCTGCTGTTAGTCATTGTTGTTTCTATAGAAAAATCGTTGCGAATCATGCCTAAAGTAGTGCGAAGTGCAGGAAGAGAAATTATTCTTGCTGTAAAACGTTTTTGTGAACAAGAAAAACGTAATTTTGGGCCGGTTATTCCATTTCAAAATGTGATCGCTCGAACAGCGGCTTTGACAGGTAAAATGTTGCCAGATAAATAACAAATTTTATTTCCCCAAATCTAGGGGAGTAAAAAGAAGACGTAACGTGTAGAGTAGAGATAATTTAAATGTTTTTTTTTTGTTTCTTTCAAGGTGTTTCAGAAAGAACCGTAAACCGTATAGTTTCGGAAGGAAAAGCTGCGGAAAGTAGTTCTGCGGCAAGCACTGAAGCCTCTAGTCAAGCAGCTCAAGGACCTTCCACGTCGACAGCTTGCGCTGACAAGTCCACATCAGAAGGCCGTACTTCCGAGCCTAAGATGGTGAAACTAGCTACTCCAGGAAAACACAGAAAAAGGAAATTATCTGTTTCTGATTTGGATGAATTTGATCTTTGTGTAATTAGACGTAAAGTTCAATCCTATTACTTGAATAACTCTGTCCCCACTCTCAGAAAACTACATCGCGATCTAAAAGCAGACATACATTTTAAGGGGAGTATAGAATCTTTGAGAAAAATATTACGCAAATTGGGTTTTAGTTATAAAAAGAATAAATCCAAGAGAAAGGTCCTCATGGAACGGTATGATATTGTTGCCTGGCGGTCACGGTTTTTACGAGAAATGGAAAATAATAGACTGAGTGACAACCCCAGGCCGGTCGTTTATTTAGATGAAACTTATCTTCATCCAGGTTATAAGGTAAAAAAATGTTGGCAATCTAAGGAAACAGAAGGTGTCCTGACAGAAGTCTCGGAGGGTCAGAGATGGATAATTGTCAATGCTGGAAGTGAAAAAGGTTTTATACCTAATAGCCTTTTATGTTTTAAATCTCAGACCAAAAGTGGAGATTACCATGATGAGATGAATGGAAAAAATTTTAGTAAATGGCTTCAAGAAAAGCTAATACCAAACTTAGAGCCCAATTCTTTAATAGTTATGGACAATGCGCCATACCATCGTATTAAATTAAATAAACGTGTCACAATGAGCAGTACAAAACAACAGATGCAAGATTTCATAAAGAAAAACAATCTTTCATATTTGGGAACTATGAAAAAAGCAGAATTGTATGAAATTATAAAAACAATTAAGCAGGAGGACGTCTATTTAATTGATGAAATTTTAAAGGAGCATGGTCACAAGGCTATCCGACTTCCGCCTTATCACTGTGATTTCAATGCGATTGAGCTAATTTGGAGTTCGTTCAAAAGAATTTTCGCAGACACTAATGTTGCTGGGTTCTCTGAAAATATGGAGCAGAGAATCCAGAATGCATTTTCTAAAATAACTATTGAAGAATGGCAAAAACACTGCACGCATGTAAAAAACATTGAAAACAATTATCGCTCTACAGACAATCGCCTTGAAATTGTTATGGAACCACTACTGATCGATTTGAATAGCAGCGATTCAGATAGTTCTGATTCAGATGAGTCTGAAGATTTTATGCTAGGCGTAGCGCCCCTAACCGACCATAACTATTTTTAGTTTTGAGAAATAAAGTTTTAATTCTCTAAATTACTTGTTTTATTTACCCACCCATATTCAGGAAACTTTCCCAAAATCAATAACATTAAGAAGTAATAGTCTAACCCCCTTACTCATAAAAACGAACGCAACGCTGAAACATAGTTTAAGCAATTGACGTGTTATGTCACTTACACGCAAATGGCGGCAGCAACAAGAATGAAAGAGACAAAGCGATACAAAAGTTAACGTGTTGTTGAAGAGCTGTTCAAGTTTTTATGAATAAGGGGGTAAGACGCCACCGCTTGATTCTGTAGGTATCTGTTTTTATGATGCAACTAATTTTAAATGTTATGGAAGTATGCAATGGATTTTAAATAGTTTGCCTATTAAAAAATGCCATATATTTCAGATTATTTTTCAAGGTAGAAAGTGAGGCGAAATATAAATAAAATGTGGCAACACGCAGAGTGCAGGAGGCGCCGCCATTGGAACGCCAACTTATACTTGACAACCTGTAATTTAATAGTCAATACTTAAGAGTTAGAGTTAATACTTTAGACTAAAAGCTGTCTTTGACTATTTAAAATAAGGTCGATAGTTGTTAAATTAATAGTCTGCGTTATTTGCAGTCTTTACAGCTAGTTTAGTTTTTGTTTTTTCATTGATAGATTTTTTGTTGAAACGGACTGCGTGCGGTGACTCGATGACTCAAGCTCAAAGTCGTTTTTTAAGACACTTGTTTACCTAGTGAGGTCACACCTTAGTTTTCTTAGTCTAAAAACAATAGATAGGTATTACTCAAGTTTTCAAAAAATATTGCGTCTAAAATCTAGACCTTACACTTTATGTCACTGCCTCTGCTGGCCCTGATAAGGTATCCACTAAAAATTAATTGGTTTCGTAATTTGGTGAACATTCCTAGATAGAATCGTATAGAAAGGAATAGGATTAACTAAGAAGTTCCTTAAGTGATTTGTTAGGTTGTGAGATAAAACAAAATGAATAAATGTTGATCTTCGGTGGATTAGTAGGAGAACTAAGGTCGCCGACGTAGCTCAGCGTGTTGGCAGGTTGAAGTGGCAGAGGGCAGGGCACACATCACGAAGGACTGATGGCCGCTGGGGCCGGAAAGTCCTCGAGTGGAGAACATTTGAGGCCAAACGCAGCGTGGGATGCCCACCCGCAACGTGTATGGATGACCTTATAAAGATCGCAGGGTTTCGGTGGATGCAATACGCCTACAATCGGCCGCTCTGGAAATCTATGGTGGGAGCCCTATGTTCAGCAAGCACATCATTTGGCTGCTGATGATGATGATGATCTTCAGTGGGGATAAAGTCCATATCCAACCAACGAACTTTTACAGTACCTACCTCCCGTCTTTTTCATCTTTTCAACTTCCTCTCATTAGCTATGATAAGGGTCCTAAGGTAGGATGTACTACTACCCAACTTACTATGCCTTGGCAGACGCGACGAGCTCAATAAGTGAGTGACTGTGTGAGCATGTTCTCATCGATTAGATCAGCAAGGTGTGCCTATTACGGGCATCGGGAGCAGCCGGCGCGTGTCATCGACCGCTGTCGGCCGCTGTAGAAAGTGGAGTGACTCATGCGCGGGCGCTCCGGCGGCTCCAAGCTGCCTTGACGAACTGAGGGCTGGCGATAGGACTACAAGCTGAACCATTACTTAAAAACTCCATGCTTTAGCTAACGTACTCCACATTTTAGTTAACGTACAGTTCGCATACTTTCTCGCTCTTGGACTAACTTACATACCTCGAAAAATAAAAGAATTTGTATAGAACATTAAAAACTAATTAGGTATACCTACCAGTTTTATAAGGATTCAAGAAAAACCGTCAACCATCGTATTGATGCAGTAAAAACTTGAAAAGTCATTCCGGAAAGGGTTGGTTCGCTAGGTCCTCTTGTAGGTAGGGAGCACTACTTCAAATGTGGAAGTGTGATTTCGGGAAGGGTGTTTTTTTAAAAAAGAACCTAATTTTCAGTAAGAGGAAAGTGGAGTTAATGATTATTATCCTTCCACTACTAATATTAGGTAATTGTATAGTAGATTCATAGTCAGTATTGAGCATCATACTTCAATGTCAATCCTAATCTTTCTAAGCGCTAGAATAATAAAAAAACTTAGGTATGTTAGGTGTGATAGGAACCTTATAGCGCCGTGGCTCAGGTGCAACCCCATTTCGAGTTCCATCAAGTTTAACACTTTCTTTTGGGATGAAAAACAACTATATCATTGTATTCTGAGTATACTAATTCCACAAAAACCTAACATTAAAATTAAATACTTAGGTTATATATTTTTACAAAACTTGCACGTAGCCCTGCACTTGCCTACTGTGATGCATACGGCGAAGGAATCTTCGTCTAGATGTCGTTTCCATGTTTACCTTTTTACAGAATCTGAATGGCTTCACTAGAAACTACTGCTGAGTGCAAAAACGAAGATCGGCATTTTTAATGACATTACCTAGTACTACCGTACTTAGCAGCGATTCGAAAGTGGTTTTAAGATTTAGATAGCAGTAGGACAAATTTTCCTATCGTGTTAGTAGGTATAGATAGTAAAATGTCATTCCTAGTTATTTACTTGAGTGGCCATTTAGGGCTAGTTTACAAAATATGATGTTGCTTTTTTCAAAATATGATGTGGCTGATTCCTGAATCTGAAGTTCATATCACCTAACTAACAAGAGTTGGAGCTTGACAAGCGTGACTTCTCAGTTCATTAAAGGAATACCTACACCTACCTACGTTTTTGATTGCATCGCATTGCCGCCTATGTTTCTCGCATTTCTATTAGAATGCACAGTATGTTTAAATCAGTTTAGTCCAAAGAAAACTACCTAGTTACATACATTTTAGGGAATTGTCACTTTGATGCATGGTCTGTGACACCTACCTAGATTTAATTAGAAATAGAAAATTAAGGAAGGCATAATTGATACTACAATCATAAATAACTCTTTTATGCGTATAGCCCAGCGAGTGTGCTTTGGCGCCTATCGTTAGATAGTCGATAAGCGTTAGATAGGTACTTGTTACAAAACAAAACGGCTCCCATTTACGTAACTTCGCCAAGCTTTGTGCCGCATCTGTGTCGCGCCGCGGCGGGGAGACAGGTTGTGTCGCGGACGGGACGAACGCCGAACGAAAGTAAATAAACATCACATTCGTGAGGTAAACAAACTTGGGGACTGGTTTGTCCACCGCTTCCAGACCTTTCTAAAGAGTAAGCGAAGCTGAAACAAATACCGGCCGGCCTAAGAGGTACCCGGAGGACTCTAGTTCGTATTGTATCGGAATCGTTAATAGCTAGTCAGACGTTGAAAACACAACGACGTGTTCGAAATCTACATAAACAATTTTTGCAGCATGTTAAGAATCATATTGTACTGTACATAATACATAAAGCTTTATGAGCATCACAATCGGTTTTAACGCCTGTCAGTTTTACGATACTTCGTTTAAAGTCGAATTGGAGTCATGTCGAAATATCGTAAAACTTGATCTTCGGGATATTTTTCTCTGTAAATCAATACCTCTCTACCTATCTAAGTACATTTTGATTCTATTTCATTTTATTTAGCAGTCTTATTATTTTCAAAAGTTGAACCATCACCTTGGCACAGTGTGATCTTGGTCTGTAGGTTACATGGTTTCATTTCACCTTTGTCAGGTAGTGTGCGTTCTCAAACGTGTGAAAAGTATTTGTGTTCATAGTAGAAACATGAAGGAGCTAAGTACATGTAGATTGCGACAAAAATAGCTGGCTAGAACTTTTAAATAGCTGCAAGAGGGTCAAACATATTTTAACTTACTAGATAAAATCGCAATTAAACACTGAAGTTGTCATCGTAAAGATAGATCTCTAATTTTAATTACTAGTGATCCTATCTGATATGTATTTGAATCAGGATGTTGTGAAACACAAACTTACTCAGCTGATTCACACGAGATCGTATTTGCAAGACTTGCAATAGACATAATGAGTCACCGAAGTCTGTTTGCGAAGTCATACCGACGAACTAGATGTTTCAAATCCACAAAAAAACACTTAAAGGTTTTGTGTAAAGTTAACAAATGCCTAGATACCCGGCAATTAAAGCACTAACCCCCGAATTCACAAACTTCAATCAACGCTGAAGACGCGCTCACGCTCATGCGCTGTCCCGTAAAATGACAATAGAAAGGAAAGGTAGAGCCCTCCCTTCTTCTGTTTTAAAAAAATATATATTTTCATACGACCTATTTTGACAAACATATTTATAATTTCATTAAAATCGGCCAATCCGTTTCTGAGGAGGTTGGGAACAAACACTGTGACACTAGGTAGGTATTAGATTTAATTTGGTCTCGAACTCAAAAATAAAGTTTACAAACTAAGAATTGAGTCCTACCTACCTATACTTCCGTTTCCGCTTGTAGATAAATAAAAATATAGGTAACTAAGTATTTTTTCATTTCCGCATCCGCTACAAAGCTGCTAATGCTGCTATATTCGAACGAAATCATCTTGCTTTTGTTTATATTATTATCTTGCTGGCTAAACTGATTTTTGGAATGTTTTATGTTGCAGGGGCTCTGGATTTTATAAACACGTTCTGCTATTATTAAAACGAGGTACCTATAATGCCCGTGTTTACATACCTCTTGGTATGAATTTATGGCTTTATTTACCTACAAATTACAATACAATAATGAAGTTGTGGTGCGAGGGAATGCGTATTACTTATAGCATTGTGGAACTGAGCACGTTGGTGATTCATTTCTCGGAATTGACCTTGCTATGAGTCATTCGCTGGAAGGCAGAGTCGGGGATACCGCGCCTGTCTGCCGGTTGCTTACTAGGCTCACTCCGCTTGCGGCCAATTATTATAAATTAATTAAGTGTTAAAAATATAAACAAAAATCACATCTAAATATGTGTGTCCATAAACCCGTGAAAGCTAAATAATTTAGATTTAATATTTTAGATATTGTAATTTATTTGGTGTTTGTGAAGTTGGATATCATGATAACAACCATGACGTCATTCATACTGTTGAAGGTAAGAAATATTTATGATATAATTAATAATGACCAACCATCACCAAATGGACCAAATTTTATTGCTATTAAAAATGTATGAATCATCACAGAATTCTTATCAGTTTCTTATTTGAGCACTGTAGTACAGTATACGTATGAATGACGTTTACAGTATTGTACAACAAAATACGAAAGTTGACTGTGTTGTTTCTATCTCGTTTTAACACGAAGCAGTAAAGCTCTTGTTTATTGAGAGAGCAATATTCTGTGAACATTTTTCAATTTGTGAGGTTTGTAAAACGTGTATGTTGATGATGTTAGAAAGAAATAGAACGAAATATGGTGGCGAGTCTCTAAAGTTGGATTATGTACGCACAAACTTTATAAAATTTCGTACTCAATGTGATAATGATTGTACAACTGTAAATTAGTGAAGGTCCAGATAAAATATATTTGACGAGTTGTGTATTGTCACCTGAGCCCTGTGAAGTGCTCATGGCGAAGTTTCTATTCGTCTGATACTTGTTGAACAAGTTTTCAATTAACTTTTCAGACAAATTCTTTTTTATTGAGGATGAACAGAGAGGATAACGTGAACTGGTTCCATGGAAAAATATCGCGGGATACTGCTGAAAATTTGCTTAAAGAAGGTAAGAGATGTTTTGAAGTAATTCAAAAGTTGTTGTTATTTACTTTGAGTGATTTGTAAACCCATGTCCTCTTGGTTTCAGAGGGTGAGGATGGTGTTTTCTTGGTACGTGAGAGTAATACTTCTCCTGGAGACTATGTTCTCTCAGTTTTGCACCAGGCAAGTATATTCAATTAAATTAGATAACCTCAAAATTCAGTGTATGATCAGAATTTTGTCCTTTGTTTATGTTTGAACATTATCCTATGATAAGACCTAAACAATAACTTGTAAGTCATGAAAATGTTTTAAATGCTGATCATGGAAGATATCTTATCTACAGTATCTTTTGGTTAGTTCTGTAGTTAAAGGTAATTTAGAAAATCTTTTTGTTTTAGGGTGAAGTAGTGCATTATCAGATCCGGAGGCATGGCGAAGACGCGTTCTTTTCTATCGAAGAGCACACAACAGTGCATGGTCTGGACACACTCATACAGCACTACCGCGGAGACTCTAATGGACTTGTTACCAGACTCTCTGTTGTGTGCAAGGGCCAACCGCCACCTCACGAGTCCCGTACTCAGGGAACAACTAACCTCTTGCATCGGTAAGTTGCTGTAGTTTCAATATCAGGGACATTACTTTTTAATACTAAATACATGTTCAGTAATCCACCGATGAGTACTCAGAAATAATACATGAGTTTTTTTTCCTAATTTTGTATTCAGATTCAAGAAGTGAAGAAAATAAAAAAAGATTATAGGAAATGTTGTTATTCCAACAGTGTTTTAGGTGATATTTCACTAAACTAAAGGATCCTTGGATTTTGGATTAATAATATTTATCAAAATATTTCCAGAAATCTTATGTTTCTTATGTTATAGTTAAATAGAATTAGTGAATAAGTGCTCATACATGCAATTATGTGTGTACATGTACTTGTTAGATTTGTATTGTCCGCAACAACACTCAATAGGACAATATCAGTTGAAATAGGAAGTTCTATTAAGAAGATAGTAACACAAATTGAATTGCCCTTAATTTTTCATTTGTGTTTCATTGTTTGAGAACTGAGCAGACAATGGCGGAAAGTAATAACCATATTAAAGTATGGGATTAGTTTATAAGATACAATTTTATTGTTTTAAACTAATAACTATTAAATGTAGCAAGATGAAGATTAAAGTCTAAAGTTAATTACCTTTACTAACCGTCTTTACTGTAACCTCACTACAAGTTACATTTTTACTTTGTTAAAAGAGAACATCATTTTTATTTAACAGCAGATTAAACATTGATAAAATGCAGAGCATGTTAAGCATTTTTACTATGAAATGGTTTACTTTCACTTGTAAAAGTTTGAATGAAATAAAAAATGCCTTTGTGTTCTAGAGGGATAGTAGCCTTTAAAAACAATAAATATCTGTTTGTTAATAAGTTCAAAGTTTGTAATAAAAAGATTTTTAATGTAGAACTATGTGTTGTGCTGTTGCCATAAATTTGTTAAAAATCAATCATGATATTTTTTAATATTGCTTTCATTTTGATTTATGGGAAAAAAATCAGTTCATAATTTGCAATTGCATATGGGAATTCTAAATGTAGGTTTGAGTGAAATTCAGACCATCAAGAAGTCTCAAAGTTCAATGAACCCAATAATTTTGTTCGCATTGCACTTAAATAACGCCCTTCTACATGCACATAAAATGCGCAACTTTATTGATGACTTCCTGTTTAATGCATTGTCAAATGCAGTTATTGAATAAATATCGCGTCAGCAACACATACCTACTATATGTATTATAATACATCTCCACATGAAGGATGACAGATAATGCAACTATGTAGTTGTTTCCTATTGATTTTTTCTGTATACAAATTCCAACTATGTACCTAGATACATTATAACCAGTCACTGCTACAAATGCTGATTGGAATACCAAATTTGGTTCAAAGTATGGTAATTACACTGACATATGTGTAACGTGGCCATGTGTGGTCAGCTAGAAATGTCACATGCCTATTCTATGAATATAAATGTGACATCATCATCGATATTCACAGCCAAATAATATTCAAATCAAAAATACACTTACAACTGTATTCTTAAGTTTCTAAATGGGGTAGTGAAAGGGTACCCTTTCTGTCCATCATGATGAACGAAACATTCATAAGCCCATGCATCACCAAGTGACTATGAACCCAACATGGCAAGAGGCCAACCCACCGTCGTTATGTGGGTTACCTATGTTTTTTATCGGTATCTTACATCACTGGAGAGTTAGAAGTGACACAATATATTTATTATACGAAGGTAACAATTAAAGAACAATGAGGTTAGCTCAGCTGGCTGGTCAATCATCACTTCATGTTTTTATTTATTTATATTTTTAATTTTAGTTAAGTTTAGTTTTAGTTTTTGAATAGATATTTGAATATTGTTAGAAGTAGGTTTTTTTCTGTTGTTTTGGCGAGATTTGTTCTGGGGACCATACTGTATCCAACCCAAAGTGCTTAACCACTGGGCTACGATGCTCTCCAACCCAAACAGACTGGTGGGTTGACAGGCTGCTTGCATCCATTGAAATTCTGCAATTTCATGCTTACCTTGAGCATATCAGCATTAATTAAACAACAGCAATTAATAAACAGTTGACCGTGAGGTAGGTTTTGTGCATAAAAATAAAATGGTTAAACACAAAATTTTAGAAAGGTAACTAATTTAATATTTTATAAAGTAACTGAGTAATGGTATCTCATATTGGCTTCATTAGCATTAAAATATACACTAATATTTATTCACATGCTAATTAGATCATGTATTACTCATACCCAAGAATGTTTTGAAGATGTTGCTGACAAAATAATATCATAGCATTCATTCATTGAGACACATCTGTGTTTGGCAATGATGAATCACTATTTACAATATTTAGTGAATCATTGATTATAAATATTATCACTACTCTACTCATGTATTCATTCTGAAGCTAACTCATTAATTATCCCACATGGACCTTGTATGAATAAAAAAAGCGTTATTGTAGAAGTTAATGTAAGGTTATTCAATGAAATCAAATCGATTTTAAGCATTTTTTTCATGTATTCTTTCATGGTTAGTATTGATTTAACATAATGATATTAACTTCTAGAATTCACAAATGCCAATTAAAGTTAAGCGGCCCTCAACTATACTTTGCAGTTAACTTTCACCTCCATAGACACTTACAGCAGGAGGCATAAGCTTGAAGGCATGCTTAACTCTGATTGACGTTTTTCATTTGGGGATCATGCATACATCCATAGTATGAGTACGAGCTCTTGTTGATTTGCAGTTATACTCCATTTATTTTAGCAGACAGTGCCTAGCATTAGACAGAATTTGACAGAAGTGTAAAAGGTTCTTTTTAGGGTTCACTTTGTGGTAAAAGTACTGTGGCCGGTACATCACGCTACCCATTTCCGGCCAGTTCTCCTTGCTCTATTGCAAAGGAATGACATTTGGCAAGAGCGAGAGAAAAAACGGAAATGGGGTAACCTGATGTGCTGTTGACTGTACAGCAAATATTATAACTTTTAAGAACTATGCGGCTCTTAGTAAAATCTATGGCTTAAGCCAGCTGTCACACTTAATTCATTTATTCATTTATCAAACAATTCCCAGGGCAACGGAAGCAGGTGACTTCAACATAGTATCTCAGATGCTAGCGTGCGGTTACCGCAGCCGCGACGCAAAGAACCAAGACGGGCAAACGGCGGTGCACATCGCCGCGCGCGCCGGTCGCGACAACATACTCGCTAAGCTGATCGAGAGTGGCGCCACTGTCAACGTGCGGGACTCCTTCGGCTACACGCCGTTACATGTGAGCTGAAAACATCAATATTCATTCAATCATATTACATTATTAGATGTACACCTTAAAATCATATTATTAGAGGCTTATGTTGCTAAAATGATATAATATAAAAGAAATTGTCCTCCGGCGTACGTAACTATACCGACCGTGACCGTGTTGTAACGTGTGAACAAGATAGTATGATTATTTACTAGAGCGCAAACGAGACACATACATGCTGCGCTGTGTCTCAAACTGTCAACAGTCAATCCTTTGCTGAGGTGCACTAATAGTTCTGATTTCGGATGTCACTTTTTTAGTACAAGTAACCTTACTTACCTCTTTTTTAAAATAATATCATTGACACAAATCTGTGTTAATTTATATCCCAATGAAAGATCACAACTATGATAATGAGTTATAATCACTTACTGTATCACTCAAAGTCATTCAATAAAGGTTTATTAGTATCAAAATATGTTATTCTGAAGCTCCATAATGGATTTGTTAAAAAAATACTTTAACTTTGATTTACATCTCTGAATGCAGCTGGTCATTGTTATCTTATTATTATAAAAACGATATATTTCCAGTACACTTGCCAAAACAACTTGCCAAGCACCACAGAGCTGTTGATAACGAAGGGCAGCGCCAACTACCAGATGCGGCACGCGCCCTCCGGCAAGGTCCCGATGCACGACGCGGCGCAGCGCGGACACATCGAATGTATCAAGGTGAGAACCTGCGTGATTTGGCTGCTATTTACCTGTGCATACATTTCCTTATTACTTGCCAAAACTAGGAGTAAACTTCCTTGTTGCATGCGAAACCTCAGTCAGCAAAATAAATACAGTTTCCTTCTGGTTGTGATAGTTGCTGAATCCTGACGTGGGCTACTACCTCTTTTTTTGTCGCTGAGAATGCATTTACGCACTATCCCACTCCCTGGGTAGGAGAGCGGGGGAGTGTGAGACTCACCTACCCCAGTGTGAAAGGGAATACCCACTAAACTCCGCGGAGGTCATCTTCTGTGCGTTACCAAAGGTCTGCGAGGGACTCTACCGGCGGACCCCTGGCGCGCTTTGCCGGCTTCCCAGCTCAACTCGAGGGGAGTTATACCTCCCCTCTTACACCCTTAGCAGTATTCAAATGCCCATGGCAACCATGGCAAGACTATACTAGAAGAAGACTAAACTGTGATGGGTTGGAAACGTAAACGAGAATAATAATGCTTAACAACCCAATTTAGGAATTAGGCACCATAAAGGAATTAAGAGACTTGTGATGTGATACATTTTCAAAAGAGTGCCAACTTAGGACAAATCGCTTACAATATTGTTGCCATTCATCACACGTGCAAGCATTTATCAGTGGCAAACCAATTGTATACTATAAACTGTCTGATATTATCAACAGGGAGCTTTAAATATTTCTAGGTTCTACTGAAACTCAAAGCGCCGGCGCACCCCAGAACGTTGGCAAAAGATACACCAGCGGACCTGGCCAAGCATTATGGACATACAGAATGTTATCAGTTGTTGAGTAAGTAATCTTAATGTTTATCATCTTTCTTTTAACAGAGGGATCTATTTTTCATACTATCTATCAAATCAGTTTATAATTACACAAACAGTTGCTGAGTCCTCTCAAAGCACTTAACCTGTTTGATCCAATCATCACTACATAGTATAAAAGTTGCTTCCTCTGTCCCTATGTCCCTTTGTATGCTTAAATCTTTGAAACTACGCAACGGATTTTGATGCGGTTTCAAGAGGAAGGTTTATATGTATGATAACATCGTATTGCACCCGTGCGAAGCGGGGGTCGGGTCGCTAGTATAAAATATGAGTAAGTACCAGTTGTGAATAAAAAATAATAAACATTTTTTTTTGAAATAAATGTATTACTTAGTCGTAAATATTTCCAAATAAAAGATGATTCCCCAGGAACATGTTAGGACTGTCCCGTTCCCTGCTCATCAAAGTGTCTGGTGCGAGTTTCCTCATTCAAACGCATCGAGATAGTAAACGCGGATTAAATATAACAAAAACGACTACCTGTCACTGAGGGCGCCACCGAAAATGCCATACAAATCCACGTTAATTTTCTCGATTTGTTTGCTCTTGCTTTGTGGTTGATGGCTTATAAGCTGACCGCTGAACATGAATTGTACAAAAAACTCATATGGCGAACTTCTCCAGAAAATCACCAGCCAGAACCGCCGTCCACATCGAAAAGCCTCTGGTACCACGGCACCCTGAACCGTGACGAGGCCGTCAGAGCCCTTGAGCAGCACGCGGGGCGCGGGGCCCCAGGCGGTGGGGCCCCGACGAGTGGTGGGGCCCCGGGGGGCGGCGCGGGGGCCCCGGCGGGCGGGGTGTTCCTCGTGCGCTACAGCGAGCGGCACACCGGCGCCTACGTGCTCACCATGCTCTACGAAAACACGCCTTACAACTTCATCATTAGGAAAGAGGTTTGTGGAATATCTCTAGCCGTTGTTACTCTACTCTAACTTTTAATTAGCAGACTAGCAGCCGCCCGCGATTCGTCCGCGTGGACTAAAGTAAAAAAATATGTGTCGTGATTTTTTTTATGAATTGTAGCCTATGTCTTATTCAGCTGTTTAAGCAACATTATTGTAAAGTTTCATTAATATCCATTCAGTAGCTTTAACGTGAAAGAGCAACACGGCACATCCATACATAATAACTTTCGCATTTGTAAGGAAGTATGTCGGGTTAGAAAATGAAAGAAAATATAAGACCGCGAGTAGAATCCGTAAAGTTTTTTTTTATTTCGAAGTATATGCTGTTCGCAGATAGGTCTTTACAGACACAAGCAAACACAGGTCATTAATGATCCTTACTTTTTCATTACGGTTTTAATCTATTAGGAGGAGATTTCATTACACATCATTTTGATTTTGGCTGCTATGTCTGATTTATTTAACAAAGATACATTTTATAAGCCAACTTAACTTTAATACGTGGCTATTAGTTAGTTTCTAAATTCTCTCTTTCCCTATTTACCAATGAAATAATTACAAATGTCTAAAACCACATGTTGTAAGCTAATTAAAACAATGTTTATTTGTTGCAGAATAACTGGTTATTCATAGACGATGGCCCCTACTTGGAATCGCTTGAAAGACTGATAGAACATTACATGACAGTTCCTGATGGTCTACCGTGCCGGCTGACGGTCGCCGTGCCGCCCAAGCCCAAACCGCCGCTGCCTGAAGTAAGTCAATACAAAGGACAATGACGGATTTGTAAGGGGCAGTGGCGTCTTTTTTTTTTCTTGCGGCCAGCGACCGAACCTTGTTTTTTAGATAGAAAATATTGCAATAAACCAAACTTACTATGGCATGTAGACTCCTGCATTAGTCCGAACTGAGTTATGGGCGTTAGAAGTTTTTTGATTTTACAAACTACATATTTTTACTTTTGCGCGCAATTTTCGCATAAATCGCAACAAAATAGAGACATTATACGAGTAAACATTATGTGTGATATTTTTCGCAAATGGAAAAATAATTATATGTCATTCTTCTTTTTTTCGGGTGGTCATCAACCAAACCTTGCTTTTATGATTAAAAAAAGTGTAATAAACCAAACTTACTATGGCATATAGACCTCTAAACGCAGTCCGAACTGAGTTATGGGCTTTAGAAGTTTGCTGATTTTACAAAATACTTAGATTTTTTCCTTTTGCGATCAAGTTTCGCATAAATCGCAACTAAATAGAGACATTGTACGTGTTAACATTTTGTGTGTGATATTTCAAGCAAATGATTTGAAATAGTGCAATAAACCAAACTTATAATGGCATATAGACCCCTGAGTTAGCTCAGTCTGAACTGAGTTATGGGCTTTAGAAGTTTGTTGATTTTACAAACTAGGTAAGATAAGATATACTTTATTGCACAAAAAAACAATTAAATCAGAAATATCAATAATATTTATCCTTTCGCGAATAAGCTTGCATGAATCGCAACAAAATAGAGACATTGTATCTACGTGTAAACATTGAGTGTGATATTTTGTCGCAAAATAAAAAATATCTTATGTGCCTTACGTCTCGGCGTGCGGCCATTATATAATTAAACCTTGCCTTTTTAATGCAAAGTAGTGTAATGAAGCAAACTCACTAAGACATGTATCTTAGCACAGTTTAAAATGAGTTACGACCATTAAAAGGAGTGACAGCGGCTTAAGGGCGTATTCGCCGATGTTCCACTTAATGTGTAAGTTTGCTCTTATCTTATGATTAAAGGTAAAATAATATCCGCTATCCGTTATCACGGAATATCACAGAATAAAATATAAAACCACATAAGTATCATATACTTTCATCAGCACCAAGAAAGGGAGTGGTCCGGGAGTGGTCTTTGAGTCTCAACCGGCGCTCAATTTCACTATGTTGTTGCAGTTAGTCAAAATGAATATTATCTTATATTTAGCCTTAGAGAGGCTATGGTTCAGCAGACGAACTCAACGCGGATGAATGCGTTAAAAGCAGTGTCCGACTGGTGCGATCGTGACCTGGTTGAGTTTAACGCCAACAATACTCAGGCAACACTATTTTTCGCCAAATAGAGTCCATTTAATTGACTCCTACTTTCCCGAAGGCACATAAACCAATAATGGAACGTTTTTTCTTAGCCTGTGCCCACAACCTTGGTATCTTTCTGGGACATTTTCTGGGTAAGCCTGTTCCAGCAACGACCTCATCATGGCTGAACGGGGTCAAACGCATAGCCATGACAAATAATAAAAATATTTAGATATAAAATCAGCAAACTTCTTTAGCCCATAACTCAGTTCAGACTGCGTTTAGAGGTCTTCATTGCTTTAGTAAGATTGGTTTTGTCTCCGCTTGACACACTTGAGCCAGTGAAACCCTGTTTTCTTCTATGAACTTGGTATATTTTAGAATGTAATTACAATTTGTACTTGACCATCGCAACGTCTGTCGTAACGTAACTACTTTCGCGAGCAAAAAGGCAATGTCCGCGTTCCCCGTATGATGCATGGGCCAGGCCATACGGCCAGGACCGTAGGTGACTGATGCTGCGGAGAATAGGCCCGTTCCTCAAGCCGATGGAAGAGCAGTTCGGTTTCCGCAGCGGCCACTCTACTACGCTCCAGCTCACGCGCATTCTCCACGAGCTCGCTGAGGCAAGTAACAGGGGCCACTGCACGGTTGGGGTCTTTCTCGATATCGAGAAGGCCTTTGATCGGGTGTGGCACCCCGGCCTGCTATTTAAACTCCTGGCCACGGAAATGCCGCCAGCACTGATCGCCCTGATAGCAGCGTTCCTCGACAGCCGTAGCTTCTACGTCTCGGTCGAGAACAATGACTCATCACAGCAGCCGATACGCGCAGGAGTGCCCCAGGGGAGCGTCCTATCCCCCGTCCTCTTCTCGCTATACACCAACGATATTCCTACTCTCGAGAGCCACCTTGACGAGTGGGAAAAGGACATAACGTTGGCGTTGAACGCCGACGACAGTGCCTTCTTCGCGTCCTCTAGAAGCCAGGATGTGGCGGCAGCTCGCATGCAAAGGCTGCTAGACCTGCTGCCTGCCTGGCTCGACTGCGGTAAATGTGGCGAAGACGACCGCCATCCTCACCGGGCACCGACGGCCTCCTCGCAGAGTTAACACTGCGGGGGAAGAAGATCGCTTGGCAGCCTGTGGTCACCTACCTGGGCTGCAAAATAGACCGCCGGCTGACAATGACGACCGAAGTGACAAGCGCCGTCAACTCCGCCAAGATGGCGGGCGCGATGCTCCGCCCCGTCATAGCATCTAGACTGCCGCTGCGGGCGAAGGTGGGCATCTACAAGACCTACATTCACCCGCAGCTCACCTACGCCGCAGCCGCCTGGTACGCCCTCTGCTCGCCACCTCCTCGCTTGAAATCAAATTAAAATGACGCAAAACACTAAGTACAGCTCTCTTGCACCTGAATCCCTTGTAAGGCTGCCTGTCCATTGACGCGGAGAGGGGCAGCGGAGCGGAGAAACGAAGAAATATTAACCAATAGGATTGCATGAAATCTCGGAGCGGAGATTTCATGCAATCCTATTGGTTAATATTTCTTCGTTTCTCCGCTCCGCTGCCCCTCTCCGCGTCAATGGACAGGCAGCCTAAGACGCCACCTGCTCGCAGGTCGTTCTCCGGGCCTCCCTCATATGTCTCACCTAGCGGGCTTGACCGCGCCAAGGGTGGCGCACTGTGCAGTAGAGGAGTTGTACACGAAACCAAGGATGGTAAAGTCATTTACCTAGAAAGATTACCCCCTACGTGTTGAATGCCCGGGCAAGAGCATTTTTGCTCGAGGCCCGCACCGCCCACTGGGCGAAGAAACCCGTCAGTCAGCCAGTCAGTAGGTGACTGAACAGGTTTATTACCTATTTGAATTAGAAAAGCAAGGTATCATTAAAAGTCCCCCAAAAAAAAGACGAACGACATAAGATATTATTCCTTTTGCGAAAAATAGCACTCACAACCTTTACACATACAATGTTTCTATTTTGTTGCGATTTATGCGAAAATTGCGCACAGAAGAAAAATATCTAGATTGTAAAATCAGCAAACTTCTAAAGCCCATAACTCAGTTCGGACTGAGCTAGGGGTCTTTATGCTATAGTAAGTTTGGTTTATTGCACTATTTTAAATCATAAAAGCAAAGTATGGTTGCTGACCACCCGAAAAAAAACGAATGACATATAAAATTATTGTTCCATTTGCTAAAAATATCACACACAAAATGTTAACATATGTATAATGTCTCTATTTTGTTGCGATTTATGCGAAAAATGCGCGCAAAAGGCAAAATATCTAGTTTGTAAAATCAGCAAACTTCTAAAGCCCATAACTCAGTTCAGACTGCGTTTAGAGGTCTATATGCCATAGTAAGTTTGGTTTATTACACTTTTTTTAATCATAAAAGCAAGGTTTGGTTGATGACCACCCGAAAAAAAGACGAATGACATATAAGATATTTTTCCATTTGCGAAAAATATCACACACAATGTTTACTCGTATAATGTCTCTATTTTGTTGCGATTTATGCGAAAATTGCGCGCAAAAGTAAAAATATGTAGTTTGTAAAATCAAAAAACTTCTAACGCCCATAACTCAGTTCGGACTGATGCAGGAGTCTAAATGCCGTAGTAAGTTTGGTTTATTGCAATATTTTCTATTTAAAAAACAAGGTTCGGTCGGTGGCCGCAGGAAAAAAAAAAGACGCCATTTTCAGACATTGGCTTTTATTCATGAAAATCGTTCTCAACATTTTGTCTCACTCTTAGCAGTATTAGTGAAGTTAGTTATGCTCGGACACATAATATTATTGTAAAATTCGAGGCACTGGTTGACCATTGCTTTAACATATAATAGATTTTGATTCTGAAACAATCATAACTATTAAAAAACACCATAAATTCAAGCCTGTGATTGTGATTGGCTGAATTTAATCATTTCAGAATCAGAAATATCTTTATTTAAATAGACCTGTTACAAGTGCTTTCAAATCGTCAAAAACTTAATCAAACAAACAAAAATACACTTAATAATAGACTTAAATACTATAATAGAAATAATAAATAAATACACAGTATACAAACATAATGTGACTCAACCACCGGTGTCGGAAAGTTGTTTCTGTACTGAGAAGAACCGGCAAGAAACTCAGCAGTTACTCTTTTCAATATGTTCTGTACAATAATCCGTTAGTAAATTACAATTTTATTAAGTACACATACAGTTTATACAATTTCAAGTTCAACAATTTCATTTGACTTTAATCTAACCTATAGCATAAAAAATAAAGGAGGTTGTTTATATTTGAAAAGCTTCGGAAAACCCTGAATGTGTCAAATATTTCCCCTATAATTTCAGTTCTCCACAATGCCACGCACCAAGAAGCCATCGCCGAGCCGCGCCGCCATGAACCAGACGCTATCCCTGGTCAAGCACGACATCCTGAACACGCAGATCTCCCTCCCCTCCCCCCCTTCCAACAACAACGCATTCGACCTCCTCACTCGCAACCTCTCTTTCTCGTCCGACTTCGCCAACGACAGCCTGAACAACAACGAAGAGGACGACTGCGACACTTACAAAGTGCCGGTCAATAATAGTGCGGTGGTCACATTGGCGGAAAACTATAACGAAATATCTATCAATTCAGAAGGACAATTATCCACATTACAAGGTGAGCAACTTTGAATTATTGATGCATGTATCATTACATGGTGTGATTTATTTAATATTGTTATTGGGTAGGTAGAATATATTTTTGAGCACCAATGTACACCCTGTACTTATAATGTGGGTCGAAGACCAGGGGGGCTAAAACGGCAACATTTTAGATGATTAATATTATGAATCATCTAACTGACGTTTCATCTAGACCGCGGTCCGTTTCGAGTCAAAAGTGAGTAATAGCGCGCTCACACGCGTCCCGAATTGACAAATTGTATGAACGTGATCGACGTCAGCGCGGTATTACTCACTTTTGACTCGAAACGGACCCCGGTCTAGATGAAACGTCAGTTAGATGTTTTCATAATATGAATCATCTAAATGTTGCCGTTTTAGCCCCCCAGGTCATAGTTGAAAAAAACTTAATCAAGCCTGGGATTCACAAATGTTGCTTAAAGTTAAGTAACTCTTAGTAGTATAGCTGTCACTTTCATAATATTGATTTTCACTTCACGAGACAGCAGGAATTTCAAGTTTTAGTTTGATTTTCATTTGTGAATTGACAGCTAAGGTCAAGTCTTGTTTAGAGAATAACTTGAAAGAAGACCTCAGCATTCACAAGCGACAAGTAAATGCCCAGATGTATAATACAATTCAAACTTAATGGCGGCTCGGAAGTAAGCTGCTAGCGCCGAGTGCGCAAGATTGACCTCACTCCGCAACCCGCTGACACCTTAATTTGTGGTCTGCGCATCGACTCGCGCGATGTTCACAGCTGACATTAAGTTTGAATCGTATCATAGTAGTCTTAAATCTCAGTTTGTAACTCTGTTCTTGTAGAATTCATCCAAATGAGCGAGCTGACCCTGGGCGCGGTGCTGGGCGAGGGCGAGTTCGGCTCTGTGCTCCGCGCGACGTACTCCGGGGGCCCGGAGCCGCTGCCCGTGGCGGTCAAGACGCTGCACGTGCAACACACGGACACCAACAAGCAGGAGTTCCTGTCAGAAGCCAAGACTATGATGTCGCTGCGGCATCGCTGCATTGTGCGGATTATTGGGATATCTCTGGTGAGTATTGGTCCCTTCCTGTTCTCTCCTACTCCGGGGGCCCGGAGCCGCTGCCCGTGGCGGTCAAGACGCTGCACGTGCAACACACGGACACCAACAAGCAGGAGTTCCTGTCCGAAGCCAAGACTATGATGTCGCTGCGGCATCGCTGCATTGTGCGGATTATTGGGATATCTCTGGTGAGTATTGGTCCCTTCCTGTTCTGATCAGTCCTCCGCGCGACGTACTCCGGGGGCCCGGAGCCGCTGCCCGTGGCGGTCAAGACGCTGCACGTGCAACACACGGACACCAACAAGCAGGAGTTCCTGTCAGAAGCCAAGACTATGATGTCGCTGCGGCATCGCTGCATTGTGCGGATTATTGGGATATCTCTGGTGAGTATTGGCCCCCTCTGTTCTGTGTATGCCTATATTTAGTATTAGGTTTAATGATCGACTTAGTTCTAACTATATTTAAAACCAAAAATGAGGCAAAACGCGATTTAGTCCAATTGCGTTTTAGGCATACACAGAAAAAAGGAATTTTATACACGAAGACATTAAAAAATTTACAAAAATAAAAATCACAATCCCCCCCTATAATGAATTGCATAACCGTAACACCTATGTTCGGACTTTAATTAAGTGCAGTAAATGATGGAAAATCGGAAAGAGAACAACAGACTTCAAGAATAAAACCAGCCATTTCTCTGCAACTAATTAAAATTCCGACTATTGTTAGGTCAATTGAATGATTGCAGGTAAAAACTAATTTGAACTTTTTTTTTAAATGATCTACATGTTTTTTTTTACCAACTTATAGTTTTTGCGGGTAACAACTAATTTGAACTATTTTTTTAAATGACCTACATTTTTTTGTACCAACTTATAGTTTTTGGAATCCTTACCCCTAACGGTTTTCTGCTTTAAATCTTGCTGTCTTTTTTTGCAAAAGAACAAGGAGGACGGACGGGAAATGGGTAGCCCTTCACGCCATTCACCGTACAATGGCCGAATCTGTGACGTCTCCTTTATTGACCTACTTCTTTTCTAGGGTCCTCCACTAGCCATGGTGCAAGAGCTGGTGCCCCTCGGCTCTCTCCTGGAGTATTTGATCCGGCATCCTGACAAGGTAACTTGCTAAGGGAATTTAACATTACTTTTATGCCGGGTCTGGCAACGCTGAAACTACCACGTCGAAGCGGATATTAAATGCTATTCCTTGTTGTTTAGTAATTATAACTCTAATAAACACTAAAAACACATATTTATAGGCTTTTGTTGATGTTATACAACAAATTGTTTTTTTTACTTGTGTTTTATTTATATTTGAATTGTTTTTCGACAAGGCTACTCTTCTTTATCATGAAATAGTAGAAGATAGATAGCAAACGTCATGACAGTATCTCGTTTGGTCCAGCCAATTGTATTCCTTGATTTTATGCAATAAAGAATATCTACTTAACTGATTAAACATTTTGTGCAATATGTCAGGTGTCTCCCGGCTACGAGCTGCGTCTGTGGGCGTGCCAGATCGCGGCCGGCATGCGCTACCTGGAGAGCCGCCGCTTCGTGCACCGGGACCTCGCCGCCAGGAACATACTGCTCGCCAGCAGGTAACCGACACGCATACCTTCTTCTTCTCAGCGTTTGTGCGTCCACTGCTGTTGCCTGTTACCAACTAATTCAAGGCCTTCCGACATTAATACTTACCTACTCCGCTGGCTCAGGACCCGGAGTGGATCTGTTGGAAGCCAAGATCCGACAAGACGCCACTCTTCTCTTTTATGCTCGAGTTCCGCCCAATTAATTCAAAGCCTTTCTTTAGTTGAATTTCAATATTCAGACTAATAAGAGGCTTGAATCTATTTTTGGGAGAACATAAATGGCTTGATTGTTGTTTCATAATACTATGTATTTGAATCTTGAGTAAATGTGTATTTATTTCTGCTTACCATGAACCTACAACAAACTTAAAAACTACCACTAATTCACCAGGTTTTATTCGAAAAAGTTTTTTAGCTTTTTTGAGAGTCAAATGTTTCTCTGAAACTCTTTCGGAATTTATAAGATTGCAGGTTTGCGATTCACGCAATGTGATGATTATTGCGAATTCGTCAAGAATATTTGGCCAAATTTCGTTGTTTGGAATTGGAAGAAAACCCAAGCCGTTGCCTTAAAACATTTTGAACCAGCCTATCTAAGTATGTGTTATTTTTCCAGACAACAAGCCAAAATAAGCGACTTCGGCCTCTCCCGAGCGCTATCCACCGACAGTTCGTACTACAAAGCGAGCCGCGGCGGCAAGTGGCCGATCAAGTGGTACGCGCCGGAGTCGTACAACTACGGCACCTTCAGCCACGCCAGCGACGTCTGGAGCTACGGCGTCACGCTCTGGGAGATGTTCTCCTTCGGCGCGCAGCCCTACGGGGACCGCAGGGGCATTGAGGTTAGTTACACCTGTTGAAGTCTATTGTTAATGATCAAGTGGTACGCGCCGGAGTCGTACAACTACGGCACCTTCAGCCACGCCAGCGACGTCTGGAGCTACGGCGTCACGCTCTGGGAGATGTTCTCCTTCGGCGCGCAGCCCTACGGGGACCGCAGGGGCATTGAGGTTAGTTACACCTACTGTGCGGCCCGTAATGCGATCACAGCTCTGTGAGCGCAGATGGCGATATCAGGCGTCCCGGATTGAAAAATCGGGCTATCCGCGCTCACAGCGTTAGTGTCACATAACCTAACAATTTTTTAACTTGTAATTTCTATCATTCTCCAGATATACTTCATAAAGTAAAACTTTCTGTTACGTTAACACAGAAAAAGATTTGTCCTAGCAAAGATTTATTCTGAGGAATATGAGCAAAAATATTTTTACGCGAAAATGTTTGACGTTTCATATATGAATCTGACATAAGACTCACGGCGATAACGCTCTGGAGCATTAGCGTTGTGAGTGCAATATGGAGTCGTTAGTGACGTCACCCATGAGGTCAAGCTGTCTGACATTAGATGGACGTTAGCGCGATATCTCAATTCGGGACGCCTGTGAGCGCGCTATTTCCGATTTTTACTCAATTCGGAACGCCCCCTAGCAGCCTTTCCGCCGAACTGACTATCGCCATTCGGAGATAAGCAACTCCTCCAAGTATAGCTGTCACTTTCAGTTCTATAGCCAATTTACAGGACGGCACTACTGTGCAGGCAGCACCTTTAGGTTCGTGAATTGAAAGGTTTGCCTGCGCACGTACATATTTGCAACAGGACAGCTGATTTCTGTCCTAATGCAAATATTTACTTAAGCCTTAGCTAAATAACACTAACTATTCACTGTCTAGAACAACCTTAAAAAGATTGACCACTGTGCTTATGCACTAAATGCATAAGATCTAAAACTTCTACTCTACAGCCATGAATATGTGTGTGCTTTTACTGGAGTAAAATGTAATCAAAAATTAACAGCTGATTAGGTAAATTATAAATTGAGAGCACATTTAAAAATAAATCGAATCCCATAGAATCGATTAAGTTGACAATCATCATCATCATTGTTTTCCTGCAATAAAGAATATCTATCTATCTATCATCCTTTTGTCATTCTGACTGTTGAAAATGAAAAACTGAGAATTCAATGTCCATTCTTCTTTACAGGCAATACAAATAGTGGAAAACGGTCAACGTCTCGAGAGACCCGAAGACTGCCCTGATGAAATCTACCAAGTGATGCTGGACTGCTGGGCCTACAACCCCGACGCGAGACCGACCTTCAGCAAACTCGTCGACGTGTTCTCACATCACCCAGACTACGTAAACATAAGCCAACTAGCGCTTGAAAATGACGACGTAACTCCGTAAGAAAATATTTACATGAATTTGTATCGAATATTTTGTTTAGGCAGCTACTACGATATTCGTTGGTATAGCCACCGTTTTTGTAGTTCTTTAAAACTTTTGACTGTGACATACAAGATGTGTGTAAGTCTTTTGGCATTTTATTAATTTTAAATAGCAGTGAAGTTTTTCACATGAAAACTACACAAAATCGAAAACGAATTGTGCCTTCTGGGTAGGGTTATTCTCTCATACTATTGCAGAATGCTAGTTTCCAAGCTGTTTAGTAGAAATGCTAATCATGACATGTTTGTCAGCTGAATGTGTTTGAATGAGTAATGGAAACACTATAATCCTGCTATGTAGACATGACAAGTTTCAAAGGCTCGAATCGATTAAAATTTCAAAATGGTTGACTACTTTTAGTGGGTGTCCAGAAGTATATTTTTGTATGAACATAACGTGATCTGAATGTAGTGTCCTTGAAGATGCGCCACCGATTGTGACCAGTTGCGTCTTGTAGCATTTGTATGTGTGTGGTAGTTAGAGTGACATGCCATGAAGTGCCTGACTACGTATTGTTTAGTATTAATATTTTATCAGTGTAAATAAAATTATAAGCGGAATGTAATCGACGTAATTGAACTTTATGGTTATATTTTTACTATAGTTAGCATAATTTCATATCGTGCATTTCTAAATGATTTCTATATTACGTTTCTCAATTTAGATTAAGATAGAATTTTATTATATTGAAAGCATTTTACTTCCTCTATCTCTTATAACTTTGTATGTTTTCAATCATTTGTTCCTTTTACAACCAAATTACTCTTTTACTGTATCAATATTATATTTTGTTAATCTATTTAAAATACTGTTAATTTAAACATTCCAATTTTTAGCATTATTACATGAGAAATGCTTTGCGTTTTGTAATCAATTTTACTGAAGATATTTCACAATGAAACGAAAATATAACAAGATTATTTACGTTTTGAACCATTCGTCATTTGTAAAAATGCCATTATATGCCATAGTTCAAAACAATTGCCATGAGGTTGTGTTATGAAAAATGTACAAAAGTCTATGAATGTAGTTACCGAAATTGTTTACTTTTAGAAGAATTTATATTAAATTCTGCATGAGTCTGAATTTAGCATTAAATTATTAATGATAATTTTTATATTTTGAAATATCATATTATATAAAATAATCCAAATGTGATAATGGTATTTATAAAAATAAATAATTTTATAGAGCTTTTGTTTTTAATTAACACGTAAGTTGATTAGATTAGAGTAAATACACATACTTTTAGTATCTGTGACACATAATTACTACGTAACTTAGCGAGTCCTTTGTTCAGTATACTCACAAAATATGTACAAAAACACTAGTTCAGTCTTAGACATCACTTCAAGTATACCTATCACATCAGATAACCCACTTTTCACAACTCTGAACTATTTAGATAATCAAAACACAGTTTTCGAATCTGAAACACTGATAAACATCAATCGTGTCAAAAAAGGTAGAAATTGTTCAATGATGCACGAATCATTTCATTTCAAAAATGACTACGGCTGTCCTTCTTCAAACCGTTTATTTAGGAAGCGTGCCTAAGGGCGCCCCTGAGAGAAACACGGACCTGGCAGTAAATGGGAGAGGGCAATAGGACAGTCTCTCAACTAATAACTATGTCAACATTTCCAAAAACGGAATAATTGTGATGACATGTCTGCTTCTAAGTAATCACACTGTTATATGTTATTCCGACACTCGTCATAGGGCGGCGGCGGAGTCTCTGCGCGCGGGTACTCCCGGATGGCGTCCGCGCGCAGCCCCAGCCCCGCCTCGCCCGACACCGGCACGCCGTACGCGGAGATCTCTCTCCGGAACGACGGCGGCGTCTCCAAATCAGGACTTATCACGTTGCTCCAGAGCAAATTCGTCCTCATATCCCCTTCTTGCCTCTGCGCTCGCCTCCGCTGCCTTCGCGTCTGCGGCCGAACGCAATTCAACTGCCCGCAGTGGCAGAACTTGCGGATCCACACGTACGTTCCTACTATACCTATTGCCAATCCGATCTCTACTCCGATGACGAACGCCTGCACTGACGAAAATTCCTTATCAAACTTCTCAAACGGAGTGAGTACTTTTCTTTCAACTGCAGGCACTGTAACATTCTTCGGCATTGTTATATTCCAAATTTCATTCACATCCACGTCCGCTTTTTCTTCACTAACTATGGATATCATTTTTTCAGACATTTTTGGTGCTAACTTTCTGCACTGCTTTTGATAATTTACTCCTCGTGAAACAATCCAAGATTCTACAGCCATGAACTCAGAATTGCACTTCCAGTAGTCATTCCTCAGTTCTATTCTTTCCAACCTCCTCAGTGGGAACAAAACTTGCGTGCTCATGGTCACCATATAATTTTCGCTTAAATCCAACTTTTTCAAGTTCGGTAGTCTGGTGAACAGTCGTTCTGGGAGCGCTTTCATGCGGCAGTTATTTAGGTTGAGGATCTAGAAAGAAATTGATTTGATGATTAATACCTTCCTACCGCATCAATTTGTAAGACCGGAAATAACAGATAACAAATGCACGTATCGATAAAATGATTTACCTGTAACGTTGAGTGCATTATGAAGGGCTCATTTTTCAGCGTTTCAAAAATATTTGACGACAAATCTACAGTAGTGAGACGTGGGGTATCCCAAAACAGGTCTGAAGGTATGTATCTGAGACGGTTGTTACTGACATCCAGATATGTTAGTTGGTTCAACCCGGCGAATGCATGCAAACCAATCCAAAATATCAGATTATATGAGAGGTTCAAGATACGCAGCGACAAATATCCTGCTTCCTGAAAAGAAAAAGGACATTTGAATGATGTAAAACTTTATATCATGACACGTTGTTTTCTACAAACAAGACATAAATTCTACTAGCCTAGACTAGAACATCTTACCTTGAAACAGTAGTTTTCCAGTTCACTAATCGAATTGTGACTAAGACTGTACACCTGTACAGCATTCGGCACTCCCACTTCAACACTGATTATATTTTGATCGACACATGTTGCTCTTTTTAACCCATTGTCCATGTCACAATCGCATTTCTTAGGGCACATTTCACCACTGACACTTTCAACTATAACTAATACTAATAAACTAGAAAAAAATGTTAACTCCATTTCTTGCAATTTCGCAAGATCGATTCACCCGAAATGTTTACTCGCATTGTGAGTAAGTTTCTTTCGATAATCGGAATTGCACTGATACAAACATTATAAAAGTAGAGCAGTGGCCAATGATACAAAAGATTATAAAACAAGCGCGCGTTATCAAGTGTGCATGATAAGATAACTGGTTGTAGGCAGGTAGAGTATCCACTCACTGTTTGAAGTTTTACCAACACTTATTTCATTCAGAACTTTATGGATTACTGTTTCCCGCGTCTCTGTTTGTGTAAAAACTTAATAGTAGATGAATTTCTGAAAAAAGTATGATAAATGTGAATAGGTATTACATTTACATTTTTTTCAATTCTGGCGATCTATTAATTATGATCTAAGTACCTACTTACTTAATTCTTTCTTTGAAAATAAAAAATAAGGGTTCAATAAGACTATTTATTTACAAAATACTCCAGCATAAAATACATTTACTAAGCATACTAAGTTGGAACTATTTTAAATTAAATATCACTGATCTAATTTCTAATAATAATAGCAAAATTGTGATCTTATTTTAACCACTATTTCTTGGCAGTGTATTAGGTACTTAACATAAGTCAATAATAAAAACTAAATACATTTTTGTAGATTTTTCTTTCAATGGAGTTTTGCTTGTATTATAAGCAATATCACAATCTGTAAATCTTACTATAAAGATGAGGTACTATTGCACCTTGACAGATTCTATTTACACAGTCTTTAGTCAGTTTTCATATTTATCCATGAAACAAAATATACATTACATACTTCTAACTAAACAGATTGGAATCCTGCCGCTGTGTCGTCGAAGTTGCAGGATAGCATCTCTTCATTGTGTAGTCAATGCCAAGGAGAGCATTCCTGACGTCGACGACTGAAGAACTAATGTTTTCGAAGGTACTTGCGATCCTGTCTACAGCCAACGCCTGATAAAAATAAAGGGTAAGAGTTAGTTCGGTTTCCAAAAAGAAACATATACTAATCCGAATCAGATCTAATCATTGAGTATACTAGCTCCCGCCCGCGACTTTGTACGCGTTAAAGAGTATAGTGTTTCTGTAATTTAGGTGCAGTAGAATTACTAGTTATTTTCTGCTTACTAGAGACTAAGCAACTAAATGCTTGTGTTGTGGGATACTAGACCACGGATAAATATACGTAAATACTTTATTTAAGTACATAGATACTTATTATACTAAAAAAAAAACACCCAGACTTGCTAGTCTGGGTTTTTTTTTACTGTGCTCAGTACAAACCTACATGTTCATGCACACGCATTTGTGTGTGGTGCCGGGATCGAACCCGCGACATTTGGTGTATTAGCCAACTTCTTACCCATTAATAGTCCACTAAAAAAGTGATCCAAAACCAGGTGTAGAGGGCGTGGGCAAGCACCTAAGCAATATCCTCAGAAATCTCAGGATGCTTAGACAGTAAACATTAAAAGTGCGCTGGATTGGGGGGAAGGGGTTAAAAGGGGAGAGTGACCCTTACTTGAACATGTGATGCTTCGGCCAGCCTGCCCAAAGATTTGGAGTTATCATGCTGAGCTTGCGCCATCGCAGTCATGGCCGCAGCTTGTTGGCCCATTGCATCCACCTAGAAATAAACATCCTAAATATGCAGGCAAAGGATTCACACACTGCTTTGATTTCTATTAAAAAATATATATACTTAGGTATTTTTTAATTGCCTTTAAATGTGGCATCATTTTTGTTATCTGTTTAATTTAGTGTTAGATGGCTTAAAATATAATAATATAAGCCTTTTTTGCTTCTGGTTTTTCATCTAGTTTTATAGTAACTTGTAGTTTTATTCTCCCTCAGCTCGTCCTAAGACATGGGCCTCCTCCAACTATCTCCATTCTTCCCTATTCCTTGCTAGCCTTCAATGTTTTAGTAGATGGCTTAATAAACCTTTTATTACAATATTAAAATTAAAATATTTTACCAAACCACTTTGTTGAACTTATTATAAACATACCAAATTTTCCATCACAGTTAGTTGTCTGTCATCATTATCACTGGCAAACAAGTTATCAAAATCATCATCATCTTTTGAGAATAAGTCATCAGCTGAATCCTCGTCATCGCCATTGCACAAGTCCTTGCTACCTTTCTTTTTTTCTGTGAAAAGATATTCAGATAATTAATTTTAACAGTTTTAATAATGTTACACTTCTAGCAGAACTTTAACATTAGATTAAGGATGTCTTTGAAAAGATCAGGGTCAAACTATACGTACAGAGATGTACACATCAACCTTTATAATCAGCATAAGGTGCTCCTAAGTAAAGGTCTCTGTATATGATCTCTTAGGACCAAATGAGGAAAAAACTAAATTAAATACAATTAAAACGATATTTTTATATTATTTTAACTAATTTATAGGAATAGAACTTAAAACTCACTTGTACTGGGAGCTGCACTCTCACAAAGTTCTACTATCTTCCGTTCCAAGGGAGTTAGTTTGCCTACTGATGTTTTTCCTTCCTCTATCTGTTTTTGTTTGATCATAATACATCTCCTCTTGTCTGACCAAAACTTAAAAAGAAGCAACACATGATAGATAAATTACACCTGTTTTCTATAATCCCTCTGATGTTTACCAGAGGTAATATAAGTAATATTTTACTATCAATAAATAATTTCAACATATTTATAACAACAAGAATGTCAAATGCTCTGATAGAATTATTGTTTCCTGTAATCTCTCACATACTTGACCAAATAGGGTTCACCCTTGTTTGATCGAACAACGTTTCGTCGAAAATCAGTTGGTCGAATTTCAGTTCGGAGAATTATTCATTTGACTGAATATTTAATTGGTAAATTTTTATTTGATGTAATTATTTGTTTGAACGAATTTCATTTGAACTAATTTCATATTATCGAATTTTCAGATGCACTAATTTTACTTGAACAAATGTTTCATTACACTAATAATGGTTTAGTCGAAACATTGTATCAAATATTTAATTATTTATTTTTTCGTCACTGCCCTATACTATAGTTTGGGCGGAACCGACTCGGTTAGATTAATCTAAAATAGTAATTATTTCCCACAACAATGTTCTTCCACTACCTAATTTGTTGTAATTGGCTTACCTTTATCCAGCCTTTTGTGGATTTCACAGCTCCATCTATATCAATAGTATTTGCAATATTTGATAGTTCTATCCATAGTTTTTTGAACTTCTTGTGACTGACACCATATCTGAGTTTCCTATGCGCCAGGTCAGGGTGTTTTTGCATAAAATCAACGACTGCCTTTAACTGAGTCAAAGAAGGTCTTGCAAGCTGAGAAACATTTAAAAAGTTTATAGTTAATTATTTTCCAAGATACACATTAAAATCTGCATATTATGCTACAGTAGTAACCAATTTTATCACCCGAGACCGCAATTCAGGGAATATAATATGGAAGTGTAAATATTCATTCCTTCTTTTTGTGAAATTGAAACGAATTATATTTGCTGTGGATATAGATTATCGCATTGGGTAAATCCTGTCATAGTATTTGTAAGAAAAAATGAATAATATTATTGATGTAAAGTGAGGTTACTGTCCCGGTGAGTTTAGGTATCTATCCAAGCCACAACAAAAAACAAGATGTTAACTTACACGGCTGCCTCTGTCCATGTTTTCTAGTCTAAAAACCACATCGGTCAAAATATGTTTGAGTAGGTTGGGAGCTTGAAGCAATAAAAAACATATTTGCGATCAAGATTCAAAATACTCATTTTAGCCGCAACTAGTAGGTTGCAGGTAAATTATCCATTTGATCGATTCAGCAATATATTTGCGGCGTTTAATTTAGTAATTGATTTCTTTGCGAAAGGCCAATTTCATTTTGTTTTCCTTGGTAGAATTCGCGGTCCGTTCCGTTTCGCCGTTTCCGTCAGAAATTCCAAAGAGACTGTCATCAGTGTCAGAAGACTGTCAGCTGTCAGGTGTCAGTGGTGTGGTGCGGTCCCGCGGTCTGTAATGGAATTTTGGCGCTGTGAGCGCTGGCGGTGTTATCGGCCGCTTTTCGTAGCCGGAATGCAGACAGTTTCATGTATTTTTCCAACTGCCCTCAGACAGAGGTCCCCCCTCCGCAGGGAGCCTAATTGCCTATTTGCTACTTAACAATAAGTGGAGGTTCCCTGTGAGGAATAATAATCCTATCCTATCCTATACGATAGAAATAATAAATTATTCAATTCAGTTCAGTTCATTTATTCCCCATTTCAATAATTTGCTAATCACCTGGGTTTTTTGATTGAAAATCTCATCATTCTGTTTGACGTTTCATCTTTGAATCGGTAATGTGATCGATCACCCCGCGCCAACAGAGTTCATTCATGCAATAAGTGCAGTTTGGCGCTGATGATAACGTCATTAGTGCTTGCTTGCCTGATGATGTTGATTCTAATGATCTTGTCATAGTGGAGTGCGGCTATCATCACTAGTCTAGGCTCATCATCACTTGTGGAGTGAGGCTAGTTTGAGCGCGCTAGAATTACTTTTTAGTCAACACTTTTCACTCATTGCGGACCGCACCCAAATTAAAATCGTGACAGTAGTTTTTTTAAAATGAACTTTGCTGGGGTCATGGGCTATAGGGATTTCAGTTTTTGTTGTGTCAGAAATGTAATGTCATCATGATTATATTCCGATAGGCTGTATTCTTTCATTTACTCAACCTTCCGTAATCTGAAAGAAAAACAAAAATCATTGTCGCTCTGTCATTCTCATTCATGTCATTGTAAAAAAACAATATTTTCAGATTTTGAGCATAATTTTTTGGTGCCATCAAAAAATTGGATACTTATTTATTATAACGTGTGTGTTGAATATTGTTCTTTAGCTGAGAATATCAAAAGGGGAAAAAAGAACAGAATTAGTTCAGCTCCAGTTCTCACTCGTGGTTCAGCTGATTCGTGTTTATTTGTTTCATTTTGCGTGCTTGAAATCCTTAGTTTTAGCACGTTTTGAATATGTATTCGTTCGAAGGAGATTTCAGACGGAAACCTCAACAAAATCTAGGTGGTGCGAGTTCCCAACGCAAAACGGATAGGGATACCTTGATACTTCAATCACAGCAACAAAGACAGAAACGAGAGGTTATTCTTTGCCCTATTTGTTTTACCTTGTACAACTTAACAGTACTTTTTCTATTATTCGTTTTTACCTACACTAAGCTGAAATATCCTTAAGTTGTTATATTTACATTCTGCTTTCAGGAACATCGAAAACGATTGAATAGCACCATAAAAATCCAAGCCTATGTGAGAAGCTACTTAGCACGTAAACATTGTAAGCAGAATGAGCGTGACCAGTTCGATGTCATGTTTACAAGAGCTAGTTTTGATGAACAACTCATGATTTCAGCCCTCATTGTGAAAATGTTATTCTTTTATGATCACAGGCAGGACACTGCAAGATTGGTAAGATCACTAAATAACCAGATTCCGAATAGTTCACACAATTCACTTTTATAATGTGTAGCATAATTAGTCCAAAATTACCAAAAAGTTAGGTATTTCAAAAAGAAATATCAACTTGAAGTGTATTATTATCTTAACAGCCAAAGGTTATAATGCAAAACATAAACAAGATGTCTTAAATTAATGACTACTGTTAACAGTTCCTTACAAAATACGAAAATAGTTTAAAATATAACTCATGTTAAAGTGGCTATCTTTGTATTTATAATTATGCAGTGGTGTAGCTATAATGGGGGTAGGCAGTGCAGTGCCTCAGGGTCCTATAGCTCAGAGGGCCTCTTTTCACCCCAGTGCCCTCAGTCTCATTGCTTCTTCAGTGTTTATTTTGGTAGTATGTTCGTGAAAAGCCATAAAACACAACAGTATGTGTTTAAATAACTATGGAATAACCTTCAATAATATTTCAGATAGCAATATCTCAGATACTTTTGAAACAATGGAGAAAAGTGTTTCAAAGTGCTAGCTCCTGTATTCAAGTGAGAAGACTACTTGCATTACATCTTCGCATATTGAGAGACAATGCTGAGGTTTGTCGTTCTAATGTGGTATTTTATGCTAGGCTATTGAGAATAATGATGCTAGATAAAATTTTGTATTCATTTCTATTTTTTTCTGTCATTTGTTTTTTTGTTAATAGATCTGTAACAAACATCCTGCATCCTAAATTTATTTAGCCTCAAAATTACTTTCAGGTGCCATTGGCTGTGCCGCTTAGAATGTTTGAAGTGTTTACTTCAATACAATCTGCTGAAACAGCAATGAACTGTGACGAGGCAGTCAGATTAGTAGGGAGCACATTTTTGTACCTTATAAACAGAGGTAATGCTTGATAAAAAAATACTTTTGATGATTGGTTATTATTATTATGAATATGAGATTTGATTGTCTGATGATGTGAAATACTTATTACAGGATTTTTCAAAGATTTATGTAATGTTCTCTGCCAAAGAACGCCACCTCTGTACGGACCATCCGCAAACCCACCAACACCACTATGTGGTGCTATACTAGAACTTATTCAGAGGCCATTGAATTTGACTGCTGTAGTTAACCTGCCTGATTACAAGTATGTATTTATTAACAGCTATGTAGTTTGTAAATTAATAACTTTTTACCACCTAACTATGAACTAAACCTTGTGGCACGAATCTCACTTTTTCTTTTTTGTGTCTTCCAGTGATACTGTCATGGCAGAATTTGCTTCAGCATACCTCTGCAACCCCTATGTCGAACCAGTTGAAATGTTCATTATACCAGCACTGCATGAAGATATTGGGAAAAAGTTCCCCTTCCTATCACTAATACAATGTCTGCAGGATAGTAAATTCAATAGCAAACTATTAATTAATGACTCCTGGCTGCTACACTCAGTGCTATCATTAGAACCGCCAGGATTTGGTAAGTTCGCACAATTTTTTTCTTCATTTTTGTTGGTAACTGTTTGAGCTTAATTTCTCAATTTGTTTCAGTAAATGACATTCAACGTTTAAACAACACAAGACTGCCTAACAATCCTATTGTATTAAATTATGTTAAAATAATTGCTAAGTTGACTGTGAATGTGTGTAATAAGCAGATCTCCTATGAATATGAAGACTCGTTATACAGTCAGGAGACTGCAGCGGACAAAGATGACGATAGTGATAGCGAAGCAGAGCCTAACCCGACCTCAGTGAGAGAAAAGCTGCTACTGACTAAATGTATAGAGCTGTTGAATGAACCTGAGCGTTGCATAATGACCACTTGCTCCCAGATTACAGAAAGCGATCTTAGTGACGAGTTTCTGGATTACATGTCAGAGATATGTCACAATTTGCTGTTAAGTCATAGGATGGCATTACATAAATATAGGTAAATATGCATTACGTAGAATTAATAATCTGTTCTGCTCTGCTTTATCTGCTGAGAGCGTTGTGGCCCAGTGGTTAAACACTCTGGCTCGGAACCCGATGGTCCCGTGATCGAATCCGGCCGGAACACACCTACTTTGTGTTCATTGTAAAATTTGCGGCTCTCCGGTGATGGAAAACACCGATATTAAACCCAAGAAACCCGGATAACGGCTGTAGGCTTGCCCCTTGCCACGTTGGGTTCAAATTCCTATGGTTCTATTTAAAGTGGCTATGATTAATTCAACTGATGCAGATTTTATTAACAAAACAACAGTTTAAAAACGAATGTTTGTTTCTAGGTTGCTTTACACGCTTGCATTCAAGCCGATATTCATCCGCGGCCTCTGGCGCTGGCTCACCAGCATGAGCCACGAGTCATCTTTCGGAGGCTCTGCCACGCCCCTGCTTTCGGCGCTCTCGCGAGGGATGGGCGGCGAATACTCGGTCATAGGGGTGCACAGGCTGCTCGCTCCGTTGGCTGCGTTTTGTGCACTCTTCTCTCTACTCATCGGGACTCTGCATGACACGGAATTCTGTCGGGATATTCTAGATGATGACGATATCAAGATGAGTTGTAAGTTGTAGCGTGTGCTGGCCACCAAATGTTCGTTCATTTTCAGTTCTTTGTAAACATTTACATGAACCTTTGACTAAGTACAATAAAGACCGTATAGCTAAATGTTAATTTCCCTGTTGGTTTTTCTTAATTCAATGAAAGCTTTTGACTCAGTATGTCATAATACGAGTATAATCAATGCTAGCATCTTCTGCTAACAAATATTAATGTGATATTCGCGGGCCATGCTATCATTAAATCAAATGCTATTCAAGTCAAACAAAACCGTATGGAATTGAGAGATTTTCCCAAAGAAACCGGTGCGTTAAATCCTATTTCTAACTAATAATTTTGATGTTCCACAAGGTAGCGTTCTTGGTTCCTGTTTTCATTATGTTCTATTGCTTATATTGAACTAAAAATCATTCCCAGTTACTTCAAGCTCATCGACCAGTCAGAGCGGTGGGGGAGGTCGAATCCACGCCTTCGAGTTCTCTGAGCTGGGTGGTCTGTGCCGCACTCTGAGACAGGTGTGCCTCGGTCTAGTCGAGCTGGCCTACCCCGAGACGAGGCCTGTGGTCGGCGGGCAGTACAAAGATGCTGTTGGGAACACACAAATTGAACTATCTGGGAAGAATCAGACACCTACGTGGTCACATTTGTTCAAGGTTAGTTCGATAAAAAAAACAAAATGTTTAATTTTGGACTTACCTGAAATTCCAACACATACAACGCTGAAAAATCATGTTGCATGAAGATTTTAAATATGTCATGTTCTCATTTATTTCTCTGGTTTCCCAAAAATCAGAAGTTGCGTGCTATTGCACCTTTCTCATTTTTCTAAGTTAAGCTAACTTTGTATAAGTACTACAAAAGTTGGGCTACTAATATCAGCCCTACTTTAGAGCCAGGGTGCAATGTTTTGATTAATGCCTGTATTCTGGAAAACAATAGATTAAACTATGAACAGAGTGCCGATACACTCAAGATTTAAAAATAATGCAAATGAATCAAGTTTTAATTAAGTTTTGAGCGCCATTTTAGAATAAAAACCTACGTTTAAGAAAGAAAAAAGAAAAGATTTTTTTTATTAATCCACACAAAGTTTCCAGTTTACAAAAATGATTTATCTAGCGTGTGGCACTAAGAGGGTTTCCACTCAGCATGGGTCACGTATACCTAATGGTGTTCTTGACGCTAGTCTTCCGTGGATACCTTTAGGCAAGAGTTAGGTACTACTCTAAACAAATAAAACAGTAATTTCGACATGCAGTTCCAAATAGAACTGGTAATAGAACATATATCGAAAATCGTTTAGGCCAACTAAGGTTAATAACTAATTAACATGCGTACACTATAGGTATGCACGCACCTCCTCCGCGCGCTATACGTGCGCGACTCCCGGCTTCGCTTCTGTGGCGACGAGGAGTGGCCGGTGACTGGCGCCGTGCCCGAGGGCGCCGCCGCCGTGCAGATGGTGACCGGCACGCAGCACAGCCCCAACCCGCGCCTGCTGAGCCGCCCGCCCACGCTCGCCACCGCCCGCGCCAGGACACAAGGTACCACATACATACACAGCTGATCTCTATACGTGCGCGACTCCCGGCTTCGCTTCTGTGGAGACGAGGAGTGGCCGGTGACTGGCGCCGTGCCCGAGGGCGCCGCCGCCGTGCAGATGGTGACCGGCACGCAGCACAGCCCCAACCCGCGCCTGCTGAGCCGCCCGCCCACGCTCGCCACCGCCCGCGCGAGGACACAAGGTAAGATAAGATGGGATAAGATGATGATGATGATTATGCACCACACCCAGCCAGGACAAGCCTGATCCGATCAAATCGGCAAACCAAGGGACGCCAATTTATGGGGAGTGACACGCTCTGGGATGGGAGAGGAAGGCCGACTAGCCGCAACCGGTCGACCACAACCAGCCGGATAATTCATCCTTAGAACCAGTATTGGAGAGTTGGACTGAGTAGGTTAATTGTTTTTAGGAGAGCGTTGATGAGGTGGTGGGCAGTCTAGCCTTTGTTGCTGTTGAGTTTCTGCTGATATACTTTATTGCACAAAGAAAACAATTACATTATAATGCTTACAGAGATTTAGATGTACAATGTAGGCGGCCTTTTCGTAAAAGCGATCTCTTCCAGGCAAACTTCCGTTAGAGAAAAAAAAGGTCAGAAAAATAGATGTGGGGGTGCAACATGGTTATTGAGAGATTACCACAAACATACGCAGCTGATCTGTAAGGCCCTATGCAGACGACGGGGCAGGGCGGTGTTTTTCCCCGCAAAGTAATAAACACGTCTGCCCTCCGATGCCCGCGACTGCCCTTCTCCGCAAACATAAAGCATTTAAGTGCCCGACGGGCACCTGTGGTGCGGAATTTTTGCCCTACGTGTGCTGGTAGTTAGGATTCTCTTTGCGCTATCGTTCGCGGTTACATTGACCGGCCCTGCCCGCCCCGACGACTTCAAAGCGCCTAAGGGTTTGAGCTCGAAACTCAAAAAAAATACACACTAAAACAGATCTGTACCACGGTCGGCGATGAACGAGAAGCGAGTGGAGCTAGAAACGAGTTCATAAAGTTATACTATCCAGAGAGGTGTATCTTCGTTGTTTCTGCATTGTAACGTTATTTCAATAAATATTTGTTTAGAATAAATCATAAAACTGACTTTTTTTTTTTGCAGAGGAAGGACCTCCATTAACTATCAAGGAATTAAGGACTGTTACTATACTACGAGAAATACCATTTGTTGTGCCTTTCTCTACTCGAGTTCTCATCTTCCAGAGTCTTTTAATTAGGTGAGATCCATTGTGTAATGAAGTGGAGCTATAATTGCTATAATATTCCGCATCGTATTTTTTTCAACTGTTGAATTATAACTTTAAAATCTTTATTCCAGGGAAAAATATGACCACTGGTATGAAATGACTAATTTTAATGAGGGTCCGTCAATAAATATCAGTATACGACGCACGCATTTATACGAAGACGCTTTTGATAAACTAAGACCAGACAATGGTAAGAACTATTTTACATTATAATTGTAACTGAAAAATTATGTAGTCCAACAAATCGAATAAACCTGATGGTTCAGTTATCATTAAGATAGAAAAGAAGTTGAAAAAACACCAAATTCAAGCTCAACCACTAAGACCAAAATGAACATGGGCTATGTGTTTTTTCTCATAGTGTTTTAGCATAATAACTGCTGAAGTGAACTATTTAATGCTCAGTTTTTATTGTGTTTTAGAGCCAGATATGAAAATAAAGCTCCGTGTACAACTGATCAATCAGGCGGGTGCGGAAGAGGCTGGAGTAGACGGTGGCGGCCTCTTCAGAGAGTTTCTATCGGAGTTACTCAAGTATGGAATTATTATACTTTCACATTATGTCACATTGAAGTTATAAAACTTCAACGTGACTTCTTATATAATTCTATTGTGACTAATGTACTTATTTTTCGAATTTTATTCCTTTCAGATCGGCATTTGATCCAAATAGGGGATTATTTAGGTTGACAAAGGATAACATGTTGTACCCGAATCCTGGAGTGCATTTGTTGTATGATGACTTTCCTATGCATTACTTTTTCGTGGGCAGAATGTTGGGAAAGGTAAAGTTCTTACTTTCGGTAATTTCATCATCATTTTGCTAGATGAATATATTCTTGGCTATAAGCTTAAATTGATTAATCAATCTTATTACAGGCATTGTACGAGAATTTACTAGTAGAGTTACCACTAGCAGAGTTCTTCCTTGGAAAGTTGTGTTCATCCCGTGAGCCCGATGTTCACGCTTTGGCTTCTTTGGACCCTAGGCTATACCGCGGGCTTCTGATGCTGAAGTCTCACGGCAGAAACGAAGTCCCTGACCTAGGGCTAGACTTCACGATAGTCAGTGATGAGTTAGGAGAGCAAAGGGTAAGATTTTAAGAAGTTTCAATGTTCATTACATTTTAAATCATGGAATACTGAATATGAATAAATGAGATAATTTAATTTATTTTATACAGATAGACGAACTCAAACCTGGTGGTGCAAACATTCCTGTTACTGCTGAAAATAGAATAGAATACATTCATCTAGTCGCTGATTATAAGTTGAACAGGTGGGTGATTATTAACTGAAAACTCTCCACGCGACAGCCACTGTTCACGGCAGATCAGTTGTTTGAGTGAGTTTAAGCGTGACATGTTGGTCGCCACTTTCTAAAACACCTTTTTTAGGACTGTTTGCAATGTTTAATATTTTTTGTTAGGCGCAAATCAGGTTTTGCATTGGGCCCCATAATTTTATAGTTACACGTTGGGCGCCAATGTTTATAGTTACACGTTGGGTGCCATTTTTGGACTACCAAGTTGGGTGCCATTTTTGGGCTACCACATTGGGTGCCATGTTTATTCCAATCACTTTATCTCGCATGCTAATCGATAAATATGCCAGCCATTGACTGTATGCTTCTAAATAAAACTCAAACCCCTATGCTGTCCTTATAATCTCGTTTCAAAGAAGCTAATACCTAATCCGAATTCGCCAGACAAATCCGTTCGCAATGCGTGGCGTTCAAGCGCGGGCTGACATCTGTGGTGAACGCGGAGTGGCTGCGCATGTTCTCGTGCCGCGAGCTGCAGCTGCTCATCTCCGGCGCCGAAGTGCCCATCGACCTCGACGACCTCAAGGCGCACACACACTACGCTGGTATGTACGCTCTGGATTAGAACCATGTTTACTTTCAGAGTGACCTAAATATTTAGTATTTGGGTAAGCAATTTTAATACTATGGTGATCCAGACACAATACACGCTTACTCTAACACTCTGGCTTGGAACACGAGTGGTCCCGAGCCCAAAGGTTTGGCCGGAATACTTTTCTTTTGACGAGGAAAAACTGCCTTTGCGCACAATCCCACTGTTCAGGGGAACGGTGGGAGAGTGCGGGAGTCGCCCGTCTCTGAAGGAGGTAGGAATTCATTTTCAGAAATACATACAGTTTACTTTAATTATCACTTTTTGTGGGTTTGCTGTTAAAGGATTTCTATTCACGAATTTATTTATTTTCTACAGGTGGTTTCTCAGCAACACATGCTACTGTGCAGTGTTTCTGGAAGGTGGTGGAGAATTTCACAGACGATCAACGGCGTCAACTGTTGAAATTCGTTACTAGTTGTTCGAGACCGCCTCTATTAGGGTTCAAGGTAATTATAATGTTCCAATAAGTACTTATTCGAAATGTTAAGATTCTACCAGTAGCTCCAAAGATCGCGATCTCCATCTCCACGTATAACGCACATACGTGTGACGAGCATTTATGTTTTTTATGTGGCTGGGTATTGTTGTATGATCAAGTATGTATTTAGAAATATTTAAGTACGTTTATCAGTCTTGACACCTAATAGTACAAGCTCTGTTTAGTTTGCGGTTATGCGATCAAAGAACACTGTCATAACTCAAGTAGTCCTGAGCTAAAGGTCTGCAACGTATTAGAATGTTGGGATATACCGTGCCTTATCTATTCCGATTCCTTCCTCGATGACCAACTGTGGAGTGCCACAGGGTGGTGTTCTTCGCCCATTATTATTAATTGCTTGTTATCCAGGACCTGCACCCCCCATTCTGCGTGCAGTCAGCAGGCCCGTCGCACCGCCTGCCGTCGTCGTCCACTTGCATGAACCTGCTGAAGCTGCCGGAGTTCGACCAGGAGCACTTGCTCGCCGAGAAGCTGCTCTACGCCATACAGTCGGGCGCCGGCTTCGAGCTCAGCTAAGGTTTGTAAAACTACTCTCTCTCTCACTCTGCGTGCAATAAAAATTAAAAAGCCTTCAACTGTGTTTTTCTAACTTAGCCTGTACTGCGCAACTGCTCAAACTAATTATCAAAAAATCCTAATTCTTCCTAACAAATAAGTAATTACTGAAACTGTAGGGTTTGACAAAAAAGACTGTATCCTTTATTATTTTGCCATCTCGTAGTATGTCTTATAAAGATAAATTTCTGGGAAGTAACATGATGCGGCGAAAATAGAGTGCTTTTTTTAAAACCTACAGGTTCGATAACTGGCGAAGAAAAAAGTTTTCTCTAAAATCTGAGTATGCAGTTTTAGTTTTGGCCGAAATCGGCCTCTAGCCTCCTTTCAGCATTTTTCGATATTCCTCATAGTTTAGGATTTGGTCTACCACACCCACTTCAAAAACTCACCCTGTATAACTAATGTTGTTTTTTTTCTTCCGCAGGTATCTGAACAAAATAGTTTTAAATGAACTTATTTATTATAAATTACACGAGAATATTTGGGAGCTATTTTATTGTACTATTGTCATTATGTAGCCAGAAAATCTCAATGTGATAATAATAATGTTGATTAGTTGTTGTATGAATAAATGTTACCTTCAGGATTTATTATGTGTAACATAATCGTCGTAAACATTTCTACGTAGAATCTATTTATTTTTATCTTATCTGTTTCTTCATAGGAATTATGAAATCGTGGTAATTCACAGAAAACTGACTGTCTATTTCTATAAAATTACGGTACACAATTGATATTTTAATGTAGTAGGTTAAATATTGTAAATAAATAGAGAAATACTGTCGAATTTATATTTATAGTTTCTAAAAAATAGGTGAATCTAAATGTATGTATAAAAAAAGAATATTTTTGTTTTACGGAATTTTGTATGTATTATGTAAATGGATACATGTCGTCTTGTAATGTTGGTCTCTTAGGTACTATTATCGCATCAAAATATTCGACTGTGTCAAATTTTGCGATTTTATATTTTAGTACCGAATTAAATAAAGTTGTCCATACCTGAATGTGCTCTTTTTTTCTAGCATATGTTTTCTTCTTAAAACGTTGAGGGGAATTCCAATTGTTATCTTGCTAGCTGTCATGCATCCTTTCTAGAATTAATGGAATGAGATTCAGCGATTAATTGTTGATAAATTTCGGGACAAAAATAAGTTCAATATTTTTTTCATGTACAAATTATTCACACTGAAAAATATTTAAATAAGAGCCTTGACGTCCTTCACTAAACTACCCTCGCGAAGTTGCCGAGAGCAAGGTTGGTACTAGCAAAAAAACTGGTTCTTGCTTGATACGTCATCTGCAACAAAGTTAAACCAATTTAGTTCAATTTTAATTTTTCACTAACCAAATGTCTAGTAGAGTTGAGTTGTGTTTTATTCGGATCGTTGGATGCTCTTTCGTCTCACAACCCCTCAAGAACGTAAACAAGCCCAGATAGTTTAGATCAGTTGACTATGTTAAAAGGGATACTCCCAGGGACTCATTCAGAGAAGTGCAGCGCTGGAAGTATCTGATATTGTAGCAACTTTCAAGTACCCACGCCTCGTCTACCAGCGACTGCGTATGGCGATAGCCCAACCCAACGTATACGCATTGCGCTGCTGTCGCTGCCTGCGTCTTGAATTCATGATGCACCATTACTTAATACGTGCATGTATGTACTGTAAGAAGACATGGGTGCCAGTACCCATGTCTTCTTACAGATTCGTTTCTGAGCTATTCATAAATGAACGTAACTTTATTGGGGAGCGTATGTTTAAAATATTTTCTAAGGATACAAAATAGTCAAAGTGAATAATGCGTTATTTTTCCCGTACATAATTGTACGTGTGAATCAACGCCGTGGGTCTCATCGGTTCGTACAGTGGGCCATACCTTAGTTGGTAGGCTTAGTACCGTCTGCGTGTAGTATGAGAGTTCTTAGCATCGCGAGCTCAGCTTATGAGCATCAGTTACAGTTTGGTTGAGGTTGACTGTACTTAAGCCCGCATATTATCGCATTATTCACCGAGTCAATCATTCACAGAGATTGAATAGGCGATGCGGATTCAATTAAAGATTTATTACCGCCATCACCTCGCGTTCCGCTTGCCGAGTCTGCCAGTGGGTACAGTCGTGTCAACAACGTATACTAATGATAAATCTCATCACTCAAAGTGAAATGAAGAATTTAATATTTAATTTTTGTTACATTGATAGGAATTATAACGGCTGGAAAAATCATTGCTATTCTAGAAATGTAGAATAATCTAGCAAAAACTAGCCAAATCACTGATTTTGTTTGCTCTGTAACTTTTAATTCACTTCGGCAAAAACGAGGGAAATGAGAGTTAGATCAAATGCTTCATAATTCAGAGTTGCTGCCATCTGAAAGTATCAACTACAAACCAAACAGTCTAACCAACATTATGTAGAAGCTGCTTAGTTTCTAATCTAGCATGTACGAGGTAACCTCTTTAGTAAATATATTAGAAGGGACCAGTAGAAGTAGAGCTCACACAATGCATTTTAGGCTTAACTGTGTAATAATGCCTATATTTCTATAACTGTGTCAGATACTTATGCTCGCGACTGTATCTAACCCAGTCGCTAACGAGCCTTTATCGCTCGCTCATTTACTCCGTTCTAAACACGTATACAATGTTTAATAAATTACACATCTAATAAGTAACCGTGAACTTGAGTTGGACCTCATAAATAACGTGCATTAATATTGGCTTATGTGCATTCATCGGTTCCAACATGGCCGCCTCTCGCCGCCATTACCGTTTTGACAGTTGCAATCAATCTCGGCCCGAGCTGATGAATGAGTTTCGCGAGAGTGGGCTCGTGTGCGGTAGCTTCCAAAAGGAGTGCTTAATCCCGACTCCGGCTAAGAATCCTATCTTTGATGAAAGCAAAACGTTGAAAAATGATAACTTTAGTTATTTATGAGAGGTCATACAAAAGGCACGACTTGTATAGCGTGTACCTACATGTATACAATACTTGAAAGATGTGTGATGTCAAAATAAGTTAGTCATTAACTGAATGGAAACATGTAAAGTAAGGCAGGCTTGTGAATGCGAGGGTTATTAGTATAGTATACCTAATGAAAAGCTTTGTCTAAAAAAGTTTGACTTGTTCAAGCAACCAGTTCTACTCTTATATGCCTGAGGTAGAGCTTATCTTTAAATTCATTCGTGAAAATCAAGAAACCCCTGAGGTTAACTGTCCTATTGACAAAATTGTAGTGGAACTGACGATGAAGCCTGATGAACTTAAAAAAACTGCTTAATTTTGAATAAGTGGCTTACAATAATTTAACTAATAAATAGGCAGTAAGTTTAATGGGACCAACACGGTGCTGCAATTTATAGCACCCAGCTGTTAATATAAGCTCAATAAAACCAAGGGGTACACATAACAGCACGTAGGTAAGTGTAATAGCTACTGTTACCGGCCCATATACCTAATGGTTGGCTTCCCCATTCGCCTACAAGAGCGCGTTTCCATTGCCTGATAGACTGGAGAGTAAACTGACTAAATGTTGTCGTTTGCATAGGTCAGTTGCATATTCTGTCCCTTATGCCAGAGTTCAGAAAATCTGTCAAAAATCAAATTAGGACATATTTTTTAATTGCAGAGGAAATCTCACACCAAAATCATCTAGGTCCTTCCTTAAGGTTTTCAAACTCTTGATAGTATCCTTTAGTAACTCCATCCATCACACCATCGATACGCTTCTGAAATACTAAAGATTCACAACACTAGGGCCTGTATAGCAAGCTACAATGTAAAACACGGCCTTGTTGGCGAAAGTTTTTGGCTTCTCTCACTACCGTGTTTAATTCAATGGAAACAGTATTAAGCCTCGCGTTGGGACGTGAATGACAGGCTGTGAGTCAGCGACCACCGGGCCGTCCGTTCAGTACCGGTGGAAGATGGAGTGGCTCCACGCACACAAGCACTTAAAGCCAATTAAACGACCGCTACGTATGTGATAATTTACAGCAACTACCTTGTAATTACATTAGTTATGTTTAGTTAATGTTGGCTTTGTAGGTAGACAAATTTGACTTCGAGTTATGTACAGGCGTTACAGTATACCAGTACCTTCCGACGGGCTTCGCTTAGCGGTGCTTGTTTAGAGCTCTGTATCCTTGTTTTAATTAAATGTAGGTAGGTACTTAAATATAGTTAAGGCGAGCTTCAGGAGCATGGAATGTTGACCAATGTATCTAATTACATGAATAAAAATTATTCGCTAACCAATGATGCATTAAATGTAGCCGATGGCCAGAGATGTACAAAACTAAAGTATCTACGATAGAAATACAAAATAAGTCTCGGCGATTAGTTCTATGTAAGATCAAAGCATGTGTGTTTTATAAATTAATTAAGTTGATGAGTTGAAGGACGACGTCAAAGGAATACACTAAGCCTAAGTAAATACAAAGTAGGTACTATGTACCTTCTCTGATTTCTTGTCATAATGATTATGAGAATATGGGTGAGCCAATTCAACGAAGTAAGCCATACCACAGGGAAGCTGCTGTAATTCCCCGATGCATCATCTATTAACACTATTCCTGCCTATTCGAAACCGCCAACAAAAACCCTTATGTTATCATTGCATATCTTTACACCAGTGTTATTTTGAGAGACGCATGTTCTACTATTTGCTGGCCACTTTTGTTCCAGTGACAGCCAATAAGACACATTATGATGGATCGAGGCCTGCACGCCTGCTCGCTCAGGCATATGTCATGTTCTTCAAATATATTAATTGATGATGCTCAAATTCACCAGTCACTCTGCACGATATATGGTTGTTACATTTTTATATGTTTTCTAGTGATTTTTATTAACCAACAAATGAATAAAAACACTATTACAATATAGCGTTGTTACAAAGTAATATCAGAACAGTACAGTAAATATTTTCATTTCAAAACGAACTGGAAGAACTGGAATCTGTTTTTAAATTACCTATCCATTTCACTTTGTTGGCACTGTTGACCCTGTTGACTCTGTTAAACATAATACTCTGGACCACTTACTTGGTATCTGTCCTGTATTGATCGTATCTGAATCATTTGAATCTGACGAACGTGCCCATCCACATATCCACATGTGACAATGTTCTGTAAACGGATTCAATAAGTCATCAGTTGATCAACTCGATCGCAGTCTAAATGAGGATAATCGTAATACAGCGATGTCCTCTGCAAACCCATACAATGTTAGCGTCCGATACGCCGGGATTGACCGCGCAATGACGTTTGTCGCGTCGCGTTTGCAACCGACTCACGCGCACGGGTTTTACGGCCGCGCGATTTTTGGACACAGTTTGACTTGCAGCATTGTTTCTCATTTCAAATGTGTGGAAAGTTACCCGGCTTTAAAACGGTTAACAACATCAGTACTTAAAGTGGTGACAAGATTAACGAGCCCCGTCAATATACAAATGAAACAAAACCTGCTCAGAATCAAAACTCAAATTTAAGTATTTTAATTCCAGAAGGTATTTTTTTAACTCATGAACTACTGGAAATGTATTTTCTGAAGAAAGGGTCTCATATATTTAGTTGTTATTTGAGTTCCAAAACCTAAAGCATAAACGTGGTTTCAAAAAAATACTGTTTGGTTTAAACAACACGTCCAACTGAACCTTTGTTTCAAGAGCAGCCAAGGAACAAAGTACTGACAGACACTAACTGCCAGAGCAATCACAAGCTCGTGACTTCTAATTTGCAAGTCTCGTAAAACAAAACGTCTCTGAACAACTCGTCATCGGCAGTGCGTCGTAAAAAGGTGAGTCGTTTAATTGTTTCGGCTACGAAGCGACACGTAACTGCCCTCGAGTGTTGCGTACAAACTACAAATTTAAGTGACAATGCCAGCGCGGGTGGTCTCCGACAATGTTCGAAGTGCTCCCATTTCTCGGAAGGTCAGCCAGACGTAGGCTCTGCCGTAAAGCCTTGCCTAGGATCGTAAACGAGGCCTATAACTATAGGGAGCGCGCAGCTCCGCATATGAGGAAGTCGGCCTAAGTATAGAAAATAGAAACACATAATCATAGGGCGCGCGTTCTAAGAATGACCGTTCTGGTGATTTCGTTTCATAAATTTTACTGTCTAAATTGTGCTTAAGCGAATCAATCATTGCCGTTTAGGTATGCAAAACAGTTGGGTCATTTTATTGGTATCTTTCTTGGATATTTTGCTGTACCTGTGAATGTTGTTTTTTTTGTTAATAAAAGCTTTATCAGCTAACTCTTGCAGCCAATTCAGCAGTATTGTATTCGATAAATGTAAATAAATCATATTACCTAGTATATCTGTTGAAATTTTGGACGTTTGTGCAAGTTCAATCCAATGTTGAATTGGATTCAAGAGATTTGCTCCGGGTGATATTGGTGTAGAATACGATGCATGTTCACAACTAAGAAACTACCTATTTAACTTGTGGTAGAAATGTGAATGGGTATTACTTATTTATGTATTAAAATAAATGAATAGTTTGATATGACCGACCGACAAAGACCGACAAAGAGTCAACCTCCAGGAATTTTTCGAAGCACAATACAGGGTGGTAATTAAAATTAACAGGTACATACATCTGGAAATTGCATGCGTCACTGAATAAAATGCTGATCTAGTAAACAGTGACAATAGGGCTATTTGCCAGCCAACTATGCTAGCAGGAGTGTCAACCTTTATAAATCAACGAACACGATTTCTTTCAAGGTGTTAGGTATGGCTATCATAATTGAAAAGCAGGCTTCGGTTGTCAGAGGCGGCCCGACGTGCTTCAGTCGCGGCGTGTGAGCGCACCGAGGCGGCGCAAGCGCACCGCTGCACTAGATTTGATCTGACGCGAGATAAATCTGCACTCGCTATCTATTTCAATTTCATTGGAGCGAGCGCGATATCTCACAAATATCAGAGCCGGTGCGCCCGCGCTCGCGACCCGCGGACCACCCAAGTCGACTCTAAACATAGAACCGTTTATTATTTATAGTGCCCGAACGATTCAAAGAGACACAAAAATAAGCGGATCCGTACACTTTACGGATTGTTTATTAACGCAATATTACAACCATTATTTTTGATGAACACTTCATAAAGTGCAATGAAAGTGCAATAAAAAATGTACTCGTAAATAAAGATGAGTGCATTTACATGGTGTTCATAGTTTTAACTTAAGTTATTTTTTGGATAATACTTTTTAATGTGAAAATGAAAACTTTTCTGATGTTTTTTTTCAACATAATGATAGATGACTTGATAAAAACCGCAGGATGGTAGAATAACTTCGTCCATGTAGTTTTTCCTGAAGTTGCTTGGCAAAGATAAATTATCATATACCATGCTCCATGCTTACTAGGATGGTGCATGCTGTTTTCGTATTTGTTACATGTGCGTTCTGTTTTCATTCGTTTTTACTATAATGATTTGGAACGATTAGCATTATAGGTAGTTACTTTGTTTTTCGTAGTACCTACCTAATACATACGTCAAACAATTTTAGCCTACACTTATTTTGAATAATCTTATGCCATACGTACGAGTATTATGGCTCGTGACGATTAGGAAAGTCAGTAATATGCAAAATGTTACCATGACAATGAACATTACGTACTTTCTGGAAGTCAACGCTCACGAATCTATGCTTTTCAAAATGTACGTCAACAGTTATTAAAATGTTTGATGCGTTTAAAATTACAAACAAGCAGACACCTGTAAGTTTGGTGAAAAGTTTTATTTTTTTATAGATGTGGAGGATTGGAACCTTTTGAATACCAAATGTAAATAACCAGCCTGTGCTCAATAAACCACTCAATTCCAAAATGCTACACTTAATTTAGACGATAATAAAATGAAGTATGTCTGTCATCCCACTCGTTTGTTTGTGATTTCGGTTGTTAACACACTGCTTTTATTTTGCGTTGCGGACCCTCATATTTTACGAAGTCCGGTCAAAGGGAATTACTTGTCGTGGTCGCATGTTAGGCCTAGGGGTACACCAGGCGCAATATGGAAAAAGTTTCTGTAGCTAAGAAGCCAAGATTCATACAAAAATATCTTAAGCTGTGGTTCCGCCATTCTTACATACTTACTACAATCCGCATACCTTGTTGTACAAGTGAATTGTAAATAATGTTAACATTGACTTGAACCGACTAAACAACAGTTTATTTGATAGATACTTAATTATTGATTATTTTAGACAGTTGATAAACATTGTGGTTCACACTCAACCCTTGTGGCCTCGAATCCAGATATAGAAAAACCTACTTTGTGTTCTATTATTTTTGCGGCCAACTCTCCGGTGAAGGGAATCAACGAAAAAAAACCCAAGCCACCTGAATGACGGCAGTTGGGTCGCCATACCACGTAGGGGTTAAATTAGCTAGACAAATGTGGGCTTCTGTTGGATTAGTTGGCAAAAATTGTTAGCCATAATTGTTGGCAGTAAATTTATGTACAACAAAGCATGCACTCATGCCCAGTCGCCGGTGGTGTATAATGGGACACAGATCGATTACGCTGTCTCGGTCAGGAACTTGGGTTTATACATTGATTGCAATTTATCGTGGAATCACCACATCAACCAAGTCGGCCGAAAAGTTTTTGCAGCGTTCTACTCGCTGAAGCGCTTACAGAATTTCCTCCCTCTACGAACCAAAATAACACTTGCTCAAACACTCATGCTCCCTATTCTTGATTACGCTGATAGCTGCTACCTTGACGCAACTGAGGAATTACTGAACAAGCTTGAACGCTATCAAAATGTATGCATTCGCTTTATTTTTGGTCTTCGTAAATATGATCACGTCTCTGAGTACAGGAAACAATTGAAATGGCTCCCAATACGCTTACGTCGCAATTACCACTTATTGGTCCTCCTCTATAACATTCTATTTAACCCGTCTTCTCCTCGCTATCTCAGGGAGCGTTTCACGTATCTTTCTTCGTCCGGCCGGCCTCATCGCTCAGTCTATCATCTATACTTACACACGCCCTCTTGCAGCACAAAAATGTATGGCGATTCTTTTACTGTCCATGCCGTTAAGCTGTGGAACAAGCTTCCTGTTACCATTCAAGAGTGCCGCACTGTAGGATCCTTCAAAAAACATTTAAAGGAACATCTTTTACAGATCGCTTGAGTTGCAATGGAACATTATTCATAGTGTATTTGTATTCGTATGTATTATATTGTATCAGTAGGTATAGTATGTATTTTATTGTTATAATTATTATGTATTCATATATTATTTTACATACATTTTTATTTAATTTTTTCTTACTTCTTTTTTAGTACTTATAATTGTCTTTATGGGTCACCCTTCTGGTGAATCCATATTATTTTTTTGGATGTTTTAGCAATTTAGCTTTTGGTTTTGTACGCAGCTGTCTTGGAGTCTTAATTAATCGCATATCCTGTCACCTTGGTCTGCTGGAAGAAATCTCTTTTTAGAGATAAGCTCACCTGTACTTTTACTGTCCTAAATATTGTCTATTGTAAATGTCTTTTTGTGTACAAACTAATAAATAAATAAATAAATAAATAAAATTAGTGCCTCAGCGTGCCTCGCTTGTATTGTTATGTAATGTTATTAAAGTTATGATGAAATAATCTGAGCTGATTTGAAATAGTGTGTGGCCTTTCTGGTACGGGTGCTTATTGGGCAGGCAAAAGAGCGACGTAAAGTGAAACTTTCGAAGCTTTGAAAAACTTCATCCGATGTATTGGAACTATTATTTTATTTCTGGTGTTGGCGGAGTGTGTCTCAGCCCTAAGGCCAGTCCGAAACTTCAAACCGCGCTGGAATCCAATGAAGAACGTCCAAATTAAATGTCTGATATTCGACAATTTAATATCCTAAGAATTTATTGTAAGCCGTAAATTAGGTGGAACATTAATATAGTTGCGTGTCTACGAACTGCTTTGAGTTATATTACTGTTATTAAATACTGGTAAATAAGTAGGTGGTAGGGGTTAGCTATGCAAGGATTCGTGAATTGGGGATAAGACATCAATGAAACAAACAAAGAGATTTTGAAAACGAACATAACATCCTACTTATATTATAATTGTGAAAGTTTGTAAATTGTGTGGATGGGTATGGGGTGCAGTGTGTTGCCCTTCCACGTAAAAACTACGGAATGAATTTTGATGAAACTTTACAAAAATATAGCTAAAAGTACATCTCGTTTTAACCATGAACATTATACACGTAGCTGTAAATAATAATGAGTTCCTTTGCAATAATATTTCTAACTGATTATGAAACATTATCTTATTGCGTTGGGAATGTCCTGTTTTTGTCAGAATGGTTGTCGGATAGCTATTCTGAACTCCTCTGGTTTAGTATCACAACTACTTTCATATGTTTCTTTTAAGTTTAAAATGCATTAATACATACCAACAATAGGTACAATTAATGGGTATGTGAACCCAGATTTGCATTTACTTATGTTAAAGAACTTATTAGCGTGTCATTTTTAAAGTAGCGCGTACTTAGGTAGTGCGATGCGATCTCGACTTCTGAATCTCATTGTGATGTTATTCAGCTTTCGATGTGCGAAACAAGGCTAACATAATCGTACAGAACTTCTTCTGGAACTCTGAAACACTTCTCAGGTAGATTTGATAAGATATATTTTGTAGCTTGCTTTTGAAGGGACTCATTTCACTCACTAAAGTGTTACGGCGCCTGTTCCACGATTGCGGAAAGGTTGTGGCATAAAATTTAATTGTCCGTGATTATTGGGTATTGTATTGCCTGTACACGTGGATGGAAAAGTTCTGTATAATATCAAATTTAGGCGGGAAACAAAAAATAGAACCATTGTTAGTGACCACAACACGTGTAAGTCATTTCATGTCTGAGCGATTTTAAAACGACGATTATTTTAACTACTTAATAAAGCAAAAGTTAGTTATGGTTAGTTGGATATTGAGTACTGCTTAAGTATAAACCTGTTGATAACAAGTAGGTTTGTGACCTTTTGTTTTACGATAGTTAAAGCATAAGGTAATTCGTTCGTTTAGCAGTTAACTGATCCTACGAGAAAAAGGCCAAAAGTTATATGGGATTAATAGACTAAAGTTTAATTTAAACTTGATGTGATTTAAGTAAATTGTACCTAAATAATAGAAAGCAATATTAAAATTAATAAATATGTACCTACAGTACTTATTTTTTACTACTACTAATTAAACAAGTATCTTTATAGGAACAGTTTAATTTTCAAAGCATTCACGTAATTCCTTCCTACCGAAACACCAGCAACTAATGGATACATAGGCAATCACTATAACAGTGCTGTGATAGATAATTGCACTTTAGTGCACTATAAAATCTAATATCTCGACAGTCGTGTCAGAATTTATGTTCACCGTAAATCCACAGTTAGCTGAATTGTTATTATGATGCAATGGCATTTCAACGTTGATTTCAGCCTTGGTTGAGGTGCTTTATAAGGCTTTTAAATAAATAGGTAGCTAAAGCAACAAAGGTGCTGTGATACCTGTTGATAAATTCTGTATGCAAAATTCAACATTTGTTTATTCAAGGTTATAACACAGTGCTTCTGAATCGGCCGTATTTTTTTAACATATATATTAAACATTCATAATATAATACTAATAAGATACACCAAATACATGTATGACGACCGATATGGTGGAATGGTTAAAAAAATAGCTACTACAGTAGACGCTGTGGGTTCGATTCCTGCACAATATAAACAATTTTGTGCAAATGAACATACTCGTAGAGATCGTCGAAGCTGAAATGACGCGCCCCTCTACTGCATCTACGTATATACGTATGCGTAGATGCGGTGGAGGGTCGCGACATTTCAGCTTAGACCATCTCTACCTATCTGTACTTATTTATCTGGTTGTTCCCTATGTAGGTGTATTTACAAACAAAAAGGTGTTTATTTAATTATATTCACCCGTTGTCTGGCATCTCATAGTACATGTTTTGCTTCGTTTGGGGCTAGATGGCGCTGTGCGGATTATCGTTCAATAATGAATGATACATATACTGCTTTGATTAGCACGAGTATGTATCATAGGCGGAACAACATAGGTATTTGTTACTCACACCCAGCCACAGTTATAAGAGTGTGTACGACTGTACGAAGGTTTCATTTCGCTCTGATATCTGTCCTTCACAAACAACGTTGATCGCTGGGTGTTGTGCCTGCGCAGTGTCGGCCCGGCGCGACGTGGGTGGCACCGCGCTCTTGTTCCCAACAAAATGATGAAAAAATATTTAAATCCCCAAAGGAAATTAGTCCCTCTAAAACATGGCTCGGACATGTGTTACTTTTTTCGCTTTAAACATGTCTCCGGGCAAGATTTATGGGCTGGTCTCCTTTCCAATCTTGTGGTCAAGTAAACATAAAACTGTTAGCCTTAATTAAAATAGTGAAGTCTTGATGACTGCACACGAAGAAACCGAATATATTTCAAATGTTCACTTATGTTTATGGCCAAACTTTTATTGACTCCAAATGAATCGAATTCCTATCCACTTTAGTGAGAGTGCCAAAATTCACTGGACATAAGGCGATGACTGATAATCTACATATGAGGACTAGGTGCCTACCCATATTGACAGTAAATGAAAACGCCATGGTGTTTTTAACCGACTTCAAAAAAGGAGGAGATTACCAATTCGACTGTTTTCTTTTATTCTCAATTAAAACGCTACGTTTGACCAGTAAGGTGTTCAACAACTTTTTTTACTTACTTACGTCCTTACGTAGACTAGTCTACAAAACGGACCTGACAAAAACATCTTGGTACGCCGTTAAAACCTTAGGTTTTTTTTCTAAGCTGTTTTCTAAGCTGCCTACCATATAAAATTACGCGGAGTTAAGACCGACCCTACCTTCGGACTGTAGTACCTACTACAAGGTGCTTAATTTTTTATTGCATTCGGTTTGTTTGATCAAAACCCCTCCTTAAGGTATTTACCTGGGGATTTTCTAGTATTTTTATGGAATGATAAGGATTGTGTGCGTGGGGTGCGCGGGCGCAGGTAGGGCGTAGCACAGGTAGCACAAACAGCTACTGTTCGCGTCCTGAGTACACAGCTTAGTCATACAATGCGCGCGGTAGGGTCACCACAAGGGTGGACTCACTATAGACTATAGTGTGATCATAATATAACTTCACGTTAAGAATGCAGTGATTATTGAATTTAATTCTGTGGCACCCAGTAAAACTCAGATCCAAAACCGAAAGTATGCATCCGATCACTGTGGACTTGGCTTTCTAATTAGGAACGATTCGATTGGTAAGGGTGCGTGGTAGGTCGAAGGACAAGTATGAAATCACTGCATTCTTAAGGCGAAGGGTCTATTTATTTATTTATTAGAAATAATATGGATACTAAGTTAATCGATTACTTGAGTGGCTTTTAAAAGTTACTCGATAACCTCCATGACAATAGTGCAATTTTTTTTATTTTTTTATTCAACCTATACTGTCCCACTGCTGGGCAAAGGTCTCCCCCAAAGATCTCCAAACATCTCTGTCCTCAGCCAAAATCAAAAATAAATAATAAATAGTGAAATAATGAATAGTGCAATTATGTGCTAACAATTGCTTCGCTTCAAAAGCAAGCTGATTTTTTACTGTTAATTTGATTTAATAATGTGGCTTTACAAAAATTAAGATTGGTATTCTAATGCCACAATTCTTAGGCAAAGATACAAAATACTTAACTCGTGGTAACCCCAGCCAGGGATGATAAATGACACGTCGCGACTGCTAGATAAACATGTTTGGACGGGCTGCTATTTGCTTATTTATCTGATGGAGGTCACGAAGGTAACGTCATATTGCATTTAAGTAATTGTGTTATTTCCCCAATGAAGAGACAAATCTCAAAAATTTCCAACTCAGTCCTACTTAGCTTTCCTTTACATTTATAATCGTTTATTTTACTTGCAAAATACACAATCACTAAAAATGGTAGTTTGAAAAACCCGAGTCACACCCGATTGTACAGAGGCGCACACATCAACCTTTACATAGGGGCACCTTATGCGGCTGACATTAGACCCATTTTGCAATGGTTTTGTAAAGGTTGATGTGTGCGCCTCTGTACCTACTTATATTTTTTTTTTAAAGTCAGGGTTTCAGTCTAGAAAGTCAGCCATCTAAATCTGCAATCTTATTATATTGCATCTTAGCACTTGTCCCTAAATTGTGATATAAATTTCAAAAATATTACCTCTTAGAGACTAGGTGCAGCGAACTAATGCTGCTCTGCTCGCTGGACAAAACCCGTAAATAAACTAAAAATGTAAAGTGATAGCAAAGTTTTCAACGGCTGCTTTAGTTTGAACAGAGTGAAAAAATGAAATTGCACAGATTAATTAGAAAAATAAAATACTCATAAATATCCCAGATCCAGCTTCACTCATGGTTATCGTTGCGAAACGCATGTCAGCGATTTCACCGCTCGCAGGCTTGTTGATCCGCCGGCCGAGTAACAACAGCCCGCTAAACGCGTCCTCAAACAACGCCACTGTCAGACACTTGTTGTACTAATACGCTTCTCAATCCCTTGTTTGAACAGAGGCCTTCTCGAAACTGATGACAAGAGATTACCGATGAAATAGGAAAAAATGCGAGGAATTAGAACCCTTGAGATGCCATTCTGGAGGTGTTAGTTACAATGCAATTTTGGATAGTGCGGATGCAATGAGTAGAATTGGAGAAACTTGATTCTAAGTTTTATGTTCTTTCTTTGGTAATTAGGCAAACACAACATTAATAACATTTAGAACGGTCGAAATTAAAATTAGTGATGTGATAATTTAGAATGTTTTCGCTATCCTTCTGTCGTGCAAACCATGCTCCCAATAATGATAATATGATTAATGAATTGAGTCATTTCAGTTTTCCTGCTCCGCTTATCAGATCACAGACTATCTTTAACTTCGCGGAAGAAATAAAATATTTTTGTATTTATTTTGCTTAAAAACTGTGCAACATTGTTACCTTGCCGTGATCAGACGTTGAATTTGCGATAAACATTTCATGTCAAGTTTCTGTCTGTTGAGTGCAGTGTTCAAAACGCCTCAGAGGAATATTTTAAATGATTACTGCATAACTTTTGCCGAAATTGCTATTTTGAACCCTAACCAAGTTTTATCCAACAGGTTAATTTTGATCTGATTAAATAGGCGGCTGCAAGAGGGACCAGTTAGCCCGCCTTTGAACACTTTTTGCTGTAAATTATCGCTGTGGTAAACATGTGTTTGAAACAATGTTTCAAATATTGTACCTATTACATTGAAGTACTCAGAATGATAATAAATAGGCCCGCGTGCCGGCACATGTCATTTGAGTGTATTTAGGGCGTCAAACAAGTTCGTAAGCTTTTCGCTGTCGGTCGTAAAGTAGACTTCAAACAGATTTATATCTACTTTTGCTCTTAATATAAAGCAATAAGACCTAGATTTCAATCACGTTATGGCAACAATTTGTACATTTTCTCGCCCTAGTAAGTTAAGCTGACAGGTTATTGAAACTGGCTGTTAGTAGGCCTAGATCTACGATTAGTGTTGCCAATGAGTGGCGCCAGCCTTCAGACCGTAGATTAATTTATAAGTTCAACCTGTATATTGTTATTTCATGTTCATTGCAGATATTTTTTTAATTAGGTATGGTTCATTTTTTATGTGGCCCATCATTAAAGCAATCAAAGTCGTTTTACACTCATTCAACGCTCATAGTAAAAAAAAACATGCGCTTAATTTCATTTGAGAATGTCCACTATGCCACAGTTACCATTTCCAAAATCCCATGCGCATGTATTCGTAGATTATACTAGTTTTCTTACATGCTTTTATAATAAAATAAGAATTGTTGAAGAAACTATCAGAACAGAACAAATCTGAATGATAAAGATACCAACGCGAATCTAAAACGAATGACGTCGGCAAAGTCACCCTAATTCGTTTTGGGAAAGCTTTAAGATTGTTTAGGCGGTATTGTCAAGGGCTGCGCAGGAGTCGCCGGGCTGGTAGTTTGGTACCGAGGCGAATTAATGTAAATAATCGTGTCTGCGCCGGCAGCGCCGCCGGCCGCGCGGACTCAGGAAGCACGCCTTTGCCGTGACCAGCCGCTGAGCCGGGCTCCTGTCTCCACTGTTCTTGATATTTTACTTGTCATAAAATTACTTAATAGTAGATATATTTATTTATCTTTTTTATACTTTTCCAACTTAACAACCACCCAAAATAGGCATAACTTAACACACTTTTTATTCTGTGAGTTTTTATAAAATTATTGGGTTCAATTTCTAACATAGGAAAGATATTTTTTAAAAAAAACAAAGTGATACGTTTATTGGTACATACACCACTGCCATCAGCAGAGATGGTGATAAAATAATGATAAAATTACATCTGTAGATCTCTGTATTGTTTCTGAGTGCATTAATAATTACAGCCACCGTCTGAGAATTTCATTTCCATATTTATCAATTTTTGTATATTTTATCATCAGCTTAATGTGATTAAAATTAATTTGCTTATCTTAATCGTCCCATTTTATGCTAATTGATCTGTTACTTTATAGCATCGATTAAAAGCGATGGTAATGGAAACAGATCACGAGATAAATCGTAGATTGAAGAGTGAATTATCGATGTCGCGCTCGCGGCTAAGTTTGTTCAGTCCTGGCGGTAAAAACTATAAAAACTATCTGGGAACGGAGAGCGTCCTGCCCATTCATCCGCTCCCAGGCCGACACGCTGACACAATTACGCGTTTGTGATTGATTGGAGGATGTTTACTTTCGATTCTGTGATGTCACTGTGGAACACAATGTTCCGGTAAAGAAAAAGTAATTTAATGGTCCGAACAATGAGACTAGTAACAGCAAAAACCGTAACCAAAAAATTATACGGGAAAGGAAAACATTGAAGTACACAAAAATTACGAAGGAAAATAGAGCCAACCGTGTTCGTGGCTTATCATGAACCGCTGCAGTGCAACATTAGGGATATTCATAAAACTTTGAAAGCTGAAAAGCCAGTTGAAGTAGTTTAAATTGCTGTTTTTAGAATTTAAATGCTGCATTTTCATCTCAAGAAAAAACACAGAAATGAAATCCCTAAAAATCATTCACTTCTGATTATAAACATAACATGGGATCATAAAAAAAAGGTTAGTTCACATCTTCTGTCATCACTGATGTAGGAATATGAATAGGCATGACGAACAATTTTGAAATCTTCTTTCGTGATAAAGGTACACATGTATTGTATACTAAAAAAACTTTATTTCGGTTTCAAAGGTCAGTTTAACAAAGTTTGAGGACATTATTCTAGTATTTTATCAACAGCGCGCGAAAACGCTCGCAGGTGTCATGGCGTCCGTGTGACGTATTTGTAATGTAAATATCAAGTGTCTGTCAAACTCACTTGTATGAAATACGACAGTGACATTTGTTGATTTCCACTACAGTGACGTCATAGTGCGTGATTGACGTTTGAGTCAAAATGGCGAATTGGAGTATTTTATCCTTTTACTTTATCGAAAATCTGATTAATCCCAGATTTTAAAATCAAACTAAATGTGTCTTTTAAATCCTTTTAATATGTTTTTTCCCCTAATGTATTCAAATCGTTGATTATTTGATACTGTCGTCATGCCTATTGTACAAAATTATTAATAAATAACTTTTATTAAATAAAGAAAGATTAATATCTGTTAAAACACTCTTAACAAGAATAAAAAACTTTTTGAAATAACCATTTAGATAGTCGATACATTTTTAAATTTATTTTTCATTACTCATACTCTGAAAGTAGGTCATTACTGACCTCAGAAGCGGGCTGAAAGTAACACTTTTCATCCCTAGGGAGAATCACTTTCAACTGATAGCTGTCAAATTATTAAAAAGTAAAACTAGTTATTTTTAACATATCTATTGAACCATGTTCCAACTTTCTATACAGCCACGATGTAAAATTGAAACAATTTAAAGTTAAGTATTGATTAGGGAATATATTTTTTTCCAAATAACTTTATTTTAAATCAGTTTCAACAATTTCTTTAAAATAACTTAGCTTTGGGCAAAATATTTACCATTTTTCCAATGATGAAAAATAATAATAATGGCTGAATAGCGGGCCGGCCACAGAAAAAAAAAACAAACAAAATAGGCGGGATGGCGGCAATTCGATCTTCATTTATTTTTCTCATTTCTTCTTCAGCTAATTCATGTTTTTATTTTCACTTTCCTTGTATTCGTAATGAAAAGCACAGTGTTTACCTCGGGTTGATGACTTATTTAGTCCCTCGAACTATTGGCGCCCTCACTTCGTTCCGGGCGCCAAACCCCGTCTCGGGACTAAATAAGTCATTTTCACCCCTCGTGTAACAATGTACTATTAACAAACACCAACTCTGACAGGGCAAGGCAAGGTTTAGAACCTGTCACAATTTAGCGCGTTCTGTTCGAGGATCAATGCCAATCCAAACGTGCCAGTAAATTAAACGGAAAAGCTATCAGGACAAAGTGAAAGACCTCACTCCGCAGGGTTCCATTTCCCTTCAGCTCCGCTACGGGCCCTAAACCGATGGCTTTATCTAAACGATTACAACGTATAAATCTTCCTTTGAAGCCATGGCTTTGGTCAAGAGCTATTTACAGCCTATTGTGTGGCTTGTTATCTTCTGTGCCACTAATTGAGTCATCCTACACCAGAATGGCATTGTTTGCAAAACTTGAGCACGGCTCAGCCATCGCTCGTGGGTGGTCTGTTGTGCATTTTTGTTACTAGATACATATTTTTTTTCAGGACACGTTTGTTACTTACTTTATTTGGAACATATTCATTTAATGTGATCTGTAATATTTGATCATTTTCTAGTGGCCCTCTGGTACATTTGTTATTGAACTAGTCTTGAATTGAAATCAAAATACAAGAGATTTCATGTTACTTTTTTTATTAGATATGATTAGATTATGTGTCTCCGCCGCACTCAGAGACGTCAATTAACGTTAATGGTTGATTAGCGTCAAAATTCCATTTTTGAAAAGAGACTTTATAACAAATTGAATAAAGAACTTTTCACAATGTCAATATTTGACTCTAATGAACCATTAACGTTAATTGACGTCTCTGAGTACGGCAGTAAATGGTGTGAGTAGGTTAATAGTAATACTCGTAATAAGTAGGAAGTGATAGTAATAGAAGGTAGTATTAATAAGTGCTTAATTACAAGCAGAGTACACGCTCGGTTTAGTTTGGTTCCAGCTATGCTATTCCGGCGGACGCCAAAACTCCCTTCGCTTGTGTGAGTGAACTCCAAAATTCAATTTCTTTGCAACTGTGCTCGTTTGAGGGAAAAGAATTAAGGCCAAATGACATTTTTTTATTATTTACATACAAAATGAGAGAAAATACTTATTCAAAGTAAAGCGTATTGATGATTGAGGTAAGCGTGAAGCACCGAGATGTGAAGTGATGTCCGATGTGCACCGCCGGAATAGCACGGCAGTGATCTAGGTGTAGGTAGTCGCGATATTTATTAATTAATTTACTCATCTTCACTTTACCTATTAGGAACCAATCGTTATGAAATATTTTAATTCAATGAGGGAATAAAAGGATTGTCAACATGTGAAGACAATAGATAATTATAACATCTCTACTAAGACAAAAAGTTGAAGAAAATATGGGGCCACCAACGGCTCTAGTTCTAGGCTGAGCTATCGGTGATCGTGAAATTGTAATCATAACTTCGTTACAAGCTCGACATTTCTAATCTTACATCACAAAGAGCATTAAAAAACGCTATACGCAGACAGGGTGCGTGACGAAAGGTGCATCTATCCGCCATATTGCGATGTGGGGCGAGGGTGCGCGGGCGCAAGGAAGGGCGTACAAATTGATTACAGCGCGGTGACGACTGACGAGACCTCCCACGACGGCAGAACTATAGCTCTGATGCAACTGCCTCTCCTATTGTACAGTCAATCACACATTAAGCCGCACAGTGAATGAATAAATATCTTATACCGAGATCATCTGACCGCTAAGGAGCGGAACTTGTTCTACATCTCCAGAGACACGCATAAAACTCATACCAAATACTTCTTTAGTTCAACGCGAAGAGTTTATCTCCTGGTGGAAATTCGACCATCATTTGTCCCTAGGTTTCCGTTGCCCATATTCGAATGTCCCTTCCTTTTTTCAGCTGAAATGAGTCTTAAAGGCTCGAACTGATTCTCTCTTCAATATTAAAGTCCATTCTAGGGTCATCTAGGTACTATGAGAATTAATTTTTATCACCGTCTATAATGTAAGTTTGCTTTAAAATATACAAACGATTTTTTCGTTTGACTACCTGTCAACGTTACCTCGCGGAGAGCTTGGTATGTTGTCTACTGTACAGAGTCACATTCGATTTGAATGAACGTTACACGGTTCGGATTCAAATTGATTTTGTGTCGAAAATGTTCTTATGATAGTCGTTTCATGAGCGTTACATCTCTCGTGGGAATGTCCTTTTCGCTTTGTTAAGTCGCTACCTGTGCTATATCGATTGCTTTATAATATTACAATGCCTAAAGAAATGATGATGTGACTAATCAGAACTGTTTCTTTGTATTTATTATCGCTGTTTCTTAAAGGATTATACTCCAAATGGTCGTGGTAAGTTCAGATTCAAGCTGCGTTGGGTCAATGGTCGATGCGACGCTATTTGTAATGACGTTCTTCATCGAATGTAGTCTAGGTATTTAAAAAATATATTTAAGATCTTGATGCTTCTGATGCTTCATGACTCTATGGTTCATAGATTTCGATTCGGTGGGCAAGCGAATCCGTTTGTCTCGCTAGTCGAAGACAGTCTAGACTTCAGCGTAACGTTCCACAATTTCAAAATATTATTTGTTACAAAGATTTTGTGCGTTTGTTAAGATAAATAATGTACAATACCATACGGCAGGATTATGATATGAATGATTTGTTTGTCACACATCATCATCATCATCATCAACCTGTTGTAGTCCACTGCTGAACATAGGCCTCTCCTTATCGCCACTGTACTCGATCTTCGGGTGCTCGCATCCAGTAAACATACTAGTAAGTATCTGATATCTGTTAGACAGCCAAATATGATTTATTTATTTAAACCCTATACTATCTATCCTTACAAGCTAAACCCAATGCGATAGTGTGGCTATAATCTTATTTAAATGTGTAATATCTGTCGCTAATTTTCCTGTACACCCATGTATTTATTCCCTGCTCGATTTTTTTATTTAAGGTCAGGCTATGAGGTTTAATGAGATGAGCTGTCTCTCTGTTAATGAAAAAGGGAAAAACTTGACCGTTGAACATGCTAAAGGTGACTGTTTTCCGCGCTGAATATCATTCTTTGTGATACTAACTCGTATGTTGATGTTGTGACTTACTATATTTGCGTTAGGGTGTCTGTCCTCAGAACTTGTTATCAACAGTTGATATAAATGTATTACCATCACAAACTGAACTGTTTCGAAGTTCATTCAACGTAGCAGAATCACAATCAGAATCAGAAATATCTTTATTTAAATAGACCTGTTACTCGTACAAGTGCCTTCAAATCGTCAAAAACTTAATCAAACAAACAAAAATACACTTAATAAGCCAAGTCGAGTACTTTAAATTTTTGGGAATAATAATTGACCAGCACCTTAATTGGAAAGGACACATAGACTTTATTTGCAATAAACTTGAACGATATGTTTACGCTCTGAAACGTTTGCGACAAACAATATCTACCGAGGCCGCAATCGTTGCTTATCACGGATACGTATCCTCTGTCCTGAGTTACGGACTCATTATATGGGGAAACTCGGTAGAATTTGAACGGGCATTCAAACTACAGAAAAAATGTATAAGGGCTATCTGTGACGCAGGCTTTTTAGATAGCTGCAAACCACATTTCCAAAAATTGAAGATACTTTCATTACCCTGTCTGTACATAAGAGACATTTGCTGCTTCGTGAAATTCCACCCTCACTATTTTCAGAAACACACTGAAGTCTCAAGTAGACGACCGCGAACACAATACCTACATTTACTTCACCAACCACCTAGTCAATGCTACATTTACAAACAAAATGTCCATAATATGTGTCTACTACTATACAACAAATTACCTGTACATATGAAAAATCTAGACGGAAATAGCTTCAAAAATAATTTAACTGATTGGCTGATAAACAAATGTTTTTATGATATAAAGGAATATTTATTTCATGATAAGGATTACATAGTATAAGCGTTTTCTTTCCATAATTAGCTTTATTTTATTTATTTTTGTGTAAATATTAACATTTCATTTTCAAATAGATAAGACTTAGTTTTAGGTTATACCAAAATTGTACAATTTGTAGTGTTCCTCCTTTTTTTTAAGTGTAAGTACTTAGTATTAATTTTTAAAAATTGTAGATTTAGGTTAATATTGCAAATATGAACTTACCAACTTATGTACAATGCAAATATGTACCAACTACCAATGTTACCATTTGCACGCCTGCTAGCAGGCCGAATACTTTGTCCAGATATTTTTAAGACCTATTGACTCACTTGTATTCATTGCAAATAAATGTTTTGTTTGTTTGTTTGTTTGTTTTGATCCTTACGGGCCTGAACCGAGGAGAACCATAAACATCAACACGGTAATGTTCTAAGCGTTAATGTCCGTCTTTGCAACATTATGTAAGTTAAGTCCTGGGAAGTCCTTCGGGGCTTTAGTCTTTGCTAGATCGGTAATTATTCTCGTCCATGCCTAACTTCCCTCCACCAATGGTCAAAGAGTAAAACTTATTTATTTTTTCACCTAAGCCCGTTCTTGTTACTGGGCTGAATAAATAGTATAGCTTCCTGAATAAAGCTGACGGTACATTTGTTGCAATGGCTTATGATAAAATGACCAAATGTGGGTGGAAGCATGGCATTTTGTGTCTCGTACATTACCTAGTTGTATGAATACTTGCAGTTGTTATAATTTTAAAGGTCGGGTGAGAGGTTTGGAGGTAATTAATATCATGTGAAACGAGGCAATAAAGATATTGCTAGTCTAACAAAGATATTATCAACGCATGTGAATGAAATGTGAAGAAAATATTGATATAATAATGATAATGCATTGAAATTATGTGTTTAATGTAACACTTTGCCCCGAATTCTGTAACAGGAATCCTGTATTCTAGGCCCAATCGATGCTAGATGTACAGAAGCGCCCACATGAACCTTAACAAAACCATTGCAAAATGGGTCTTATGTCAGCAGCATAAGGTGCCACTATGTTAAGGTTGATGTGAGCGCCTCTGTACGCGGTCCCGCATTTTTTTAGTGGATCTGAATACGACAGCTTTATTTACGAGGACTAATACATGAAAAACCTTGCACTGTCTATAAGTACACAGTCTGAGGAGCACAGAATAAACATTAAGGCTGCACCGCTGCAGGCAACGGCCGATCACGTTCGCCTTTCCTGCTATTAGAATCCTTAATTGATCTAAGATTGGTCATGTTACTCTCTTTTATGGTAACGCGGTCAAACTTAATTGTTTTTATGAGTGTCTGTTTTCCGAACGCCCAGTTATTGGTTTTGTAATCGGGCGTTGGTGGTCTGTCGTTTATTGGGCTCGAGTTTGTCTACGGCATTTTAATAGACTGTAATCTCTAATTAATTGTGTCTAAGGCCCATTTCACGTCGCTGAGGAATTTATTGTGTGGATAAGTCTTGCGTATAAAGTGTCGGCTGCGATCATTTAGCTTCAGGGTCATAGTTTGTTTAAGTTTTTATAGTAACCGTTGGATTTAAACGCAAAAAATATGAATGTAAACGCAAAAAATGTTAATGTTGGTCAAATTGAGGAAATGTTTTGCCTGTTTATATTCTAGCTTATACTTGTTCGTGAAGCCCTGTTTTTTTGGCTTTGAGATTACTCATGTTTTTTGTACTTGAATTTAGATTAGATTGAATGTGAATTTCACTTTTGTTTTCAGTTACATTCGTCGAGTATAGAAACCGAGTAGTTTCCTCTCGAAAACGATAGTGATAGGTACGATCATTATGATTGAAGTGTGCTGTTAATACAGATTATTGATTGTTAATTGCACATCGTCCTCTGTAATTTCTTTGAAATGTAATGTTTTTGTACAATAAAGAATATCTATCCATCTATATATTATTTCTTCCAGTACCGTAATGATGTCTATCCATCCAAAAATGAATCCTGTACGATCATTTTCGTGGTATTTCGCCTTTTTATTCCCTAACTAATGTGATATTTGGATGGTAAAAAATACAAGAATTAACTTACGTAAGTTTACAAATCCTATTTTGTGAACTTTTTCACATAAATAGTTTGTACTTCCAGATTTTTTTGGTATTGCAACATTAAAATGATTCACGCACGACACATTATGCTTCTGCTACTACCACGCACAAGAGCTGTTTGCTCTTGTTGCAGCTAATGCGCCCTGACGAAAGCGCCCATAAAGACGCAGGCACGCACTCCAACACCGGGAGCAGGGGGCTACTCCCGCTCCATAGAACACCGTCATGTGGTTCTTTACGTTTAAAAGGGCGAAGTGAAATGGCTCCTGTAAGTATTTCATCTTTATCACCCCGACATGCAATGAACAATGAATTTGAAAATGATCGTTTCGCCAATAAAGACGCAGGCACGCACTCCAACACCGGGAGCAGGGGGCTACTCCCGCTCCAGAGAACACAGTCATGTGGTTCTTTACGTGTAAAAGGGCGTACTGAAAGGGCTCCTGTAAGTTTTTCATCTTTATCACCGCGACATGCAATGAACAATGAATTTGAAAATGAAAGTTTTACTGAGGTTCAAAAAGAAACCTTTAACAATTTTTTTTGGTATTTAGTGTCAAACTAATACAGGGAAATTATTAAAATCCCAATACTTATATTTTTTGGATTACTGAACTTTCTTACATTTACCATTGTGCTTGTTAGACCCCAAGCTCCGAGATTGTTTGAACTCTTTATAGATTACCGCTATAGTACCCGCTTTGTTATGCAAACGCTACAAGGCTCTGGAAAAATAAACAAAAATTAGCATTCTGCATTCGTAAAAAAGGATTTAAAGTGTTGTTGAAGAACTATTTAAGTTTTTACGAATAAGGGGGATAGACTGTGTGAAGTTAGTAGTCAGACACCATAGACGTTGCTTAGTTTTGGTAGCAGAACTCGTATAGACAAGCCCTTAAGTTCGATTAACAAGCAATGCATATTTAAGTTAAAAAAAGATGAATCTTTGTATTGCGTTATTGTTATGGAACCCTGAAGTAATTAGAAGCCATGCCAAAAGAAAGAAAATAAAGCAGGCTTGCACAATAAAGTAACCCTTAAGTTGACAAAAGCTTTTGGGAGGTAAAGCACTTTTGAACAATAGCTGGTATGAAATATTGTCGCAGTCGGAACTTTCGGAAACGTCTCCGCTGAAAGGATTATGTTCGTATTTTTAAAAACCTTCGTCGTACTCGTATGTAGTTATTCAGATTTATTATAAATTAATTTTTATGAATACTGGCGTCTATTGAGTACCTATTCATTCATCAGTACCGAGAGCGCGCAAAAGAGAACTTCTTGCGAATTAAATCAGATAAATAATAAATTAAATAGAATTGAGGCTGACTTTTTGTGTATTTTTCGACACCTGCATCACCTTGACTCTGGTCAAGCTAAGCACTGGTGAGCTCTGTTTTACCATATTTTTATTGAGGCCTACTGGTATAGAGTCTAATTACTGTTCACCTCGCTTTTCCTCAGAGAGGAGTAGGATGTATTATACGATTGTGTCTAATGGCTGCATCTGTACTGCCCTGGCTAAAGCTTGATAGTATTGGAAAGTTCAACGGTTTTTTCATCCTACATATTTCTGCTTGTACTCCGGGCTGACCAACAGCTGCGATATGTTCAAAGGTATTTCACTTAGATCTCTGGAGACAGAATTGTCCTCTATTTATCTTATCAATGAAGTCTCAGACACATTAGTAAAGGTCCTTACATCCCATAGAGTAGAGTAACGGAAATGTTATTCTGCTACAAATGAGACCTTAGTTTTATGACAGAATCCTAAAAACCCATGAGAGATGTCGAAGCATGTTATCATGAGTAATAAGGAAGGCGCGTGGTCCACGTGGGAGTCGCCAGCAAGGACGTTATGCTCAGTAATCATAGTTCTCGTGGCAGTCGTGTGGTTAGTTCGGCTTGTTCTGCATCGGAGACGATCGTTATCCCTGTTAGCGTATATATCGCTAGGTCTTCTATACGACGACGACTTTTCCTGAATGTACTTTGCAGATTTTAATAAATAAAAATATTAAACTGAGTTTAATAGCACAACCCATCAAATTTCACAGTTTAAGACGTTGTTCTATTTTTATAGTCAACCAATAAGTATGTTAAACAGCATCTTAGATGATTCTACTTTTCGGAAATTTCATGAGCTATGAACTGAACTTAATTCATTTTACACTTTTTTTAAAGTACCTATTGTATTTTGACGCTTTTATGAATGCACCGCTCGTGCTTAATAAAATTGCCTGTGTAGGGCGATGTCCGCATGAACAGCGCTAATGTTCCTTCATACTAATGAGATCATTCAGTGCGTCAGTAAATGTTTACAAGCGAAAAGCTCGTCTTAGATGTTAAATCCTTTATAGTTACCGGATAAGATACTTCCCTTCCATATCCGTGGTAGTTGAATAGATGAACGTTCAGCACATAAGTAGTTAGCTGCTTACATAGCCAGCTCATTGCAATCTGAAGTTTGTCATCCATCCGATTGAAGCTTTATATGCGACCAAGTGGGTTGTCTACCTACGTCAGACAGAGCCATCAACTTTTACTAGCCATTGTAAGTGCAGCTAGCTGGGGGGCCGAGGGTGACGTCACTCTCACCTGGTGACACAGGTCAAATGAGCGCTCCCATTAAGACTGAGCTTAAATTAGGTATCTACTTTTTATATGTTCTAATCGTAATTTGGACACCGCTGCACAAGTGCTGTTAAGCATGTTCCAGCTACATTCAAAATACAAATAATGGACCTAGTGCTAATTAAGAGGGATAAAGGCGTTACAAGATATTTTAAGGACAGTGAGTAGTTGTCGTTTTTACACTAATTGGAGTTTAAGTATCAATTAATCACACTACCAAAGCCTGATAAACAGTGATCTGATAGCACGTTTTACTAAGAGCATTAAGTTAAGGTTTTTTAAACATATAACATGTATTGCTTTGACACGAATGAATATTAACTTACTTACTTACCTTAGATTTTTTAAAAATATCTAGATCTAAAAATACCATGTAGTCCTATTTTGGGAAGGCTTACATTTCAGTCGCATTCTCAAGCAGTATGTGAGCCTCACGCGCAGATAATTCCGCAATTACGCTCCGTAGACCATTTCGCGGAGTCGTTACCATCAACAATACGGTTTAGGTATTCCGGACTCGACAGCTGTAATGGACAAATACGTGGTTATGGTGGCACTAGCTGTTGCCTGCGGTTTTGCACGCTTGGTGTTTTTCATAGGGAATACTTACGTTAGAAATCAATTATCTCTTCTCCAAATAGATTTCTATTTAGAGATATTTATAGTTATCTCGTAATATTTATTCAGTAAGCCTGATTCACTTTATTATTTAATTGCACACATTACACATTCGATACAACTTTTTGCCCTTTCAAATGTATGAAGGATCATATTCCAAAAATCTAAAATGTGTTATTAATTTATTTATGTTCAAGGGCTTTTTAATTTCTGTTTTCAAATTATCCCTCCTTTTATGTTCCTGTTTGGCCATAAAATAGAAGAAAAGATAAACTGGGATATGTCTACACCAAGACCGTACTGACCTTAAACTAAGCAGAGCTTGAATTATATGGCAGGGGGCAGGCAGGGGGTACATAAATCATAAATCATAATCATAATACATAAATCACCTAAGAGCGATTAGGGGTTATAGTCGACTTAATGGAGAAATGGAGACCTATGTTCATCAGTGGACGTCAAGGCGAAAATTATGGAATTAGCCAGCAGATTAAACTCTGTTGGTCAAATGAACTGTTCTTTCTTCTAGACTGAGTAGTTTTGGCTATAGGTTGACCCTATATCAGGACAAACGAATTTTATAAGTATATGTTTTTACACGATCCCCTGACAACATTGATAGTTCATTGTTGTTGCCTGTTATAGTTTCATAGAAATAAAATGAAGTCGTGCTTATGCAAATCTTATGTGTTTGCTCAGAGGGGAATGCTATACGTTTTTTTAAATTGTTCAACTATTCTTATAAGCTATGAAAATTCTTACTGAGCCAGGCGGTCGCTAAAGTACTCTTGAGCGGACAAAGGCATATCAATTCAGAGAAGGATTAGTTTCAGCATTTTTTAAAATTAAGCAACTTTGGAACACTTCATTTCACTAATTGTTGGTCTTCAATTTAAGATCTGGTAGATATTGTACCAAAATCACCTGACCTTAAAAAAATTGAGCAGCTTCTATTATTTTGTTGTTGTTATCTAACGGATAGAGTTCCTCACATGTCGTGATTTGCCTTATTAAGGGTCTATACTAAGGTCGGCCGGAGAGAAAATCTGTCAAATTTGAAAGCGATCGTGACAGCTATGGTCACACAGTGGTTGGGCCGTGCAATCCGTGCATAAATGCAATGCATAAATCCGGACGACCGTCTTGGTGTAATTATTTAGAAGTCGGCTACTACACCAAAGGTCGCGGGTTCGATCCCCGCACAGTACAAACATTTGTGTGCATGAACATGTCTGTTTGTATTGGTCTGGGTGTTTCCTATGTATAATAAGTATGTATTTACAAAAGAAAAAGTATTTAAGTATGTTTATCCGTTGTCTAGTATCCCATAAAAACGGAGTATAATTAGCTCACTTGGGGCTAGATGGCGCTGTGTGGAATAATGTCCAGGGATATTTATTTATTTATTATAAATCGCGGCATGATAATCATTTGATGCGTTCACCAAAGATATTTTTATTTCACCACCCAAAATATTTCAGGATATAGGGCAAACAAAAGAAACTAACCAAAATTTTTATTTTATTAAACATACTAACAAGCGGTTTTGCCAATTATTTTTTTACACTATTATTTGCAATCTATTCTCGTGACCACGTTATTTGCACAATGTTATATCTGGTACTTGACGATTCCATCGAGATTTAGTTGTAACTTGGTTTATCCGTTCGATCATCATCAACACAAAATATGTCTTACATCCAATGCATAATATGATATAGCAATACACGGAGCCATTTCTAGTAACATGCAGAAGAACCCACTAATAAATTGGTCTTACTTGTAATGAAAAGCTGCAAGAAGCATTAAAGGGAGCTATCTTGTTACTAACTAAAACGAGGAATTTAACAGTTGTCAACAGTTGAGACACTTTTAGTGGATAATTTATTTTAGATAATAACACTTGAGTATAATACCTTTAGTCTCCTGTAGAGGCCATCGTATTTCAGGCTTTTTACGCTGAATTTAATACAGAATCCACCGTGATCTTCATCTTACTGGAATTGATCTACGAGTAGAGCATAGTATGAAAGGAAGTCACCCTCCGCGTTTTTCTGTCTGTTTTTACATAAGCTTTCACTATCTAAATGATAGTTGATGCTAATTATATTTTCTAGAACGTTTGTCTGTATAGTTCATTCAAATTACTGCAGGGAAAAGCTGTGTGCAAATAGCCAGTTAGAGATAAAAATGCTTGCACTGCCATTTTTCCATGGCTGACGTAAATATGATAATTCATATTTATATCAAAGTTCTATCTGATCCATTTTTTTAAAATTTAAAATGGGTTTGCGTTTGACCTCAGTCTCGCCAGCCACGCTTACCCAAAAAATGCTTATTCACTCTTGCCTTGAAGACACCAAGGTTGTATGTATCCGGAAACACAGACGCAGGGCGGGCGATCCACTCCTTAGCGGTGCGGACCAGAAAGGAAGCACCAAACCACTTAGTTCGGACCGCTGGAAAGTCGACCACATGGAGGTGAAAGCCCTCACGGCGACTTGTGGTTCGGTAGTAGAAAGTAGAGGGTGGTATCAGGTCATGAAGTTCTTGCGCACACTCTCCGAAATACACCTTATGAAAAACCGATAGACAGGCAACTCTACGCCGATGCTCCAAACTCGAGTTTGGTTCCAACGAGCGTCTCGTCACCTATCAGTCTCCTGGCTCTTCGGTCTACTGAGTCCAGTGCATCCAGCTGATACTTGGCAGAGCCATCTCAGTGGTGGCAGAAGTACTCCATACACAACCGAATTTGTGCTTGGTACAATTGTAAAAGCTGTTCCGGTGTGAAGTGTGTTTCCATTTCGAATAACTTGTCATTATGTTCTATTGCAATAACTATTTCTGTTTCGTATAAACAAACGCAAACTTTCATTTTTTTTTTGCTCGAGATCTCCATGCTAATTACTATGGAACGAGTGAAGTTTCTTTGACAGCCGTCTGCGCAGTCCCGCAACTCAGTCTTCCACATGACGCCGGGTGAGTGCACGTCACTGCGTGAAGAATACAAACAAGCATAAAAATACGGCGTGTGTAAGTACACGAACTCGATGCATAGTTTTCTCTTCGCATTTTTTGAAAGACTTAACTTAATGTAAGTATTAACTTTGATTTCTGCTCTATAACTTTGTATCCTTATGTTTCGTCAAATTTCTTTGTCGAACAATTTCAGATATGATAGAGGCCTCCAAAATTAATTTAGTAAAAAATATTGTTCAAAAAAGAACCTTTAATCTATTCAGACACCTTTATCAAGCTTTCATGATCAGATAACATAGTAGCTTAGACCACACAAATAACATAGTTTTAATCAATTCGATTTGAAAGCAATCAAAGCTATTTGCGTTCTTACTTCGTTCCCTTGTTTTGCTTGAATATTTTAGGCAGATCCCGTATTGGCATTAACCGATGATGCTGCAGATTGACACCATGCTAAAAGTAAATACATAGATTGTTTTTCAAATACTAATAGGTAAAAACTTTCAGTATAAGTTACAAAATAGTAAAAATTTACAAGAAAAAATAGGAAAATGAAATGGCAACTAGTACCAAATTGTCACACCCAAGAGAGCTTTTAATCAAGTGTACTTATAAAAATAAACCTGCCATATTACTCTCATGGTGAATCATGATAAAATCATACGTTTGATAAATTATGCATAATGCATATGAACAAACAGTACGGAGGAAAAAAAACAAAGTTGTACTATTTTCAACAAAAGACCCTATGTGCGCCTATTTCGTGTAAATTATCCGCGTAATTATAAATGTCATTTTCGTCAAAAGCGACGTGCGTTCACCTTGGGGACATGGGGGGGAGTGAGCTGCGACGGTGCGCGGACAGCTATCAAAGAAACTTCACTCACTCCATAGTAATTTGTATGGAGATTTCAAGCGAAAAATTCGGAATGTTTGGGATTTTTTTGCACAAAACTGAAATAAAGCAATGAAAAACAACTGATTGGCAATGCTTCTTTGATATCTGATCTTTACACTTTATTTAAAACACGTAAGTTGTTAGTTTATATGATGCCTAAACTTTTGAAATACGGGAGTGCGTTTTGCACGTTTTTAGCGATATTCTGATTTTTTTTCACATTAATCTAGTAAGTTGATCCATATACTGGAAGTTTGAGCTGATTGTGCAACTCTTTGACTACTATGACGATTTTTTTCGTGCCTCATACTTCATATTTTCTATATAAAACTTTAGTTTTCCCGAGAGCCGTTTTCCTGGTATCGAACCTTAAACAGAACTCGTAAAAGTTTGCAGCCCAGAAGCTGGGCTAGCAAATGTTTGGTCCGGATATAAGACATCAGAGGCAGACAAACTGGCCTCAGTTACAATCATCTCATTGTTAACAAATAAATATAAATAAATAAAATACATTAGAAAATGTAATAGTCAACATCCAGACAAAAACCATAAACAGAAGTTTGTCATATGAATGCATGTCTACAGGTAGAGAAACAGGAAAAGAAAAATAGATGCGGTTGGTGCAAGATAGTGATGGTACAGAGTCAATCGAATTCCGGCACATTCAGCTATGCTATTCCGGCGGACGCCAAAACTCCCTTCGCTTGTGTGAGTGAACTTTAAAATTCAATTTCTTTGCAACTGTGGTCGTTTGAGAGAAAAGAACTAAGCCAAATAACATTTTTTAATTATTTACATCCAAAATGAGAGAAAATACTAATTCAAAGTTAGGCGTATTGATGATTGAGGTAAGCGTGAAGCACCGAGATGTGAAGTGATGTCCGATGTGCACCGCCGGAATAGCACGGCAGGTCCGACTTCAACTGTACTGTCCATATTGCTATTACTATAGCAATATGGACCGTAGTGGTAATACTTTTTATAAAGAGTGCATCGTTTAAGTATTGACGACTGATTTGGTGTAATTGTTGAGAAGTCGGCTACTAAACCAAAGGTCGCAGGTTCGATCCCCGCACAGTGCATTAGTGTGCATGAACATGTCTGTTTGTATTGATCTGGGTGATTCCTATGTATAGTAAGTATGTATTTACGAAAGAAAAAGCATTTAGGTATGTTTATTCGTTGTCTAGTATCCGACGAGATTTAATTAGCTCAGTTGGGGCTAGATGGCGCTATGTGGAATAATTTCCAGAGAAATTTATTTCTTTATTTATGGTCGCAGCTCTCAGATTCGCGAATAAAAAGTGAGTTTAAAGTGTGCCGATCAGGGGCACCGTCAGCGGCGACTGACGCGGCGCGTGTCGCCCGCCGCGATTCCAGCAGTAATCTCCTCGAGCGATTGCTCTATCCGGTGACGGAGTAAAGTATCGCTAGTTGATTATTGTGTTTATTTGCGCGCGCGCGTGTGTTGGTGCGCGCGCGTGTGTGCATGCGTGCGAGCGGTAGTGGCCACCCAGCGCGCGGCCACACGCGTCGCCCACCCACGTGGCAGGGGCGCCGCACCGCGGCCCGCAGCCCTATCGCGCTCGCCCCATGCCAAACCTGCTGCCGCTGGACATCGATACGCGCACTGATTGACACATGCCACTCGGATAAGGTCTAATTGAGAACGGATTAGGCCTACGGACGTCTGGTCCGCAATGAAACAAGACGAGCGAATGATATTTATTTGATGCAATATCATTTAGCCATATTTATTTGACCTCAGTGTTCTACAATCATTTTTGTTTTACCTGTCTGTAGTCAAATTAAATTTGCCTCTACAGTTGTTAGTGTTTAGAAAGGAAGGGTATGCATTCAGAAGTAGTTCTTCGCATTTGAATAATCTGTGGGCAAAAGGTCAGTCTGACAAACGTAAGAGGCAAGTGTCGTAGGACCACATTATTCCTACGGTCCACATTATTCATGTTTAAATGTTAATGGGTTTGTGTAAGTGCGTTGTTAAGCAATGTTTATTTCAGACAAACTGTATAATTTATTACGCTACTCGTATATTACGAGTAAATCACGAAACAGATTGCAAGGAGACAGTTAAATGGTTCCGAGGTCTTAAAATGACATTTCGCGTTGCCTGAGCAGATATCAATATTCAGAAATGGTTTTAAAACTAGGGCGATTCTTTTTCAAATTTATAAATTATATTTTGATAGAAACCATTTAAAAGACATCAACGCAATCGTCCTTCCGAGAGATTTTTTGTAAAATGTATGTGTTTGACGTGAAATAAGTTAAGTTTATATTTTTTTTAACTTTGCAAAAATATGTATAACGGGCCCGTGTTGCGTAACACCTGACGCGAAATAGCGCGTGCGCGATCGCCGCCGAATTTTGTGCGCGCGCGCCGCCTCCACCGCGCTCATTCATACTTTGATTGAGCATTATCATTCCTCGAGGTGCGTCCATTCAATGCACCGTTCGCAAAAGAAATCTGCGACTGCGATGTTTATCGTAACGTCCGGATGATAAAAATATTATTTTATAACCGTATTATTATTTCATAAGAATTTGTCAATACGCAAGTTATGGTGTAGGTATCTCAAAAAATGTTTGTATTTCGTTCATGTTAATAATATTTTGCTTACGGGCAGGTTATGACTTAAATCAATATAATATTTAGTAGAGGTTCTGTCTTCTGAGGCAAGTCTACGCCAGCGGCTTATGTTATTGACCATAAAACGGTGAAAATCTAATTGGTCCCCCGTGTATTATAACAGTGATTTCAAAATTAACAGTTAAACAACTGTAAAACATAAAACTGAAAGTTTTTTTCAATAACACAATAAGAAGGCATACGAAAAGAGTGTTTTACTTTTTGAAAAGATTCATACCGATTCCTATTATTTTTTAGAAAGGATTCATGCATCACCTGTGGCCTGTTACAATAGGATGTTCTGCTTAGTGTACTCACCGGGAATCCACAAGTTAATGTAACAGTACAGACACAAGCATTCGGCGATTGAGTAGTTCTTATGATTTATATATAACTGTTTTCCGTCAAAGGTTTACTCTTCGAAAAATGTTGGCAAAAATCGGTACTTCTTCAACAGCTTCGTTACTAAGCTAAGTTTGTGTAAACACTGCCCCTCGAAGTAAAGTTATCTATTTCTTCGAAATACAATAAACATCTCATCATTCGAAATATTTGTACAAGATTATAAAGTTTATTAATAGTATTCAGAATGCTGTCGTTTAGGTAAATATGCGCATTAACAAGATAATAAGCGAGACAAAACATACATTATGAAGGTGATGAACCTGTTTTTCTCGTTTTAACGCTTTTAGACGGCACGGGGTTATCATTAAATTTAGAAGTCGAGGAAAATGCACGAGTAATTAATTACGAAACAAAACTATAGGCACAGTTTGGATAAACTTCGTCTATAGTTTATTGTCGTCGTCAGTCTTGATGTAAGAGTTATAACTATAGAAAAATACTGTCATTTTTCTCTGCCCTTTCCATCTTTCTGTAGTCATAGTTATATCGCGTAGTAAAAGCGAATCAATTCAATGCAAATCAACGGAAATAAAAGATAAAATAATTAAATTCTAAATGAAATCGTGGACCGAACTGAAGGTTCCAATCCCCTAACATAAACGGCCTATATACGTCCCACTGCTGGGCACAGGCCTTACCTCAACTATGAGGTGGAATGAGCCATACTCCAACACGCGGGCTCAGTGCGGATTGTTGGAGGGGTGTAAGGTTAGTGAGCAACCGTAATGACAGATGTTATCAAGCCGCCCTAGGGCCTCTGACTAAGCTTAACGACTGACATCTGGCGACGTCAACCGGGACCAACTGCTTAACGTGCCTTCCGAAGCACGGAGATGCCCGAAATACATATCACTAAATTTCGGTCGGGTGGTCACCCATCCCATTCCGGCGTGTGTTGCTTTACAACAGCGATCGTCGCCGATCACTGTCACAACTGCGCCACGGGCACCTCTCCAATCCCCTAAATGCTGACCTTTTTCTTTTCTTTACAGAAGTCGGTTAAGAAATATAAAAACGTTGAAGAGTATTCCAAAGATTAGTGGAAAGACGCCTTTCGGCATGCGTTTGCTAAATGTGTGGTTAGCATAATACTTGGAAGCCATCCTCAATCCTTAATTCGATAAATACAAGAGTTATCGCGGTCGTTACTACAGTTTTCTAAAGCGACGTCCAAAGCCTTCCAAGAAAGCCTTCTCATAAGCTATACATAACCAGGGGCCAGTTGAGTCGACCACGCGATTCAAAACTCTGAAACATCAGGAAAATTTCGAAGCAAATTTTTACATGTTTTTGTGAAAAAGAGATAGTGTTTACAGACTTTGAACGATGAAATAACGTCTATTCTTTATAAACTGAGAGTATGGTTCTTGACGACTAATATGATTGATTCACTGCATTGATTTCACCAAAAAGCGAAGGGTTTGTCTTCTTAACCGAAACAAAGAAGAATAGCAGTTTCGTTTTACGTTTTTCTTTCCTCTAGTTATTGGCGATGTTCATAAACTGAAAGCTTCGTATCTATTTAAAAAAATATTCATTTATTTGTTTGAAGCTTTTCAAGTCCATGTTGCGGAAAATTTGAATTTAAAACGGCTAATGAATATCTTAAAAAATATGTAAGAAAATAAACAAATTCAATCGTAACTACTACAGTGCTTTTTTATCCTAACAAACCGTGTCTGCCTCTGTACATTACTTACTCTGTACGTTTAATATTTCGTTGATGAATATTTGATAACATATTACTTATGACACAGAGTAAAAAATGAAGCAGAAGAGATCCGTTTAATGCGTGTAATTATAGCTTTGTTTTTTATTCAGGTAAGGTAAGGCCGTCCTCCCCTGACTGGCTGTCGCCGCGTAATCGCTACGTCTTTTGATGTAGGTCCCATGCTCATTTGTTGCCAGAGATTAAATTGTTATAGGTATTTTTTTAAATATGAGTGGGTATCTTAAGTTTTTGATTTCAGGTATGGAGACAAGAGACCTACTACGTACGTCTTTTGAACATTTTAGAAGGTCAAGAACCAAATGAAAATAATTGGGATGGTAAAGGGCTTTGCGTATTTAATAACAATGTAAAGTGCTCAGGATACCAAGAAACCTATACACGTTTCGATCTGTAACTTATTTTTACGCCTAAAGATTCACGCTACTTACTACGGGCTTGGTTAGTGGAGTAGGCCCCAAGGCCTACACAAGTTATCTGTATTATACACATGGTCTTACAGGATCATATCAGTATTACATTTCAAAATTGATGTATTTTAAACGCCCTTTTGTTTTAACAGAAAATGTAAAAAGTTAAAACTAGTTTCAAAAAATTATCTAAGATAGTTAGTTCATTCTCCTAAGAGTATACAGCTTAGTGATTAGTTATTTTTAGTTAAATGATCCAACAAAGGTTCATTTTTTTTATGCAAGTTTAATAATATTCACCCACCAGTCGTACTGCCTCCACTCTAGTAAAATCGTTACATACAGTTTTTTCAGCTACGTAACAGTTTGTTCGTAATTTTTGTAGAAATGGAAAAGAGTCAACGGTCTTCTAAGAAGTACTTTGCTTATGGGCACTATAGATATATTACCTCGTATACGTTTCAATTCCGTGTGCCGATAAAGGCGGCTACTTTAAAGCAGCTACCGAGAACGGTCGCCAGGGCGTGTCCCATCATTCTACCATCAATCTGTCCTATAGAGACATTAGCCATCTTGCTTGACGGCAATGTGCTTGGAGTATTCTTAGTCTAGGTACGTCTTAATTACGTGTCCATCGTGGCCTAGTGGTTAAGCACCCGGGCTCATAACACGTGTAAAACCTGGTGAAAATATGGCCATAACACCTAAGTGTTTCGTTTTCAACTTGTGGCTGACGCTCTGGTGATGGAAAACACTCATTAGAACCCAAGTAACACTGGTATGACGGGTAGCCGGCTTGCCCTTTACCACGTTGAGTTGATATTCGTCCAGTGTGTGGGCTTCTGAGTGCTCTATTTACCAAGACGATAACTGTCAATGTGTCTCTGACTGCATGTTTGCAGCAAATACTCACCCGTCATCTAAAAAGTGCTTTGCTTGTAGGCACTAAATGCAGCCTCGTATACGTCTCAATTTGGTGTGCCGATAAAGGCGGCTTCTTTAAAGCGGCTACCGAGAACCGTCGCCAGGGCGTGCCCCATCATTCTGCCACCAATCCGTCCTATAGAGACATTAGCCATTTTGGTCGACAACAATGTGCTTGGAGTATTCTTAGTCTAGGTACGTCTTAATTACGTGTCCATCGTGGCCTAGTGGTTAAGCACCCGGGCTCATAACACGTGTAAAACCTGGTGAAAATGTGGCCATAACACCTAAGTGTTTCGTTTTCAACTTGTGGCTGACGCTCTAGTGATGGAAAACACTCATTTAAAACCCAAGTAACACCGGAATAACGGTAGCAGGCTCACCCTTAGCCACGTTGAGTCGATATTCGTCCAGTGTGTGGGCTTCTGAATGCTCCGTTCACCAAGACGATAACTGTCAGTGTGCCTCAGAATAGCTCGTTTGCAACTCGTTTGGTATGAAGTGTGTTTGCGGCAAAGAGTCACCGGTCTTCTAGAAAGTGCTTTGCTTGTAGGCACTGACTGCAGCTTCGTATACGTCTCAATTTGGTGTGCCGATAAAAGCGGCTTCTTTAAAGCGGCTACCGAGAACCGTCGCCAGGGCGTGTCCCATCATTCTGCCATCAATCCGTCCTATAGAGACATTAGCCATCTTGGTCGACAACAATTTGCTTGGAGCATTCTTCCGCCCAAATTGTGTCTACCTAAGGACCTGTTTTGTACAATGCTGATTATTTATCTTTTCTTATATCAGGAATGCGTTGCTTTTCAATATAAGGCAAATGAAAAGGTACGTACGTATATACATTTTTTTAGTATCATTTGTCATGCTGTATACTAACCGTGTGTCTTTTCTTATGTATTTCTCCACCTGAGGGTTGTCTAAAAGAGATTGTCACTTTTAGCGATAGAGCCGCCTAAACTGTCGTTTAAGCATGTTTTTGCATTATCTTTGTAACTCTTTTGATGAGCAATAAAGTATATATTGTCTTTTTATTTCATTCATAAAAGCATTGTCAAAGTTAGTGAAATGGTTGTTTTTAGATATTTGTATAAAAATCACGACATTAGGATATGATTATACGAATTTGGAAAATCAAACTCACATGGCTAGGTATAAATGAATTCATTGTAGCGGCTACAGAACCTCCGCCCACTTTCCTATACACACTTGGCAGGTTTTTAAAAATCAAAATGACACAAGAAGTTAAACCCTGATTGCCTGCGCCTGCACCGAGCGCTATAGAGACGTCAGCCGCAGGTTCCGCCGTGATTAACTTGGAATGCGCTTCCGGTTACCTTTTTTCGCGTTCCAGTGGTTTTTTTATCATTAATTATGCATTTATACTCGTAGTATCATATCTATATAGCGAAATAAATTCGAGTTTCTTCGAAAACTTATTACTCTAAAACAGCTGGATTTCAAATTGTTTCTGATTTGTTGTAGGTATTCGGCGCCGCCTATTAGGAGAATTAATGTAAAACAAAAGTAAATTGACGAAAAAGTATTTTTTTTATTGTTCCTGTGTTATGTCCAACGATGCGAGAAAGACATAATATCATTTGTTACGTAGACGAGATAGCAGTTTAGCTGTATTATACTAAAATATTTGCTGAAAACAGTCGTGTAATAATTATAGTTGTAGAAAGGAAAAAAATAGGTACTTGTACGTAAAAAGCACAATAAAGACGTTCATAAATAGTACAGCAAGATCTAATTAACGCAAAATTTATTTCGCTTTAACTCACGGATTAAATGAACTTTTAAATGCGTTATCTGTTATTTCCACAAAAGTGATAATTACTTAGCATTGATCAGCCATAAACTGGTGAACATATGGGCTGCGTACTAATTGAGCTTCCGTGCGGTCTCCTCACAAATGCATATTTACTAACAGTGTTGCCAGTTCACTTGATATCCTACGTATTCTGTATCATTTACTCATATTACTAAATGAAGATTTTTTTTAAATAACTAATTTTCATAGTTTCAGTTCTAAGATTTTGAAGAAACTGAATAATTATTTTATTGATTCCCATAAAAGCTCATTATCCCGACTTTTTCAAAATGCATTCATAGATCTGGCAATCCTATATACCTACAAAACATTCATGAACACACTTACAAGAAAAAGCCAAAGTCCGAAAAAAAATGTGTAGGTGTACAGTACCAGTATTAGTTATTGCCTTATGACATCTACTGAAAGTAATATTCCAACAAATATGGCGTGTACAAACTAGCGAAAGTCATTAAAAGATGAACTATTGAAAACTAAACTAAACTAAAAGCTACTTTCAAATTAAATGCTGGCAACACTACTACAGGTAATGATCGACCAGTTTAATCGAGGCTTATAAAAGATACGCTCGCTTACTGTGCAAATTTTACAGATTAAGTCCTAACAAACTTGGACAAATCTATTTACCTAAGATAGCAGAAACATCTAGACATTATTTTAATTTTAAATAAGTAGATGTCGTAAACTTGCTGATATCTCCGATCTAAATAATATTATAATACTTTGGAACTAGCGCACGTTTTGTAAACAGGATGCCTCGCATGTTTACGAATGAAATCGAAGTGTAAAATATTTTTAAAATTAGACAGGAACATTTTTTTACTATTTAATTTTATTTTGCATCTAGACTAACATATATTTTTAAACCATTTCGAAAGGTCTTATCGCAACAGGCTGATCTTTTTCAGAGATCTTAATCAAAATTCTAAATTTTTTTTCATTTCTGAACTAATTTCTTAATCTGTTGTTTCGTATGTATATAATAGTCTGCTGTCCAGGTTCCATATTTTGCCTATATGTCGCTCTACTATTGTATTCTGTCATTGGAAGGTATTTAACCGTAAATTCAAAGATTAATTTAATTTTAGTTTAGTTTTAATTCAACGTACATACAATGCAGTTACACACTAGCTCTGATTTAGGTAGCGACGAAGACAAATACCTTTAAATAAGGGATACATCATACGTGTTGTTACTTTGACGTTTATTAAATTAGTCTTACAGATATATCTTACAGAATAGTTTCAAAAGAGGACCAGGCAAACATCATGTTGCTTAAAGAAGTTAATCATGACTTTATTTATTTCGATATGAAAGCGTTGTATTAACCCAGGCAATACAGGTAATTTCGTAGGTTCGCTCATTTAGTACTACCACCACGTATTGGTAACATTTTTGTATGTGCCTTTAGAAATACACGTATGAAACACCGTGAAAATAAACAAACATTTAGCTCAAAATGGTACAAATTAAATGAATTTCAACACAGAGCTTCAAGAAATAGTAGACCTACTAACATTACAACAAAATATGAGCAATCTTGATAAAGCTTTACGCCAACAGTAGAGTAAGTGAACAAACTGTCGTTGTGCGTTAAGCAGACATATCTTTATCTGTACATCTCGGTAATAGAATATTACTTGTATTACGAGTGGAACAAAAAGTAACGCCGTCGTAAAACCCGATAAGTGGGGGTGCTGCGTCAGTCTTGCGCTGTTAAGTGTTTAATGGAGAGCGATGCCAAAACAATGTTACATGGTGTAAAAAATTACGATCACAAATAATATTTGTAAGACAAAAAATAAAACAAATTAGAGTTTATATTGTACAGACCTGATTGCAATAAGTATTTTTTTAAGTTTTTTCGACGACATTCAAAATCAAGTACATACCTAACCTATTATGATTTTCATACAATGATTTATATTTTTTTTTCAAAAATTACTGCTATATCTGTTCCGCCGCAGATCGCTCTCACACTGGTACTGAAGTTATCTCAGAAATTCTCTGAAAAATATCATATATTTGAACAACATTTTTCTATTAAGTATTAAGTACTTCACTTAAATCGTGGTATCATACAATGATATATGTAAACATGGGCAATGATATAATGATATTACAAAAAAAAGACGTAAATAGGTTATGTCAGTTCTGACGCGAAGTCAAAAATTGCCCACGGGGTACGAGGTAGTTAAAATGTCATTTTTGTAACGTGTGAACAAGACAGTACGATTATTTACTAGAGCGTAAACGAAACAGATACATGTTGCGTCAAACTGTCAACGTTGTCAATGCTTTGCTCAGGTACACGAAAAATTGTGATTTCGGGTGCCACCTTTTTAGCACAATTAACCTACCTATTTTTATTAAAATATCATTGTATCCGGATATCTTATGCATGAAACAATCATGCACGTTTCCCATTAAAGCCATTAAGGTTGTTGAGTTTTCGCGAGCTTAAAATGAAGTCATCAAGCGGAACGTAAGCGTTATTTAATTAAAGCGCACGCGTATGGAGACAATGGGCCGATTGTCCGTGCGCTCTGCCAGCTAGACCGCGCACGGGGGGCGCTATATGGCAAGCTGGAAATAAAATAAATAGTTCATTTTATAGAAGTCACAGTCAGTCAGAACTCATGTGATAGTTTTAGCTTTTTCATGAACATCCAAATTGAAAGAAAAAAGGAGAGACTTAAAAATACTCTACATACTTACCTATACATGGTGTTTCTTTTAAGGTGTCAAGCCGCCGTGAGCTGATAGTAGGGTATAGCCTATCGATTTAACCCCCATGTATGTTCTACGATTTTTTGTAGTTTTCGAGTTAATGATGTTTTTGTTATTTTTTAAAATTTTGTGAGCACTTGGCTTTAAATAATTATAACTTTTTTTTTGTTTGACTTTTATTGGATATTTTATTTTTATTATAATGTCTATTGATTGCAGTTTCATGATTAAAATAATCTTTGTCCTAACTTTACTGCAAAATACAAAAATATTGATTGATAGTGAAAAAAAAGTGAATCATGCAGAACATAACGAAATTTCAATCGTAAATTAAAAAAAAAGGCATTCCATAGCTTCTTCCTTATTTCAAAAACTGCGCAGCACCATAGGCTTCTACAATAATACAAGAAAACATGTCCTTTGTGGGGCATTATTCGCTGTAATTGATGCTCAAGTCTTGAGTATCGGAAATAGTGTAATTTTCATACTTAATAATTTTCTAGTATTTTGGCATAATTTTGTCATTTCTAAAATGTATTGTCTTTTAACGTTTAAGCAAAGCTCATTTTTTAATAAAACAGTCATTTTTTAGCTTCCAATCATGCGAAAGTCACAACTCCTGTTGTAATTAAAATGTTGAAATTGAGGAAACCGGAACATGTTTTGAATCAATTATCGAACTATTTTGAGTTACTATGCTCTAAATACGCGTACAAAAAAAAAATAAAGATGGTCCGGTTTCCTTCATTTTAATTTTTTAGCTCACAATATTTTAAAAAATAACAAAAACATCATTATCTCGAAAACTACAAAAAATCGTAGAACATACATGGGGGTTAAATCGATAGGTATGGTACCCTACTATCAGCTCGCGCCGGCTTGACACCTTAAAAGAAACAACCTGTATAGTACAAATAATTATAACGTAAGAAAAAAAACATTGATGATTTTGTTATTGTACAAAGTTGAATCATCATTCAACCCTTGTATAAATTGATCATTTTGTGTAAAAACCGACTAAAGTTAATTTTATAATTATGATATTAGAAAATTCCTATAAGACATACCCACTCTGTTATATGTAAGTTGGTTCGTACATGTATGTCGTTTACTAATAATACCTATCTACGTTTCAGTTGAAAGTTAAATTAAAATACTAATCCATTATATTATATGCCTAGTACTTGTACAAGTGGTCAAAATGAAGTAAATAACTTTTGAGTTATTTGAAAGAAAGAAAGAAAGAGCAATTAATTCATTCGACACTTAAAATAGACATACCAGAAAAAGCATACAAACAATTAATATAAGAAGAAATAAAATAATAAAAAGAAATAATTGTTAAATTTGCTTGAGATTACTTAAGTAACTAGTACTGTTGTAGGAATACAGAATATGTTTAACTTTAAAAAGAATTTTCAAGAAAACTTTTCCTTTTTACCCCCTTATTCATGAAAACTTAAACAGCTCTTCAACAACATTAACTTTTGTATCGCTTTGTCACTTTCATTCTTGTTGCTGCCGCCATTTACGAGTAAGTCACAACACGTCAATAGCTTAAACTATGTTTTATCGTTGCGCTTGTTTTTATCAATAAGGGGGTTAGTTTTTAGATTCAAGTTTAACCATTTCTAGCCCTAATTAGAACTTATTTTTTTTCTTTAAGTTTACTTGATTTAAGAGAACTTAATCTAATTGATTGTTTTGTCTAGGCAGGCAGCGCCTACGCAGCGTCCACGGCACGTCGCGGATGCGTCTCGTCGGGTTCCGCCATCTTGCTCCGACTTTTTGTAGCCGGACCACCCACCACGGCTCGCTACATTATTTTATTGTACAATAAACAAATTTATTGCTCCATATGGCTATTTATGTTTTTATTTATAAGGGTTTTTTGTTAGTGAAGAGTTTTAGTAATCTTTCGCAGGTAATTGCGGGAGTCTGCGGTCAACGGTTACTTTCGAAACTTTACAACCTTTGACACGGGTTTAAGCAGCGGAACCATTTTGGAATGATTCATGACTTATAAATGCTGTGGTGGTGGACAGTTTAAGAATATAAGCTCGCCTGTAAGCTTACAAAGTAAGTACGTAATATTTTTGATGTAAAATGTAGAGTTACATTTGTCAGATTTGAGTATGTATGTATTGCCCATGCCTATTTAATGTTTGGACTATAATATTTAAACTAGACTTACCTACAGTTTGAGCTTTAATATTATCTGAACTTATTAATATTTCGATTATTACTATAAACAGTTTGTAAACTATTAAATATTTCAAAACTATTTTTATTTTTTATCATTCATTTTCTATGGTAAGAGTTGCCCGTTATTAGAAATTCAACTAAACATTGTCAATGACACAGATGTCAAGACAAACAATCGGTTCAGAGGGCTGGCCCTGGAAGGGCTCAAAAGGGACTGGCATGAAAGAGGGGTAGAAAGTTTCAACCGCTTATAGCGCTGAAGGCTCGTTCACTACAGGAACATGTGTGTATGTTCTGTGGTTAGGAGTTATATTCTATTTAAGTATAGATTTAAAAATATCTAAGTAAGCTTGTCACACCCACGGTTAGCGGTCTGGTGGTCAACGCTTAAGATGTGTCAGTTTAATTCCAGATCCTATCTGTGGCCACTCGAAGCTGAGATTCGTTCCCATACTTACTAAGTAAGTAGTCGTTTCGCCTCAGGCTGCCAGCTACATAATAACTGCACTGGACAATTTCATTAACATCTTAGCGACAGACACACAAGCCGCTTAAGGTAGGTCTAAACGAGTTCGTGCAAAACGCCGATTCTACATACATAATTTATGAATGCTTTAATATTATACTCTAAGGCTATAATTCCTAGTAATGCTCGAACTGGGCGAGTATTGATTAAAATAATTAAACTATCTGCGGACACACCTTAGGGACCATAAACATACATTAAGTATTAATTAGGTCCGGGGAAAAAATTGTGTGCAGCATTAATGGGAATGTCAGTCTCACGAGCTGGTCCCAAGGGCTGCGGTGGCAATCCTTTTGCAGTTCTAAGGATATTTCAAAATAAGGAGTAAATCAGATGCTATTTGTTGAAGGAATTAAAATCATGTCTTGACATCTTTTTAGAGAGGTTTGCTTAGTAAATCCATTACACATGATATAAAACGTACATGTATAATAATATTTATGTAAAAGTATGAAAATATATTTAGGTGAAATATAAATTATAAACATCCACCGCTCTCTTCCATATTGCGATGCCTAGCAAGACGCATGTGAACATTTAGTCCTGTACTTGTATGAGCATTAGTATTAGGTCTCATGTAATGCAAATAAATCTATACGTACTCATACTAATTATACTTTTTTGTTATTTTTTTTTCTCATGCGGCTATGGCGGCCAAAAAAGAGGTTATTCTTCTGCACTATTCTACTCATCTATGTATAACTGGCCAGAAGACAACATCTCAGCCTTAAAATAAATTCAGCAGAAATTTATGTCGTTCCGGAATCACGATATTTATGTCGCATTGAAAATTCCTCGAGTAATAGTATGAAAAATCAGAAAAAAAATTATAGTTTGGGTCTTGTAATGAATTAGCGTGATGATTTGATTATGATCACCTGTGTGAGGAGGCTCATATGCCCCATACACAGCTAACATAATATTACAATGTATTACTCTACCCTATGCATAGGACTCTCCCAGGGTGCTCCACCACTCCCAATTTGAGCCTTTTGTATTTAGTCCGGTCTTGCCACCGTCTTTAGGTCATCGATCTATCTGGCTAGCTGGCTTTGTAGATTAACAGTTAGCAAACGTTTAAGTACCAACGAGCATCTTTATGCGTCCTGTCCTTGAATGCACAACGTGATGGTGACCGTATCTGCGACCTAAGTGGCAGATGTAGTGAATTATAAGGATATTTAGCCGCTCACTCGCGTAGAGCATAGAGACGTCACTCGCCGGCGCGGGCGCACCGCAGACCACCCACAGCGCCCAACTGTGATACTCAGAAATCGCTGTTGCTGTTGATGTACCAGTGATAAATGAAAATAAAATACGCTCTTTGTGAACTATGATACCCTGGTACGCTTTTAAGAGGTGGGACAATATTGACGTTCTGAAATTTTAAGAAGTGCTACAAAGTATTCTTGTGACTTCTTTGTCGATGTTGCTGCTTTAAAATGTGTCATTTGTAAATGAAAAATACGGCATTATTGTGCTTTTTTTGTAGTTCGTGCATATAAAGAGACCTACTTACAATTTGCCTACAATCCCTTTATAGAGACAAAAATTCCGTATGTTTTTTTCATAACGCAGTTTCTAATTGTATTAATAAGCCCCGAATAAGATAAATAGGCAGATAGTTTTTTTTGTATGAAAAACTAACAAGTGGTATTAAATTACAGAGACCAATGTACAATCTAAGCGGTCTTAAGTATCTTTATGGAACGTCAATTACGCTAAAGCACTATAAAATCAATTAATTTTATGCTGAATAAACTAAACGGTACAAAAGACTTTAGTAACTACCGGCTAACAAGATTGACAGATTTCATCTCGCAAAAAATTAACAGGAAATTACTAAGTGGCGAATCGTGTTAGCGGCTTAGTGCTAATAAACTGGATAACGATGACGTGTCAATCGATGAGATGCTCCTCCAGCAGAGGAAGTCACTAGCAAAAAGTCTGCAGGTTCGACATTCATAAGAACTAAGAGAGTCAAATGTTCTAAAAACCGCTTGGATCCATTTGTTAAAATGTCAAACATGGATTCAGAAGATAGATCAAAAATAAAAAGAAGTACCAAATACAAAGTTTAATTGTTGGGACTACTTACACTCTTCAAATTAAATAAAGTTATGGGTATAATAAGTCTAGAGACTTGACAAAGCGATATCTTAATAAATTATTTGCTAAAGACATAATTTGGCGAATAACACGTGATAGAATTTGCAAACCTCAGCCGCTTTACATAGGTAAACAGCATGCCACAGCAAAACCAACGAACGTTGAGAAGATGTTGAATAGATGTTCTCGAGTGATGACCACAAACTGGAAGGCGCAGGTTAGGAAGGAGGCCACTCAATGGACCGATAACTACGTAGTTCTTTGCGGAAAGCCGTTGGAAGCTGACAGCCTAAAGAAACTCGCCGTGGCGTTCCATGGGTGAGGCCTATGTCTAGCAGTAAACTCTCAGAGGCTGATGATAACGTGAAAAGCTGATGCCCATTGGTGCTTAAGACTTTGGAAATGGAAATCATACGCTGGTGAGCTTAGCCATCTTAGCGTTGTAAGTAACTCACGCACGGTACTCTGATGTCCTGATACAGGTGGTAGGATTACAGTGGGAGCACCGCCTGCAACTGGCCTATGTTCACTTACTATGGCTAATAATGATGATCTGCTATAAAGAACCAACCGAAATTGTTTTATCTAGTATTCCTATTATTTATATTCGGATTCGATTTCCGCCTGAAGCCAAGACCGAATGTCTTTTTACGGTTTTCGGATCTTCAGTAAAGATACTGCAAGGAAAATGGTAAAAAATAATAAAATTATAGTAGATTCATTTTTTTATCGATTTGCATAGTGTGAACATAGATAATGTTGCACAATTACTCGTACTACAAACATTGAAAGAACTTCTTCTATATGCACCTCAATTTACGATGTTTTTAAATATCCATTTGTAATAAACATCTTTTTACTTTTATGTAAATAAAATCCAATACGTACCTGACTCTTAACATCAGCGTACATCTCAGTTTATGCGTGACAGTAATGTGTGTAATTCACATCTGTGGATATTACACCAAACGTTACTCTCATTGTCTCCGTACGATAATGTCGTTGCGTAAATCTGTTACGCACGCAGGGATAATGCGAGTGTTCGTTACATAATGACCGCGGCTACAAATTGTTTAATTCTGTTTATCGTACGTCTAAGTCGGCAATTTATCCAATTAGGACGGGGGCTGGCTGCTCGCGGCGGCCACCCACGACGCGGCCGCTATTAAAGATAAATTATAAATAATTTGGTAACGTTGCCGACTGATCTAGAGCTGCGGTCCGACTGTTTGAATAAGCGATTTGGTACTCGGAAACTATCATTACTTTGGTAATTAATTTCTAATTAGTTTAACGATGTTCTTAATATTTAGACTTCGAATGTTGAGTTAGTTATCTTTATTAACTTTACGACTTATGGATAGTGGTAAAATTATTTTATTGCTTTCTTAAATGGTTATTGATTTACAAATATTATTTAAACACCTATTCTGGCATAGGTAAGATAGCTCAGCCAACAAAAAAAGTAGACCTTGCAATAACCAAGCGACATTACTACAGAAAACCAATAAGAAAATTGTAATTTTTCGCAGAATCGTGAGCTATAAGAGCTAACAATTGACGACCTCTGCTACATGTGGCTTAAGCTATATCTAATGAGTACAAATGGCTCGATTATTTGAGCATAAGAAAATAAAAATAAATGCCAACATACTGTCACTAGATTAAAGTAATGCTAACGCGCTAAACGCCGATCGCAAAACGGCATTCGAACAATCCCGAGCGACGACAGCATTCTAAATCAAGCAATTTATGGCGACAACTACGGCAATATTTAACGAGCCCGTGACAAGTTTTTATCAGATGTCGCCGGAGGTGCGAAACCGAAGAGCTGGCAATTAAACCACTGGCCAATTGATTTACGCGTCGGCGCGGATACTCAAGGCAGGTTTTGTTGCGATATTCAACAACTAGTTGTTGCCTGTGACTTCGTCCAAGAAGGTTTAGGGTTGCAATTTGCGTATGAAGCTTGAATGAATTCTAGCCTGTATTGAAATTCAAGCTGACGCAGATCCATGTTGGCTGTAATTATCGTACATTCATTTATTCGTGCATTTGTACAAAAGACGGCAATCAAATGGTATTGCGTAACATAAAAGTTGGATAGGTAGCATTACTTGTATCCAACTAACTAATCAAGCCTACCAGGAAAATGAGACTATTCGTGGAACCACAGAAAATGCTTAAGAACTTTTATCTTCTCTACGGCATATTTTTCTAATTTGAGTAAAACTTGTACCTGTAACTTGTACCATGTTGTACATTTACGTGTTTACTTCAGCTACTGTCCTCTAATATTGTTGTTGTTTTAGTGTGCAGTAAAGAATATTTACTTACTTACTTACTTAAATAATATGAGTAAAGAGACTGTTATACTACACATAGTAGCACTTAAAAATACATAATAGTACCTATTGCATTAAGTAGTACCATTTCAAGTAGTCCCTGAGTACTGTCTGGATCCTTTCGACCGCTCTGGCCCATGGCCAATATTTGTTCCAAATAAGGTGGGCCACAAATCCTTCGGTTGCTGTACCATGTTGTTCCGCAATACAAAACAGACAAAAATCTTAACTCTACATTATTTATTGTTTCGTTTCAGTATATTTAGTTGTTTTTTCAACAAATTTTATTTCCTTGTAATTTATTGCTATGTTTCTAAAGACTTCATCGTTCAAAGCCAATTTTAACCCAATAGTGATTTAGCAAAGATGCAAGTGCACTGACTCTACCACCAGTGATGAGCAATGCCTGTTAACTGAAAGTGCTTAGCGGGATGAAGATCTCTTTCGCGTAAACCTATTGAATGGATTTTAATGAAACATAACAACAAAATATACATCAGAATAAGACATAGGGTATAGAAAATACATATTACATTATCTTGAACAACCAATACCCGTACTTTGACATTCGGTACCTCAGCTCCAGACATCTTCACTCCTCGCGGGTATAGTGAAGAACAATTCGAATGTATCGGACGCTGTCAAAACCTACAGTAAACAGCCGAAACAGCGTGCAGCCACAGTACACAGAGAACAGTAAAATATCTACATACAACCGTGCCGCTGTCGGTTTGAATGTGTGTGTGCGCGTCGCGCGTCGCACTAGCATTAAATACAGGAGGATAAGGTGGTGGCAGTACGGACGGGCTGTGCCGCGTGTCTGTGTGCACGCTAGGCTAATAACTCGGCGGGCGGCCTTAGATAACCTACTGTTTATACTGTGGTGCAGCGTTTTATAAAAGACGGCGCGGATTCAAGCCCTGGGGTTTATTTTCCTCGCCGTGTTAATCCGCATTATCACTGCTTACAATCATATTCTCACATGTTACACGGGCTTAAAGTTCTCTATGGTATGCTTTGTCATTTTTATTACAACATTTTTATTGGCGTTTGGAAATACTTTATCCTGACTCCACCGAGCTTAAGGCTAAGTGTAATACACGCCACACATAAACTAGTCAGTGCAGCTCAGGAAGGTATTACATTGAGTAGCTTTTCACTTAAGTATTAACTACATGCTTTAGCTTCAGCTATATTTATCTTAAAAGTGCTTTACGGTGAACATAGCTGATTTACTTCGATTTGACGTGATAATTTGCAAAAATTTGCTTAACTAAGCCATTAGTTAGAGGCTATGAATACTGAGTCAAATTATTATTTAAAATCGACACTAATGCGCATTCTTGCATAGGTACCTTGAAGTTATTTCGATAAGACTATCGATCCCAAACACATTATATTTTGACATTTAAATCGTTAGGATTTGTGTATTAATTGTTTTATCCGAGTTAGTTTTTGACAAAGGCTGTCATGAAATCACGAGTAACCGAAGAAAGTTTTGTCTTGGGAACCAGCATTTGTCCTGTTATAATGTAACAGTGAAGTCGTAGATTGTATCTAATCACGTTTTTAGTGTGCCTCGTACTTGACATCCTGTGTGCAGAATTAACGCCATCCCATCTATATTCGTCCCGCAGTGCGTTCTGTACTTTACGAGTGTAATAAAGCCGCGGTGACATGCGCGCCTGCGCCCGCGCATCGTCTCCTGAAGACGTCAGTAAGTCCAGCAGCCATTGCCAATGGTTTTTGCTGTACTAGAACTGTCTTAAATACTTCCTTTACTGTGGCTGACAGGCATCGGTTCTTACCATTATTTTTTTCGTGGTAGGCATTTAACGTTAGATACTTTTTGTCTTTACTTCATGTTAATTAAGAAAGAAACTGATTCACAATTTTTGCTTATTGATAATGGTGTTAGGTTATCACTAAAAAGTACTAATGTGTCAAACACTCGTAGGGCCCTCATGTGGGTTTAATTTCAAACACGACTTCAAAGTAGATACTCTGAAGGCGTGTTTGATAGATATCAAAAATGTCCAAGCCTTGCCGTTTCTAGTCTCTTCTAGATCTATTACTGGAATGACTTAGTAGGGTCATAAATTCGTCAGTGTCATGACGTGTCACTCGTCAAGCTGTGGCCGCGGCTTTGTCACAAGCACCCTGATTACTGACCAGCATGCTTAAAGTCTGACCTTACGATGCACGCCGCATAGCGTGCTGGATTGCCATTCACAGCATGCCTTCAGTGATTACTTACAAAACTATAGAAGGCAATAAAGTTTTAGCTCCTAATTAAACATAAAAATAGAACTAATGCTATTAAATAGCAACCAAATTGGAATAACAAGTAGTTCTAGTCCATTCAGAAAAGTTACAAGCGATTATCAAAAACTTTATGAATAGAGCGTTGTGGCCCAGTTGTTAAACATTTTAGTTCGGAACCCGGTGGTCAGGAGTTCAAGACTGGCCGGAACACCTACTTTTTGTTCATTGTACATTTCGCCACGGTAATAGTATCCTTTACCGTGATTTCGCGGCTAGCTCTCCAGTGATGTGAACACCTTTAAAAAACCCAAGCTACCCGTAAAGCGGCGTTAGTGAGCTCCAAATCTCTAGGTCACAGATCACAGGTCGTCTAGCATGCGAGAGACGTGTCCAACCCAATCCCATTTCATCCTCGCTGCGGTTTGGCCTATGTACGAGTACTTAGATGATTTTTGTTTTATTCCGGATGTAGTCTATCAGTCTAATTCACTGGATACTGCGCTACATGCATGACCCTCTGACGAATCTTGAGGTAAGTTTAGTTGTTGCATTTTTAAGTTGAGGTACCTTTGAAATTCTGTCAAGAACCAATTTTTACAACCACAAACGAAGTTCGGAAGAATGTAAATGTTCAGTAGCCAATAGCAGCTAGGTACTCGTAGAAAAGTTGTTACGAGTTTGCTAAAATACTATCATTATTTTTAGTTTTTTAACCACCTTCGGGAACTGCTATGCTATTCCGGTGGTCGTCGAGACTCACTTCGCTCGTGCGAGGTAACTTTGAAAATCCATTCCTTCGCCACCGTCGTCGTTTGAGAGAAAAGAACTAAGCCAAAAAACACTTTTTGATTATTTACATACAAAATGAGAGAAAATACTAATTCAAAGTCAAGCGTATTGATGATTGAGGTAATCTCATTTCAACATCGATGCTCGCACGTGCGATGTGCACCGCCGGAATAGCACGGCTGGTCCGCTCAAAAAATAAGGCTATTGACAAACGTTGAAACCGCTCGCTTAGTTTATTTTAGCTACTTCCACAGTATTATGTCCTACGGAATAGTACTTTGGGGTCAGGCAGCAGACATACAAGCAATTTTCGTTCTTCAGAAACGAGCTATTAGATCCATTTATAAGCTGCGAGCACGGGCCACTCTTAGGGAACTTTTTAAGGAAATTGGTATTCTAACTGTAGCTTCGCAATATATTTACAATTGTATTGTCTTGGTAAGAAAAAATATCAATCTTTTCACCAAACACAGGGATATTCATGCTAAAAATACTAGGAATAAAGATAAAATTGCGCTACCATTTTTCAGATTGCAGAAAGTTTTAGGGTCATTTATAGGGCAAGGTGTACATTATTATAACAAAGTTCCGGAAGCGATTTGTAAGCTGCCATTACATAGATTTAAAAGTCACATTAAAGCTACGTTGCTGAAAAAGGGATATTACACCACTAGAGATTATATCATGGATAGAAATGCTTGGGAATAAGCTCTCTGCTCCCGACGGAGTCTAATTAACTATTGTTATATCAACAATCATACTTAGGTTAAGACACTAACAATGTTTGATTTGTTTTATATAGCTTCTCGTCGATGTACCTAAGAGTGTTATTCTTTTCATAAATTATGAATTTTATTGTGCTATCTTGTTCTAAGTTCTGTTGTAATATACTAACAATTATTGTAAAAAAGAGAAACAGTTGAAAAGAGTAACTGCTGAGTTTCTTGCCGGTTCTTCTCAGTACAGAAACAACTTTCCGATCCGGTGGTAGCATCACATTTATTTAAGTACAGTATATTTATTGTTTACATTTAATATTATGGTATTCATGTCTATTATTAAGTATGTTTTGTTTGTTAATTAGATTTGACGATTTAAAAGTACTCTGTAACAGGTCTATTTAAATAAAGCTATTTTTGATTTGATTTTGATTTGATTTGATCAAGCACTTAGTTTACCAAAATTTTCATGTCAAAACTGTATAACTGTTAGTTTACTCAAACATTCACTTTGTACCAAAAAACATTGAACGACTTAAAAAGAGGAACTGCTGAATTTCTTGCCGGGTCTTCTTAGTAGAAACAGCCTTCCGGCGGCGCCAGTGGTAGAGTCACATATTGTACATATATTTTAAGTGTTGTTTATATATTGTATTATTATGTATATGTTTATTAAGTGGTTAAAATGAAGATTCTTGACGGATCGAAAGTACTGTGTAATGGTCTATTTAAATAAAGAAATATTGAATTTGGATTCCACAATTGTTAAAATAAGCTTCACGAATGTTTTATATTCGTTTCTTAATTCCTCAATCACGCTGCGGGCTGCTTAATATTCACGTATGGTATGCGCATTGATATGTATGTAAGGCTCTAAGGATAACTTTTGGGACCGCGACCCTAATTCAATATCAATAATTAATGGCAGTAGTTTTAAGTACTTTAATTTTACACAGGTTGCACAAAATATAATGTGTCAGATTTCTTTTTCCTAAAAATATTAACGAAAAATGTCAGGTTCGTTTTCTGCCGATTTTTATCTAGCATCGCTCATCCTATCTGAGCGATGCAAGGCTACAAACAATGGCAAGTAGGAACCTATAATAGTACAGGTTTCTACTTGCCTATGTGCTTCGATTGGACACTGACAAATATTCTTATTATCATCATTCACGATCAAGGGCTTTTGAAGGAGAGAATGCTTGTCAACGGTTATTATAACGTTTTGATAATCCATATTCCTACTAGGTATTTCTGTGAATCATCCTAGATTTAAATAGCTTTCCGATTCAAAATCTATTGTGAATCTCTTAAATCACAGTCTATTCAACTTAAATAGTTTAACAACAGGTAGATCGTTTTAATTATAATTGAAATGTTCCACACTGTGGTCTCAATTCCGTACCTCACGCAAGTTCTAAGAAAAAGTCTATAGCGACTCCCCGCTGCGTTTTCGCCCGAAGTGTCAAAATGTCCAGGTTAAACTACCCCAAAGGCAAATGCATTTGCTATTCTTCCAGTTTTTCAGGCGAATATGAATCTTAATCGCCTTGAAAATAAGTTACAACTGTGTTAGTATGGTTTTTGGAAGTTTGTCGGATGCATTTGCGGTGCGTAATATCGTGCGATCCATCTACTGGTGCATTTTTGGGCCGTCTGGAGTCAAAGGGACGTTTACACCTCGCTGTTCCGGGAAGGTTACGCTGTGAATCGGCCTTGTCGTCAGGTGTGCCTTGAGATGTTAATCCAATTGTTCGATCCTATTATAACTTATATCTTGACTTGTGGTGATCGGATTTCTATTTCAATTCACTATTGTAATATTATTCTCAAACGTTACCTTCGATACTAAAATTGTATTTTAACTACAAGAACGCGTATTTTATTAAGGAAATATCGATCGAATATTCTTCTGAATCTGCATACTTACTTCGAATTTAATTTTGAATTTAGTAAACTATTATTATCAGCCTAAAGTATTTAGTAAACTATTTTTCATTACTCATACTCTGAAAGTAGGTCATTACTGACCTGAGAAGCGGGCTGAAAGTAACACTTTTCATCCCTAGGGAGAATCACTTTCAACTGACAGCTGTCAAATATTTTTTTAAAAAAAACTAGTTATTTTTCACATATCTATTGAACCATGTTGCAACTTTCTATACAGCCACGATGTAAAATTGAAATAACTTAAAGTTGAGTATTGATCAGAGAATATATATGTTTTAAATAACTTTATTATAATATAGTTTCAACAATTTATTTAAAATAACTTAGCTTTGAGCAAAATATTTACCATTTTTCCAATGATGAATATACAAAATAATGGCTGAATAGCGGGCCGGCCACAGAAAAAAAAACAAACAAAATAGGCGGGAAAGCGGCAATTCGATCTTCATTTATTTTCCTAATTTTTTCTTTAGTTAATTCTTGTTTTTATTTGTACTTTCCTCGTATTTGTAATGAAAAGCACAGTGTTTACCTCGGGTGAAAGACTTATTTAGTCCCTCGAACTATTGGCGCCCTCACTTCGTTCCGGGCGCCAAACCCCGTCTCGGGACTAAATAAGTTACTTTCACTCCTAGGGTAACAATGTACTATTAAAAATTTCGAACATTTTAAACAAATTAAAACCACATATTCATCGAGGCATGGTCCATAGAAACCACAGCCGTCGCGCCTAAACGTTAAGAATCTGCATAAAATGGAACATTACTTTGTTATTAGCAACACGGCATTTAAACTTAATGATACGTTCATAAATAACGTTGGTACTTAAAAACACAATCACAGCCGATTCTGCATACCATAGCAAATAAAACCTACAACTTACATACATACATATAGGCATATATGATACTTACTTGAGGTTTGAATGTTTTCAAGTTTGGTGCGGATTTTTAGAATTTCAGAATAATTATTAAATAATTACCTACCAAAGATAAGTGATGAACACTGGCCTGTATGTTTTTAAGGTTTATGCTTAGTCGCGCAAAAATATGTATGAAACTAAACTTGTCAATTAATTAGATGATGAGTGATACATTTAACTGTATTTTAAAAAAAAACACATGTTTACGGGATACGATGTTTATGGTGAATTTCGTACTACCTAAATGCACTTTGTTTTAAAGTTGCTTTGTGAGAGTTTATTTTAATTGGTTTCCAATAAATAACTCTTTGAGTTTGGCATAATAAAAGTTTCATTTGCACGTCTCAGCCACTTGTGGCCATCCATCCAATCCATTTCCTACCGAAACCTAATTATTCTTCCACCGACACTTTTTGAAACAGGAAATCGAATGTTAAAAGGGATTTAAATTCTTTTCCAGAATGGTTTGTTTATTATTTAAATTGGTGAAAAAAGATTCAAGCACTTTCTTGTTATTTTATCTCTCCATAGGTTCACAATAAACAGATACTTTTAAAAGCTAGGCTGGATACGTTGGGCTAAAAGAAAACAAACTGTCGTAAGAAAAGCCACGGGCAATACCTATTATAATAATTCTTTGTATCACACTCGTATTGTTCGAACGGCGTTTTGCCAAAACCTACGTATTGTTGATTCAGCTTGCGTGTGCGGCGGCAAGTTTTCTTAATGTTGCGACATCAATTTTCCTGCTTGACAACTGAATAGACGCACAAGGTGACAATGTTTGCTTATAATTGATAACTTTGGCGGTTTCAAGTTATTATCGCTTAGTAGGTAATTGATTTACTTTTTGCGCGTGCACAATAATAATCACGAATTATCATAAGTACTTCAATTTGATCTACACCATATTTCTGGCCTGAGATTCCCATGAGGTGCCTGTATTATTTTGTTGATGAATACTATACCTAGTTGCTATTGGCTTTGACATACAAAGAATTTAAGCGATTTATCTACTAGGCTAAGTTAGGCCTGTTTATTTTATATACTGGAATTTTATGTAAGTCAACGAATCGTACAATACCGCGGTTCTAAATTGCAACCCCGGCTTGAGGTACGCTCATGCTAAAAGAGTCAAAGAATTCTGTCTTAATGATTGAACTAATCAACGATGTGCTATTATTCAGTCTGCAGGCCTACCATACAGACTGCATGAATGGTGTTACTGGTTACCGCACCGCTACAGAATTTTGTAGTGGATTCGCGCGAAAACCCTACGCATCGTTACGAATTTTAACCCGTTGCACATCCTAGCCCATGTCTCTATAGTGTAGAAAGACGAAAACTTACATTTTCTATAGCTTAGGATAGGCATTACATTTTGATTGTAATGGTTGCTAAACAGAAATATCACTGATGTAGGTAACAAACGTTAGTATAATAATAGAACTTAAACTAATTATTCTGCCACCGTCACTTTTTGAAACAAGAAATCGAATGTTTTCAGGGGTTGTAATGTTTGCTTAACAGAAATACCTATTACTGATGTAACGAACGTTATTAATATAAACATCAACAGTTGTGTGTCGTTCGTATCAATTTGGTCACGGTTCATAATATCAATTTACGGATCACACATGACATAAGATATTATTACATATATCCGGCACGAAGGACCATCGCTCTATGAAATGGGAGGAAATAATTGGTTTGAATTATCCGATGGGCACTTTTTCTAGCTTCCCCTAGTGGCTCGGCTCGGAGGGCTCGGCGGCACTCACTCGGCACGCCCGCTAAATAAATTCATTAGTTAAATCACCGCCGGCGGCGCTTTATGTCGGTAACATCAAAGGGCCGGCCTGCGCCGCCGCCCGCGCCCTGCCGAGGGCGCGCTCGCCCGACTTTTTACTCAGAAAACTCTGTAAACAAAATGATATGGTGCGTCCGAATGTTTGATCCGCCTTTATTATCTGTATACAGAGTGAATGTTTAGCTAGCAAACGGTCCCTCTTTGTGGTAATTGTGGGAATGTAATTACTCTGCTGAGTGCGCGCAAACACTGGTTTGAACTGTCCCTGACATCAGGCCAACTTTTCAGTGTCAGATATCATCATCAGCGGACAGCAGTTCCTCGAATTCCCTCCAACTATAAATGTGTTGGTTACCTCCTTTCTAAAGCTTCAAATTTTGAACATCTGTATTTATTTACTTTTTTTGACTGAATAAGTACCTTGCGTTACATCAAGTTAATTGTGCATGCTTTTGATAATGCGTAGTAGATCATGTGTAGCCGGTGGCATCGAAGCTCCATTCAATGCTTTTATTTTGCCGGGCTTCGCCCCTCTCTGTGCGAGCGAGACAGCTACATTACGTGTGTGGTCCTCAGGCGACCGGTTCGGGCTCCCTCGCTGGCCCTCGGTCGTTGTCGTGTCCCAGAACGGCAACATAAGCGGTCGAATCATGATGGCGGCTCAACAAACATTCAGTTTACGCATTCAGTGCTCGGATCAGTGCTGCTCGAGTCGCGCTAGTGTCGACACGTAAAACGGTGTTGATAAATAAATCTCGGTGACGTTCCGTGCGTCGAGCGGTTCAGTGATAAACAGAAGTGAAGGATCCGAGTGTGCAAGTGTGTGGTTATGTGGCGGCGAGTGATATGACAGCGTGCACCGCCAGTCGGACCCCGGCCGTCTTCATGAGGATACTGGTGACAAGCCTGGCCCCGAGATCATGGTGGCTCCCGATTCCGAGGCTCCTTCGAATCCTCGGATAGCGGGTAACGCGCGCGAGAGCCCCTCCGCCGCCGAGGCGCGCCACACCACCGACCTGTACATCCGCACCAGCTGGGTGGACGCCGCGTTAGCGCTTTCTGAACTCGAAAAGGTGCAGTGTTCACATCCACAACTATACAGTGTCAAGTTCCGATTGTCATATTGCACGTGTGATTGTTTTTCTGCGAATGTCAGTCGCTTCGGACGAGGAACGCGGCAGCGCGAACAGTGGCGCTGACTAGCGGTAATTGTGCGTACTATCAAGGCCGCGCGTATTTCATAATTATACGCCATAACATGTCAGAAAAGAGCTGATGATAAAATAGTGATGGCTTCAAAGTGCGTTGAATGATTAAATCTCTCTTAGAACAGGATGGCTTATGTTTAGCGATATTAAATAATGTAAGGAGGGAAATACATTCACTGGATGTAATCTTATTAATAAATATTGATGCAAATTTTTCACATTCTAAAACTAATTCAAAAGTGTTTACATGTTACATACATATACAACATCTAGGGACAGAAATCTTTCGTGAAGTCGAATTTTTCAAAAGCTCTAAAAGCTTATGCCGAGAAGCTTTCTTCGGAAAAGCTGACACAATACGCGTAATTATAGAAAGGTTTGAAACTGTCGTATCGAGTGTACATAGCTAGTAGCTACCTGCGTATAGCGGACGGGTTGGTTCGGGGAAGGTAGCGCTTTCCTAGAAAGAGGCCCGCACGCACGCCCCGCGGTGCTCCAGACTCCAGCCCCATTTGCGAAATCTTTCCAAATCTCCCACTTACAGTCAATACAACTCTTCTTCCACCTGCTGCGACACTAAAACCTTTCGTCATTAAAGATTAGTTGGCTAAATTACTTCAAAAGAAACTTTAATAAAAGACAACGTAAAATAGCGACATAAAAATAAAAAAACTGCTAAAAAAACCGGCCGTAACTCTCATAAAGTTAATGTAGACACGGACCGTATATTTATGTATAATGTAGGAAATGTCGGTTGTATGCAAGATGAAGCAATTAAGGGCCAGCGGGCCCGGCTGCGCACGCGACGGCCTCGGCGCCGATAGACACATCAGCCGCGCTATTACACCGGAGAAACTCGTGTGGGCCGGCACCGTGTGCAATTTAGATTAAGGTATCATCATTACTTTATTAACTGACGACTTCATTACATTTCGATGCTCATAAAATGAATGAGTATGGTAGGTACCTCAAGAATTGCAGGAAAATTTCCAAAGCATTATTTGAAGGCTGTTTTTCTTATCCATTTAAAAGACAATATTGGTATAAAGAAATAACGGCAAAGGATATGGATTTTAAAAAAACCATTTTTGTGCAAATTCTAATTACTAATTTTGTTAAAAAAGTTGACTCTGCATGCAGGAATCTTGCATCGAATAATTTTACACCACCATTTAGATATTAAAGTATTAACCGTTCGAATACTAATAGAGATGTCCAAAAAGATTGAAGAAGCGAGTAAAATTCTATTCAAATACTTAAATTACATAACTTGCCCAAAACCAAATAAAAGAATACTATTCTACAAAGTTTTATGTCTGGCAGGACCGCACAGGGCTCGCCTCGTGGAATTGAGACATCTTGTGGTTTCCGATCTTGCATCCCGTTCTATCTGACCAGAATGCAGACTCCTTCCTTTTCTCCGAGTTTTACTTTACATCTCTTTCGCACCTGTTTTTCCCACATATAGTTGTCTTCGTCCAAACATTGAGTTCGCCGGCGGTCGGCAGCTGCGATGGAAACCTATAAATGATTGTACACCCACGATTTTCAAAGGTGCAGCATTTATTTTGAACTTCGGTTATTTTCAGATAACAGTTCCAAAAAAGTTGGGAAAAGGAAATGTAGGTGTTATTAAATGAGAAATAGATGGGTGATTTCCTGACCACTGACCAATTTTCGATTCGTTTTAAATATAATATCAGCGCTACATTGTGTGTACACCATTGGTTAACCGCAGAACCTATGACAGCACTTTTGGTATCGAATTACGAATGTGAAACGTTTAACCGCTGGCCACCAGGCTGATGAGCGTAACACGTGGCTCACACACATCATTACACATTCTGTAATTTTTCCTCATCGCTGACTGCTCCCGTCCTAGTGGCCTATACCACAGCTGGTCTTCCGGCTCTTGTCTCTGGGTCATAGCATCTGCGACAGATTTATAGCCGCTATACTATCAGCAACACTAGGCTATGTTGCAGCACTATCATTATAATAGTTTTTATCATATGGTCGTCCAAACCGGTTACGCTGTTCACTTACCTTAGCGACTTTCACAAATGTTTATGTTAAGCTTGATGAAAATGACTTCTGATTGTGCTCATCCTAGTGGATGTAAATTGTAATCATGTCAGTGATCTTGGGACTTAAAAATTATTTACTGCAACCATTTTACTTATTCCAGATCATTGCTCGAGCTAACCATGTTAGATTTATAACCATTTTTCCACTAAGATAATTTGCTGAGGTAGCTATTGTCATCCGTTCGTCAACCCCATAAAGCTGTTAATTTGCTGTATAAGTATTGGCCTTATATCAAAGGAATATTTTATAAACACTTCTTTTTTTACAAGAGTAATCAGTGCCAAAATTACCGGATATGACAGATCAATCATACCGTAGTACATTTTTTTTCTGTCATTTCCAAAAATTTGGTCTGGCATTCGTTTGCTAGGCATGAACCTTTCCTTTTAAACTTTGGCGAGAGTTCGTCAAAATCGTGAGCAGAGCCAAAGTTTCTCCGAAAAAGGTGTCGTTTAATGTAGCCAAATAGGCAGTAACGTCTCAGTACCGCCAGTGTGTGTAGAATGGCCCGAAAAGTGGTCTTAAATTGTCAAACATTTGAAATCTGCAGACAACTGCCATAGAAGTTCATATACCTACCCAAAAAAACAAAACTATCACCAATAAATAGGATCACAAAAGCATAGTTCACGTAATCTAGCAGCTCAGGAAGCCATTGTGAAGAGCTTTGATGAAGTTGTTTAGATGGCATGCGCTCCGACTCGTAAAGTTACAAAGAACGTAGTGTCAGTGACATTCAACGGCTGACGGTAAACTAGCGTTCCCGCCAATTCGCAGAAATCAGGACCGTCAGCTTACAAATCATTGGATTCTTTTCCTTCTTTCTGATTATAATCTTCATCATGTTTATGATTGACAGTAAGACATGCAATGATAACTTTAATTTCGGTCAGTCTGGTGTTGCATTGTATTGACAAAACCATTTACCTAACGGCCACGCTTAATATTTTCTCTTCAAAGTTTGCACGATCAAATTTGAAATTTTGCTGTCCGAAAAATATCGGGACGTTTGGGAGCAGTACGATCAAGAGAAGGTGCTCAAACAAAACGTGATGCTCTTGAGAATAGCCGGTCGATTTGCATATTGTTTGTGACAGCGATAAAACGTGCACTAAATGAAGTCACCTGTTCAGAGTTAACTACCGTGAAATAAGCGATCGGGTATTTATTGACACGATGACCCCTGTTTAACATATATTCCTCAGTTTATTGGAGGAATTGACAACGTTTGTAGAAGTGAAAAAGAACACGTAGTACAGATAATATTTTTAAAGCCAAATCAACATCCAAATATGTTGGTGCAGAATATTATCTTTCGATATTTTCCAAAAGTTTTCAAGAATCAATATTTGGCAAGACGTGAAGCAAAGTTTGAGTATTGTTTGTTCTGGAACACCAACAGAGAATCCAAAGGTTGGTCTTATTGCATATGCACTAAAACTAGTCTCAATGGAAATATGTGCTTATATTTCTGCCATGAGCTTAGAGCGCCTGGACTGTTCGTGCATTCTGATGTAATAATGGTGGTAACACCCACGTCCTATTATATGCAGATATCGGAACCGGCACCGGGCCGGGTCGCCGCGGGAATGCCGGCGGATGTCAGAGATCACCCATCACTCCCACACGAGCACTTGTTTCTAATGTGAAACAGTTGTGATTGACTGGAATTGATGCACCTCAAAAGGTGACTACGTAATTACTAAACATATAATGTGCAAAAGTATTCATTTTGCATTACTAGAATAAATACATGATTCCCATTAAATGTGAAATTCGAACTTTGGATAAATAATATTTTATATGTCACCAAGAACACTGCAGAGTCTTGAATATAATTTAAGCAAATCCCAGTGCAAACAAACTAGCAACTCAAACGTTTACAATAGTTAAGTTTATACATTGGTCAATTTAACCCAACAAACACGAACGTTGGCTTCATCGTAATATGCATAAACGATGAGCAAAGAAAGAGTGTTAGTAAAGTCACATCACTTAGCATGACATGACTTGGTTATAATAGCCATATTATGCAACAGAAGATGTGCAATGCATAACACGTTATTAGTAATAAGATCTAGTGGAGACTCATTACTTGAAGAGCTTACGCTCGTAGTGGAGGCTATTTAAGTGTTGGAAGAATTAATAAAGTTACGCAAACATACATTTATGTCATCTGCAGCAGATGTATATTTTGTATTTTTAAAGTAACGTTGGGAAACATAATTCCCAATGAAATGGGAGATTTTAAAAACGCTCACTTTTAGTAAACATACATGCTCGTACTATATTCTAAGTGACAGTCGAAACGTCGGAAGCAAGCGCATTGATTGTGATTGTTCCTCTAATACGAGTATGTGGAAATGTGACCAGTCTGAATGACGTTAATTTTTGCCAGTATAGGCGCTTAATCAGATTGCCAACGTATTGTCAACGTAACTAAAGTATTATCGATGTTCATAATAATAAGAAGAAGACACAGCAAAGGCTTTTTGAAGAAGTGATTATAATTTTAGTTCGGACAAAACTAAACCAGTAGCAAATAATAACAACCAATAACCGATAAGAAGATAAATGTAACGTTGTTTGGTTTTTTACGACTGATAAAGAGAGCTGTGACTATTTAACTACAGCATTCTATTATTCTGATAATAGGTCGTTACTTACTATTTCTATTTGCGTGCGAGCTAAAGAGTAGGATTTTGTGAGGGCAGGTCTCGGTAGCCGTGAGAACGTGCTCGTAGTGCCCTAATCTCTTATCTGCAGGAAGTGCAGTCGCCGGCGCCGGCGCAGCGCGGATTATAACGACTAATCCGTGCCACTTGCGTCAACAGTTTACAAGCAGGTCAGCTTTCCGCATTCGGCCTAAATGTGTGAGATACAGTTGCATAAGTGTCGCATTTGGTGTTTGAATGAAGAACCTAAGGCGGTGTCGGTGTGGTGGTTGATGCGGCGCTGTGGCGTGTTGCGTACGGTACACGTGGGCCGCGCGAGGGCGCGCGGGCGCGGGCGGCGCGGGCGCATTCCGGCCGTGACGTCACGCCCACCCAGCGCGCCCGACATTCACCTCGCCCGAACCGTTCCACGGCTCTCGCTGTATCTGCCATTATTGTTGCTACGACTATTTATTTATGCTCAGGAGCTAAACATCACTGTTTCGGCGGGAAACGACCGATGGTTCAGCGAACTTGCTCCTCTCAATACGCGGTTCAGTACACCGAATGAAAATAAACGCCTTGGAATTCGCTCAGGTCGCTAACGATGCTTTAATTGCAGTTTAGGGTTCGCGTTTTGCTCTCATGAGGCATGAGTAACGCAGTGTCGGGTACTATGATGTTTTATGTTGTGCGAAGCTTGTAAAACAACAAACAAGATTTACTAACGTTATTGCTATTTGAATGGTTTCTTAAATGATGTTAAGCAGAAGTTCAGGACCGAAAGACGGAAAAGAACACTTAAGGAAATGGTTCTTTAAAAAACTAAAAAAGGGAAGAGACCGCCCGTACTTCGCTCGGTCGTGCATCGGGAGAAATGCGACGGAAATAAGGGTATCTCGAAGCTGGATCGCGTAATCGTTGCGTTCAACACCAGACGTCGATTGAGTTATTATTATGCAATTAGTGGGCGCTTGACGAGATCCGAAGTCGGAGCGGCTCATCCTGCGTGCGCTGGCGCCACCGCCCCCGCGCCCGTCTCCTCCGCCAGTCATTAATCACAATCAACTGAGAAATTATTTCGACGTTTCAAAAACTTCGATATTATTATGATCTTCCTCCAAAGCGATCGTTGAAGCTGTGTGGGGATCGAGGGTTAAAAGAGTAAAAGGTCCGTGATGACGCAGCGCATTGTAGAACAGCTACTGGTTGTTCAAACAAAACGACCCCTGCAATTCACGAGAAGCAAAGCGAGCGAGCTAATATGACATGTACGTTCTAAACAGTAGCAGTGGAATTCAGCTTACTGTTTGCTGAGTAGAAAGTGAAACTGTGGGCAGTGTCAAACTAAGAATTTATTTACGAGGCGTTAGTGCTACTCTAATAAGTTGAATGCCGGGTAACTATGGATTAGCATAGTCGTGTTTTTTCATGAGGATGTGTAATATCAGAAAGCCAAACCAATCGCCTTTATGAACAAACAAAAAACTCAAAGTTCTTAAACTTTTAACGCTGAATTAAGATGCCTAATTGGTTGCATAAGCTGAATCGGCTAAACTAAGTTAGTACGTATTGCAGCTAGGTGATCCATTTATCCGCGAACATTTGACCAAAATGTACAGCTATTTGTAGCAGTGAGCTGAATGTGAACTTTTTCAAGAAAGCGAAAAAGTTCACATTCTGGAACCATGGCTATCAGATCGATTTGTTTTATTGTGTTTTATCTGAGTTCCGAAATTTCTCCGCTGTCTTTAAGGCCTTTGATGAAGTTATCCAGTCCTGAATCAAATATTTCAATAAGAAAGTCGATAATATAACTAGGAAATTAGCATTCGCAAGTGATACTTGTACTCCAGGAGTACATCGACTGATGTTTGATTAGCTGAACAATTTAGATGAATACTGTCATTTTATTTTGATTATTTCGTTGCTCTTCGAGCTTGATGAAATTTTCCATGGTACGAATGTTTAATTTTTACGTGCAGGGTAACATCGAAGGAGGGCGCACTTCGCTCTGGATCCGGGCGTGGCTGCAGGAACAGCTCTTCATCCTCGGCTGCTTCCTGCAAGGAGACGCGGGGAAGGTCCTATTCGTGGCCGTGCTCGTGCTCTCCACTTTCTGCGTGGGCCTCAAGTCGGCGCAGATACACTCCAGGGTCGACCAGCTCTGGGTTCAGGGTAAGTTCATTACTTAAATATTTTTTACGGAAACTTCATATTTCCTAATCTTTTGTGACAACATGTGGCCTAGATAAGTTTGGCAATTCCTCAAGGTATGCAATAGATACCAACTGATTTGTGTTATGGCATATTTGAGCAGACTGCGGGTAGGTAGGAACTAGTAGATAAAGATTTAATCTGCAAGAGTTATAGTATATGTATTATTACGCAATAAAAACGATAGCTGTTGATCATTGACCCCAGATGTAGCATTATGCACATTTTTAGCGAAGGAGAAAGTATAAGTAATGAAAATAATGAGAAACATGCGGTTCTTAAAATTTATTTAAGAGTGGAAAAAAACTTACAACTTAACAGCAGTATAAAATCACATGGAATAATCCATGACAATGACAGAAGTTGCCTCAGAACGAACTTTTTCAAAACACAACAATACTACAAAAGGGAAGTCGAAATCTGATACGAGTACTTGCACTCGAGATATAAAAAACGTTACAAAGTGCATCAAGATAGCCGTCGCGGCACAGTACGCATCCCGTAGAATACCAAAGCAGGCGTGGTCTGCGGACGCAGTGACGCTTCCGCGCCGCGACGTGCGACGCATGCCGACCGGAGAACAAGAGCGCCGCGTGTATCGCCGCCCTTATAAGCGTATACTCAATTTTTATACAATGCATCTTAATTCAACAATCGAAGATCGCGCGGTGCGTCCTGTACGCCATAGGGTTTTAATTTAGTTTAATTGTTTTAAAATCATTCATTGAATCGTTGCATGCAAGTACCTGATGTTTGAACAGAATATTTAATGAATGCACTTCCTATTAGACATGATAATGTGCCAGGCTAGAACTACTTGCACTGCACGGGCGGAAACTATTGGACATTTGAAATACGATATATTTAGGTATGTGTTATTATTGTTACCTATCCTTAACTCCCTCATTAATTAACGTTTAAATTGACTTTATCTGCATAAAATTAACTGTATTTTTATAGCTTTCATCTCAATAGCCTGGATTCTTTTCGGTTCTTTAATTTTTCGTCATAAATTTAATGTTTTAAAGCTTTTTAATTCGAATTCTATTCCTATTGATTGGATCTATTGGTTCTATTGATAGTTATCACTATTTCGTTTCAAGTGTGTTTCGTTTCAAGTGTGTTTTTATAGCAGTACAAGAATGTAATAAAACCCACATATTAATTTTACAACGTTTGTTTTCGTAACATTTTCACAAACCCACGCAAAAGTTTTAACTGCCATAAAAGCGAACATTCCTATTAAAAACCTCTAATTAGTCATATTCATTTTGATAACATGTTAATTAAATGCAAACTAGCTATTAGTATATTGGGCGAAATATATAATTTTATTGTTGTCTTGTATTTGGGACTGCGAGTGTGTCATGACACCTGTAGATAGTTCGATATAAGTCTTATATATAAAAATGGATTGCTGTTCGTTAGTCTCGCTAAAACTCGAGAACGGCTAGACCGATTTCGCTGATTTTGGTCTTGAAATAATTGTGGAAGTTCAGCGAAGGTTTGAAAGGTTAGTAAACATAAAAAAACTTAGCAAGGTTCGACAACAGTACAACATCTGTCGGGACAGCTAGTGTTTTATAAAAACATGTAATAACTAGCTTAGCTATTACCCGAGTATTTTAGGGAATAACTTCCAGAAAGTGTAAGACGGAGTCTTCACATAAATGGAGCTTCCTGCAGAGATATTTGCTTGTTGTCCTCAACTATCTCTGTTGGCGTTTGATGAGGAAGTAGGTCGAAGTAATTCACGTAAATTCGATTGCGTACAACGTATTATTTTGCATAGTAAATTAGCACTTAGTTTGATTGATTACGACAGTTAGTTTATAAGATTACGTTTTAAAGAAAATGTCGTGTCTTCTAGCTACTAAACTCATAACTAAAACATCAAACCAATGGTAGGCCTACACAAATGTCTTGCATAAATTGTTCATTTTACAACTTGTTTGTCCACTAATTCTTGTTTTACTATCCTCGAGGGCCTTGGCATTGAACACGAGGAAATGACCTTAAAGGCCGAAACACAAAAGGGTGAAATAAAAGAGTCCACTTTTTGTAGGACCTCCTTCAAAGCTGGGTGGTCTTACATTAGTTTTATGATTATTTGGGATTGGCAGACGAAGATATTAGCTCGACCTCGTGCGATTATACTAGATATTTTTGTAGAGGACTCGTTTGATCATGAGAACGGATGTTGAAAAGTGTGGGGTATTAGGGATATCCGTTGTTAGCTCAGCCACATCCCTCTACTGATTTTAGCGCATGTTATTAGAGTTTGTGTTTTTTTTTATAAATATACTTATAAAGTATTTATAATCTGAAAAAGATGAACTTAATCCACTTTTAAACACGATGGCGAAAAAAACAGTGTTTTCAAATAAAGCTTATAATCTGTGTTATAGCTCGCCCACGATCTTTAAGTTCTAGAAGATCTACTTATCTCTGAATTTTAGAAATCAGCTCATTATGTGTTTCAATGACATTGCCACAACTAATTGTGTTTTTTATGATCTAGCGTTTGAAAGTTCAAAACCCGTAATCTTCTTCAGATACAAACTGTGAGAAACGAGTTGGTAGAAATGAGATCGAATTATATAAATAGATCGTCAGACTTATTAAATTAAATGCAAATTAAGAAAATGTGGTTTTTGAAAACAGCCTGTACAGGTATACCAACAAAAAGGTTTCATGTATGTAGATTTTGTTGAATTCCATACCGCTTGGTCCAATATTTCTTTTACCTATAGCACATAGACCGAGATGTGAGAAAAGAGGTAAAATTATTTTTACTTTTATATTTTTTCTCATATGAACTGTGTATAGGTAGTCAAGGTGCTTCGACAGCCTTAGCATTTTGCAAGAAAGATACAAAAAATTGCATTACGTTAAAAACGGAGGTGGGCGGTTTTATTGAGGCACCTGTCTCTTGCGTGACTTCCACACGCTGACGAGATTTCCCAATCAATCCAGTCTACACAAACGCCGAACAAAATATTCGAATCACCAACGACTAATCGATTCGATTCAAATGATTTTATTAAAGTACAATTCTGGCATCATCGTTTATAAATTAAGACATCAGCATAACTTTTATTAAGCCCTCACTCGGCGGCTACTGTCTAAACAACACAAACATATTGGAAGACAACGGCCCACAAAACCTTATCGCGGAACAAAGCCTGCTGTTAAACAATGCCGAAGGTCCTGTGGAGTCGCCTAACAACTTAATTAGGTGGCCCGCGGCCGCCCGTAAATATCCCCACGTGAAATTACGACCAATAAAACCAAAAAAATGTATAACATTTCTATTGAGTCACAAAAAACGAGGGATCTGATTGTCCGTCCGCTTTTGTAAGAAGACGTCTTGCTGCGCTCCGTTCCGTTCCACGGTCGCCTTTTATTATTTGAACTCCGATTCAAAAGTTTTTGAACCGCGGTCAAGTAAAGAACAAACTGGTAGGTTGGAAAAATCTAACAACATTCCGTTGTTTTGTGCAATGCAGACAATAGGAATAAACAAACAACGTCTATGTCATATCGCATAGTAATATTTCATTTAAGTTATGCAGAAAGGAAGTGAACCTTCAGAAACACATTTCAAAATTTGACAAAACTAATTTGAAGGACTACCTAACTTTAAATTAGTTTTGTCATTAGTTTTTGAACATATAACCTCGGCTTCAAAGCACTTTATTTACCTACGAGTAGGTATTTAATATTGACCACAACGTGAAGACTTAAACGAAAAAAAGATATTCATGCAAAGATGGATTCAAGTAGAATCCTACTGTATTTGATTGTTCCCTCTTTATTATTCTAAGACAAGAGAATGCTTGTAATACATGAAATAAACGAACAAATCAAAAAAATCAGTCTCACAGTCCATTTTCTTTCAAAAAGGGTGATTTCCCAACTGTACTGCATCTACCTATAGAAATGTCGGTTTAACAAGACCTAATGTAAGAGAAGTAATAGATGACGAGAAATTCTTAAATAATCATGTCAACGTGTTAATGAAGAGACCTCCCAAATCTAGGTTTATTACTTACATCAGGTTTCAAGTAATTTGTAATCAAATCGTACACTAGAGATGGTATCGCTCTCCTCGAATGCGAGGCGCAGGCGCAGATAGATGTGCCGGGTTGACTGACTTGACTACTGACTTGAATACCTATCGAGTACGTTATATGAGTATTTAAAATACCCAACCCAGACCCAATTTTGATTGCCCAAGTAATCGAAATACAGAACTCGGATATACAATGTATAGTTAGCATTTAAAACCATGTGAGCTTTAAGAGTGCCTGAAAAGATATTTACTGTTTGAGAAAATAAGATTGCACATGCAATTTCCTTCAATTATCATAAGACGTTTTTGATTCCATTTTCTTTGAAGCGAATAAATTTAGGTTCTGGCACCAAAATGGAACTTCGGAGTTCAATTACGAAAGTACCCGCATTCGATAAATTACCCAATGAGTCGTTCCAATATCCGAATAATGACTCGATTTCCAAGGACTAGGTACCAAAGCAATACCAAAAATAGCAGAGTCGGCACATCATTAGGCGCAGCGCAGTACCGCACCGCAGTGCGCACACGCAGCCTGTCCGGGCTCAGTGCCCGCTTCTTTCTAAATGCGACTAGTTTTTGTGCCCAAAAACCGGTCACCAGAGCAATCGATTTGCTAACCGTGACCCTAATGTTATGAGTTTCTCCACGTTCAATTGTTACTTTTTCTTTATCGTCATCTCAAAAACGTAACTTGACTATGAAATGTATGAGATCTTTTGAATTTCATTCTCTTTGCAAGTTTGTGGAGTTCTCTCCAAAAAATATAAGCAGAACACCAATTAACTAATAGAGGTAGGTTTTGTAATAAAAGTCTTATTGCTAATAACAATTTCCACAAGTGAAGGCAAATTGACCAGATCAATCAATTTACTGCTATAAAACCTCATATTCGTAATTGAATAATTGATGTGAGCAAAATTTCCCTCAATACTACCATCTTTATCATCATCATTATTGCTATCTTCAGCATATTATGGATCATATTAGTGTAAAAATACTTACACTTTTAATGAAATACCAAACGTTAAAATCCTTTAAACATTGGAATGTCCAAGTCAGATACTTCGATGCCTTTTTACCTTAGAAAGGTTGTGCCCTTTAAGATAAATTGCCCTCACTAAATAGTGGTGATTGTACAAGAAATTCGTCCGCGCTGGCCTCGAAGGACGCGGTTTGTTTATTCCGCCATCCATCTGTTGTCTACGCTCCGGCTAATATGCATAGAGGGCGCGGGGGTGCGGGGGACCGGCGGACCACACGGGCTCGGCGCGGCGCGCGCGGGTGGCCACAACCACATGCGCCCGCGCACGTACTGCCTCGGTCCCCGCACACCTATCCGCACACGTCATTCATTGCGATCGTCCGCCTTGATCGCTCGCTACCACATCGAGTAGAAATGTTGTCATTATCGGCCTGCACGCACCGAGAATGCAATAAAAGGTTAGAGATACGCATTGACTGGTGCCATTGCCACTGAATTGACAGATTTAGCTACCATTCAACTGACTATTACGTATTGTGTTGTCAAGAGTCACTCTTAACTGTGTAAGGACTATAAACTTGCATTTTAATGATAATAGTTGAAAGACGCCGCACGTCAGTGACATAAGAGCGATAACAGCGGTGAGCGTGAAAGCTCCGGCGCAGACTCGCGATAACCTGAGCTGACCTTGCAATGTTTCCGCGCTTTCCAGCGACTCAGTCCCCGCTTTTTAAGGGCGTATTTCGTAGCGTGCGTATGCACATATTTGTTTGGCGCAGTGCGTCGTAAACTTAACTGGTTTCTTAGTTTTTTCTCCAAACAACTAATCCCTCCAAACGATTCATAGCGTCAACAACCCGATACTTAAATCCATCTCCACGCGATACCAACGAGTGGTGGAGTAACGTCGCCGTCGTAAATTGCGCCCACGACTCTGGTAGGTGTTAAAATAGAGGCGCCCTGTGCGGCCCACCGACTCCGATTCCATTCCACTTGCTTTATGATAATCCCTAATATCCGGCACGAACCGCGGCCTATGTTTAGATTACAAACTTGGTTCACCATTAATCTCCTAAATCTTAGTTCAGGATATTTCACTTCATTTACGGGTAAGTACTGGCTACTATTTTAGGCCCTAAATGAACACCATTTCCAATCTTGAAGTAAACATAAATCTGAATGAATCATATTTATTATATTTATGTTGATTATATTTATGTTATGAATTATATTTATGTTGATTGCTTAATCAAACAAGCTTTAAAAGCGTGCGACTCAATATGCGAGTAATGCCGCATTTAATAATCAAACACTTAATATAAACTTACGAAACTTGTCAAATAAATATTTTTTATAACCAATTCATTTATGTTCAATACCCACAATATTTCTTAGGTCAAATATTTTTATCGGAACCAAATCAACGAATGAGCAAAAAGTCTTGACGAGGCCTTCGTACTTTTGTCGGAATCTTTTTCTAATTTTTAACGCTTATTAAGTTCATTTACATACAAAGTGTTCTGCGAAAAGGTGACGACATTAGCATTATTACAATCTGAGGACAAAAAATTGGTTATGTGAGTTGTGTTCGTTGTGGTCGCGGCCGGGCAGCGGCAGGTGCACTCGGAATGAACCCAGTCTGATTAACATACGCGACGGACAGTACAATAAACACTTAAGATACAAATTACCTACACTTATCGTCTGCTTACATTGTGCTATAGATTTTCGCTTCTGCTTTAATCTGCGGTTAGTTTTTAGGTTTTTTGCTAACTTATCAATATAGTTTGCAAAAAAAAAAAAAACTTCAATGTGAATAATTATTGAATCTTTCTTTATATTCTCATTTACAATACCTAATGCCAAAATAAGAAAGCTAGCCATTCAACTTTAAAACAGATATGAAAGTATTTTTTATCTATTTTCTGAAATATCTATTTTGTAGTCACTAGTAGTTAGTTAGTAGTAGTTTTGTAGTTCAGTAGTATATTTGTAAATTTATTGATAGGTATAACGATTCGTGTCGCCTGTTTACTGTTCTTTAAGATTTTACGAAGCTGCTTACTTCTGAAAAACGTATATCGAATCGTGTTTACCAGCATTATTCATCAAATGACTAAGAATACAAAAGCTCACAATATTTTTCAATACTTTCAAAGTGTCTTTCAACAGAAGACAGTTACAAATTAATTTTCAGAAGCGGCCTACGAAAATATCTTAGACATAACGGAAGTGGCTTCCGAGAAAAATCAATTTTAGTTTTCTCTATAATTAAAATTAGTATCTAGGTGAATGTATTCCGTATAGAATTATTCCTTCATTTATATCCTAGTTCCTATGTATGTCAATGCGTTAGCCAGTGTCAGGAATCTGTCGTGTCTCTGATTTCATTAAAATAATCGAATTCTCTTTAGAGTCTTTCTGAATCTGCTTCGATATTAAAAGAACAAGTTGATCACTTCGTGATTATGCTTTTGCGATGTAACTTTTGCAATTATGTACCTATATGTGTAGGTACATATAATCGCACCGCTCTGGCGGACTGATTTTTTCAAACACTTCACGGTCCTAATTCAGCGCAAAAAATTCGACAAACAGGCCCAAGTAAATTAGCTGGAGGGGTGTTAATTGGAACGAATTCCCGCGACGTGCCCGATAACGAACACGGCTCCTCGACTCGACACAAATGGCAAAAGGGACCTTTTTAGAGTTCCGCAATACCTTCTGTAGCCATCATGAATTTACCTTATTTTGATGGCAATGATCCGAGTTTTTATCCAAAAAAGATTGTTGGATTTTATTTATTTGGACTACTGGAGATTGGCTTGTTTTTCTGCTCCGTTCACTTCATTTAAGTAGGCAATAAGCACATTCATTCCTCTTAAATTGGAGTTCTTACCTATTAGAGTGGCTGAATTCTGAGTGGATTCTGTTTTTTTCTAGGCCTAGATCCTGAACGTGCTTGTGTTTATATTCATAGAATTACTTTCGCTGCTGTGGATTTTTAATTAAAACCTCGCACATGGCGCCGCATAGGTCGTCGGGCGTCGGAGGGCGACGGCCTGTCACAACTTCGCGATAAATCACTGCCGCGATGTGTTAACTGCCACTCCGTCGCCCTAACTAATGTGTCGACACTCACCAATAAACCATAGGTGCTGATGGGGTGGGACGGCTAAAATTAAACGTTTTTTGTACGACCACATTTCTGAAGACAACTTAGGAATCGTATTCTTAGATTGGATCACATTTTATTGGAAATAATGTGTCCACCAAATGGTGACAAGAATTCATTAAGTATCGTTCTCATTATATTTGGGCAACCAAAAATGAAGAAAAAGTATCTTTAAGTTACAAAACACATAATTCGTAAGTTGCAAAATAATGTAGTATATTTTTCATGCCAGTGGCAGCCAAAGTTTACGAGGAGTTGGGGCAAACAGAACATAAAATACCTGTACAACTACTATGCCAAGATATGTTTATTAAGGCCGACAGTCCGGGGACGGAACCCACACGACGAAAGCAGGTGCATTATCAATTCAGTCAAACGTAATGAATGACATGCTCGCATGAGACAGTATTAAAACGTTAAAAGCTTCGGGACATCGATCAATCCAACGTTACATTAAAAATCTTGTCTCTCTTATCTAACGTTTATTACTAAATTTTATATAAATTACTTATTATTATTGAATATCTAACGCTGTTTATAATGATTCTGACGTTTTGTTTTCATAAATGCGTAATCTGTGTCGCATTTTATTGAACTTTCGCTAGTTTCGTTGTCTTGGGTTATTTTTTTGGCTTATCAACTGAAATGCGTTGGGAATTCAAGTGAAGCTATTTATGGCATTTTAAGAACAACATTGATATGCGTCTGATACTGTTAGTTATGATTATGAAAATACCCTACAAATTCCAAAAGTTTCTTAACTAATCAAAATATTTTCATTCTCAAAGTAAGTTTAAAAATATTGAATTGTCGTTGCGTTCCTGAACAGGTTTTATATTTTTGTGTCGAGTTAGTAATTAATTTTGATTGACTTTCTCTTTGCTTACACGCTTTCTTGGCACATACAAAATATGCATACTTATACTCTTATGATTCCCAGGCACAAACGTAAGTTTCGAATATTAATTTCCTCTGACCGTCAATATTAATTAATGTCAATACAATTAAATGGTGATTAAGCTTCGAGATTGAGACGGTATTGAAATGCAACCAGGTGACACACCTCATATGAAAAATATAAGCACCGAGTAGGTTCTTAAGAGCGTTTTAATCACCGACAAAAAAATAATTGCACTTTACTTTGATTGCAGATATGTTTATAATAATGCTAAATATGCAGTTTACTTAAGCTGTAAGTTATTTGAGGCGACACCGACAGTGAAAGTTACATAAATCTGGTAATTTAAGACGCTGTCCCTGAATACTTAAAAGCCACTTGAAGTCAGGTAGCCCATGGAAGTGCCTAGTTATGAGTGCTACTTTAAATCCTTTCTTACTAACTCTGAAGTTTCAGACAACATATTCGTAAGGAGAGACGTTGATAAAGATCGTCTGAGCTGAAAGACGCACCCCTCCACTGCGTCTACGCATATAAGAAAGCAGTCTTGTATGAGTAGATGCGGTGGAGTGGCGCGTCATTTCGGCTCAGAACATCTCTAATAACAGAGATGTTCTGAGCGATGCCTGATCAAGTTGCGTTTTTCTGGTAAATAAAAACCAAAACCAACCAAGATAGAAATCTATCTTCAGGAAAAAATAGAGCATTGAGAGTTTCCTGATTCTGATTAGAAAAAGTTCGAATTTGCTATCTCCATTGTCTTGAGAATGATTTATAATCGCTACCCATAGTCAGAACTTCGGAAAATATTCAGTGATTTTTCTATTTTGTTACAGAGGGCGGAAGATTGGAAGCTGAGCTAAAATATACTGCCAAGGCTCTGGGGGAAGCGGATTTCTCGACACATCAGCTCATCATACAAACCGCCAAGGACCCTGACGCTTCCTTGTTGCATGCGGGAGCTCTGCTTGACCATTTAAAAGTAAGTTTTTTACAAATTAACATAACACCAACCGAAGATCTATAGGGAGTTGCTGTCAACGGAGTGACAAACAAATAATTACAGGAAAGTTTCAAAATAAAGATGGCCTTATCGCTGTTCCAGAATCTGTGGGCTTCCCGGACTGACAGACAGACAGACAAGACACTACTCATAAGTTCATTGTTTAGATACTTATTACAGAGATCCAAAGTTCAATTTATCGGCTCCTGATTCAGAACTATGAGTGTGTTAGAATGTAAATTGCGAAATGTTGTATGATTCTGGACCTCGCTTGGAAATCTCGCAATGCCGAGGTACTCTACAACTCTACAATTTCGTAAAACAATAACTCCTCAATTGGAATTATCTACGAATTTTTATTCTGTCTGTAAGTAGGTTCTTACTCATTTGCAATGCAGCTTACAATTGGAAGCAATCATGCAATTTGACCACTCACGCTCAGAGTTTACGGCTAGTATTCAAATCTTTTTATTACAGTAGGTAAAAACTTCTCGCAAGCGAAGCATAATAAAACGAATGAACAGTTTTAGGAACATATAGAGGGTATCGTATCGTTGGTTTGATTTTTTCAAACTCATTTATGTCCAAAAGTCCAAAATCTAAAATGTTGTTCTGAAGAGAATTCAGAAATTGCCATTTTTGAACTTTTCGATATATTCATTAATCCTTTTCTGAGTAACGAAGGAGAAGTGTTTCCGGCGTCTTATTACATTATTTATTAATGCTATCAGTTTTTTTTTCGACCTTGAGATGTTGGATATGATGAAAACCCTCGTTCCAGGTGGTGCACGCAGCGACCCGGGTGACAGTGCATATGTACGACTTGGAGTGGCGGCTGAAGGACCTCTGCTACAGCCCCAGCATCCCTGACTTCGAAGCTGAACACATCGAGAACATCTTCGACAACATCGTGCCTTGCGCCATCACCACGCCTTTGGACTGCTTCTGGGAAGGAGCCAAGCTACTTGGTCCTGATAATCCTATTTATGTGCCGTAAGTGTTGTTTTTATTTATTCAATTTTTCATGCTCAAAATATGGACAGCAACATAAGGCAGACCTAATACTAAAAAAGATTATCTATCGGTCACGGTCGGATAAGTAAGATTTAAGACTGTCGAATCCATGTGGAAGACCCATCTTTAAAAGCACAGGTTCTTGCAACTTTATTTCATTGCTATTTTAATGCATCATTAACCATTTAATGTATTTGAAAAAAAAACCTTTTTTTACAGTATTCTGAAAAATAAACTACAATGGACACAATTAAATCCACAAGACTTACTGAAAGAAGTAAAAAGCCTGAGGCTGTCATTCCCATGGCAAACACTGGACTCTTACATGAAGAGAGCGGGCATCACATACGCCTACATGAAGAAGCCGTGCCTGGACCCCACCGACCCTCAATGCCCAGATACCGCACCCAACAAGAAATCAGGCCATGTAAGTATACCATTGATAAAATTGTGCAAAAACGTTATACTTATGAATTATTATGATGTTAAACACTTTCAAGGGATTCACCTAGCTGACAAAGACAAATATGACAAAGCATTTACTGGTCAGTCCATGACCATTATCATAAGTTCTTTAATGAACTTTGGCATCCACTCCACCACAGATTTACAGAATGGCAGGGTGTAATTCTGCTAATTTTATGAGGTCGCTTCTGCAGTCAAATATGGTCTCCATAGTCATTAGGAGTAAGTTCTCAAAATACATTATCTTATCCAAAAACCAGAGTCTAATTGACTCAGTAGTCCTTTTTTTAAATAAAATATCAGCATTCCAGTAATTTTACCTAAATATCTCAATTTTAGGCGCAAACTTTTTTGAGTCTTTAGATCATTAGGGCAACAATGTTCTTTTGTGGCCGAGTGAGAGTGAAACATGTATGAAACCATTTGTTACGGTCGCGTGAGACCCACATTAGGGGCTATTACGACAACTCCCGGTCCTTTTATGAAGACTTCAATTTACGACAGTTTTACTGGCACATAAATAAAGCGTGTAGGATCACGACAAATAAAATAACTTTATCGAGGCGAACGCATAAACTTTAAATACTTTCCATAATAATAAAATATTTTTGGAAACGGTAATAAGGCAGGATGAAAGCGGTCGCCGCCGGGCAGATGGCGCGGCTACCTGCGCCTGCGCCGCGCCGGCGGGCCCCACGAGAAAGTTACAAAACTAACTATCCGAGCACACGTGATTACGTCACACAGTTATTCCATTTCGCAAGGAAATATTTACTCATTAGTTCAAAAATCATGTTTCTCAGAATTAGTGGCTGCTGAAACAGAAAGAGCAGTCACGAATTGGTACAGCGAAGAACGGTGTATTTTGTTTTCAAATTATCTTGAACAAAACAGCGCATTGGAAGCGCACTCGGTCGGGGATCGTTTTTGTTAGCACGAGTTGGGTCGGTGCCACCCACGTTCGGCGAAGGGCCGCGCGCAGATCTGGCGCGCATTGTCCCCTGCGCGCGCGCAGCCGGACCGCCGCATTATACGGGCGCATTGTACACGCTTCAATGGGACTCGTTTGCCGCTGCTATCGCCCTTACAATGACACTATTATATCAATAATGCTCACTACTCGTTACAAGAAAAGTTTCGAGGAACCATCGTAAATTTTGTATTTCGAACCGCTTTGTCCTGCTTATAATATTGTCAGGCGCAGGTGACGTAATGTCAGGCAAAGTGATTCTCGGAATCTGCTATTTATGCCGGGACATGCACCTGATCCTTTGGTTTGCTACGAATTTTTAAGCCGAAAATATGTTTAGGGTAGTGAAAATCTAAATCTGAGAACAGCTATAAAAGTCTTCTCAATAAAAAATATGCGGTTGCTATTAATCATGTCTGTCAATTCAACTGTTTTACTCAGCAATCATTCATCTGTCCCACACAAATTCACAGCCTTTCTTTTTTTAGTCACACAATGTTAAAAAGATTGGCTACATCGTTCACCCTTGGGCGGACCAATGTCGTACTGTCCCCATGACCGTAAACGTTCAGACTAATTGTATCAATTTTAATTCGATTTATTCTGAAATGAAGAACCATACTTACTTCTGCTTCCCTTCAGGTTCCAGACGTCGCAGGCGAGCTGTCCCACGGCTGCTACGGTTTCGCAGCAGCCTACATGCACTGGCCAGAGCAGTTGATCGTCGGAGGCGCCACTCGGAACTCCACATCAGCCCTGCGAAGTGCCAAGGCTCTGCAGACCGTAGTGCAACTGATGGGCGAGAGAGAGATGTACGAGTACTGGTCCGACCACTATAAGGTGCATCATGTCGGGTGGAACCAGGAGAAGGCGGCAGCTGTGCTGGATGCATGGCAAAGAAAGTTTGCGACTGTGAGTATCCTGTACCACACAATTTAACAAACCAGGTTTACTGTAGGTTCCTGGGTTTAAAAAATCACAACGTGACTATGTCACAAGTATGATTGTATTAGTTCGAAATTAGATTCTGATCTAAGGTCTGCAAACACTGCTTTGAAATTGATAGTTCAATAGGCACTTAAATACTAACAATCAGCAATCATTTCGGTACAAAACATTGACCACGTAAAATATTGTTGCATAGTTACATTGAAGCCAATTAATGCAAATCAAATATTTTTTCTACAGGAGGTCCGTAAAATGACGACATCGGAAGCGGTGTCACCATCGTACAGTTTCTATCCTTTCTCCACGTCGACTCTTAACGACATCCTCGGCAAATTCTCAGAACTATCTCTAAAGAATATTATTTTGGGCTACATGTTTATGGTGAGCATCAAACTTTTCTTTTCTAGTCTTTCGAGTTTTTTTCGTTCTTAAATGGTATGCTTTTATGTTGTCCTGATGTATTTTTACGAAATTATTCCAATCCGTGTTATTATAATTTTTTATTTTGTTGAATTATTTCTTTGTTTTGTTTTGTTCAGTTATCTTATTCTTTTGTTTTTTCTCTTATTTTAGCTAATTTACGTCGCTGTAACTTTAATGCAGTGGAAGGACCCAGTTCGCTCCCAGACAGGAGTTGGTATCGCCGGTGTACTGCTACTTTCCATCACCGTTGCCGCTGGCCTAGGCTTTTGTGCTTTGTTAGGTGATTATTTGTTTTATTTTTCTGTTCATACTTTCATATTTTTTACCAGTTTTGTATTTTTTTAAAAACAAACGTAGTTACAAGAATCTTAGCTAATGAATAATTGTGTTTCCAGGCATTCCATTCAACGCATCAAGTACTCAAATCGTACCATTCTTAGCGCTCGGCCTCGGTGTTCAAGATATGTTCTTACTAACACATACTTACGTGGAGCAATCGGGAGACGTCCCCCGGGAAGAGAGGACTGGGCTGGTGCTGAAGAAGAGTGGGCTTAGCGTGCTGCTAGCGTCGCTGTGCAACGTCATGGTCTTCTTGGCTGCTGCGCTAATGCCCATTCCAGCGTTGAGGGTGTTCTGCCTTCAGGTTAGTATATTTTTTGTCTTCAGAGAGACCATCCCAGACCAAGTCTCGTTTTCGATCTTCGTAAGAGGTATAATTCCTTGGTCTACTCAATATACTGACCTTTAGCAGTCTTTTTTTTCCTACAGTACTCATCAAAATATTTTCTTATTCACAGGCTGCAATACTTCTGCTGTTCAACTTGGGATCGATGCTTCTAGTTTTTCCCGCCATCATATCACTAGACCTGCGACGAAGATCTGCTGCAAGGGCTGATCTGCTCTGCTGCCTTCTACCTGAGAGTCCACTGCCGGTCAAATCTAAGAATAACAGCGACCGATTGAGGTCTCGGTCTGATAAACAAAAGGTATTATTTAGTTTCTTCTTTATGCTATACCAATTCCTGATACTGATACGCTTCTGATACTAAGGAGAAAAAATATTGCCTAATTTAGATACTCATTATCTTATTTTTATTTGTAGCCAAACTGGAAAGACACGACGAGGCAACCCCTAGATCCCGAAGAAAGCGGGAATGGAGAGAAAACGTGCTGTCTCAGTCTTTCGCTTACAAAGTGGGCGAAAAATCATTATTCACCGTTCATCATGCGCCCGGCTGTGAAGGTATGTTTAATGATTAAATTGATTGAATAAAACTGAAACAGTCAGACATAATTAAGAATATTATCATCGAAGACCCACAACTAATAAATAATTGTTTTCTTTTCTAGTTTACATCAATGATGGCGTTGATTGCACTAATTTTAGCGAGTGTATGGGGAGCAACAAAAGTAAGAGATGGCCTAGATCTAACAGATATTGTACCAGAAAACACAGACGAGCACGAATTCCTCTCCCGACAAGAAAAATATTTTGGTTTCTACAGCATGCACGCAGTGACGCAAGGAGACTTCGAATATCCAACAAGCCAAAAGCTTCTTTACGAGTACCACGACCAATTTGTGAGGATTCCAAACATCATAAAGAATGACAATGGCGGTTTAACGAAATTTTGGCTAACCCTTTTCCGGGACTGGCTTTTGGACTTGCAAGCTGCTTACGACAAAGAAGTAGAAAGTGGATGCATTACTAAAGAGTACTGGTGCAAGAATGCAAGTGACGAGGGTATATTAGGTTACAAACTAATGGTTCAGACAGGACACGTGGACAATCCTATCGACAAGACACTAGTAACCACAGACACCAAGAACGGTCATAGACTAGTCGACAAAGACGGTATCATAAATCCAAAGGCGTTTTACAATTACCTATCAGCGTGGGCCAGCAATGACGCTTTGGCATACGGAGCCTCGCAAGGCAACTTGAAACCTCAGCCTAAGCCTTGGATACACTCACCATCTGATACAGATTTGAAGATACCAAAGTCGTCGCCTTTGATATACGCACAACTCCCGTTTTACCTGTCTGGTCTTAGCGATACGGAGAGCATAAAGCAATTGATCATGTCAGTGCGGGAGTTGTGTTTGAGGTTTGAAGCGAAAGGATTGTCCAATTTCCCGTCTGGTATTCCTTTCCTCTTTTGGGAGCAGTATTTATATTTAAGAACATCTCTGCTCTTGGCCCTTGCTTGCGCGTTAGCAGCTGTATTCGTGGTAAGTGGTATTCAACTTATGATTATGATTTTTACCTACAATTATTTATTTTCTTCTTGTTTTTAACGTGTCGCAATATTTATATCAAGTTTTTGTTGTATGCAGGCTGTAATGATTCTGCTTCTAAACGCGTGGGCGGCTCTGCTGGTGACGTTGGCGCTGGCAACTCTGGTGTTGCAGCTGCTAGGAACGATGGCTCTGCTCGATGTGAAACTGTCGGCTGTGCCAGCTGTGCTCCTTGTGCTGGCTATTGGACGAGGAGTGCACTTCACTGTGCATTTGTGTTTGGTAAGTATTTCTTATTATTTAACAAGGAAAATAATTAATGAGTAATCATATTTACTCGTAAAAGAGAATCTACTTATAAACAATTCTGGACATTTTTACACATGGCAATCTGACCTCAAACTAAGCAGAATTTATATAGCTGCTAGAGATTGACTTAGACATTTTACTCACCTCACTCACCTAATGATTGTGGGTGGGAATCGAACTCACAGACTTCGGCCTTAATTTTTTAAATCAAAACGTTCCTTTTTAGTGCTTGAGTAATTGTTATGAAGATTTGGTGTAAAAATAACACATTTCCTTATTCCAGGCTTTCATCACCTCAATCGGATGTCGTCGACGGCGAGTGTGCCTAGCGCTAGAAGCAGTATTCGCGCCGGTCGTGCACGGGGCGCTGGCGGCCGCTCTGGCGGCGTCCATGCTGGCCACCAGCGAGTTCGGCTTCGTCGCCAGGCTGTTCCTCCGGCTGCTTCTAGCACTGGTGCTGTTGGGGCTCATGGACGGGTTGCTGTTCTTCCCCATCGTACTGGCGTTGCTGGGACCTGCTGCTGAGGTTTGTATTTTTGCTTTCGTTTGTATTCATGACTTATGCAAATTACGTAATCCTGAACAAATACTGTAAATTGAAAAGCAATGATTTTCATCAGCTTAATTATTACTAATAATTTTTAAATTAGTTCACTGTGAATTTTGAAAGACCTATTTGAACTAACGAAGAAGCAAACTTTAGAACACTATGTTGTTGTATATTACCTTACCAATTTTCCCAGTATCTAAGTATATTGCACAAACAGACACAACACAAGGACTTTCATCATCTATCGTTCCCTGGTTATAAGACCGCCTAAATGGCATTAGCCTCTATGATACAAATGAAGTTTTTGAGCCAGTCACATACAAAACCAAGTCCTAGAGCTAACAACTCCTAATTTTCCAGGTGCGCCCACTAGAACACCCCGAGCGCCTCTCCACCCCCTCACCGAAGTCCTCGCCAGTCCACCCGCGCAAGTCCAGCACCACCAGCTCGAGCGACAAGTGCCGCACCAAGTCAGCTCCGCGGCCGAGCGCGCCCTCGCTCACCACCATCACCGAGGAGCCGCCCAGCTGGCACAGCTCGGCCTCCTCCGTGCAGTCCTCCATGCAGTCCATCATGGTCCAGCCGGAAGTGGTGGTGGAGACCACTACTTATAACGGGAGCGATTCTGACGGACGGTCCACGCCGACTTCCAAACAGCATTCTGGCGCTATCACTACGAAGGTAAGTTTCAAACTATTGCTAGCTTCTGGAAGCTAACCAAGTCTTCGAGGAATAGCGACTGATCTTTGTTGACTTGCGACAGCTGTAGGTAGAATAGTTAGATCGTTCATTTCAACATTCCAAAATGAAAAAAAATACAACTACCTGCGTACTTTATCCGGCATGAGAATAAGGCCCAGGGGATCATCTATTGCCAAAAGCAGTCGTATGCATAAAAACGTTTGGGATGATATTAGGAGTCCTGGCGACTTCTAAGACTTCGTCTTCTGTTTCCATGTTCGCGCTTGTTATGAGAACTTATCAGAACAATTGACGTGCAAAATTACCATTTCGGCATTAAATAATAGTATTTGCTAATTTACTAATGATTTTTACAGGTGACTGCTACTGCGAACATAAAAGTGGAAGTGGTGACTCCTGGCGACAGGAAGTCACGGCGATCGTACCACTACTACGACCGCCGGCGAGACCGCGATGACGAACGCGACCGAGACCGAGATCGCGACCGAGAAAGGGAACGGGACCGAGACCGCGACCGAGATCGAGACCGGGACCGAGATAGAGGCGACCGAGAACGGTCTCGGGACCGCAGGGACCGGTACAGAGACGAACGAGACCACCGCGCCTCCCCAAGGGAGAACGGACGCGACTCCGGCCACGAGAGTGACTCCTCGAGACATTGAGGGACTCCCAATTCAGTGCCGGGTGAAACTCGCATCGTGTTAATACGTTAAATGTGTAGATATTAGAGTTTGCATATGATATGCTCGAATAAATGACATCTTTACCTAAAGTTATAGAGAGTCATAAGAAGCGTAAGATGTTTTAAGGGTCGCAATGCATATATTCAACGCCTTAAGACAGTATTACGAGTGTAGTTTTAAGTTAGGTTTTCATTAAACAATGATATAGTGGAGGCTACAATTATTCGGTGCGAAGTGCTAGTATCCGATTCACACGTGCTTTATTGTATACAGAGTAGTACTGAAATCATTCCAATGCTAGTACTTCTAAAGGGTTGTTTCAAATTAGTGCAAGGTTTCTAAGACGTGCTTCGCATTTTCCTTCTATATTTACATCTTCTCTAACTTTTTCTTAAAGAATTAAATAGGTTTTTGCTTTAACTTTTTTAAAAGTCTGTGAAAATTCTCATTAATATGAAACAATGCCTCGTAATTCACAAACGTGAAAATTTAAAATGTTGTGCATTCAAATTGTAAAGACCAAATATCATTATAAGGATGTCATAATTAGGACAATTAGGTTTGTTTGTGTCTCGTGTGTTCCTCATAAGAGACATTTCCAATGTCCGTGCTGCTCTTTGTTACAATTAACTTCTCTAAAGACTGTGGTCATATACTTTTATTAATTTATCATATTATTTATTTATATTATCTTTAATTTTATTGTTCTGTCACCAGAGAGGTCTGTAGAAAATCTCAGATTTATTGTACAAATTAATTAGTTAGCCCTATTACTAGTGTAGGTACCTATTTATGAGATTATTTAGTGTTCTAAATATACCCTAACTGTATTTTTGTGATCTTTAGGTAAACATTTAAGACTGCATTTAACGATCAAACACAGTATTCTGTCATCTGTGAGATATCATTCAAGCAATGCGGCGTTTTGAGATCATTATGGTAGGTACTGACAGACATACTGACCTCAGTAGAAAAACAAATGAATAATAGAGTTGTGACGTTTTGTGCAAAGTACTTATTAGATTGTATTAATTTATACGTACCTATATAAGTTATCGATATTCTGTAAATATAGAATTATTTCTATCTGTAACATTACTGTAATGCGTCGCGCTCACGCCGAGGCCGCGGGAGTTGAATACTTTTGTATCGTTTATTTTTATACAATTTTAACTGACATATTGTCGAAAAACTATAGGTTGTAACACAAACGAACTGTTTTATTAGCTTTTAAATCAATTTCAAATTTTAACAATGAGTAAACTGTCAATATTGTTCGTTTTAACTTTTCAAGCGATTTATTTATTGTTTTATTCAAATTTTGGTCAATTTTTGCTCAACACACTTGAAGCTCAAAGTTATTTTAAAACTTATCAACTTTTCTTGTGAAAGTCTTTCCTATTTTACCGTTTTTATAGTTGATGTTTTATTTTTACTGCCAAATCGTGTGACTTCCAAAAATTGATTGTTTTCTTGTATGTTTATTGTTATTTGTGAAACGTCATGATGTACTGTGTGACGAAGCAAAGGGCAGGAAGATCTGCTTATACAGTTCTCTGGAGATTCAAGACAACGATGTGAACAAATAATTGTCAGTTGAGAAAATAAAACACTATGTACCATATTTTTTGTTTATTTATTAATTTTACATAGAACGACCCTTAAGAGATGATTACAGGTAACTTAACAAATGATTAACTATCAGGATTCAGAATGGTAAGCACCGCCTACCAGCCGCACAGACAAGCAATACAAGCGAGGGAACCTAGCTCCCTGGAAAGAAATTCAGTCCCTTTGCGCCGAGACATACATAAATTCATTAATGTTAAATGAAAGGGAGCTTGCTCCCGGGCTGCCCGGGGAACTGCTCCTAGTACAGTCTCACGCTTCCTATTATAGACTTAATGATTGAAGGTGGCTTTGCCGCAGTGGTATGGAAATTTTACACATCATGGTCAGTTGAGTAAAGATCTAAGTAGTTTAGTATGAATATTGTATTATTTATATCACGACCGATTTGGTGTAATTGTTGAGAAGCCGGCTACCACACCAAAGGTCGCGGGTTCGATCCCCGTACAGTCCAAACATTTGTGTGCATGAACATGTCTGTTTGTATTGGTGTGGGTGTTTCCTATGTATGTTATGTATGTATTTACAAAAGAAGTAAGTTTAAGTATGTTTATCCGTTGTCTAGTATCCCATAAAAACGGGCTATAACTAGCTCACTTGGGGCTAGATGACGCTGTGTGGAATAATATCATGATTAAGTTATGTATTGTATGAATTAGCCTATCGGCTTGACTATTCATCTGGTAGACATCGGTATAGAGCATCGACGCTGCACGTTGTGGGTCCACCGGTCAAGTCAAAGTAGCTGCTGATTTCTGCTCTTGTATTACCTAGGATAATATGCTGCGATGGGATCGAAGTAAAAGTGGTTGCCCAAATAATATAATATTTCGGCCTCCTGCTTGAAGGGCGATGGTGGTTCTGTTAGCACTTACGTAAAAATGTTCTCGAATGCATCGGGCGCATTGAGCCACCTTACGTGTCGTCGTATGCGTAGCGTTGTCCTGAATCACCCTAACTCAATTGTTGGAGAAATTCTATACAGCAAAGATAGAGCCTTATAGGCCACACAGTTTTGTTTTCAACTGTACCTGCGCAGCATGCGCAGATTCAGCCCCAAAAAAAGTTTGTAGGCGCAGCCAGCTAAAAGCGTGCAAGTGCTAGGCGGAGTATACCTGATAACTCTCTTTTAACTCTTATATCTTTATGTAACTCTCTCTTTATTAATATAATCGTGGGCAATGATATTATAATAAAAAGACGTAGATAGGTGACTTGTGCTAAAAAAGTGGCACCCGTAATCAGGGGGGCTAAAACGGTAACATTTTAGCATTTCATATTATGAAACATCTAACTGACGTTTCATCTAGGCCGCGGTCCGTTTCGAGTCAAAAGTGAGTAATAGCGCGCTGACGTCGCTTACGTTCATACAATTTATCAATTCGGGATGCGTGTCAGCGCGCTGTTACTCACTTTTGACTCGAAACGGACCGCGGTCTAGATGAAACGTCAAATAGATGATTCATAATATGAAATGCTAAAATGTTGCTGTTTTAGCCCCCAGGACTTTCGACCACCTGAGCAAAGGATTGACGGTTTGAGACGACACTGCATTTGTCACGTTAACGCTCTAGTAAACTATCATACTATCTTGTACACACGGTCAAATTATAGGTACGTACGCCAGGGGTCAATTTTCGATTTTGCGTCAGTACTGACATAACCTAGCTACGTCTTTTTTATTGTTATATCCTTGATCGTGGGCGTATCTTGCTTCTAAATAAAGGGGATGAAGGAGCATCATGCCCGTAGCTCAGTTGTGACATTGGATCGGCAAAAATCGCAGTTGTGAAGCCACAGACGCCGGGTCTGGAATCAATAGAAATGTGACGCGTGTCCAACAAAAAGTAAATTACGAATTATTCCTACTAATATTATAAAGGCGTAAGTTTGTATGTGTGGATGTGCCGTGTTGCTCTTTCATATGAAAACTACTGAATGTATTTTAATGAAACTTTACAATAATGTAGCTTATACATCTGAATCGCACATAGGCTACAATTTATAAAGAAATATTACTCTTTGTTTTTAAACTTAAGCCCACGCGGACGAAGTCGCGAGCGGCCGCTAGTTACAAATAGGTATTGTTGGGCGTTTCTGTGCTTCGGCGGCGGCTTCTAGTCCCCTTAAGCAATTGGTCTCGCCTGACGTCGCGCGTCGCTAGATGTCAGTCGTGTAGCCAAGTTTGAGGCCTTTGGGCGGCTTGTTACAACTGAAAGCATAGTTCATTATTAACCTTACACCACCTCTCCAGAATCTGCATTGAGGGCGCGTGTTGAGCAGAGCTTGCGCCACCTCGTAGTTGAGTTGAGGCCTGTGTCCAGCTGGGACGTCTAATAGGCTGTTTTAACTTAAATATCCAGCTAGAGATCGTCTAAGCTGCGCTTTAGCTTTTTGTATTTATGACCAGAATTATTTAGCGCCAATTGCAAATTCAACATTTTTTTATTATCCAAAACTTTTCATCAAAACGACTAATTTTTGACCACATAATATTACGAAAATTATAATACGATACATGAAATACCCGTACTTAGTGTGACTCTACCACCGGCGTCGGAAGGTTGTTAGAAAAATAGCGCGGGAAAACGCGTAACCTGTCAACAGGATGGCACCTAAAGTCACCCGTCACTCTTTCAACCGACCAATATGTCGATATTTCAGAGGGTACTGACCCAGGCGCGGATCCACCGTTGTGGGCACTGTGGGCATGCCCACAACCCTAATTCGCTTTTTGTCTTTATAATAAGTCCATGATCGTTCATGAGTGAGTTCGTGCTTTGCTAATTTTTGGTGGTTGTGCCCACAACCTTTTTTGAGGACTGGATCCGCGCCTGTACTGACCTCTATTAAATGGAGATAAAGTTGTGAGAGAGCGTTCAGAATAGCTAATGCAGTCTGTGTATTTTATACACATAAGATGTTTGTCTATAACTGTTAAGAGTAGGTGTACAAATTATGCATATTAAAAATTGGTTCAATTTACAAGAAAAAGGAAGGAGGCTTTACAGGAAAAAAAGTGGAACCTTTATTTATAATACGTTTGAACTTAATAGAGAAAATTGTATTTACTTAACGACTTTAAGCAAAGCTCTTCCCGTTCAAATTTACACAGAGAGCTTAGTTACCTAGTGAGTAAGGCATTATTGAAAGCAATCCACCCGCGCACGGTGATCCGCTTAGTCTAAATTATAAAGCGGCGAACGGAATTTTGGCGGTAGTAACGAACGCCTGTGACATTCCTTAGAAAGCGGGAGCGCGGGAATCAATAAAGGATTTCCTGGCGGCGTGCCCACGCATGTGCGTGGCGGGCGCGCACCACGCGACACACGACCATGGCCGTGACCACGCCGGTGCACGATGCACGACCACCTCCGATGAAAGGTTTCCCAGTTGGGCGCGGGGCAACAGACAGTTTGTACCCAATTCGGATGTTTGATTTCGCAGCTTCCGCCGCTCGCACCGGTCGCTGACCATCATGACCCTCACGAGCGAATAAATCTCGGTAATAAGTAGTAGGCCGCTGCGTTATTGGGCGTATGATTCGCGCGCAGCGTCAGTGCGGGCGCGGCGCGGCGTGGAGGGTAGCGGCGCGGGGTGCGCGGGGTGCGCGGCGCGCGCTCGGATACGTCGTGTCCTCGCCCTGCGGTCCGCTCGCGCCGACAGTGCCGAGTTGCTGACACCGTGCACCGGCCGAGCCCGAGCTGACACGGCACGACACTGATGCGCCGGGAAGCGTTCGCCCTTTGGTGACATTGTCGTGTGTGCGAGCGGTGGTGAAGCTCGATGTAGAGTGGTGGTGTGTTGTCGTGTCATGTGGCGAGTGCGATGACTCTAATCAGGATGTCGCCGAGGAGCCCGCTGGGCCTACTGGTGGCCCTGCTGGCCGCAGCACTTGCCAATCAGCTCGAGGATATACCCCATAATGAGTAAGACTTTCTGTTGCTGTGTAAATCCTAGCTATAGTCATGAAAAACTTTACCTTTAAGACAGAAACGAAATCTAGAGCGATTGACGCAAACGCTGACGCTCTAGGTATCGCAGAATTCGACTCAATATCTGTGAAATGTAACAAACAATGATAAGTTAACGATAAAAACGGGATGAAGAATAAACAATTGCTTGGAATACCTACCAAGAATTACCTACTACATTTCGTTAAATAATGTTAGGAAAACAAACTTCAAATAATTATTTGTCTCCGTTTGTCTCTGTAATCTAGGCCTGGGGTATAGGATAAGAGATATAGACTCAACTCTAGTAAAATGAATGTGTGAATAGACAAACAATCAAAATGAGCTACACCATCCAGCGTCCTGAGACATGTCACCTTCTTAAAACGTTTGAGAAACTTCGTTGAGTCGTTCTGATCGACATTGAATAACAGCTGAATCGGACTTTCGAATAGCTTCGAAGAGTACAGTTGATTTTTGCCAGCTTTCTTCAGCCTGCTGTCACTAAAGTCCAGATTGAAACATTGGATTGACAGCTTCAGGCAAAACCTAACGTCACAGTTGTTTGGGTTCATGTGATATCTTAATACTAGCAATATGAGGGTATGAAAAAGCTTCTACCACGTCAGTCTGTCCTAGAACGCGTTTTGGTTTAAGATTTCGTAACAATTTTCAGATGTTACACATTACCCTTTCAAAGTTTCTTGTAGGTACAGGGGTGATATAACGAATTGTTAAGACGGTCAGAAGAAAGGAGACTCAGAGGGAGAATACGATAAAACAAGTAAAATAACAAGCAAACGCGATGTTGTTTGTAGAGGCGAAGATGCTTGCGGAGTCCATGGCGGTAGCTGTATCGACTGATACTCAAAAAAAAAAGTTGATTAGTCTGAAGTTGTCTGTCACTAATAATGGTTAAATGTTAAGTGAAATTAAACATTCCTACACTGGTTCTGTTTGATTTGGTGGTTTGGTGGTTCTGGAACATGTTTATCTAATGTCTACTACTTATGTTGTAAAATGAGCAAGCAAAATCTGAAAATACTTTCTACAGGTAGGTTAGGTAGGTGGTTAGGTCAGGGTCAAAATTCGTTACGTGTCAATTGTCAAGTTTGGGTTTGCGAACGAAAAACTTTAAGCTATAGGAAATCTTATATTGGTACATTGTTTACTTACTAAAAAATGGTTTATACTATGTTTATGTACTCGAACTGAAAGCTATGTTGCTCGGTGTACTTTAACGCCACCACAAATTATTATTTCACAATATAAAACCTAACCAATAGGAAATAACGAACCACAGACATACCCGTCGAATTGCCCACTATTTGTAAATAAAAGTCGAAAATATATTTTAAATGGGTTTCGATGTTTATCATTTACAGTTTACCAAATGTGTTCCTCGATTTTTGTAGTATTTGAATTATGATTATTTTTCCATATTTTTGTTGTTGTTTTTGTGGCAAATCTTGACCTGCGGGACATTTTTGCTTACTGATAGGTACTTATTATGTTTCTTTCTGACGAAACGTATCAAACGGAACTTCTGCAGAATCAATAACTATTCCTATGGTTTTCAAAGGCGTTGTAAATTGAAAAGGTCCTCTTGATCAAGTCGGTTATAGGTATTTGCTTGCCTCTGCGGCTTTGGTCACTCACTCGCATTGTGGCGTAAATGGTCGCCGAATAACCGACTTGATCAAGAGGACCTTTTCGTTTTTGCCTGAAATCATTTGAAACTGACCTAACCTGTAATTGCTTTTGATTTACTCTCTAAAATTACAAGAAGTGATTTTGGCAAATGTGGAACCTATAAATTTACTATTAGGGAATGAGCAATCATCAGGTATCAGGTGCCCGTGGCGCAGTTGTGACAGTGATCAGCGACGATCGCTGTTGTGAAGCAACACAAGCGGGGTCGGAGATGGGATGGGTGACCATCCCGACCGAAATTTAGTGATGTGTATTTCGGGCATCTCCGTGCTTCGGAAGGCACGTTAAGCAGTTGGTCCTGGTTGACATTGCAAGATGTCAGTCGTTAAGCCTAGTCAGAGGCCTTAGGGCGGCTTGATAACATCTGACATTAGGGTTGCTCACTAACCTTCCACCCCTCCAACAATCCGCACTGAGCCCGCGTGTTGGAGTATGGCTCATTCCACCTCATAGTTGAGGTGAGACCTGTGCCCAGCAGTGGGACGTATATAGGCCGCTTATTATTTATTTATTTATTTATTATTTATTTTATTTATCAAACACAATTAAACGGGCTTAACCCAGTAACATAATTATGTATCATTCGGTTCTTTCTATGATCTCATCTCACAGCCTTGCGATAACGAGGCGTCGGCGCAGACGTCACGTCAAAGCGCTCGCGATTCGCTAAGCGAGAAACTTCTCCGACCTCGCGCGAGATGGATCAATCCATGATAAATGACTGTTCGATTCAGTCAGCCAACTTTGCACGACATCGAGCCGTACAAAAAGTTATTACTGACAATTTCTTACGGTTTACGGCCTGGCCGAACTCGTTACAGTAATTGCTAATCAGGAGATAGGAGATAGGGGTTTTATTAGTTAAACCGACTGAGGCTTGAATTCTTTAGGCGTAAATGTGTATTTATAATAAAACTCCCCATAGTTTAACATGACTAAAATATTTTAAAAGACGTTTTAATTTATAACCTGCTAGTGGCAAAAACTTATTTGACACGATTTCTAAGGTCAACCTCTTCAATACACCAATGATAATCGTCCGTAGCAAGTGGTTAGAAATATGTCTATAGAACTGAACGTGACAGGTATATTTGTGAGGAGGATAGGTCTCATCTTATATATTTGCGTTTGTGAATTTGGGGTAAGACACTTGATTTATTTGACGGGATCTAAACCCCATTCAGTAACTCTGTGAAGAACATAGGAATCTACTAAGACCAAGTTTGATTTAAGTATATAGATTACTCGTAGTACCTAGGTACTAGAAATATTTAGCATGAGTGTAGGTATGCTTTCCTATTTTGGTGGTCCAAAAATCTCTCAATACTTAGCTGTTTTAAAAACCCAAGTTAAACTGTAAGTATATCCTTCACTTCTCACTCTTTTTCATTTATTCACCTAATATAAACGAAGACTAGTGCTAAGTAATCAATTTCCAAATGAAGAAGATTGTGGAATGTAGGTAGGTATCAAAGGTTGTCTCAAAGAGATCACTTTGTAGCTGTAATATAACCTGATTGTACAATAGACCAACTAAGAACGGCGGTGTTGCAGTGGGAATCCTGTATTCTGCACAATTGAATATGGCAGAAAAAGATTTCCCTCGAGAATCTACGCCGTTTTGACTCAAGGCGTGGTCTCGTATTTTTAGGCAGGTAAATTATTATTCCTGGGTTCCACAGCATGCAGCATTATTCAGCGCAATAAATAGGTAATTATTGCATGAGTACAAAGTGTAAAATTTAACGATTTTACTATTCCTGATCATCCACATACCTTGAGAAGACATGACGATTGCTAAGACGAGAACTGATTCATTTCTAATAAGTTAAAATAGCACGAAGTAACATAGGCACTCAAGTATCTTTACTGAGCCTACAAAAAGCGATTCAAACAAACCGATTATAGTCGTCTTTAGCGAAACTCCCCATTTTCTTCGTAAGTTTTTTAGTTTAAGTTGGGCCAAATTAGGGATGAGGGAGGCCAATAACCTTTAATGCACACTTAGATAGCACGGACTATACGTTTATTACATTTCACCAGGTTGTCGTAATTTTACGTTGTAGTCAATTTCGAGCCCTTATTGTATCGCTTCGCTGGTGACATTGAAAAGCAATTAAGGAGAAACGTTTTTTAAATACAACCAGGTCCAAAACATTTGAATAACGTTTTAAGGTACGAGTTGTAACGAAATCCATTACCATAAAAGGATTTTAGTAAAACAATTATCAATAAACAAACATTCGTTGGTAAAATATAGTACTTACAAAGAAATGAACTTTTTTTGATGGTGGTAGGTGGTAACCTAAATAGTTTCGTACGTTTGAGGTCTCTAACTTACGTTCATACTATTATTTCCTCTTTAGTGAGAAACCTTAACGTTAGATGTTATCGAGCCGCCCTAAGGCCTCCGACTAGGCTTAACAACTGACATTTAACGACGTCATCCGGGACCAATAGCTTAATGTGCCTTCCAAAACACGAAGATGACCGAAAAATACATCACAAAATTTCGGTCGGATTGACTACCCATCCCATTACCGACCCGGCGTGTGTTGCTTTACAATAGCGAGTGTTGACGATCTACTGTCACAACTGCGCCACGAACTAACAAATAGATAAAAATATGACCACTGGTTGTTAAAAGATCCAACAGAAACAAACTTTTAGTTACCTACTTAATTTTTTATTTAGCGCTGCTTGCTTATTCGTAGAGCCTCGGCACCTTGTCGTTATTAAAATGCAACAAAGCGTTGGCTCCGACGAATAAACGGAGAACTGAATTAAATTCCTACTAAGGATAGATGCAAAAACAGATACAATTTGCGGCAGTCCTTTGCTCTCAGTATTTGCAACGCAAATGTTTACAGTCTATTATAGAGCTTAAAGTTTCGCGGTTTCGCGGTTAGCGCTGCCCTGCACCAAGCGACGGACCGAAACCGATGGAGACAGCTCGTTGGCCGCTTGATTAAGAGTCACGATCCTCAGCAGTGAGGGAACGACTAAGAAGAAGAGAAAGTTTCGCGGTCCGCCGCAGTCGTGGCTCTTATTAACTATTAACTAAGCTTAATAGGAAAGAAGTTCGAAGCAGATCGTTAAGTATGCGTCTGTCGTCGACTTGATCAAGGATCTAACCCTCGTTTTTATAATTTTGGGTGAGGTAAGTACGCCTGGATCTTTAATTGCAAGAAGCTTTACATGAGAGCTTTGAATTAATGAATTTGCCTCATTGAAGAAAGAAATGACATGACTACATCACAGTAGTTGCTATTATTACTGATGGCATTATATGCCGATATGATTACCGACGAGGACGGGTAATCATAGGTACTCATCACATTCAGTTGACTGAGGTACCGATCCCTAAAAACTTTTAGACCTCAAAAGTTGTATTAAGACATACTACTAAGTACTTGATTAGTTATGTTTACGAGCGAAACCGTAATACTACAAGTATTTTGCACCAAGAAACTTCATGACTTGTCTGAGCTGCGCTCACGCCTTAACCTTCGAACCTATCACGGCCATGTCGGATCCGCCCTCGCCATTCACCATGTAAACAAGCATGCAACATGCAGGCAAGCATGCAGCACGCAGGCAAGCATGCAGCGTGCAGGCAAGCATGCAGCGTGCAGGCAAGCATGCAGCATGCAGGCAAGCATACAGCAATCAAGCAGCATGCAGGGATGCAGCAGGCATTTTATTTTAGGGTTTGAAAAAAAAATAACTAACCCTCGAACCTATCACGGCCATGTCGGATCCGCCCTCGCCATTCACCATGTAAACAAGCATGCGACATGCAGGCAAGCATGCAGCACGCAAGCAAGCATGCAGCGTGCAGGCAAGCATGCAGGCAAGCACCCAGCATGCAGGCAAGCAAGCAGCATGCAGATATGCAGCAGGCATTTTATTTTAGGGTTTGAAAAACTAACACGCACGGTACAGCTACGCTTCGCTTTGCTCCCGCCTTAAACCTTCTGACCTAATCTAGCCGAGTCGGTTTCGCCCCAACTCTATTGTTGGGCAGACGAGTAGAAATATGCGTTTTTTATTTTATGAATTCTTCTATTATGCGTTTCTTATATTATGGTAAAGTAAAGTTATACGTTTATCAATTATGCTCTTCACATTTATGCTTATTTAAATTATGATAAATACAATTATAGCAAATTATAATTATGCCAATGAAACCATTATGCGCTTATAATACTCTGCTCATCATAATTTATGCGAAAAAACTTTATGCCAAAACATTTATGCCAAACTACATTATGACGAAAGAGTTTATGCGACCGAAAGGGCTCCCTGTCTGAACTGTGTTTTTCCAAAAACTCGTGGATATCGTTCATTCTATCTGCGTGGACCGAAAACAAAGCGAATAAGTATCAACCAGTATCCCAAGTAGGTACCTCAACAACAAGTAGGCTTGGCAGTCCTTATTTTCACAAACAATTTTTTTATTCTCAACGCAAATATTGTCACAAACGCGAAGCTTTCAACTTTTGCGTGCTTACACCAGAAAATAATAAACAATGGAATGGGAAACCCGAAACAGTCCCACCTTTTTCATTATACAGGGAGCGAATCAATAGGCACAGGGGGAAAATTACCTCGAATATTGAATAATATTGGTTGATTTTAAACTTTTATGTATTTAACTTCCTCTTTTAAATTTAAGTTTTCAGTCTCTTATAAGAAGTAAATAAATCAAACCAATTCTTTCCCCATCCCTTTTCTAGAAGCCAAGTTTCCATTTGAAATATTATATTATTTTGGGATCAACTGAAAATACCGAATTGTTCTTTGAGATACCATTTACCGAATGTACTTTTCCAAGGTTCATCAACAACTTTTGAGAAATTATTTTCGAATACTAAAGTGAGATTAGATACTAAAGTGGACGTAACACACCTGTTTGCCATGACCTAAGTCATGGCCGTGTTCATTCAAAGCCAAGTTTTTGAGTCTTCTCAGTTTTCACCCGTGAATTCAATTAAATAAAAATTGAATAAATAATTGTTACCAGTATTTGTTACATTTTTGCGTGGTTGGCAAACCTTCGCCCACTGCTATTGGAAAACTAGTTAAGCCCACGAGTTAATCAAAAGTTAATGTTTTGCACACAATCGATTGATCGTTATGTTGCAAACCGATCAGGCGTAGGTAGAGTAAACAGAGTCGGGTCAACGACTAAAGGTGGTGTGGGCGTCTCCGGGAAAAACCACTACGTACTACGCTGCGATGAAAGCCTTCACCACCTACGCAGGGGTGCGATGCAATTCATATGAATATCAAATGGTCGTATTGGAATCTCATCATAACGTGTTGACGATGTTCCAACTCATTTGACATAAGGGTGTTGGATCCCGCGTGGGTTTCGCGCCTTAACTAACAAGTTGTTAGATAACCTAATACAAATGTTTGTAGGTAACATTTGCAATTGAAAATATAATTAATTACGAGTAGTTAACATTCTAAAATATTGCTATGTTATGAATATTCTGACGAATAAACGAAAATGAAACAACATCATCACATACATTGGTGTGATCCCAAAGTAAGCTTTACCCTTGTGTTATGGAAATCAGGAGAAGTCGTCAAAGGTTGATGAAAATACTATATTCTTCTGCAGACAGAATCGTGTCGTGTCGTGTCGTGTGCATTGTACGCACATCCACTGCAGACAGTCGGGGACGAGGCTTAGCGTAGGCGTTGCAAATACTCGTACTACAGATGCCTCCTACGTCGAGCGTCTGGCAATTGGTCTGCAATGACGAGAAAAAGCTGTAAATATTTACGATGTTTATTGACTGTCCTGTGTTTTTTTTTTTATATGTCACCGTACTTTCATATAAAGTTGGTATATGAGGCATCGTCGGTCGCTCTAATTGAGTTAATTAGGTGCAGCAAAATGGTGAGGTGATATGACAAGTCATGAAACGCATGTTAATCGATAGGGATAAAAATTACAAACAAAAAAAGTAAGAGGACCATCGATCTAAGTGATCCGGTTTTTGAGATATTCGAGTCCGAAAACTAAAAAACAGCATAACAAATATATTTATTTACTAGATCGTTTACAACAAACACAACGTTACATACAACTGCGAGTTAACGTCATACATTCGTACACTGAGTCCAAAAGGTGGACTCTACATGATGTTCGGTTAATGGCTTACCACGCTACCCATTTCCGGTCAGTCCTCCTTTGCTCTATTGCAAAGAAATGTCAGTTGGCAAGAACAACATACGAAACGGAAATGGGTAGAACGATGTGCTGTTTACTGTACCTAGTGACAAACGTCCAGGTACGAAATGATTTTTTGTAATAAGTCTCTAATTTCTAGTTATCAATTGAACTTTTATCGTTGACAACAAAAAATGTGTTGGTACTTACATCAAGTAAGCTCAATTAAATAAAAACAAGTAGGTTTATTCTAATTGATTAGCAATATTGTTAGAAGATGCCTTTGAGTTTAAGTTTGCATTCGATAATCCGCGTGTTCGTAACTTTGTAATTTTTGATACCATTTACAATTGAGTAAGTTCTTTTGCATAGAACTTAATTGATTTAGATGTATGTAGGAAATAACGTTAAATGACATTGATTTCCTCAATTTGTCTATTTATTTGTGTTGGGATTCCCCCTTCTTCTCTCTCCCATACTTTACAGTTTGAATTAGTTTAGCAGTTACAAATAATAACCCTCGATGAGTCCCGCGAAGAGGTCTGAGTACCTAATATTGCACGTCTTGACCTGACAACTGAAGCGACATTTTGTTATCTTTATTCAAGGCGTTAATTTGCAAACTTTTGATCTAGAAATACATTACGATAAACAGTTTGAAAAAAACAGCCGGAATCTTTGATTGAAAATATTACCTGAATCTGAGTCTACCTTAAATTTTTTTTAAAAATTTTCGAAATCGACACCCTATATCGTGATTACGAGTGAAGACAATGCTATCCTGCTGACCTTTCGTAATTTCATAAGTCCTTGTCAAAACCCACACACGGTGATATGATTTTCAAGAAATCCTCGAAATACATCCAGCTAGATCAACAAGTATGTTGTGTAGATCCAAAAATAAACCCACCTACTGTGGGTAAACATAAAATATGACCTTTACCATACCTCATTTTTGTTCGAAGTAAGTCGATCCTGTAAGATGTATAGAATATAAATAATATCTACCCACAGTTACCGCAGAGTGTGGGAGTATCACGTGACCGAACCGTATGCGTTTGGTAGCCAACGTGGGCGATGATATACGATAGTGGCGGTAGGTACTAAGCCCAATATAGCATCAAACCCAGCCTGTAGTCGAAATGCCTGTGGCTAAAAGTCGAGAGTTCTATATTTAGTTTTACGGGTTTTGTATTCGCTCTTTGTCTGGATACTAATAGATTGTTAGATAATACTTTATTGTACAAGAAACATAACACACACTGGTAAACGATTAAAAGAACGAATTTACAATTCAGTGGTCTTATCGCTCTGTTAGAATTTGTGGTAATCTTAGATATGGTCTGGTCCTCTGCACGTCATGTACATTGACTATACTGTTGTTACTCTGTTACCGCAATTATTGTTGTATTGCACAAGATTAATAAACAGTAACTACCGAGTTTCTTGCCGGTTTCTTCTCGGTAGAATCAACACGATTCGGAACCGGTTGTAGAACCACATTATTTTTTTTATTTTCAGGCATCCTCCATGTTTAGGATCGTAGGAAATCAGAAGTAACAAATTCAGGTAAGGTAGAGTGAAATGATTGAGTGAAAATAAAGATGGCAAGAAACATCAAAAATACTTTTTAACTAACTATTCTATATGCTTAAACAGATTATGTATAACTACTTTTATTTTAAAAATTTAGGCATGAAAAATCTTTGCTCTGGCTACCAACTAATAAAGTATTCATGATAGTCATCGAGAAGCGATAGTTGCGGCTCTACTGAGTAACTTTGTGAGTAGACGTACTCGTAGCAATTGGAAAAGGTTACGTCAATCGAGGGAGTTTCGTAACACACTGCGGCGAATCAAACGCTACTTATGCAAAGTAGATTTTAACGTTGCTTCTGAATTTAAATATACTATGGCGCATTCATTATACTTATGATCTGGGTTGCAGTGCTTAGGTGTACGTTGCTTTATGCTAAGTACACAATCTAAGGATTGGATTACCGTAGTAACTCAAATTCTATTAATATTTACTAGCTGACTCGGCACCGCTTAGCTCGGCTGGAATTATGAGGAAATTCCATATAAACTACAACTCTTAAGAGTTACATTTCTAAAAATTTTTTTTAGGGCTCGCTTACCTCATAAAACCGTACTGCTGTACCAAATTTCTAGTTACAGTACTTTCGGCTCTGGTTTGATATGTAAGTTAGGTTTGCCTTCTACATGTAGGTAGATATATCTCAAGGACTTGTGTGTCACAAGGCAATCTTCAAACTAATCAGGTCCGCAGATCATCTACATTGTTAGACTTCATCATTAACAGATTTATTAATAGAGGGAGGGGGATTTGCCGATACTCGATCAGGCCGCACCGCGTGTAGGAGAGGTTGGCTTGAAGCTCTGAGTCGATGTTTGAGTCCCTTATGTTCCTTATGTACAAGCTTACAAATAATCTCAAATCCATTTGGTAATAAACAAAACACGGTAAACATAAAGATAATAATTTGCATTGAGTTCACCCACAGGCAAAACCCTTAACGTCACACAAATTCATGTGGCTTCCTGGGAAAAAAAAAATGTCTTCCATTAGCGCTCATTCAGAGTGATGAAAATATCTATAAAATCTGAGAAAAACAATCTAATTATTACAGTATTAAAATAGACTTCAACATTTTATAGATTTAAGTGCCGCTACAAACAACATACGTTGTAGTATTAAAATTGCTTTTCTCAAAGCTTATAGATATTTTTTTCTTGGTTCTTATGCTGGCATTACATACTCGTACATGTGTAATGTTTCAAATGACAAGAACACATAAAATAAAATAAGAATATAACTGTAAATAGAGTAGGTAACGAGTATGTTTCTAGTAACGCGAGTTACAGTCCCCGTAGTAAGATGCTGGCTAAATTACCTCAGTGAACGGCTATGCTGATGCGCTGGGCGGGGTAATGGCCAGCTCTCAGACTATTTTTACTGTCTATTTATGTACGAGATATTGTATAGAAACATTACGGTTATGGTACGTATGGTGGAGGATGGTATGAAACCATCTTAACAACTGCGAAGTTGGGTTAAAAAATGTGTCTTTATACAAACAAAACATCCATATCAACCTGACAAAAGTCGCGGGATCTCGGTGGATGCAGGCCGCACGCAACCGGGCGCTCTGGAAATCAATGGGGGAGGCCTATGTTCAGCAGTGGACCTCTTGCGGCTGATAATGATGATCCATATCAACACGATAACTCGACGCATCAAGGATCTGATCTGTATTTTCAAAAGAACACCTCGCGCACACATTCTTTGACCTCAACTTTCTTCAATATATTTTCGAAATATTTAGTCGTAGCACGAGTCGTAGTAGTACGAAACGTCTAGCATGGTCAAATTGCGTGGAACGAAATAGTATAATATGTGCTACTTAATGTACCTTTCAAGCTTAGGTAGGTAATCTATTAAACACACAGTATAAACGAATACAACCCTCCCTCGAGACTCTCGTAGTCAAGACGCTACGGAAATGCTACGATAAAACTTCTAATGATTATGGCGCGCTATTAAAATGGTGCTCGTACGATTCGCCTACCAAACGATACAATAAAATCTAATCACCGGCTTTGAAGAAATCTGAACCTATTTTCGGTATTCAATTAAAACATACAAGCATTAATTAAAGAACCAATAAGAACGCCGCGCATTTTACACGGTGTCGAAACTTTCACCCGCACGACCCCAATTAAAAAAACAATAAAAGTATATCGCCCTGCGATATCACCCGAGTCGATCGGGCGAAAAGGCAATCGTGCAAAATTAATTGAGACATAAATTCGATCGTTGTCAATTACGCGTATTTCTTTCGGTTTAGCGCGGCTGGGTAAACAGGCAAATAAAACTAGTTATGATCAGTTTCCACAACGTAAATATTTGCGGAGCGGCACGCGGGGCACATGTCAAAGGCACCGGCTCCGGTATTGATCTAGCGCGGGGGGCGCCGGAGGCTCGCGGGCCCGAAGGCTGGGGAGACCCGGGCCCCGGGGCGCGGGGCAGGGCGCGCGGGGGGCCGGGGGGGGGCGAGGAGACGAGGCGCGTACTACGGACGCCGACTTACGTAAGGGCACAGCGCGTCTGACACCCCGTCTACGAGCTCTCCGACGCTGATTAATAAAACAACCGTTATCGACTCGCTGCAACCGAGATATCATCGCTTCCTATCTTTAATGAACTAACTTTCGCAGCCTACGCAGTCGCTCGACGAGAAGTTCCGGCTAATGTAAAAGGCTTATTCATGATAATTCCGCTATCGGATTTATTTGATACTCTGTAAAGTTAATTGAATGTCTCCCCGCGACTCATAATTCTAATATACGGGAATATATTCGCTAAAGCTGACATTTGTGTGCAAGAAAAAAAATTATAGAGTTGAGAAATCCGTGGTTCTATTAAAAGATTTGAAATTAAGTAGATTATCTGAAATAAATCGAGCATGTGGAATAAGGAAAATTTCAAGGAAAAAAAAAGGAATTCATTTTAAAAACCCCCGACTAGAATGGCAAATATTTTTCAGTATGTTGTTCGCTAAGTTCTAATGAGCCCTTGAAATAAAACAACTTTACGGATTCTCCTCGCGGTCTTACATTTCCTTCATGTTCTAACCCGACGTTTTACTTTACAGCAGCTGCGATCACGGGATGACAAAGATGTTATATGACAATTTTTAGCAACCTTCACTTAACTACCTTCATTTCCACTAACATTACTAGAAATGTTCCCATCCACGCGGCACGAACTGACTGTATCTTGAGATCTCACAGTGTTGCGCTGCCCTCTAGAATTGATCAAGCGTATTACAGGATCCCAAGCAGGAGGTAGATTCCCACCATCTTCACGATTGAAATTTTGATGTTTTGTGATTTCAATAGCCGCTTTCTTGGCACGTACCGATTTTCCCCAGCAAGGACTTGCGGCTTATCAAATCGTATGTAGTGGTTGGGCTATCGAGGGCATGTTCACATTCTGCTGATTTTGTAGATCGCCTATTCTCAACATCAGCTATGTGTTTCTATAATACGCGTACCCATGCTTCTCTTAGTTTGACTTATATACGAGAGCCCACAGTCACCATCAAACTTGTTTACACCAGCTGTTTAAAGAGGAATATTAGTAATAATAATATTATTATCAGGCCTTAAAAATTGATTATTCTTCTTCGGCGGCTTAAAATAAGTTTTAATAGAAACACGATTCCAGATGTTTCCAATCTTGTCAGTGACACCTTTCAAATTAATTACTATGAAAAAAGGAGTTTAAAAGTAGTTAAATTACTATATTATGTAAGTAATTACTTTAATAATTACTACACTTGTTTTAAGCCGCCGAAGACCAAGACCTGTTTTGTGACATATAACATATTTGTCATCCCGTGATCACGGCTGCTGTAAAGTAGTCGAAACGTCGGGTTAGAAAATGGAAGAAAATATAAGACCCCAAGTAGAATCCGTAAAGTTGTTTTATTTCGATGTATAGTGTTCGCGTAAATATTAGAAAACTCTAATTAGCACATTGGTTTCCTGAAAGATTGGATGTAGGTGGTGTATGACTGTATTTTCTATAGCTAGTGTTTGATTGCGATTTTATGCGTGCTTATTAAAAAAGTGTGCAACCTCTTTTTAGTTTTGGCGGGAATTCGAAGTTATGAAAAAGTGAACTGTCAGATTGTCAATTGTTTTGTTTGTAGACCTTGGAAAAAGAACACAGAATTTTGAACGTAAATATGTTTATTGATGTTATAGTAGTAAAATACCTCCGCGAAATCAAGCGATATCATTTTTTGGTTTTAGCTAGGTAGACAGAACTGCAACAGTCATTTGCATCGGATGAAGCTTTTGTCGTACCGATTGAATTATTTTGCCTATAATATCCTAAGTAAGTCACTTATGGCAGCATTTTACGGTTTACATAATCGGCCTATATACGTCCCACTGCTGGGCACAGGCCTCACCTCAACTATGAGGTGGAACAAGCCATACTCCAACACGCGGGCTCAGTGCGGGTTGTTGGAGGGGTGTAAGGTTAGTGAGCAACCTTATTGTCAGATGTTGTCAAGCCGCCCTAAGGCCTCTGACTAGGCTTAACGACTGACATCTAGCGACGTCAACCGGGACCAACTGCTTAACGTGCCTTCCGAAGCACGGAGATGCCCGAAATACACATCACTAAATTTTGGTCGGATGGTCACCCATCCCTTTTCCGACCCGGCGTGTGTTGCTTTACAACAACGATCGTCGCCGATCACTGTCACAACTGCGCCACGGGCACCTCGCGCCACGGGCACCTCCACCATTTTACGGTTTAGTTACATACTTTCAATTAGGTGAGTTATTCTTAGAATATGCTTCAAACAATGCACTTACATACAATGTAATGAATAACTAATTTACGCAGAGCAGATTACTGGCTGAGACGCATCCATTCGTAAAAGTTACGTATCGTGGGCTTGATTCCCACACCAGGCGAAATGTCTGATGATTATTTTGTGCTGGGTATGCTAGTGGTACTCATACTTTTGGCTTCCATAATACAAGGAAAAACATAATTTTTGAACACGTAGCGCTGTCTCAAATCAATTCATATATTCAAAAACGAGCGTAAAAATGAGAGATTAATGAACGTAAAGTGACGTTGAAGTTCAGTTCATCCCTAATTGTTTTTGCATTTGTAAGCTGAAATACTACTAGGATTTCATTGTATTATAATTAGAATCATTTCAGTTTCTTTAATTCATGATCAAAAAACACAAATTAATAACGTAACTTTAACAGGTATGCGAACTAAAATGCACCATTACGTATCGTATTGCTTTTCCAATATGACAGGAAGCATTTCAAATGATTGCTTCCGAACTTATTAGGCTACTCACAACTCGGCATCTAACCGACTTTCCCGGAACTGTGCGCCCAATTTCACAAATTTAGACTGAGGCGTATTCGCACAATCGGGTTACGGACGCCATCCGAGCCTGGCGACGCCGGGTTAAACCGATTACAGTAACAAGATACTTTAAGCGGCTCCTTGGACTGTTTAGCCCCTTCTCTTTGTTTTTTGGCGTAATCATGAGCTCCTTAAGCTAATGAAGTTGTTGTCAAAGTAAGTTGAACGCTGTATTTTAGTTAATAACAACTTTGAAGGTGCTAACCTTAACCTACGTTACGCTGACTTGCTACTGCCAATAGTCGGTCGAATGATCGACTTTGGAAGAAAAACCCACGATGGACAGAAATGAAATTGTAAGGATATATAGATATGTCTGTGGAGTTTTTTGAAAAAACTCGAAATGTTACACATTAGATAATCGACGGGAACAATATCTACTGTGATTTCATCTGAAACTATCGCAGGGGAATCGATTTGTTGTTGGTGCCGAGGCTGAGCCCCATCTGAAAATGGTCTTGGCTATTTCAAATATTCTTAAAAATTATTCAACTATATATTCTTTACATAATTCTGTATTTAAGTAAAGCTTCTCGGTTAGTGGGTGTTATTACCTAATTTATTATTTCACTCCAAATACGAATTCAATTGTCAGATTACACACTGGCATCGTTGTTTAAAAACGTAAGTAGCAGGTAGTATGAAGTGTCAAATTTAGGTTGAACACGTAGGTAAGTCGACTGTTTTTCTTAGGTAATAAGAAAATAACATGACTAAGTACTTCATTTCAAAGATGGTTATGCAAGAGCCTATTGGGTTCGGTAAAAAACGGCATTAATTTAGCTCCAATGTCGCAATAATGTCGGGAATTTAGATGCGATCTAGTCATAACAGTCTTAGGAAGCCATTTTTGGAGGCACGGCCGGCGCGCCGTGTCGGCCGCCACCTGACGACGTCCGTTGGAACATTTTAAATAATTTTAAATTCGGAAGTTCTGCCGGTGACGGGCGAACTTGCGCGAACAATGCCTCGGAACATTCCCTGATTGCTAATGAGGACATTGTGGAACAAGCTGGATTAAACGAAACGGAATAAGGAAATACGGAATTGTACGGCCAAAGTTTGGCCAATTCGGACGATTCACTTGCTTTTTGATACTTACTGTTCTTCCGCCTTGTGGTATCCAACTTGTTGGGTATTTGCTCAACAGCATTAATTCTTAACGATAATGAAGGGTATATTATTTTTACACTCAATAAAATTAAGGCATTCTGCATCTCTGTCTGTCTGGCTTTCTGCCTTGTCTCATATTGTCCAAATTAATTTAACAGCGGAAACAAAACCAAATCATGAAGAAATAACAATTGAGTGAAGTTTATGGGTAACTGACCTTATCTAATTTTTCAGTTCAAGCACAAATCAAAATAAGGTGCCTAAAGCAGCACCTAAGTATAGGTATATTTTAAGCTCTCCGTCAGAAATAGTGAGGTGAGTTTTACCACCTATCTGTTCAAAAAGGTACGACTTAGTAACCATAGTTTTTAATAGGCATACTACAACCTATGCCTAATTAGGAGCTACTCAAACCAAAACCTTTAAAAAAAAGAGTTGCAGCTCTTTTATGAGACAAGCTGTTTGTTGCGCGCGTAAATCAAGACGCGGCAAAGTACATAGAATCAAGTGTTTGTGGAGCGTGCGTCGGGCGATGCCCTGTTCGCGCTCACATGCCTACGTCACGGGACTCCTATCAAGCCTTTTAACTTCGCTTCCGTGCGGCAATTCTCACGATTGTTTTTCTTTCGCTTCAAACGTACGAAATGTGTAGGCAAGCCCATTATTCTCTTCTTCTTTTTCTTTGCGTGTCGATGGTCTTCTTCTTTTTCTTTGCGTGTCGATGGTCTTCTTCTTCTTCTTTGCGTGTCGATGGTAATTTTAAATTTGACGTGACCAATATTCTGCAACCTTAATCTTCCTTGATGGCAACCCAAATTATTATTTTAAGGAAGTGCCTATGTTGGATTCTTTAGGATAATCTCTCTCTATTATTTAACTAACTAGATAAAATTAAGAAACTAGGTAAGACTTGCCTTGCTATTGACTTTCTCTGGGTCGACGGCAGACTAGAAGCCTCACATCTACCAAAGACATTTATAGGTACTAGACCCAACCCACGACTTGGGAGTCAAAACTGTCAAACCGTAGAGATACAGGAAACCATTGTTGTTATTGTTTAATGAAAATGGTAAAATTTTCTTACAAAGCTTTAACGATCACTGATGTTAGTTAGTTACCTAGCTTCTACTTGATTCCAGAAACAGTTACCAGTTACCAGATAAAACCTAAAATGAAATTCACAAGTTACAAGTGGAATAAATACAAAACACGCAAAGTATCAATTGAGAACACTTTTTTAAATCAAGACAAGCAAGACTATATTTATAATAAGCCGAATTATAAGTCAGTAGGTTGATTCCGGTTGTTTTCTGATATTAAATTTTGAAGCTCTTTGGGATTTTTTCCCAATTTTTGAACACCTACAGACAGATAAGCTATTTTTTTATGTCTGTAGAAGAAATAAGTAGTACCTTAGTAGTCCTGTCTTTAGTGTACGATGTTCCCAGGACTGTTCCTTTAAACCCCCAAAATAATTGACATAAAGTGGTCTTCTTCCTGTGCAGCACAGACCTGTGTCAGTAAATAGTCTAAGTTTCTGGCAGGAACCTCCACCTGGATTTTGCACAGATTCTTAAGTCGGTGTAAACGGCTAAGCACGGTAACTGAACCATTATAAATTTCAGTTTTTATTTATTTGTAAGGTACTGTAACCAACCATTTATAACAATAACATGGAAAACTAAGTGGTTATCCACTAACTAGTGTTGGCTTAATCATGCCACTACTACCTAGTCGCAGATCAAATGAAAAACTGATTGTTAGGTATCTCTTAACAAATCCCCTTATGAACCGTGGTTAGCACGATAAAAAATAATTTATGAAACCAAAAGTAGCTAATGAGGTCACTTGAATTGAATATGCTTAAAAACATGATGTAGAACGGAAAATAACAGCTCTACATAAGAGTTGCCTGATTTTGAGTGGTTTTAGTTAGATGAAATTGCAATTGCAGCAAACTAGATGAACTGCCTTATTTTTTATCATTCAGATCTTAAAAATGAATAGGAAAACATTTCTAACAGCGCGCAACTGCTCAGAGCCTTGTAAGCCCATAGCCGTTAATTAAATTGGGCTCATCCCATGACAATGATCGCTATACATCTAAAACTCTACATGACAGATATATAACATGTACAGCCCTCACCGATTTTATATGAAATAAGGGGTGGCTAGCGAACCGGAAAAAATGCCTAACCTGCTTCCCCCAATCACATTTACTTCCCCATTCCAGAATTGTGATAAATGTTTAAAAAAGATTCTTTTCTCTAACATTGTCGTATCGTTTCCCTCTCATCTTCTTGACTTTTATGTAATTGTAGCTTTTATGGAAGATCGGGCGGTATTATTGCTCGCGAGAGATATTAAAAGTCGGCGTTCAGAAATCAAGAGATGTGAGTCAGAGATGGTTTTACTAATTACCGGTCTTGTTTCAGAGTCAAGAATTGGGCTCTGAAGTTCGGCGTGGACCTGTGGGAATTCGGAAGGCATTTCACGAAGATGAATCAAATACAAAATGTAAGTATTCTATAAAATAAATAAAGATAACTATCTCGCGTTTATGAATAGGGTTTGGACGCTATTCAATTAATTTTTATGTTTTTAGATTAAAGGGGATAAAAAAGTAGTTTAATTTTATTTTAGTAAAATACATTAACATTTCTACAAAAACATCAATTGTAAAGTCAATTGGCATTCTTACCTGATTATGACGTCAGTTGTGTCTATTAAAAATCGTTTAAAGGCAGATGAGAAAGTATCTCAATGGCTAGACCGTCCGATTCCCTATTGCTTCATAAAGAGGGGTGTTTTCTTTGCCCTTCATCGCGGTGTGAGAGCGTAGAGCAAGTAACTAGCCTCGCTGGTCGGACGCGTTCGCACAAAAATGCAGTGCGAGAGTGTTCACACCCGGATCACCCCCCCACCCAGCTTCCCGGTACATGCCGCGACCCAGATACATGTCCGACCAGAGGGGGTGGATCTGATACACTCGAGATACGCTTGCGGGAGCCGCACAGTTAAGACGCTGACGATTGCAAGCAATTCATTTTTATTCACACATTAACTAATAACAAACTTCTTATATGGCTTATCAGTGCTTTTCCTCAATTCGGTGTTCGATTACATATTGTTTTCATAATTCGATTGACTAACAGAAATATAGATAGGAAAAGTACCAGAAAGAAGTACCTATTCCTATCCTAATTTTAATAACTTATTAAGGCTGCATCATCTAACCTGAACAATATCTTTGAATATCTTGTATCACCTAACTTTTACGATACCTCTGATACAGCAAAGTTGAGTTTTATTGAAACTGTGTCGGATTATCCAAAGGAATTTGTAAAAAAATTGTAAGATTAACATACCTTCGTTTTTACACAAAGTTACTGCTGAATTTCTTGCCTGGTATTATTATTTGTATCTAAATTAATTTTTTGGTAAAAAATAAAAAAAGCTTCTGTAATAAAACAGTCTATTTTGATTTGCTTAAGTAGGTAGAAGTTGCTACATCAAACAAAAAAACATTGTGCAATTCTGGGGGGCTAAAATGACGACATTTGACGTTTCATATCTGAAACATAATATGAAACACTTTTTAAAATCCTAAAATGGCAACTTATTAGGTGAATCATATTATGAACATAATATGATTCATATTTGTTTTTCATACAATTTGACAGTTTTGTATGGGAATTCGTAAAATGGTGCACTTTTAAACGTCAAATTGGAGGAATGTTAGATGTTTAGGGTCAGTTCGCCTGTTCGCGTCCACCACCCCGTTCGCGTTCATTTTACGGAAAATCCTCGAAATTAAGTAAATAATACAACAATTAAAAATACGTCACTAATGCTAATACTTCAAAGTTAAGTTCAAAGACACACGCACATAAGGACAAATAGTGTGCAGTGTGTTTTTTATTGATATATGTGAATTTTAACCTATATGGCGAGCCTTCAAGTTATTGTCATACGTTCTGACACGTTCTGACATACATTCTGTCACATGTTCCGTTATGATCTGTCACGTACAGTCGCGTTTATATCAATCTTCACAAAACCATTGCGAATTGGGTCTTATGTCAGCAGCATAAGATGGGCTATGTAAAGATTGATTTTATCCCGTCTGCACATTCATTCTATTTTATGTCGCTCATATGTCACTCATCCGTCGTTCATCTGTCGCTCATATGTCGTTCATTGTCATGTGGACGCCGGCGTCCACGTTGCCGCCCCACGGGTTAAGATACATTTTTAACGAATAAAATGAGGTAGACGCGAATTAAATACATCTCATTTAGAACTTAGCGTTTGCGTCCGCTATGGCCGCAAACTATACCTACAGGAGATAATCATAAACCAAATTGCGTCCACTACTTTCTTGAATGCAATAAAATTAACTTGCTTGTAAAAATAATTTCAAATGTATTGTTCATAATTATGATACATTTTTAACTAAGACTACGGCTAATAATTATATTTTTAAATGAAATAAGTAATTCCTTTCATTATTTTTATTAGTCAAGACATTAATTAGGTCTTCGGTGACAAGAAATAATGATGAAGAGAGAACATAAACTGAAGACCATTTAAAGAAATCGTAAAATGAAATGCGAAATGAAGAGACCTGATTACTGTTTATTCATTCATAGACAGACCACTGGAGAACAGACACAGGTGGACTTATATGCTACACAGGCGGATTCAGGAAATAATCAATCAAACTCTTGGTTGCTGGCGTGCACAGACGCACTATGTGATGATGGCTCGGCGATAAAGAGATCAGTACGCTTGGGCAGGCAGGCCAGCGTTCTTGAAACCAAAATTTATGCATTCTGGTTTGCGCTTACATAGCAGGCAAACGTCACAACTATGTCACAAAAGTGATGGTCTACAGTGACAGCAAGGTAAGAGTAGCACTGCAAGCATTCAACAACCAGCGACAACATCAGCGATTGTCAAGGAATGCAAATCAGCGCTAGGGAGACTAGCTGGCAAAGCGGAAGTTGGATGTGCAAGGGTCCCCTGCCAAGAGTTAATGCTGGCATTAAAGCAGCTGATAAATTATTCCCGCGAAATGGTCTACAGTGGACGCTAATTGTCATTTTTGGAAAAACACCTAATTCTGTAATTTATCTATTAAAAAAATGCAATGTTTTGAAAAAAACTTTAAGTTGATCCTAAAATAAACTAGAATATAATGGATACATTATATATATTTTTATATAAATCAGTGCTGGAGCATTTTTTGATTCACTGTCAAATTTAGCAACTGCACTAAATGGACGCGAACAGACGAAATTACCCTACTAGGTGACAGCGCTGAGCTGTCAAATTCACATAGCAGTAAACATTATTTAATCGTTTTTAGGATAAATTTAATTATTCCTAGTAAAATGTGTTACTGTGAATTATTATAATGACACCAAGAATACATAATAGACAATAAATTGAACCAATTTCCAAGACCGTGGTGGAAACGAGTGGAAATTCCTGAGAACTTAGTCATCACATTTACGTTGTTAACTAGCTGTCTTCTGGTGAATGAATATTCCAATATTATCGAGTAAATAAAAAACGTTTTTGTTATTATAATGTGTATTATTTAAAAAATGTGCGGCATTAAAACCTAAAAATCTGCTCCCAAATAAAGTCGTCTTGTACGCCATTGCCGAGGCAGAAGTTTGGCAAATCACTCGGGCTTTGTTGGTACAGAGTCATGTCTTCTTGCAAATATCTTCAATCTCAAGAACATGCCTAGCTAGCACCAATTTCTTGTCTTCATTCATCGTTTCCGGTCGGAAAATGATTTTTATCACAAGTTTTCACGAACATTATTTACAATCTCGATTGACAGCTGTGACATTATTGTTCTTAGGCCAACTGTCACGGTCCTCATTGCCAGACATAAAAATTGAAAATTTAAAACATTTTACATTTATTAGTGATAAGAAATCACACAAATTCAATAATAAGCTACTTTTTAAGCCTTAAATTATTAGTTGTAATGATGAAAATATTTTTTTAATGAAAACCGTTTAAGGCGCGACACTATTTTTTTGGTGTAGCAATGTCGTCATCAAACTATGTCTAAGAGTCTAAGCCATGAAATACATTTAAAAAAGAAAAATATGTCTAAGATATGAAACGTCAATTAGGTGTTTCACTTTTCATGTCGCCGTTTTACCGTTTTTAGCAATTCACCAGATGAAACGTCACTTAGATGATTCATATATGAAACACCTAAAATGTTGCCGTTTTAGACCCCCTGAATGTATTTTAACTTTAATGTCATTCAACTGTCAAGGCATCTTCAAATAAGAATTTATCCCAGGCGTGCGTCTCTACCAGATATCGATTTTTCATCATTATGTCCACCACAGTAATAAAACAATCAAAATTCTGCAGAGATCGCTCCACCAAGTAATATAATGTTTCGCTAGCGAAACTTTGCCCGGAACTTATTCAATATTAGCACAGCGTCAGATCGAACGGGGCCCGAGCGCTATCATTCATATAAATCATTTATATTATTTTACTTTCTTATGTAAGCAGAAAGTTCCTACTTTGTTCATTAGGCTCTTGTCTCGGTTTTATTGAAGATTCGACCGAAGTATCTATGGTTTATATACTCCGTGGCTTCGTTTCTCGGAATCAGAATAATTCTGTGAGATAGTAGCTTACTCTCATATTGGTCCTTAGTTATTCGTGTATTTAGGATTTAAATAAACGTTTTTTTTTAATCTATCGGTTATTGTCCCTGTGTATTTGGTACGGTTCTTCAATGAGGCCAAAGTTGATAGACATGTATATCTCTACGAGGATATAGTTGATTTCTTAGGTATTATTTGAACTGTGGGAATTTAGATATGGTTGTAGAGGTAGTAACAAGTGTGAAATTAATTAGCCGCCTAGTAACAAATACTAAATCGTTAAAAATAATGAGATTAGTTCATCACAAACTATCGAATTGCCTCAATAACTGATATATAGATCCTATGTGGTAAGATTTAAGACAGATTAGGGAAATTTGGCAGTTTGTAGTCACTTTATCTGCTGACATATTTGCTTAAATATTGTTAAAAGCCTTCTATGTTTCACAGCACGGGCAGGGACCTATCACGCTTACACTGTTGGTGATATTGTGCCTTTTCCAATAAATCATCATCATCATCGGCCACCTGGGCAATGTGTTCATAAAACAGATGTATGGGGACACTGCCTCACTAACGGTTTTTCGGTTAGTTCTTCGCTTGCCAATTTGGTTTCATGTGGCATTCCATATGCTTTGAAATTATTAACATACGATGTTCACGGATAGAAACAGGGCCGAGTTGGCCTAAATATGTACGTGTACACACCACATTGCCAAAGTATAAGACGTCGGCTCAAGGCGCATCATGGAGTTTCTTCATCAACTACCTATCAACTCGTTACAACCTGTGATGACGGATGAATAAATAAATTGAAGAGGTTCCTGCAGCTAAATAAGCATTCTGTTCACAAATTCCCAAACAGCAACTATCTCACTGGTTATTAGACGGCTGACCCTGGGGAGATCTAATGAGCAAGGGTGCATCCAGGCCGCCAGGCGGCCAGTGCAGTTGGAAATTTGCCAATCTGGTCAAATTGGTTACCCCGGTACCATTTACATTTTTGTGATGTACCTACATAGTTTACTTTTTAGAAATTGTATACGTAGGTATTTAAATTATAAGCTGCGACCACACACCCAGTTTGTGGGGCTGGTAATATGGAAAAAAAATGTTTTATTTAAATTGTGATCTTACATTTAGTTTGACATAATTATTACTTCCCTTGAATTGATCCTTATAAGCGACACTACAAGATAACACAATAGTACAGGATGACTTTTTTTTCAAAACCAACAGGTTCGAGTCCCGGATAAAAATGGTTTTCGTAAAATCTGAGTATGCTGTTTTAGTTTTTGACAAAATCGGCCTAGAGCCTCCTTTCAGCATTTTTCGATAGTCCTCATAGTTTAGGATTTGGCCTACCACGCCCATTTGAAAACTCAACCTGTATAATTTCTAACCACCATTAACTTCATCAACTACCCTTAAACGCCTACCGAAGTCAATCATCAAACTCATCATCTAATCAAAACGACTTTGTAATAACTCATTGAGATAATATTTTATCTCGTTAAATTTATCTTGCTTGACGCACATCATGTTATGCCTCTATCGAATTGCCTCGCTAATTTATAAAAATGTGAAAGGCACAATTTCTTTAATATAGTGAAGTTTACAGCTTACTAATGTGCATCTGTGCCTGAATAAAAGTTCTAAACATAGAGCTCAGGTTTTTCAGGTAACTGAGCACTCCTTTGCATTGTTATTATTCCATGATAAGCATATTGCATATTGACAGACCTTAAAGAGCGATTCACTCTTTTTTGATGAAAAGAGTATAAAACTAAGAGTCTTCTTAAAAAAAAACAATTTAACAGCAGTTTTAGAACAAATTAATTAATCATACTTCATTGTGCTCCTATGTTTAAAGGTTATAATGAACAGGTTAATGCCAGCAAAAATAAAAACACCGTGAACTTCTCTCGTTCAATAGGTTGTGTAAATAATAGCGAATGCTTTTTCTAGAGTTTAAAGGAAAACATTTTTACTGAATATTTTGTGAAGCGTTCAAGGAAAATTTAAATATAAAAATCGGTGTTCACTCAACGTAAACTTTTGTACCATCAGCATTCTAACGAGAATATAAAATTCCGAGAGCGTTGCCCGGCGAGTCAGTTGGGAAACTTTAATTTCATTACTAATACATTTTTAATTAATTGCCGCTAGGTAAGTATTAAAAGTTTGTCATGCCTGCGTATTGGGCTGACAATATAATTGTTAAAGATCATTTTAGTTGTCGTTTTTTAATGGATTATTTTTAGATAATATTTACAGTATCATTACTTAGTGTGAAATTCAGCGACTTCTGCTCTACAATTTTATAGAAGGACAATTAAGAAAAACTGTATAGTAAACTATAAAATACTAAATATGAAGTAATTTTACGAGCTACTTTTCTGTGTAATAAATGCTCGGCTCTTGCCAAGCTTGAAGTATCTTCTAAAATTTAAGTAGTTATCTTGAAACAAATAATTTTATGAAATAGCGTTGGCAAGTACATGTGGACTGGGTTATGGTTGGCGGTTATTGCAACCTATGGGCAAGTGTAACCAAGGCATTACTCGAGTACCTTTTCAAACCCTTCTTGAAGAAATCTATGCTATAGCTCATCGGGACAACCTCTTCAAGACATTAGATAACAAAGAGTTAATTAATGGACTTTAACGACACAAGCTGGCCTGAACAATATTAAAATATTTAATAACACGAAACACTGTAGTAGCTGCATCATAAATCAGCTAGCGGGCGATTTTATTAAGCGTGTGAAAGCGCTTTGGCTGGCGAGTCTAGATCAAAGGTGAATCTGAGGGATTTTCCACATGAGTCCCTGTGCTGTATCTAACGGGGCCAATGTTACCTCTGATAAAGCTGTTTTCACCGCAGTATATACCATACCATTGAATAATAAAGTAGTAACATAATTCAAGTGGATTCTTTTACGTTCATGAATACAGTCAGTCAATAAAAGTATTTGATTTCTATGGAAAAGTAGCTGGTACCAGTAAAGTCGTTTTTGTGTCAAACTTATACAGAGTTAGCTCTCCCATAAAGTTGCTGAAAATATTTAAGTACACACATCAAAAGTGTCTAGGGATATCATAGGGATATCATTTTTCAAATATTTCATAAAGTTAAGTTGGTTTACAAGTTGAGCATTATCTCTGAATAACGCGAGGACAGTGGCATAAGATAAAGGTTAAGAATATTACAAAAAAAACGTTTGATTTTGCTAAAATTTTGACACTTTTTAAAAGAAAAATCTGTCTTTTTTTAACGTCCTTACGATTGTACAATAATGCTACTACAATAATTTTTTATACAATCTGAAAGGGCAGATATAGCAGTTTCTGTGTTCTAAAAATTTCTACGTTGGTAGCATTATTTTAATTTTTACAGCCTCCCAAATAGCTATACTTTGTATGAAAATGCTTGAGATATCCCTAGACACTTTTGATGTGTGTATATAGCGTATGCTTTTGTAATAAAATAAATCTAGTATCGGAATGGAAATTTGAGTAAAATGTGTTAGTTGCTTATGATTTGCATTATTTCATTGAGTCAGTCAGGTTGAGAAATAATATAATCAACATCGTGAACTCGACGGATTCCCAAAACAAGTTACTACCTACATATACTATGTAGGTAGTAAAACAAAGTATCTTTCTCTGTCGGATTTGTTGCGGTTTTTTTTAATAGATAGAGTGATTGAAGAGAAAAGTTTATATGTATAAGACATAACATATGACACAATACATAGCGTAACATCCCATTGCACCTGTACTAAGTTGGGGCAGATCGCTAATAATTAGATATAACAAAATATTTTAACTATTAAAAATCGCTTACATGCTTGAAATTGAACTCAAACAAGAGCAAAAGCATTAACTTAATGCAAAAGCAAATGCATCACTAATACTATGTGCATCGCATACAAACACACAGGATAAAAGTTAATCAGCACATAAAAACCACGGGTAGCTAAGCCATAGCTCAGCCTCATAAAAACCCTACACTAAAATAGTCCGATTTCTTATCGGCGCGTGTTTGGAACACATAAAAGATGTGCAAGAGAGCGCGGCTACCCCTTTCTGTAGATATTTTTTGCTAGCAAATGGAGTTCCCTTGTGCGGGCCACGCACAAATGCCACCGTCCGGAGTGGAAAATCCTGTCCGGTCCGCAAGAAACCGGACTGCCGTGCCCGCGGATCGTGACATAGCGTTTTACCCTTATTATTTATTTTGCCATCATATTTAGAACCCTATCATTACAACGTTAATGCACGATTTCGTTCCTTATTCAGCTACAGTTCTAAAAAGCTTATAGGACGTAGTTTCCCTCTGTTCAGACTAATTCGCTGCTGGTTTCCGGCTCGCATGATAAATGATTCACCGTTCGCTACACGATTGACGTTCGGTGTACAGTTGTACTAATACCCTAGATTAGATGATGAATTATGTAGTACATCTCATGTTTGTGCAAATTATTGAAAAGATTTTCGTTTCTATTATGAGCTATTCAGTTAATTGCCTTTATTTCGGTAACCCGAAGATGGCGATCGATCCATTTTAAGAGCTCAAGCAATATCTGAAGATAAGAAAACTTTATTGGGATGTACCATTACAGGTGGAATGACAAACTATAAATTCAATAATATTAAAGAAATTGAGTCGAGAATAAGGGTACTAAGATAAAAAAGTTTACAAATAAAAATAGAAAGGTACCTAAACATTTTCCTAGTATAAAAACCTTATTGACCTGACAAACTGGCGCTACGCTTAACTACGTCGGTTCAATTTGTATTTGTATGTATGTCCGGAAGCTGTTATACATTTACAAGTATTAGTATTAGTCTACTACGAAAGACCTTCAAATAATTTTGCTGATAAATGTCCAAGATATTTGTTTATTCTCTGGTAAGATGCGAATACTCGTAGGTACTTCTTTATAGATTTAAATGATTTTGATTGTCTTTTGTCTTTTTCCACGTGTGACGTTTAAATGAGTGGTCACTTTTTAATTGAGTTCGTCTGTTTTCATTTGGTTTGTCCCTTGGTATGTATTCCTGATTTTTATAAATTTCTTTTCCATTCTTCTTATTGAATATACTTTTATATTTACTTTAATATACAGTCCACTTGTTTCCTCTCATCTCCGTCACAATCTTTTTAGACCTTTGAAACATTAAAAAATGCTGCATTTAGACGAATTTCAATATCAAATTTTAAAGTGCGACAGTCAGTTTTGTATATTTCCTTGATTCACATCTATTCATGATGAAAAGTGAGTTAAAATAAACCTATTTAACCTCTTCGTGCGGTCGAAAGTGGACCTCGTAACCACAGCATCGACTTGGTGCTAGAGTAATACCAAGACTGCCAGGTCTTCCGATCAAGTTCATTGTGCTAATTTTGTTTTATGACTATAAACCAGAATACTCTAAAATCTGGTAAATAGCAGTAAGTATGTTCTTTTAAAATGTCTTCCGGTTAACTAGATTTACATACAACATTAACGAGAGTAGATCGCCTGGCCAAAATAGGTCATAAAAGTGATGAGAGCTCTAGATTCAAAAGACGTAGTTCAATAAGTTTGTAATATTAGTAATATATCTAGTGCTAACTAGTGGCTGTTGAAAACGCTTTCAATAGTAGGTCCGCGGGTGGCGAGCGGCGTACAAGGCGAATTAAATTACTGCCTTAATTGAATTTAGGCCCCGTGTTAGCCAATGTGCCCGTGTTAGCCAATGTGCCCCGCGGGCGACGGCGAGATTAGATTAGACGTCGAATCTAATATCGAACGATAAACACGTAGACCGCATAGATTCATTCATTTCTATCAAATACTTACTTCTATGGTGTTTGTCTTATACTCGTAGTCATGGCTTCAAAACCCCTACTATCTTTATAACTTCATTTCATTATTGCAGCAATCATGAATTGTTACAATAACTACTTGAAAAAGAAATAATTTTAGGCCTTTTCTCAGCACCGGTAAAGAGCAGTAAAAAGGCTAAATTCTACCTTCGAATTTCTTACAGAAAATAATTTACTCTTAGGTAAACTTGTTTTTCCTATATCATTGCCAGTTAAGCCACAATATAAATAGACATCGACGAACATACATACTTAAATACTTACTTTTTGGTTAATACTAATACTACTACCTTACTTATTACTAATAATAATACCTTACTTATTATACATAGCAAACACCCAGGCCAATACAAACAGACATGTTCATGCACACGAAAGTTTGTACTATGCGGGAATCGAACTCACGACCTCTGGTGTAGTAGCAAATTTCTAACCATTACACCAAATCGGTCATCAGACATCCATTTAAATAAAGGGAAATATTCAATAGGTATACTTACCCGTTTAATAAAACCATTTCGATTGGTTGTAAAAACACGTAGCCTACCATGTTAAATACGCGTATCTGTTTGATCCGTTAGTCTGTTATTAACCACCCTTTCATATTCATATCCAATTAAATAAGGACTAGCACAAATACATCGAAATGTCAAGTAAATTAATAACCTACGGGTCGAGAGTCGAGATTCGGGTAAGCATCAAGTGTCCTCGCCCTAATTCATGATGCAGGTCGATGGATCTGACCGAAGATAGGGCGGCGCGCCCTAAATCAAATATCCACGCGCCCCTTTGTCGCACACGTACTCTTCAATTAAAATTAACATCCTGCTGTAAATATGCGGGAGACAACAACGTGAACGAAACGCAAACGCAACGCAAACGCTTATTACCTTTTGCATATTTTTACGAGTTTACTTAATCATTCATCTTTTCAATTACAGTCGTTAGCACCTTACAATTTACTTCAGTAAAGTGATCACCCCACTAAAGTAAAGTGTAAGGTGCTAATACTTTGCGTTTGAAGTTTATCTACGATTACCAAAGAAAGGAAAATACTCTAGTTAATCGCTATCTATATGCAACTGATCAATATTTTGGTGCGCAGCTATTTAAAACTATGGGGTCTCCCAAGGGATTATTGAAATCACTGTGTGGAATAATGTCCAGTGGACATTAGTCCAGTGATTTACTTCATAACTTTTAAAGGGAAACATTTTGGCCGAATTGGATTTTTTAATTTTAAACGGTTTACGCAGCGCATGCAACGTGAACTCTCAAAATGATTTATTCCATTTTGCTCCATTTTTCATTGACGCTTCGCTCCTGTGGTTGTAGCATGAAAGCCTTAAGCTTTTGTCAATAAATGAATTATCCAACACAAAAAGGTTTATTCAACTGGAAAAAGCAGTTTCTGAGATTAGTGCGGTAAACCAAACTAAGTTACAAACTTTTCATGTTTAAAATACTAGTAAAGATTAGCCAATAGCCAATCGGTTGACTAGCTACGGCCACCTAAAACTCGCGATAAAATATTTTCCTAGAGTAACCTTTTCCATAGACAGCATAAAGTCCGGCGTGTGCCGGGTGGGCATCGATTAAATGGGGGCTAGAGGTGCTCAAGACAATGTAACGTGTTGGGAGGCAGCCCTGCCCGGGACGTCTCTCTATGGCTATATCATAGGGCTGTCAAACTGACATTGTGCATTTCAAGCAATACGATTGCGGTTGCGGTGTTCATTGTAGGTTCGAGGACGTCTTTAGTTAATCTATATACCCAACTAAAATTGTATCAAATTTTATTTCATTCTATCGAATGCTATGCTTTTCATATTTATTCACGCGCAAAGTTTTTAACAAAAATGGGTCTTACGTCAGCCGCATAAGGTGCCCCTATGGAAAGGTTGATGTGTGCGCCTCTGTATGAGGTTTGTTAGTCGGTCATTTCATTTAAGCATGAACTACCTATGTCCCTATTAATCTTACGAATGCAGTTGCGCAGCGCTTAATCATAGTTTAGGTTAAGTCTGTAATGTTTTTTATCAGTAGGCCTAGCACGAACCGATAGCGTTTTGGTAATCGAAAAGTGTACGATACTTTTTTTTCTTCAGACAAAGGAAAAAGATAAAAAGTATCATTTACTTTTCGATTACCAAAACGTTAGCGGTTCGTGCTAGGCCTACAGAACAATAAAATGTCTTTGAACCTAACACTTGTCTGTGGAACGCTGAAGATGCGTTTCAAATAAAATAATAATAGTTATAATGCGTCGAATAATTGAGCTTACCTTGCAGGCAAATGAACAATTTTTAGATGCACAAAACGCATTCATTTCATTCGTTTATGTTTCTCTGTCCAGTCTCACTTCATTTTAATAATGAATTTATGGTTAGCTCGTTGAGTTATGAATCTTAAATCAGATGCAGTTTTGGCCTGAATCAAATTATTTGCAGTAGTCGTAGCAGCCCTACGTGGCGGCACCATTTTTCACCCGCGGTCGAAGGTAGGTACCCTTAAAACGAACTTTATTGAGTGAGCGGCAGCTGTTTTTCCGGAAAAATGTTACACCGCCCTTCCATAATCTTCAATATCGGCCTTTCTTTTATTTACATATTCTGCCGTGGTTCGATTAGGTGCCTTTGTGATTCCGACTAAATGACGGCTTTTGCACCGATTATAACATCAACATGACTTTCAGTTTGTTTTCAGTTACAAATATGTGAAGTAAGGTAGTCAATATTTACGTATTCACAATGTCCATAATATTTAAATTCAATAGCAATAAAAAGCCTTTCATACTGATGATGTCATTTTGTTACTAACAATACAATACAATACACAAATACCTAGGTATTTGTAATAATATTTGTGTATTGTTTCTTAAACCTGCCCACACAATGCCTTGATATACTTCTCAATGTAGATAATTTATTATTAACCTTTTCTGAGTTAAGAACATTTCAACATAAAACTGTCCAAGAACGAATACGAAAGTAAAGTAAAGTAAAAAAAAGTAAAACAATCATTTATTTTTTTGTATTTATATATTTAATGTAAGTAAGCTTATTTACAAGCATTTATGACACGTCAAGACAGAACATCAAAAAATATAAATTAACAAAGTGACTCTACCACCGGTTCGGAAGTTGCTTCTATCGAAGTTAAACAGATCATACCAAATAAGTGGAACTTTACTCAAAACCTGTTAAAAGGCTCAATTGAAAAACCGTTGAAAGAGCTCAAAGGGCTGTTATAAAAAATATTTATCATAACGACACAGGACGACATGTCATTAGATTTGATAGCGAGGCAACAAAGGCGACATCGGGACAATCCGAAATTCAATAACCGCGCGGAGCGGGCCGGCGCCTCCGCGAATAACAATCATTTGGCAGCCAGCATCCGCCAAATTCCGGGTGTGTTCGTTCCATTTTTAAATTTGACAGGTCTCGGCCGCGTGCTGCGCCACGTTAGCCAGGCAGGGACGCTCCAGACTCGCGGCACGGGGCCCTAAAAGTATTGTGGGACATACTTCGACATGAAAACCATCTAAATACTTAAGTACATACATACCTAATCTGCTTCATCAATCCCTGCCTCAATCTGATTGGGAACAGAAATCTATACCGTTTAGGTTTTAATAGTCACCATTCAACAAAGACTCCTAAGTTACGCTATTTACTGGGGCCTTTTACCTGGAAGCTTTCAAGCTCAAGGAAGCTGCAATTTTGGCATGAATAATGTACTCATTAAGTACACACATGCAATTACGCATACGAACAGAAAAAAAAAAGGTTTTTTCGTATCATTGAATAGGTCGTTCATAAATATTTCCGGTGTCCAAAGGGCATTTTTGGTACAGAGATCCGTTTCAGAATTATTAAGCTTTAAGGTGCAATTTTTGCTGCAGACAATGTGATAGTACAATAATGTACGTATCTTTGAGACCACGCGCTTTGACGCCGTACAGCTCTCAATATTTCGATAGAGCATATTCAGCAGAGGATATCTTGTGGTCGCAAATTATATTATACTATAACCTAATAAATATCTAAAAAAAAGAACTAAGTACTTCATAAAAGTATGTAGAAGTGGTCCACCCTGGTGCAAGAGCCCCGCAAAGTAGCCCCTACAGCCGGCCCTGAGGTCCAATAACTCAACGCGTAATGTAGCGCGAACGCGACAATTGTTGTCATTTTCGCAAATTATGCGCACGCTACACGCCTGCCAATGTTTATCTGCGCCCTGGAAGCACTAAATTACGTGACTGCTCTACGCAGATATTACTAGCTACTGTGTTTGCTATCGAATCCATTCTTTATTGTCTAAATTGAATGAACTTTCATCTGTCTGATTGTTCGTTTAATATAAACTTTAAGTAGTTGTTGCGTGAAAGTTGAACAATGTTATAAAAATGTTTTCAACTTTGTCAATAAATGTAGACACTAAACACGTATTTTTTGCACTAAACTTAAAGCTTAACTAAGCACCTATACAAATAACATCTTTGGCAATAAATAAGCCAACAAACTTTCCACATACAATTGTACAAACGCTTCCAATTTTAGGTAAGTGGTAGGTTAAGACTCTTTCTGTACATTCTCTATCACTAAACTACAAAAATCGTTACATCTCGTAAAATCCAGAAGTCTTGGAATCAATTGCCAAACTAGGCAGATAGATCTAATACGAGTGGCCTGATTAAGTATAAACTCGTTGGTCGTCATCAGCTTAAACGTTCTCGACCTGATGTCGACGTCTACTCTTACTCTAATACGTTAGTATCAATGATTTAAAATAGATAGATACGTTATATCAGTACTGAGGCGAAGTCGAAAATTAAGCGCTAGCGTACGTACCTATAATTTGACCGTGTGTTTAAGATAAAAGGTATAATCATTTAATTACCACATAGTATAAAACAAAGTCGCTTTCTCTGTCCCTATGTCCCTTTGTATGCTTATCTTTGAAACTACGCAACGGATTTTGATGCCGTTTTTTAATAGATAGAGTGATTCAAGAGAAAGGTTTATATGTATAATAACATCCTATTGCACCCGTGTGAAGCGGGGGCGGGTCGCTAGTAAAGCATAAACGAGACAGATACAGGTTGCGCAGTGTCGTTTCAAACTGTCAAAGCTAGAAGATCTAGATTTCGGGCGCCACTTTTTTAGCACAACTAACCTATCTACGTCTTTTTTATTATAATATCATTGGCTAGTATACACTTTAAATCTAATTATGTTGTAATGTCTGCAGAAATATCACGAGTACAACGTGGATGTGGTGCGCAAAGACGGCCTGCTGCTCGTGCGGGAGCTGGCCGCCGAAGTCAAGAACCACATGGACTTCAAGACCAACGCTGTCATGGTGAGTAGAATAGTAAATATATTCATAGTAAACTAGGTTCACTGCTAGTAGTTCCGTGATGGAACTGGCCGTTATAAATGTAGATTAAAAACCACCACTAGTTTCATCATAGAATACAATAATGGAACTTGTGGCAATAAACCAAACACTTTAAGTTCATTTTTATAGAATTGTATTTTTAATTGGTTAAATTATTTAAAGGATATATAAAAAGTGACATGTTGTTAACATTATGAATAAATCGTATGTTATATTGAAGCATTTCAAAATCATGATAACTCCGTGAAGAGTGATATCGGCCTACCGGCCTTCTAGGGTCGGTCATTTCCCAGAGTGATTTTGAATTCTTGCTGACGACAAAAAGGTGTAAGAAAAATATTAATCATGGTTTAGTTCATAAATTCGTCCATTTCAAAAGTATAGTCTAATTACGAGACTAGCTTTCCTCGTTCAATCTCTCATCCGACCGAATAGAAGATAACTCAAGCCTTATTTATCAATGAAAAACTCCCTTCACAGAAAACGACACAGTAAATTCGTAGCTTAGAAAATGTTTACGTAGATGTGCTACGATGCTACGACGCTACGAGACGGTAGCATGCTACGTGGAAATTCTTGTTGTTAAATGCATGCTCTTGATGTACGAGGTTGTACAGTGACTACTGATACTTCTAACTATACTGATAACAGCGTCAGAAGTCTTGGTAAGGTTTTTACTGAGGGCTGATAATGTGAGAAACGTTTTTCTCTATCGTGTTCATTGTTAACACTGCTGTATGCTGTACAAAAATATTTTTTTTATATTTGTAATGGTCTAGTACATAATGGCCTTATTAAGTGTTCGTGGGAGACTGGAGTCTAAACTAGGCCAGTATAGTCATCAGACTGTATTAAAAGAAAATTGTATATTGTATAAAAAAAAAATGTTAATGCTTTAGGCATCTTAGTACATTTACATCACTCTGTCTAGCAGTAACAGAAACTGATACTTATAAGCTTATAATCTCTGCTCAGTATACATTATTCCTTTTGTGTTTATTCCTAATATTATTCTAATATTAATTGGCATCCATCATACAACTGATTAATTCATATTTTAATATTTTCAAGACATAAAGAGGCCCATCAAAATAATAGCGCTGATTTACAATATGAAAATAGCAAACAAAGGCCATATCGCGGTTGGAGCCTACTTTCACTAAATTGTTTTCATAATTACCAATTTGGGTAAGCTTAGTTTAAATGAAGAATTCAATTTAGTTTTTGCTAGCTCTTATAAACATCAAATGAAGCGAAGAAAAGACTGGTAATGAGGAGAATCCCGCAAGAAACTCAGCATTTTTTCTCGTTAAGTGTTATTTTAATTAGTGACTGGTAATAAAGTGAATCAAACGTGAAATTTAATTTAGGGGAAGTGTATGCCTCAGAAAATATTGCGTTGGGAGGTAAAAATGCGGTATTTGCCGACTTCATGTTACTTAGCCGTTGGTGACAGATATATCCTTGGTCTCTTGCAGTGAGTCATAATACTGCTGACGTAGTTAAGCTGAGTCGGAGGCCTTAGGTGGCCTAATAAGATCTGACAGTAAGGTTTATCACAAACCTTACACCCCTCCACCAATTCTCCAACACGAGAGATTAGTAAGCGTGTTGTATGAAGTGGTAACATAATACTCGTAAGTACTCATTAGCTGTCCAAAAATATGTATATACCTGACATAGGTATATTATCTTGTGTCACGGAATAGGCAAGGTGGATGCAAGCCGCCTACAGCTGATTCCTCTAGATATCTATGAAGGCCATGTTCAGCAGTGGACACCTTAGAATCCAGATTTTTATTTAAAATACAAATAAACGTAACCGCTTCAGATACTGTTAATATTGAAAACGAACTCGACTGAATCGGATGTTCAATCAAGATGAAAACTGTGGCCAGCACACAAGTTGCGTCCATGCCAAATATCATATCGACCGAGTTAGTGGTTGATACTTTATTGCGCAACTAACAGACAGAACACTCCACGTTTGTTAAATTACAGTCAGTTAAATAGTTTGGCCCACGTTGTAGCTAAATTACTAACAATTCAATCTGTTTATGGAAGTACTACACAAATAATATTGGGCTGAGTGTAAGTAATGTGGGAATAACATAAACGGCCTATATACGTCCCACTGCTGGGCACAGGCCTCACCTCAAATGTGAGGTGGATTGAGCCATACTCCAACACGCGGGCTCAGTGCGGGTTGTTGGAGGGGTGTAAGGCTAGTGAGCAACCTTAATGCCAGATGTTATCAAGCCGCCCTAAGGCCTCCGACTAGGCTTAACGACTGACATCTAACGAGGTCAGCCGGGACTAACTGCTTAACGTGCCTTCTGAAGCACGGAGATGCCCGAAATACACATCACTAAATTTCGGTCGGGGTGGTCACCCATCCCATTTCCGACCCGGCGTTTGTTGCTTTACAACAGCGATCGTCGCCGATCACTGTCGCAACTGCGACACGGGCACCTCCATAATGTGGGAATAAAATTTACAAATACGGGAATACAGTATTGTGAGTGCTACAAAATTGTTGTTATTATTAAATATTGGAAACATTTCCTCATTAATTAGATAATTCTGAGACACAGCAAATATTTCAGGCTTACCATACCTATTCAATTTAATCAACGTTGCGGTCCAAATTCGGTCGGACAAGCTTCTGAATGTTATGTACCGAGACGGCAACAGTCAATTAGGTGTACAACCTACTCGTAACAGGCGTATTTGTTTTTCCCTGTGTGAATAGATACTTACTTCACTATGATTAACCAAAATGCGCAATATAACAAGGTCAAAAGGTAAGCGACAAAACTTTAAGGAAAATCGGTCCGCCCCAGCAGCGCGGGAACACAGCGACGTCCGCACACAAAGGCGGTTTTGTTTCACTTTCTATTTAGATCCGACATAAAATATCCCGTCTAATGGTCAGGATTAGATAAGGTCCCCCTTTATATTCCGTCATGTTTCATTAAGTCTCATTGTTTCGGCCCTCGGTATTGTATTCGAGCAAAAAACCAAAAGCAATCTGAACGCTCTTAGCTTTGTTTCATTGAAAAAGTCGAGTCGAGATCGTAAACAATATTTGTCTTAGAGAACGAAACAAATCACTTTACAAAGAGGCAACGTTGAGGAGAGAACGTTTTAACATTGTTACAGTTTACAAGCAACAGTTTCACGGAGAGTTGCCTCGAAAAATACAATGATGCATTAAACTTTTGCGCACAATACTCGAGGAGCGACAGAGAGAGCCTGTCCCGAGCAGCCTCTCTTTCCTCCACTCAAGTGAATCCGACGCAGACTCACAAAAGATGATCATAATTGATTTCCGCATGGGCGCCCCTCAATAGAAAACTCATTGAATGTAGATCGTGTAAAGCTCTATTGTTTTGTTTTTGCACACGTCGTTAACGTCACCATCACCTTTAGAAATAATATTTCCTTTCACTCCATTATAAAAACCTTACACGTACACGGCATGTCTAACAGACGTATCAATGCGATTAGGATTAATTATTACCAGTTAAGTGTAATTAAGAATGAATTAATGTGGGGTGAAACAAAAGCGATTTGAATTATTGTTATTATACTCGTAGGTGTGGTGCTAGTTCCCTTGTTGATTTAGGTGGGATACGATTTACTCGTGCTTTTATGATTTCTAGTTATGTAGTAGAGAAATTTGTTCAAACTACTTAAATAGGTTTCAATTAACAATAAAACGTTACCTCCTTATTGGAATGGAGCACGCCCATCGAATTATGTGTCGTGTAGACGTATGTAGGTATTGTATTATTTCTCTCACTAAATTGACGCATAGGTACTATGTATTTACAATAGTTTATGTTGGTACTGAAATATACACTTAATAAAAGTTACCTCATTTGTCGGGTTGAATTAATTAGAATCCGATTTTTAAGAATGCTAGGTTATAGCTTTATTAATAACTAGCTGTCCCAACTGACTTCGTTCTGTTGTCAAACATTTAGTGTCACGTGACAGGTAGTAACATTTACTAAGAGGAAACTAAAATTGAGATTTTTACTATATTCCCAGCATTTTGTCATGATTACTCACCTTTTATACCTTCCCTCGACCATTACAAATATTTCAAAACCTAAATTACCAAAATCGGTCCAGTGGTTCTCGAGTTTTAGCGAGACTAACGAACAGCAATCCATTTTTATATATAAGAAGACTAGCGGCCACCCGCGACATCGTCCGCGTGGACTTGAGTTAAAAAAATGTGATATGTCTTTGTAAATTGTAGCCTATGTCTTATTCAGATGCATAAGGTTTATTACTGTAGAGTTTCATTAAAATCCATCGAGTAGTTTTTACGTGTAACAAAATGGGGTACTTAACTTTTCCCGTTTTTCCAATATTACCCTGCACTGCTCTGCTCCTTTTGATCGTAGCGTAATGAAAAGTATAGTATAACCTGCCCAAGAGTATGAAGCATAATTGTGCCAAATTTCGTTAAAATCCGTTGAGTAGTTTTTGTTTCTTTAACGAATATACAGCAGATAGACGGACAGACAGATAGACAGACAAAAATATTATTGATTGCATTTTTGGCATCAGTAGCGATCCCTAATCACCCCTTGATAGTTATTTTTTGAATATATTTCATGTACAGAATTGGCCTCTCTACAGATTTATTATAAGTATATATAGATAGATGTGAATGTTTGTCCTGTGTGAGAATTAATCTGCTACCTTTGGTGTACAAGATATGTATTTGGTTATATTGTGTCATAATAATACCTTCTTATCTGAATTACTAACGAACGAACAACCTATTCTACGGGTTAATTGGCATGAAAATAATTAAATAACTATGCAACTTCATGGCGCAAGTTCACTCCTGCTAGTTCAATTCAGCTCAAAACAATTCAACAAACAAACAATCCGGGCGGCACGAATTCTATAACGAACAAGACAGCGAAATCAGGGTTGCCACCCCTTTCCACCCGATTTGAAATAAAACGCAGCGGGAAGCTCGCAAGTTGCGAAGTTGCGAGATATTGCGCGACAGCTAGCGACGCCTTGCATTAACATATTCTGGAATGGCCGATACTGAGTTCGCCGTCCGCGACGCCGCGACGCCACCACACCCGCCGATATTGGAATTCTTTTGAATCTCAAACTAGTCCGATTCCTTACTCGGACAACTTTCGATGCAAAGTTCATGATTTTCTACCTCTTTCTTTTCTTATATTGTAGATCGTGCTTACTAAGCCGCTTCAATCCACTGGAGTGTAGCGATGATATGGTGCAAGACAGAAGTCAAGATAAGGTTATCTGATTGATTATTTCAGCACATCGTTCTACTGTGATCTGGTGGCAGCCGGGCCTAAAAGTTCGATCCAAGTCAAGGACAAACATTTATATCACGGACATTCTATCTATATGTTATATCTATCGACCCAGTATTATATATTTTAGTGAAGTTTATTTAGTGCATTTAAAAATGCCGATTATGTTTTTTAAAACATGCAAATGTAATTTGATGCCTAAATTAAATGATTTATTTTTATTACCACTAATACTCAATCAAGGCATTAGAGCAAACTAAAGATTGACTATTAGGTCAATCAAGTTAGTAGTTTGGCATAATCACCAGCCTTGCCAAATTCGGCATATTACTTAATAGTGATAACAAACTGACTATGATATAAAAATACAACAGGCACTATTCCTGTCCTAGGATATGAACTTTAGCCTTAATTTATTGACACTCATGGCATAGTGCCTAGGCTTGTGTAAAAGTGTCCATTATCCAGATATATTTATTCATTCATTACTTATATTGTTCGATCGATCGCCTTAACCGAAATAGATTTTTATCGCCATACTCGGGCGTGCTCTGGTGATTAATTACAAAAACATTTACCTGTCAAGAAGTTCACAAGATATGGGGTTGATAAAACTGTTTACACAGTACCTCGAACGAAGCACACGTTCAAAAATATAGGTACGCTGTGTCTAAATGGGCGCGCCTATAAACATCTTTTTACTCCAACAAAGTTTGTTGAGCGTGTACTTACGTTTTGGTAAAACATGTAATAATTCACGCAGCGAGAAGTTGTGCAAAGTTTTATGAAGGAGCGGCGATGCTGGGGTGTGAAAGCCAAGTTGGAGCATGGCTTCACCGCGTAATTATTCGATCCACGCCACCTCCAGAATGTCATTTGAGGTTTTTGTCAGAACTCTGACTTTCCGTAAAAGTTCGTTTTTGTCGATTCGTACCCACCCCCTCTAATGAAGGCCTACAGGATTCAATTAACCGAAGGGATTGGAATGTTTTGCGATTTGTACTCAGTGCGGAATTCCATCAACGCGCTTCAATGCGATGCAACGTTTTTCCAAATTGAACCGGCCGAAAAAGTTTTACTGGAAGAATTTTGGTACACGTCTCGCTTTACATTAGGGGTTAGGGAAACGGGAAGTTGCTTGGGTGCTCAAAACGAACCGCCCCACTAATTACGAGTGTTCCTTGCGTCTGCGCTCATGGCAGTGTAATTTAACCGCAGCACGAGTTAACATTTTAAGCGGTAAGCCGATTACTGATTTCCAGAACTTTATCTGAACATTCAGAGCAAAAACGTAGTACCTATCTAGCGAACTGTAGTGTAAGCCGATACGTGCTGGTGCTGGGATTGCAATCCCGCAACTCATTCAATCCCGAGAAATTTCACACTCTTATAATATTAGTACAGAACTGAATTGAAACACAAGGTTTTCGTTTAAAAAACTCCTATAACAACGCAGTATTTTCTTCAATTAACACAATCTGTTTTCAAACAAGTACTACTCATCAGATAAAACTAGTTATTTATTTCGAAAAGGGCAAATATTTTTGGTTAAAGCAATCAACCCCTTCAGGTAAATTCCCTTCCAACATGAAATGCTGCTAGCTGAGTTGTGTCAAATTTTTAAATGCTTCTTTTGGCATAAAAAAGGGCATTTTGTTGATGAAATATTTACATCAATTTTTAAACTTGCGGGATCCCCCAACCCGGGTTTGGAGGTGCGGAATCCCGTTTCGCGGGATTGCAATCCCTACGTGCTGAGTTTTAAAAGCACGTATCTGCCTAGCGCGGGCGTATGCGTGTGTGCGTGAAGCAGGCGGTGCTTCAGCGCGATTCAAAGGCGAATATTCGAGGCTTCGCCGTCGCGGGCCCCGAATCCCGCTGAATGCACTCGTCTCTCTCTCAGTATTTGCATTCTGACTGTGCACTCCCAATTTGGCGCATTGTGAGATGAACTGCATGTGTTGGTAGAAGTATTAGGATTTTGAGTGGCTTAAGATTTGAATCCGGTCTGTATTTTGGAAAGATAGGCGACGTATGCCGTTTTGTAAGCAGTAATGACGTGTTAAGGTGTAGGTACAGTCCCTAGGCAAGCGAAGGATAATTTTCACGATCACGACCCATAATCTATTATGCTGTTTTATTATAAAAGATTTTGGGCGGAGCCTGAGGAAAATCTAACCTTCTTGCGGAAAAAAAAATGCACAGGTTTGCTGTTTCCTTATAAATGATAATAAAAATGAAAGGGGTTAGCTATACTTCTGAGGGATGGTCAACGTTAATTTCCATTTGTTAATTCGGGGGTAAGCCATCCGTTTAAAATGTTGTGGCTTGTTTTTGAAAATGCATGAAAATTGTTCAGCTGTAGCACTTGTAGTGTAAAACAAGCTTTTGAAATGAGTAACTGCTGTGTTTCTTACCAGGTTTTCTTAGTAGAAGCCATTCCCCAACGCTGGTGGTAGAGTCACATACTCGTAATAATATATTTATTTTTATATACTTTTTGTACAATTAGTATTCTTTTATTTACTCTGCGTGTATTGTGTTGATTGGATAAATTATGCATGTAACTGCATATTTTATTTTTGAAAAACAACTACTTTAGTGTATCAGTAAAGCTGAAATATTAACTACTTAGCTAGTAGAACGCACTAAAATATGTATTTTAAATACAAGCTTGTATCTAGTTTCCATGTACTTAATATCAAAGCGGCTAATTCCTTTAATGTTGAAGCGAGGTTGAAATTCCTCTATGTATACGAGTACACGAACTTAAGCAAAATTCAGCTGAAATTACCGAGTCGCTATGCCTGGCGGCGGGCGGCGCATCGATTGAGCAATAAATCATAATAATATAATAGGTATAATGTAAACAGTGCCCGTGGGATGATGCCCGGCCACCCCCTAACTTTTGTCCGCCCCTCCCACACCATGCTTCATTTAACCACACAAAATTGACAATCAGGGGTGACAAATTAAAAAACTTTTTGGAACCGTTGACGACCAGTGGGAACATTTAACGAAACACGCGTACGAAATTATTTCAAAAACGAAAAATGCTCAAATTTCGCATTTTAGGGTATGTACACAATTCAGACTCAAAACAAACATGTGTCAGATGAAGATAGGACGGACTGGTTTGGCTCTTTACAGTAGAGGATCGTTATAGCCTGATGATAACGATAATGAGTTCTTTATTTTAAAAAGTCGCTAGTCTTACGAAAGTTACAGCTTTGAATGTTTTTTTTCATAAGAATCTTCTCTATTTATGAAAATGTATTGCTGTTCGTTAGGCTCGCTAAAACTCGGGAACGGCTTGACTGGTTTGGCCTAATTTTGACTTTGAAATATTTGTGAAGGTCCAGGAAAGGTTTAACAGGTGAGTAAACATGAGAAAATGCTAGGAATAAAGTGAAAAACAACAACTTAGTTTTCCTCAGCAACCATTTCAACCTGTCAATGATTGACAACAGATCAACGTCTGGTGGGGCAGCTAGTGACTTATAAACAACGTTTCTATCTACAGTTTGAAATATCCTGTAAAGCTAACATCCCTATCACTAGTACTATTGAGACTCACTGTCATCATGCAGCCACCAACTCGTTAAAAAGTGCTAATTAATTGTTATAAATTGCCGTTTGCCTTTCATTAATAATTTCGTGATCATCAACAAATACAAAGCCGTCCATGAGCCATATTTACTTGTTCACAAAAGGACAGTCAGATTATCCAAGAAATAGAAAAACAATAGGAATAGGAATTTATTTCAGCTAACCTAGGGGATGCCTAGGTGATAGATAGATGATGGAAGATGATATTAGCACTGTTAATTTAATTACTTATTAACATCTCAGGGGAGAAGAATAGAAAACTTCACCTTTCTTTTTTTAATGTTCACAAAACTATCATGCTCCAAAGCATCCAATTCGCTTTTCATGTATGTCTATCAGAAGTAGTTCTATCCGTTTTAGCGATGAATACGTAAAGAAATACATATTTTAATAGTCCTCTTTGTCCAATAGAGTATATTTTATTTTAACTTTAAAATGTTCTTAAGACACATTTGTCTGTGTATTATATATTATTTGAATACCGTTCGGAACCAAATCCGCATGTCTTTATCCGTGTCACCTAATCTCGCGCGCACACCTGCGCCACCTCCAGGCGTCTCCTCTCACCTGCCGACTTATCTACAAATCAATGTCTGCTGGAGTACTCAACTGAGGTTCTCTCATCTTCAACCGTGGAAGCAAATGCAGGTTCTCCTGATAATAAAGTTAATGGGCGGCTAGTTGTTTTTGACTGTTGGAGTCAAAAAAAAGCATGAAATAGAGTATAAGTCTGTGTTTTTTTAACTAAGTCGCATACTTCTTAGTCCTATCTTCTCTTATACCATTCTAGTATTTACACAAGACACTAAAGTTGATTACAGAAACCTAAAAGGAAATCTCCATACAAGCTCTTCAAAGAGATCCATGGACCTCGTTGATTCCATTTAATATTTAGAGCTCATACGTTTTGCATCAGATTAGCTTTTTTAAGCGCATAAAAAACTTAATTAAATCTGTATTACTTATCTACCTGTAATCTAATTTGCTTTGGGTGTTATAAAGTGTTCCGAAATAATCGTAGCGCATTTTCTGTTATGCTGAAAATTTTAGGTAGATTTTTGACATAACTGCTTATTCAGTATTTTTTCAGTGCAAATCCTCGCGATGTTCATATTAGCTCATAACTGTAGAACGAGTTAGGCGACGCGGCTCACTCTTTATATTGTGCCCGCAACAAATAAAGTTCTCGTTAAAATGTGTGTCATATTTTAGGCGGAGTAATGAACTGGTGTACGCGCTCGGCGGCCTACTTCCAAATGCGCTAATGGCCTGTATTCCATACGTAATTGTTGGAAACGACACAATTGCCCCGCGGGAATGTTAACGGACCGTAATGCTGCTAAGTGGGTATGAAAATTGCAAAATGACTCAATTTTTGGTTCAATAATACCGAACATGTTACAACTATGAAGCAACACATTCTGAAAAAACTATATAAAGCACAGTCGGCCTAAAGGCTCCGTAGGGCGCATCTGAATCGCAACATAATTTCAGTTATACTTCGTCGCTGCATCCTCGGGATTTTATCACAAGGTAGTACATTTCTTCATGTACCAGGCATCAACACGTTTTAGAGCTGGTATCACTGAAACAGAAAAAAAAACAAATTCCCTCCCTACGGTAGGTGCGTCGCTCTGACAGGTGACAAGTTCATCATTCGTTTCTAGTGTTCGGGCATCGACACACCCTCTCTCGTTATATTTTTTATATAACGGTTTCTTTAAGTGCTGAAGTGTTTGCAATAGTTGTAGTAGTGTAAATCGATAGATCCTAAATGAAATACAACGTTAAGATCGTACTTACCTTTCGTTTTAAACAATAACTAAATACGATCTACAATAAAAATCTACCCACATTTTCTTGCACAAAATGTTTTAATAAGAGAACTCGTGATTTAAAGTGAATCTTCGTATGACTGTAAACAAAGCTAAGCAATAGCATGACGATGCAATGTTAAAATTTAACAAAACACGTCAATGATGAGACCGTGAAGTGGTCTTAATCAATGTTGGCATTAATTTTAGCTGTTTGATCCTGTTGAGGCCTGTCCAAAATGGACCCACCGTAACGAGATTACGATAAAACGCACACTGAGTGTGTGTTTCCAACAAACGAGACAAACAGAAGAAGAAGATCCTGTTTTTTCCCGTACCAAGTTGGTCGGTGCATTTTCAACAAATTAGCCAAGCAGAATAAAGGTTCCTGTTTATTCCTGTCCAAGAGGACGTCCCGTAACGAGAGCACGGCCAGGCCCACAACGCGAGTGTGGTTTCGAAAGCATTTTAAGGTGAAAATCAAATCGAAGACCAAACTGCTAACACCCGTGTTACCACGGGATAACCACTCACGTAGGCTTGCTGCCCACGAAGTTCACAACATATGAGAAAATGACAATCCAATGCGGATTTAGCAGAATGAAGTATTCAATTAGCTATGTAATTAGAGGCCGACGCCGAAAACCATCCCGGTGAGTACCGGTGCCTAATTAAAATTTATTTATTTATTTACTTCTTAAAAAACCTGGGGGTTGGCCGAGAGTCATCACGAAGGTATTGTAAAAACCTGGGGGTTGGCCGAGAGTCATCACGAAGGTATAATAAAAACCTAGGGGTTGGCCGCGAGTCATCACGAAGGCATATAAATACAGAAAAATGATCTCAAATTTGAGACTTAATAGCTTGATCTGTACTTAAGGAACAAACCTGGGAGTTGGCCGTGAGTCAACATGACGGTAACGATATCGCAATATCTGAATTAAGGGCCTATATTCAATCCGTGAATAACCCATGAAATGAAATAAAATAAAATGAAATAAAATGAAATAAAATGAAATAAAATGAAATAAAATGAAATAAAATGAAATAAAATGAAATAAAATGATATAAAATGATATAAAATGAAATAAAATGAAATAAAATGAAATAAAATGAAATAAAATGAAATAAAATGAAATAAAATGAAATAAAATGAAATAAAATGAAATAAAATGAAATAAAATGAAATGAAATGAAATGAAATGAAATGAAATAAAATAAAATAAAACATAAAATGAAATGAAAAGTATTTTCATAGTGATTATGAAAAGTCAGGTATGTATTAAACAACCTAGCCTTACCAGTATTTTTCTGTATCTTACCTTGCTGATGGTTTGATAACCTTACCTGGTGGCAGAGAACCCATGTAAGTTTTCCAAAATTTCCTTTATTATTCAAGAAATAATTATCTATGACTAGAAGCCGCCCGCGACTTCGTCCGCGTGGCCTTAGCTGTATGGGAAAGAAGATTTTCCCGCTTTTGAAATTTTGCTGAATTTTCTTTGCTATAAACCTCACGGAGCGCGGGACCTGTCTAACGAATGCAAAACCGTGGAAATCGGTCTGTGCGTTATAGCGTCAGAAAGGAAAACCCGACTTATTTTTTTAGAGTAGTTTATTTTAATATAATAAATAAGCAAAAGCATTTGAAACAACATGAATTGAAGAGACACTTAAATTCTTTATTATTAATAATTTATTCTTATGAAACGATAAACCTAATCCACCTAATAATTAACACAGTAAGTATTTAATGCAGCCACGCGTTTAACAATAACAAGTTGAATAACAACACTTAATAATGGTGTAAGTACATAAACACAGCCGTCTTTTAAATGTATATGCATACATGTATCTACTTGATTTACTTGTTGTTGAGTGGTGTGCTACGCACGCGGATTTCTTGTATATGCAAAATAGCAAACATTAGTGACTACTCATAATTCAGCAAGCGTTAAATTTGTCATTTAACGATTGAGTAGATGATTTTTAAAGGTATAACTGCTGTTTTAGCCGTTCAATAGGCACAACTTGTAATGTAGACTTGATTTAGTAAATCGATTCCGTGGTTATTTTTTGAAATAACAAAATCAATCAATAGGTATAGTGGATAACCATATCCAAGCCATGACTGGTTTTGACTTGGGATTAAAAGTTATAAATTGAACTAAAACCATCTCACATTGATCGCATTTCTGAATACAGGAAATGTATTGGGAAAAAGATGTTTATCTTGTCTCGATTTCAGTAAGACTAGTACTTAGTCATTTGCAGATACTCTGACAGTATATACCTAAAGACAAAAATGTTTGGTAATGATTTGCAGATTACCAATTTATAGGAAGTAGTTTTAGCTTTTATTGTTCGCATCTGGCAAGGTTTGTTGATTAAGAAATTAATTGCAATCAGATGCTAAATTACAATTTAATAGTTTTAGTATTTGATATTATGTAGGTAGGTGACCTACCATTAAGAATTTGTTGCATACGCACTCACGAGTAGAAGACATCGTGGTCTTTCATTTTAAAATGACCGCAATAGGTTATAAGTTAAGTTTTTCGTGAGAATAGGACTGAAATCACAATAATAATTTAATGAAAAATAACACCTTCGCATAAGCAACAGCTCTTTTATTAGTTTACACTTTAGTAGTGTACCAAGCCAAACAAGATTTGACATTTAATAAGAAATTCACAGTAAGAAGATTTAAGGAGAGAAGTCAGTAGAATATCTTAATGCAACTCTAACCTTAACTGTACCAACAGGGAACTGTAGGTACCTACCTACTTACAGTGTTACGGATATTATTCGCATAGCGATAGTTAAAAATAGACGATTTCCACTCACGAAAACATTGTCATAAAGAATAGTAAGACGTCTCATCCTTACAAAACGCCCCAGCTTTCACCAGAGTGGCATAAATTACCTAAGTAATAATACCTCAGTTAGGTTATTAGATTAAAAACATAGGCCAGCTGCATTGACTAGGTCATGTGTAGTTTCTATCTTGGAAGGACATTTCAATCAATGAGAGTCATAGAAACTCTTAAGAAAAATAATAAAAACTAAAGCTTATTATGCCTAGGTTATTATTCTTTCGGATTCTAAAGTCTGCTTACTCTGTGCAGTAGACAACATACTTACATTAAGAAATATTATTAGCAAAAACTAGGAGAGTATGTTACTAACTAACTTACTTTAGTACCCACTGCCGTTGGGTTCTGTTTGGGAATAGGTTTTCCAAACAACAGCTTTAGTTGAATTAAGTTAGGTGACTAATTATGTGTCACCCACACAACGAGCACATACAATGCTGGGCATTTAAATTGTTGAAATAAACCACTGCCCAGTGTACTTGTATTTATTTATGTACCACCTTACTTTACATTTATTACGAAAATATTAACGGAAAAGTTGCAGCTCAAGCTGCTAACCTGTTTCAATAGACGTCGTTCTTTGATCCCGAATTTACTATGGATTAAATATTCGAGTAAATTAGGTTTTATTATTGGGTGGTATATGTATACCTGTTCTTGTGTGTGGTAACAGCAAAGTTCATACAGTTACCATTAAGTTTTTTTAATTAACATTGCTTAAATTAATATTAATTATTATGCAAAGCATATTTATAACATGAAGTTATCTTAATATATATTCATCTTGGAGCATAATACTGAAGTTGCGATGATCTTTTGACTTTTGGTCATTGGTCCTTAATTTTGTTGCGTTTTTATAGTAAACAGGTAAAATTATAATAAACGTTACCAATTTCACATCAAAAATAAAATTTGGTATCAAATTCAATTTAGTAAATCCTTGATATTGATTTCCCTAGACCTCTAAACATCTACCTTGTGATAAAATCCCGAGGATGCAGCGACGAAGTATAATTGATGATTAAACGAACTTACCTTAAGTGAAGTTCTATCATAATTATATGAGTCGCTGCATCCGAAGGGATTTTAGCTCCCACCCTACCCATAGTTACCATCATACCCTTTGGTAACTGACCCGAGCTTTAGGGAAATCTGTCTCTAAAAGAATGATGAACTTGTCACCTGTCAGAGCGACGCACCTACCGTAGGGAGGGAATTTGTTTTTTTTTCTGTTTCAGTGATACCAGCTCTAAAACGTGTTGATGCCTGGTACATGAAGAAATGTACTACCTTGTGATAAAATCCCTTCGGATGCAGCGACTCATATAATTATGATAGAACTTCACTTAAGGTAAGTTCGTTTAATCATCAATTGTTGCTAATTCGATTGGCCGAATGTATTCGTCTATCAAATTGGATTTACAATGTGTGATACAAATGTGTCACAGCTTGTAATTGTAGGTAATTTGTTTTCTAAGGCTTTCTGCAAAACCAAATGCACGTTTCCTGTCAGGTCGTTTTAGTAGTAGATAGTAGTTTTATATTTATTGTATTATTATTTGTAGTGATCAACTATTAGACGATTGACTGTGTGGACGTAGTTTACTCGAATATTTGACCCAGCGTGTGTAGCTCAACATCTGTGACCGTTGCCAGATAGCTGTCACTGCACCGCATTCCTATAGGTACCAAACTCAAAGTTATGATCGCATAATGCAAGTGCACTTATCTTAAAGAAGGTGAAGCTACCTCTTAAATCCGAAAGGCATTGTTGACAAGAATCTCGCCTAGCGTGTCGCAATGCGCGAGCTGAGCCTTGACTACGGAGAGCTACGGAGAGCTATGCGATGCGGCGCAGTGGAGCTATGCGACAAGACGTCACGTGTCGGCATTCTTCAGAAGTGATTCCGTTTTAATCGGCATCGAAGTGCACAACCGACAAATAGGAATTCTGACAAAGTTTTATCAAAAAATAAATTACAAGTAGCTTGCAAAATGATGAACAATTTTATGCACTTTACTTCCTTCATGATTACATTTAGGTAGTGAGGTACTTAGGTTGGCTTTGCAAACAATTCATACAGATATTTATTATTTTATTGTTATAGATACATAAAGATCCAACGCAGTTGTACCTATTTTTATTAAATCATTATTTTACAATTTATATTTTTTATTTACCTACTGCTGAGTGCAGAAACCGAATAAACATTTATTATTTATTCTTCAAGGATGCCAGTTTTAATCTTATAAATGCTACTACGAGCTTCGTAGCCCGATACTTAGCTATGTTTTTTAAAACTGTTAAGATTAACTTGGTTGTCACTAGGCTCTACCAAGTTAGTCTGCTTCTTTTCAACATAAACAACTCATCAATAGACATAGACCCATGAACTCGTAAATAATTTTATTTCTCATTTTTCGGTGTTCTCAACAAATGAATTGTAATGTTGTTATGAGCAATAAAGTCTTGAAACACAAATATTCTCCACCGCTCCGACAGTGCATTTAATAATGCCATGAATTTGTTTTATTGTTATTCATGAAGTCATGATATTGCCCTTCCTTTGTTAAACCTAATTAGCCAACTTTAATTACCAATAGACAAAATCTAGCCATTCAGTTCACAGTGAGAAATGGAACAGTCCCGTTTTGCATCCCAAAGTAGGTTCGCAACTCGTTGATGTGTTTGCGTTAATTTACCCGTATTTGTGTCGAAGTTACTTACGTATACAAATACAGCAGCTGCCATACTGGCGCCGAACTGGTGAACTAGTATTCATAGTAATTACGTCAAAACGGACTAAATTGGTATTATTGGATAGTGAAGGTTATATTTTATAGAACCTATGTTTGAATCCTTAAATTTGTATCATTTATTTGCTTTTGCGCAACTAATTATTGCCCTGTAAAATTCTACAGAAGGTTACCTAGAAAAGATAGCGTAAAAGGTTGTTCTATAGCGGTAAGTGCCTGAATTGAACAAGTAATGTTAACTTGCTGTGAGTATTATTGTGCAATACAGATTATTGATCCTAAATTAACTGTTGTAAAGTTTGCAGATCCCACCGAACCGCTGTGGAGACACGCAGTGAACTAGTTTTCATAGTAATTTCGTCAAAACGGTCTAAATTGTTATGATTGGACAGAAATGTAGTAAAATTTACTGTACCTAGTTAAAACTAAACGTCGCAGAAAATACAGTCAAGCGGAAATATTCAGATAGAAACCCCTGGAGGGTATCGTAAACAGCCGTATCGTCCCCGTCGTAAAAAACGTTTATCTTTGCGCTTTTCTACTAAGATTTTGAATAAAGAAATGCGTTTGCTAATTTCTTTGAATTAAGTAATTTATTCTTATGAGGAGGTTGTTTATTTAACTTGGTGCAATCGGTAGGTAGTCTTGCCTGTAGCGCTGAAATTCTTGGGTTCAATCCCCTCCTAAGACAAACACCAATGTGATGTAAAGTGGAAATGTTTAAGTCTGTTTAAACTGCTCACTGTTATTTTAAAGTGCTTTCCGAAGCATGAGATGCCTGACAAATACATTACTAAACTTAGGTCGGAGGGTTTACTCTCATCTCACCACTCACCTGGCGTGTGTTTGATAATTGCAGTTTTGCAGTCGCCACTGATCCACTGGCACCCCCTGACCTACATAAAAACAACATAAACGGTCTATTTACGTCCCACTGCTGGGCACAGGCCTCACCTCAACCATGAAGTGGAACGAGCCATACTCCAACACGCGGGCTCAGTGCGGATTAATGGAGGGGTGTAAGGGTAGTGAGCAATTAATGTCCGATATTATCAAGTCGCCCTAAGGCCTCTGACTCGGCTTAACGACCGACATCTACCGACGTCAACCGGGACCAGCTGCTTAACGTGCCTTCCAAATCACGAAGATGCCCTAAAAATACATCACTACGGTCGGGGTAGTCACCCATCCCATTTCTAACCCAGTGTGTGGCGCTTTACAACAGTGTCACAACTGCGCCACGGGCACCTCAACCTAACCTACATAATCCTGATTAATATAATGCTGACCACACAACTCACCTCAGGTATGTGTTGCCGACCTCCCCCGGGACAGATCTAATAACTTCCAGCGGTGACGTCGAATCGCCGTTATGCTGTTATCACTTACTTGGAAACTATTTTACTAATCTTGTGAATTATTAGGGTAAACTCATGCATAGTAGATAGATGTCGATAGGTATATATAATACTAGGTAGGTATTTGCGTGATAAACTTAGTCCATCAATAAATGTACATTCAATACCATGTAACATGTAAAGAGACCCGAGGGTTTTTTTTTTAAAATGAGTAGTTGTAATTCAATTAATTAATTAAATTTATGGCAAAGGTTTTTTTCTTTTCGTCACACTTTTGGCAGCTTATTCGTGGTCAGGGTTAGGATCAAGCTTTAGAATCCATAACATCCCTTCTCGAACATCGATCGAGTTAACAGAAATTTAGGATATGTATTTAGGCAGCCATTTAAAAAGCTGTTTAAAAATGCAATATTATTTTCAAAAAGATGAAGATGTTCTGTATTTTATTTTCTTGTAGTAGACTTTACAAATTAATTTTCTACCGTACCGCGTGCAATCTTAGCTTTACGTAGCGTATTTCACTCAGAGAAGGAATGCCTTTTGTATCTATTTCTTTTTCAAAGGTAGTAAACGGCGGGCGCTTTTACAATACACATTCCTACATTTAGTTGATTGAGTTTTGGTCTTGCGAGCCGCACGTTGCTTTCTAATCAAGTGCTTGTGGCGTGTTCGGTACTGCTCGGTGGGTATAAACGAGTTACTCGTTTCATTTTAGTAACGTCCATTTGCAAATTAATTCTCCTGTAAGAACCTCGTAAATGTGTAGGAGCAGGAATGTAGTTAGAGCTCCTTTTAAATCAAAATGAAGAAACGGTCGGAAAACGAGTTATCATAAATACCACGAACCTTTTCAAGTTTTTAAAAGATAAATTTAACCAGCACACTGTTTGCATTTCTGTGAACTTAAATTATTAGTTTCAATTTGAATTCGCCGTTCCGTTGATTCTGTTGTACAACATCACTCTGCTGTTTACTATTGCACTGTCTTCAATATAACTGTGCAACTGCCTAAAGTGTGTTCGCAGTTCCAACAGTGTCACAAGAACAACAATATCCGAAACCCTCGTAATATGTTACGCGCCGCTATAGCCTGGTGTATGTTTGGATTCCGCTGCAAGCCTAAGTGCAAGGCGCACCGCCAAATTCCAGAGGCATGCCGCAGGGCAACGGGGAGACACCCTAGGGGGACGCAGGGGACGCAGGCCGCTGCACTCGCCGACCTTAATACCGCCATCAGCAAATTGCGAAACAGCAGCTGCTTGTGACAAGAAATCTCTGGCATAATTCACGCCATTGGACCGCAATTGGTGGCGGAAATTGCTATGACAATCATCTCCGACACTCACAGCGAAGATTACAGATTTCTGTCTGCTCTAGTGTAACTCTAAAGAGGAAAAATGCGGCGTCCTCGCTTTATTATGTCGTTACCTTTTAGAGGAACGTTCGGAATCCTCTCGCGTCAACACCGCTTGCACTTAAAACGTGTTCCACGTTTCGAGTAGCTAATATCTGTCGGTCGCGGTGAAGGGGTTATTAAATACCATCTTGGAGGCTGAGTGCACCGTGACCCATATTCAGGGTTGCACCGCCCGACTTATACGAGTGGACTTTATTGATTCGCAGTCTTGAGACGTTGCGCCGTCCCTCTCGCACGCGGGAGGGGCGAGGCGACTCCCGTAGGCCACTTACTCAATATTCCGGAGGCGCGCCAGGACGCCTGCAGTAATAGAACGCTTAGGTAACACGCACTGTACTAAACGAGAGTTTTATGCGCGTCCTTTTTGTAAATCGTCCTTCCGAGCCTTTGTTGAGATGTTTCAAAGCTTTGGGTGATTCGTTTTTGTTTCGTATAACTACGAGTACCTAGGTAGCTCGCCCCGACTTCCGCATTAAAGGTTAAAACATGCTCAAAAACCCAGTACCAAATATTTAACGTAGTTTGGTTTTCATACTTAATAATTCAGTAAAGATAGACTTGCTTAATACAATTACCAAAATCTGATACGAAATCGGCACTTCACTTTCAACATTCCTGCAAACTCCAAACTTGGCAAACAAAGGAACAAAAAGCGAGCATTTCATTTTTATGATTGGTCGTTAGAGTGTAATACAAAATACGAGTCTGGTTAGAGGTGGCCGCGGGGCCGTTATAAAGTTGAGGATGGTTATCGCGGAAGTTTAATAGGAGAGCGGCGGCGCTTGCGAACGCAATCTTTGCCACTGCGCCGAGCTTGCAACACTAATTACTGAGCTCTGAACCGGTCGGCTTCAGCAAAAAACTGAACTGACTAGGCAAACTGTCTGTCTAGCGATTAAACTTGCTGACACTTAATGTTACAAGGTACGGCTAGGTTGGAGTCCATTTCTTCTTGAATTGTGTTGATTTCAAAAACTTGTCATTTTTGAGACTGGTTCAAACCGATGTAGAGACACATTTCGATTACGGTACAGTCTGTCTAAGAGATTTGTTAGGAAAAACAGTGTGTGTGAATGAACGTGGGTATATTTGGCTCTAGAGTCTAGCATCTCCGTCACAAAGCTGAAAGAAATGTAAAGCATATTTTTTTAATGGTATGGCGATGCAATGGTATGTTATTATACATTTAAACCTTCCTCTTCAATCACTATTGAAAAAAAACACATCAAAATCCTTATGCTTAGTTTTAAAGATAAGCATACATAGGGACAGAGAAAGCGACTTTGTTTTATACTAAGTAGTACTGAAGTTAAGGGGTTTAATATTTTTTGTTACAACAAAGTAAACTTGGAATTAAGTATACTTTAACAGGTATAATTATTGATTGTAACGCTTTATCGGTATTATGTCCGCCAACTGTATTAATTTTTGTTGTGAATGAAAAATATTTTTTGTCAAATGGCAGATGCCATTTCAATGTTTAATGGCAATAAACGTTTAATATTTCTTCAAAAGCGGATTCACCCTAGTCTGGGCTCTACTTCGGTGTCAAATAAAGCTCTGCTCAGCAATCATATTACAGCTATGACGGCAAAAATCCTAGTAATAAAACTTTACGAAGTTACTAGCGGCGCTCGAGCGGCTGCGGACACCTCGGCGGGGTGAACGACCGCTCTTGCAGATTATATTTCAAGTGGATTAGGGTTATTAAGCTAAAGCTATTTAATTATAGTTAAAACATAACATAGCATACTCTCACGAACATATCCCTAATGGGCTAGTCAGAGGCACAATTCTTGATGCCGTCTTGGTGAACTGAAAATTCAGGAGCCCACACTTCGCCGATTCAATTTGAACCCAACGTGGTCTGTGATGAGCCTGCCGCCGTTATACGGGTTGCTTGGGTTTTATATCGGTGTTTTCCATCACCGGAGAGTTAGCCATAAATTGTACAATGAGCAGAAAGTGGGTGTGTTCCGGCCAGATTTGATCTCGGGAATCATCGGGTTACGAGCCAGAGTGTTTAACCACTGGGCCACGCACGCTATCCATTATAATTGTACTTATGACTAAAATTATATCATACTCGTAGATATGGGAATATTCTGTAGTCATTAATGCTTTTAGAGGCATAAGTCAAAATTACTGCCTACAGGTTAGTGATCATTTAGTAACTTGCAATACCTTGCGGGCTAGCCATGGCGACATGTGGAAAGCGCCACAATGTATCGAATGACATAAAAAGTCTCCAAAACGGCGACAAGCATGAATATATTTAGTGAGGCTTAATCCGTTACCCGTCAGTCTGGACAACTACTGAAAGTGCGTTTCACATCACGGGTATTTTTTCATTAATTTTGACTTCTTATGGTTAAAGTGCTACAAGAACGGCTCGGCACGGAAACCACAGGAATAAATCCCATATTTGCCAAAATTTGTTTCAGGATTTTTGTAACGTAGGTAGCCTAGGAATGCGATCGTCAAACTGCATATTGCAAGTGTGGTTTTTCAAATCGAAATCCCTCAACTGTAGCGATGACAGTTTTTCCATTTCAAAGCTACTCTACCTTTACAAAGTAATGGGACAAAATATGCACTAGTCGCGACAGTTTTACTATAATTAGGAATTAGGTGAAACACTGATCCGTAACCATATCACATACATAGCGAAACAAATACCTTGTGGATAAATCTGTAGGGCCTAAAGTTAAGTGCCGCGTATCGGAGCCGTAGCGCTACCACAGAATAAACCATACAGTAGGCTATCTAAGGCCGCCCGCCGAGTTATTAGCCTAGCGTGCACACAGACCGTCCGTACTGCCGCCTCCCTATGCCTCCCTATTTTATGCTAGCGTGTGCGTGAAAGCGCGTGTGCGTGATATTTTGAACGGCGCGCGACGCTCACGCACACATTCAAACCGAGAGTGGCACGTTTGTATTTAGATGTTCTACTGTATGGTATATACTGTGGAGCTACGTAGGAGGTGAACGACCGAACTTGGGGTGGGTACTTTATGGAGGTCTCCGAATGTCAGCTACAGCATTGATGTATAATCAAATAATCTGATAGCCATACTACAAACTGTGCTTAGTTCGGGGTCAGATGATCTAGGTGTGACATCTCCGACCAAGGGCAAAGGTCAAGGGACAGCTCTCAGACGTTTATATGAATTATTAATTCAATAATTTGAAGATGATTTTAAGAAACGCGATCTCACCGCTTGTTCGATAAAACCTTCAGGCTGCTGGCTGGTTGCTGGGCATGCCTAATCAAAATATATATTTTGATTGATTGTGAACACATGAATTATTTAGTTATTAAGAAAAAACATATGTTAACTATTATCAGCAGCCATGAGATATATACAATGAAGTTAACAATCTTGTTCAATTTCCAAAAAAATGTCAAACAAAATAGTTTTTAAAAGGTTTCAACGATAAAATATTAACAAAGCCCCTAAGTACGACGTTTGGAGAACAGCAGGCGATTATAATCAGTTGACTCAGTACACTCCAGTCAGTCAGACAGTCTTTATTTTTTTTCATTCATAGGTATGCGTTATTCATATTTGATCACAGCTGCAAGTACTCAGTTGGGCCTACGTGAACCAGTGTCTGAACCTATCAGGTCAAGACATAGGTTGAGTGTGGTTCAATTTATTTTGGATATTGTAGTACCGCTGAGTGGTGAAATTGTTTCGTTATTTTGTGTGTTTGTTTTTTTTTATTGTGTGTTTTTTTCGTTGTTATTTGGTCTAATACTTGTTTTTTTTATATTGGGATGGCCTGACTAAGTTTATTCCCTTTTTCCTTCCCTTCCTATTTCAAATAGTCGCTGTAGAACCGTATCACGTAGAACATAATGACAGCAAAGACCTAATAAATAAAACCGTAGCCACTTTCGTAGCAAACCGGTGCTACGAAGTGCGGGGTCAACGGCCTCAGTCGTAGCTGACATTACACTGAGGCCCCGTCTCGCTAATAAATGTTAGCTAAAACCAGTGGAGGTACAGTCAGCCAAAAATGTGCTCTACCACCCTACGGTTGAGATTTGTTTGAACGTCATGAAACAACAAGGTCAATTTTCCCTGGCAATAAGTTTGTGTCAGTGACTATAATTCTCTTTGTCATTTATGATGTAACGTCATGCCAAGCCAAGTGTCAAGTTTGAATTATCAGTAACAGATAGATATTAATATTTGATTGACAGAAATACTTGACAGTAGAATTGTCAGAGGGACTTTATTTTTCAGTAGTAATGAGTTCCTCTTCAAATAGATCGACTAGGTTTCAGTTAATCAAAATAGATTATCGCATCTAATGAGGTTTTAGACTGAATCACCCAATGACGTCAAATGTCAGGCATCTCAGATAACGGACAAAACGTCATAACATAATTGTGAATTGTGTTAAACTCTGTTAGAAAAGTCAACCTTAGCGATCTTTACATCTCGCAGAAACTTTTGTCAAAAGTGGTAGACCACTTTCTTGGCTGACTGTACGTACGTACGTGTACCCACACTAATGTGATAGAACCTCGTTCAGAGTGTCCTTGAGGCACCACTATTGGACAGGCTCGATGGCTCAGTTGATCATGAGTTTGCAAAACCAGTGATTGTGAGTTTCATTCTCAATGAATACAAACACATGCATAAGATAATTAATGTGAAATTAGGAAAACCCGAAAAAGACATTCGGTCTTGGCTTCAGATGGGAATTGAACCCGTGTCTTTCGCAAACCGGGTGACTGCACTAACCACTGTGCTACCGAGACCATTAACAGACCGGCCGATTTTTTCTGGTATATTTTACCTGGCAGCCAGGCTCGTTTCACCAATGTTTAGGCATATACCTTAAATCATTATCCCTAATGCTAAATTAAAATAACCTTTGATTAATGTGACGATTTTTGAATAGTTTTGGTCTCCATGATTTTATTATCTGAGTAATCATATCAGTCTCAAACACAAACTGAAGGATGGGTGGTATGCTTTATTTTATGCATGAACCGAATTCACTGCTCTTAATTTGCATAATTTGAATTTACCTAGGGCAGGTCATGTAGCCAATCAAGTTATTATACTTCAATGTGTATCCAGATAATATTTAAACAGGGAATCTGGATATAAATTCAACTTACCATGTTATCAAAATAATACATTGAATTGTATGAGTGTGTGAATAAAAAACTAAATAGATATTGGACAACAAACAACTCAAGCAGAGTTAACAAAGCAGCCCTTGTTGAACCACAATATTATAAATTATTAATAGATAGATTCACAGTATAGTGTACTGACCAGCGAAACAATTGTTTCTGTAAATAATAATCCTATGTGTAAGATTTAAGTATAGCCATTCAGCTAGTCTTAGAGAAAATGATGATGCAAATATACATCAGAATTTTTCAAAGGCAAGGTAAATAAGCTAATGTCGTCGACATAAACGATTATAGTAAGCCAACCCTGCGAACGCACACGCTCTACGAGATAGGTGGAGAAATGAACGGTGTACACCACACGGTTTTCCAGTCAAAATTATTATAACTATGTTCAGATAAAAATAGAGATTTGTGAATGCATAGTGTTCTGTCTGGACGCAGCGAAATCCTAAAACTAAACTCACGCGTAAAAAGTACTTGACTAAAAGTGAGGCCCATTTCGGGCGTTGTACATAAAAAATCTGTCATGTTGCAATTTAATGGTCTGAGAAATTATATCGGACTAATGGAACGTCAGCCACTTGGAACTGGGTTGTTTAAAATTAACCCATCAGGTGCATATTTTTAAATAATCGCCTTGCGCCTATAATAAATACTTTAGAGGCTCCGGCTTCTCAATTAAAACTGGTCCACAGGACTAGGTTTTCGCCACAAAACGCCGATATAAATTCTCATTTCAAATAGAAATATAGTAAATTGGCAATGAAACTTACAAGCACAACCCCAAACTATAAAACCTCCGCAAATAATGAAACCTGCAAATAGGATTAACCCGACATCACCCGACATGCATCGTCTCAAACATGTCGCCGCTAGTGCGACGTGCAGCGTGACGTCAGACCACACGGTCTGTGTAAACACGCCCCAACGTTGCACTGGAATTAGTATCTACCTCGAGACACGATGTTAATTGAACTGCTTGAATAATATAACAGTAATACACTTGCAAACTGTTATAACCGCTCCGGAACCATTAGGGGGAACGTCTGCCTTGGAAGGAGATGGATTCTAGTTTGAGTGACTCAACCGATTTGTACCTTGACTACGTGATAGTTGAAATGGAATTGAAATAGACTCGCACGCCTGATTCTGATACTTGATTTTCTCTTATCAAGGTTATATGAACTTAAACTTTTATAAAAGAATGCACTGAGTAGTATAATGCTGATTGATTTACGAGCTTAAGACACCACATCGAAACACCGATGTAAAACCCTAAGCAACACGGATAACGCCCCTTACCAAGTTGGATTCAAATTCACTTGACGATGTGCAGGCTTCTGAATGTCCTGTTCAACCATCCGTGTGCCTTTAACTACTCCGCCTGGGCTATTATGAGCATTTATGACCAAATGAGACATGATCTTCTTCTTCATTGAGAAGAGGCCGGCTAACTAATTTGTTTGTGGTTAAACTAAATACGCCTGTATTTTTTGTCATCATTAAAAACACCACTGGGAGAATACCACCACAGTAGTCCTGTTCTACAAACTAGTCAGACTACAGCAGTTTGACGACGAGAAAACACTCGATTAGCCACCACATTATCGGCATTTATCTTGCCAAATTGGTTCCTAATCATCAAGCCTAGCTGTGAACACGCCCATAGCTAAATCAAGTCGGATTCATCAAAGACTCATCTATAGATAATAGTCGGATTTTCGGGTTTCGTTATAAAACGGGCTGAAATCGCAAAAGGCCGATTAATGTGTCAGAGCGGGACTATAAATCCGACCGGCCGGCCGGCCGCGCGGTCAGGAAACTAATCTACGTAACTTGTCCTGCGTAATATACTACGGGAAGAGTTCACCTTCTTCCTAATTTCACTGTTGACAAATTATATAATTTATTAGCTTAATATAATGCCGTAAATAAATTAGCGCACGTGGCGCTCTGGGCTTATTTTGTTTCGGGTTTCATTATCTCAGACTGTGTTTGTGAAGAATGGTACTACTCACTTCTCTTCTCTATCGGTATTGTTGTTGAAAATGGCAATTTATACGACAGACTCGTAATTTCTAAATAAGAAGTGACTCATACTCAATTTCTAAATCTTAATTATTTAAGATGAGACGAGTTAAAGCACTCAAACCATTTTGCGTAATTATGACCGTTATCGCAGCACACACAACGGGATCTTAACCTTTTTACGCGTTTTCGCACCAGTTTTCATTGATGCTGATTTTCATTGATTGATTAATGAATTGCTGCGCTGGATAGTCCATTTATTGAAGACCCATAGGATGGATCTTCAATAAATGGACTATCCAGCACAAAAATGACAAACTAGTAGTTCTTGATATTAGCGTGCCCAAACAAACTAACTCCTGATAACATCGCAAACAGGTGCAGTAAACCGAATGAAAATAAATCTTGTGTGATGCAATCAAGACTACCTACATGGTTAACCTAGATTTTTCCTGAGACGTCATTTCATGTCAGGCAATATTCGTGGGGCTCACATAGACATTTTCATAAAAGCTAGAATTTCCTCCTCCGAGCTTGTAGCAGTCGGAAACAGCGCTATCTCTGAATTCTTCCACTTTGCTGTAAAAATGTGTAAATATACTGTATACTTAGCCCTTCAACTTTACAAAAGTTATTATTGTTTTATTGTTGGTAAGCGACTCATTCCGAAAAACAATTTTGTTGTCATAGCAATTTTTCTCGATTCTCAACAGACCGTTGAGACTTGTGGTCAATGGCTAATGATACGAGTACTGCCCATAAAGACAGGAGTCGTGCGTGAGGTCGATCTCCACCGAACCGACCTAAGATGCGATCGTGTCAAAATATTATCAAGCGTTGTCTCGTAAGATCAGTATGGTTCAGGCACGAGATAAGTCGAGATATGATTTTGTCGCGGTGCAAATGTTAATTCGCCATTCGTTTTCATGTTGGGTGTGTGATCTATTCGAGTGATTCTTTGAAATAATTGCGGTATTATACCTCTATATCATTAGGGTCTCATCCTAGTGTGCAAAACCGTCCCGGTAAAATATGGTTATTCATTTTAAGTGCTTACTTAACGAAACATCATCATCATCATCAACAACAGCAACATGACGTCCACTGCTGAACATAGGCTTCCCCCATAGATTACCAGAGCAGCCGGTTGCAGGCGACCGAAACTCTGCGACATTTATGATGTCATCCGTCCTTGCGGGTGGGCGCCCCGTGCTACATTTGGCCTCAAATGGTCTCCACTCAAGAACCTTTTGGCCCGAACTGCCATCAGTTCCTGAACCTTTTGGCCCCAATGGCCATCAGTTCTTCGTGCTATGTGACGAAACATGTTGTATCTAAATTCTTCTAGCTTAGTAACTAATAGCTGCAATCTTATATACAGCATTCATAATGCGACGTGTGACAAGAGGCGATTTAATAAGTTGGTAACAAAAAGCCAACTCGCACTAGACCTTAGGCCCTTTACACACTGCGGCATTAAATCCTGAATTCATAAACGTCAATCGAAGTTAAGCAAGCCTTCAAACTCATACTGCTTTAGAAAGTGACGTGCGTGAAGTGATATCTACACTTGTAACGGGTGTTTAGGTTGACGTTTGGGAATTCGAGGGTTAGGAAATAAAGTGTGAAACGAATGCTTGCACTTTGCCTGCTACACACCCGCAATCTTACTTGAAAGAGAAATAACACAGTTTCATAGTATTGATACAGCATCGATGCAAACGTGCGTTTGAAGTCATATACAGACAACAGCATATCAGATTACCACAAACTGTCAAAGGACCATGAAAAAAAAGATATGTGCACTGCACACCCACCAAAAACGTGACACTAGTTTTGCTTGGTATAAATAATAAAATAATAACCTAAATCCAAAAATCGATACATACAGACCTATCTCTAATTGATTTCGATCTTTACGTTCAAAACGATCTTTCATCGCTTTTGGATCGACCACGTCCTGCAACGCTGTGAAAATTCGCAGTGTGCAAACAGCCTTAGTCCACAATAAACTTGAAAAATCGGGGATTGTTGGTGCGGGCGTCGCCAAGAAAAAACTACCCGACATTTCGCACTTAATGAAACTGTAGCTGAACAAAATAAAGGAGCGTCGCATTTACCCCGCACTAAGTATTGTTACAAGGGGCGGCTTTCCGTAGCGCTCTTTAAATGTTTGCCAAGGTACGCCGCGTGTTCGTTACGTAACGCCGTGGCGAGCGCAAACTGTATTGTTTCTTTTAATGTATGACAAAATCATGGTTGAGTTGTTTCACAATTAGAAAAGTTGTCTGATCCATAAAACTTCCTATGGGAATCAGTGTACTTTGTAAGAGCAACCATCTCGTATCTCGGATAAAAGACCTACTCGTAGATACAAATAAACAAGGATGTTAGTTGTTTCATCAGTTCCGTATGAGACTAATTTGAGACTATGCTCATCCATGCTTCATTTTTTAATCAAAAAATGTTTTTGCGGTTTTACATCAGAACATATAATATGAATCTCTTTACAGTAGTAGCTTCATAAAGGGGCTGAGTAAGGCAAACTTCACCCGAATTAAATGTCATGCATTCGGCAATTACTATTTATAATTTTACTTTTTAGGCACGATACACCTAACCAAACTATCGTGACGTATAAGTACTTATCTACTCATAAACTAAGGGTCGGATTTAAGCTTTATCCTTTTAGCAGTCCGCCTCTCAAATTCGCCATGAGCCGTGGTGGGTGTCCAGCGGGAGGTGCAAGTTTTAATTACTTCCCCCCACTTCCCGCTAGTTCCCCGCCGGGGCTATTTCGTCTCTCTTACTAAAAACACTCGTTTATAAACTGGTTTCAGGAGCTCTTTTGTAAAGTTGCTTCTTACTAAATGCTTCATTTATATAGCTCGAGGGATCATCTTTGACATTGTTAGTGATGGACCATGGACGTAGTACAGAGGCGCTCACATCAACCTTCACACCCATGCCGCTGACATAAGACCCATTTTGAAACGGTTTTGTAAAGGTTTATGTGAGCGCCCCTGTACCTACCCAACCTCTAACGAGTAAACGCAAGCTATAAAAGTCTAGCAACATCTAAAGAAATTCATAAATAGTTCTACCCATTCACATCAAAAAGTTCCATACGCTCATACAAAGAAGTGCAATTGACATCATTTGTGATATAAATGGAAAAGTCTACAACCTGCTTTCAGAGTTCACATCCAGACCATTCAGCTACAACTAGGTACTAGCATTTACCGTCTAGCTTCAGAAACCACTTGACAACACATGTGCCAGAGTCACATTATTCGTTTACTGTGTATTTATTTATTGTTTATTTAGTTAATTAGTCCTGGACTATATAAAAACCTTCTGCATAGTAGGTACAGACGCGTTCACATCAACCTTTACATAGGGGCACCTTATACTGCTTATATCAGACCCATTTTGCTTGTAAAGTTTATGTGAACGCATGTACCTAAGTGCGGGCATTTGTTCACGCATCTACCGTATCTACATTGCAATAACTGCTACAAACATGACATTGAATATAGATCATTATGAATTTCCATTTGTCTAAACTAGCACATGACCTAACTCTGATTTAAATTACCTTCACTTCAAAGCCATGTTGTTGGCAAAAACCATACGGGCCAAGGCGAAGGTGGGCCGGGCAGGTAATCAGCGTCGTTAGGGTCACGCGAGGGCCCATTATCGGACCACCTCGTTCGGCGAGGGCTCGTCAGCCGAGGGTGACCCCGTAAATTCACCCCTATCTTGCCTGTCTTCTTATTAGAAGGCTTTATTACCTGGTAGAAGTATTTGTAGCTGGTTTATTATGAGAGGTTTAAGTCAAATATTCAAAATAATTATTAGCTGTTGTAATTTAATATTTATACGAGTATGAATAAACACACATAGATAGTGTGTTGTTGCAAACAAGCTTCTAAAACGTTACATCGGTTTTTACCTAACTAACTGAATAAGCAAAAATGGTGATACAGATGTTAATAACTGAACAAGAAATACAAATGTTCCTCATATAAATTTTCAGAAACTGCATTTAAGACAGTTTATGTCTTAAAGTTTGAGCTAGTGACGGATAGACGTCCAGGGGTCAGCATGGCTGGACTTTGGCAGAGTATTCCTTGATTGAAGACTATATGTATGCGTATGAGAAGTCTAAAAACTCTACACACTTGGACCATAAAATATTGGCAACACACCCTTGCTGATATCTATCGTATTTTCCTCAAAGGTGCGCTAGGCCGACACCTGACAAACCATCCTGTATCTAAAGCCGCAGGAGTCCCGCGCCATTAAGAAGCTGCGGCGGCGTCGGTCGCTGATTATTTGTCATTTTTCATCGCTAATGCCCCAGGACAAAGGCGCCGATCGATCAGCTCAATTGTACCCGGCCTAATTGCCGCCGATTGTCTGCTCAGCCTTTATCCGTTCACTCTTTGTGCCTTCGCGGCCTGTTTTACGAACTTTGATTCAACCCTTGCGAAGGCTTGACTCATGTATTTTGGTCACTTTTAAACGGTATCTTCAACCGACTGGAAAAGGATATGGGTTGACGTTGAAATAATTCTTACATATCAATTATTTATTATATGCCTCATGAATGATAAATGCTAGTGGTAGTCATGTTGAGACCACACTTAAAATCTGGTCCATTCAACAACAAAACATTATAAATAGACAGGCATTATTATCGCCGGCTTAATAATTCAAAAACCTTTCTATCCTCAACATGAAATCAATTCTTATTCTCAACAACTTTTTGCAAATTGTAGCTTCACCTGGCCGGACGGTGTACTTTCACCGAGACACGCTCTTCACTCAAAAAGTCGCTTATCATCAACGAAGAGTTAGCCACACACAAGTAGTAAAACTATAATCAACACAAATAAGGTGTTATGACTACATTTGCAAACCGCATAAGCTTTTTTTTAACATCTAAGGCTTAAGCCAAAACTGTCTTCAATATTTACACGTCAAGCAAAATAATTTATCAGCCTGCTAATCCCAATTATTTTTTCCATTCCATGTAACTGTAGTTGAGTTGTTAAGCGTCGCCTTTGCAATTTTTTGATACGATTCACGAAATAAATTACCTTTTCCAAGGTTTACAATAAAACAGACAATTAAAAGTAATGGCCTTAAACAAAGCCATTTTCTTCGTTTAATCATACGAAGTTGTCTGTACTATTTTGGTTTCACTTTTGGATACCGTTAAAAAAGGCAGATAACGTTTTTGATCAATGTTATTTAAGGTCACAACAAATGAGATTTCTTTTTTTGTGAATACGTACATCTAAACGAAATAAGAAAAGACGCGATGTTATTTATGGATTCTTAAATTATTTACAATACAAATCCTTTGCTGGAAATACTGTAAAAGCTAATACTTAATTAACTTTGTAAATATATTTTTTTATTCTCCATATCATTAATAAACTTTGTGAATGAAAAAATGTCTTCGCCGTATTCAATGAAGTTAGAAACTTATATTTTAAGGGGACTAGTAGAGCTAAATCCAAGTTTTATAGTAACGAAAATTAAGTGTTACACTTCGGTGATCCAAATGAAAAAAATATGTCGTATTCTTGAGGATTCAAGGGTTGGTTTTATCAATTTGAAAACACGATTTAACAAATTCGGCTCGATAGAAAAAAATCGCAAAGATGGGTCTAAAAAAATTTTAGAATGAAAAAAAACTGTACTAAACATCATGCTATCATTCTGTTCTTTTCACAGAATGTGTGTTTTATAAAATACTAGAGCGTGCTCATTTTAGTTTTGTGATTTAATGCGTATATTTTCCAAAAAACACCAATAATTGTTTTCAAGCAAATTGCGTGTGCGTGTGTGCGTGAAACGCCGTGTACAGACAGTACCGGCCGTGGCCTGATGCTAGACGGACGTGTCGCGCATTGCGCTCCGCATTTGAATAATATTTAATTGCTTAGTAATCACTGTTAGAATATTGCGTATGCTATAATAATGCATGGGACACGAAAAGTCAACAAAAACGTCTTATAAAATGAATTAATAAATAAATTACCATAAAATGGACAATGCTTTAAACTAAGCGCTATTTTCATTCGGTGTTATGGTCGACGCGGTGGAGGAACACGATTAATACACAGCCGTAAATAGCCTTATCTCATGGTCGCAAGATCAAATCCTGGTTTTCCTTTTTGTATTATGTTTGTTTTTGTTCGTAGGATAAAGCTTGATTATGATTAGAATGAAAGTTATTTGGCAATTTTAATAACAATAAAACGTTATTTGTATATAGTTTTATTTCCAATAACAACTTTAATTTTCAATCAGAATTTTGAAAGTAGCCACACGAAAGTTTCCTGCCGGTTCTTCTCAGTTGAGTTCAAACAACTTTCCGACACCGGTGGTTGAGTCACATTATGTTTGTATACTGTGCATTTATTTAAAAGTATTCAAGTCTATATGGACTATGCTATAAACCAACCGCTATTTTCGATGATAAGAGATGTCGACGCGGTGGAGGAACGTAATTATGAGACAGCCGATATATTATTTAATCTTATGGTCCCGAGTTCAAATCCATGGTTTATTTTTTGTATTTATTTATTTAGTATTTATTGTAGTATTTAAGTCTATTCTTAGTATATTTTTGGTTGTTTGATTGCATGGGACATGAAAACTCACCAAAAAGTCAACAAAGTCGTCTTATCTTTTTATTCTGGGATTCAATGCGTATATTTTCCAAAAAACGCCATACTGTTCAATTGGTTCTCAGGCACAGTGCGTGTGCGTGTGTGCGTGAGACGCCGTGTAGCGACAAGCGAATTCGAGTAGCGACGAGTACCGGCCGAGGCTGTTGGTTGGACGTGTGACGCATTGCTTGGCTGAAATAATATTTTATTATTTTTTCAAAAGTACTCGATTATTGCGTACACCAACACGGGTGGGCCACGAAAACACGTCAAAAAATAAAAAAAAAATCTTATAAAAGGAACGCCCGAAGAATGCACGATGCTATAAGGTAAGCGGTATTTTCGTTAGCTTCAGTAGACAACACAGTCAGTGCAGTAAACTTAGAATAATTGTAATTATTATAAGGCAGTGAAGTAGGTATTCAAGGTTCTACTAGTAGTTGTCTTGTCATCCTAATCAAGCTATATTTTTAATTTATAGCCTTTGAATAAACTAAAAGGAGGAAGATATAGGTACCCGCGTACTAAAAGTGGCTCTACAAAAGTAGGACCTAATTTTAGCCCATATGACAGAAATGGCCCCGCGTACCAAACAAAAGCAAGTCCGACGGACCAACTTTTAAAAATAGGTCCAATTGACTTAGTTTCAAAAGTAGCTTCAATGAACCTACTTTCGAAAATTGATCCAATGGACCTGCTCTCGAAAATAGCTCCAATTGACCTTGTTTCAAAAATAGCTTCAATTAACCTACTTTTGAAAATAGGTCCGATGGACCTACTTTGAAAAATAGGTTCAATGTTAGTGAACGCTCTGCATCTGGCAAAATTATTTCGTAGTCGCAGGTTGTGAAACCATAGATCTATATAATGCATAGACAGGTATCATGTATATTCATATTCATTTATTCACTATAAATTTGTAACAGAAAGTACAAGGATAGCAGTAAAATTGTAGATGGTAGGCATAAATTCACCTTTTCAAGATATTGTGAATTTACACATAAAAAATAAAAAACGAATTATAACATTAACAAAAACAAAAAAAATAACAAAGCAACTAGAATATTTAAAAATCTACAAATCTATCTATGTCTACAGGCGTACAAAAAAATAAAAAAAAATAAGAGGTGCCAGTCAAACGAAATGTATTATTTCGATTTTTTATTGTAATTTAGCTTCAAAGTATTCTTTGATGCTATAAGAAGAATTATCAATGAGCATGTTCCTAAGCTTAGTTTCAAACTCTTTGCCTTGCACAGCTTTCAAGGAGTTTGGTAAATGGTTGTAGATTTTTATTGCCATGTAATAAGACCCATTATTAAGCAGTGACAGCTGAACTGGTGGCGCCACTATGTCGTTCTTCCGGCGAGAAATGTAGCGACTTGTCTTGTCGCAGTATTTCTGGAAATAATGATGCTTGCATGCTGCGTAAAACTGAAAACTGAAAATGTGGTAAGATAGAAAAAAAAGGAATAGCACTGAGGAAAAGGTATGCCAAGAAAAAGAGACGACTGGTTTACACTCAAAAAGAAATGATAAACACTTTGGCCAGGAATGCGGAAACCCTGATGTGCCGGAGGAGATATACAATAAAATGAGAGAAAGTTTTCTCTCATTTTATTGTATATCTCCTCCTCCTCCTCTTGAAAAATTTGAAAAGACCTGACGAAGAGCGAGCTACGGTGGAAAGAAAAACTATTTTGCAAAGAGCCAACGGAGAATGGCTTGAAATGAGACGATCTCTCCTCACTGCGTCTAACTTCAGCAGGGTTATAAGACGCCGTGCAACAACACCATGTGCTTCCTTAGTGAAGGACATTATTTACAAAAAAAATTGGATCATGTAGAATCTATTAGTCATGGCCAGAACAATGAAAAAGTAGCTCTCACTCAGCTGGGCTTGCAAGAAAATGTTGCCATTAAGCCGTGTGGGCCGTATTTATTGACAACGAATTACCTTTTTTGGGTGCCACGCCTGATGGTTTGATGGGTGAACATACTCGGGTAGAAGTTAAGTGCCCTTTGACGGCCAGTAAAATGGGTCTAGAATCAGCAATAAATAAAAAAAGGTAACTTTCTGGCTCAAAACGACAACAGGCGAACTAGCTATTAATAAACGGCGTGCTTGGTACTTCCAGATACAGGGTCAGCTACACGTGACCCAAAAGAAATATTGCCTGTTTGCCGTGTGGGCAAATGAGAAGGAGAAATTGAAAAACGAAATGATTGAGCGAAATGATTTTATGTGGGAAAACGAGATGAAAGATAAACTAATTAACTTCTATTTGGACTGCTTGTTACCTGAAATTCTCGATCCCCGGTTATCAAGGAATATGAAAATACGTGAGCCTCATATAACTACCAAAAATAGTGAAGACAAGGACAAAATACAATTAGACAAAGACCAATAAGAATAAAAGCTGGAGCTTATAGCCAGTCCACCACACTGCCACGGCTGAGTTTTCTTGTTCACCTTATAACAGGTACTCAAGCGTCCCCGCCACTAAAAGGCGAGAACTCAGGGTGGATTTATCACTTATTATTAACATTTAACATTACAATAAATTAAAATTTACAATAGATACATTATTTTAAGAAAAAGAGACACGTGACCTCAAAGTTTATCTAATAACACTGTAATAGGCTTTCTCAAGAAGCAATCCTATAACGGCGTTTTTGAACTCATCAAAACTTCCCAACTCATGGACAGATTTGGGGAGGTGGTTGAAGACTCGGGATGCCATGCAAAATATGCTTTTGTTGAATAAAGCCGTTTTGTTCCTAGGCATGCTGATTTTATAGTTGTGTCGTTTATTTTTAATAATTTTTCTGAGTTATTTTTAACAAATAAAACTGTTTCGAAGATAAATATGGAGAGTAGGGTTAAAAGCTACCATTCTCAAAAATAGGGCTTACAACTAATGGTCCGATGCAATATAAATACAGACCTAACACATTTCTTTCGGGCCTTGAATGCTGTGCCTTTATCTGTTGAATTACCCCAGAACATGACACCATACCTTAGAAGGGGCACGACATATCCGTGATATGCTGTCAAAACCGCGTCAATGTCTACTGTCTTTGCAAGCATGTAGAGGGCATATGAATGCTGGTTTAGACGAGCACATTATTTCAATATGAGTCTTCCAATCCAAATTATGGTCAACAGTTAAACCTAAAAAAGTTGTATTATCTACTTGGTCAATTTTATATTCTAAATACCTAATGTCCATTCCAATAATTTCACTAATTCTATTTCCAAATGTCATTACGTTCGTCTTTGTAAGATTAATTTTTAAATTGTTCGTATCTAGCCAAGTTATAACATTGTCCAAAGT